>CM061921.1:257451869-258713154 GCA_031002005.1 Vandiemenella viatica
ACCCAGCCACGCACCTGCCCCACAGCCAGCTACTGCAAAACACTCGTCACTTGGCAATCACATGCCGAGCGCTCAACCCCGATCGAACTTGGCGATAAGTCATCCAAGCCTCCAGAATTGAATTACCAGTACTGTTGCCTGGAGCGATCTTGCTAGTACTCTCCACTGGTGCGAAGTGAAGTCCTTGCTCACAAAAACTTTCCTTTCTCGTAGTTCACGCCTCCCTTTTCTCGGCGTGTACCATGCGAAGCAAAATTATATTAAATGAACAATCACGTGGGGAAATGCACATACAGGACTGGTTCCGCAAAAGTTTCACTTCCTTGCTGGCGAAAGCATTCGCCTCCCATTTGCTAAGACTGTTCGGGTGTTATCGATATCTTTCGGAAGAACGTGTTGGAAATCCTCGCCACTGAGCCCTTCCAAAATGCCCAGTGTGAATTACCGTGCCAAGGTCCCTTTCTGGAGCAATCCCAGCCGCCAACCTTCTCTCAAGGTCCGTTCCCATGACGTCTTGTAACAGAGACCGCCCCAGACGGATACCCCACAACACGCCGTGGGAACGGGGCCGCTTCTGCTGGCGGAGATGGCACGCAGCTACCAACTCTCTGTCGGTAAACATCACAGGCGTGTGTAGTGGTGCACTGTTGCCATCGGTTTGCAGCAGACATGCACACTCCTTCTGTTGCTATAAAGTGCTCTGTGCCATACGACACTAGGCAACGTGGTGGGATTTGGTGGCGAGGTAGCGAGGGCTAACCTGCGGCGCACGCTGATCCATAAACTTCGTCTGGCCTCCGTTACAAGACGTCGTGGGAACGCACCTTCACAGGGATCACTCCCGCCTCGCTAGAAATAAGCCCTTTCTATTGTCTAGCCTACCTGCTAGCGCTGGTGACTTCCTGGCGCGTTTCCCCCGGCCACCAGTTCGATACAAATGAAATTCCATTTATTTCTTACATTTCATAAAAATTGAATCATATTATTTAAAATTCATATCTTCATCTCTTCATCTCGCTACAATAGATTCATTTTATTTGTTCGCATATGTCATTTACCTAGAATAATTTGTATAATGACTTAATACAAGTCCAAAGTACATTGTGTTCTATAGCACTAAGTAGATTACTACAGTTTAATGCCTTAAGTTAACTGTAACTTTTAAACTATTAATTCACTACTCATTCATGTTTATGTCAGTCACTTACTTTTCATACAGGTGTGCTATAGATTTACTTTATTTTTAGCTTATTATATATGTGATTGACAGATATGTGCTAAGATATCAAATACAATCATACACTGATAATTGAATTTTTTATTCATGTCATTTGTTTGCTTGTTCCATCATTTAAATACTCTTTGATTGAGTAGAAGGCTTTGTCACATAATTACTCTTTAAGCTTATGCTTGAATGGTTATCTCTTCTTACTGATTAATCTCAAACCTGTTAGACGCTTATCGAACAATTGGGCTCTAGAATAGGAAGGACATTTTTCAATTTTTTGTGTTTTGTATTTGTAAATTGAAACTAGTTTTATTATGTTTCATACTAGTGTACTTGTTCATTCAACAACATTCTTAGTTACTGAAAGCAGTATGGTATAATATATGTACAGGGCGTTCGCCGGGAAACGCAACCCACTGTTAGCGCTACAAGGAAGAAACTGCTCCCGGCGAGCGAGCGCTCAGTTTCCGGCATTGTTCGACCGTCGGCCGCGGACTATTTCATAATAATTACGCTTCATAAACTTCAGAACTTGTGTGCTAAGCATTTAAATGTGACGTAATTCATTAGCTTACCTTATAAAAGATGCTGGAAGTGTTGACCCTCTTGTGTAATGCACATTTCACATCTTCTGAACATATTTCGAGACACACGCTGCCCTAACTGACTTAATGATTTTTTGGGTGACTGTTCTAGTCGAAAAGCGATATCGTCAATTTTCTCCTCTGTGAGAATACGGTTGACCGACAGTCCCTTTTTGTTAAAAAATGAACCCGTTTCTCTTACTTTTTTAACCAGACGCAGAATTGTTGATTTAGCTGGCAGTAAAGCGCCAGGAAATTCGCGACGAAATTTACTGCGACACTTTTTAAACGACTTCTTCTTCACATATGTATCGTAGAGAAATATTCTTTGTTGCAAACTGTAACGTACCATAATTTTACTCACACTCAAACACGGTACAGATTAATAAGAATATGAATCCCCAAACCAGCCAAACCGCAAAGAAACGTTTATTCACAACACTGATTAATAAGAGACTGAAGTCACAAACTATCTACAATGCAAAGAAACCGTTCTTAACAATGTAAGGGTCACTGCACTGCACTGTTGGGGCAGCGGAGGTGTTAAACAGTGCGGTGATTCACGGTGCCGTGTGGCGGAAACTGCTGGCGTGACTGACCGAGCAAGTTGCCGACGGCAACAGACTGGGAGGGTAGCGTTTTCCGGCGAACGCCCTGTATATACAAAGGAATGTCAGAATCTTAAAATCTACAATATACTTTAAAAAAAATTTAAAAAAAAAAAAAAAAAAAAAAAAAAAAAAAAGAAGCAGTGATTTCTTGTAAAATTACTATGAACGCCTTCTCGTGTACATAAATGATCTCACATCCACTACTCAGTAAGAAATCTTAATAGTGAAAATGAAAGTCATTCACATACTTAATGAAGTTAATAGCAAGAATGGCTGATACATTTCGTAGCAGAAAATCTGTGAAATTTAACTAAATAAATTCGACAAATAAGGGATACGACCGAGTTAAGTCTTTGCCTATGGACGCTAAGGCCGCTAATTACATTAGAGCGTGAGGAACCACAGTGTTTGACATTCTTTGACGATGATGTGAGTGTTGAGCGGCCATAGTTGCCAACTGGTCCCAACATACTTTTCTGAAGACTTCAGAGCATGAGGAGCCAAAGTGCAGTGACGTCACAAGGGCAGCGCAACTATTTCTGGTTTTTGGCTGCCATATTGTAAGCAGTGCTACACACCCGTTTTCCCCCATTACTAACAAACAGCCATATCAATTTCACAACACTGTGAAACCATTTACAGAAAATACAGAACTTATTAGGTTACTAATAAATTCCCGAGACAGAATAACTGTGATGATTTTGTTTAATAGAGACAAAGACCTTTAACTTTAGTACTTCTTTAAATTTACTTCTATACTGCAGGAATACCAATAAAAACTGATGATAACTATATCAGGGGATACTGTGCGGGTGGCGTCTGTTTCACTGTGTACCATTTTAGGAGGCGTCCATTAAATAGATGAAGTGTTTTTTCGGAAATCCAGACCCCCCTCACCCCGCCCCTCGGAGTGAGATTTGGTGAGATCTGGTCGTACCCTCCCTCCCTATGGTGAGGTGAAATCTTGAGTGACTGCACCCCCCTCCCCCCCACCTGCCAACGACCTCCTAGGTTTTCGAGACCTTTTTATTAGATCAATTGTCTTTAAGGAATTAAAAAGACGACTTGAGATTTCCTTCGATCTCCCACCGTGGTGAAATTTCGACGGACACTTTCCCCCCCCCCCCAATTTCACTTCACGTAATTAATGGACGCCCCTTCAACCGTCTCACCACTACTCTATAATATAAAACACTGGTAAAGAAGTGGTCGGGCCTGTTCACGTTCACTTTACCAACACTAGAAGGATGTGTTTTATTTCACCTTCTTGCCTTTGGAGCTGAATGAGTATTTAAATCTTCTTCCATGACGGGGCGAGGTGGGGAGGAGGGACGAAGTGTGGGACGTACGGCCGATTCGCATTTGGTGGATGGAAACGTGCGTTCATCTCAGTTTTGTTTAGCTATGTCCGGAAATTTCTGCGTGTTATAGCCACTGATTTGGTAAAATTTCGTGTCGATCGACAATGGCAAAAACTTGGCATAACATTTACTTTTATGCGTTACCTCAATCACTGAAAAAATAAACCTCAACAATTGTCTCATAAAAAGATTGTAAGGTGAACATACACCCAACAACCTTTAAGTTTTGTGGGTATTAGCCCCACCTAGCGAATCTAGTATTATATACGTGAATATTGAACTCACTGTTAGATTAAAACATACGTTCTTTAGATAAAACCAGTTATTTTTCATGGATTTTATTATTATTTATCGTATGGCAATTCAGACACTTTTAAGAACATTGATAAAATATATACAATGCATCATTACAAGATTAAATACTTATATCTAGTTTATTAATATAGTTTATTGATTCCTGAGTTGCCAGCAGGAATTCCACAGGATCACCACTGTAAGATCTTATAGGACACTTCAATAATATGACCAATAGTCTGAATCTCTCCGCATTCGCATAAGGGGGATGGTTGCTTGCCCCACGTGAACAGGGAGTGTGCGCATCTGCCATGCCGAGTTCTTATTCTGTTGAGTGTGGACCAAGTTTTACGAGGTAAATCAAAACCTGGTGGATTTTGATTAATGCAAGTTAAGCTGCTGTTTTGCTGTACAGTCCACTCCTGCATCCAAGCTTTGGTAATGTTAAAATCTGCACGAATAGCATCCCTTGCCGATTTCATTGGCGGTTTTCTAGAGTGAATAAATTGTGTACTGAAGTCGTAAATAAACACAGAAATTTAATCACATAAATTAAATGTGATTTAACACTTAAATTTGAAATTCAGGAACAATCAGATGATTATTGTGGCTGTAACAGATGAGAAAACTGTTAACACAATTGTAACGTATTTAAGTCATGAGTCAAAGCAAACATTTAATGATTGCCGAAAACGTGGCAACACTGGAAATCAAGTATATAAGTCTGAAAAAAATAGAGAATATATTTATGCCACATGGGCTCGCGGTAGGAACAAACAAAAAAAACTACCTAAACCGAAATCAATTTTCTATTGCATAGCGATGGAAAAAAACAATAACTCAGTTATGTACAGTACCACTAAAAGAGCGTACATTCAGCTAATTGCCTTCAAAGTAATTGCCCAGGTTAGCCACAGCTTTTGTCAATGATAAGAAAGTTGTTTAATACCAACTGTTGTGAATTAGTTAATGTGAACCTCCTTCCACATTGGTGACAAAGAGTTGGGCATAACCTGGATGATTATTTTGAAGACTGTTAGCTGTAAGCTCTGTTACTTACTATTACAGTACACTAAGAACACTGTTTTTAGTAAAACAATCACAAACATGTGGTTTATCCTTGCCGTTGGCTGCTGTACCACATCACCATTTTGATTTTGTGCTGGCAATCACATTGGTCTTATGGAACTAATAGATCGTTCCTCGTAAACTGGTCATGATCGTCAGATGAGGTGAGGCTGACTAGATGGTATTTGAATCAGGTGGCGCAGTGGTGCCTGGAGAACTTGCTGCTGGTGTTGACGATCAGTGGAGTGCTTCTGGGACTCTTCCTGGGGGGACTCGGTCGTCTGGCCAGACTCAGTGATGGAGCCGTCATGCTCGTCTCGTTCCCCGGAGAAATACTAATGCGCATGCTCAAGATGTTCATCCTGCCTCTCATCATATCATCACTCGTATCAGGTAAGCAGTGTCTGTGGCATTTACGAGCAGTTTAAAAACTTAATTGACATTTCTTTCCCATTTGGACCATAAGGAACTCTTTCTCCAAACGTTACTTAAATAACTGCACAACGAGGGGCAGTCAAAAAGTTCCAGGAATTTCTTTTTTTTTAACTGCTTAACGTCTCATAACAGCGAGCTCTTTAGAGACGGGAAAGGATGAGGTGCAAGGTATGGGAAGGAATTCAGCCATGGACTTTTGAAGAAAGCATCCCGTCATTTGCCTGGAGTGATTTGGGAAACCATGGAAAACCCAAATCTGGATGCCCAGACGGGGATTCGAACCAGCGTCCTCCCGAATGCGAGGCGAGAACGCTAACCGTTACACCATCAGTCTCGGTTCAGGAATTCCATTGTAACTCTTTAATAACAAAACATAAGTACACATTTACTTAATCTCCTTCAAAGTTGGCTCCTTCTGAACGCACACACTTGCTCCACCGCTCCTGCCATTGCTGGAAACAACGATGAAAATTCTGTTTTGGCATCTTCCGAAGTACAGGCGTCGCTCGTCCATGAGAGATCCCCACTTCTTGTGCCAAATCGTCGATGGTCGTTCTTCGATCTGATCTGATTAACTGTTTCACTTGCTCGACCATTGCTTCGTTTCTGGAGGTTGAAGGTCTCCCAATGCCACTCTCGTCTTCCAGCGATTCCTGTCCACCATTAAATCTTGAAAACCACTCGTAAACGGCTCTTTCCTTTAACGAATCGTCACCGTAAAATGTTTGTAAGGATAACAAAGTATCTGAAGCAGATTTCCCTAATCTGCAAATGAACTTGATGTTCGCTCTTTGCTCAGACTGCGACATCGCGCCAACTGATTACCACAGAGGCATACCTTCAGCTACACTGCAGTCACACTGCCTGATAAGACCTGTTCAGACCTGTCAAACTCATAACAATGGCATCACAAATGCCAACACTACGATAGAATTCCAGGAACTTTTTGACTGCCCCTCTTATGTTATTACTGTCTAGTAAAACAATTCTTTCTTATCATAAGTGTATAACAATACTATTACAAAATTCTATTTGTTTTGGCTTGTTCACAGTAGGTTCAGTATTTACTTACATTCAATGACCAAGATAACATCGGCTACATTTTTTGCCTTGTGTCTATCAGAAATTGTGTAAGATACTTCCATTCTTACACAGGTGGGTAGATGTTAGTGAGTTTGGATTTCTCCACCGTCGTATCCATCACTCATCAGTTACTCCCCTCGTTACGATGTTATTTAGAAACTCCTGATCGTAAGCGTTTCAGCGCTCGTCAAGTGATGCATTTTAACTTTGAGATAATTGCTCTACACACTTTGTTACAGCTTCTTGAAATAGCGATTTGTGGCGTCGCAGGTTTGTCTTCCAGATGAATTAATCTTTGAATGAAGCTCATTCTAGGCTGGAATACAGAATACATTAGATGTCTCTCCAGGTGTCCACTCCATCCGTGGGAGATGGCTGCAAGGTCGGCACAACCAAAACATCGGAACAGCACGTGATCTCCTCCCACGCCACTACAGCAGGAAAAGACTCGGTTCATTGTTCCCTCAGGACAATGTTTACATAATGTTTCTCACTAGAAGAAGTAAGAAATGGTACTCCACTACCTTCGCCTATCCCGAAGATCGACCTCCGCTAACTTGAACCACGGAGATCACATATCACAACCCGTGGGAAGCAAGGGGGATTCGGGTATGCCGGGAGCGCCGTTCCTGCATCGACACCATCCCTCAGTGGAAGTTCCGGACCCCTGGGGGTAAACACAGAGATCCTTGGTCAATGGAGGGCCTGCTACAAACAGGGCCCACCCGAGCTTGCGCTCATTAGTCCCTCACAGTCCCAGCCAGAGTATCCACTCCCAGAAAAAGCCTCCGCCAGCGAGTGAGCCCGAAAGAACTATCCGCCAGTATAGAGGGGATGGTGACCCTAGGCAAACTTCGCCACCTATACGCGTGCCCGCGGGGAGCGACGGGGACGCGGCCCCAGCCAAGAACCAGGCTGGGGCTAAACACATAAGTACAGATGTTTGTCCCACCGACCGGGTTGAGGTGTTAAGCGGTACCTGAGCCGAGTCCCTCCCCCACCACCCCGACCACACCATGCTATCGTACCACTTTTCTACGCCGCCGCCGCGGAATTGGGCTCTTCCGAATCACCCGCAATTACAGCAGGGACGGTGAGGGAAGGCACCTTTCGCCACCCCTGATGGGTGGCCACGGGGAACGACGCGGACGCGGCAGCCACCACGAACGAGGGCGAAGTTCCTTCAAAAACCTGGCCGTATAACATAGGCCTCTCTGTGGTTCTTACGTGCAATACCCGGCCCCACTCGAACCCCGCAGGGTGGGCGGAAGCTGTAGCGACCGGGCCCCGCGCAGGAATGCCCCTTCGCACGATCCACCAAGCCAGGCGACCTAACGTTTCATCATTGAATACGCGGCTTCCCGCACTAGGGTGCGCTCCTAGTGCGCTTTCCCCCGCATCCGCCCCACACTTGTGTCCAGTACGAGTACGAGTTCCCACGCACTCGTCCAAGCTCCACAGAGCACCGTCGTGGTGCACGATCCCACTGCAGAGGCCCGAAAGTCCCCGCACCGTTCACAGGGTGAATGCTGCCCCACCCCAGGTAACCCAATGCACTACCAGTCCACACTTATATAGTGGACCTACTATGCCAGGATTAGAGGCACAAGAGACTAGAGACGGCTCCCACCAGCAGGGATGCTACCCGTGAGCCCAGAGGCCGAACCCGGAGGCGGCGAACCGCAACCAAGAAGAGCCCACAAGACCGTTGTACTGACCCCTTCATTTGACTCCGGGGGCTATGCTGCGCCGGACAGCAGAGGTGCACTAGGCCTTTGAGGTGCTTGGTTTTCGCTCACCAGGACACCCCCAACACTGGAGTAATCAGGGCAAGGTTGCTCAGCGTCTTGAGCTGCGGCCAACACAGTGGTGCGCCTAAATGCAGCTTGACAACCCAAAAGTCTTCCGTCCAGCAGCGGATGCGACCCCACTGAACCCTCAGCCCGAAGACCGGGAGCGATGGGACTGTGGCCACCGGGCATGAGTCCCGGGGACGGCAGAGGATAGAAAAAGCAGTTCAGCGTAAGCTGGCGAATATTCCAGTACAACAGGAAGAACCGCCCAAGGCATCCGCATTTTTTCCATTCGCCGGAAACACTTCAGGAAAAATTGGCAGAATTTTGGAACAGCATGGAATAAAAAGTTTCTACCGTCCACCAGCCAGAATACGCGACTGCCTCCGTTTAGTCAAGGATGACTTTGGCTGAAGAGTTCCAGGATATTAGAGCATCCCGTGAGCGTGAGGATAGACGTACATCGGTCAAACAATCCGCACTGTAGAAAACCGGTGTGGAGAACATAAACGCTATCTCCACCCAAGGACAGCAAATCAGCGATCGCTGAGCACGTGTACGACCACTGACACAGGGTAGATTTTAATAACGTTAGGATACTGGCTAGAACTTCGCATTTGTGTGACTCAAAAGTCAAGGAAGCGATCGAATTTGGAGTGGCTGATATTTTCAATAGAGAAAGTCGGATACGGTTTAGCGAGGCCCCTCTCTGATCGGTAATTTTTGCTTAACGCTAATCTTCGTGGCACTGACTTCCGGTTTAATGCAGGCAAAATTCGAATTTGTACCGAACGCTGAAGGCGTCATCTGCCCTGAAGAGATTAAAAACAGGTAAGGTGTGACTATCCCCAAGTGTGATAACCTCCAGGTGTCGCTATGTACAAAATTAGTTTTAAACGGTGTGTTACCACTAGCTTTGGAGCAGAACTATGCCAATCGTATAGTGCACTCCACTTGTTTCCTGTGTCACACGGATATTAATTTTCCAGTCTTCTGAAATTACCAAACTCCAAAGGAGGAAAAAACTGGTGCGAATCAGAGTACACGCGCAAGAAGTAATACTGCTGTGTATTTTTCTGTCAATTTTTTCTGAGTATTTTTTTATATTTCTTTCACACTCGAGTGGACAAATGATGGTACTATATTGCATTTGTACGGTAAATAGGAGATTTGTCCCAGTTATTATCGTAAACAAATGAATTTTTTTAAGAGTTCTTATGTCGGAGAGCATTAACGAGAAAATTATCTGGTAACCTTTCTTACGATCAATTTTTGTTAATAACTAGCTTCTAAGCCTGTCAAAATTATGGGTCGAACGCAGATTTCAGGCTCACAACTTTTTAAAAGCATAAAAACACATTACCTCTATTGTAAACGCGATATAAAGTCCATATTACTTTTATTACTGTAACAGCTCTCACAGAATATAATGAAACCATCTACAGCAAATGAATATTCTATAAATAATTAATATCGCACCTCCATTAATGTATTCACTGTGTCGTAATATAAATGTGATTCCATGTTTTTTTCTTACTATAACAGAGCTCCCAGAATATCCATCTACAGCCAACGAATAAAAATAAACAATATCGCACCTCCATTAATGTATTCACTGTGTCGTAATATAAATATGATTCCATGTTTTTTTCTTACTATAAAAGAGTTCCCAGAACTTAATTAATCCATCTACATCCATCGAATAAAAATAAACAATGTCGCACCTCTATTAATGTATTCACTGTGTCGTGATTCCATATTTTTTTCTTGCAGTGCCAGCGATCAAATAATATAATGAAACCATCTACATCAAATTAATATAAATAAACAAAAATCAGTTAATTACCAAAAAACTAAAAACACTGGTGCATGTTTCTGTGTAGTAATGGCGACTCCTTTGGATGTAGATATATTTTCTGACGGTATTACGCGTTTATCAGTGAGTGTTATAACAATTTATGCTTTAAAATTTAAGTTCGCATGCGCAGAACGTTGCGGCGCATGCGCACTTAAAGGGTAACGCAAAACGCAAGCAAATTTCTAACCACTGTGTCCAAAGAAGGTTAAAAATAATTGTCGATTAATATGAAAATAAACTCTTTCAGTTTAGCCTGAAACTACCTGTATATTATAATATCATTTTTCTTTTCTCTGTCTCTAGGGGGATGAAACTGGATACAATAGTTGACAGAGGTTTCATTTGTTCTGTAAATCTAGCAACTTCTTGTATACTGATGACAGGAATGGCCCAGCTAGACGCCAGATCGTCGGGTCGCATGGGTTTCCGTGCCCTAGCCTACTACATCACGACCACAATCCTGGCGGCTATAGTGGGCATCGTGATGGTGCTGGTAATACACCCTGGAGACCCCAGCATCAAGGCGCACGTCGAGGGGGGCGCTACGGACACCAAAGTGTCAACGCTCGACGCCATCTTGGACATCGTCAGGTGAAAATCAACAGTCCAACCGATGCCATTGTAAGACAAGTGTTTTTTTCTCTTTTCTTTTGAGGCAACACATCTTAGGAACAAATCATCAGCGACATATGTTACAATTAATGTCCCATTTATTTACAGAATTAGTTGTCTGACACTTATTACATGCTTGCAACTAATAATTTAACTAAATGATCGTATGTATTTTGCAAACATCAGTTGGTGCAAAGTATATAGCACGCTTCTAAATTCAACATTTCAAACAAAATCACACATTAGCAACAATAATCGTTGATTCTACTTCATTTTTTTATCTGCTTAACGTCTCTCTAATAGCGAGGTCTTTAGAGACGGGAAGGATGAGGGGGGGGGGCAAGGAATGGGAAGGAATTCGGCCATGGTCTATTGAAGGAAGTATCCCGGCATTTGCCTGGAGTGATTTGGGAAACCATGCAAAACCCAAATCTGGATGCCCGGATTCGAACCGCCGTCCTCCCGAATGCGAGGCCAGAACGCTAGTTGTTACACCACCACGCTCGGTTTCTACTTCTTCTCGATTTTGGGAAACTATGGTCCATTTATCGTCGGGGTTCTCCATGGTTTTCGTCAAAGCAAAGGCCCATGCCACCTCTCAGCCACAATTTTATTACTAAAAATGACATCTCAGAGGAAACTCGCAAAGATGTGACGTCAGAATAAAGGTTTTCAACTGTAAGAGACGGTGAAGGATACATAGTATTTACAACGGTGTAGAGCTGGGGTATCGTTCACACGGGCTTGTGAAGCTTCCTCGCACCGAGCCCCCCCCCTTTTTGACATGTATTCGTGCCCCACTGAGGGGGCGGGGCACTTCCCCCCCCCCCCCGTAGGGAATCTTCAATTTATCACCTTTCATTTCTTTCTTTTCTCTTATCTTTTCGTTCCGAACATTTCTTCATCCTTTCACTTTGGTTTTTCACTCCTTCTTTACAAACCATTTTTCTTCATTCCATCACCATGGTTTGGAAACCCTTGAATTCATTGATCTCTTATCTACATGGAAAGCTGTTCAAGATTTCGTGTAAGAAAAATTGAAAAGACGACTATGATTTCGTAAATTCCATTTGTAGAACTAAAATTGTAAGAACCATAGTGCAACATACAACCAGTTACACGAGTTGTAGTATACGCCTTGTCACTAGTCGCCAGTTGTTGTTTACGTCCAGTATTCAAAGTTAAATTGAATTATAAGTCTTTTTTTTTTAACTGCTTAACTTCTCTTAAATTACAAGTCCTTCTTAACAACAATAAATAAAATGATGTACCTTCAACACGTCGTCGCTTGTTAAACTTGGTTCTAAGGTCACCTTCGTTTATTATGTAGGGATATTAATTTTATTATTCACTGCCCACAGCAATCTGTATTTTCTATTCGGGATATTTTCGGACTTTTCATTGTGCTCTCTTCCTTAGCCGTGTCTGAAAGAAACTAACTCTGACAATCCCATATTACATTAAAATATTAAAACACCAAATTTCTATTTAAAACATAGCTCCAAAATTAAAAATACTCCCTACTCTATAAAACCACTATGTCAACCATTTATTACTACTTTAAGATTCTTTTCGACGTTTCTCCGCAGATATTCTTCATCAGTCGTACGCTACACTTTCTGTAGCAATATTTCATATAAGACCCCAATCATCCAGTTATAAATAAACATGTTTGCCCTATAATCCATACCACTGATAGAGATTTAGACTTACTTAAATCAAACTTATAAGTGGTTAAAACATTAAAATGATATCAACATAATGGTGTGAAGCACAACTTATTTTTGACTGTTACATTTTGATGTGATTTGTTTTATCTAATGTGGATTTTTATAGGCACTGACAACCAACACATGTCTCTTTCTTAATTTAAATTATGGCTTTCGCCTTTTTATAGCAACATAGCCAGCTTCACCACGTTTATACGTGGATCTACTCATATACATTGATTCATCCACCAGTGGAGTAGCTAGGTTAACAAGGGCCCGGTGCAAAATAAAACAAAAATTAAAATATTGGAGCGCTCAAACCATATGGACGAACTTTGTTTTAGCTCGGGGGCCCCCTTGAGATAATCTTGGGGCCCCCTGAGCTAAGCTTGAGGCCCCCGGAACTTGGGGGCCCCGGTGCACTCACCGCTCAGCCCTCCAATAGCTACGCCATTGTCATCCACATCATTTATAGCCCTGTACATGTACTTTTGTTCACCACACTAACGGCAAAACACGACGAATACAACATTTAATCAAAATCATTATTGACGGGGCCAGACTCGAACCGGTGAACACAATAACTGTCTCCCATACATACAGGGTATCACCGACCGGATTGGGAAACTGTTAAGGCCACGTTTACACGATGGGAGTTGAATGGAACGTCAGTTGGCCGGACCGTCGGTGGTGGGGGTAAGAGAGTGGACTAGGATGCTATTAATAATTAGAAGACAGTGCACTGTCCACTGTGAGGACAGTTCTCTACTCCTACATTGTGATCTTGTTGAAAATGGTATGTCCATATTACAGAAAGGAATTAACATCGTAGCTAATTTGTTGATTACAATGTTGAATGAAATGAAGAATAATAAAATAAAACGTAAAAAAACGTTAAAAGGGTAGATATTAAAAAGAAATGCTTTAAATGACTCAGCGCCTTTTTAAAAAAATAAAGTTGCAAGTGAAAATATAGAGTTGCATCATTTAAGACTAACTGTATTTCAATTTGAAGAACTGTTGTAAAAAAATTTTTCCGATACATAAAAAAATGACACCGCTATCAAGCAATTTTTTGATAGCAGAGTCTCTAAAATCCTTGTTCTTGTAATTTTTATTCTTAAAATTCCTCGGAACTTCCTCACTTTCATGCAGTTCTAAAGATTTTAATGCCTCTGCTTCTCTCCGCTTACGCGACTTGTTAGTTGTCGCCATCTTGAATTTTGAACCCGCACGCCAAAAGTTGGTCGTGAACCGAGTCCACTATCCTCGGTCAACTGTCTGTCTTGTACCTGTTGACACGAGGAGAGTGGACTATCCAGTGCTGCGCGCGCAGCAAGACAGTACACCCCTTCCAGTCAACTCGCCCCGCGTAAACGGGGCATAAAGCAGATGGAGGTGCTAACTGCAAACTTGGCCAGTCACTAGCCAAGGTAAAAGACAAATTACACCCACACCAGCTTACGGGTGTTTATGAAATCGACTTAAAGAACATATCCGCCACTACAAATATAACAACAGCGACAAATCCGCCGTAGTCCGCCATCAGCCATGCCATTAATACCGGGCATGAATTAAATTTTAAGACACGAGGCTACTGTGGAGAAAATACCAGTGGTGGCCCCGATGGGTGAAAGAGGGAGCAGAAATTTGAAAGAATATCAACAACATAAACGAAGATAGCGGCTTTTTATTCTTCGATGCTTGGCGCTCGTTGTTATGTCAACATAAACAGTATCTCTGACGAAGGCTGTAGGATACCAGCCGAAAGCTCAGGTAATTAAATAAACAACGCGGCATAAGACGAAAGTCAATTAATCATGAATAATAACTTTTGACCAACACACTAACCATTAAGCTGTTAGGATCAGCAGGCTTATTTATTAATTTCACGTGACTTTCTGTCACCATATTCGCAGTGTGGGCTTTGAATATATTCGCCAGAGGTGGAGTTCAAACTTACTCTCTAGTGCCTCCCGTAAACGTTCCCAGAAGTTGGCCATAAGAAGGACTTGCAGTGCCACAAAGTCTGCGTACCCAGAGTTGAATCACCGCCAAGCATATATATTATTTCTAAAAGGTGTTTTTCGTGACGATACATCTTTCTTCCTTCATACTAAACAAAATCCATAAACGAGGTATTATTTTAATGATCCAGTCTTCCGTTTTCGTAATATCATTAATTAAGAAAGGAATTTTTCGAAATCAACGAGTAAATGGAAAAGTTATGAACAATCAAGGTCACGGGTATGCGATAGTTCAGAGTCAAGCAGCTAGGCTTCGCCAGCGTCGATACCGAGAGATCCCATTACCGCTGGATAGCAGCACCATATATGACAGAGATATTGATAATCTGTGTGTGTTTTCTGGAGTAAGGAGCTTTTAGGGTATCATTTCTAATTGTTTCGTAAGGCGTTACAAGCGTTTTGCTACGTATTTCAGTTGACAAATAAATAATTTCTACTAATGTGCCGGTTGTTCTTTAGCCTATTACAAACCACCAACCTAGGTATTCATCGTATATCATTCGTAAAATTTTCGCACGGTTCTCCCAGTTTAGATTTTCCTGTTTTCTCTCCCTTCTGCTCTATCCCAACGTTATTAACGCTAATTTTTCCTTTTATTATATGCCAAAATGCTATTCTTCATTTAATAATAATCGTTGTAGTGTTCTTAATAATTAGCCATTTTAACGTCACGGTACTGCACATCAGATTGTATCGTTACATTTCAAAACTTTATCGTTTGGCACATGGATGGTACTTTAGATCCCAAACACGCTTCCTATGGTCCATATTTTAAGTATTCATCAGATTCAGTTGCTGAAAATCAATAGCAGTTACGTTTACAGACGTTTGCACCAGCATGGATTTAAGGAATACCTGTAGAAAAATTATGTTAATTAACCTTTTCTACGACTGTTCCTTCAGACTGTCGTGTTATACGCTGAAAGTAAACTTGTTGTTTTACAAATATAGTTTTCCACATCGCATCAGTTTCTCATCATTATCAGAAAGTTTCAATTATCCACGTAAATTATTTATTAGAAGCTAAGCGGAATTGAACCTCAACTAACCGCAATTGTTAGCATACTAAATACAGTTTCGGATCACATACTACACGATTCTAACGTTTTACGGCAGTTATCGACACTACTCATAGATATGTAAGATCACTACTGCAGCGTAAAAAATAATTTACTATACTGAATTCTAAAAATTTTACACTCGGTATAACACTAAAGCGTACCAAGTGTTTCACGGGTACAAATCCCCGTCCTGACCCACAGATAGATTCTCGGTTTCCCACACTGGCTCCAAGAAAAGGCAATGGCCGAATTCCTTCCCGTTCTTTATTCTCAATCCTCCACCACCTCTAATGGTCGCAATATCAAAGAGGCTTAAAGACATAAGCAAAAAAAAAAAACTACTGTGAATATTGTCAGCTTATTGCATTGTTCCTTGGCTGTACTATACTCGTACATTACTGTGATAGTTTTGTACTTTGTTCTACAATAAAAGAATCATTTATATTTGCATTATTTTCGGTTTGTCCCTGTCAGCAGACGCTTTACCACAGTACCATCAGTGGGGTAGCACTGAGAAATACATTCTTCATGCTTTTAAACGTATATAGGCCTACTTGATTTCCAGTGATGTCACATGTTCGGAAAAAGTAACATGATTGTCATTTCTAATGGAATGACCTATGTACTAGAAACATCAGGATTAACAAAAGGGAGACCAAATTGATAGTGTAGCACTAGACCTTTCAAAGGCTTGTGAATGAGCGAGCCACAAAATGGTAGTAAATAAGGTAAAAACTATTGGAGTGGATGAGAAAGTGATTTTCTGGGCAGAAGAATTTTTAAAAGGCAGATAACAGAAAGTTAGGGTAGGAAATGCAGTATCAAAAGAAGTGGAAGTAAAAACGGGAGCGCCACAGGGTAGCGTATTGGGAACATTGCTGTTCATTATTCTAATGAATAATTTTTGATTGTTTACTATCTGAAAATAGATTGTTGCAGATTTATTTATTTATTCCTGATTTTACATAGCCTACTACCTTGTTACCTAAAGCAGGCCCTTAGTTTCTACAGTTTTTATTCTTAAAATAATTTACTTTTTAAAAATTGATCTGGATAATTATTCTTAAGGATTTAATGGATTTAAGGTATTCTAATAATTAATACACTAATTATTCTAATAATTAATATACCAATTAATCTACCAACTAATCTACTAATTAATCTACCATCACACAAATTCACACCAAAAACAGCAATTGACTAAGTATTTTCATAGTTCTGATCAAAAAACTGTATTTGCAAATGTTCTTCCTGCACCACTGCTGGCCTGCGTCGACATCCAGGCCACCGGCTGTCTCTGCTGATGCAGCGGGGTAACTGCTGACATGCTGACCACAAAGTGCCGTCAGCCAGCTTCAAGTTGTTTGCAGATGAAATAATGCTATATAAAACGATCAAAACGGTAGAGAACTGTAAACAGTTGCAGGGTGATCTGGACAGGATATCTAGTTGGGTTGGCAATCATGGGATGAAGATAAATGCAAAGAAGAGTCAGCTTATTAAATACATAATAAAAAAAAAACTAATGATTGATTGTGATTATAAGGTGTGGAAAGAATTGCTTGTTGAAGTCTGGAAATTTAAATATTTTGGCATTAAATTTGATAACATGCTTAACTGGGCAGGAAACATTGGACAGGTTGTAGGAAAAGGTTTCAAAATTCTGCACTTGTTGGATAGAGTGATGAGGGGATGTACGAGAGAAGTAAAGGAATTGGGTTACAAAACTTAAGTCAGACCATTGCTTGAATATGGTAGTGTAGTATAGGACCCAAATTTTGAATATCAAATACAGGAATTGGAGAGGATGCAAAAAAGGGTTGCTAGATTTGTTTCTGGAATTTATTGCAGAGCGCAATCAGTAACAGATATGATAAAAGAGCTGGAATTGGATTCATTGGAAGACAGGAGGAGGGTGAAGAGGGTCGTGGAAGTGTACAAGGCGTACATTGATGATGAGGCATGGAAAGATATTGGTGTAAGAATTAAAAGTAATGCATGGAAGGAAAAAGATGACCATGACCACAAACTGGCACTCGATTTCAGGCACAAGGGTGTAGGAAGATTCTCTTTTTAGGTAAGGGTGTCAGGGATTGGAAAATTTACCAAGATAAATGATGAATAATTGACCAAATCATCGATGGAATTTAAAGTTAAAATTTGTAGAGGGCAAATATAGGTGGGTGCAGGAAAGGGGGAAGATGGGTGTGTAGGGAAATTGCCACAGGAGCGTGCGCTTCATTGCAATTTTAATTAAATATTATTATTATTATTATTAACACTACCAGTACTCGTTACTGTTGCATTCATTCAACAATGTCAAAAATAACATTTATTGTTGAATCGCAAAAATTATGTTTATGGTCACAATACTACAGACACTAAACTCTACACTATACTCTGACCAACCAAGGATTGGCAGTAGTATGAATGGTTATCTGTAGCACTCAAAACACTTCACCAAACATCTACTTTATTCATGCACACGCTGCATGGCAGGAAATCACTGGTTGTTTCGTAGAAATATTTATAGTGCGTGCCCTAACTCAATAGGTGGTCAAGAAATAGATTTGTAAAACTTGAAATAAATTTTGGTAGTTTATTAGATATGCTACACAAAATAATTTTGGTGATAAGAAAGTGTACTTTACATTTGGTTTACGATTTATCATAAAGTAAGAAATTGATATATTCTGTATACGACGGGTGATGAAAGGAGTTACCGGAAGAATTTCTCTGAAAAAAGAGACAGGATGTGGAGTTATGAGTTATATTTTGAAGACTTTCGTTATTAATTAATTTGTTAGTGGAAGAACTTTACAGTATCAAACCAACAAAAATATTATTTTTTCAAATTCACATCTACTAAGACGGTGACGATTCTAGTATTGAACACATAATGTTGAATAACTTTCCTGTATAAACTCATAAATGGCGTAAATATTAAATTCTTGAATTGGAACTCAAAATATTATCCCCTCCTTCATACTATTTTTAGCATTAAATAAAATTCTATTCGCGAATTTTGGGGCCTAGATTA
Source organism: Vandiemenella viatica (assembly GCA_031002005.1). Classification (NCBI taxonomy): domain Eukaryota; kingdom Metazoa; phylum Arthropoda; class Insecta; order Orthoptera; family Morabidae; genus Vandiemenella; species Vandiemenella viatica. Next base: position 257,470,634 of record CM061921.1, read on the forward strand.
ATAACACACTACTTCTAACCAGTACTAGAACAATAACAAAGGTTGAAGAAAAGTGAAATGCTTTAAGAATTAGTTAGGTAAGAATAATACAAGTTCCTTGTTACACTAACGGAACATATAACTTTTTATCTGTCGTTAAATTATTCAACGAAGACATTGCATCAATCCTGCCTTCCGCTCAAGCATCCCCATCAACGACTTATTTATCAAAGTAGGTTTTTTACAAGTTTTACAGTTGTGTAAAGTTTTTACATGTCGAAAGAAAGCTTGTCGAGCCTTTAGCGTAACATTCGTATTGTCAAGCGACGTTTCAAAAGCTTCAAGTGCCAAGCCAACACTCAACATCAACATGAGCTTATTTCTTCTTCTTCTCTTCGATATCGGCCATCTAAGGACCACGAAAAGTAATCCAATGAATTCACTTCAATCCTTATTTTCTTGACTTCCAATAGTTCTTCATCCTTTCACTTTGCTATTTCCTCCTTTCTTTCGTCCAAAGTTAATACATTTACTCTTCTCTTTCTCCTGTAAACCCTTGAAATTGAGGATCAGTCCCCTAAAAGTTGCTCTTTCTTGTATTAAATCTTCTGTTATTCTGATCTCAATCATATATTTCTTTACTCTTTGGATCCACTGGTTGCCCTTCTTACTCTTGTAAATATGGTTGAAAATTCTTTTTGTAAGTCTGTTGTTATCCATTCTCATTATGTGACCAAAAAACTGATTCTCCTCTTTCTGACATCCTTTCAATTTCTTCTTCTTTGTATAGATCTTTATTCCACCGGTGTCTAAACTCACCATTTTCAATTTTTAATGGTCCCCAGATTTTTCTCAAGATTTTCCTTTATTCTTTCTCTATTTCTTCTATTTCTCCAGTTTCCATAGAGAACAAACATTCTGAGGCGTACAGACCTTTTGGTTTGATTACTGTGTTCTAGTGTTTGATTTTAGTTTTCCTTGAAAGATTATTCTTATTGTATGTATCTTTATTCAGTTTGCATGCTGGTTCTAGTTTTCTTGCTCTAGATTTATTTGCTTCCTTATCAAGCCCATTAATCTGAATTATTTCACCTAGATATTTAAATTTAATGACCTTGTTAATTTTTCCATACTCTGTGTTTAGTACTGTGGGTGAATCCTTAATATTGGTCATGAATTTAGTCTTCTCAAAAGAGATCTGAAGTCCAACTTTTCCTGCTATTTCCTTCAGAAGGTTGATTTGTTAGAGTGTGGTTTCTATACTTTCAGAGAGGACTGCTATGTCATCAGCGAAGGCCAAACAGTTTACCCCAAGCCCTTTGTGCTTCGAATCTAATCTTATCTCATGATGAATTCCCCTTTCCTCTTCCCATACTCTTATTACCTTCTCCAAAACGCAATTGAAAAGAATTGGGGAAAGCACATCTCCCTGCCTGACACTAGTTTCATGAGTTTATTTATTTATTCTTTAAGATTCCACTAAATTTTGGAAGTTACGTCTGCGAATGATCATACAATAGCGTCACATCTGAGAGTTGTGAATGTCTGAAGGTCTTTACTTCGAAAGACGATAATCAACGACTATTGCCCACATTTTAGCACACTTTAGGAAGTTAAAGAAACTTCAATAAAACAGCAGTTCATAGTACACAATTCAGTTTAGAAAATTTTGGCGTAAAAACAGTTATATAAATGTTGCAATTACTTTATATAACGCAAGGAGCTCTTTAAAAAAAAAAAAAAAAAAAAAAAAAAAAAAAAAAAAAAAAAGTGTGGCATTATAATCTTTTAGTGCTGAAAACGGGCAATGTGTGACATTATTGTTGCCTTCTGAGTAAATTTATCAGATTGCAAGCGAGTGGGATAAAGATATGAAGTTGGTTGGGTTAGATTTTTATTTGAATGGTTTCCCCTATAACTTGAGGTTTAAACAGTACTTGTAGAAGAATATGGATTATCCGAAAATTGCAAGTTTTAGTAGTATAAAATAACACCACTTGGTTAAAGTAAGAGTCCAAAAATTTGCTGCACTTGCTTGACCTACCTTTCAAGTTACAGTTTCATAATCACACTCTTACAAACAATTCCTGGTTAGATTTTACAATGAGGTGGAAATGCGAGATGGTATTATTCACTTCTTGATCTCCGTCAAAGCTGACTGACACTGTATACATTACTTTCTGATGTCATCATATTATATAGTACAAAGCGTAAATTAAAAGTGGAACGCCCTGATAGTAATGGTGGAATTTCAGGAAACTTTGTGGACAACATAAGTACCCTAGTAACGGACATACAGCTGACCTATGTTAGGAAAAATTATCTTATCGCAGCCTTTCTGGACATTAAGGACGCCTGCAATAATGTTCAAATCAATCTACTATGGGACATCATGATCAACTATGGCTTCTCCAGTAATCTGAGTCGATGGTGCCATAACTATTTGGCATGCAGGGTAAACCATATCTTCACCAGTGCAGGAGAAAAGATCTGCAGACAGGACACCTGCAAGGAGACCCCATGAGCTCTGCTCTTTTCAATTATTACACATCAAAAACATGCAATAATTTAAGAGCCCTGGTCTCCTTTCTACAGTACGCAGATGATTTCGTCGTATACGTATCATATCCTAATAAGGAAAGAGCAAGGAAACTGCTTGAAGAGAACTCAATAATATACACAAAAAAACAGCTATTAGGCAGAGGTCTGGAAATCTCCAAGCAGAAAACCAAAATATGTGTCTTTACTCAAAGACATTACCAAGAAGATGACTGAACAATAACTTTAAATGGAAACCAGATGAAGGTGGTTAAGGAAGTCAAATTCTTGGGCATGTGGTTGGACACATATCGAAGAACTTAAGCACTCGTCATCGAAACGCTTAAACTACCTAAAAGCGCTGGCTGCACCAACATGGGGTGCGGACCCTATAATACTTGGAACTGGCAATCGAAATATACTAAGAAGCAGATTAGAGTACGGGAGTTTCCTATACCAATCGGCATCGAAGTCAAGTTTGGTCAAACTGAACCGTATTCAGCGAGCAGTTGGTGGTTTTCTTAAAACCACCGCCACCCAAGCGATGGAGGTGCAAACAGCAACGCCACTACTTCAACTCAGAAGAAAGAAGCTTGGGCTCCATATCTGGACTAAAGAATGCTCCATTAAACAACATCCCTTGATAAGGAAAGTGCAGACCCTGGGCCACGGGATCGGTGCAAGAAGACAGACTCAACATAAAACACCTAGCTTGGTACATTATATGCAAGTGACTGAAATATGGAATTAACACAAATCAGAGACCAAAATTATGTACCAAGAAAATGCAGTTTTACAGAGATCTAATCTCTCTAAATTCATATACGAGACCTACCGAACGAAGCCATAGGAAAGAAAACTCACAGTCTGGAAGAACTCAAACAAAATACGTTGATAACCTTTAATGATATTTGTGAAGGCTGGAAAAAGTTTTCACAGACGGATCAAGAATAAGAGGGCAATACAGCTCAGCGTCATATGTAGACCCGGAGCACAAAGTATATCAGGCATTCAGGGTACCTGCACAGTTTACTACTTTCTCAACGGAGACTTATGCAATATTAATGGCATTATAATACATACAACAATCTGGACTAAACAACACTGTCATATGTGCAGATTCTAAAGCAGCCCGCCAAACAATTTTAGGGATACCAAAAGGGTAATGCAAGTACCTAACTTACGAAGTAGCTAAGGAATTAAGGAACAGTGCAGAGAAAGTAATAGAAATTAAACTACAATGGGTACCTGGTCAAGTTGGTATAGCGGGCAATGGGGCTGCGGATATAACAGCAAGAAAGCAACTGAATTCCCAGGATAAGGAACACATCCCCATACCATTTACTGATTATAAAGACACAATTTAGTCCTGCGTTAAGGCAGAATGGGAAAAAATGTGGCATGAGGATAGAAAGGAGGTTGGCAGACGGTATAGGGCAATAACGAATACAATCAGAGATAAACTATGGTACGATCGAGTGGACCTTTGCAGAAAGGAGATCAGCTGCATGATGAGGCTGAGAGCTGGACACGTGTTGTTAAATGACAAAAAATTTATGATGAAATTAGTTGACTCCCCCATGTGTGGGACTTGTGCAGAGACGGAAGATACAGTATATACCACTTGTGCAGAAACTACAAGGCCGAAAGACATGAATTTTTAGAAGAAGGTTTACAAATTACAGACATACAATCTCTTAGGCAAGTCCTCGCATATCCCAGCAAAAAAACCTCTAAATTATTATACAAGTATGTTTAAAAAAAATCATGTATAAAGCATATATATAAATAAAGGACAAACAATATTGTTATATTACCCTTATGCAACTGGCTAAATTAGCCTATGGCTAAAGCCAGCGAAAAAAAAATGCTATTCCGGTTATTTTTGGTAACATAGAAGTTAATTACCGATTATGTCACATTATCTTACGCAACGTGAAAAGACATCACTGAACATCCAGCTGTCTGATTCTTGAAACACTACTCTGAATTTGGTACATCAATTTGAAGCAATTATGTGAAAGGGTTCGTGTAGGTACAAGAACCAAAAAAGTAATGAATTCAAAGACGCGTGCAGAAAGCTACTAAAACTATATCTCATAACTATACGTGATTTCTTATTCACAGGAAATTGGCAATCCGTAACTTCCAATATTAATAAATTTAGAAAATGTGCTAATAAAATGATGATGGAACACTTCCTTTTGTGTTGGCGACTCGTCGACACCGAGGATATCATAGCCGGGAGAGGAAGGGGGACAAACAACGGGAAGGAATACGTCCATGGCATTTATGAAGGAACTATCCCGCAATTGGTCTGTAGTGACGTACAGGAATCATGGAAAACCGAAATCTCGATGGCCGAACTGGGATTTGAACCCGCGTCCTACCAAATGACAAGCCCGAACGTTACCGCTTACCCAACGGACTTGGTGTAAAACACGCAGTCAGACATTATTCGATCACATCACTATTAACTATCGCTGTTAGTAAAAATAAACATTCTTTGTAAGTTATATCTAAGTCTGGGTTTTTTCATTTGAAAACTTACAGTAAATAAAGTTTTATACCTGCTAGTGTGGCTCACTGGGTCGGCACCGGGCATGAGTCCAGGACCCCGCGTACGAGCCGTGCTGACTGAGGTTTCTGGGCTGTTTTCCGCAGTCTTCAAGGTGAAAGCCGGGATGGTCCCCAATCTCCACCTCATAAACTACATGTTTCACAAACAAAGAATACACTTATCACACACAGGTCATAGTTACTCGTTTCGCAGATTGATGGCGACACTTAACTTCCCTCGTTAGTTACGTAGTACAACCTGGCAGCAAACGCATGCGACCATAAAATTAAAGCTCCAAATCTGACCACTCCAACGATAGGTATAACTCATCAAAGATAGCCGATCCCAAAATGCTCGGGGAATGTTGTGAAGAAGAGTAAATAAGATTATATGGGATTATAATCGTTAAGTCTGTTTTTTTTTTTTTAATTTTTGAAACCAGCTACTAAGAATTATTTTAGACCTTTGGTCTATTGTATTCAATGAACCTGCTGATAATTTTTTTTCTGTTTCTTTTTTAACAGAAATTTGTTTCCTGACAACTTAATGCAGGCATGTTTCCAGCAAGTGCAAACGACGTACAAGAAGGTAAAAATGTTAGTTATTTCGATTATTGGTGGTTGAATTAACTGTGGAGACTGAGTTGTGATGTTCTTCGTCAGGTCAGCAAGCCACTGGTATTCCACGACGGCAACTCGTCAATGTCGCACAGTGAACCTGGCTACGTCCTCAAACCGCAACTAGTCTACAGGGATGGCACTAACGTTATGGGTAAGGTAACACAAAATAAACTAACTAAAAATTACTGTAAGAATTGATAGCATGATAAAACAGATATTTAAAACAATTAGAGATTCTAACAGGATTTTTTCTGCATTAAATTTTAAGGGGTTTTTTTTTTTTTTTTTTTTTTACAATAATACTTCTTAACTCTCGAAACCAGGATGGTAGCTATACAGTTTGATATCGTAGCTCCGAATCTACTGTATCATACCCAGTGGGAGTTTCCGCCACATAAATAGGTTCATCCCAAATAGACCATTTTTAAGTTAGTTTCAAGTAAAAGCCTGGGTCATGAGCGTTGAAATACGTTGTATACACAATTACTTAGAGCTAGTAGAAAAGGTTGATGGCATTATCATTAAAATAAAAGTGACACTGACATAAAAGGTGACACCATTTAGCTCTGAATATACAGTTAATTGTACTGTCAGAACGGTAGATTCCGATAAATACCTAGGGGTAACAAATCGTAATAATTTGTCGTGGAATGAGCATATCGAGAATGTAATTGGGAAAGCAAATCATATGCTCCGATTTCTAGGTCGTAATTTAAAACAATGCACTCCGGAAGTTAAATCGATTGCATATAAGTCACTAGGGCGTCCTCACTTAGAATGTTCTATATGGGGTCCCCATCAAAAGGAGTTAATGGAGGCATTAGAGAAGGTCCAAAGAAGAGCCGCCCGATTCGTGAAAGGTATATATAGTTGGAGGGAAAGCGTAAGTGCGATGTTGAAGGAGTTAGGTTGGGAAGACCAGGAACACCGAAGGCGTTGCTCTCGACAGAAGATAATTGAAAAATTCACGACTGACATATTTCGGAATGACAGCAAACAAATATTGCTACCAGCAACATTCGTATCTCGGAATGACCGTGAAAATAAGAGAAATCAGGGCCAGAACCGATTCTTTTCTGTATTCATTTTTTCCACGAGCGATTAAGGAATGGAATAGAAAGGATCTACCGGGCGAGTAAACTTAAAATCCGACAGGAGTAGCTTTCGATAAAGCTCTCCGGCCATCTTGATCTGGGTTTTCCATGGTTTTCCCAGATCACTCCACCCGAATGCTGTAATGGTTCCTCACAATAGCCCATGGGCGCCTCCTGCCATATCCCGTATATACCTTCCAAACTATTACCCTTTCGGATAGGTGCAACGCACCCTCCCCCATACACGGAGTAATAGTAATAGTAAACGGAGTATATACTCGGCTTTAGTCTTCAAAAACTTTGAATTTACAGGAAGGGGATACTGGTAAACACCAAATAGTGTACCGTATCTGTTCTTATGGTTACAGATCTTGATAAATCACCGGTTTTTTTATGAGGTCAGAGATAATTTTACTGAAATATTTACCCTAATCCTGCAGAAACTTCTTAGGATTTGTACGACAGTCTCAGAACATATTCTCTCATTGATCTAAAAAGACTCTGTTACCATCTCCACATTTATTTTGGTAGTTAGCGCAATGCTGTTATTCATCAAACATTTTCCTTCTAATCTTTCAGTATACACATTTGTCTCTGCCAAAAATATCCTTACGAATAGCAACCGACTGCCTTTCACCTTCAATTTTCGTTGCCTCGATATAATTTTCAATTCTCATACTGCCTCCGAAATTTTAAAATTATCGTCCATTTCTGATCACAAGTTAGAGAATAGATCAGTGATGGCTTTTTTCTGACTATACATAACGTTTAGTAGCTTACTTGGGATGCTTAGATGCTCATTTGAGCCATTAACATTTAAAATATTGAACATATTTTATTTGATCGAACTGATTCATTAAGAGAAATCCGTGCTAAATCTGACATTCCCCATCGGAGATGACTATTGCGGAATTGGTTGCTTTGCATTACACATCTTATGTGTATATTCGACGGAGCATTACAATTTCTTGAGGATCTGTTGTGCTGTGAAAGGTGTTCGTACTTTCAATCAGGGCTCATCTCGATGTAAATTGTCTCCCATAATTATACTGTCACTGGGAGAGTGTGAACGGTGCAAAGAAATTATTTATCTTCATTTCCCTAAAAGCCAGAGCAATAACGAGCGAACAGCGAATAAAATTCTGAATGACAGCGATTATACATTCAATCGAAGCTCTGCAAATACACAAAAATGAACAAAGAAACAAAACTGTAGTGATTATGACTTTCCTGCTCGTAGGGCAAGAATTAATGAGCCGTGATTAAAATTCTAAATGATAGTGATTATACATTCCATCGGAGCTCTAGCATCACATGAGAGGAAAGCAACAAAACGCAACGCCGTATCTCTCACAATTCTACAAACAAAGCAAATGTCATTGCAGCTTCACGTACTCTTCCTAACAAGAATACAATTTCACACACAGATACGTCCAATAAAACAAAACAAACATGCAACACGTCACAGCGTTAAAATATCCAATCCAAAACAGAAAGAACATATATCAAAACAATGCAACATTTTTTTCTGCACAAGCTGCATGAATTTGAGTACTAATCCCAATTTTGAATATCGTGCAAAAAAAAATGGTATCTATTTTGTAGTATAACTTTATATGGTAACTTAATTATATGTAATTAGTTAGTAATTATTTATTAATTGTGGCACTTAATTTAGGACGGGAGTTTATTGATAGTGGGCAACACAACAATTAAATTACTTAATGAGAATTTATTGCAATATGAAAGATAAAATTTCATTTATTTTTATAATTTAAATTAGATATTAAACAAAAAGAGAAATAACATCGGGTATTGAGTTCTGGAAATCTTTTGTCTCATTTCGCTTACGGACCAAAACAAAACACAAACTTCAAATTGGAGCATTCGGGTTAGTAACACCATGTGTCGATTTGAATCAAAGTACTTACAACAACAAATTATCAATTCTAATCCAATGGAATCAAGTTACTGGCGCGGCAGATCTGATGTTGACTGTATATCAGAGCTAATCCATTGCAATAATTTATTTGCGAAACGTGAGGCGGGAAACATTCCACACCTTCACACAACAGTTTTATAGCTACACGTTGCAAAACTAGCCGACAGTCTTTTTTTCACATATGTCCTCTAATATAACGTGCACGCCGCCTCTGTCTTATTCATACATCACTGAAAAGCGAAGAGAAAGACCTCCAGGTCGAAGGGACAGGGAATAGTAGAATAGTAGGTGTTAACTATACCCTGTTCACTCCGAAATGGCGGCTCAATGTCATGTTCCAGTTCCTCACCTTACAACCCTCTCCCTTCCTACCCCTCCGAGAGAAATTTCCCTTCGTTAGTAGGGATAAGGGCAGCGGAGGGGGGCCATAGCAGATTGACCTTGAGACGTCTCTGTTTAGTGAAGGGGCTATAGAAGCGCATTGCAAAACATAGACTTACCTGGAATTAATTACAACTTACCTGCCTGACATTCGCCAAATTGTTAAGTGTAGCCCATCTAACCTATAGAGGTTAAATCCTAATAAAGGATTGATATAGTTGCTTAATAATATTAATAATAATACACACATAGGCTACTTCTTGTGTTCGCTAATACTACTTCTTATGATTTGCTCCTAGGTCAAAATTTCGTACGACAAATACCTTTTTTCTTTTTCCTACACATCTTTTCAAATCCCGTAACGATTAGAACCAGATTAGCCTATAAACATAATTAGGTGTAGAACAACATGATACATTTTTTTTCTACTGGCATTTCATTCTTGCATGTATACTTACATCTTTGTGGTTGATCCAGACATTACTTCTACGTTGATAGATTGCATGTTATCAACTTTATACAGTTCAGACACTGAAGCCGACGCATCTCTTTCTAATCTTCATGCTTTTCTGAAATATTTAACAGTCCACACAACGACTCTTATTAATTTGCTTACGGGCTGCACATAAAGGGCATAGCCATAATTCTGTAATCTAAGGATGAAAAATCTATTAGGGATCTATCCTAGAAGTTGTAACGTGTATTCTGCTTTTAAACAATTAATTTATTACAGTTCGTGGTGTAGTTAAGGATTTATAATTGTCATTCAGTCAGCAGCAGCATCAACAGAGACTTCAGACAATTTAAGTTTCCTGAAACTCAAAAATCGAAGGGTTTTCAAACTACCTAAACGAGCTAAGTAAATTTTTATAATTGTCAGAACTTTTATATTTAACATTAATCAATTTTCTTCACCAGACTCACGGACTGATATTTACAAAATCTAATCAGAAGATCTACCGTACAAAATGATAAATTCACAACTTGACTTTTTTCTGTCGTCTGTTGATTCAACTGTCCGGTTCAAAATACTTATTATATGCTGGTTACGTAAACACTACAATTAAAGTACCCTATACATATTACACGTTAATCAAGTCCTAATCATGTCTCCTTTAATAGTTTCACACATGTGACGCAATACTCTCACTCGTCTCCAGTAATTTAATCTCGCTTTGTGTAGCTCTCTCAAGTCACGATTCCTTTTTTTGATAAGCAGAGTAGATTATTAGATTAGTCCTCAATACAACAGTCTCAGAGATTTGAAACAGTACATTTCATTCTTAACGAACTAATAGTATTACCAGCTACTGATTACAGGGTAGTTCCTTAGAACACACACAGTTTCTAACGTTAATAGAAACACGTTACGTTAGTTACTGAATATTAATTCAGTTTCAAAGATTTCTAGTTAATTGTTATATTTCAAAGAAATGTTAGTAACGGTGGTTAATTCTATATCTACTACCTTTCAGGATAACACATTTATTAATCTCTACCTTCTACAGCAACCAATCTCAAAGAACAATACCATTTAAGTAAGTAAGAAATTGTTTTGAAGCCGATACACTTTCAGTGCGGAGTTGAAATTATCAGGTGTTTGTTAATAACTTTTTTTCCTGTTGCACAGATTTGAAATAAGAAGAAGATTTTTTTTCTCTCTGTTCAACTGACAATTCATTGAAATCTTTGTAAGTGGATTGTTTGTATTATGGTCATGAACTTCAGCAATAAAACTGAAGTGTTGATGGTTCTATGCAACAACAAAATATGGATTGTGTATTTACTGTAGTTGCATTTCCTGTAAATCTAGCTTTAAATATGTGTCTGAGATTATGAAATGTTAAAAATACCAAGAATTGATTCACGATGGAATATTGTAATACTAGAGTTTCTGCATCTTATTTCTATTATTTTCTTCCTATATTAAATTACACATAAGAAAATAACGAAAAAAATGTGAACTTATTTTAAAAAATGCAATTCAAACCAAATCATCGTATTGTATTGCTGGACGGGAGATCCCGAAGGATTTTTCAGCCGCATGGTGACAGGACTTTCGATTCACCAAGCAATGCGCGCCTTGTCGAGGCTAACAGACCGAACTCAATAATCCTGCAGGGTATAAACGGACCTACAGCTTATCATGGAATCCGAACCACGAAAGCGTTCTGATATATTTCACATTACACCCAAAAAAAATTAATTATCCTATAGAATGATTACTCCATTTATATGTATTCCCATAACACATACTGAATCGCATTTTTCTTCTTTTTTTAGGAACATAATTATTAATTTTATTACTTCACAACTATAAGGGAAGTATGGATCATTTTAGAATTTATTTTGGTTGATTGCTTTACTAATACATGCAAACATCATACAAGATCCTAAATGGGCCATGAAAACTGAATTGTAATTGAAATTAGTGGGAATTGGGGTAGCATAGATTACTGTATTCACAAGTTTGCTGGTTCTGGGGCGATCTGTTGAAAACTTTTCTTTTAATTACGTAGACAATCATGGGATTGCACGTTAATCCGCCTTTACCATATTTGTTCTATAATTTTTGCGACAATGTTTCAGATTTATTCGTCTCACCTCCAACAAACTTAAAGATATTGGGATTCGCAGGTTCTGTTCATCATAAACGTTCAAATAGCGAAGCCAAACGTGAAGTTGATTTATCATTCTGCCAGTGTTATCTTTCAGTTAACGTGGACTTATCTTCTGTTCTTCAATCTCACAAACAAAACAGGGGATGCATGTTTTCGTTTCATACGCTTTTATAGAATACCGTTCTTCTAGTCATAAATTCCTTAATGATCATCAGTTTTCTTTCCATTTTTAGGTATTCTTTGTTTGTAAACAAACAAAAAAACACATTATGAAAGAACCTAAATCGTAGAAGCAAACCGGTATTTCGTTAATTAAAACGATGTATTTCAAACGTTTTCTGCCTCTTCATAGTATGTAAAACCATCCTCGGATGTTTAAACGACTTTACGTGCTTCACAGTGTGTAAATGCATCAACTTTATAAGTGATTAAAATCTTCATTCGAAACCATCATATGCTAATGTTTTTAAAAATTGTAACACCCAGAAGGAGTGGTCTGAATCATTCCAAAATTGGAGAATGTGTAGAACATTGAAATCGTAATGACTGATTAAGATTACAGATAGTTGGCGTGCACGTAGGCTCAGCAGCGCCCTCTTTTATGTGACCGGACAGGTGAGTGTTACGCCACGCGCAGTCAGTGCAGAGCTGCCGAACGAAGTGTAAACGTGCAAGTAAGGGCAGGTATGCCTCGTCGACGTTAAAGGTCGCAATATCAGCATGTGAGGGAGTTCGAACGTCGCAGAATGAGTGGTTTCCGGGAAAACGTGATATTGTGGCTCATACAGGGCGCGCTGCTTCGACAGTGATGCTTGTGTGGAACTAGTGGATAGACGACCGGTGCTGGACCCCAGCGCGAAATGACCACCATCTTTCCCGCATTACCGTAACCGACAGAACAGCTCCGTTCACAGTGTTGGCTCGACGTTTGAGCACTGCAACGGGTGTGGACATGTCTGTGTCGACGCTTCGACTCTCTGCTGTGGGTGTTCATGTCATTGCATTGACTTCCATTGACCAGAAACCACGAAATCCTCATATTACAATCGTCCCATGAACATCGTCACTGGCTTGCTGAGTGGCAAAATATAGTGTTTTAGGACGAGTCCCGCTTTAACTTGTCTCACAATGATGGCCGCGTACGTGATAGACGCAATCGTGGTGAACGCAATCGGGCTGATTACATCATTGAGCGGCATAGCGGACAAACACCAATTGTGATGATTTGGGGTGCCAGTGGCTATAACATGCCATCTTGTCTTATACGTATTAAAGGAAATCTGAACAGCAACCGCTACAGCAAGGAGGTCTTAGAGCCCGAGTCACTACCCATTATGCAGACAGCCACACAAGCCATATTTCATCAAAGCAATGCCCGGCCACGTGTGGCAAGGATTCTGCAAGTCTTCGTTGAAGGACGACGGATACCACTGCTTCCCTGCCTGACAGGAAATTATTGTTGCTTGGAAGCAGTCATGGAAGTGGAATCAGTGAGATGGTTCAGTCTGAATTGGGGCCTGATTATGAAGTCTGCAATATATTCAAATCAAATGTAGATCTTGGAAGTGTAGTAGCAAATGTCGAGTATCTGCGGAAAGAATTCTCAAAGGAAGACCATATTGTAACTGTAGGGGGACCAGGAAATATTCTTGGTAAAGACCTCAATTATTCAATTGAGGGATACATTGCTCGCATTTCCAGGAACACACGTTAGACGAATGTGAGAATTGTAGGTACGCTTGAGCGTTATGAGAAACCCTGGATTTGGCATTAATTAGGCGTACAAATACATCTTTGGAAAGGGTTCTCTGGCAGCCTGCAAATTAACACATTGGTTTGATTGACGTAGTCTGCATTGGGATGGGCAGATAAAAGTAAGCTTTCGCATCTTATTGCTGATGAGATCAGAGGATGCCAGTTGAATGAAAGAGGTATTCCTGTTATAAGTGATAAAGTAAACAATTCCAAGTCATTTAATAAAAGTCTTCATAACCACTATTCTCCATCAAAATGTAAGAGAATATTTATTGAAATTGATGAAATTACCTTTATACTCAGAAGAGATTAAAAATTCCAGATATTTGGATGTAGATGTTTTGTGCATATCTGAACATCATTTGTCTGACTCAGAAATATCGCATCTTTCCATCATAATATATAAATTCAGCTCTCATTACTGTAAATGTAAAATAGAGAAAGTGGAAGTTGCCATTTTTTAGAAATAATAGTAGTGTAGTTGTAAGTATTGTGTAGAACAACACTTTGAATGCTGTGTTACAAAACTGGGATATGGTAAAGAACAGCTCATAGTTATAGCAAACAACAAGGCTCCTCGGGAAATATCAGCCTGTTTTTATCGCAGTTAGTCATTACTACCATGTTTCACAAATAACAATTAATTTTATGTGGAGATTTCAGTGTTGACATTCCCGATCACAGCAATGAAAGGCTTGATGTTGTCTTTTAAACTTAACGGCACTTGAAAACTTCCCTACAAGAATACAAAATTATAGCAATACTACAATTGATAATATTTTATGGATTTTTCTCAGTATATTAATTACAGCATACTTGCAGTAATAAATTGTATCTCCGATCATGATGACCAGCTTTCACTGCAAAGCAGATAACTGAAAACCTGGGTATACAGAAGAAATATTAATGAAAACAATATAAAATATTTCATAGTTTCCTTAAATATTGAACACAGTGTACACTTCAAAAAGTTTTAATGCAAAATTTGATTCCTTTCTAAAAATATTTCTAACATTTTTTGAAAGAAGTTTCTTGAAAAAAAGGAAAGTTGTTAACACTCCAAACAGTGAACTGGGTGAGGGATGGATTACAAAGGGTATTAGAGCATCTAGTAAAACGAAAAGGACATTTACATAAAAGTATGAGAATCAGATAACTGAACATAGAAAGCCCACTAAAAACTTTATTTTAAAATACTAAGAAATATAATAAGAAAGGAAAGAACATGTATGCATCAGCAAAAATAGAGAATTCAGGCAATAAAATGAAAACTATCTGGAATAGAATAAAAGCTGAAACAGGAAAATCTTTAAATCACTCTAAACACATAATATTAGAACAAAATGGAACTGTATGAAATGAAATAGAGGAAGTTCATAAAATATTTAACAAACATTTTACTTCAGTTGTAGAGAAATTAAGTGTAGAATTAAATCTCCAGATGATGTCCTAAGGCTACTTCAGACTGCTTCCTAACCAGATTTGTGGGAATACAATTTCCACCAGAAATAAACAAACTCATGAAACAGCTAAAGCTTAAAAATTCTTACAGCTATGACAATACTGCAAGTAAATGACTGAAAACATGTTTAGTTTGTATCAGTCATTTACTTGCTCACTCCTGTTATGAATCCTTAATGCAAAGTGTATTAGCAAACAGACTAAAAGATGCATTTAGTTGTTAAACCATTATTTAAAAATGGTGAAGTGACGTGAGTAGATCACTATCGTCCCGTTTAATTACTTCCAGAATTATTTTTTTTTTACCTATTGCTTTACGCCTCGTCGACGGCTAAGGTAATTAGAGGCGGGATGGGACTGGGGACAAGGAACGGAAAGGAATTCGGCCATGGCCTTTTTGAAGGAAGCATCCCGGCATTCGCCTGTAGTGATTTGGGGAAACCATGGAAAACCCAAATCTGGATGCCCGGACGGGGATTCGAACCCGCGTCGTCCCGAATGCGAGGCCAGAACGTTAATCGTTCACCCACCACCCTCGATCCAGAATTCTCAAAGATTTTTGAAAAATTAATGTATCGTAGAGTAGTTCAACATGTTAAACACTATGATATTCTCACTACTTCACAGTTTTGATTCAAAAAAGTGTCATCTACAGAAATTGCTATATATTCATTTTTAAGTAACACATTTGAGAAATTGAATAATATAATGTACCCGGGAGTAATTTTTTGTGATTTTGCAAAAACATTTGACTGTGTAAACCATGAATAACTTTTGAAAAAAAATTGAATACTATGGTATTCATGGAACTGCAGGTAAATTGCTTAATTCTTACATGGAAAGCCATATGCAAACTTTGCCTTTTTGATTCTAAAATCAGTACAGATGCTTTATCAGACTGTGAAAAAATACAACATGGCATTCCACCAAGTCTCTGTCCTTGGTGTTCTTCTGTTTTTATTATAAATCAATGATCTTCCTGGAAACTTATCTGACAAGGTTAAGAGCGTTTTATTTTCATATGATACCAACTTGACTGATAAAAAAACTCCAAAAAGTAATCTAAATGCAGATGAAGTACTTAGTGAAGTAGCAAACTGGTATAAAGCAAATTCAATAAAATTAAATTATGACAAAAAATACATTAGTTTTAAAACAAAAAAATTATATGCAGCAGGATTTAAATATAAGCTATAAAAATAATACAACCTTGGAAACAAAGAGCATCAAATTCCTTGGCATTCAAATAGATGAGAAAACCAGTTGGCAAGAACATATCACATTACTAGTGAAGAAGTTTAATAGTGCCACCTGTGAAATAAGAACACATTCTCCAACAGCGTATCTGGAATTAATGGAACAAGTTTACTCCTCTTATTTTCATACAGTCATGTCATATGGCATAATTTTTTGGTGAAACTCTTCACATAGTAAAAAGGTATCCATAGCACAATAAGAGCTATTAGGATGCTGTGTAGGATTAAACCAAGAAATCTTGCAGACAACTCCTTAAAAAGCTCAATATTCTTACAATGACTTATAACTTCCTAAAAATATAAAACAGTTTGTACATAATAAGGATACATTCAAAAAAAAACTGAGTGATTATCTTACTGGCAACTACTTCTACTCCATTCAAGAATTTGAAAGTGCTACAATTTAACTGTGAACTTGGTAGCTTGTAGATGTGTTTGTCATCTGTACAGGAATGATCGTATTCTGCCTTGCTTTTGGTCTGCTGGCCGGTCAAATGGGACAGCGTGGTCGACTCATGGTTGATTTCTTCGTCGTCCTCAACGACATCATCATGAAGCTCGTCACCGTCGTGATGTGGTGAGTCTCATTGTTAATAAATTATAACTCTTCTCCTTCGTCTTCTTCTTTACTGTCCGATTTAGGCATCAAACATGTCGCGTCTTCACAATTTTATTTAGTTCCATCGCTTCCTGGGACTTTGAAGTTCTCTATTGCCTTTAGATTGATAGATCCTATCATCGTATTAGGGTTGGTATTCTGTCTTTCTGCATCTGATTTAAATGATCTTTTTGCAATTTGTTCTATGTTTCTCAGTTTTCTCATTTATGCAGAAAATATTATGTCCTTTGCACATATCTTCGTTTCCAATTGGTTATTTCTATCTCTACGCTTAATTTTCCATTCATATCCATTTTTTTCTGTTTGAAGTACTGTTTTGTATTTTTCACAGCTAATCAAGTGTTCACCTACCGCCTTTTCTTTACTTTGCTTTGCAATGTCCTGTTTATTGTTCACTGATTTCGTTTTCAATGTAATTATGCCAGATGAAATTTATATTACAGCATAGATAATAGAAATATGGTACATTATCAATTAAAGATTTAAATGGTCTGGAATTTTCACATAGTAACCCATTATTTTTGTTTTCTTCCTAGATGTATTTAAACTTTATCGTTGTCCCGGAAACTGGTGTATTTTATGGGCAGATCTTTGTACGACTCCCTTACTATTTTTTGTAGTTACTAATTTATCAACTGAATACATTAGTACGTACATTTAAATATTTCTCTTTGTTTGTATGGAATAATTTATTTCCTCAAAGTGCGTGTGAAGCCTCCAATTCATGTATCAAAAAATCCTGGTTGATAAGTTACTCTTCATCTAAGAGTTATTTTCATTTCTTCTGTTTAAATTGTAACACTCATATTCTCAATTATTACACTAACCCTTCAAAGCTTAATGCAACTGACTGTTCAAAAACTCAGTTGAAATCTTCCTGCCATTTACAATTTAAATTACATTTACAGATTCTTAATGATGGATCATTGTCAAATAAACGCTGATAACCGCTTGAGAAAAGACCAAATTACATTTGTTTTGATGTTTAGCTACTTTATGAAGGCGTGAGAATTTGACATAGAAGAAAAAATTTGAATCAAATTTCTGAGGGATTTGTGCTAATAGATTTATTTATTTATTACTCTTGCCTGCTGATGGAGGATCTCAGGGATGTGGAACATTCATGGTTAACATATATATACATGCAAGACGAATAATATTCATAATGAAAAAGTATTTTATGTTACAAACAAACAAACAAATTATTTTTTGAAACTGGAGTTTTCAAAAGGCATACTAGATCTAATTAATTCTTTTGTACAAATTAATTGATGAAGTAGAAGGAGTTACTAATAAGATAATGTACTTTTAATAGATTAGAATCATTTTACAGTGACGAAAGGTGTTACATAACAGCCCAGTCAGTTTCATTACTCTTCCGCGAAAGGATTAAACAAACAGTTTTACCAGTTTTAGGTATAATGAAGTTTTTAAAGTTTGAAAATTCGTAAAGAGTTAAAGGAACTAATTTTTTCAATTTTTTACAACAAAAAAAAATATTCTAAAATTAATACTTTTAAAAAACTGCTCAACAATATAGTTGTGTTTTTTCTATGGTAACGTCAATTAATTATAATCTCATTATGTCTCGTAAATTAATGGTAACACTTCTCCAACCAATTACATCAAATTTCTGCTTGAAATTAACTTTCTGAGAATGTACAGAGAACTACACCGATTGATATCATAATTAGTTTTTCTTTAGTAGAAACTATAAGAAATGTTTGTTTGAAAAATGTCATGCGTCAATATATATCATACAGGACACTAAGGAAATCCATTTATTAAGCAAGACTGACATTAGTAACTAAATATCAGATGACAAATGACAAATAGTGACATTTCTTATTGCTGTTACTTTTATCCTCCTTTCAACATCAAAGGACTAAATCGACGTCTCTATCTTTCAGGTATTCACCATTTGGAATCCTTTGCCTCATTGCGGGTAAAATAATGAGCATTGAAAATTTAGCGGCTACTGCTCAAATGTTAGGTCTGTACATGGTGACAGTGATTGTAGGACTACTGATTCACGCCATAATTACTCTGCCATCAATTTACTACATTTTCACGAGGAAGAACCCGGCTATTTTCTTCAGAGGAATGCTGCAGGCCTGGGTGACGGCTCTTGGAACTGCTTCCAGGTACACACGTCATCATATAAACATTGCATCGTGCATCTAATTTATTGATGTATAACTTATGACATATCCTAGTTCCATTGCTTGGTAGATAATGTTGAAAAAAAACGTCTATTTTATTAATTTGCATAATAACCTGGGATTAAAAGGGATTCATTATATAAAGCAAATAACTGATTTACTTAAGTTGAAACGCTACATGATCAAAAAATTCTACATTTAATGAAAATGGACTTAGATTTATTATTAATTAATATTCGAAATAACTTTTTAGAAAGCGTAAAATTATTTAAGTAAAACTTATTTGGGTGCGGTAGGGAGAAGATGCGTGTAAGGCGTTACGCTTTAAGTAAGCAGCTATGCAACGATCTGACATGCACACTGACGCTGTGCTTAATATGGACTCTACGGTAGCCAATCGTCCGATTTTCGACCGGACTGTCTAGTTCTAACGCCAGTTGGCCGTGTCCGGTTCACTACATGCGACCGGACACAAAATGACCGGTTATTAAGAAATTTTAAAAATTACGGGTTGATGGTTTCTCAAATGTGTAGCAATTAAACAAGATCGCCCCATCTCGCTCCATATTACCCCATTCGCTGAACGTAATTCAACTTTTTCGCTCTGTGTTCAAACGTTTACGACAGTTAGTCGCAAATCCGAATATCGTGAAGCAATTGGATTATTGTTTCAATTACCTACACAATGTCGAAGACGGAACGTCGCACTCGTTTTGTTCGCGAAGAATTAAAGAATGAATAGTGTTATTAATCTGTACGTTACAAATAAATAACGAGTGAGTTACCAGAGAAAATACAGAAAAGTTATTATCGCTCCCGAGACGAGTGGTTGTCAATTGAAAGATTTAAAACTTGGCTGCATAAGGAAAACGATTACACTGCATATTGTAAAATGTGTAAAATTACTTTCACTGTGAAATTTGATCGCATAAAGGCAGTGAAATACTATTTCTTCTGCAGAAGAATTTGTTTTTGTCATAACAATTATTTGCAAAAATAACAAAAGAATTGCCCAATAAATTTTACTTTTTGTAACATACACACGTAACCCGTCGCCGTGGGCATATGTCCATTTGTCCGGTCGCGGATATCTGAAAATTCGACATTTGTACAGTCGTGGAAATCTGAAAAGTTGACAAGCCTAATGGGCATTTAAATGTTAAAACCTAATTGCTTCCATACTCACTGAAAATCACGTGACGACACTAGACAGTATATTTAAATCCAGAGGAGACACCGTTACTATACAGTGATACAGGCAACAGTATTTTGGGTAGCCTTTTTATGTTTGTTAGTTGCTATGGGTTTATTTACATTCGTTCGCTGCAGATGGTTTCATTATATTCTGTGATCACTGTTATACTAAGAAACGAAATATGGAATCACATTTATATTGCGATACAGTGAAAGTATTTTCATGCAGAAATATTAGAATTCGTCTTTACAACAGGGTGAATGTTGATCTCGAGATTTCACCATCAATATGTACTTGTAACTACTGTTTCTACAGGGTGTAGGCACTCTCGGATTTCACACTAACTGTGTTCTGTGCAGGGCCGCCTTTAACCATAGGCTACCTTAGGGGCCCACACCACAAAGGGGGGCCCACACCACAAAGAGGGGGCCCGCTCCAAAACACCGGGCCTCCGCCTGGGCCAGTAGTAGAGCTAAAAACAAAAACTCGGTCGGAGGGGCCCCCGCCTAGGCCACTGCTGACAGGGGCCCCGCACCACATGTATAGCCTATGGGCCCACAAAACTCTGGTTCTGTATGTGTTGGGATACGAACGGACTGAATCGAATTGTTCCCTATATATACTGCGGTGCTTGTGGTGAAGATCCGTTTAGACATAGGGATAAAAATCTTTTATTGGAGAGTTTGATGAGGGGGGTGCACTATAGAAGCGAAGGACTTGGGTTACAGAATGACGATCAGACCATTGCTTGCATATGGTGGTGTAATACACAATCCACATTTTTTAATTTCAAACGCAGGGTAGAAGGGAGGGCAGCTAGATTTGTTGGTGGAAATTACCTCAGAACACAGTCAGCAACTGAAAAGCAGCTGGATTGGATCTTATTGGAAGATAGGAGGAGGGTAAAGAGACTGTACATTGCGTATAAAGAGGTTAAAGCGAATATTGGTGGAAGAATTCGAAGTGATGCATGGAAAGGAAAAGTTGACCATGATTACAAGCTGGCACTTGAATTCCGCTATAAGGCATACATTCGTGATGAGGCCTGGGAGGGATAAAATATGCAAACAAGTGCGATGAAATATTTCATATCAACCACTGAAGGATAGATAAGATTAGAGAAGTAAGGTACCCTGCTGATGCTTATATGAATTCTTTTTTCCCTAGTACCCTTCAGAATTTGAATGCACAGAGTAGAAATTAGCATTACCTTCCTTACTTCACGTTTGTCGATAGTTGTGTGAACACTTTTTTTTCATCTATGTACATCTTCCATTGAACGCAATCGGGCATACTGCACTGTTGAGCGGCATAATGAACAAACGCCAAGCATGATGGTTTGGGGGTGCCATTGCTATCTCGCATCCTGCGTATTTAGGGGCAGTCTGAACAGCAACCGCTACATCAGGGGGATTCCGCCCACATTTCAGAAGGAATATGCCAGACCACATGTGGTGGGGAATGAGCAAGCCTTCTCCTGTTTTTGTGGTCTGTGCATTTGTCTGACATGTCGAGCTTGGTCGGTCGGCAACTTGTTCGTTCTGGTCTTCCTGTCGAGGCTTTGTGGACGCGTCTGCAAGCCGTACGGCAGTGATTTCCACAGCAGCATATCCAGGCTCTCGTTGATACCTTGCCACTATATCTAGATACTCTTATTGCAGCACGTGGTGGCTTCATACCGTACAGAATTCTCGCGGTCAAAGTGCATGTACTATTTGGTAGTTCTTATCATTTGTGTATTTGTCAAGACTCAAATCTGTGGAGAAAATTTTATCGTAATCACATGTCTCTTTCAAGCATATCCAGGAAGTCTTTGATTATGGGCATTACCTTCATTTCAGTATCTTTCCATAAATAACTGCCTTGTGGTAAGTTGCAGAATGTGTCTGTTATTATAGGTGTCTAATAACACTGTTTTTTCAGATTTCGTGCCTCAACTGAAAAAGGCAATTTATGCAGATTTCGTCTATCATGGAGTGAATCAATGTAGTTTTCATGAATCTCACCGCTTCGACCAGACAGGTCAATATTAGGCAACGCACTGGGACTCTAGACTTGAAATCTCCCATCAGCATGAATACATTGAAGGTTGTATGTACATAGTGTGGGAAGTTAATTGGGAAATTGTTTTGTGGTAGGTTATATACGAAAGCTACCATTATGTTGGCGTCATATTGTCTTGCTATTACCTCCATTACTGCCTCTAAGTGGCTGTACTGTATCGGTAGGAGAGCTTGCCTGGATTGTATGTCGTTTTGTTCAACGACTTCTACTCCTCCTCTAATGTCTTGGTTATGTTTTGTATAAGTCGTATAGCTTCTAATTTTAGTTTGTTTGTCTGTCGTGGTTCATGTTTCGGCTAGTCCTGCAATTGGAATGTTATTATTTTTTTATGGATGCAGCTTGTCAGTGTTGTCTTACAATGGTCTGAGTCCAGATAAGTTAACAAAGAGGAAGTTACTGTGCAGAGATCATTGATAGGGTTACAACAAGAGGTGCAATAAGCATGCTTTCTGAAATTGATATATGGCCTTAACCACTGTTAGTTATACGTCATTACTCTCGTACGCTATGTTTGAGACAGAGAGTATTTGGCACCGATATAAAAACTTTTTCCATCTCATGACCACTGGCACCATTTGAAGGTATTCATGCTGTGGCATAGATATGTGGACGTAACTGTCAAAACAACATGAAACGAAACCTTCTCATAAGTCCAGTCGCAGGCGGAGCTAATTCTAGATTGCGATTCGTAGGTCAAATTTTGAATTACTTTAACTCACGAACATAGAAGATACCGTACAAAACTCTCGTGCTCCCACATTTGTACTACTGTTGTGCCATTTGAAATCCATTTCACAAGCGATTGATTGAATGTATAGAGAAAGTACTGAGATCAGCCGCTCGATTCTCCATTGCTTGCCACAGTTCTTACGAAAGCATCGCAGAATTGATAGATAGATTGGGCTGGGATAGTCTGGCAGTCAGACGACGTAGGTTTCGTTTGAACTGTTGATAAATATGAAATACCCACTTTCATTTACGAGTGCGATGAAATATTTCAGACCAACCAGCTATAGGAGAAATAAGCTCAAAGATGCACATAGTTTTTGTGCTATGTTTTCTTCCCCCCTCAACTTTGTGAACTACGCACGAGTGGAATATCTCTTCGGCTTGTCCAAAGGGTAATCAGCCAGAATCGGCGTCAGGCGGCTACACTCGTTATTTATGACGACTTTAAAAGTTAGTTACTAACAAAAATTGATTATTATAAGAACGGTAATCAGATAATTTTGTCCAAGATGTTCTTTTTATATTCATAGTACAGTCTAAGGCCAGATGGAATACTCTATGTATGTCGTAGAGTGCTTCAAATGTTAATAGTTTCCATTAGTTTACGAGAATAACTTGGACAAAATTCCTATTTACTGTACAAATGTAATACATTCTCATCGTTCGCCCACTCGAACGCAAAAGAAACACCAAAAAATACTCAGAAAAACGTACGAAAGAAAAATAAACAAAAAAATACATAAAAGTTACACTTCTTTCGCGTTTACACTTTGAACCACGTACCAGTCTTTTTACCAGAGACGGATCTACGGGCTAGGGGGTGGGGCGGGGGGATCGGGGCACTTTCCCGGGCGGCAATATCAGCGGGGCGGCAAAATCGTGCTGTTTGAAGTCCTTTTTCCCCCCAGATTCGCCACTGCTTTTAGTAGTCATTTCGGTGAGAGTCTCAAGGTAGAAGGCCCGTAGTTGCGTCAAAATAATGGCCAGTGATTTGCCAACATTTTGTAGTGTGCGGATGGGCTGTGTATCATGTACGCTGCAATCATCTATGGAGAATTCCCCTGAAGAAAAAGTCTCAGAGGCAAGAACTCGGTTCTGAACAATTCCTTCTTTTTCATTGGCAATAGTAATCATGAATTATGATTTACTGAGATTTTATTGGGGTATGGAAAAGTATATATTAATGGATTAATGTTACGGACATAGAAAGACATTCTATAACGAATTTATTAAACGATAAAAGTATATGTTGGACACACTAACAATAGTTAATTTAATTAATTGGGCACCTTCATGTAAACAGATTGACATGATAAAATACACCGTCAGTTCAATATGAAATTAGAACATGAGAAATCATTAGATATGAAAAGGGTTCTTTATCATGAAATTAAATGTTTGAACATGAGGCCGAGCGTGGTGAATGAGCGGCAACGCTCTGGCCTCGCATTTAGGAGGACCCGTGTTCGAACCCCATCCTGCCATGCGGATATAGGTTTTCCATGGTTTCCCAAAATCACTCCAGGCGAATGTCGGAATAATTCCTTCTAAAGGCCATGGCCAAATTCCTTCCCATTCTTTGCCCCTAGTTCTTTCCCGCCTCTAATGACCTCGACGTCAATGAAGCGTAAAGCCAGAAACAAAAAAAAAAAAATATTGAGCACTAGATTCTCATGACAAAGTACTAAGTAAACTTAAGCACTTATTGAGGACTACAGTTCGTAGTGAACACGTGGACGTTTCTGGGTAATTTGAGAAAAACTTCCTTGCAGGGATTCCGATGTGAGTTAAGATGATAACATTACCGGTATCACTTCATAAAGATTTCGCAGCATCCGCGTCTGGGCCGACAAGCAGATGTGGATGTGCCACAGCTTTTGATGCAATTGGCTTAGATAAACTTGCTAAAATCGATCAGGAAAACTGATTAAACTCGGATGTTCATGATCAGTTTAAAATAGTTGCGCTTGCGCACACAATGTTCAGTGGAAATACTTACATCATCATAGGCTCACAGTCCCTTTCGGAATTTTTATCCCGCGTCTGACATACTGCGAGCCTATCACTGATTAATTACTATTCTTTGACGGTCCGCCGCGCCGTTAATATGGTTCCTCTCTCCTGGCTGTTAAACGCATACCGAGTCTCACGTAACTGTTCACCTTCTACCGCTATGCTGATTAATCCTCAACTGCTGCCCATCCGGCATTTATTCTTGCACTCTTCACAGTTAATCTTCGACTGATCGCCTCCGGGCACCACCGGTGTATTTATTTCTTTGCCTCTGGTGGTCCTGAGCCGGTGATTTTTGATAATCCTTGTGTTATGAAGTTCTCATCCGTCGGTGAAAAACCGGCAGTGATCTCCACGGAAACTGTGCAGCTTTGAAAGTTCAATATGGCCACCTAAATGTGGCATACTCGCAGTTGGGTTCTATTCCTGTTTTTTATGGTTTTACGCCTCGTCGACCGTCGACGTCAAGGTCATTAGAGGAGGGATGGCAGGGGCGGATCCAGGATTTTGGTTTGGGAGGGGCTTGAGCAGACTTTGGTTTGGGGAGGGGGCTTGGCTTGAGTGGATTTTGGCTTTGGTGGGGCTTAAGTAGGGCCTGAAATCCGTAGAGCTAAAACAATAAAAAATGAAAAAAAGTCTCGAAAATTACAATGTCGGAGATGGACCTAGATACTTTGGGGGTGGGGCTTGAGCCCCCTAGCCCCCTCCCCGGATCCGTCCCTAAGGGATGGGACTGGGGACAAGGAACGGGAAGGAACTCGGCCATGGCCTTTTGAAGGAAGCATCCCGGCATTCGCCTGGAGTAATTTGGGGAAACCATGGAAAACCCAAATCTGGATGCCCGGATCTAGTCCTGTGTTAACATGTATTACCTTTGCGACAAGCCTTATTACAAATGGAATTATGCCGCTTAATTGTTGTGTCTATGGATGTTCTGCGACTTCGTTGAAAATTAGGCACCTCAAGTATCACGTTTTTCCAAAGATAAGGACCAGCGAAAGCAGAGGATTCAACTGACTACCCTTTTCTGGAAGAGATTCCTGCCATTTTTGTACCTGAAGTTCTTCGGTCTCAGTGGCTAAATGCCTCATATTCCTATTATACCTAGACAGGTATCAGCAATTTTAGGAAATGCACTAAATTTTTTTGATTCGTTCCTGTTATTAATTTGGGTGCAATTTATATGTAAATTTCACCGATATTGTCACTCACTCATTCACTGAATGACTGATGATCATCAAAACTCTAAGGTACTTACCTTAGTCATAGAAAGCTGAAATTTGTTACGCAGATAGTTTTACCCACAGATTACAACTGAAACTCGTAAATTTCCGCAAGACTACCTCTTATCTACGAGAAATGTAAAATCGCTTTCAATGCTTTTGTATGCCTCAAATAGCAACCAATTTAGGCCGGTCGTCCATTGGAAACGAAATTCGTCCGAACCGTATTCGTCGGAGTAACGTTCGATTTACGGCCGACCAGGTCGTCCGATTAAACCTCGTCCACTGCAGCCGAATTACATTAGACACACATTGCCGATCAGTCAGTGTTGCTTCAACGGGGTGTTTTTACAAAATTCATAGTGACTTACAAATTAACATATGAGAAAAAAGCACGCTATAGAAAAGGAATATCACAAACAAAAACTTAAACTGAAATGAGAAATAACTTGATACAAAATGTATAGAAGTGTATTGATAAAAAAAAATAATAAATAACTGTGTGCCTATATTTTATTTCAATCCTTAATTATTATTATTTTTTAAATTGTGTGTACAATTTACTACTAAATTTTAGTTACTACATACAACATGGAAATGGTTTAGTGGCAGATTGGTTTGCGCCTACAGTTCATACTAATAAAGCTACTTCTGATATCTTCATAAGTTAATATTCTTAAAATATTATTTTCAATGCTGGGCTAAGCCAAAAAGTTGAGTTTGTCTTCTAACACGGAGGCTCGAACCTGTATTTGATCATCTTCACATCTGATAATGACCTTCATCCACTGCTATTGATGAGCACATTCTTAGAGCGACTTATATATATGAGGTAAAGTTGTTACTTTTCGGTACAGATGTACTGAAATTGTTACTTCACAGTACATCCGTGCTTCAAAGGATTGAATTTCGCATGCTCGAACGTGATTTTTGGTGTTCCCTTGCATTTCAGATGCTAAAACCGATTCGGAAATTGGATACTTCCTTCACATTTGTTCCAAAATTTGTTTCTTTTACTTTTGTTTTCGTGGTGTGGGCGTATAGGCTGCAGCTTAGATAGCCTATACGTAAATGCGGTCCTGACGAGGGTAACGTCTCATAATCGTTCTAGAATATTCCAGTACGAAATTCAAATAATTGTCTTTATTTTACTGTTGTTACTATAGTGATTATTATAACTGCGAAGACGCACTTGCAATTGTTGCCCTTTCCGTGAATATTTTTATTAAAATATTTACAGTAACAGTGTGTCACCAAATTATATGATAGTGTTTGAAAAAATACAAATCAAGATCAAATAAAAGATAAAAAATTTGTTTATTAGGAGAGCAATATGTGTTTGCCATTCGGTCGAATACGTCCGACTAATCCGAATCAATGTTATTCGTCCGTCACTCGGCCGTATTCGGTCGTATACGGCCGACCACTTGGTCGGACGAATTCGGTTCCAGTAGATGACAGGACTTAGGGAGCGACCATAAAATACGTGGCTGAGTCAAGGGTGTGTGGGTTTGGGTATAAAGATATACTGGGCTACTTAGGGGGTGTCGAAACCAAGCTATGTAGCTTTCATTTTATTTATAATACTGTTCTGCTGCTTATGGCTTTACGGCACGTCGCCGTCGAGGTCATTAGAGGCGGGAAAGGACGGGGGGGGGGGCAAAGAACGGGAAGGAATTTGGCCATGGCCTGTTGAAAGAAGTATCCCGGCATTCGCCAGGAGTGGTTTGAGGAAACAATGGAAAACCCAAATCTGGATGCCCGGACGGGAATTCGAGCCCACGTCCTCCCGAATGCGAGGCCAAAGCGTCATCCGCTCACTCACCACGCTGTTTAAAACAGTTAAAATAGGGCACAGAACACACAACAGCATGTGGATGTTTATTTCCATCGTTTAATTTTCTTTGCATATTAGATAGTGCCACGCGTGAGTGTGACGTGAAGCCATGGTGTTCGGGTGGCACGCGGCATGCGCATTGGAACTAGCCAACAGGAGATACTGCATTACGTGCCGAAAAACAGTAGGACGTAGTAACTAGACTACAAACCTCATACGCTGCACATTCACAGTCAAACCTGTAGGACCTTGCGTAGGACTACCGTTATGCACTCGCCAATCCACACTCCAAGAAAGGATCCAATAAGATGTTCCAAACAGTCGTCTTCACTCTTACACTCTCCAGGCAAGGAAGTGTCCTCATCGCGCATTGTTTCAAGGATAACGAAAATAAACATGTCAGTACTTTGTCTTTTTTTATATAGCTTTAGATAACAAAAAAAGGAAAGTGCAGATCAAAAAATTGTTTCTTAATCCAGTAAGTTACTGTGACGCAAGGATGTTGCACGAAATAGATAGTGAAGATTACGCCACTGTTAATTCTTTAAAAATCCAAAAAAGTTAATTTAAATTTCATTAAAATTAAAATAATAGAGCAAAGTGCCCAAAACCGGACCCCCATTTCGTATTTTACTTCTAAAAAATATAAATTAATAAAAATTCTGTCTGTAAAGCATGAAATAATTAGTTCAGAATGTTATTCAGTATTTAAATTCTGATTTCAAAAAATATCATCAAAAATCATTATTAAACAAATTATTTTAAAAGATCCTACTATTTGGCAATATGAAAAATAGTTGCAACTACTGGACCCCTCATAAAAATTAATGAAATAACACCAAACAAAATTAGATAAAGGCACTCAATAACAGAAAACATATTTTAAAGTGAAATATAACAATTACAGGTTTTTTTTAAAATATACTAATAGAGCATATATGTAGGGAATATGAATACACAGAAAATACGTAAAAGAATTAAATCATTTATTGACAAAAATCGCAGAAGTACACATCCTTTTCATTCCCAGCAAAATCCACATGGGCCAACACTAAACATATAATGCACGTCACCCAAAAATCCCATTCTGAAAAGTTAAGAAATATCCTGTCCCAAAACACTCACCAACCGTCATCAGTTTTGGAAGGGAACACTTCAAGGAGAATCTCCAATTCCAAGGTCACGCTCTTCTAATTTTCAGTGCGTGATTCTTTCACATTTTTCTTAAAATTAAGGCTCATTTTCACGTGCAACTTCTAGCGGTCCTATTGCTGACCCAAGCTCTTGGCCGCGACTGCTTTTACAACCTCCAACACGATTACGTTCTTGCTGTTGAGCCTCCTTTACTTCTTTAGCTCTTTTAACTTTAAGCAATTGGGATTTATAAGGCGTAGATAAT
The DNA here is from genome assembly GCA_031002005.1 of Vandiemenella viatica. Classification (NCBI taxonomy): domain Eukaryota; kingdom Metazoa; phylum Arthropoda; class Insecta; order Orthoptera; family Morabidae; genus Vandiemenella; species Vandiemenella viatica. The sequence goes on from CM061921.1 coordinate 257,500,082, forward strand.
ATGACAGTAAAAATTCAAGCATTACATAGCATACTTGACTTTAAGCATAAAAAAATAAGGGGTCCGGTTTGCGCAACTATTGCCTGTATTTTTATAACCCAATAGATTTTTAGCCAAACTTCTCAACAAAAAAGTTTAGTAATGAACATTAACATAATACCTTATTATTTAAGGGTATATAAATAGATCGGAAAGCTTACCTGCCAATATCCAGGAGAAATTTTAAAAATATAGCATAATGTAAAAAGATTGACTACTGGAAAAGCTCGTAATGGCGATTTAATTAACAACCAATGAAGTGGGCGATGCGAGCATTCTGCAACAGAGTGGTAGAAGCCTAAACTTCTATTTACACTTTATCCTGTTAGAGTTCATGAGACGGGGGTCCACTTTAGGGGGAGAGGTCCAGTATAGGGCACTTTCCTCTACTAATTAAAGATAGTATGGACTGAGGGGTGGGCTGATAGTATATGGCAGCAAGTCACAGACTATAAATTGGACTGTGAATGGGCCGCTTTACAGATGTCACACGTGATTTTCCTTGCCGGTGACAGTTCGTTTTGTTCTGCGCGTCACTATATCGCTTGTTAGTAGAATAATTTTAATTTTGTTCTGTCCGTGCATCTTTAATTATAGTGCTCCTTGAAGTGCTATTTTAAGTTCAAAGTGTGGTGTAAAATGGCACTGTACAATAAACTTTACGTAGCTTATAGGAAATGTTTCTCCAGCAAGTTTTTGATATTCAAAACGGGGTCAATGTGCTATGGAAATCTTTTAAGCGGAACACAGAATCATTCCCTGGTGCCGATAATGTAGAAAGAAACGTGACAGAACTGCATCAAAGTGCAGCTCTTCTTCATTTTTTTTCTACGCGGCATGTATAGTTTGTACTATTTTATCAATTAATAAACAATTATGGTAGCGATGAGGAGAATGATTTTTAGTAACACCTCAAGAAGTAAAGTATCCCTGGCTGAACCTGAGACAAATGTTTTCCCTATAACTGATCGTTTGCAGCAGTAGTTAGTATCATCATTTGATTGGGAGTATTTATACTTATAAAAAAGTAAATAAAGCAAATATCGGTCGTATTCATTAAATACTCAATAATTTTAATGATAGTCTGATTCCGCAAGGGGGGGTGGGGGGGGGGGGAATCACGTTATGTAGGGGAACAGTGGGTGTAAGCTAACCTAAAATTTCGCAAACTGCGTAACGAAATTCATTTACAAAATAGCGGGCTCAATTAATTAGCATGGCACATTAGTTTTAGAGCCATTTACTTACTCAATTCAAGTTATTAATCAAACTAAACAGTTATAGATAGTCAGAACATAAGATCAACATATCTAGTATTTGGTTTCAGAATATTTCGTAAAGGTTAACATTTGGCTTCATTACGATAGAAATTTAGAATAATAACTAGTAAAAAGACGATAGAAATTATGTAGCTAGAGAATCCTACTAAAGAGTTTGAATACATTAAAAGTTAAAAGCCGGTAGGTAGCATTAAGACGCAACTGCATACTTTAAATCATAGAAGTCGTATTTTGATAGAGAGTAAGTCAGTCTACAGTTATAAAAAAGCGTAATTTTGGCTTACACAACAGATTTAAGTTGGGAAAAGCTCAATAAAGTTTAGAGGCTGATTTTGGAACGATGTAAAAACTTTTAACACGTGGGTAAGGTAAAATTAACCAATTTAGAAAATATTTGTAAGTTCAGTTGAGGAAACTATATTCAAAACACACTATAATACAATACAAATAGTTTTAGGAAGTTTTATTTAAATTCATGAAGTCATTGGGTCACAATAAGAGAAAGTAAATTTTTGTAAGAGTTTTAGCGGGAAGACGTTGTAGCAAAAATAAATTCATAGTAAATCGAAGAAAATAGGTAGCGACTTCAAATTTTCACAACTTTCAAATTAGAAGTTGTAGATAATATAAAGTTTCACAGATTTCAGGTAGTTATATGCGGGGTTGAAATTCATGATTGCACAACATTTTGCTTCAAACTGTTAGAGAATAGTAAACACGGCGTTCTTGGTACCAAATGAAAGATAAATAAATTAGAAGTAAAATAAAAATTGTTTCAGCTTCGTAGCTGCAAAGTTGTGGAAGTTAGAATCAGTTTTTGAGTTAATGAGAAATAATTTTTTTCGGCCAAGCTATTAAAGCTACGAAAATTTTCATAAGGATCAAAATTAACAATTTATAATCAACCTAGCTACTGCCAAAAGTTTAGATGAATAGGAATATTTTGAGCCACAATAGTAAAAAGTATGACGAAATAGAGGCGCAAGGATACATATTTTTCACACTTAGGGAGGTCGCGTGGCTGTCGCCGGCGGAAGGGCGCTAGGTTACTTATACGAACGACGGGGACTAATTGCTGTCGGTCGCTGGAAACCACTAGAGCAGAACGGGTGTCGGTTTGTGGAGCGCTTAGTGCTGGAAGGCGGGAAGTGAAGCATGGTGATGTGTGGTAAAATTTTGAGTGCCGCAGAACAGTTTGAAATATTTTCATGTGACTTTCATTCGGTAACGGGGTTGGTCTGGTCTGATTACTCATCACAACTTGCAGTTCAATATTTTGGTGAAGAATTTCGATTGCCTACAGATTGTTCGAACTTGTAAAAAAATTTCACATGAATACAGTGAAGGTTTGAACTTTAAATTAGCAGCAGTGATTTTTATTTATTTTAAGAACCTACCTTTTCCATTTTGAGGGTTACAAGATGGTGGCGACCCAAACTTTAGAACAATCTAATATCCAAAGCAAACACGGTTGTAGTTGAGGTGATTAGTGGTTATCCTAATCCCCGCAACCATTTATTCTCCTTACATGGGGTTTGTAAAAATTGGCCAAGTCTCGTGGATGTTTAGTGACAAAAATTAATGAGGTCTTCTACTGAGCCAAGTTTACACTTTAAAGTTTGTATTTACTTCAATTTCTAAAACAGAATAGTTTCTCTGGGGTCTAAAATAACAAAAATTCAGCCGCCATGTTTATTGTGCATGTCGTAATTTTTACTGAAATGAGAGGCGTAATATATATGATTTACTCTAGGATTTGTTAAATCCGAAAGACATGCGAGGGAAATCTCGCATTTTGTATATTTTTAAGATTGATAAAGCAATATATTTAAAGTATTTATATAGGTTTGCTAAAATATGTCAAGCATAATAACCAAGTCGCCAGAACAGTTTTATTTTAAATCCACGATCCATAACACCCATTCCGTTTTAAAGAGTGAAGTGAATACAAATTGTAAAGTGTAGGCTTGGCTCAGTACGAGATCTCATAACTTTTTGTTGCTTAACTAATACGAGACTTGGCCTACATGAACTGTTTTTGTGCGATACAAATGTTGCATGTGTGTGTAGTCGTCATTTCACTGAATCAGATTTTAATTCGGCGCTTGTTAGCTATGGTGAGTGATTATCTGGTTTTATTCACGCTTAGCATTAACAACATGAAGCGATTGTATCAACCTTGCATGTTCCTCTGCTACAAATCAATTATTTACGTCGTATTTCTGCTTAGATTACGGAAACATAAATTTGATCAGCTGTGGTTTGTTTACCATTTTCTACTACCCCTTGCAATAGAAAGTATGTTGCTGTTGAGAATTATCTCGGACGTTGAACAATTCATAATGCGACATTCAACGTTCATTTGCACGTAGCTGCCTGCATGTTCATCTTGGCTTTTCTTTTAAACAGCCAAAGGCTTACATCTTTGTCAGAATTTGAAAATTTATTTATAACAGCGGCACACAACTCGTTAAACCCATCATTGCGAAATTCGTACACAGCAACTGGAGGAACAAGCTCAAATTTAAACAATGTTTGATTGGTTTACGGGAGCTCTTCTATTCTACATTACCCGTATAAAATGCTAATCTCCTTATATATAAAACAGAAAGAAAGAGATAAAACACTTGAGCCTGAAACTGGATATTTATAAGTTTGAAAAACGCGACCGCGAAATTAAACTTCACCGCCACCTGCTCGGCATGTTTTCATCCTAGCGGTAGATATTTCATTGTTGTGAAACAAAAGTATTGGAAGTAATGGGTCAGCGAATGTCGATGCGGTAACTATCTCCGTCACCAACAACATTCACCATGAAGTCGATGAAAGAACAAACTATTTTGTTTTATACATCGCAGACTAGCGCGATAATTGAAATCTGCTTGCCTCTGACTGGTTGAGCTAGGTCACGTGATGAAGCTTCTGCACTTTATGCAATTTGGCTTTCGTATTGTACAGAGTAATTTTGTTCCTCTCAATAAAAATAAAAAAAGAATTAATAACAGCAGTGTTTACTTGCCCTACTCGATGGAACAATTGTTATAAATCACAGGAATAGAATCAATTTAGAAATGAGTGAAAGAAAACAGCAGTTGAACTTGGATCTACAGGCAAATGAAGTAAAAACATAGTCATTTATGAACTGATTTCTTTTTTTGTTTTTAAATAAATCAGAACATATTTCTTCCGAATAAATTTATATATTTTGACATAGTTAGCCTTATTAATTTGCCGGGTTCAAATATTGATTTATGTAATTAATATCGTTTCATTTCTAGCAATTATACAATCTTACATACCCACCAAAATGGAACATCAACGGACAATTCAACCTAACAACAATCATTTTCAATTTCAAGAGTGTAAATATTTAGATCTTGTGTTAACGATTCTCTCAAATATAATGTAGACTGAATTTGAAATGAAGAATTCTTATCTTGAAATAAAAATTCTATTTGGGACTGGAAAATTCTAATTTTGATTTGGAAATGCTTAAATAAACGGTATATTAATTTATTTATATTAATTACCATTACCTTATAGTCATGACTAGATTTTCCTTTGCATGTATTGGATTGGTGTGATAATTGTTATAACCATTGACTTCTCCAGTTTGTCCAGGATGTTGCTGTAAACGCATGCATGGATCTGTCTGAGTGATTTTTCAAGTCCTTATATAAATGATGATACTCATCAAGCGTTTGTCTCTGTTCATTTATTGAGTGTAAACTGAACTCTCTAGTTACTAGCTGTAGAAAGTAGCAATCAATTTGTAGTTACTGATAGTCTATCATCACTATCGTTATCACTTCCAAGAATCATTGCAGGCTACACAAAGTAAATGATAATCAAGATAAACAAAAAATCTAAGCAATATAAAACCTGCGACTCCTACGAGGGTTTGCAAAACTCTGATAAATGCTAGCAGCTATACCTCAACATCGACCGCCACATCTACCTTAATCTATATCGCGACCTGCTCGGTTTTTTGCCAATCTACCGCGACATCAATCTTCATCGCGACCGCGATCTTCACCTTCATCGCGACCTGCTCGGCATGTTTTCAACCTAAGGGGCGAGCGGTTGGCTCATCTGTATCGTTACAAGTATAAGGTTTAATGATTGCTAAAGCATTTATAGATCGAATATAACTGAAAGCTGTTGAATTATTGCAGCTCTGCTACGCTGCCCATCACATTCCGCTGCCTCGAGGAGAACAACCACATAGACAAACGAGTGACGCGCTTCGTCGTCGCTGTGGGCGCCACTGTCAACATGGACGGCACAGCTCTCTACGAAGCCGTCGCCGCCATCTTCATAGCGCAGATGAATGGCATACCTCTGGGGATCGGCGAAGTCATCACCGTCAGGTCAGCACTCTCACCTCGGCGTAGCACGGTTAAATATTCGGATTTAGCGGAGCTATTCAGAAACATTGTACACTGTAAACTGTTAACTATTATTCAACCGTTTTCTCAAAATCAGTACGATAATGGCTAATTTTTTCAATTAGTATACATATCACAAGTTTAGAGAAATAACATTGTTCTCCTTGGGTAACTACTTAACTTACTAAATACGGACCCAATTATCATAATTGTTAATCACCACAAACTCTAAAATTGCTTCCAGTAAAGTTTGTTTTCAACTCCTCTTTCATGCCTATAAGTACGAAGGTTTAGTCTCAATCGGTGGCAAGTAGAAATTTATAATGAGTAGAATATCAACAATACCTCGTTGAGTGTCTTTTAACATATCAAGGAATTTACTTCATCTACTGAAATAAGACATAAATTTGCGTTTAGAGCTGTACATAAGATACAATTGACAATCCTTTTCTTGTACTAGGATTTAATATATCAATTACACTGTGGAAAATATCTTGTATTTGCTCCCATCTGTCATAAAGCTATGTTGTGTCTGTATACAAAAGATTCTTGGATTTGTAAAGAAACAAAGAAATGTGTGGTATTTCATGGTTCCCGCACGCTGGAACTGAAATTTGTTTAGTTTGAGTACTGCTCAGCAATGTACAGTACGAAAGGCATATTTAAAATATAACTTATGATGTAGAGTGAATGTGAACGTTTATTTGGTTATAATCATAAAAATAATATGTCGGATCTGGAATATGGGACTAGCTACTAGAGGGCGCCACAGACGCAGCGAGCAGCGACATCTACGAGGGGCTACTTAAGGGCGGCGCACAGCACACATAGGTCTCCTCCTGCCTGACCGCCGAGGCGACATAACTCCGTTATCTGTCATTGTGTATTGTGAGACTGAGTCTAATAAATCGGATTCTTGTATCCACTGTGTTCTCGTAGTTACTCTCCACTGTCCGAGGGATATCCACAGCCTACCTTCGCTAACGAGCCATCTGCCTCTAACCGGGAACTCCATTCAACCCACCCGATTCCTGATCTTTCGCGGATGGATCCGACAAATATAATATTAGATAGCCCAATTTTGTCATCCCCACGACCACCCATTTGATGGAGAGAACTGAATCATTCGAATAGTTACAAAAATATGAACTGCATTTTGTATAGTTACCAGCAATTAGACCACTAACGGAAGCCAAAGGCGATGATACGCTCACGCACTACACTTTTTTATTTAAGTGAGAATTTCGGTGGCTACAATCGAATTGAGGAGTGAACTCGCCGTAACGCGTCACGCTGCTGGTCTCACGCTCGGGCAACACGCAATATGTCAGCCGACAGTAGACACACAATGGCGCATGCACACATTCGTATTCTAAGAACATTTAACGATTTTTAGAGAACATTTATCGGTTTTTAAGACATACTATCGGATAATTACACACATGAAGAAATAGACGTCTTTATTATATCGTTAGATGGTGCTGAAACACAATGGAATTAATCAACAGCCTTGCACCAAACGTAGCAAGAAAAAATTTTACTTCAAAATATGCTTTACACCTGATATAATTGTATGCAATGTATGTTTTTGTACAAGCAGGTATTTGTAAGTATGAATTATAGTGGTTGTCACTTTTATGCTGCTATTTATTGTAATATGACAGCTAAGGATTACACTCGTGAGAAAACGCATCAACAGAGACGGTATCACATGAGTAATGAGAGCTTGCTTGTGACTAACAAATCTTAGAACGAAAGTTACGTACAACTATTATAGGAGCATCCTGGGGGAAAAAAAGAGACACACGACGCCAGTCAAACGGGACTTAGTTTCTGAGCTATTTCCAATGCGAAATTCTCCATTCACATTAAACACTAGATACATTGCATACGAATCTGCTTACAGCAATGTGGTCCATTCGCCAAGGCTGTGGCCATGGATTTGAGTTCAGTCACTAGCAACAATTTTCCTTTGGGGCCAACATATCAACGATAGCTTCGTGATATGCCACATTTAAAATAAATAAAATAAAAAAAATTAAAAAAACCTTGACATTTCATTTCATCTGCATTTTATCACGACATGAAATCAACTGTTCAAATCATCTATTGTACACATCGTAAGTGATGCGTTTTTTTTTTACAATATAGTATCGCTTTTAGTGCCGTGAGACTTATGCAGGTTGTTCCGCTCGCTTCAATGCACGGAGGCTCTATTTCCTGTGCGTTCTGGCTGGGTAGTCAAGCTTTATCTAGGCGCACTTCGTTGTTGGCCGGAGCTCAAGTCTTTGAGCAAGCTTGCCCTGACTGCTCCAGAGCTGAGGGTCTCCCGGTGATCGAAGACCAAGCACCCCAGAGGCTTGGTGCATCTTTGCTGTCAGTGATGCACTACAAAATCCTTGGAGTCGAATAAAGGGGTCAGTACCACAGCCCTGGGTGCTGTGACGGGATTGATTCGCCGCTCACGTGCGTGGCGTTTGAGGCTCAAGGATGGCATCCCTGCTGTCGGGAGCTTAGCCTCTTTGCTGCCATAATAGGTCTTCTATATAAGTGGGGAATGGTAGTATTTACCTGAGTACGGCAGCAATGCCCTGTGAGCGCTGTGGGGACCTTCAGGCCTCTGCGGTGGGAGCCTGCGCTAGGGTGGTGGTCTGTGAAGCTTGGACGAGTGCGCGGGAACCTGCGCTCATACAGTAACGCTTTGCGAGTCGGTTGGGTGAGGTGGAAACACAATAGGGGGGCGCCGTAGTGCGGGAAGCCGTGTTATTTAGTGTCGCTTTGGAACGTGCTATGGGGCATACCTGCACGGCGCTCGGTGGTGGGTGGGGCCGGGTTTGCTTGTAGGAATCACAGAGAGGTTTATGCTGTACGGCCAGGTTTCGGAAGGGTCTTTGGCCTGGTTCGTGGCAGGCGCTGTGTCCGCGCCGCTCCTCGTGGGCACCCTTAATGGGTGGCGAAACGCACCTAGCCTCACCACCACTACTGTAATGGCGGGTAATTCGGAAGAGCCTAATTCCGCGGAGGTTGCTTAGTGAAGTAGCAAGATGGAGTGGTGTGGTTGGGGTGGCGGATGTAGGGCTTTGGCTTAGAAACTGCATACGCTTCAGTCCGTGGGTTGGACCAAACATCTGTACTCACTCATGAGTTGGGGATCTCAGTTGTCGCCATCTATATGCAGAACATAACATTTGTCTTCTGTAAGATAAGTATATTTAATTTGTGAAATGCGGAGTTTATGATGCGGGTATTGGGAGACTGTATCAGCATACTTGCAGGTGATTGCGGTAAACAGGCAATCAGTACTGCCGGAACGGCGGGCACGGGATTTTTTTCTTCCACGATCCAGTGTCGTGGCGCTTCAACGCTCTCAGTCACACTGGTAAGTGGCACCAACGGTGGTCGGACTCGACCCCGAGTCAGCAAAGTATTCACCGGCAGACTTTTCGACTAAGCCACGCTGGCATTCTGTGATTCACCTGCAACGTCACTAGTATTCAACGGCTATGAGGCATTTTGCATGCGAATACGTCAAAAACCAAGGCCCATTTGACCACGAGCATATGGAGGGATACTCTTCAACAAATATAGAGTTCTGATGGTCACCTTGTTAGATCAACCAACGACTGCCACTTTGTTATTCTAAGACAATCTATCAGGTTGAAAGACCATTTTCCGTTACTTGCAGGGGCGGATCCAGAGGGGAGGGGGCTAGGGTGCTCAAGCCCCTGGGGCCACCCCCGACATTGTAGTTTTGGAGACTTTTTTTTTTTTAGCTCTACAGATTCGAGGACCGAGGAGGCTATAAAGACTACTCCATGGCCAATTCAAGCCCCCCCCCCCCAAAACCAAAATCCATCGAAGGCAAGCCCTCCCAACCAAAATCCATTCAAGCCAAGCCCCCCGCCCCCAAACCAAAGTCCGCTCAAGCCCCCTCCCCCCAAACCGAAATCCTGGATTCACCCCTGGATACTTGTATATGGGAACAAAGAATATACCATTGTATGTTTCATGTCCGTAAAAGGAAGTTACAATAAAATAATTATTGATTTTACTGCAAATATCAGGACAAATGTTCAAGAAATGCACTAATTTAAAGTTTCTACTTGGAATAAGTATGAAGATCTTATCACTAGTCCAGTAATCATAGACAAATACCATAGAACAATATTTTAATATGCACTCGTGGTGACAAAAGACTCTAATTATTACAGACAATAATGGGCACCATAACTCTTACAATTCTAAGACCAATAATTAACGCAACAGATGCATATAACCTGTGAACAAGAATCAAGATGGGTCATAATAATATTACATTGTTACTGTCTGCAAGCCAGTGAAATGCCACGGCTAGCTAAGCACAAACGACGCGCATCACGATTGTCGGAGAGAACACAACTTTCGCAGAATGGCGCCATAATCAACTTTTAGCATTGTGTAGAGTAGGTGAGGACACAGGATTCACAGTGTTTCCATAATCACAATGTTTACATTTCCGGCATGAAGCGACGATGTAGGTTCGGCGTCCTGGCTCGACCCCAGGCGAGGTGGTGTGGAGGACACCCAAAGGCTCTAGACTCTAAATCTCTTACGCTACAGCCAGAGATAGGCTGCACAAAAATAAAACTGTCCTGACACTGTGGTGGGTTACACTGGAAAAGTCATCATAGCCCTGGCAGCACCGGGCAGTCCACAGCTTGTGGGGAATCAGATGGCGCTTGATGATAAGCGCACACATCCGGCTTCTGGGAAGAGGTCCAGTCGAGTGTCGTCTCTTGGTCCTGCCAGGAATCTCAAGGAGAAGGCGGAATTCCTTGTTGTAGACCCCAGCGTGCAACATCAGAAACACATCTCTAAGTGGCGTGTCTCAAAACTTTCACCCATTGGTCATGCGTACAATACCTACAAGTGCGCGAAGCTATCAGCGCACTAACAGACTGGGATCTAATGCGAACAGAAGTCTACTTTCTCACAGCTTCTTCCTTGCAGTCTCCATTTTTAAGTATTTACAAAGAATACCGTCTATAGCAGTGGCACATGTCAATGTGCTTGAGGGTTCCTCAGCACTATATGCACATTACTGTTAATGCAGATTCGTCATATCCAACAAAAAGGAGTGTTACAATGCCTTGAATATTGCCATGTCTACTTACTTGTCACCAATATTGTGGAAACCATAAATGGATTGTGCTCATCGGGAAAGAAAACATTGTAAATCCCCAATGCTATCAAAGATATTTTTTTACATTAACTGCAGCACAAAGATTCAGCTTATTTCCTTTCCCACTGAATTCGTGTGAGCCCTGCGAAGTGAAACCCCTTCTATTCTACGTTTAAATAACATTTAACAGTCCACCATCTTCACTGTTAGACACCTGTACAAAATGATATACCAGAGAAATTGAGGTACTGGGATCTCAAATGATCTTTCACAAAGTCTGAAGTCCTTCAACAATCAACTTAAATTTTGTTGTAACATTATTTACAATGCTTTATACCCTATTCAATCTGAAATGGCAACTCAAGATCATGTTCTCATGTCCTCACTACTCACTTCACCAACCCCTCCCATTCCTACCTCTCGTAACTGACCGCTGTATCCATGTGTACAGGTGGAAAATTTTCCTTTCGAATGCAGGGTAAGGGAAGCAGAGTGGGATACAGCAGATTGACCTTGAGTTGCTTCTGTTAACTCAATGGGCTGCAGTTGACAGTGCAGAAAAAACCATTGTGATACACTTATCGAAGTGAAACTTTTTGGAACACTTGTGTGCAACATATGATGGTCATTTGATAAATCATGACAGCCAAGTTATTTCTTCCCAGCATATACCTACACCATAAATCGGGTATAAACATTGAAAAACCTGGAGAATATGATTCTGAGTGTCATCACAGGATAGGGTCGCTGTGCAGCAGCTACCCGCAGGAACAAATAAAAAAATTACAGAAACAGCAATTGTCCTTTTGCTATAGTACAATGGATAAAATGAACATAGTTGTGTATTTTATCACTAAGGTACAGTACAAAACAGGTAATAGCCTTCAAAATAGTCAATAGATTATCCATAACTCTTTGCCATCAATGGGAAAGGCGGTTTGCATTAACCAATAACAAACAGCCAATTATTCAGTACTTTCTGATTGTTGGAAAATGGCTGTGCATTACCTGGGTGGCTAAATTGAAGGTTGTTGCCTCTTTGTACTGTCCCTTGCTGGTACCAAACACTACTGTGTTTATTTTGCATATTTTATTGTATAAAAGAATGATTTCCGTCGATGTAATTTTTTGTGTAACGTTGTTGATATTTCATGGACAACACTTCCATCTATGGCTGACACAAATTTCTTATGCTTTGAAATGCATATACCATATTTCTAGTGTCGCCACATTTGGGAATGAAATAATGTGGTTACCATGGAACAAACTATATATGTCAGAATCAGTTAAACTGGTCCCTGATTTTTCTACAACAGTACAGTATATTATTCAGTCATTACCTAGCAACAGTATACAAATGTACAAATTTTATTCCTCTAACTGATTTTCCTAATCATCAGATTAATGGAAAGATACAAAAAGATTTCCCATTTATCCAATTTCTTTACACCACTTTGATAATCCTATTGCTGCTTTCCCCTACTTACAATGGTCATAATGCTTCTCTGCTTACCACATAGCAACAAAAGAAACTCAAACTATGGTGGTTCATCTCTATTCATTTATTTTCCAAAACTGAGTATGTATCATCCAGTTTGCTGTCTGATAAAGCGCAATGCATATTCATCGTATTGGTATTATCATTATTAGAGCAGTAATGTTCAATTCAATCCCATTGAAGAAAAGTCCCAGGAATGAGCAAGCAGTACATATCTTTCTTAAAACCACAAATATTACCGGTTAAAATTTAACATTCCAATAGCACACACATTGTTTACTTCAAATACTTACATCCCAAGTTAGAGATGGCATACAAATCCAAAAAATCTTTTAAGCTATGCATTTGCAAATAATATTGAAAATGAAACTCATGCTTCGCAATAGTGACTGACAAACACTATCCCTTTTCCATTCCAAATAAATGGTGAAAATTCTTTCAGAATATAAGATGCATTCTGAAGCAAAAATTCCTTCATTTTTGATTTATGACTATGAGGTTTTTAAACATAAAGGGCTTATTAACATTTTATTGAACACAGAAGCTCCCTCTATAACTGACTGATTTATTTTTTGTGATTTATTCCTAGTATTATAGTTATGTATGACAGTATTGAGACAAGTGGTTGGGATTTTCTATTATAAAAATCATTGGGAGCATATGTATTGTGCTGCCGTTGTAAGTGTACTTAGATTTCTATGCATATTTTGTACCATGTTTCTGGATTTAGTCCTTACATGATTATAGTAACAGATTTATTATGTTTTTTATTAAAATTCTTTCTAAAGAAGCTGTTAATGAATAGGGAGTTTAAGTATGCAAATATGCAAAATATACATATATCCTTTTTTCAATGTTTGCTATCCTGGCTATTATTCTTTTAAAAAAATGCAAAACTTATTTTTAAACAATTTGTCGAATGTGCTTAATTGTTATTCATGTTGTATAAACCCAGAAAATTTTTGCAACTGTTTTTATTTATTTCTCTTCTTACATAAAATTTTGGCTGATCTTTGTTTTATTTTTCATAAGAGATGAAAGTAACTGACTTTTCTGTATTCAATTCTCTTTTTATTTCCAAAGAGCTCCATATTCTCACTACCATCTAATATGAGCAGGAACTCATGTAGCAATATTTTGACAGTAGAGGGCAAAGAATAGACCCCTTAGTGACACATGAAAAGAGCATCCTCAATGAGTGGGTTAACTGTATATTTAAGACATACAGAACAATTTGAAAATTTTATAGTTGCATACTTACTACAGCTGTTATGATTGTATTTGGTAGCCTCACAGCAACCCTGGCAAGTATTGGAGCAGCCTCAATTCCAAGTGCAGCCCTCATAACCATGTTGTTGGTGTTATCTGCACTAGGACTCCCCACTTCAGACATCTCACTGCTGCTTGCTGTTGATTGGATGCTGTGAGTATGGACAATGTATAATTAAAACAATCTCTACTCTAAGCCATACACAAACCTACAACCCATTGCAAATGAAGGTCAGTGTGCTAGCCATTCTGCAGAGGCCAGCAATAATTCTTCTTACACACACACACACACTACTCCTACAACAATGCAAAATTTTGAGGAAGAAGATGGGTACAGAAACTCCAGAACAGGAAAGCCACACTTTAGAATATTTTCCCTGAGATACATTCCTTAAAACGCAAAGGAAATGTAACAACAATGTACCAACTCATAGCTTAGATAATGGAACAGGTAGTGGGGAAAAGTAGAAAAGAAGGTATGAATCTTGTGGTTTTGCAGATTACTTAATAAACTGGTTACATTTAGATTGATGGCAACTGGTTTGGGACAAAATAGGATCATATACAATGTGAAGAAATGAGGGTAAGTGGCAACCAGGGGCGGATCCAGGGGAAGGCTAGGGGGCTCAAGCCACACACCCCCAAAAGTATCTATGTCCACCCCTGACATTGTAATTTTGGAGACTTTTTTTTTTTTTTTTTTTTTAGCTCTATGGATTCGAAGCCCAAGGAGGCTATAAAAACTACCCCCCCCCCATGGCCGACTCAAGCCCCCCCTCCCCAAAATCCACTGAAGGCAAGCTCTCTGAACCAAAATTCACTCAAGCCAAGCCCCCCCCCAAACCAAAGTCCACTCAAGCCCCCCACCCCCTCCCCAAACCAAAATCCTGGATCCGCCCCTGGTGGCAACTGAATCAAGAAGAGACCTACCAGTAGAATTATGATGGCAGGATAAGAGTTAAAGGAGGCAAATCAAAGATGTGTAGTGGAGGAAGTTGATGACAATATAAATAAAAGAAGGATCCAATGAAAAATATTTTTCTGCAGTGTCAGAAACCTGATTTGAAGAAGAAAGTTTCACAGACAAGCAAGGGACCAATCTAATAATTAAATTAGATAACCTGATGTCTCATAAACTCAAAAATTAAGCATATAAGAACATTGTAATGGCCTTCAAGGAAGTGTATTTTAAAGGTAAATACTAGTATGAAACATGTACTGCACTGTCTACACTGTGCAGAAATAACTAAGATTTAGAAGTACAAAAACAGAAAATTAACTCATGATAAATTTTTATTCACTCACTTGTATGAAATATTCCTAAGCTTGTAATTGTATTAGTATAAAATCAACAATGAATACTGCCAAAGCCAACCTTGTGATGAACTGCTTTGAATTTTGGCTACAAAAGAAGTTTTAATCATCTGGTATTGATCAGCAGGCATCACATTTAGCAGTTCCTAATCACCAGAATTAGTATCAAAGCCCTCAATCTTCCCATATTGCTTAACATTTAACCTGTTTACATATAATTCACAAGTACACAATTTCAATACAAGAAACAGAAATAACTTGCACAAAACACAAACATCTCTGTCATTAGTACAAAGAGGAGTTAATTATTCTTGGATACATCTGTTTAATGAACTTCCGAAGAGTATAAAACAGTTTGCAGATAATAAAGATATATTTAAAGGAAAACTGGAGATTATATTATTGGCAACTCCTCCTACTCCATTAGAGAATTTGAACAAAATAATTAATTGTATTCAATATGACCTTTTGCAAAACTCAGTTGTATAAATTAATGTTTATTCTTTATTTGTCTTTGTAATATATAATTGTTTTCACTGTGATTATGACTCATATTGTATGTATGTGTGATAACCATGACATGTTTCACATCCCAGAGATCCTTCCTCAGCGTGGATCCATGAAACAAGATTGATAAATAAATAAAATAAATTACAGAATGAAAGCATAAGCACAGATGATGACGAGTCTTTTGCTGTATGAGAATGATGAATCTCAGTGTCTATTAGAAAATCAAGCTTCAAGAACTGACATTAGTTTCCACCAATAAACTCTCTTATCACAGTCAGTCAGACACATTATTTTTACTAGTAGTGATGAAGCTTAAGCCTCACTTACAATTTTACTATATGCTTACTTTTAATTTACGTAAAGTTTTATATTAAATTCTTCCACTGTTTGGGGTAAACTGTTCAGTACTTCCTTTATAATTTAATCCAGTCCCAGACTCCTTTACCAACAAATCAAGCCTTCCCTGTCCCTTATGCTTGAAATCAAGTGCTACTTTATGGTCAAGATCATCTCTTGTTTTCCACAAAATATTCCAAATTATTCTGCCCATATCCATAGCCAACGTAAATCTTTAATAACAGCAATCTCATCACCCCTTCCTGTTCTTAAGTTATTCCAAACACAACTCATTTTCAGTATAATTGCCTTGCTTTGCACAGTCTCCAACTCCTCAGGGATCTATACTATCACAATATATTCAAGCTAGGGTCTGACTAGGGTCTTCCATTCACATTTCCTCACTTTCATGGTATCCCCTCATCACTGTCACACTGAACTGAGTTTATTATCAAATGATATGGCAATGAATTTTACCCTTTGTCTTCAATATGCAATTACTTCTCCACCATGCAATCATTCAAAACCATTATCTTCTTATCTGCGTGCACAATAATTTCAATTTCTAGCATTTATTTTCATTTAATGTTAAGCTTCTCAACTAAATATTCTATACAGATCCCTTTGTTACTTTTCACAATCCTGCCATATTTTAATCTTATTACAATGGGAATGAAAATTGTAGAAGGTACTGAAGGTATGGAAGGATAGGGATAGTAAACACAACACCTAACATAGATTAACGTGGCAGGGTAGTGATGAACACAAAAAAAGTACTTTACTTATCTGGAGAAGTTTCTGTTCTGTTATTCCCCTGCTATTCCTACATGATAGTCTGTGATGGACTACTACCAGTTGTTTCAAAACTGGATGTGTTAGAATAATAGTTTTTGCATTAGTGTTGATACCATTACTGCTTTAAAACATATCTAAAATGATTATGTATAACATTTGTAATTGATTTTTATGTCAAATCTTTATTTGATAAGGAGGTAAAATAAAAAATGAAATATTTTTAATGTTTTCAGAATATGTATTTTTTCAATATCAACAATCACTTATTTCGAAAATATACACTTTTATTTTATTTAATTTCAATTGTGATGCAGCATGCATGCTTTGGTTGTAATGTCCCTACACCCACACCTTCCTATGTTTTGATTTTCCCCCTCAGCCTACTTATGCCTGCCCTTTATGAATTTCAACTTTAAACTCCTTCAGTGTTTGTGGTAATCTGTCCATTACTTACCTCGGTAATTTATTCCAGTCCCTGGCTCCCTTACCCACAGAAGAAAATTTCCCCACTCCCTTTCGCCTGAATTCAAGTGCCAGCTTATGATTATGGTCATCTCTTCCCCTCCATGTAGAACTCCTAATCCTTCTACTAATATCCATCTATGCATTATCGCAATTATAAGCCTTGAACAAACCAAACACTCTTTCCACCCATCTTCTGTCTTCCAATGACTTCCAACCCAGCTCCTTCAGGATATTAGTAACTGATTGCATTCTGTGGTAATCTCTGCAAACAAGTCTAGCTGATCTCCTTAGTATCCCCTCAAACTCCTGTATTTGATACCCACAATGTGGGTTCCACATCACTCCACCATATTCAAGCAGTGGTCTATCCTTGGTACATCCCCTCATCACCCTCTCCAATAACTAAAGGACTTTGAAACTTCTTCCTACCATCTGACCATTGTATCCTGCCTAATTGAATTTACTATCAAATACCATGCCAAAATATTTAAAGGTAGGATCTTTGACAAGCAATTCCTTCTACTTTTTAATCCATGTACCTAATTCACTGGCTCTTCTTATGCTTATCATGCTAATTATGAGATGTTGCTTGGACACAATGTTGCCCATACAGATAATATACGAGAAGCGTTCCCCCCCCCCCCAACTTCCAGTAGGCCATAAATAAAAGACAAATGGAGATGGAAAAAATATTTTATCACCAGCTGTTACGTACACTTGTGGTTACTTTTCAGCATAATCACCTTGAAGATTTAGGCATTTGTCATACATGTGGACAAGATGTCCAATACCCTCTTCATAAAATGTTGCTGCCAATGACTTTAAATGAGTCATCACACTGTCTTGAAGCTCCTCATTGGTTCGGAACCGCTGCCCTCCTAGCCACTTCTTCAGTTCAGCAAAAAGATGAAAGTCACTTGGTGTTAGGTCAGAACTGTATGGCGGGTGATCAAAAATCTCTGATCGAAATTGTTCAAGAAGTCGCTGGGTGACACCAGCATTGTGAAGGCGAGCGCTGTCATAGAGCAAAACAATGCCAGAATTCAGCATTCCTCTTCTTTTGTTCTAATGGACCTCCGTAAATGTTTTAAAGTTTCACAGTAAACAGCTACATTAATCGTTATCCCCGGCAGCATAAACTCCACAAGCAACATACGTTTTTGGTTCCAAAACACGGTAGCCATAACCTTTCAGTTGTTGAAGGTCTCTTTGAATTTTTATGGTTTGTTCAGCGAATTTGTGTGCATCCATTGTTGGAATTGTTGTTTCATTTTGGGTGTGTCATACCGAATCCACGTCTCATCTCCAGTCACAATTAATTTCAAAAAATCTTCTCCATCTGCATGATAATTAATGGTCAACGAACTTCAAAGCTGACACCTTTCAGTGAGTTTTGTGGTTGTCAGTCAACATTTTCAGCACCCAGCGACTACAGATTTTTTTGTAGCATAAATTGTCTGTTATGATAGAGTACAGAGAAGATCTTGACACCTCTGGAAATTTCATTGATAAATCGCTTATTGTAAACCTGCGGTTTTCTCTTACCACTTTGTCAACTCGTTGTACAAGGTCATCTGTATCGACAGATTTGTGTCCTTGACCTCCTTCATCATGCACATCAGTTCGGCCTTATTTAAATTTTCTGCGCCATTCATGCACTACTCCTTCACTCATAAAGCTCTTTCCATACATGTGTCTCATTCTTCGATGGATTTCTGCTACACTGTTTCCTTCTGCTTGCAGAAAACTAATAATGCTTCATAACTCGCGGGAGAACTGATGTTTCTGTGACTGCGGCTTGGCACATAATGAAGTCACGAGTGCGGCAACAGCAGAGTGTGTTGTAGGGGTGATGTGCAATTGTCTACTGTGCACATCAATCACCTGCTACTCGTTTGGTCTCTATGCTGTGCAATCGGAGGTTGAAAAAGATGCCCCTCATATAAATGACAGAGATTACATTTTATAATATATTAATTGACTTGTGTTTGTTTCCCCACTACAAACAATTTATACAATGCAAAAAAATAAAAGAATAAGCTCATTAACAATTTTGAGGAAGCATAGAAATAACTGACATATACTTCACCTTACTATAGAGTACCCTGTGGTTTAGTTCCAAATTCAGGCCATTGATCAACATCTTGAGTGGAAACAGGGATTGCAGTCTTATTTTCAATGCTTTGGGCAGATTTTCATCTCCAAAATTGCTTCATGAAAGAAGGGACTCAAGTCCATGTTTGGGAGACTTTGAGTTAAAATGTGGATTATAATTTTGGAAGGTGTTTACATTGATTGGTGCAGGAAAGGATCTCCTGTAGTGAACCCCTAAGCCTCTAGAAGATCCCATATTTTGAAGATGTTTGCATCGATTTGTGCAAGGAAGTACCATCTGCAGTCAACTCCTGAACCTCTACAAGGTATCACATTTCATCGTTGTGTCCAGTATATGCAGTCCCCCCCTCCCCCCCAGCCCACAATATGCATCCAGATGGGCTAAGGTCACTTCTTGTATAAATAAATACAGATGGTCTACCAGCTTTGCTTTTATACGCAATCATAAGTGCATTTGCAACATGTACCTCAAATGTTTTTAAGGCTGTTTTCTTATTAATATTATCTCTGCGATACAATAGCCAAATATTTATTATGCATATACCCAAAGCAAATGTAAAGATACATAAACATCAGCACTTTAAATGAGTTCAATAAAACTCATTGAGCATACTAGATAGATCAACACCCCTCTCCCATATGTCTTTTGGGGCAGGGTACATCAGTTCTCTTTTTTTACAAATTATTCCAGTATTTCTCTAGTGAAATGGTCAGGAAGCAACCTGAACTACCCAGTGATCTTCATCACTATTATCAGCAAATATTTCTGGTACTGAACCTCTAGAAGTATCCCCATCATACAACTATTTATTTACAGGAGGTAGTACAAAAAATGTTCTTCTCCTCTAAAATAAATTTGAATCCTTTTTAGATGTTTCTGAAATGCAATTAACATAACCTGTAAAAACAATGGTGTTTTGCTATAGGCAACGTTGCTTATAAGCAACATGAATTTAATTATAAGTCACTCAACTGTTATATAGCTTTGCAAAATACTTTGAAAGTCACTGATGATCCTTACTGTAATAAAAATAAATTATCTGTACTTTCATCCAAATCTTTCACAATATGTAAAAATGCTTAAAAATAGCTCATGCAATTAATCTTATGGATTTGCAAACACATCATTGTATATAAACACCATCTACCAAGAACTGGAGGAACTAAAAAAACATTGTGACAATTCATAAATATCGTGTTCTTTGAGACCCGCCTTGCCCATAGGTGAATGGAGTGTAAAAAATGGTTACATATATAAGCATTAAATGTGACTTTGCTCTCAAGCAACATTACTAAATATATGACTAAATAAAAACTTAAATAAACTATCACTGTTCACTAAAAAGATCTAAGGCATGTACAAAATTTATCAGATAATTTGTATTGTCATATAAGAATAGATCACAATAATTTTGAAGAAAGTTGCCTTGATTAAATATTTACCATTTCTCATGCCAAAATCTTCTGTTGCAGTGACCGAATTAGGACCTCAATTAATGTGCTTGGAGATGCTTATGGAGCTGGAATTGTTTACCATCTATCAAAAGAAGAGTTAGAACATATGGATGCAGAGAGAATGGCTGATCTTGACATTGATAAAGTTCCTGTAGCAGATACTTCATTCCGGCCTGCTCCTCCTGGATGTGTGGAAACTCCAATATGAAGGGGTACTGAACAAATAATGTTTATGTGTTTTATTTTTTACAATACAGGTTGCTATATGATTCTTACTCACTACACAGAACTAGAAGAGAAAAAATAAATATTTTGATGTAATATCACAGGCATTACCAATAAGCAGATTTGAAAGTTTATTGTTTGTGCCAATTATTGGAGATAGGAAAGAATGTTTTCCAGTATTTCTTTCTTTTTTTTTTTTTTGGCAGATAAATCCATCCTAAAAGTTTTCTTTAGTTTTGTGGTATAGATAATTGTAGTTCCCAGTGATATTTACTTACAATACAGTTTATTCAAATATCTGATAAATGTTGTTGTTGTTGTTGCTGCTTTAGGGCGCGTCGACAGCGGGGTCATTAGCGCCCATCTGATAAATGTTATAAGAGAAACCATGTCATGCAATGAAACATGTTACACAAAATATGTACTGGGATACATCTCAGTACTTGTTTCACAGTTAAAAAGCAATTGTGCATATCATAATGTTTACCTATTACAACCTCACATTGCAGTAAAACCTCATCTTAACATTTGCAGTTTAACTGTCTAAATATTTCATGTCAACAAGCACATAATTAGGATGACATGATTTCAAAGTTTAGAACAGTTGCCTTCTTAAGAAATGGTTAAATAAAATTCAGTTTTATTATTAAGTGTATAAAAGTGATCTCTTTCACAATATGTTTACATGGCAAATTGTGTAACTCACTAGTCACTTCAAGAATTCTAGCAATTCGTGACTAATATTTAGCTCTCCTACTTTTAATAATCGACATTTATCAGGCATAATATATTATAGTTGTGTTTTTTTTTCAGAATTTAGTAAAGCAATTTTATTTAATGGATATTATGTTCACTTTTCTTTGAAGATTAATCTGAGTGTCGTTACCAGATGAGCATTTACAGTACAAAGAATACAATTAGCTCCCCAGTTCCACATTATTTTACTAATATGGGATGGAAATAATTGTTGTTTCTGAGTTGCCTGTTGATAGGTTAAAATAACTTTTAATTTATAAGTATTTCTTTATAGTGTCTGTTATCATTATTCATTAATATTAAACATATTTAATATTTCTTGTTTTCATATTTAGCATGCTTTAAAACTATAAATTTGTGGTGTGGATCAAATAAATATTTAATCTAGTGTGTAAGCTATGTTAGTAAAATGTCAAAAGTGGAAATGAGACTATGTTTTATTTAAAGAGTACATCTCAGTAATGAAGGAACCGTGAATTGAATTCAGCTAATAATTCCCCCTCCAGAAAATGAAGACAGATCAATGGCTGGCAATTTCACGGCATTTAACATCTTCTATAAATATTTTTTTCTTACAATATACTTTACATGTTTAGTCACACAGTTAATGTAGGAAACACTAAAATACCTCAAACTTGTAAGCTACTTTGAGCTCCTTTATTCTTCAAATGTGGAAATATGCCTATATAATCTAAGAAAAAATGTAACCAAATAACTGAAACCAGTATTAATCTACTATAATAACACAAATTCATCTGCTGCAGCTTATGATCAGCAATAATATATGTATAGTGTTAGTGGTAGATAAGCATTTATGGTTTTAGGAAACAGAATAATGTCCTTTTTGTGAACTTTTGTAATATAAAATTACCATGAATAAAGTGTTTTAGTAAAAATTTGTGTAATTTTGTTGTTAATGATTCATTTCTTATGATTACATTGTTAGGGATCCACCTATTCACATAACTAATTTAATTACAATGGAACACATTCTACACTTGAAACTGCCCAACACCCCTATCTTGTCCTATCGCCCTTAAAAAATTTAACTTTAAATTCCTTCAGCGTTTCTGGTAAAATGCTCACTAATTTCTTCTAAACACTGACTCCCTTACCAACAAGCAAAAAAAAATTCCCATATGTCAGAATGGAGACTATCCCGGCGTATAATTACAATGTAGTCTTTACGGGTGTACTGCCAGATTGTGTTGTGAAAGCACATAGAACGAACAATTTCTAATTCACTTACCAACATTCACATCATTCATCAGGATGCTGATTTGAACCCCCGTCCGGTCATCCAGATTTGGGTTTTGCATGGTTCCCCAAATCACTCCAGGTAAATGCCGGGATGCTTCTTTCAAAAGGCCATGGCCGAATTCCTTCCCAACCCTTCCCCACCTCTAATGAAATCGATTTCAATGAGGTCTAGAGCCATAAGAAAAAATAAAATATAAAAACTAACAGTCATCCAAGTCCTTTCCCCAACATATGCATTAGACACTCCCTTAAAACCCTTCACCCACCTCCAGTCTTCTCATTACTGAATTACTGATTGTATTTTGCAATAATTTACTCAAACAAATGTAGCTGCCCCCTCTTTGCACCGCCTTCCTCTATTTCATATCCACAATGTAGGTCCCACACTACAATATCAAATTCAAGCAATGGTCTGCCAAGGTTTTGTACTCAAGTTCCATTATTTCCCTGGTACATTCCCTCATCAGCATCGACTGTTGTTTCATTTCAGCATTTACGTACGCTTCTTCACCAGGCACAATCCTCTTCAAAATATCTTCTCCTTCTGTGTCATAGCATGAAAGTAAGTTTAAGGCAGAGCCCATTTGTTGGGTTTTATGGACCTCTGTAAGTAATTTTGCTACACACCTATAACAGAACTTCCGGTAGTCTAAAGCCATATGAGAAATTTGTGGGAATTGTTCAGAAAGTTCAGAGTTTGTTAATCTTTCATTTTCACGAACTTTTGTGTTAACTTTCTTGACAAGTTCGTTACTCACAACAGAAGGTCTACCATTCCTCTCTTCATCATGAATGTTTGTTCTACCACTTTTGAAAAATCGGACCCATTGCCACACAGCACCTTCACGCATAATGTTTGGACCGTATACAGTACGCAATTGATGATGAATGTCTGCTGATGAAACGTTTTGCACCAAAAGAAATCTTATTACAGCACGCACTTTGCATTTCGTGGAATTTTCTATTGCAGTGCTCAAGTTTTAAGGTTATAACAAGACAATGTGCAAAATAATGTGGTTCGTACTGTCACAGCTGGATGCTAACTGAATCGGGGAACACACAGATGTGAAAATGGTGGCGCTCCATGCACGACTACCAGCGCCACGCTAGAACTTTTCGAATTACCCGCATACAGTATCAGAGTTCTGGAGAAATGGCATCTTTAATTGAAGTTTTTATGAAGCTGAGAATTTAACAACTGTTCAGTTAAATGATATTATGAGTGACACCAGAGGCTGCTACTGGATGATCTAGACTTTAAATTGTCACTGCTTCTTATAGTGATTCACCATAGCAGACAGGGTGTGGGTGCTAAGGCCAATGTAAATCACAGGAAAATATATATATTCAGCCCTCAATGTGTCAAATTCGGCATGCCTCAGAATGGGGAACACTTCTCCAGCAGTATAGTTGATGTAGGTGATGATGTTAGAATGAATATTGTAGGTTTTGTAATGTTTTCTGCTGGAGGGAAATGAGTCACTTGGTAGTTTGTTGGGTAGGTTAGTTTTTCACTTCTTTACAAAATATTCTCTCACAGCTTTGAGCTTGAGAACTTCTCTGACACATCTGAAGCCCTGCCCCCAATTGGTCGTCACCAAATATGCCATTTGATGTCTCTCCCTTTAAATCCAAGCAAACAAAAATCCCTCCTCAGTTATCACAAGTTCATGCTCTTCATTCAGGATTACCCCTGCCTGGAATCTACAGGACATATCCTCATACAAGACTATGAATTTCTCAATTCCTATCCTGCATGATGTTCCTACTAAAAAAAAACTTACCTACCACTTATGAAATAGGCTTCAGTAGACAATCAAATCTAAGTACTTATGTATGAGGGATGTCCAGAAAGTAAATTACATTTTGAAATAAAAAACCAACCAAATAAGAAAAAGAAATTTCATTTGATATATTTGAAAGGGAAAAATCTTAACTATTTTCCTACACAGTTTCCATTTAAATTGAGGCACTTGTCATAACAATGCACAAGGTTTTCAATTCCATCTCTGTAGAAATCTGGCACCTTAGATTTACATTAGCATAAAGTTCTGCATCACTGTGAAAGCACTGCTTTGCGAGCCAGGTTCTCATCACTGGAGAAGGGTGGTAATCGCTCGAACCCAGATCCAGACTATATGGTGGGTGATCAAACACCTCCCATCCAAGATGTGTTGGGTATGTTTAGCCGTGTGTGGAGGTACACTGTTATGGAAAAACAACACTTTTGAGCTCAGTTTTTCGCTACGCTTTTTTGTATTGTTTGCCTTTGTTTTGTCAATGTTTCACAACACCTTTCTGAGTTAACGTTGCACCACATTAAAAGAAATCAGCCAGAGTCAATCCCTTAATGTCCCCAAAACACCATTTCCATAATCTTTCTGGCTGACAGCGTTTGCAAACATTTTATTGGTTTTCTGGAAGAACTGGTGTGCCCCCATTGCATGGACTGCCTTTTCATCTCACAATTGACATGCTTTCCCCATGTCTCATCTCCCGTTATGACATGATCGAAAAGTGCATTACCATCCTTGTTGCAGGCTTCAAGAAAATTCAGCGATGCAGCAAGACACTGTTTTTTGTGGTCTTCCGTCTAGGTTTCTGGCACCCATCTTGCACAAAACTTGTAATAACCAAGCATCTCCAACACAATTTCATTAAGAAATTTAGGGGAAATGAAGTGAGAGTCCCACAGTAATAACGCGGTGATTTTCATGAATTTTATTGTTGATTTTTACTGTCAGGTCATCAGTCACAAAGCTAAGCCAACCACTGCAGTCCTCATCATGAACATTGCTCCAGCCAGTTTTAAACTGAAAACACCACTGCCTTTCTCCATCTTCATTCATTATTCCGTCTCCATACATGTCACAAAGTTGCGATGAAATTCGATTGGTTTGAGGTTTTTTGCCTGTAGAAACCTAATCTCTGAATGCACCTCACAACTTGTGGGATTTTCTATTGAAGTGCACATTTCAGTAATCCATAACGAGCAAAGTAGAAAAATAACAGTATGCACACTACAACAGCTTGATGTGTACTGGATGTAGAAGTGTGTTGTTGGCAAGATGGCAGCTGTATCCCCACCCTTCCCCATGCTAGGCACAAATGTAAGTTAATTTCTGGATAGCCCTCATCCACACTTCTTTTTACCTGTCAGATTTCATTTCTTTCTGTGCCCTCCTTTTTCAATAATTTACCTGAACCAGTCCCACAACTCTCATTCCATGTTGAACTACCCAGGCTATCAGGTAACAATTTTTTTCAAAACCTAGTGCAACATTAGGATCACTTTGTATATTTCACTAAAGATGATATAATATTGGCAGTGAGAGGTGTGGGCAATAGTATTGATAGGAACGCAAGTAATAGTATAGAGAGTGACCTGGGGAAAGTGGTGAATGAGGCACAACATACCCAGACGAAGATCATGCAGGACTTGCTTTGCCATGCTCGGTCACAATTGAACAATGTTGTTAGACTGGTAAACATGGAAACCTAAATGCTGTTTGGGAAAGACATTAATTCTGTCTTGAGGGTTGTGCCTGTGGACTACATTGGTAGATGGAATTTCACTAGCCATTGCCTACACCTAAATAGAATGGGATTCTTTCTGAGTTGTTAGCTAAAGATGGAAGAGAGCCCACTTCCAGTAATGATCGGGTCAGGAATGTGCCTTTTTTTAGGGTGGATAAACGTTCAGTGGGATACTAATTGTAGAATCACAAGAGAAAAAATAAAAAATGATAAAAAAAGTAGGTGAGGCTGCTGACAAAATAACTGAGGGAGTGCGAACTGGGAGGCCACAGGTTAATGATGAAAATATCACAAAGTCAGTTATAGGAGTGTTACTGGTGAACTTAAGAAGTATAATGAACAAAGTAAAATTAATAGAGATACATTCGAGCACGGTCTAGTTAAAAAAAAAAAAGTGCAAGAAATTGAGATTTTCCTCAGTGGTCACAGAGTATGCACTGAGATAGAGGAGAAATTAGTGGAGGGGTATTCATACTGGTTAGAAAATTTTACTACAGTTCTCTGATGTTCATAGATCATGACCATGAGTTACCAGGGGTAGATTTCTGGGGCAATAAAAAAGATAAAAATTATGGTGTTGATGCTTACCATAATGGAAGAATGAATAAACAAACGAAGCTATTAGGGAGAAATTAAATTCATATTCACAGTTCAGAGTTGAGTGTGGAATTATCATTATTGGTGGAAATTTAAATTTTGATAAATGTCAACTGGGTATTAAGTAGATAAATAAAACAAGAGACCAGAGATTTGCAAAATAACTTAGTAAAGCAAGGAGGCTTTACACATGTGGTAGCGCATAATACAATGGGACCAAACATGTTGAACATCTTCTTAATAAAGCCTGATAAAAACTTGTGGGGTCTCATGTACCGTAACTGAAGGAATAAGTTATCACAATGGAGTTATCATGGATATTAAGAATGAGTCTAGAGTCTTGTTGCTTACAAGAGGACTGGAACAGAGTAATAGTAGTACCAGTTCAAAAGGGAAGGGTGACAAATACAGTTGAAAATTACAGACCGATCAGATTGACATCAGCGATAGGCAAAATTATGGCGAGCATAATATGTAACTACATCAGAAATGTTTACAAGGAAAGAAACTGGTTTTTAAATTGACAACAAAGCTTTAGGAAAGAATATTCATGTGAAACTCTGATGGTGGGCTACATGCAAGATATTTTGGATGAATTGGACAAGGGAGGCCAAGTTAATACTGCATTACTAGATCTTTCTAAGGAATTTGACAGAGTGAGCCATTAAATGGTTTTATATAAGTTAAAAACTATTGGATTTGATGAAAAGGTAACTTCCAGGATAGAGGAATTCTTAAAAGGCAGAAAGAAAAGTTTTAGAGCAGGAAATGCAGTATCAAAATTGGTGGAAGCATGGGCGCCAGGAGGGGGGGTGCAAGAGTGTGCACTTGCACCCCCCTGGTATGATAGAAAACACACAGTAAAAGATTAAGAAACAAAAATTGTATTATTAAATTCACTGTTTGAATAATAACCTAAGGCACCTAGGTTCTTGTCCAAATTTGTTCAACACCTTGTCAGTAAATTCAGTATCCTTAGATAATAAGTGTTATATATAATGTATATAAAAAAAAAACAGACGCACCTCCCTTAAAGTTATCCTGCTGGTGCCCATGGATGGAAGTGAATATAGTAGTGCCACAGGTTAGTGTATTGGAACCATTGCTATTCATCATTCTAATGAAAGATTGTGTGAGTGGTTTATAGACAGAATGTCAGTTGTTTGCAAATGACATAATGATGTATAACAGGATCAAACCCGGGAGAAGACTGTGAACAGCTGCAGGGTGACCTGCATAGAATATTTAACTGGGTAGGTCAACATGGAATGAAAATAAATGCCAAGAAACTTATTAGGTACACAGATTTAAAAAAAAAACTAAAGGTTGTTTATGATTATAAGGTGGGACAGAATTGCATGTTGAAGGCCTGAAGTGTAAATATCTTGACACAATGTATGATAATAAACTCAACTTGGCAGAACACATTGGACAGGTAGTGTGAAAAGGTTACAAAAACCGTTATTTACTGGAGGGGGTGATGAGAGGCTAAAAGAAGGGAGGGAATTGGTTTATAAAACTTTGGTCAGACCATTGCTTGAATATGGTGATGTAATTTGGGACCCACATTTTGGGTATCAAATACAAGAGTTTGAGGGCAAGTAGATTTATTTGTGAAAATTACCACAGGACTCGGTCAGTAACAGAGATGATAAAAGAGCTTGATCGGGAGTTACTGGAAGACAGGAGGATGGTAAAGAGAGGGCTGGGAGGGTAGAAGGCATATGTTGGTGATGGAGCTTGGAGGTATATTGGTCAAAGAATTATGAGCTGTGCATGTAAAGAAAAAGATTACCATGGACACAAGCTGGCACTCGATTTCATGCATAAGGGTGTGTGAAAACTTTCTTTTGTAGGTAAGTGTGGTAGGGATTGGAATAAATTATCAAGGGAAATGATGAATAATTTACCAAAAATGCTGAAGGAATTTAAATTTAAAATTCATAAATGACAAAGATAGAGGGTATAAAAATTTAACACTTAATGAATATAAGATAATAATGAAAGGGATGATTAGATGACTATGGAAATCTCATAACAATTCAATTCAACTTGATTCAATAGAGAGGCTTACACATGACACTTATGACTATCACTAACAATTACTTTATTTCTTTGGCTGTTGGAGTGAGATCAGCTAAGCAGGCCTGGTTTTGGTAAATTCATAGATCCACCACTGGCTATAACTAGACAGGGGGCAGCATAATCGGTATTGCATAAGGGCATTCAAAGAACTAGCAGCAGCCAGCAGCTACATCACATGATTCTATTTTCTTGAAGAAGGGCATAGCCTGGAACAGTTTTTATGCAGGCAGTCGAGGCGAGAAGAGCTCTATGAGGTTAGGGACTTTGAAGATTTTTAGTAGTGGTGAAACGGGGAAGTTAGAAAAATTCTAGTTGTTATAAACTTTCTATTAACGATCAGAACAGTGTTCTCTTGTTCTATTCCGGGATGCCATAGACAGTGGCGTAGCTAAGTCAACAAGGGCCCCGGTGCAAAAAATTTATTTTGGGCCCTCAGGCCAGACGGGCGACGTTTTTTTTGCTTTGTGTGTTGGTAGGAGCCCCCTGAACTGAGGATGGGGGCCCTTGAATTGTTCTTTAGGGGCCCCTGAGCAGTGGTTGGGGGCCCCCCTGAGCAGCGAGGGCCCTTAGTGAGGGGCTCCTGTGTTCTCAGGGGCCGGTAGAGCTAAAAAAAAAAGGTCGCCAGTTTGCCGTGAAGGCTCGTGGGCCCCTCTAAACTGCGCTTGAGCGCCCCTAGAGGTGCACTTAGGGGTCCCTTGAGGTATGCTTGGGGGCCCCCTGAGCGTGAGGGCCCCGGTGCACTGCACCGCCTAGCCCCATAGTAGCTACGCCCCTGGCCATAGAATGGTCTCTCAAATTTCGGGAGGTATTTTCTGAAAGATTGCCATCAGAGTATATGAGTGACATCAACCTGCAACCTGAATTCAAGGAGACGATAGTATCAATGCCTTATCTTTATGGCACCTCAACTTGTACTACTTAGAATTCAAGAATACAAACTTTGTCTAAACAAGAACTGTTTTATTCCATAACCCTTTAACTATTGGGGATAATAAGAAAAGTTTGGCAGCCAAAGAAAGAATTCATGCAAGCATCTTCTAAAGGTACCAACACGATCCAGTTCAGTAGTAATGTTTGAATCCCCAGCAAGCATGGCTCTATGGCACTTTCCATATAAATATTGCCTCACAACACTTCTTTCACTACATTGTTGATAACAATTAGTTTACCATATTTAGTTAATTTATATTCTCTATACATTTTGTTTTGTTTTGTGTTTGTCACTGCTATTGATCTTCAGTTATCTCTGACGAGGGTCTTAACCCTAAATACTTGCCCTCCACCCATTCACCCATACACATTCTACAAAGGAGTAAGGCAAAATATTATTTGTTAGTTTAATTTAATTTAATTGCAATGGAGCACACGCTCCGGTGGCAATTTCCCTACACACCCAACTTCCCCCTATCCTACACTCACCTACATTTGCCCTCTACAAATTTTAACTTTAAATTCTTTTAACGTTTTCGGTAGGTTATAGTTAAACAGCAGGAGGGATAATATTTGCTTCAAAAAAGCAGAATTCTCAGTGTAGACATAGTTTGTGGTATTTAAAGTTATAAATTCATAAATGGAAAGTTAAACATGTTGTTTTAACTTCAACAGTGAAATATTGCTTAGCAAACTAAACAGTTATCGGTGGGGAAATATTAGTTTCAACCTGTAAGCAGCACTACAGTGACACAAAAAAGATAGCAGAACAATCATCATTATCTTTTGAACCCCTTCACTTTCACAGGTTATCTGGCACATCCTCTTACTGAGGCTGTGCTTATTTTGAAAGTAAGGTTCCTTCTAGTACCAGCTTGCCATCTGCCTTGAAACATATATCCTGCATTATATGTGATAAGTATAGGTTTGAGTGTAAAATTTGTAGTTCATAAGGTGGAGATTGGGAAACATCTCAGCATTCAGCTAAGTGATTGCAAAAAACAGCCTGTAAACAGCAATCAGGAGTACGCAGGGCTGGGAATTGAATGTATGCCAATTGTACCTTCTTCAGCCATTGTGAAGCCGGGTAATGCAGGTAGCCACACTTGGGAATAAGCATTACAACTGCTGATAATATTTTCAAAAATGAAACTAAATTAAACAAATATAAAACAATTACAATGAAACTGGTTTTTTTGTTTTTTTCCGACAACAATTCTCAAGTAATTAGTCTCAATGCAGCTTATAAAGAACAGACTTTAGTCAAGAAAATGGCAATTTATAAGAAACTGCAAATGAAGAATAGGCATTGGCAGATTTAAACAGTACATGCAGTAACTTTCAGTAATAAATTCTAGAAATTTGTTTAAAAAAACTTATAAAGTTCTAAGTAAAGTAGTGAAAAACCCAAAAGCTTCAACATAAATGTAAGCATCAATAGATCAAGTGATGAGCCTCCATCATCTTTATGTTTTTATTTTCTTCCTGACAACATTAGTTCCATTTAAATGTTTTTGAACTTTGCACTTAACATCATCATACACTACAAATTTTTCATATGCCTTAACTTTTAGCTTTAAGCATTCATTGGAGTGAATTGGGGTTGTATGACATATACATTATCAGTATGCATATCTATTAGTCCTTGCATCGAACAATGAGAACAGTCACATAGCAACTTAACAAATAACATGTTCACAAACTCATCGTGATGCTTGGTAACTTGATAACTCCATGACCTCATGGTGCTGGTCCCTGCAGAAATTAGAATGTTGTCATAAAAAAATGTAAGTTTTTAACTCAGAATTTATAATTCATTATTGTTTCTAATCTATAAACTTCCCAAAAATACTGACGATTAGCCTTGCCCAAAAAAATTAGTTCTTGTATTGTGGCTCTTTCTGCACCATTCCACCTCACAAAAAATTCTTTCCTTCTTGCATAGCCATTATCCTATTCAGGATCCACCACTGACTATAACAGAGAAACTTTCATTGTGGGAATTTCTCCTTGATGTTTCAAGTCTTAGCATATTCTTGAAATTCCTTCTTCATTGTCTTTATTATTTCTGAACTTATATTTTCTGCCAGCATTTTCATCATCTTTAAAACGTACTTTATCTGACCTTGTTGCCCGATATCCACATGATGCCTTTGGTTCATTTTTACCTTCTTTGTTCATTTTGGGTTATAAGTACCTCTGAATTTCATGAGGTATGATTTATAAAACATATGTTGCAAAATTTGTTTTTCAGCATTGATTTGGTTAGTAATTTTGTCAGTAGATCCGAAATTTGTGCCCTCAGCCCATTTTTGTTGAGAATATAAATTATTCTTTTTAATGTATGCTAGTTTTATTGTATCTTTGACCAGGGTATGTATATGTTGTAATCTCTGTTGGGTTTACTGAGGTGGTAATCAGTTTGACACATTTGATCTCGAGTTTTTGGTTGTTCTTTGTCTTTTAAACATGTTGCATCATTTCTGTTCCAATTAAAGAATTGTTCTTAAGTGAAGTACTGTATCAAGTTTATTATTGAGTGTAATGCAACTCATAAAGTCCTTTAAATTAACAAACATTCTCAACAATTTTTAAATCAAGGAGTAGTTTTCGTAAGTTATTCTTTCCTGCGGTGAATATTATACAAATCCTAAGAGCAGCACTAGAAAATTAGAATCAATAGTTTTTCAACTATTAAGATTGATAAAATACTGTACTTTTATTGATAAAATGCAAAAAAGTATGGGGACTGAAATACTGCATTGTAAAACTCTTAATGTTGATACAGTAAGATGCCCAAAATGAAATACCGGTACTTTTTTTTTTTTTTTATTTACACCATCAGTAGATACATTCAGCATCTTTTTCATCTGTGTTACTATCAGAACTGGATCCATTTAACTGAAGATCTTTGGACCATCTCTCCTGTGATTATGTATTTTCAACATGTGAATATCTTGTTTCAACACCGCAAAAGAGATTTAGGTGGAAAATAATTTTCAGTAACTCAATGGTGCAGGACTAAGCAAATTTGCAACATATTTTTATGAAATAGGAATTAAAAGTGCTGCCAGTGTGGTGGGAAAATGTGTAGAAGATCGTGAAGGTTATCAAGAAAAACATAGTTGTATTTCTGGTTTTACTGAGGGCCATAGGCTACATGCTCAATATAATGAATATTGAGTGCGTGATCGAAACATTGAGATTTTACACTATCATCTGGCGGATAACCTGTAAAGAGAGCATGGCAGTTTTATGTTTATTTTGCTAAGCGTTAATCCAATGGAAAACAAATCTTGTTCATATTTCATTGACTCTCGTACAGTGTACTGAGGTTAAACTGCCCCAATAGTGCCATTACATTTACGTGAAGTACGTTAAACAAAACTAAAGACTTTAGTGAAATAATTGTCACGTTAAAAAATGAATCAAAATGATATACAGAGTGTTGAAAAAAGTATAAAATTTAGTGAAATAATTATCACGTCAAAAAATGAATCAAAATTATATATAGGGATTAAAAAAAAGTGTAAAACATTTTAGGAGGTGATAGTATGCATCAAAATAAGACAAAAAGTCTACTAAACATTGGGTAGCAAACACATATTTTAAACTTTTTTAACACCCTGTACGCGCGTGCGATGTAGGGTAGACCAGGGCCAGTTGTCTCCAGTTTTAGTTTGTTATCTTTGTACGTGTGTGAGTGGAGACTTTCCCGGCGTATCGATGGAACAAAATCCTCTTGGTTGTCCAGCCTGATAGTGGTGTAAAACACGACATTCGACAGCTGACTCTGCTGTCTTCATCAGGTATCTTATAGCTGCCGCAAGCTGCCTGTCACCGCCTCGACCTTACAACACCATCCGGCTGGACACCAGAGAGGATTTTGTTGCATCTTCATACGTTTTTCAGTAAATATATCTAAAAATATTTAAATGCTCTTTTAAAGTACGTACCGTACATTCTTTGTTAACATTTACAAGGGCATTAAAAAACACATTTATTTCAAATATATGTACTTATCAGAAACATTTGTAACCGACAGATAAGTAAGCCAACTTGCAACGTGGCCTCCTCTCACGGAGTAGGTTGGTACAGGCTAGAAAAAAAAGTAATTTCACACAAGATAGATAGATAGATAGATAGATATGTTGACTTTGATCCCATGTGAGAATAATCTCGGGGATGTGGAACAGTACATACACTTATTAGTAATGTCAATATTACTATATAATTGATAATATTATATATTGACAAGAAGTTAGTTATGACCCATTAGTATAACCAATATTTCCTGTAATCTACAAATACAATCCCGAGTTAATTAATACTTATTACGTGGAACAGTGTATAAACTTGTTACCAGCATCTAACAACCAGTTATTTTCTTACCAACCAGTTACCACAACTCATATGCAGTCAATTACTTAAAAACCTGTTAGTATCATAATTTTTTACAGCAGTTTTTGAGTGCATGCTATCCCATGTTAGTTACTATATATGAGTGAAATTTTGTAAACAGTGTAATTACTTCATTTGTCAAAAGTTTCAACAGAAAGAAAAACCATATATCATTTTAGTAATTGTGGACAACTTTGTCACCTTTCCCTTCCATACACCATATATACTATTTTATCAGTCATTCTTAGTTACCAAATTCCAAGAAGAAAATTCTTTTACAGAGTAAAATGGATTCTGAAGCAGAAACTCTTTCAGTTTGGACTTAAAGTAGTTGGGTTTTTGTAGATAACATTTAATTTCTGTTGGTAAGACATTGAATAAGGAAGCTCCAGTAAATGTTAACCCTTTCCGTACAATTGACAGTGATTTGTAATCCTTGTGAATATTATATTTATTCCTAGTATTATGGCTATGTATGTCAGCATTAAGATTGAAGTGTTCAGGATTTTCCACTACAAATGATAGTACAGAGTATACATATTGTGCTGGCATTGTTAGTATACCCAGATTTTTAAATAGATTTCTGCACGACGTCTGTGGGCTTGCTCCACAAATAGTTCTTATAGCACGTTTTTGCAATTTAAATACCCTCTGTGCTTGTGACGAGTTTCCCCAGAATGAGATGCCATAAGTGAGCAGGGAATGAAAATATGCAAAATATACTAACTTTCTGGTTTCTATATTAGCTATTCTAGATATTACCCTAAGTGAAAATGTTGCAGAATTCAGTTTTTTAAGAAGTTGTTGAATATGCTGTTTCCAGTTCAATTTGTTATCTATACATACACCCAGGAATTTTGTGAAATTACTTTCATTGATTGCTTTTCCTTCTGATATCACATTATAGCTGTCCTTTGTTTTATTTTTTTGTAACAAACTGAAGTAACTGTGTCTTTTCTACATTAAGTATTAGTTTGTTGGCACTAAACCACCTGTTAATTTTCTTTATAGCATCATTTACTGTGTTTTCGAGGTTTTGTGCTGATGGGTCTTTCAATGATATGCTGGTATCATCTGCAAAGAGCACCATGTGTTCATTATCACCTAGTATATGTGGGAGATCATTTATATAGATTAAGAACAGCAGAGGGCCAAGAATTGAACCCTGAGGCACACCACATTTAACTATACCCCATTCTGAGTTTATAACATTTCCTGTATTAGCATCTTTCAGTGATACACATTGCTTTCTATTTTCCAGGTAAGATTTAAACCAAAGTCCTGGCTTACCACTAACTCCATAGTGGTCTAATTTACCTAGTAGAATCTCATGATCTACACAGTCAAAAGCCTTAGCAATATCACAGAATATACCTAGGGAATTTAATTTTTTATGCATTGATTCCAGTATGTTGTTTACAAAAGCAAAAATTGCTGAATCTGTTGAAACGCCTTGTCTAAAACCAAACTGTACTTTACTGAGTAGGTCATTCTTTTGTAGATGTGCATACACCCTTCTGTACATTGCTTTTTCAAAGATTTTTGAAAATGCTGGTAGAAGTGAAAGGGGTCTGTAATTCTCAATTTTTGAGGTATCACCCTTTTTATAAAGCGGTTTGATTATTGACTTCTTGAGTGAGTCAGGGCAGATACCTTCTTCAAAAGAACTATTACTAATATGACTAATAACTCTACTAATGCTGGTGTTACATTGTTTCACTACATGGGTTGAAACCTCATCATAACCAAATGACTTTTTATTTTTGAGGGATTTAATAATTTTTTCAATTTCATTTTGACTGGTGGGAAATAGAGACATAGGTGCTGTTTTTGGTGACAAGGATTTAAGTATTGCTATAGCATCCATATTCCCATTAAAGACATGCGCTTAGAAATAATATGTAATATTCTAAAATATAAAATCATAATGCTGCTGAAGAGAATTTTACCATTACAAAATTATTAGACTCATACAGAAATATTTATAGGCTAATGCAATTTTAATTTATTCAACAGCAGTATAAGCCGAATTAACTTACAGTTATCACACACGTAAAACAAGGTGTTTCCATCTGCGCAAGCCTCAGTAGGCCTACCTTACAAACAGTCCACTGAACCCATTTTTTATTTGATTTTCTTTTTTAATAATCTTCAACGCACACCTGGCAACAACATTCCTCTTCATATGAAGTATCTTTTTGATAGTCACTTTTGTGTGCGACGGTTAAAACTATTTCCTTAAGAGGGAACAATTATCTCCTGGTCTCTGTTTTTCGTACCTTTAGTAATCTTTTTCAATTATCTCTAACTTTTCTGATTGATCATTTTTTTTCTTCTTCTTTTCTGCAGTTTTCTTTTCTGTTCTTACAGCTCTCAAATTTGGGGAATCCATTAAAATTGTGGGACTCCTTTTTTACTGTTATTTATTTGCTTCAATACTCATGATTTTTTTTAACTGCCTAATATCTTCAGGGCTTAAGCCTGCGAGCACCAAGAAGTCCATCACTCAACAATGACAAATCCCAACCGATTCTTGTTTATAAAAGTAGCTGCTAAATGGTCAACCGAGAAGTAAATGAAACCAAACAAAAATATAGTGTTAGACAGTAGGCTACATTACTGCATCAAATGTTATACTATATCACTCATAATAACTGCAGTAAATACTGAATAAAGCAGAAAAAATGGTATCATAAAAAACTACTCAGAAAATCAAAAATCAGTCGTTGTGCAATAAATCTCTTGTTACGGCGGTCACTCAAACTACAATGGCGGTAGAAAAGAAGAAGGATTGTACCACTGGATTGGCGGCGATTTCTAACAATAAACTCGGAAACTAGACGCACAGTGCCTGTTTACCCCCATAGCCAACTAGCACCGATCTCCCCTAGACACAAAATCTAGTCCAGCAATATTTGCCATTCACCAGCTGAAGAACGACATTTCAGGAAAATACAAAATCTTTGCGCTTCTTAAGAAAGAAATAAGTGAACTGAGAGAAAAAGTGATAAGAATAAAACATCATAAAGTTACAGAAGTGGACACGGAAGAATCGTTCAAGGTTAAATGTAGGCCTTGCGCCAACAACAGTTCCCAAAATAAAACAGGAACACTTTTCAACAAG
This sequence comes from Vandiemenella viatica, assembly GCA_031002005.1. Taxonomy (NCBI): domain Eukaryota; kingdom Metazoa; phylum Arthropoda; class Insecta; order Orthoptera; family Morabidae; genus Vandiemenella; species Vandiemenella viatica. The sequence goes on from CM061921.1 coordinate 257,537,622, forward strand.
TTTGATGTCTTGAATTTACAAAGGCTTATGCGGTTGGAAGAGATTCAGGGCCATATAATAAACAGTAAAACTTGGAACAAAGTACAAGGAACAAAACGTAAGGACAACGATAAATGAGAGGTTCCACTGTGTGACATTCATGGCAGGCACTGCTCAACCTTCACAAGAGACCAATTAAGTCAGAATAGAAGCCATAATAAACCAAATGCACCAATTAAAATGTGAGATTAATTAGGGAAATATATTGACACTAATGCTTAGAATTTCAAAGATACTTGCGATGCGCAAAAAATGTTCCGTCCTTTGTTATCTCACAAAACAAAGAAACGAATATAATTTTTCGCCTGATTTTAGATAGATACGATGTACCGCAATTCAACTTGAAAATCAAATCATAGAATAATGAAGATTATTTAAATAGGAACAGACAAATAAAACGAATCTGTTGCCTTTAACATAGTGAAGGTGTCTAATAGATTCTTAAGGAAAAAAGACTTTAATAAGCTTCCATGCTACGTTTGAGGTTACCGATCTCCCATGGATCATCTAGTTATAAACAGGAAGCCAGCCACAAGAATAGTTATCACACATGTTTGCAGAAGAGAAAATGAAGGGACAGATCAATATCTATGGAGGTTTAAAGAAACAAGGAATAGAAATAAATTAGAGAAGAAAAACGTCACAAAGAGCTATTATTACAGGAAAAATGGATTCAGAAATTTTATCAAAAAAAGACCACGTGAGAAGCTTGAACTGAAGATATCAATAAGGAATGTAATAATATCACAGAAGCAATAAAACAATTAGCCAATGAAGTGCTAAATACAAGATATAGTATACAGAGACGGAAATATGGTACAAAATACAGAACAATGTGAAAAATAAGTTACTGAAGTGACGGATAAAATATTAAAAAATTACTAACAAAATAAACCTTAAGAAGCAATACAACAATACTACATAGCACGAAATAGAGTCAAATATTTAATTACCTCTTTAGCTTTATATCGAGACCTAGGAAGGGTTTGGGAACAAGGTACAGGAAGAAATTAGGCAAAGGCTTTTTGAAGGAACTGTTCCAACGAATGCAAGGAATAACTATGGTTCAACGCATAGTGGGTTCCGAATGCTAGACTCATGTGGTTCCCACTCACCCACGAGACTCGAGAAAGTAAAATCAGTTATGAGACAAGCTTACAGTATATCATGGAACTCATATTCGTACATATAACGTGCATATAACGTATAAGCGAATCGAACTTATTAACATAATAGAGGATACAATCAAATTCAATACTCTGTCTGAAGAAAAACATTATAAGCAACTATGGTTTAAACAAGATATGCATGGGGTATTGGTTTAAAGAGAAACAGTCGTTTTAATTATGTCTATTTTATGTCGGAACTGGATAGGAAAGTGTCAGTTTTTATTTGGTAGGGTTGGAACAAGGAACGGGAAAACATGGAAAACCGAAATCTTTATGGCCGGACGGATATTTCAACCCGCGTCCTTCCAAATGCAAGTCCCAAACGTTACCGCTCATCCATAGTCATCGGTAAAGCGCTAGGAATGAACAGAATAAACTTAGAATTGGTGTGGTAAATTCTGGTTACAACATGCATAGCAAAATAATAAATGAAAATTCTGGAAACATGTTAGATGCTATTTTAACTGATAAAAACAGGGCTTCCGGAAGTTACAGTTATGTTATAATAATATTATAAAAGAACTTATACAAAAAAGAAGAGTCTTCAACTTACTAACGTAGAGGGGAATATGTCGGAAGATTAAATACAGAAAAGCAGATATCCTATACACTGCTATTCCTTTCTTGCCAAATGTCCCGCTCCTCTGCATAAACAAGATTTTAAACCGAAATATTGTACAATTGTGTTCGTCTCGTCGTCGCAGTACTCCAGCCTTCAGCTTTGGTAACTTATGGCCGATTTTCCTTATCCTTTGTTATTTACATTGCCTAAATGCCGTTTCCTTTTCCTTAGCATCATTATACACTCAATGAAAGTGATCTAAGACCTGTAAACGCCCGAATTGCCACAGATACTGGGAAGAAATTGTCAGCACATTTTCGTCGCTATTCGATATCAATGCAGATGATCTAATAAGAAGCTCGAGAGATGCTGAAGATCCTACAGATGGGCACATTAACATGTCGAAACAGTGAAGACAAATTGCTAATGACAGTATATGAGCTTTATCAGCTAAAGTTCAAGTATAGTTTGGAAATATCAAAGGCAAAAACTAATACAGTGACCCTTTTTTTTTAGAAAATATCAGGATAGTTTAAGACTGGCGCAAGTTACACATTTTCAGTGCCTTGGAACAGACCTAATGAATGAAGGAGAAAAAAAATGCTATGAATGATAATGTGAAAAACAGCAAGAACACTCGGAAATGTTTCTTTTCTATAGTATTGTTGGTAGTTACACATGCAAATAGTTTATTACAGGCCGTAAAGCCGGCGAATACGGACGAAATAGTTATCGTAGAACACTTTAAATCGTAGTAGTTTTGCAAGAGCTTTGCAATGGCAGGGCCTAAATTTACTTGATTCTTCCCCACTTCTTGGAGATACATCGAACATCCCTTTTTATTTCATAGCACCATAATATGACGAACCTTTTTCTCGTAACCAGTTATACAACGATGGTTATATGGCAAAAGCGCTCAACTGCACGCGAGGGTAGGTATAACCACCCACCATCGCCTACCTGCAGTAGAGAATTTCAGCTCAGGAGAGCGGTTGATAATTCTTTGTGGACAGAAGGGAAGAGAATGTCTGAAGAGATAGGTAGCAAGATTTCTTCATGGATGGGACATTTAAAAGTTGTAGTAAACAATTTGCTCAAATTTATAGTATCAACGCTGATTACGGAAGCTCCAAGGAAGAAGCTAACGCGTATCCAGTAGCGTTTGCCCTGTTGCCAAACAAAAAGAAAGCAACGTATATTCGTTTATTTCGCCATATTCTACAAATAGTTCCAGAATGGAAACCAAGAAAAATTAACATTGATTTTGAGGGAAGTGCAATATCCGCACTTGGAGAAGTTTTTCCAACCGCTGAAATAAATGGCTGTTACTTCCACATGAAAAAATTTCTGTGGAGGAAATTGGAATGACCCGTGAGTATCGGGAAAATGAAGAAATTAGACTGCATGTTAGGATGTGTGCTGCGATAGCATTCTTCAAAGGCTGGCTCGAGATATATTCGGAGGCTCCAGCAAATCCGAAATTGTCTCAGTTTTTTTATTATTTCGTGCAACAATGGTTGGAGAATTATGAAATTCCTCCTAAACTGTGGACTTGTTACGGTAGGCGATACCGCACAACCAACGTTGTGGAAGGTTGTGAAAACAAAGTCAACAATCTTCTCGGGCGACCAGATCCCAAGATCAAAGAAATGATAATATGTTTAAAGGGTGAAACTGAAAATTCCGCTTGTATGTACATGAGAACGGAGATAAATCTTGCAGGGGAAAAAGAGGAAAAACTCCTATATTAAATTAGATGAATGTTTGGAAACAACTGTAAAAAATTATGAGGAAAACGGTGATACTAGGTCTTGTTTCAAAGCGATATCATACTTACTAAAGCTGGACTAGACCTGCTTTGGTAACACACAAAAAATTAAAATAATGTAAATAAAAAGACAGTGTAAATATGTAAATAAATAAATACTGCCGAAGATTAATTCAAGCTGATTTTAAACGACTGTGTGCTAAGTGCATTTCAGTCACTAAGCCAGTCCAAAGCCTGGAAAAAATTGTGATGGAAATCAGTTATTAAAATGCGTTATTAAGTATTATAAATTTACTAAATTATTATTATTTTTTTTTTTTAATTGACAAATAGCTTCAATATGGATGTTGGTTACTGGGAAGTGAAGTGGAGTAATTTTCATAATAATTTTTTCTCTTAATCCAAGCTTCACAGAATTGAAATGCACATTTGATACAGGCATTGAAAGTGTTGTGGTTGGATTAGATTAGATATGCTCGCATTGATCGCAAGTGAAAAGAGTTTCGGGAAAGTGGGACAGCACATATAGCCATTAATAAATAAATATTATCAGCTACTGATTAGAGGTTAGCTATTTAACATCACATTAGTATGCTCCATCGATATTTGTGTTGCTTGAAAAATTGGCCTTTAATCGCCCACCAATAAATCCAAAGTGCTCACCTAGCCTTAGAGGCCATCAGGGCTTCACTATGCGTTTTTTCTGGCGACACGGTGTTTCCAGGAAGGTAGAGGATTATAGACCGTCCTTCCAGGAAGGCAACCCTTGAGCGCTAATGTCACCTGAGCGCTTTTAGTCGGTCACCATATAACGATCGCAGAATACTCAAAACGTGGTTGTGTAGATGAAGGTAATCTGTAGAATGTTCTTTCGGTTTAGTGACTTTATAATTCAGGGATTATACATTAATGTGTTGCGTTCCCTTCAGAGTTTATGTAATAATTTAAGCAATGTATTGTACAGAATGATATGGAAGTAAGATGGGAAACATTCACCATATCACACTGAGAATATTATAATAGGAAATACAACCAATATAGGAAAACAAAGAACCCAAAGAATGTCATGCATCACGAGCCCCCTTTGCAAGTAATTCGTTGAACGTGCACCCATTCCACATCAAGATAGATATAGTGTGTATTAATGACAGTAGTTTTTGAGAATATTCCCCTTTGCGAAAAACTAATAGCAATAAACAAATGATAAATTTTAAAACTTATCCATTTCATTTAATTTCGTATCGACCTTCTGTCAATCTTTGTGCTGTACACTGCGACTGCAAAAATGGAAATGTTTAAAACGGTAGAATTCAGGAAAATTCTCATTAATTTCGGAAGGGCGAAAGTTATATTCAAAATTACAGCTTGGAGGTGCGCGCTATTCGATATTTTGAAGACACTCGGAACTGACCTCAAATGGGTGGACCACTCACTGCCCCACCACCTCATTGCGAATTGCGCTATTTGTTAACATAGAGACTTCAAGAACAGCAATGTCCGCACCATGCACCCGCCAGCTTTCCGCGGCACGTCTCTTCTGTGTAAATTATACTTTAAAGGTCATCTGATATTTGCTGTCAGCGCCGCAGTGAGAGAGACCAAATTCAGCGCAAGTAATTACCGACTCCAACCTTCCTGCGTTCCAGGAACCCTGCTCGCTGATGCAGAATACACTCTGGTGTCGTGACGTCCGAGGCAACCCACCCTCAGCCGCTTCGCGCACTGCTTTCGTCATCAGTAATGCCTCACGCGAATTCATCTCAAGTTTCCGATAAATTTCGAGAAAAAAAATCCTTTGGCACCGAAATTAACACTATCAGCTCCTCGATCCCCAACGTCACGGTTTATTACGCACTCTTATTCTCCTTTAGCCACTTTGTTAACCGCTTCTTACCGTAGCTTTACGATATGGAAGTGAAATAATAAAGGTTACATAATATTCTACACCAATGTTTTCAGGTTCTTATTAAGATCGCTAAAGCTTACATAAAAAGAGAATATTTTTTGAAACCAAAATGTTTGATTTAGAGTGCATTTAAAGTAACTATCTACAAAAATCATGAAACTCTAACTGACAATGATAAAGTAGTAAGGATAGCGAAAATCAACTTCATTTGTTTGATAAAAGTTAAAAACATAATATGTACAGTAAAATAAAAATGCAAAAAAGTTATGTGACGTGAAACACCAATCAGAGCGCGTGACATCACGTGTTAGCCCGCACCAGTTTTGCTCCACGTGTTAAGCGTCTGTCGAAAGTCTGCGCGTCATACATTCAAGGTTTAAGTCAATCCATAAAACAAATAATATTTGCAATGAAAGCTGGCTTTAGCAAAGTAAATAGCTCTAATTTGCCCAAAATTGGTATGACGATGTTGGGAACATTTTTCGCATAAAACAGTAATTTTTACACAGCGGAAATCCGGAAAGTCAGAACTTTCCGCAGAGTATATGTCCTCAAGAAATGAAAATACATTTTTGTGTTGAAAAGTGCACATATTTTCATAGAGTTAAGACAAGTTACCTAAAAATGATGTTTCACTCGGCGTTGCATTTAGACGTTAGACTTCAGAGAATAGATTTCAGAAACTTATATAGCTTAGAAAGAATTATTACTATAAGCTAAATCTTGTTTTATCTACATCTACATCTATACTCTGCAATTCACAAACATTGTGGGTGGTAGAGGGCGCTAAGCACCAATCTTAATTCTGCTCATTCCAATCCCGAATAGCAAGAGGAAAGAAAGAACACATAAAAGCTTCAGTACGGCATTTTATTTCTCGAATCTTATCGCTCTGGTCATTGCGACCCAAATAGGTTGACAGAAGAAGTTTCTCACTGCACTCGTAGGTCATAGAATTTCGCATATTATCGAATAAATTCAAACACAAACGACGTCGTCTGTCTTCCAAACGATACCAGCCCAATCTCTGTACCAATTCTGTTACGCTTTCATAAGGGCTGTAACTAGTCACGAATCGAGCGGTTCTCCTCTGCACCCTCTCCACTGAGTCAATCAGAACCTTGCGATACGGATCCCAAACCCCACAACAGTAACCCAGATGCGGACGCGCTAGTGTTTTATACGCTATCTCCTCTGTATGAGCATTACCTGGTACAATTCCTCAGAATACGACCTATGAATCGTAATTTAGAATTAGCTTTGCCTACGACGGAAGATATGTGCAAGTCCCATTTTATGTTGCTTTGTACTATTACCCCCAGATACTTCAGGGAATCAACCGTGACAACAATTGAATTGTTTACATTGTACTCGTGACCATACTGATTCTTTTTGTTACTAATTCGCATTGCCTTGTACTTTTTGCAATTAAGTGTAAGCTGCCATTTACGGCACCATTCGGAAATAGCAACCAAATCGCGCTGAATTTCTAATCAATCATCAGAGCATCTTATTTTGCTATAGATAACTGCATCGTCGGCAAAAAATCGCAACCAGCATTTAACAGTGTCACCTAGATCGTTTATAAAAATTAAGAAAAGAAGTGATCCTATTACACTTCCTTGAGGAACGCAAGAAGCAACATCTAGCTTAGGAGAGGCTTCCCCGTCAACAACGACATACTGTGATCGACCAGTTCGAAAATCACGTAACCATTCGCAAATCTGATCCGATATACCGTAAGCTCGAATCTTCTCTAAAAGTCGGTTGTGTGGCACACAATCAGAAGCTTTCTGAAAATCCGAGAATATTGCATCAACTTGTGAACCTGCATCGATAACTTTCATGGGAAAATAGGGCCAATTGAGTTTCACATGATCTCTTCTTCAGAAATCCGTGTTGACATGGTGTAAGTAATTCGTTCTCATCTAGAAACTTCATAATATTAGAGTATATGACATGATCCAGAATTCTACTGCAAACAGATGTTAGAGATATGGTTCAATAATTCCTAGGACCACTCCGATCTCCTTTCTTGAAAACAGGAATTACCTTGGCTATTTTCCAGTCAGAAGGTACTTTTTTCTCTTCTAAAGATTTACGGAATATAACTGACAGAAATGGTTCAATTTCCTCCGCGTATTCTGAAAGTACTCTTACCGATATACCATTGGGATCTGGCGCCTTACCCCACTTCAGGATCTTTAATTGCTTTACAATTACCTACGCTATCAATTTCTACCGGATCCATCTCTAATTCTACACGATGTGGTAAAGTGGGAATGTTTTCCATGTTTTCGCAAGTGAATGAATTTTTAAATTCGGTGTTAAATAAGGTAGCCTTGTCGCGGCTGTCGTCAACTTCGTGAATGTCTTGTATTAGAACTGGTTTATTGTTGTCACTACAACTAACTTTTTTTTGCATACGACCAAAATTTCTTAGGGTTTTCGGTGAGGCTCTTAGAGAGGGAATTGCAACGAAAGTCATTAAAGGCTTCACTCATCGCATTCTTAACATGCCCCCTTATCTCATCTAACTTATCTAAATCGGTCCGCTGCATCATCCTACTTGATCGTACATGTATCTTCCTTTGATTTTTAAGTAACCGTTTAACTTCACGTGTATACCATGGAGGATGATTCCCTTCCCTGATTGTTCGTTTCGGAATACACAAGTCCACACTTTCCCTGACTATACGTATGAATCGATGTCACATCTCTTCAACGGTACCTAACACCAGTATTAGCAGAGGAAGTAGTTAAGCTGAAAATATCCCTTAATTGTTGTGCTCATTAGTAGATAATGAACAGAGACGGCCTTACGGGGTGGGGAACAGGGCAATCGCCTGAGGCCTCGCTCTTGGATAGGCGTCGCGCAACAACCCGAGTAGAAAAAAGTTTATATTAAAAAAAATATCATTAGTTATAAGTGATAAAAATAAAATAAAATAGGTTAATTGATAGTAAAGTAAATATTAATGAGTACCTAATCAAAATTTCTCATTTAGGTTTATTCAGTGTCACTTTCGTATAAAAAGTAAGATTAATGGTATCAAAATTAAATAATTTATCAGTTAATAATAATATTTTTGCAATTTAACTTTAAAACATAGTCGAAAAATTTATTACTATTTGAATCTCGCGCCTCGCATATTTGAAAACCCACTTGAAAGCTCAGTTATGTTACTTTCATAGTGTTTACGATTTACGCTCGGTCGATCCCCGTTCTTCATTTCGTTCGTCAATTCTTGTCACCTTACGCTGGAAGATCCAGTCACACTTGACAGGCACTACTCCGCACCGTTACCGCACCGACAGCCGACAGTCGGCCGAGTGAAGGCTCGCCCTTTCAGTGTTTACACTTGATCATAGCTCGGCTGTGTGACGAACGTGTTCCTGCTGTCTTCAGTCTCCTTTAACATTTACATTTGGTTGTTTCCCTAAAATTGAGTTAGGGGTCAAAGCCAGGGTTGCCAACCATATTCTGTTATATTGTTCTTTATTTTGTATAGGCGTACTTTATAATCTACGAAAGTAATAAAGTACGTTAAAATATTTACTTTACCTGACACACGTTATCACCTCACTGGTTGATCTTTTACTTACAAAAATTGTATCAAAACGCAGTCTTATAACAAACCACCACTAAAAGTCTTTCTTGCGCAATACTGGATTGAAAGATTCTCGCGTTCCTGAACGCCATTGTAATGAAATGTCAAACTTCAATCACTTCGCACTTGCCGTGTTTGTTTTGTTTGGGGTTACTTTCGATTCACTCTATAGTTTTGTTAATAAAGGATGAGATTGTTACATATTTTGTGGACTCAAAGACCTAGCTACAGTATTTCTTACTAGCTGTGCAATGTAGATCTATCATATCCACCTATTTTATACTGGTAATCCTACCAGGAATAGGAGACCTACAGTTTAACGTATAATTCCAACCACGCAGCGTCCTAGCGTCTTCCCATTAACAAATCAACGCTTTTCTAGAAATGAATAATAATTTTTAAGCCATATAAACATTGCATCCGAGAGCGGGATTTTAACTAGGGACCTACCGTACCGCAATCGTACGCCATAACCATCTAAGACATTGAATCAAACCTAGAAGTAATGAAAAATATGTATTCATACATAATAAAATAAATGTAATCTTTTTTCTATACAATGTACTTTATTTTTGTTATCCCAAAACACACACCAAAAATAGAGTGCTACTTTTTTCACAGCATATTATTGATGATGAAACAAATTTTTACGAATGTTTTAGAATGGCACAATCTAAATATTACAATCATCTGATGAAAATGGGAGTGAAGATGAAGAAAAGACACTTTAAGGCAACCAAGAACATGGATACATCATTTGGTCGTGAAGAAGTGGAAATTTCCAAACTCCCTCTATATCCTTCTCCAATCCACCAGCCTGGCTCAGAATAAGTAAACTGAAAGCACTGACTCCAACTGAACATGAAAGGCAGCGTTGGAGAGACATTTTAAAAAGACTGCTTGCAATTGTAATTTTTTTTAACAACTCGAAGTTAGGCCTTCAGAGATCATGAAAAGAAATTGATATCTGGCTCAGATTCAAGTGAGACTAGCGGCAAATTTATAGATTTAGTAAAGTTAATATTGCATTGATTTTTAATGATTGATTCCGTGAAACAACTACGTGAAAATGTTAAAGGAGACTGAATACTGAATAGGGACATGTCCGTCGCACGGACGAGCTGCAGGCAAGCGTGGAAACGAGAGACCCGAGACGTAATGCTGAATACTAAATCATGTCGTTGGTGAATGCCCTGCAAATATTTTGAAATGAACGCTCATTCGTTTCATGTCTATTTTTTTTCTTTTTAATTAATACACTAGGAAAATAATGCTAAATAATTTTTAAAAAATGTGTTAAACAAAACGAAAATTATGTAAATTTAATAGATAATATGCTAAATTGGCTTCAATAGTTACAGTTATGCTCAATATTTTTTAGAAGATGTCAAAGAAATTTTCTGTTGTTGTTGTCATCAGTCTTTCGACTGGTTTGATGCAATCCTCCATCCCTTCCTACCCTCTGCTAACCTCTTCATCTCTACATAGGGAGCGTCTATAAACGACGTAGCTCCATTTTGGCCTCCTTAGTTTTTGCTTCTACCCCCCTCCCCCCTCCCACGTAGCACGTAGCTATTTTCCCTTTTGATTCCAGAAGACATTTTGTACCGTTTTCTCCAGTCACACTATTGTAAATTACATACAGAGATAATTAACTGAGGGAAATAAATATTCACATGCTACTGTGTGTTCTGTTCCTCGTTTTAACTGTGAAAAATGTTACGAAAAGAAAGCTACGTGGCCTGGTTCGGAAACTCCCCCTCCTCCTCCCCCCACGTAGCCCAGCGTAGCCTTCTAGTCAACCCCTTCCCCCCCCCCCCGCCAGGACCGAGCCACGTAATTTGTGCACACTCCCATACCCCTTACAACCCACGTCCTCGATAATCTGCTTCATATATCCTAATCTCTGTCTTCCTCTACAGTTGTTACCTTCGACTGTTCCCTCCACCAGCAAATTAAGCAATCCAGCATGTCTCAAAATATAATTTTGTCAAATAAAGGAGTTCAGTCTATTACCAGTATTGCGGCAGAGTTGGCTAGTATTCATAAATTGGTCGCATAATAGCTCATTGGTTGAAGTGGCTAAACAGAAGAATTAGGCAACGCAACACTAAGAATTTAGGAGGACACCTTACAACTTTCGAATTTCTTTCAGCTGAGTTGCCATGCTAAAAGCCTGTATGTTCTGAATGTGGGGAAAAACAAATATGATTCTTCGTTCCAAAAGCTTCAGCGAAAACGGAATAAATCATTATATCACACTCAAAAACAATCCTGTGACCCTAATTACAGTATGAGAGGTTGGATCTATGGTAATTTATGTTAACACTAAAGTAATAACAGAAATGAAGTTCTATTTTAGCAAGGACCTTGCGTTACCTTTGTTTGTGTATCTAAAAAAAAACCGGACGAAGCTCATCCAATCCAGTTCGTTTTGGTGATTTAACGCAAAATTTTAAACTCAAAAAATATCATTAGGAACATCTACGAGTGCCATAGAGAAAAGTACAATCAGGGTGCACTACCCTGCGAATAATTCTAGCGCCACTCATGCCTACAATACCACGATACAGGGGCGGATCCAAGGGCGTATCCAGGGGGGCTAGGGGTTTCAAGCCCTCCCCCAAAAGCATCTAGGTCCACCCCCGACGTCTTAACTCTGGAGACTTTTTTTAAAATATAAAGACACTCTTGCCCGACTCAAGCGCCCCCCCCCCAAACCAATATCCGCTCAAGGACCACCCAAACCAAACCAAAATCTTGGATCCGCCCCTGCCACGGTACATACACCTACACGACCTATATTGACTTCTTTGGGTGGATATCCTGAAAACGTTAGTCTCAATGCTGACATGCGTAGATGGATATAATACAAGGAACACTTATAACATCTACAAAGACTACAAGTAACTGTTAGTTCTAAAAAGACGGATAACATTTTCTGTAGCCTATTTATTCAGTTTCTTGACGCAAGAAATAAGATGATAAGTACAAGAATGAAATAGTTTCCTGCTTCAGAACCAATTTTACTCCATTAAAGAATTTTTTCCTGGGTTCTTGCAGCTGAAAAGAACTTGGGGAACAATGTATGCTTAGGGTTAGAAAGAAAGGGTGTCAAAGTTATTCACAATCATTGGTGAAAGGAATCATGGAGGAAAGGAATGTGGCAAATCAGAATAGTCTCTTTGGAAATTATACTTAAATGTTGTAATTAACTAGGGACCTAAAAATTTGTAGTCCAGACCTAAAATGTTTGTAGTTTGAAATTCTAACTACAAACCAGTAATTGGCAATATTATTGGTTCTTAGCATGGGACTTCCACATCTGCGATACTTACCTGAGACTAGCTCAAATTCAATAATTCAAATCAGTGTGATTTCATTCTCAGATTTCTCCAACTGCGCCTCTTTGGTTCCTTTGCCACCTGTGGGTAGGTATCAGAACTATATTCAACAGCACAGCTAGTAGCGCACTCTGTCAACGCAGAGTCGGTAACGGATGACATCTGCAGGCCAGCTTAGCAACTACTGTGCCCTCTATATGCGCGCGGCTTTCAACGGATTGACACTGCGCCTGGAATCGCCCCCACAGTTGTGCTGGAGAGTCCTAGCGTGCAGCTGCTCACTGCTGTCGTCTGTCTTTGTGCAAACGAGCGCTACTGCTGATTGAAAGGTACTGATGAAAACTAGTTAATCAAAAATTAATGCCCAGTACTAGTTAGCATATATGAATTGTGATTCTCTACTGAGCCTTTGGTTGGACACTATCTTGCAAAATCGATACTTCAGTGATCTGCACGATTTCGTTGTTTCACGTTACACTTTGACGTTAAGTTCCTTTTTAGTTTAATGATATTTATTAAAAAAGGAAAACTTTTAGTTAATGATCTTTCGGATTAACAAAGAAGACTGTTTTCATACAACATCGACCAGTACAAAGCTTAGCTTAACAATGGGAGGGGGCGTAATTCAGAATGAATCGGTGGAATAGATAATTGAAAATGACGTAATACTTGTATTATTTAGTTATGATTATAATAAGAAACAAAGGAATTAAAAAAGATTAGTAATTAAACTTACCTTATTCCAGGAATAATTTATTTTATCCATCCATTTGGAAAGCAAGCAGGTCTTATTGATAAAATTTTTACTTTGGAGACCTCCTTTAAATGAAATGAATGTGCCCACATTTTATGAATGTCGCAAACCCTAAGTAACGCGATTTGGCGTTTATCTTAGCTTGCTAATTTAGTTCTAAGTGAAATGTGTACAGTTACCCGCGCCTAAACTAGTTGGTAGTGTTGTCTATTTTATTATTACTATTTCTCTATATTTATGCAGTGTGGACTGTGGTAATCTGTTTTAACTCATGATTTAATTTTAATTCTACAAAGGTACTTCATATTAGGCTTATTAATTATGAAAAAAAGCACGGTATTGTATAGCAATACATATTTGTAGCAGTTTTAGAATATACAGTGACATTTGTCGACTTCAGTTTGGTTTCTTATTTTGTGGCTGAAACTTCTTTAAATTATTACCTGTTTTGGAGCAAATAATAATCGATTAAGTATTTTCATTCACACGGGAAAACCTTACATTCACCTCAAAATGCCTTTTGTCTACTCAAATGCTCACTCCACTACCAAACACGCACAAATCCACTAAAACAGCATACAAGAGTAAATAAAATAAGTAGCTGACAAACGGGAAAACTCGACGAGCTTTACAAAACCAACTACTGAATATTATTTCGCCATCCTTTCCAGTCATTGAATGGTGACTATATTTGATTTTCAGTATTCAGGCCTGCAACGGATTTTTTTGTTTCGGCAGACAAATGGTCTGTTACATTGTGTATAGTTTAGTTTATTTGTAGGAATTTTAGCCATAATATCAAATTTATACAAAGCTGCAGTTAAAGATTTTAAATGTTGATTTCTACAATAGCGCAACATCTAGTTAGGCACTATATAATTTTAGAAACTGTCCAAGTTCCGGAGTTTGATAGTCTCTATGATGAGGGTAAATAAATTTTCCCTGCGTCTGAATATCGCTTCCCCTAGGTAGTGTACAATAAGCCCGTAACAATGCAATCTGCATTTGGCGTATGAGCACGTTTATATCTCTCCTTACGTGTCTGTACTCTCAGCTAAAGGACTTAGAATGAGGCATAAATGATAATACTCAATTACTCTTCATAGTGATTTATGCTACAATATATGTGCACAGTGAGAATGTTGTATGGTTCAGCCCTGCGAACATTCAGGCAGCAGATCTGATTACTCTGTGAACCAAGCGGTTGTATTCCATCTTACTTTTTCGCTCCTGTTTATACTTTTTTCTTACTCGTCTACCGTACAACATAAATAATCTTCCAAAATCTCCACGCAAGTCACACACTTACAACAAAGAGATTACAGAATTTCAATACCGTTGTTTAGATTTAGTAATAAGAATATTAATAATCTTCGTCGTGAAACCAAATTGCAAGTTCCAAAGAAACAACTCAATACCTAACTAATCAGTACACCATCAGGCAGTTGCACAGCTTATTTTTATTTTCGCCGACCAACGGTCAGTTAATTTCGAATGGTTTGATGTATTCTCACTTATTTTAACAAGATTTAAGGTGTCCTTGGTGTCAGACAAAAAGTCAGATGACTGTGCTTATTCCAAAATAGCACTCTCATCATTTTCGCAACAAAAAGTTTTCTGGCCAACTTCCATTCTAGAATGACGAAGCAGCTACTCGATTCTCTCTGAATCTATATCAAAGTTTCTTCTAGTATTATGAATCTTCATAGAACTCACCCAATCGGAATATAAATGTTCATTTCCCGAAAGAAATCTGTGTTAAAAAAATGTTGGTATTGTTTTTTAAAGAACTAATGATTTGGAACAAAAACTCTACCCAAATTTTCGCATAAATTCGAAGATAGCTGTCTTTTGTCACTAGAAAATATTTGACCACACTCTTAAATTTCTTGCATCGTCTTTTCTGGATATTTGCCTCTTGGAGTGATAGTGAACCATAAGCAGGAACCTTTAGGGTACAAACTAAATTAAATCTGGCATCCATAAAGTCTCTCACATTTGTTGGTCGGGGGCAATTGTCGATTACATAATCGTTTCTGCGGTAAGATATGAGAAGTCAACCATCGCCTAAAAGCGCTCGATATCTTCGTCTAGATTTAATTTTTACTTTGTCGTTTTTCTCTGAATTTGTTTGAAGCAAGCCCTCAACTCCAAATACTAATTACAAAGAACGTCCTTTATCCTAACGAAATAATATACAAAAGTCACTTCCATAAGGTGTTGTGATTTATGCAGTCTTTTTTTAGAAACTTCTACCAACATATTTGTTATTTGGTTGTTTCTTCCTCTAGAGAAGCATATTTGCTAGTGCTAATTTTACTATTTAGTATTTATCTTGTTTGAATATTGATTGTAATTTTTCCTTGTAGCGTATTTCTCTTAATCCTTCTGATGCGTGTAATTCTATTATGGTAGTCTATTGTCATTTCTGCTACATTTTATTAGGTTATGTCATAAGGGAAAGTGTAGTCTGGACAGAAAATATGATATTTATAAAATGATTCTTTTTATAGTAAAGATATTGATGATTTTGCTAACAAAAAGCATTAGATAAAAAAGGCTTTCTTGCCACACCTGAAAATACAATTTGCGATTGCTTCTTCAAACAAAACAAAAAAAAACAAAAAACAAAAAAAAAAGGGAAAAACTTAAACATAAAGAAAGAAAACTAAACGCTATAGATTTACCAAAGAAAATTCTATTTTTAATTTATCTGACAGTGAAAATGTGGCCTCTGTTCATTTAATTTCTTTTATGGTATTGAAATGGATAAAATCTCATTATAACACGTTAATGTTAAGCACAACGCAGTTTGATTGCGTAGAAAATAATCACATGAAATTATCTTTGATTAATATTTTAGCCTACTATAATGCAATTCAGTAAAACAATTGGACATATTCCGCATAACAGTACTCTTTAGTCTTGACCAGTGGAAGTCAGGTCCTAAAAGAAGTATATCCGTGACAGAGCCAAGCAATAAGCCACATTGATATGATAACGTACTTAATCTGTGTATCCAGATGTTTCAGATGGCAAGTACAGCGACTGAGCGATTAATCTCACAGCCCTTCATGTGCGGTCTGGTGGCTCAGTGGTTAAGGTGTCTGGAGATTGAGAGGTCTCCGGTTCGAATCCATGTCTCGGCAGAGATTTTCATAGGCTCTTAACTCGTCCTTCAGCTCTGTCACAGCTTGCTGTGTAATCTGAGGTACACTAGAACGCTTGTGTGGTTCTGATGCCACGTTAAACTGTAGGTGCCCTCTACCCGGTAGGATTACCGGTTTATGTTAAAGCTACCACGACAGGGGCGTAAAGCGCAGCCAATAGAAACCCTGTCACCAGGTCATTTTGACGACACGGTATTATTTTCACAACCCTTCGTTTTTTTTTGTTTTTTTAAATGCTTAACGTCTCTTAAAAGCGAGGTCTTTAGAGACTGGAAAGAATGGGGGCAAGGAATGGGAAGGAATTCAGCCATGGCCTTTTGAAGGAAGCATCCCGGAATTTGCCTGGAGTGATTTGGGAAACCATGGAAAACCCAAATCTGGATTCCCGGACGGGGATTGGAACCAGCGTCCTCCCGAGTGCGAGGCCAGAATGCTAACCGTTACACCACCACTCTCGGTCAACCCTTCGTGATACACAACTAAGGCGAATGGTTGAATTTTCGATTAGTATACGAATTGGACGATTTCCAACTCCGACACTGAAGACATTAATGCCTGCGCCACCAGTGGTTCAGTTTTGGGAACCTCTTGTAAATATATGGAGCTTAAACATACAATTATTATTATTATCTTTTAAAATCTATGGAAGATGCACGAAACAGTAGTACTCGTATCAATCGTGATGGCGGCAATGATTCCTACAACTTTAGATTCTTTCGCCATTTAAAGTAAAATTGTTTGTCACCTCACCCCAATAGGGCCCGGGGTAACCAGTTGGGGGGAGGGGGGCTACGGCCCCTAAAGCCGGTGATCGGGGCCCCCATCGGACGGGCCCGGGTACATTTGACCCGCTTACCCCCCATAACGCCGGCCCTGCCTACGCATGAAATCTTTCACACATTACTATGCCTGAAATCAAGTGCTACTTAATCGTCACTGTCATCTCTTCCCCTCCTAATTATTTGCCCAACATCCATCCAAACCTCTTCGGAAGTGAATGCTTTAAACACATCCAATAAATACTCTGCTTACTTGCCTGTGTCCTACGGTAATTTTCTCAAATCTAGCTGCCCGGTTTTGAATCATCTCCAGTTCCTTTTGTGTTTGAAATCCGTATGGTGGGTCCCGTACTATCATCCCAAGGGCCTCGCCAAAGTTTTGAATATCCAATCCTGGTGACTATCCTATCCAAAAGTAGGACTATGAAACCTCGAACTTTGAGATTAATATAACTGCGACTTTTCGTCTTAAATAACAAATCTGAAAAGATTACTGGTGGGAAATGTCACCTTAATAAGGGTGTTCAAAGTGCTACAGCTTAAATTGATTTAGCTGAATAATTATTTATGACAGGAGGAAAATCTAAATAATCCCAGGCCGCTGCTCTTCTTTTGTTTTCTGCGAACCTCTTTTCCAGTTGCACAGGAAAGTAAACTCGTTGAAACATCAAATTCGTTATTTGTACACTGTGCATGATTTGGCAATGGGTTGGTATTAAATTTTAACTGTTGCGGATTTTTGTCATGTGAATCGCATAAAATTAAAAGGATGCATCGTGATTTAATATCTCTAGGACTTTGCAGTCTATCCCAGATAAGGCAATGTGTTGGACACATTTTCAAATGAGCTGTAGCAAAAGCATGATGTTCTTCAATGTATTTTTGATGCATTAGATTAGGAGTGATCTCATTTAGCATTTAATGGATATACGTGACGGAATTGACGTTAAAAAGCGATCAGAGATGTTAAACATCAGAGACTCACTTCGTTACTCTGCATTGAAACATATACCCAGGGAAGCGTGTTAGGGCCTCTGTTGTTTCTCATATACATCAATGATCTATGCGACATAATACGGGGGATGAAAAGATTATTTGCCGATGATGCTATTATTTATCGCGAAATCAAAACCCAGGATGACTGCGCTTTGTTACAAGACGATATTATGAAAATAATTGCGTGGTGTAAAGATTGGCAGTTGGAGTTAAACGCTAAAAAGTGCCAAGTCGTGCGTGTAAGTAAAAAGGTGACACCATTTAACTATGAAAATACAATTAATGGCACTGTCCTTAGAACGGTAGATTCCGCTAAATACCTAGGGGTAACAATTCGTAATAATTTGTCGTGGAATGAGCATATCGAGAATGTAATGGGAAAAGCAAATCGTGTGCTCCGATTTCTAGGTCGTAATTTAAATCAATGCACTCAGGAAGTTAAATCGATTATATACAAGTCACTAGTACGTCCTCACTTAGAGTATTGTTGTTCTGTATGAGGTCCCCATCAAAAGGGGTTAATGGAGACTTTAGAGAAGGTCCAAAGAAGAGCCGCCAGATTCGTAACAGGTATATATAGTTGGATGGAAAGCGTAAGTGCGATGTTGAAGTAGTTAGGTTGGGAAGACCTGGAACACCAAAGGCGTTGCTCTCGACGGAAGCTAATTGAAAAATTCACGACAGACGTATTTCGGAATGACAGCCAGCAAATATTGCTACCAGCAACATTCATATCTCGAAATGACCGCGAAAATAAGATAAGAGAAATCAGGGCCAGAACCGATTCATTTCTGTACTCATTTTTCCCACGAGCGATTAGGGAATGGAATAGAAAGGATTTACCGGGCGAGTAAACTTAAAATCCGACAGGAGTAGCTTTCAATAAAGCACTCCAGCCATCCTAATCTGGGTTTTCCATGGTTTTCCCAGATCACTCCACGCGAATGCTGGGATGGTTCCTCACAATAGCCCATGGGCGCCTCCTGCCATATCCCTTATAACCCTTCCAAACCATAACCCTCTTCGATAGGTGCAATGCACCCTCCGCCACACACTTTTAGTGAATCGCGGAGTAATAATAATAATAATAATAATACCTTTAAAGGCATTTAAATGGGGGAGAGATTATACCCAGTACTCTACCGTAACTGACATTGACCTCGAGTTCTTGCCTGACATCCAAGTGAACAATTGCTAATATTTCCATGATTATTGACAGAGTTGAAAAAAAGATTCTTGGAACAATAATTTCAAAGAATTGAACCTTCTAAAAAATTTTAGTCAAATTTTTATACAATTAATAAGGAAATTTTGTTTGTTACACTTGTTAAACCCCCTCTCCTAACAATATGGCACAACTCTTGCTCATTATTATAAGTGAGAACATACGCAATTTAATTACAAAAAATATCAGCATTTGAGGCGTGATACCTGGACAATTAAACATGTATACAGACTTTTTTTTTTTTCTTGCTAAACCATTGCATCCTGGAGTCATGACCCAGATTTCTGTAAACTAGATAATTCATTTTATCAAATGGCATACAAAATTGTAAGTATATATGTTTTACAGTTGTGTCGCTGTGTTGGGTTGGTTTTCCCCCGTCCCCCTCTCCTTGTGGCTTTACGCCTCGTCGGTGTTATTTTGGTGAGATGATGAAGTAAAAATAACTTTAATGTTAGAGATTATTATTGTTATTGGAGATTTACATGAAGCTGCAAGTTCCCACAATACTTCGTGTCCGTCTCCACCAATTGCATCATGCTCAGATCCATCTGTTCTGTCGAGTCACATGGGTGATTTGGGATGATTCGGGTTCGATTCACGTTCCGCTCATCCATAAGTTTTCAGTGTTTTCCCGAGCTACTATAATGGTTCCTACATAAAGGCCATAATTGATTCATTCTCCAAAAGCTCTTGAGCCGTAAAGCCATAGAAAAAAGGAATCATTGTTTCATAATGAACTGTACATATTACAAGATTTACGTCAGCCACATATCCTCTAAAAATTAATTGTGGAGGTACGCTTTTCTCTCGCACATTTATCAGTAAAACCTCTAACAAATGTTTTTAGTTCAACATTTTGTACACATTTCTCCTCATGTCAGAGACCCAAAGCAGACTGTACTGTAAATTACTTTCTAACTGCCAACTGCGTGTTGTGCACGGATCTGAAAACTTACACATAGTCAGACTGTGCTTCTTTTCCTTAAACTGGTAATCCCTATATTTCATACCATTGCCGAAAATAATTATCGAAGTCTTTACTATTTTTTGAAATCGCAATCTTTGATGCTACTTTAATCTGAATAAGTGTTAAATCTATCGAATTTACTTTTATGCCGTATTTCTGTTCATGGTTGGTGAGGATAGGTTATTTTGCCTTTACCAACAACTATAAAGGGCGGTAGAATGCGAACATGCATACGTTCTGCGGTGTTAATATCAACAGGTGTAGGTAAGTTCTGTAATCTAAAAATCGTTTGAGTATTGATCACCCGTTTAGACAGAAAGTTGCGTATTTTTTTTTTTTTTTTTTTTTTTTTTTAATGGCTTTCAGCAGCTGAGGCCATACAGCCAGCTCAATGTGATTATTATAGCATCAAGTGAATCAGTCGTCATCCAGTGTTTTATATATTGTATCTTCTAAGTATGGACACCACAGGACGGACAGGACATTCACATAGACACACAACACTTAACATCCATGACCGCGGCCGGATTCGAACCGGCGACCTACGGCACGCGGAATTTGCGTATTTCGTACCGTAGGTGCAGATAGTTGTGGCGCCATGTTACTCTGAATACTTTGCGACTGAGTCCTGCCACTGCGAGTATCCATAAGAGGTAACTACGCGAATTCGTGCCTTGGCTATTTTCACTGCAGAGTACGATGTATAATTCTGATTGTATGTCTTTTTAATAAATGTAAATATTATTCTCTTAGTATTTACCTTATCAAAGTTAATACTCGCTTATCGAGCTTTCAATCTCTAATTTTCTAATCTAATAAACAGGGTATACTATTCCGGAGTGGTGTCTAGTTAAGACACTTGCTTACAAAAGTTCGTGATCTGGTCCCGGGCTCAAGTCCCAGGAATTTTTAAGTGTTGTTTGATCGTATGAGCTACGCCAGGACGTTCCGTGGTTCGGATTCCATGTTAAAGTGTAGGTTCCAGAGGAAACGAACTAGCTGTCCTACCTCTGACACAATGGCTTACTATACCTCATTCGGAAGGATTGCTTCGGGTTGTGGACTAATTTCAGTTTTTATATTATTCAGAGTTATATACTCTTGTCCAGCAGGGTAGGAAACATAGTGGATCGCAGTTCATAACCATCAGATTGTGTACGAACGTTCTCTGCAGTGCGTATAGAATGAGAATATAAGATGCTGTTGATGGGGACGTGAAGCTTTGTGGTCCATGCATGGATATCTTTCTCTTCCTCCATCTTGATATACACAACACACTTTACACCATTTATCTACATATTCGTTTAGACCATATATGGGCAACCCCCGGCCCCCGGGCCGGATCCGGCCCTCCACCAGCTTCAATCCGGCCCGCGTGAGATTCAGAAATTTCAAATTATTCAGATCATAAAGACTAAAATCGATAAATAATATTATTAAGCGTACGCAGTGGAACGCCACAGATCGAGTCAGAAATAGTCGTTAGAAAGAGACAAACAGATATACATTCGCGATCGAGAGTATTCCAGTTGCTTATAGCGGGTAATATATAAACCGCTCAGCGCACGTGGCAACAATCTATCAAGATGTCTGGTTTAAAAAAGCGGAAAGTGGATACAGATTGTCGTCAATTCCAAAAGAAATGGACTGATGAATACTTTTTTTATATCATGCACAGTGGTAACACAAATGAGAAGTAAAAACTATTTTCATTTTTTAACATTATCCACTCACGAAAACACTGAATAAGGCGCTATGCTGAAGAACTGAAACTGCTGTCAGAGCAATTCACTGATCGGTTTTCAGATTTTACGAATATGGACAGCACTTTCAATATTTTTGCAAATCCGTTTAAGTGTAATGTAGAAAATGCTCCGCTTCACCTACAAATGGAGTTGATCGAGCTTCAAGAAAACTCGATCATCTTGTTTCTCAGCTTCAAACTCAAGTCTCCCATTAATTTTCATTTAATTTTTCTGTTTTTGTTAATTTGCTTTTTGTTTGTTTGATTATGCTATTGTAATTTTAATAAATAAAGAAATGTGTGAATTTTTATCACCTTTTTATTCATTCCTACCTACTTATTTCTTACATACGGCCCGCGACCTGATTAAGTCCCGAAATTACGCCCTCAGCTAAGCAAAGGTTGCCCATACCTGGTTTAGACACACAGAGGGGATGAACTATCTGACTCATAACAGAACACTATACTTACTTTCATACTTATTTCCTTAATATTAACAACAGTGTACACTGACAGGTGTTTGGGACCAAGTCATGTTAGTAGTGTTAAACAAATTACAGTATTGCTTCTAATTGTGAATAGAAACAAAGCATGCTATTTTCATGATTACCATAATTCATACAAGATATCAGAACAGTTCAACCGAAAAGAACGTTGAAACATTGTCTTTCAAAAATTTTCTTAGGATTCAGAACTTCCTAAAATAATATGTATGGAGTTCAGCATATTATGAAAGTGAAACTTGACCTAACTAATACCAGTAAGAGGCAAAACTGAATCATTTGAAATGTGGTGCTACAGACGTTAAAGTACAAAATGCGCATACTTTGAATATGAGGGATGGAAAAAGAATTTTTTAGAATAGTAAAAGAAACGCAAGACTTACGAGATGTAGCTCAAATAACAATAACAGCAGGTTAAATATTAAAATATGATCAAGTGTTGTAGAACTTAACGGCTTGCGGCAGTTAAAAAGTAAAATTACAACGATCTCAAAAACGGAATAGCGATAGAAAAAGAGAAAATCTTATGTATCCAACTTTGATGTAGGAATCGAGAATATAACTTTCTGAATCTGTGTGGGTAGCACAGCGCTCTATGGAAGCGATGTTTGAGCTTGAGTAGTGGTTGAAAGCAGAAGAATTTGAAATGTGGTGTTATAGTAGAATGCTGAAAATGAAGTGGACATATGAAGTAAGAAATGAACATGTTTTGGAAAGGACAGGTGAGGGAAGAATTTTGTGGTAGGCTACAATCGCTCAGAAAAAAGATGGACAACGTTTTAAATATTTGCGAGCTTGGTTAATTTTTAAATGGAGAAAACAGTGGAAGGAAAGAACTGAGCAGGAGGAATACGTGTGACGTAGATAATTAAGGATTTAGGTTGTAATGGCTATGTTGAGAGCTCGGAATAGAAAGAAAGAACAAGAATTACAAGAAACTTGTTGAGGCATTGATGACCAAAAAAATGTGTAAGCTTTACTAAAGATTCGAGCCTTTCCTAGTTTTAATATCAGTTTACTTTGGCTCAATGTGATTTACCAGTGGGAAGCCGACAAACGAATAATAAACGCAGAAATATTCTGAAATTTTTGATCCACGAGATAAGTGGGCTTGTACTTGTGTCAGTGTTAGAACCTAGCCGAGGTGGCTATCTCGGGGTTAAATCATTCCTCCTATTCTACAATCAGCAAGCCAAAGGTATCCGTTATTGTCCGCATAATGAGAGTCAGTGGACACGCGCCTGCCCCTGTATCGACGTTCTTCCTCACAGCCGTTTGTCTACTCGATCGATGAGCGGGTAGCGTGTTTACCAGGGTCAGGTCAAAAACCTGACGAGAATCAACGAACCAAAGTGATTAGGCCTTCGCTTGAGTATGATAAGCACCAAATATAAGAGGTGCAGGATAGTTTGGGTAATTACCGTAAACACAGGTATGAAAACTGAGGAGTGTCGAGAATTATAGAGCTTACATGAGGCATAGATTGGTATTGGGGGAAAGAATTATAAGTATGTGGATAATAAAACAGAAATAGATTTCAAGTATATGGAAGCGGGACATTTTCGTTTGTAGGTAATCAAGTCTGAGACTGTCATAAATTATCGGTGAAGGTTCTGAACAATTTATCTCCACAACTGAAAGAATTTATCCTAAAAATTCACGTACCGTTAATAATAATAATAAATCAGGTCGTGTGCTTTAAAGTTGTACCTCCCCAAGTTTCATCGAAGACAATTTCACCACGAGACGCGTTTGTGCATTGTTTGTTTCGTGATACGGGTTTGAACCAGAGTCCATTGTAGTTCCACGCTTTATTGCATAATGTAACAGTGGTGTTGTTGATAACTGCCATGAATCTTTGTTCCAGTGGCAATTTCACTACACCAGTGCTTTAGTGTTACAAGAATTTTCATTTTAAATTTTTTCACTGTTTGAAATATATAGTTTAGTATCACGTCTTATAATTTACTCCAGACACTGAATCTCTTTCCTACAAATTTTCCCGGTCCTCTACGTCTAAAATCAATTGCTTGATATATAACTGAATTCTAACGAATGAGAGGGATTGCCGGTTTAAAGTACGAGGCGGATCAGTGAGTAACGAACATTTTTTTTCCCGCGGTAGTATAGTAATCTGGGTCGTGAAATATGAACAGAAACTGCATGGCCAACTACAGTCGGAGCTCAGTTTTTCAATCATGAGTTCCTCTCCGGAAGAAGAGTGAACTAATGAGCAAAAAGATCGTATGTGTTACAGTAGTCTACACTAGAAGAGCAGAGAGGTATTGTTCATTATTTTGCTGGCGAAAGGCCCAAATCTGACAAACTCACAGGTAGATGGCGGGCGCGTATGTGTTTGAAAGCGGCAAAGACATAACGACAAAAGTGAATTGCGCAGCCGATGGAAATCTGTTATGTGGCCTTTAAAACAACACGAAATTATTATAGTATGAAAAAGTAGCTTTTTTCCCACTGATTGTGGTATCTGCGCAATATTATTGTAATCTTGACTAACTATATTTTCAGGCGGAGAGTAACTCTAAATTCATGAAACCACGGTGTTGCACGTAAAGTTATTTATTAATTATCGACATAATGTCAAAATAATAGGTTCCTACCTTTTAATTTCACTTTATTTACTATCTGAAGTTAAAAACGTTACCGCGCCATGTAAGTTTGCGATTCACAAACAACATCGTAAAACATGTTAGTGATAAGACTAGGATTAATTTATTTTCGCGAATGGGTTCTGTTAAAGCAAATACTAGGTGATGAGTATTTTGTTTTTCGTGTGACATTATCAGATAATTTTTATCGCATTGCTCTTATCTGGAGGGTGTTACCAGTTGATACGTGATAGAGATACGTAGGCTACATTAAAAGTTTCGACTAGGAAAGAATTTACTATATTCTCTTTATATTCCTCCCTTAGAATTCCTCTCTGCATTGCGCGCATACTATGCTGTTGATGGTGATTATTCCTTCTGAAGATGTAAGACGTGATGGCTCTCTTATTTTCGGAAGAGTAGGCCTGAATGGGCTTGAACAGGAGTTTCCCCCTCTTCCTTCTCCATCTCTCGAACAACACATACCCATCCCTTAACACTCAATACACAAACCCCATTCCAAATTTTCCCAGGAAGTCGCCGTATTGAGGGACGCCTGCGAGACCTGGTTTTGAACAGAACTTTAGTTACAGGCACAGATAACGATTGGACATACGCGTGTGAACAGCAAAACTTATGGACATTCATATAATTCAGCCGTGGCAACGCAATAATCATGCCAAACTGTTTATGACCAAAGAGGCAGATAATACAGTACGATCTTAACCTGTAAAATAATTTCTTTAATTCACTATTATAGAATTACGAACGGCATTTTTACTAGGGCTGTACGCCTTGTTGATGTCGAGGTAATTGGAGCCGGGAGAAAATTTTAGACACCAAACGGAAAGGAATTCGGGCATGGTTTGCAGTGATATCTTGAAACCGTGTAAAACAGACATCTGGATGGCCGAGCTGGGGATCGAATCCGCGTCCTTCAAATTCACGTCACAACGTTTTCCGCTCACGTACCAGACTTGGCGTATTCCCGTAAAAGTTCCTATAAAAAAATAATTTTGCAAATGATGTCATATAGCTATACAAAGTGTTGAGTAACCACTCTTTGTATCGTTTTTACATTGGATCATTTCCTTACAAATTTTTATGATTGTACAGAATAATTACGTTTTTGCCGCCCATTACGAAATCGTTACTAATCCCGTCTTCTACCGCTCAAGATGCACACGGGACAGTTGCCTTCAAGGACGGCTTGCTTGCTGTTAGTCTTTCACGTCAGATACTGCCTGTCCATGTTTGGCTGCTTGTGTTCCCATTTATGGTAGTGGAAAACATCTTCCTGTGTCTAAGGTTTAGTTTTAACTATACATTTGTCAAATACTCACCTGAGCACTTCCTATGGTAATATTGACGTACACTTACACAACATTCTTGTTTAGCTGAAGCTGCTGGGTGAGGAGTCTCGAGCCAAATTACGTGGTAAATGGAAACGCTTTTATCCTGTTCACATTTTCTCGGTTGATTTGATGCAAAGCTCCAGCTTGCACTAATCTATTTTTCGTTATGTTCATTAAAAACGAAGTCTACAGTTATTTGTCTCATATATTTTAATCTTCTTCCTCCATAGTTCCTACCTTTGCCTGTTACCTCCATTAACAAATTAACCTATCCCGCAAGTCTTAAAATGTGATCACCATCCTGTCTGTTATTTCTGTGAGACTCTTTCCTCGTACATTTCCATATCACTTCAATTTTGTTCTTCACATTCCTCTCAAATTTTAACTTAATTCTATAGCACTGCATTTCAGTTTTCCTGTATGATATTTTTGAAGTGGATGGCTTACTTCCACGAAGTGCTGCGATCGAAGGCAAATGTTTGACACTAAGAGATTTCTCTTTTTCAAGATAGCTATTTTTGCTAGATTTATCCTCCTTTTGACATCGCTCTTACTTGGGCTGTCTGCTACTTCCTAAATAACAAAATTCAACTACTTCTCCTATTACATCCATTTTTTATGTTTAATTTATTGTTTTTGCTCTAATTTCTACTATGACTCATATTCAGCCTAAATTCTTCTCCCGGTATTTTGTTCTACCGTTCAGCAATTTCTAAATATACTCTGTTCTGCTATTAGGACAATGTCACCAGCAAATTGCAGTATTTATGCCGCAGTCAATTTTTTTTTTTTTTTTTCTTGACTGTTTTCTCGACATACACATTCTGCTGAGTTTGATGAATTTTATATTTAGCGCAAATTCTTCCCCAATCATTTAGAGTTGCTAATTTGTGTTTACAGCTAACATTAATTGGAAGTCGATACAAAATGACAGTTACTGAGAAACGGTGGCTTATTTTTAGCTAATTTCTTTAAAGTGCGAATATATTTCCCTTCATACTGAGGACAAGATGGGATTTATTTCCATGCTCTACTCCAGAGAAGAATCTTAACAGCGTTCACGTCTAAATATGAATTTAATGTCTATATCTTTTGTTTTGTCTATCGTTAACATACGCATTCAACTGAATAAAACTATGAACAAGTCGTGCAGTTATCAGAAAGGCGTTACTTTCCGATATTGTTATGACGCTGCAACTTTCATGCATCATTTTCAGATACAAATCTGGGCTGGTATTTTCTTCCAGTGCACAGAAAGATGAATGATGTCGGTTCTGGTAGCGTAATAACGTGGTTTAGGGCGTGGTTGGTTTTATGAAATGTGTCTCTCTTGGTTTGATTGTTATCAACACTTTGAAACAGATGATACACGCATGCCGTTAATATTAATTAAAACCCCGAAGTTGTCTGTATGAATTAATCGGCCAAATGTTATAATTAAAAAGAAGAAAAAGTTTATTTAGGATCCTCCTGATAGCAGTGTTGCCCATGTTGTCCTAGCAGTAAATACTCTTGTCGAAAGACAGGTTTAAATCTAAATTCGATGTATCAAGAGTTTTCGTATGCTTCAGCCCGCACGCTATCTTGACTAGGAGACATCTTCCCTGCTACAAGCCAGGTATCAATCACTGGAAGTTTTCACAATCACCGACATTCAATTGAGCTAACTTTAGCAATAAGCACAAGTCTTCCAGTTAGAATTCCAACTTGTTTAATTTTTTGTCTCTATTAACTTGCCCTATATTAACGTCACAGGTAATTTTGTCATGTTAGAGGTACACTATCGCCCGTTGAGTCACTTACAACGCCTGTTGATGTCAGTGAAACATATGTCAGTTGCCAGTATGTGCACCAGATGTTCGGCTATACGGTGCTGGTAATCAGGTCTGAAGTGAATAAGGAATGAAGTTGCCGAGGTTAGAGATACAGCACCGGTATCTTTGTGGTGAAGCACGTGTGAAGCTCCTGATACCGATGCGCAGTCGTATTGGGCCAAGGTCGCAGGTTCCCTATTAACTAATTCTGTGAATGATAAATATTAAACAGTGTGCGTTATCGAAATGCACTGAAAAGAATAAACTTAACAGTCGAAAGTATATTATCAAATATAGAAACACCAAGTGTTATGCAAAATATAATACACTTATGCCAGCGCTTTCTCTAATCTCCTAAGCTTTTCTTGAACTCTGTTTTCGGTATTGCTTAAAGCTCCTGCAACCACATCTTCAACGTTGGCAAATCGTTGTTGTTTCATAGTTGTTTTCAGTTTTGGGAACAGCAAGAAGTTATTAGAAGGCCGTGTCCGGAGAATCATGACGATCTTGTTTGGCCAAGCTGTGAAGTGTGAGTAGGTTCATTAGTGTGGGGCAATTGCCATGAATTGTTTCACCACAAATCCGGGCATTTACTTCGAATTTCTTCATGCAAACGGCGTAAATTTTTAGTTAATACTCCGTGACCGTACGATCTACTGGCATGCGTCGCGTCGTTGAAATCTAACAACACAGTGTTTGTACGTTCTGGTTTGGTCATGTCTCTTCACTACCACTGTAGACGATTGAACCTTAATTTCGACGTCATACTCGTACACCCATGTTTCGACACTAGTTATTACCCGTTTAAGTAGTTCTTCATCTCCTGAGCAATGTTCATTGGATACAGGTTTTCGTCTTAATTCAACAGTTTACTGCCACACGTGCCATGCCCAAAATATCAGAAAAAAATTCTTGGTATAAGCCATACGATATGCCAGTATCATTAATAACGCGTTGGTGTTTTTCAATAACCATTTTCCACACTTTTATTCCATTTTTATAGGTTGTTGTGCTGGGACGTTTAGGGTACTCATCTTCGTCTTGACGGGCTTATACCACCTGTTTTATTCATAGAACATTTTCCAAAGACAACATTTCCAGTGTGCTGATGCAGCTTATTCTATTCTTAAAGCAAAATTTAATTCTATTCCCCTTTTTCCCCAAATAAAAAAAATCACCGAGCGCACATAAACGCATGTAAATATTTCAACAGTCAGCAATAGACTATGCATTGAATGTTACTACCTATTACAAAGGTTGTGTATCAACACAAAAAAAGTGACTAGGGAGGAGGGGGGGGGGGAAGAAATTCCGCGTATTTTTTATTAGACCTCATATTTACATGTTGGAAGTGAAATTTCTTTTTGTTTGACTTTTATTTTGTTGCGTATTATTCTGCTTTTCGTGCTTTTCCTATACACTTACCATATACTCGCATCGTTTAACAGCTTTGCTACGCATTCTCTTATTGTCCTTTACATAAGCTCTGACTTGCCCAAATTCCCAACATAATTGCGCGATATTTTTTTTAGACAGAGTGAATCATTCAGAAATGAGTTTATGTATATGGAAAAGTATATTTGTTGAGTGGCTAAATTTTGGATACTGGAAACAGCGAGGAAATAATCTTTTTCCTCAGTGATATTATCGGAGCGATTTTCTGTCTTTTATTTTTATTTACATGTAAGGCAATCTCTACTTTTGAATATTTCTTTTTACACCATCTTCGCAAAATTCCCATTACTCAGTTGGCGATTGCCATGTTACTACTTAGATTTTCTATCGGCCGATTAAAAAAAAAACAAAAAAAAAACCTATAGACAGCGCTAGAAACACAATGGAATTAATCTTCAGCGTTTCACCTGAAAAGAGTTTCACTTCAAAAGAAAAGAAAATTACGTTATTTGATTAAATTACAATCCAGTGCGTGGAGTAGAAAGGGAATTTAAAAATCTGGATTTTTCGTTTTATATTAATCTTGTCCTGCCTCGACAATTTTTCCAGAATCAATTATTGGCTTTCTGAAATTGTTGCAGATTAATGTTCCTTGTTTAAAATCGTTACGCCGATAACTTACCTCAAAAACTATTGCTACATCGGAGATTTTTTGTGGTTTTATGGGTTCTTATTGGTGGCAGGAAATGGTAAGGAATTCCAATGTGGCCTGTTTTTGAAGGAACTATGCCGGTGATATTCCCGGGAACCATAAAAAACAGAACCGCGTATTGGAATGAAGAGATTTTTTTCCCCCGTCATTAGTCTTTCGACTGGTTTTATTCCTCCATCCCTTCCTATCTTGTGCTAACCTCTTCATCTCTACATATCACTTACAACCCTGAGATTACTAAAAGTTAAAAGAAGTTTTTATCAAATTTAATGAATATTTATGATTACAGTGCTTTGGTGAACTATGTCGAATATAATAATTTGTTCCATTTCTACGCGTTTTATAGTTTTTCTTTCACTTTCCTCAAGTCTCATTTGAAACGAACTGGACTTCCTGAATTGCAGCTGACGTTAATGCTAAGCCAGAAAACATCCGTTTGCAGGCTGATATCGAGTCAGGATATTTCTTTCGGCACAGTTACTCTGCCTGTAAATAACTGATATACTTTCGATAGACTAATAGAATGTTCAACTTGTCCTGTATAGGTTACGACTGTTCCTACTTACAGCTTAGTCTCTCTGAGCTGCTGAAAATTCTTCTTCCATTCTGAATTCCATTATCTGTTGCGCTATTTAATATATATATATATATATACCTGTGTTAGGTAGATCTTGAATACTAAAACTTAAAAACTACCTTGTGCCGATTGAGAAAATGCATTGCTCTTGAAATAAAGAGAATACTTACTCGTGGTACTGGTTCCCTCTTGAAGTTAAGAAGTTATTTTTGTCACATGGCAACACAGAAATTACTTTTAATTACATGTAAATTAACTTTGAGACGTCAGTCTTAGGAAAAGCATGCAAAGAAGTACATGCTGGTAAAATTTTTTTTAAAAAAATCATATTTTAGTAAATATAACGTGAAATGTACTGTAATTGGTCATATTTGTATTCAGGAGCACTCCTAAACTATGTTACGGTACCCATGCAGAGTATTTATTTTTTATTCCTAGTAACCTACTTTACTGAAATGTTTATCCATCGTGTCTGTAAACTTTTGAAAATGTTTTGTGGTACTTTTTGCCATGTAGATCAGAGAACACTAGATGATTACAGCGTTTTTTGTTTTTTTTTTTTTTTTACTTAAATGAGTCATACTCTCCAACTAAATATTTTCTTTAATTGTGCTGCCCTACTTTGCACCTGAGTAGTTTTTATTACGTCGAGAAAATTGTAGACTGTTTCACATAAATACTGTCTCCGTATAAAGGGATACTTTCGTTACGAACTATACGGTTGAAGAGAAAAACGTATGCCTGTGTAGAGTGCACATTTTTGTGACTAGTGTATGACACTAAAGTTCCTTTTTTTTCACACAAAAGTCACAGCCACTAATGGGCTTATTGTCGTCAGTTGTGAATAAATTTGTATACCATCTCAGAGAGTATCTTTCTCACTTTATAGGAAAGTAAATAGAATTAATGTAATTTGAATTAATCTTAATTTCAATTGCGCTGGAACACATTCGTTCCGTTTACAACGACCCTACACCCCTACCATCCCATGTCATACCATTCACCACCCACTTACTTTTGCCCTTTAGGAATTCCAACTTTTAAACTCCTTCAGTGTTGTTGGTTAATTTTTCATCAACTCACTTAGTAATTTATTCCAGTCCTGACTCCCTATATGGAAAAAATTTCCACACCCTGATATGGTTATGGTCATTTCTTCCCTTCCATGTACTATTCCTAATTCTTCTACAAATATCCATCCTTCATCATTACTTTGAACAACCCAAACCATCTTCACCCGTCTTCTGTCTTCCAGTGACTCCCAGCACAGTTGTTTCATCATATCAGTTTCAGATTGCGTTCTCGTACAGATCTAGCTGCTCTCCTTTGTACCCCTTGTATTACTGGATTTGATACCCAAATTGTGAAGGAACAAGACTTTTTAATTCCACCTGAAAAAAAAATGTATAACATTATATTAAACAGAATGAAAACTATCTCCGATACTATTTTATTATAACAACAATCAACAATCGGGATTTGCGCAAGGGTAATCTTGACAAAGATTTCATTCTCACATTGGAACAAGTAACAAAAAAAAAAGAAGTAAGTCGATTATTTTGGAAACCCTCGTAGGGTTCGTAGACTAGGCAAAGGCTTTCGATAAAGGACAAAAATTACTATGAAAGGTCCTAGAATCTGTTCGCAAAAAACTTCTAATAAACTGTATAAGAAGTATATATAAATACGTTAAAATTGACACCGGCACTTCTGACCAAATTAATAAAAACAAAACAAATATTTGGGCAGTCTTTTTTAGTCATTATATTGTCAACCTCACTTGGAAATCTAAAAATCAAGATTTTTGGAATTAAAATGGTGTTCAAATATGACTCGTTATTTTTATTCGTTGACGATGCAGTTAATCATCCAAGAGAAACAAGATAATTTCAAACTATACAGACCCTGCCTAAATCATCTTTTAGATGAAAGTTTCAACATCAAATACCAAAATAATAGTTTTTAAAGGAAATTTCATGAAAGATAAAAATAATCTGAAGCAAAATAATATAGCAAACGCCCTGCATTCAACATACGGAAGGAAAAGAGTAACGCTAAAAAATTTAATTTAGGCTGCAAGCTATTGGAAACACCTTACGCAGAAAAACTACGAAGGAAACTCAAATGATGTTTTATAAAGTCATCGTAGTGCCTGTGTTGTATGGTAAAAGAATAGATGTAAAATAAGAGTAGAAAATAGGTTTCTGCGTTACGCGCTAAGATAAAATACCGAATAAAGATTTCAGGTGTAATCATATTTTCTCGCCGAGTAATCAGATGTAAATAAATGCTCTCATCTTGTGGAAAGAAGGGAAGGTGGCGTAATTCGCATATAAATTCTTCTACAAACACTAGAAGGAAATACAGCCGTGAGAAGGCCTTGGAAAAGATTCACTTTGCTGACTGGAACAGGTGAAATAAAAGCTACTCTTTGAGGGGAAAAGAAGTATCTGAGATGGCGGTTCATTCCTAACTGCTTCTTTAGTTGGGCAGATTTTTTGGTCCATATTATCCTCTACTTTGATTTAAGCAGTAACATTCGACATTGTGGAATGGCAGCGCCACACCCATTTTTCAAATGAGACTTAATTCAATTAGAAGCAGTAGCGTGCACTGTCCCCCACATCAGTTAAACATAATTACAGCTCTGATGGGGAGCCAGTGCCTTGCTGTAACTTTCAAACACTCAGAAAATTGATGCTCTATTTTAAAATTTTGTCCCTTTAATACGACGTAGGCGTCTATATTCAATTCAACCTATTAATTCTTCGTGTTATTTTGCTTCGTGCTAAAGTTCAAAACTTATCATTAAAGTAAACAAATTCGGCAATTTTCAAAAAATTTGCTATATTGTTCATATATAAACAGAATAGCAGCAAAAGGAGCATTTTTCAAAAAGATAAATCTTTTAAGGTTCAAACTTTGAAGTAGTATTCGGATAGATCTTTCTAAAGCAGTAATTGGAAGCACGACATTTTATGGATTTGAACTTTAGAATTTATGGTACCAGAAAAAGCAAAACTGAAGCATTTGAAATGTGGTGCTGTAGAAGGATGTTTTATAATTAACTGCACTGATAAAGTACGAAATGAACGTGTGTTGAAAATGATGGATGAGGAAGGATTTCTTTGGAAGTTTCTCACAGAAAATCAGGATGGAGGATCACATTGTAATAAATCTGGAATTGGTTAATTTGTTGGTGGAGGAAATGGTCGTAAGAAAGAATTGTAGAATAAGAAAAATATTAGAATATTATGAAGTAGATAACAGGGGACGTAGTCTGTGATAGGTATATTTCGATCAAAATAAGAATTATTGGAGGATTGCATCACAACAGTCCAGAGACTGATGAAAAAGTGCCTCGTGCAGGAAGATTCAACCTTCAGACTAAATATAGGAAGTGACTGTTGTATTTTGTGTTTGCTATAATGAACAAGATGAAGCTTTTCTTCGTTCTACAGTTTGCACAACCTAACAAAAAAATGTTTACTTTGGAAGGCTGCTTCGTGATATTTAGTTTTTAAAATAATTTAACTGTGGAACTTAACACAGTTTTCTTGATGGTTTGTTAATTAAAATCCCAAATTAGCAAATAATATTTTACTAACACATTTTCCTCTTAGTATCCTATAATATGCTCCTTCATGCACGACTACGTGAGGAATCGTTTGCGTATTTTTAATTACGAGATATGAATTTTGTGCAGCATGTTATGTTTAACATCCTACCATTCTTCTTACACGACATTGGCTTATTATTGTACTGGGACTGTGGTAGTTGCCTTTTTTACAGTTATTAAATAAGCACTGTAAAAATCATGATTCAAAGAAAAATTATTATTTCTGTCTTCCCGTTAAAAAATGAAAAAAATACAAGAGAATTTTCTCAAATCAGTTACCATCGGAAAATTTATCTTCGTATCTGTTAGCGGGATATTTAACTCGACTACGGAAATTTGATTTTGCTTTACGTTAGTTGCAAGACACGACTCTTATGGAGATGTAATTAAGGATGTAGTCAACGCGTCATTAAGTTGGTGACGCGTACCGTCTGGAAAACAGCGATATAACTATCTCCGGTTCCTAGCTTAACTGTCGTCTGGAATCGAATGGTTTTTCTTTCTTTCGTTATTAGTCACTATGCTTTATGTTAATGTATCTGAAGCACTGGTGTACGCTAGCTGCAATTTAACAAGTGGTTTTATCAATATTTGTGCTTTCATTACTGTAGACACACACACTGTGCTTGCCAAAGGACAAGTTATATTGAGTATTCGTCTTCAGTTACGGAATTGAGTTGAAGAGTGATTATCAACTTCCAGATACAGTATTTAAGTACAGTATTTAAGACGTAAATGCAAATATAAATAATTTCTCAAATGGAGCATTTCTCATTAAAATAGTGTTTTCTCGTGTCATGTCGGTATTTAGTAACCCCAGCAGTGCTGCCAACACAACCGAGCGTTTATTAAAATATTTATTCCAAGCGGCCCACAGTTTTCAAATAGTGAATTAATAAAATCCTCTGTTTAGTATCAAAATGTAATATAAAGTTAAAAAAATCGTTTGTAAGACGCGCGATTTTTAAGAAGTAGTTGGGCCTTTGTATTGTGGGGAGGGCGCTTCTGGTTCACGTGTTGCCAACTCCTCGTCCTTGATGGTCTGGCGTCACGCTCAATAACAACGCAAGAGCCAGGAAGTGTCTGCCTTTGTCCCGTCCTCATGGTTACCTTACTATTCTGACGTTTCACTTCCTTTTTTGAGACCTTCTTCAGATACGTGTGAGGGTGCATCGTATGTATAATTCAATATCCTTCCACATTAAAAAAATGTTACCTGCAGAAACATGACTTATTCGAATATTGACTAAAACAGGTTCTTCTTCAGAACCCATTTTACTCTGAAAGAATTTCCTCCATATAATCTGATAACTGAAGAGAACATAGAGAATATTACTTGAACCTGAAATTTCTAATTTGTAATATCTGAACTTATGTGTTTGTTTTGATAATCTTATTGGTTTTAAGAATATTTTTACCGTTCCATTTTCCTGGAATACGTCAGTAAGAAAGTTCCATTCACTTTTGGCGCTG
Source organism: Vandiemenella viatica (assembly GCA_031002005.1). Taxonomy (NCBI): domain Eukaryota; kingdom Metazoa; phylum Arthropoda; class Insecta; order Orthoptera; family Morabidae; genus Vandiemenella; species Vandiemenella viatica. Next base: position 257,573,713 of record CM061921.1, read on the forward strand.
AAAGTAAATGCTTCGATTAGTATTGAATAATGCAGATAAGTTTGATAACAATGAAGTATAATTTGTCCTGTTCTTAACACTCTTCACCACTGTGTTTGCAATCATTTTCCAAGATGTCAAAATTCTATTTTGAATCAAACAAACCATAGGTGTGTAATTTCTAGGTACTAAGTGGTTGATTTCTTGTTTCAGTTAGGATCGTGAGGGGTTGCCTACATCATGGAACACATCTGTGAAACTTCCTCGGGCATTGGCTGTTTTGTTACTTATTTTGTTAGTTCCATCATGGTGAAATACGTATGAAGTTATAACAATTTGAGAAAATGAAATAAATCGCTAAAATTTTATTTTAAACAGAAAGTAGTCTTTTGCCATGCATTCGAAGAGCACGATAAAACCTAATAAGAGAAGATACCAGCCCAAAGTTACATTTTCTCCACTGTTCTCAGTGACCTTGCAAAACTTAAGCTTTTAGCTTTCTGTCTAATAGATCCCATTGGTGGAACATTTTCCAATATACTAATTTTCCCTATGTTTTCGTCATGTAACACTCGTAAATTATCATACTTGATGCAATTCCTGTCTTTTATTTGTAGTAAATAAGGACAAGAAAATTTATGACGGTGAAACTGACAGATTGATTGAATCATGCAAGAGGATATGCGCATAACACTAACCTTAAACGAAACCGAATAATAGATTAAACGCTAACCACACCCCTAAAACATCAAGTGACGCAGTAAGATAATACACCTTACATGCAGACTGTAAACATATCCCTGTTTACTAAGGAGAGCGGTTGGTTACGCAACAACTGAACTAATCTCCCGACCGGTTACAAGCTGTTGTTTATGCCACTACCAGGTAAATCCAAATATTACACAAGTCTAGGAATCTATTAGTAAACGTTGCGGATTGTCTAGTTAAACTTCATTTTGCAGAAGTAAAATTTCTTTTGCATCGTTAGACGAAACTCTTAAGTTTCAGCGGCCTTTGATTTTTTTGTTAATGCCATATATCATTTATAACTATCGGGTAATTTGTCACTTAACCCGGAAGATGGCGTTAGAATATCAACATGACACCCGTCGATTCGGTGAACAGAAGCAAGACAGTGGAACTGATGGAAATTGCGTAAAGAAAATTAATCATGAACAGCTTATCCTGTCGTATCCAGTTGAAAATGTGTACGTGTGAGAGTCGTTGATTATAACCTGACTTCGGCATCTGTTAGTGATCCATTCAGGAAATGATTACACAAATATACTTGGTGATTGCTTATACTTCCGTGGTCATTGTCTGTATTCTCTTGGTTCTCTGCGTTGATTAATTAAGATCTGACTTTTCAGCCATCGTGCTGTGGCTTTCATTCAGTAGGACCAAGAGAATACAATATGTTTCTATAGATAACCAACATTATTAAATTCTTACACGACACACAGAACAAAGGTTACTCTTTTCACAGGTAGATGGCAATGCTCCGAATCACGTGCTATGTAAGAAAAAACTGACACTCTATACACTCTTGTGCACATGCTGTCTTCTAAGAGGGGTAGGCAACGGGAGGGGTGGGGAAGGGATGGGGTGGTGAGGAGTGGAGTGAACCAAGGGGAACATGACCTTGAACCGCCAGTTGGGATGAACTGAGTAGAGTTTCTTCATCGGTACTCGTTGAAAATGGGACTGGGGAGCTGTTGAGGCTGTTCGGCTTCGATAAAAATCCTCCTCTTAATCTGGAGTTAATCGCTTCTAGTCATTCCCTCTCCGGAGTGAGCTACAAAGCGTCCCCATATATGCAATAGTATGGCATCGTATTTCCGAGCTCCTCTGTAATTCCGACGCAAATTTTTCGTTGGGAGAAGTACTTGACTGTATTACTAAGGCTGCGTTTACACGATGAGAGTTGACTAGAACGACAGTAGGCAAGAACGTCGGTGGTGGGGGAAGAGAGTTATCTCGCATGCTAGTAATAATTTGAAGACAGTACGCTGCCAGGACAGTTCTTCAGCCCTACGTTGTGATCTTCTTGAAAGTATGTCCATGTTACAAGTAGGAATTAATGTTGTAACTGATTTATTAATTATAACGTTGAATCATATGAAGATTAACAGAAAGAAACGTCGAAAATGGGTTAAAAAATAAAGCGTTAGGTGCCTCAGTGACTTTTTAAATGAAGTTGTAACTAAAGATAAGTTACCGAAATCATTTAAGATCAACTGTATCTCAATTTGAAGAGCTGCTGTCAAATATTTCTGCCGACGTATCAAAACTACATGACACCATAAAAATGGGGCATTTTTTTAATAGCAGCATTTCTAAAATCCTTGTTCTTATATTTTTAATTTTAAAATTCCACAGAATTTCTTCAATTTCATGAAGTTTTTAAAAAAAATATAATGCTTCTGATTCATTACACTTACTCGACTTGTTAGTTGTCACTATCTTGTTTGTTGAACTCGCACGCCATAAGTTGATCATGAACATAAGCCACTCTTTTCAGTCAACTGTCTGTCTTGGACATGTTTACACAAAAGGAGAGTGATGCGCACCCAAGACAGTACACTCGTTCCAGCCTGCTAGCATCGTGTAGTTGTTTAGGCACTTGCCGATTAAGACAAGTGGAAGCTACGTCTTCCCCTCTGATACTGTGGCAAGAGGGGCTAGAGTGCTAGCTCCACGTGTCGAACGTCGCCGCTTCGAGTCCGGCCGAGGGCATGGGTGTTTAAGTGTAGTGTGTGTGAATGTCGTGTCCGTGTTGTAATGTCCTTGTGATCACAGTTAATAGCAACAATGTACTGTGGAAAAACTAATACATTGAAAGACTCATGAGAATCATATTGAGCTGGCTGTGTGGCCTTAATGTCATTGGGGGGGGGAGAGGGGGGGGAGTAGCGCGGCTCTTCTCGACACTATCAACCAATCCTTTGCGATCGACTTACGAAGACAGGACTGGCCACACGGGTGCCGTTGAGCGAATAGTGAAATGATCCTTAGTTTCCGCTTCAAAACTATCACTAACAGCCTGATAAAAAAGAAAACAGTACAAAACTAACACGTTCGGAAGACAAATGGCAATCTCATCTGTCGAGATTTTAATAGCGGCTGTTGAAAAAGTTATTTTTTAATGAATCTTTTTTGTATATTTGGCTGAAACGTGGCCTAATAATATCGATTCTTGTCTGTTAACTATCCAGTGGCTCACGTGTAGCAACGTTGCAGCCAAGGATTGAGCGAAACGAGAGTGGATACTTAGGTAAAACTAACAAAGGAGTTAAATGTAAGTAAAAGAGCAGCTACGGAAAACTCCGCTCTTAAATATCGAGGAGAAAAAAGAAATGCAATTATTCTGTGAATATCTGACTCGTGAGAAAATGGGATAAGGTAATAGCGTGTAGAAGTTACACAAATTCCTAATAGCATAGAATGAATACGTAGCTTAACTCCAAAATAACGAAAAACCGATGCGTATGTAATTTTTGAAAAAGGTGCAGGAATTAATACTTGAAACAAGTGCGTAAAGGGTAACTAAATACATATAAAAGTTTTTCTGACAGTCATTCATAATATTTTTGTTTATTTGACCTTACGCTTTGTCTACCTCAACGTCATTAGAGACTGGAGAAGAAAGGGAATAAGGAATTGGGAGAATTTTTCCGTCTCCTGTTGTAGGAACCATCCCAGCATTCACCTAAAGTGATTTCAGGAAACCGTAGAAAGCCGAAATCTGGATGGACGGACGGGGTTTGAACCCGCTTCCTCCCGAGTCCCATATCCAAGCGTTACCGCAAACCCATAGGACTCATTCATACTTAAGAGGGAGAGGGACTACAGAATAGTAATTTTCACTTACAACATGCTTGTAACTCGTAACATTCAATTCATCACGTGTTTTTTATTGGGCCATTATTGTAGTTATATAGCATTTTATAAATTTCCATAAGTACACTGTAGCATGAAACGGTAACTAAATAAATAACACTTGTTTTGAATTTGGTGTACGCTTTACCATTTTTGTCGATATCCTAAATGTTTGTGCGATGCCGTGGGGTTCTGACCTTGGCTACGCCGCTTACGTCATTCCTCAACAAGTAAACACGTTCCCCAGGTGCGTGGCACCCACCGTCGCGACCTCAATCCAAAATCTGCGCCTTCGCATTATTGACTCATTTTACGAAGCTATTTTATATACAAAACAATAGTACTCGCATTTCAGAATTCGATTTTCAAACCCTTTAGACAAGTCGTCTGCGCCAGACATATTTGCCTCGTTTGAGTAAGACAAGTTAAATACGTATTGCATTATTGGTCGGGAGGATTGTTCGGCCACCTAAGTGACAGTGTTTCAATTTGCTCCGCAATCTAACTGTATTAGTGACCACCTTAACCTAATTCGGGCCGGCCCCGGTAGCGTAGACGCTACAGTAATTGCTTTGCACTCAAAGGGCCGTTGGTTGTGGCATGCAAAACACGATTGCACTAGCTGACATAGCATTCTGCCAGTTAAACTTATTCAGTAATCCTAACGGCTAATTTGATCCACATTCAGTTGGTTAGACGGTTTAACTTTCTCCTTTGCTGCGGAACTCTTCTTAAATCACTTTTTCGATAGTTGAAAGTAGTTAATAAAAACAATTGGCAATCATTGGGGACTGCCGAGAGAAGAGAAAACTTAAAACAATGAATATCACTCGCGCAACACGTACTACTTACGGCTAAAGATATACTAAATAATAATTCCGTGTGGTATTAATGACATGGTGACAGGGTTTCTATTAGCTGCGCATTCCGCCCCTGTTTTAGCTGCCTTAACCTAACCGGTAGTGCCACCAGGAACAAAGGACCTACAGTTTAACGTGGAATCAGAACCACGGATGCGTTCTGGCGCACTTCACCTTACACGGCAAACTGTGTCAGAGGTGAAGGCCAGGTTAAGGGTCTAAAAATCCCCGGCGAGATAGGGATTCGAGCCGGGAACCTTTCGTTCCCCGGTCACACCTTAACCACTGAACCCACCAGACCACTACAGATATACTGTTAACATTAGCACGTCGCAGACGCGAACTCATAAAATTTTAACCATCGAAAAATCGCCCAACGCGCCTAAAGAAGTTTTCACTTCAAAAATTAAAAATCTAACTTAGTCCACAACCCGAAGGTTGGTCGAATCCTTCCGAAGGAGATGTACCAAGCTACTGCGTCAGAGGCAGGAAGGCCAATTCCTTTCCTCAGGGGCCTACAGTTTAACGTGGAATCAGAACCACGGAACGTCCCGGCGTATCTCATATCATCAAATACAACTCCTAGAAACTTCTGTTCACCGCGATAAACTTTCGGAAGTAAGCGCGTTAACCGCTGAGCTATCAGACCACCTTGTTTTCAAGTATACGTGTGCTAAGTACTATCAAAATCGGATAATAACTGCATTTGTATGAAAAACATTGGCAAAAAAACTTTCGTTGTTATATATTAGATACAAGTATAATCTATACTTTCACTACTGTCCAAGTGCAACACGTCATATCTACATATATACTGTTAACATTAACATGTTAGTTTCAACAACTCATTAAGATTTTACCCATCCAAAAAGCGTCTAGCACGCATATCATACGCGCAACACGTAATGGCGTGTCGGGAACTCGTAGATGTTTTCACTTAAAAAAGAATTTATTAATGATCGGAAGCATATTGCAATAGTATTTTTAAAGTGTAAATTTGAGTTATAAAATAGATTTGAGTAAAATTTACGCTTCTTTTTCCCAACATTAGGGGTCGGCTGCTATTGAGTTTTGTTCATCATTGGAATGGTCAAATTTCGTTTAACGGCCACCTGAACTTGCTGACGCCAACCATTTTATACTACCGACCAGATCATACTACGTACTAATGGAGAAAGTGAAGTGTTGCCATCTACATGCGAAATGTGTAACTATGTTCTGTGTGTGATAGTGTATTTTTCGTTTGTGGGAGATTGAGGAGCGACCCCGCATTCGCCTTGATGACTGTGGAAACAGCAGTTAATTTCATGTTTAATGGTTTTTAACTAAACATTTCATATTACATTTTCATCAGTTAGCCGAACATTGGTTTACCTCTCTGTGACCTTAGATGACTGTTTTGTGTTGTTTATACGAAGATGAAACTAGGCAGATGGTGAAATCAGGAGCATGTGGATGTATTATTGCTTTATGCTGAAAATAAAAAAAAAATGAATCACTGGGGTTGAACATTCGATCTTCTTTCTTATTTGCTAATGGAACGATTACGTTAAATAGTTTCAAACTTTCACTACGCCACGGCGAGTTTCTTGCGTTTCCGACTCTACTAACCTATCTCGTAAGAGTTTTCATGAGTACCACTGTATTGTTGGAGTGATACTCTTTTCAGTCGTACACGACTACCGTATTTAAACTTGGCATTTTAATAATAGTGTGCTAACATTTTGCTGTGTTTCGATTTATTTTGAAATTCAATACAACTTCCATATAATCACTGGACACCAGTGTTTAGTGCAAAGAAAGTACAGTAATAGATCATACGAGAACTATCTAGCGAGACAACAACCAGTGCTGTATCTGAGTGAGACGTTTTACTGGCAGATCCCGTTAGAGTGAGAGGGTCAACGGTTTGAGTCCTTCCAAGGGCGTTAATAGTTTTAACGTCTATATTTTGTTGTCTTTCATTTTAATTGTAATGATCACATCAAATTGATAATATACACTCTGCATGTGGCCGAGCACGAACCACCAACCTATTGGCTAACAGCTATTTTTTTTACTGCTTAACGTCTCTTTAACAGCGAAGTCTTTAGAGACGGGAAAGGATGGGGGGGGGGGGCAAGGAATGGGAAGGAATTCGACCATGACCTTTTAAAGGAAGCATCCCGGCATTTGCCTGGAGTGATATGGGCTAACAGCTAAATCACCATCTGAGCCACTGTACCACTTGAACAACGCCATAACAAATTTCGGTCCATTACCTGGTGGTTTTGTATTTACGAATAGAAAGGAGTAAACTTGTAAGATGGTATCTCCTTTCTATCCATTCTTAAAGCATTAGAAGATAGGTTTGGGATTCCGAAATTTGTAGGAAAAATGGGACGTAGCTGCTTCCAGTATGCAGGCTTCTGCTATGCTACTAAGCTCGGGTTTTGCGTTTAAGTGTAAAGTGGTTAAGGTAAATGATAGTCTTCGTACTGACTGTCGGCATTCTATCGTAGGCAAAAGAAACGGTGTGGGAAATTGGCGAGAGGTGAATTTCCAGCAAATCTATTACAAAGAATAACGTAATATTCACCGTGAATGTACGTGTTTTCGCCCTCAAACAAAGACACGATTGTTTGGATTCTCTCGCAGGAGGGGTATCATATCTTTTTTTTTTTGCTTGGGCTTTACACCTCGTCGACGGCGAGGTTATTAGAGGCCGGATGGGATTGGGGCAAGGAACGGGAAGGAATTCGGCCATGGCCTTTTTGAAGGAGGCATCCCGGCATTCGCCTGGAGTGATTCGGGGAAACCATGGAAAACCCAAATCTGGATGCCCAGACGGGGATTCGAACCCCCGTCCTCCCGAATGCGAGGCCAGAACGTTAACCGTTCACCCACCTTCCTCGGTGCGTTTCATATCAGTGTTTGCCAGAGATATTATGGAGAGTTTTGCTGTATGTGTCTAGATGACCGTGATGATTGTCGATAAGTATAGTGTATTGTTTCTTGACGAGTAAAATGGGAGAAGGTGAAACCTGATGCCGACTCATTTAAGCCTAGTCTTCCAATGGAGATCAAGGACATCACGTCCCCATTCGATTGTTCAGTAGTGTTGTGTGCCTTCACACCATGTGCATTCCGCAGACGTTTGAGAATTAACACAGGATTTTGATACTCAGTCTGGTGATTAGGAATTATGCTTCATCACCTTTACTATTCCGCTGACCAAGTCCCGAGTGATGAAAATTCCGGGAGTGGTGTCACAGTGACGTCGGTCAACCAGGAGGACTATGTTCATGATTTGGCGGCGATATAATTCACTTTCCAAGAATGAATCATGCAACAACCTTCAAAAAATCCTGGGAATGTCGTTCAAACGATTACAAATATTTCCTTCCCTCGTTGAGTTCGGATATCCACCTTGTTTCTCATTATGTATGTTTTAACTCTTTCTGTGAATGTAATCACATAGATATTTCGTAAAATTCATCTTCTCAGACTGCATTTATAAATGATGTGGAATCAGGTAATTGCACTTCATCACATATCGTTATTTCTTTCTCTTTTATCTGACTCACTAGAACATCATAATACGAATTTGGTTAATAGCTGTTAACAAATTACAGTTTCGAGGAAGAATGAACGTTCTAGTTGAGGCTGCGAGTTTGTTTTCCCGAATTTATTTCGAGTAGCAGCAGATATGAATAGATGCAGCGCCGGGCTCCTGCCTTCTCGTTAGGTCGGTATATGCGACTGAGTCTTGTTGATTAAGATCTTTCTCGCTGTTTACTGAAAACAAATGGCTTTGTCAACACTACGTAATTTATGACATTATTTTCGCGCAGAAAGTTCATACCAGCCACTTAGGGCGGTTGATTGCAACAGCCTGATTGTTTTTATGATTTTTAATGCGGCAGAGGGTGATATTCACTAGCACGTAATGTCGTCCGGGCAGTAATGGAAGTGAACCTCAAATGATATCTGGTGTGACAGATGTGGTATTGTTTCACAGGAATTTTATCCAGACTTCCCCAAAAGGGTTTGGCAGAAACATGGAAAATATTTCTACGCTCGCAATTCTAAACACTATTGAATAAAAAATTTAAAGATCTTAAACGTATAAAAGACGGATATACGATACAGTCCTGATCTGGCCGTTTGTGAGGTACATTTGCAAGATGATTTAGCATTTCTTTCAATCTGAAAACAAAGCGGCAACATTAACAATAAAAAATATAGTTCGCTTGCGCCGTATTCATTAACGTGAATCCCCCCCCCCCCTTTTATGGCTTTGTTTCGTCGAGGTTATTAGAGGCGAGAAAGGACTGGAGGAGGGAACAGGAAGGAAGTCAGTTATTTGCTTTTGAAGGAACCATTCTGTTTTTTTTTTTTTTTTTTACTGTGCATGTATAAGTTTAAGATAAACTTTTTGATTTATCAGTAAGACTGTTTGATCTTTAGCACAGTTTCTATGCTTTTCTCAGATGTTTCCATTTCATTTGTGTGGTTTTGTTCCGACGTGTTGGACTTTGTCCTGTGTTGAAGCTGCACCCCCGCCATCTCTCAGCTATTATCGTCTGTAATTTATATTAGTGGACTTGCATTAAGAAGCAGATTGTACGGATTTGAGACCCGGCTATTTGTTTTCAGTCCTTTTTATTATCCTTCCGTAGTATTAGCAAACGGATGATCCCTCAGTCACCTGACATGCAGGTGTGCTGCGTGAAAGCGTCGATCATAACTTAACTTTGTAGTTACCTTAATCATCCGTTAGTTATCTAAGTCTTGCCCATTCAACAAACTAGGTATTCGTAAAAATAAATCTCCGAAAAAGTCAACTGTTCATAACCAAAGGGAATAACAAAATTAAGATCTCCAATATTGTATTATTTCAATGTTTATCATCAATTAAACGTTCTCATTCTTACACAGAGCTAATCATCACTCAAAAATGTTATTTTCCAACGTTCGGGAACCACTAAGTGACACGCATTTTTTTAAATCAGTCCCAACTACGAAACTAATATTATAGAAATGCTTTTATGCGCTTCTTTATAATATAAAATATAAGGGGAAGTGTTTGAATCTTATTGAAGAGGAACCAGCCAATGTAAAAATTTGGCGTGCTCTGCGGAAAGTAATTTTTTCCTTACCCATGATGTAATGATCTAGGTAATGGACTTTAATGAGCGTAGAAAAACTTCCGTGGCAGATTTCTCCCTAGTAGGTGACTCAAATCCAGTTGATGAACCTGTAACGAAGTTGAAATTGAAAGCCAAGGTGTACGAAGGTAGCATGTCTTCCTATTTTCATATTTTCTCTTCATTCTCTTAAGAGTACTTATACTTGTTATATGAAATCGTGTGTCTCAAACAACTATCAACTCTTTGTGGGTGTTTGTGTAGGAAGACACTTCTAACCAGGTTGTCGCCCCGGCACTGTTGCTTCACTGTTTGTGTGAGCTAACAAGCTTTCGACCGTTTCTCCTTTTTATATGTGCATGCGTAAGTAGCTTATGTCGTCTTCAGAGCAGAAACAAATCCATAAACACTTCTGGGATGTAGATACGATACAAATGAAACTATTCTGCTATTTTACTGTGGTTCTTTTGAACATAAACCGTTGATCAGAGTTACGCTTGAAAAGTACATTACTAAGAGATTAGACGTATTATTTCTGGCCTTGACTAGTAGTTACTTTAACCTGCTTCATTTGATCTCTGTTGTGTATAATAAGTGTGGCGGTGTTGGGTCAACAAACCCGCCACCTTTTTAAGTGAGGACTTCGGATTCAATATGAACTATTTTTTATCACTGTTAATGTAAAAACTTGTTACATAAAGAGCACAGTTGTATACAGTTATAAACAGTTTACCTACAGTTTGGTATCTTGTTTCTTCTTATGAGGTAGGTTATTAAAGGTAGAAAACAAAAGCATATCGCACTTGTTAATTTTGTGTGTGTTTTTGTTGGTTTTTTAACACACTGGGCTACCGTTATGGTAGGCTTGATTGCAATTTTTCTGTGCATATGTTTATCCCTTTCGCGGGCAAAATAGTTCTGGCTGCCTAACAAACCGAATTAATCTTAAAAACCATCTAGAACTGTATTCTTAATATTATGGAGAAGAGAGTCCAAGTTTCTCTCTTTGTTTTTGCCTATACGAGGAGGTGGAAAGTAATCTTCCCACGGGCACTTCTGGGAAGTAATAAAAAAAAGCTCGTTGTGTATCAATTTTCTTTTTCTTTTTTGACATAAAATGCCTAATATATACACAAATATGCTCCTTTCACTTCCCATGTAATTTTCTGAAGCAGGGTTCTCTGCATAAAGGTACATCACATGTTGTGCACATTTACCTAGTGCATTGTTTAGCAACTTTAGTTCTGCAATTTCTGCACCTTCTGTAAGTGTTACTTACAATTGGTTGATGTGTCCCTACACCTATCAATCTTACATCAGGCACTTTCCCTCTTTTTGCCAGAAATGCTGGCTTGCAGCCATACCGTTTTCTACAAGAAAATCCTGCAATCAACTGGCTGTCAAGGTGAAGCCAGTATGTCAGTTGATAATAATTACCGAAATTTCTTTTGTTTTGTTTCCATAAAAGCTGTTTATTATTGCTAGATCCAATACAAACTAGACGATCCTGTTCCACCACTTGACAGAACGCATTCCTACTGCATATTGTTCCTGAAGCTGGTCAGATCTGTCCACACCTCCCATAATTTTGATGTAACTATCGACCACTAATTTGTTTTTGGTATTGTGAAAATGGGAACAGTCACTTCCCCATTCCTCATTACTTTCTTCCGAATCTGAGTACTCTCCACAAGCATACTTATATCAATATCTGTCTCTGTATCTTCATTCTCAGGTTTACTGTTTCTATCCATGTGAGAATCATCCAAAGTATTCAGTTCATCTGGAGCTTCAGGAATTTTTCTCCACATCAGAATCATTATGAAAATAATATATCTTGATCCCTTGGGTTATTCAGGTCGAAGTATTCAGACATTTGAATGTGGAATAAGCAAATAAATAAAATGTATGATAACATACAAGGCAGGAAATATGTATTATTCAAGTGTGTGCCACTATAATCTTATATATATATATATATAAAAATAGACGTGTTTTTTCCTATATTTCACTTTTCAGCCACTACTACCTAGCACAGATCACTGATGTTTGTGGGTGGAAGTAGCGTGGAGTTTCCTGTCGTGCACAACGTTGGCCGAATGCCGATAGCTGTGGGGATGTGGGAGATATAATGATTGAAGTTAGTCAGTGCAGGGCGTTTTCATATTTCGACCAAAAATTCGTATCTCCGTATACTTCTCTTTCCTGCCACAACTACATAACATAGACTTTTGGTGTTTGTGTGTGGTAGTAGCATCGTCTTTCCTGTCGTGCACTATGGTTGTTAGATGTCGATAGCTATGGGGATGTGGGAGATATGGGGGTTGAAAGTGGTCGACCTGTGGCAATTTCATACTTCTGCCAAAGACAAAAGTGTCATGGTGTATCACTTTTCAGCGAAAACTACAGAGCACAGATAACTAGCGATTGTGTGTAGTAGTAGCACAGAGTCACCTTTCAATCACAACAGCGGCCGAATTTCAGAAACTGTGGTACTGTGGTAGATATGGTGGTTGTAAGTGGCCGACCAAGGATATTTTCGTATTTCCACAGTCTCCGCATTTGTCACTTTTGTGCCACAACTACATAGCATAGAGCATTGGTGTTTGTGTTTGGTAGTAGAATCGTATCTCATGTAGTGCACTATGGTTGTTATATGTCGGTAGCCATGGGGGTGTGGGAGAAATAGGGGTTGGAAGTGGTCGACCTGTGGCAATTTCATACTTCTGCCAAAGACAAAAGTGTCATGGTGTATCACTTTTCAGCGAAAACTACAGATCACCAATAACTGGCGTTTGTGTGTAGTAGTAGCACAGAGTCACCTTTCGATCACAACAGCGGCCGAATTTCAGAAACTGTGGTACTGTGGTAGATATGGTGGTTGTAATTGGCCGACCAAGGATATTTTCGTATTTCAACTGTCTCCGCATTTGTCACTTTTCTGACACAACTACATAGCATAGAGCATTGGTGTTTGTGTTTGGTAGTAGAATCGTATCTCATGTAGTGCACTATGGTTGTTAGATGTCGGTAGCTATGGGGGTGTGGGAGAAATGGGGGTTGAAAGTGGTCGACCTGTGGCAATTTCATACTTCTGCCAAAGACAAAAGTGTCATGGTGTATCACTTTTCACCGAAAACTACAGATCACCAATAACTGGCGTTTGTGTGTAGTAGTAGCACAGAGTCACCTTTCGATCACAACAGCGGCCGAATTTCAGAAACTGTGGTACTGTGGTAGATATGGTGGTTGTAATTGGCCGACCAAGGATATTTTCGTATTTCGACTGTCTCCGCATTTGTCACTTTTCTGCCACAACTACATAGCATAGAGCTTTGGTGTTTGTGTTTGGTAGTAGAATCGTATCTCATGTAGTGCACTATGGTTGTTAGATGTCGGTAGCTATAGGGGTGTGGGAGAAATGGGTGTTGAAAGGGGTCGACCTGTGGCAGTTTCATACTTCTGCCAAAGACAAAAGTATCATGGTGTATCACTTTTCAGCGAAAACTACAGATCACCGATAACTGGCGTTTGTGTGTAGTAGTAGCACAGATTCACCTTTCGATCACAACAGCGGCCGAATTTCAGAAACTGTGGTACTGTGGTAGATATGGTGGTTGTAATTGGCCGACCAAGGATATTTTCGTATTTCGACTGTCTCCGCATTTGTCACTTTTCTGACACAACTACATAGCATAGAGCATTGGTGTTTGTGTTTGGTAGTAGAATCGTATCTCATGTAGTGCACTATGGTTGTTAGATGTCGGTAACTATGGGGGTGTGGGAGAAATGGGGGTTGAAAGTGGTCGACCTGTGGCAATTTCATACTTCTGCCAAAGACAAAAGTGTCATGGTGTATCACTTTTCACCGAAAACTACAGATCACCAATAACTGGCGTTTGTGTGTAGTAGTAGCACAGAGTCACCTTTCGATCACAACAGCGGCCGAATTTCAGAAACTGTGGTACTGTGGTAGATATGGTGGTTGTAATTGGCCGACCAAGGATATTTTCGTATTTCGACTGTCTCCGCATTTGTCACTTTTCTGCCACAACTACATAGCATAGAGCTTTGGTGTTTGTGTTTGGTAGTAGAATCGTATCTCATGTAGTGCACTATGGTTGTTAGATGTCGGTAGCTATGGGGGTGTGGGAGAAATGGGGGTTGAAAGTGGTCGACCTGTGGCAATTTCATACTTCTGCCAAAGACAAAAGTGTCATGGTGTATCACTTTTCACCGAAAACTACAGATCACCAATAACTGGCGTTTGTGTGTAGTAGTAGCACAGAGTCACCTTTCGATCACAACAGCGGCCGAATTTCAGAAACTGTGGTACTGTGGTAGATATGGTGGTTGTAATTGGCCGACCAAGGATATTTTCGTATTTCGACTGTCTCCGCATTTGTCACTTTTCTGCCACAACTACATAGCATAGAGCTTTGGTGTTTGTGTTTGGTAGTAGAATCGTATCTCATGTAGTGCACTATGGTTGTTAGATGTCGGTAGCTATGGGGGTGTGGGAGAAATGGGGGTTGAAAGTGGTCGACCTGTGGCAATTTCATACTTCTGCCAAAGACAAAAGTGTCATGGTGTATCACTTTTCACCGAAAACTACAGATCACCAATAACTGGCGTTTGTGTGTAGTAGTAGCACAGAGTCACCTTTCGATCACAACAGCGGCCGAATTTCAGAAACTGTGGTACTGTGGTAGATATGGTGGTTGTAATTGGCCGACCAAGGATATTTTCGTATTTCGACTGTCTCCGCATTTGTCACTTTTCTGCCACAACTACATAGCATAGAGCTTTGGTGTTTGTGTTTGGTAGTAGAATCGTATCTCATGTAGTGCACTATGGTTGTTAGATGTCGGTAGCTATGGGGGTGTGGGAGAAATGGGGGTTGAAAGTGGTCGACCTGTGGCAATTTCATACTTCTGCCAAAGACAAAAGTGTCATGGTGTATCACTTTTCACCGAAAACTACAGATCACCAATAACTGGCGTTTGTGTGTAGTAGTAGCACAGAGTCACCTTTCGATCACAACAGCGGCCGAATTTCAGAAACTGTGGTACTGTGGTAGATATGGTTGTTGGAAGTGGCCGACCAAGGATATTTTCGTACACAGACGGAAAAAAAAATCCCAACACCAAGAAAAAATTATTGTAGAGTAATGAAATTTGGACAATGCATTTGTCAAGTTAACATGTTTAATTGATTAAATTTTCAAGATCACAGGTTAATTTAAGCTCAAGAAAATGCATTTCAAATGTGAAATACTGTTAAATTAATAGCCGGTGTAACCTCCAGAATTTTGAATGCAAGCCTGCAAACGTGAATGCATTGTGTCATACAGGTTTCGAATGTCACTTTGTGGTATGGAGTTCCATGCTTGTTGTACTTGTGCTGTCAATACTGGGACGGTCAGTGCTGGCTGTGGATGATGCTGGAGTTGTCGTCCAATGATATCCCATACGTGTTCAATTGGAGACAGATCTGGTGATCTCGCAGGCCAAGGTAACATGTCGACACTCTGTAGAGCACGTTGCGAGACAACAGCGGTATGAGGGCGAGCGTTATCCTGTTGAAAAACTCCCCCTTGAATGCTGTTCATGAATGGCAGCACTATAGGTTGAATTACCAGACTGACGTACAAATTTGCAGTCAGTGTGTTTGGTATAACCACAAGAGTGCTCCTGCTGTCATAGGAAATTGCTCCCCAGACCATGACTCCAGGTGTAGGTCCAGTGTGTCTAGGCCGCAGACAGTTTGGTTGCAGGCGTTCCCCTGGCCTCCTTCTGACCAACACTCGGCCATCACTGGCACCAAGGCAGAACCTGCTTTCATCAGAAAACACAACAGATCTCCACTCCGTCCTCCAATGAGCTCTGGCTTGACACCACTGGAGTCGCAAACGGCGATGGCTTGTAGTCAGTGGAATGCACGCTACAGGGCGCCTGGCTCGGAGCTGTCCTTGAAGTAACCGATTTCTAACAGTTCGTTGTGTCACTGTGGTACCAACTGCAGCTCGAATTTCTGCCGCAGACGCAGTACCATGCGCCACAGCTGTACGCCGAATACGGCGGTCTTCCCTCTCAGTAGTGCCACGTGGCCTCCCGGAACCCGGTCTTCTTGAGGCAGTACCATCCCTTGACCACTGCACCCAACAATCATGCACAGTGGATACATTCCGGCCAAGTCTTTCTGCAATATCGCGAAAAGAAAATCCACCTTCTCGTAGCCCTATTACACGACCTCGTTCAAACTCGGTGAGCTGTTGATAATGGCTTCTTCGTCTTCTTAAAGGCATTCTTGGCTAACATCAACTCACTATGTCAAATCTCAGCGGTAAATAACGTTCACAAACTTTACAGCGCGTATTTAAAGCAAACCTGATTTGCAAGCTCTGAGTAGCGCTACTAGCGCCACACTTATGCGCGAAGCGCGAAATTTGAATCGATGTCATCTTTCAGATGTATAAACACGCCTACCAAATTTCGTTTATCTAACACAAGTCTTTCTTGGTGTTGGGATTTTTTTTTCCCGTCTGTGTATTTCGACGAAAGGCATGTGTCTCCGCGGATTTCACTTTTCTACCACGACTACATAGCATATAGCATTGGTGTTTATGTGTGGTAGTAGAATCGTGTCTGTTGTCGTGCACTATGGTTGTTAGATGTCTGTAGCTATGGGGGTGTGGAAGATGTGGAGGATGAAAATGGTCGACCTGCGGCAATTTCATATTTCTGCCAAAGACGCATGTGTCATGGTGTATCACTTTTAAGTGAAAACTATCAGTCGCAGATCACTGGCGTTTGTGTGTGGTAGTAACACAGAGTCTCCCATCGATCACAACGTTGGCTGAAATTCGGTAACTGTGGGAGTGTGTGAGATGTGGTGTTTGAAATTGGTCGATCATGAATATTTTCGTGTTTCATCCAAAGACTTGTGTGTATCCGTAAATTTTACCTTGCTGCCGGAACTACATAGCGCAGAAGACTGGTACTTGTGTGTGGTAATAGTATCGAGTCTCCCATCGTGCACTAGGGTGGTTAGATGTCTGTAGCTGTCAATATGAATTCTTTACAATCACGAACGAAGTCGTGGGTACCAGCTAGTTATAATATGAAATGTTAGGGCGACAGCAATAAATATTTGTACATGAATTATCAAATAATAAGTTTGGTTCACAAACAGAACATCGATATATAATTATATTTGATATATATATAAAACCTATTCAGTGCAAATATTCCCAACAAGTTATTGTGCTTCTCGAAGTAATACTAACAAGGAACAGTGCCGTGGGAAGATTACTTCCCACTCGAAAAAATTAACTTTACTAATTACATGTACAATATTTTTTTGTGTGCAAAATTTGAGAATATTGCTAAGGTACCCAATTACATAAATAGTATTCAGAATTTGTTAAGGCTTTCCTTTAATAACAATTTATATGGAAAAAACAGCAATTTCGTCCAACACAGATGGAAAATGGACTCAAATTTCACAATGATCATTGTGAAATTTGCGTTGCACAGACCACAATGTAAAAATGCACCATAAAGTGATTTTAACATGTTTCTTCAAACTTCTGGCAGATGGTAGCACTTGTCAGAGGTGGTAAATGCGCTTCCCTCAAAAGTTTTACTTGAATTTGTCGAATGGGAAGAAGGTTTCCCACCGCCCACGAAAGGGTTATATACCAGCCTTGATGGGACACCGTTAATGGCGTCTCGTGCTAGATACTGGGTTCAGTTAACAGAGACGGCTCAAGGTCACTCTGCACTAGGCCTCTTTTATACCTTTAAATACGAAGGGAAATAGTTCCCGCTAACTAATTGTCTCTTGTAGTGGTCTGCTCAGAGAAGTAGGCAAGGGGAGTGAGTAGAGGGGTGGAGCGAGGTGAGGAACTCTGAGCTCGGCAAGGGGAAGCTGACCTTGAACCGCCAGATGAGGGTGAACAGAGTGAGTATAGCTGGTTTGTGCTCCCATGTTGGAAGAAATTTGCATCTTTCGCTATTTGGCAAACTGGTTGATAACCAAATTCTCTACCAGAGTCCTTGATTAAATCCCAAATCTTTCCGCAATGCGTATAGAGTGAGAGCATACGATTCCGCAGACGGAGATTTATCTGTCAGATTACTAAGCTTAACGTACCGGTTCTTATGGTAGTTTTCGGAAGATTAGGCGTGAATTGGCTGGCACCAGGTTTCCCCCTCTCCCTTTCTTCAATCTCTCATCCGAAACACAAACAAAATCCTGTACTGAACATACACACGTCATCACAGACGTCCACACTTAGGAACACTTTCACATTGGGGTAGGCAGCCATATCACAGTTATATCTTCCGGGGTATGGCACTTATAAATTATACTTCGGCTATATTAAAATCATCTGTCGGTCATTTAGCCTGCAAGTAATGAGTGAGACCTCTTATCCAACTGTAAAATTACAAGGGTCCAATCTAATTCTTAGTGAGGAATTTTTGTTAATCTGTTTCCGAAGTAGTCACAGGATCTATTTCATCTGCCAAAAAATAAAAGAAAGAGCGGTACTATTTTCACTTTAATTTGTGCTTCCTGAACTTTCACTCAAGAAAATACTCTTGACATAAAGTGCATTAGCAGGGAGATACAAGGCGCATGGAATATCCTAATACTAAATTAAGCTCGCAAGGACTTTCTGGGATCCAGCTGACGTATACAAACTCGAACGTCCATTCTGTTGCGATATGTATTGCGTAATGACGACCACGCCATTTTTAGTAAAGGCGAGAATGTTTTATGGTTTAATGTTGTGTTCAAATAATTTAATGACATCTGGCGAATAGTTCACTGAAACTATATTCCAAGGAGAGGGTAAACAGGTCGCATCATCTATTTTTTTCTGCATTTTCCTTCTATTTTTGCATTTTAGAGTTGTACTGTGCTACTCGTTATTTCAACAAAAAATATTAACTTTTGTGCTGCAGTTATTGTGTTTACATTATATTTATTTTGACTATCATTATATTAGGCGCATGAGGTTCACACATTCATGAATACAAATCAACCATTTAATTTTTCAAGAAAATATTAAGATAAGCGAGGATAGGCCGGGATATTATTATCTATAAATGAAAATCCAACACCGAGCGGGGTAAGTGAGTGGTTAAATGTTCTGGCCTCGCATTCGGGAGGACGCATGTTCGAATCACCGCCCGGCCCCCCAGATTTGGGTTTTCCACTCCAGGTGAATGCCATGATGGTTTCTTCAAAAGTCCATGGACGAGTTCCGTTCCTTGCCCCCAGTCCTTTACCACCTCTAATGACCTCGACGTCGACGAGGCATAAAGCCATAAAAAAGGAAACCCACAATTCATAAGGACAATCACAGTCATTATTTTACTAACCAATTATCAAGAATTTAATTGTTTAACGTTTTATTAAAATTGAAATAATTTGTAAAAATGATACAAGCAACCATGGGAAATTAAACAATGGAAATAGCTTAACAGAACACGAAATATGAGTATAGTGGAGACCATAAGTATTTTCTCAACATGACGTGAGTCACGAAAAGGCCGTTATTGAGTATTACTGGGATTATGTGAACTGTGGATACTGTTCTTTATCTACCGCGAGCATGGAGCCGTCGAGGTTCATTCTATCTTTTTCCACTGCAGCCAGTTTGCGGGAAATCATAGGCTCGAGGCAACTGAAATTGACTATTCTCTCATCCGAGATAAAGTTGAGTCGCTGCGGCGATGGCAACAATGGCTAATCGGGTTGTTCTGCTCGGCCTCATGATCTCAGGGAAAATTATACATTCTGAGAATTAGGGGGATATACAAGGGTACTTCGACGCGACTCGATAGAATTGTCCCTCGATTTACAACCCCCGCTCACAGTCTTCATTAGACCATTCATTTCTCCCTGCTGCACAATTCTACGAGAAACCGCGCATGACTAAAGGGTCAATCACTCCTTGCACTGTTCGTCCTAGCACAGAGCTTCCTCCCCTGGGATTTTAAACTTCCACTGAGCACTTTATCCTATACTCTGGCGGCTCCCCTTAGGGACATCCCATTAATCACGTGAGGTGTTTTCCGGAATTCTGGACCCTCCCCGTGCTGAGATTTGGTGAGATCTGGTCGGACACCCTCTCCCCGCCGACCGACCGGCCTCGTAGCTCTACTGTCCTTTAAGAAATTAAAAATATGACGTGAGATTTCCGTCGATCCCCCTCCCCTTGGTGAGATTTCACCGGACCCCCCTCCCTATTTCACCTCACGTAATTAATGGAGTACCCCTTACCCCGCTTGTTACCTCACCACCTCCTCCTCTCCAAGTATATCCAGGCAGGCAAGGAGCAAATTTATCAGTGGTAACTCTTTCCCCTCTGCAGGTAGAGGTAAGGGCAGCAGAGTGACCTCGAGGCGCCTTGGGTAACTGAACGCGTCATAGTGTTAACGTTGTTGGTGTCAGCCGCAAATCAGGCCTATGTATTGATAATTGTTTTCCGTATTTTCACGCACTTTCCATCAGATAGCGCTGTACCATTCTCAGTCCGTTGTTTTTCCCTTGATACTTCTAAGTTCCCATTAAATGACAGCTTCCTGTCTTGGCCCTTCTCGCCAGTGCACTTACTCAACATTTGTTCATCTACTGGTAGACAGTTTTAACACGGTCCTTCTGTGGTCGAATATTATTTTATTAAATTCACCTTTCCGTTACGAATAATTATGACTGTTTGATGTTATATTATAGTATGGAAGAAGGATTTGACACAGTTTTACCCTATCCTTATACTTCGTGACTACTGTTGCACCACAATCAGTTTATTAAACTTGTTTGATGGGTGATCCATTCATTGGTATAATAGACCATTACACATTCAGCCCTGCCGAGAGATCAGTGTTTCACTTCATTCCTCGTCTTGGTCGTAATTTTTCACACTTTTCTGCTGTTTAATAACGAAGTAATAAATTCTGACATAACTTTGAGATTGTATTTAGAGTTCACTCAAAGTTTTTATGACTAGAGGGCCCTGCACGATTGAATCGCATATCGGTTGGCTGTTGCTACTCTAGTTTGGAATCTATGGAAGGAATGATAGTGTCAAAGGGCAATATTATGTTACAGTACAAACAAGTTTAACGAAAAATAAATCGATCCTTCTATGGAAGTCAAGAGTTACATATTGTAAAGAGACCATTTGTTGGCTACCGTTAAGAAAAACGTGAGTTGCCAAAAAAGGGAGGGGGGAATTATTAAAATCTAAAATAATTCCTGAAAAATGAAAGATACATATAATAATGATGCTATAAGGGGATCTAATAGGTTACTAACTAGAACCATGAATTTCAGACACAAAATAAAACCTCATTTATTGAGTCTTATGGCCATACAAGGTCGGGTAGTAATTAACGTTACGTTAAACACAATTAGATCAGCAGAAGCAAGCAATACCCGACGTTTACAATTCGCCGGAGTAAGCAAACAAAACTGAATGAAATATCTCAAACAAGTAATAAAAAACAGCAAAGTTAACATTGAAATAACGTGGCAACACAGGCCATCAAATTGAAGCTAACATTTTACTGTACAAAGGAAAATCCCAGGGGGCGCCGTATAAAGTGAATGAAAAGCATCAAAATTGAATTAACAAACAGCAAGATGCTCAAGAAAAAATTGAATCGAAATATAAATTCAGCTAGCTCAGAATTTAAGTGACGGGAGCAGAGTCTTAACCCAGGCGTCGCTTAAGGGCTCATAAGTCTGTTAAAAATCCACTGAATAGTGACCGTCGTTTCTGGTACATTACCATAGAATCATCGCCGTGATGGTGAGCGACAAACACAATGCCACTACAGCAATGGAAGCTAAATAAGCGGCTACGACCGCGTTATTAGCATAACTTCCAAATAATGGCAAGCATGCCACTCAACATCTCGCTTTCCCAAAGCAAGAAATGATCAACCACAATGATCATCAGAGAGCGTGCCGGCTGACACGTCTGTTCACCAGCTCGTCTTGGACCCAAGTGATGTCTAAGATGGCTCCTTCCTCTTCCTCGGCCAGTTGCACTCCACATGTAAAAGAACTCCATGGAATTAGCATTGTAGCCCCCCAATAAATGTTCAGGATTGGCTAGCTACACATTTCCGTCGTCACGTGTTTAATATCACGCGTCACATTCGCTGACTCCTTCGCGCGTTTCCTACTTGGCCTTCGGGGGTAGTAGCAGGGTGGGGAAGGTCGTTGTCCGAATTCGAACGGGACTCAAGCCGGGCTGGCCCGGCGCCACCAAGTCGCCTCGCCTGCTCCATTGTTCCACCCTCAACGGCCGAAATGGCAGTTTCTAGCCTTCGATATTCAACCATTCTGAGCCATGCGTTTACAGAAAAATTAATTTATAATAAACTATACCTTTGGCCGCCCTGGTTTAAACATACATTTAACCTATTCAGACAACCCTCATTATCTACAATTTATTACACGTTGCAAGATTAAATAATTAATAAATTTGAATATAATAAAAAAAGAAAAAAAAGGAATTATGAATATAATTAATAATAATTTAATTATATTCATTGTGGGTGACGCTGTCACACCACAATATGCACATGAGCAGACAGAAGTACGGAATTGCCGCCCAGCCCCACAGTTAGTGATCAAGTCACCAGTTAGAGCGGCGATCAATTGCTGCCCTGTAGTGTGGGTAGTAGCTGAAAAAACAGCCTCGAAGATGGAGCCACATGCAAAGGATCGGATACAGGAACAGTTCTTGTTTCGGCACAATTCAGCTATGGAAAACGTTACCAGTTTGCTGTTATTATCATAACTTATTCTGTATCTGTTATATTGGAGAAGCGCTATCCACATAGAAACTAGATTTATAACTTATGAAATATTATTTGGAAGCTGGCACCTTAAGCAAAGGGTTCAATTTGATAAGACTCGCCAGTTTACCAAGGCCATAGATGGTTTAATTGTCCTGTGTTGTCTCTTTGATAATCACAAATACAATGAAATAACGCAAACATATATGGTAATATAAAGTATAGGCCCCTATATATATATATATATATTGCAACTGGTGTGATGGCTTATTCAGCCGAATAAACTGACTGTGCTGTGCGTATGATAAATAATATGGTGGATTTTTCGTTTGTTCATTATCTATCATTGTATATTAAAGATTTTTCGGAAAATTATTGAGTTCCCTAAAGCCAAAAATTATTTTTACAGTGTTTGTTCCGGCATCGCACAACCTGCTGAACAGTTGTTTACGAAGTTAAGATTGTAATAACTATTTTTTTTACTCATTCACAGGTCACTTAGTTGCAAAAACTAGTTGCAGTAATTGTACGAAATATTCTGTATGTGTAGACCTCGTCCACGGAGCGTTGGCTGACGCTCATTGAAACCATTTGCTCCAATCAGTCTCCAATTTAAGCCAGCGGCACGAGGGGTAAATATGCGCGTCACAGCTCACCAGCCTAGAGGAAACATGTTCATTCACAATATAGTTACGTATTCAGTATCAAAAAGATGTAAAATTTAAGACATTATCAGACTGTCTCAAATGTATCTCCCATAGCAGTGTATTTCTCCATGACAGGTGTTACGTGTAGGAGAAGTTATAACCACTGTAATAATCCACTGTCTTGGGACCTCCACCCATCCGGAAAGATGGATGACGGGGAATAAAATACAAGACGGTTCATTTTTATTTTGCATTACCCTTAATTCAAAATTGTCCTTGTTAAGTCAGTAAATACTAGAAGCGGTTGTAAATCTTGTTGCAGCAACAAGTCTTGTAAGTGTTTGAAACTGTACCGAAATGATATCTTCCTTTCATACCCATTTTCCGTTTCTAGAATAACAAGAAAAAGAACAATAACGCGGCGGTGAATCCAGTGGGACTTCCACTCACGTAAAACATAATGGCTGCCGGGTCCGTGACGTTACATCCCAAGGACGAATTTAAATTTTGGCGGGAAATACAACTTCTGGTGGCGCGGTAAATTCAAATACTGCGTGAAGCTCTCCCCGCCCCGCCCCTCATACCTACGCCCGATATAAGCATGCGAGACTGCGTTGGAGTCTCCGGTTAAAAATGAGACATTGAAATTCTTTTGAAAGCACGACTTTTACACCAAGTAACGTGTTAATTACAGTTAGCTGTTACAGTTACAACAAAAACAAACTTATCACAAGTAGCGGTCAGCCGCAAATTAATAAAGATTGTGCGATACCAATCATTCGAGGCGAATTCAGTTTCGGCGTCACCTAAAAAGGTGTTCTAAGATCTAAAATGTGGGAAAGATTCATTTTTGCACAAGGAATTGACTGGCACAGACAAAGGAAATTAATCAACATGAATATTTTTAGCATAGGAGAAGATTTTACGTTCTATAAGAGATATGCACATCTCAAATTCCTTCTGCGGACCTGCGCTTTTTAAAATTTTGTACTACTATGTCATAATAATACTTTGAATTAGTTTAAATCAAATGACATTTTTCAACAGTAACCTAAACGAGGTGAAAATTCAAGGAAACCTGTGGAGTATCGGCAAATTTCGCACTTCAGTGAACTGGCAGTTATCAAAGTTCAAAACTTCGTTTTCAGCTAGTTCAAGAATATTGTATTTTATTAAAAACAAAGGCGTGTGGGTGTTTTTGACACGTCAACGTGTTATCTTGCGGCTGTATCACGTCCTTTACACGTGAACAGTGTCGAGGCGATCTTATCACAAGATAACACGGGTTGTTCCAATTACGTTCTCTAAACAAGTCATACTAGGGCTCAGAGTTTCACTTCAACAAGTTTCTATGTAAGTGCTATTTCAGACGACTTGTTCGAAATGAAGAGCTAATTCTTTCCTTTTTGCCACTAACAAATTAAAAGCATTGACTGGGAATAAGCCAAAGGTTTTGAATAAACGGTTTTCTTGTAACTTTTTCTCTGATGTTTAAAATTTGTATTTGTTCTTCTAACAAATGGGAACTAAGACGTTCATAATGTTACTTGGTATAACCTAGCATTCAAATTCTATGTCTGATTTCTGTAATAGCTTGTCGATACATCCTTGTTGTGGAATTACGTAGTATCCAAACGATATTATTCGATATCTTAGGGTTTTACTTACATAAACCACCAGGGGAAAAAAAAAAAACTTTGTTCCTTGGGCTAGGTATTTTTAAGGTTGCTCTTGTATGTAAATGTAATGTGAAAATTCATTTTTACTCAACAGACATCCACACCGTTTACTTAGATAAGTTAGTGGGAGTTTGAGGATTTCGCCGAAATAACTGTAAAATAAAGTAAACCGAGGAAGAATGGAGTTTGTTGAAGAGGAAGGTAATCAAAGCTCGTGAAGAAACGCGAAGAAAACGTTACAAAATTTGAAGTTGATTGATCCGAGGAGAAGGGTTAGAAATTTTGAAGATGAAGTAGGAAGACAGCAAAGATATTTGTATCCCGGTATTCCCCTAGTGATTTCGGGAAACCATGAAAAACAGAAATTTGGATGACCGACCGGGGCCGATTTGAAACCTCAACGTCTTAAGCACAAGGGCCGTGCGTTACCACTCACCCACCACACGACAGGTAGGAGACTCGAACAAACTGTGCAGGAATAAAGAAAAAATGTATAAACACTAAATGTGCCCGGAAGTTAGAGCTAACCTATGGAAGGAATACATAAAGGGTCTACACGATATGTATTGGATGAAAAGCAATTTGCTGGAAAGAGAGGAAGGTGATATTAATGTTTTAAGATATCATGTTATAAGAATAAAATTAGGCAGATTTTTTTTTTTTTTTTTTTAAGTAAGTTTGAACTCTGCTAAAGAAGTAAGAATTGATGAGATACTGGAGAACTTCTGGAGAGTTGGAAATTAAGTTTATACAAACTGATATCTCTAAGCTACAAAACAGAACAGATGGAGCAGATTTTTATAAAGGTATCATCTTCATACTCCCAAACAAATCACAAGCTGAATAATGTGAAAACAATCGTAAAGTAAGCTTGACATCACACCTTTCAAAATTACTGATTAATATAATATACAGGAAACTATGAAGCAAAGTAGAAATGATATTAGAAGATCAGTTTAGGTATAAAAAAAACTGCGGTGCAAAAGAAACAGTCTTGGCGTTAAGAATAGTATTGGAAAGGCGAATCTAGCAAAACATAGAGTTTTCATTTGCGGATATAGAAAAAGCTTTTGATAATGTTATTTTGAACGTTTTAAAGAATTCAGGTGTAAAATATCGAGATAGGACAATAATTAGATCCGTATCAAAATCAGATTGTCATAATGGAAGTAGAGAATCGCGAGGGACAAGCAACAGTTAAAAATGACGTGTGATATGGTCATAGTCTATCCCTCTTAGCAATTGATATATATGCAGAGGAAGCAAAAAAGGAAATGAAAGAAAAATTTATATGTGGCAAGGGCTCAAGAAGAAGCAATCAGTACGCAGTAATTTGTTATCCTATTAGTGGATAAGAGTTTAGGTACTGAAAAATTGCAGCAAAACTCGCGGTATGAATCGGAAATAACAATAATAATAAGAATCTCATTCTGGAGGACGCGGTTCGCATCCGCGTTTGGGCACCCAGATTTGTGTTTTCCATCGTTTCCCCAAATCACTCCATGCGAATGCCGGAATGCTTCCTTCAAAAAGTCCAGAATTCCTTCCCGTTCCTTGTCCCGAGTCCTTTCCAGCCGCTAATGACCTCGACGTCGACCAGGCATAAAGCCGTAAGCAAAAAAAAGTCGAGTAGCCATATTACTATTATTATTATTACTCCGCGATTCACTAAACGTGGTTGGCGGAGAGGGCATTGCACCAGTCCTAAGTTGTAGTCGTTTGTGCATACAAAGGGATATACGGGATATGGCAGGAGGCGCCCATGGGCTATTTTGAGGAAAAATTCGCCTGGAGCGATCTCGGGAACCATGGAAACCCCAGAACAGGATGGTCGGAGCAGTTTATCGAGATCTATTCCTGTCTAATTCTAAGTTTTCTCGCTCGATAATTCCTTCCTATTCCACTCTATAATCACTCCTGGAAAAATGAGTATAGAAATGAATCGGTTCTGGTCTGGAGTTATCTTATTTTGTCGTTGATTCCTAGATATGAATGTTGCCGGTAGTAATGTGTTTGCTGTCATCCTGAAATAAGTCAGTCGTGAGTTTTTCAATTAGCTTCTGCCAGGGGCAACGCCTTCGGTGTTCCAGGTCTTCTAAACCTTATTCCTTCCTCCAACATCGCACTTATGTTTTCCCTCCTAAGGCCTGTCACGAATCGGGCGGCTCTTCATCTTATTCACTTCTATCATGAATACATCAAACAATATTACAGAACGCTTATCAAAATTGTCCTAATTGGTACGAAACTTCCCTTCCAAGTTTCTACGCACGTCTCACACCCAGAACTGGGAGTCGCTTCCAAAAATACGTGTTACGTCGTACGCTGTTATGTTCCCAGGCGTCGGCACACCTTTAATAGAACAATATATCTCAGAATCACGGTTTTGGAGTCCTGGCTTCTGTGTACTACCACGTTCTGCCTGGAAAATTCCTCTGATTTTTCTTAGGGCGACAGTTACGCCATAGCGGCATAGTTTTATTACACCCAGGTACGATTTTTTTTTTCTTATGGCTGTACTCCTCGTCGACGTCGAGGACATAGAGGAGGGAAAGGACTGGGCGCAAGGAATGGGAAGAAATTAGCCCATGGCCTTTTGAAGGAAATATCCCGGCATTCACCTGGAGTGATTCCCAGGTGAGAACAGACGACGCAAACGCCGGGTCCTTCATTCCATAAAGTTCGCTCGGAAACCTCGACTTTTCCACAGGTACTCTTACGTGACTGTTATCCTGAAATTATGAAACATTTCCTCACAATATACTGGTTTTTTTTTTTTAACTGTTAAAACAGATTTTTTAGTGGTATTAAGTCGGCAACTTAAATTATTCCACCGCCAATGATTGTATTCCATGAAATTCATCATATAACTTATTTTATTTTGTTGTCTTGATTTGATTCGTGTGTCATTTATTTCTTGGGGTTTTTATTTGTATTTTGTCATACTTACTTCAGTGTTTACAGTAGCAACAGTTATACTTATTGTTAGATAAGCTGAAAATTGAATATTTCACATAAGAATTGGGAGTTTATGAAATATTTTGCTACATAGTAAATGGACGAAACTAAAGGCCCGTGTTGAAAGGAGGCGCAGCGTGAACACTCTTGCAGTTACATTATTAAAACAAACGGACGAGTTCATTTGATTATGCTGTTTGTGTTGGCAAAATTAATCTCAATATTTCCTTAATTTCCTCCCTCAAAGTTTTTATGTGAACAAATAGAACTGATATTGGTTAGCGACAACATTTAATATTACACATACAGAACAACCAAGCGATTCGTGTAATATTTTATTATTTTCCACGATTTTAAAGATTTTTCAGCTTTCTTTCGTCATGTATAATTTCATTCGCGACGTTCATGGAAGGTCTTAAAATTTTTCATTTTTTGTGATGGTCAGTTTAAAGCATATTTTCGTTCTACATGTACAATTTTTTAGAATATTTTTCATAATTAATACTAAAATTTTAAATAATTCATTTGCACCGTGACCTTGGACAGTTTTGTGCAGGCAGCTACAGTGCATTCGCCATGTCAAAAAGTGTGCATACATCAGAAAACTAACATACGCTGGGAACTACGGCTCTCAGAAGAAATGAATTAATCCTAGTAGTACGGTAAACAAATTGTTTTCACGTGAACGTTACGTGCTGAAGCAAATGATTACTGGTGATAAGAGTAGTCTCGTTCTTTGTCTCTGTGACGCTGGCAAATATCCGTTTCAAAGTTCAATCACAGAAATTATACGAGTCACCTACATGCTTTGTCGACTTATCTGGCAGTGCGCATACAGGGTGTTACAAAAAGGTACGGCCAAACTTTCAGGAAACATTCCTCACACACAAACAAAGAAAATATGTTATGTGGACATGTGTCCGTAAACGCTTACTTTCCATGTTAGAGCTCATTTTATTACTTCTCTTCAAATCACATTAAACATGGAATGGAAACACACAGCAACAGAACGTACCAGCGTGACTTCAAACACTTTGTTACAGGAAATGTTCAAAATGTCCTCCGTTAGCGAGGATACATGCATCAACCCTCAGTCGCATGGAATCCCTGATGCGCTGATGCCGCCCTGGAGAATGGCGTATTGTATCACAGCCGTCCACAATATGAGCTCTAACATGGAAAGTAAGCGTTTCCGGACACATGTCCACATAACATATTTTCTTTGTTTGTGTGTGAGGAATGTTTCCTGAAAGTTTGGCCGTACCTTTTTGTAACACCCTGTATATACGAAAGCTCCAAAGTTAAATCTCATATGGCTTCTCTACTACATTATAGAAAGTAATGAGGCCTGATGGGTGAGCAGATAACTTTCTTGCATTCTGCAACGCGGGTTCAATACCCGACCAGGTCATCCAGATTTCGGTTTCTCATGGTTTCCCGTAATCGCTCCAAGGCGAATACCGGTATGGTTCCTTGAAAAGGACATTGCTGAATTTCTAGCTCTCGATTTTCTCCCGGTTCTGATAACCGCTACCTCGATGTGCAGTAGGCCCTAATTATTATTATTATTTTAAAAAATGTTCAACGGAATCAGTATCTCCTCAACGTTACAGATATAAAATTGAATAACATCCAGCTAAGTAGAATGATGATAATTCACAGGAACATCAGTCAGTGGTTAGAATGTTCATATAAATTAGCAATAAGAGTCTTAGCAAATTGTCTGATAAGTTAGCGGATCGATTTGTGAAACGTAGAGAATGAGAGCGAAATTGTTAATAACACAAGTTTTTTAAATGATAGAACCAATTTATTTCCTCGTAAAGATCCTGTTATCCGTTGAAACACACATATCGTGTTAGAATGTTGAGCAGAACACACAAAAATTGTCATTTGACGGCTAAGTCATATAACTAGTTCCAACTTTTTCATTTTATCATAGATCCTACTGTATTGATCGTGTATGATTGCTCAGTTTTATATGTACAGCATCCTGGACAACTCAGGACTCACCCAGCATTTAATTAAAAAGACATCAACCAGCGACCCAAGCAGTTCGAGGCCCTACGCTACCGTGGTAGACCAGAGCACTATAAGATTTGATGTGATCAAACATACTGACACTATCACCATACAGGGAGCTCCATGACAACCGTCTGGTGCGCGGTTTCTCCTTGCCTTCCCTAGTGAATAATGATGTGTGTGTTCAGTGCAGTATGTTGTTTATGTTCTGAATGAAAGATGGGAGAATGTGAAACCCAGTGCATACCCATTCTACGTCCCCATTCGACAGACGGTTATCCCTCACTCTATACACACTGCGGACAAGACTGGTACACAGTGTAGTGATTGGTAATGCTCGAACTAACTAACTGCGTGGCTGGCGCTAGATACCACGACATGAGCCAACTGGTGCTAAGCAAATATCAAGAACTCTGCGATAAAATTCCTGCTGCAACTATTTCATTGTTTCAGCGTGAATCATGTCTGTAAAAACGCATACTTCGACAACATTTAATTTTGCAGTGAGGAAGCGACTTGATTCTTAAGTAGGAATAAGTTAACTCATACATGTTAAAGGATACAATCGGAATAGTTTAATTTATTGGTTATCAGTGGAAAATTCGAACCAATAGCCTGACCGTTGATTATCTCGCGAATAACATTGACGTTGTACCTTATACAATAGACATTAATAGATGCTCCGACTTGCTTCTTATGCTTAGCAAAAATATGAATCTGTAATGATTTTATCACTGACTAAAACGTCATGTTTGTCCCACAACCCGGTGGTTGGTTAGATTCTCCCGCAGGAGGTGTACTAGGCATGTAATTGGCGGCGGAAGTAAGACAGCCAGTATATTTCCACTAAGTATGATCGTATGTACTCAGATAACTGTGATGAATGTTGCCGAGTCTAGTATGTTACGTTGTACTTCATATATGAAACAAACCAGAGAATGATATCTGCATTATACCGGCTGTCAAGTTTTCACGTTTCTATCCGATGGACTAATCACATATGGGATTTAAACCATAACTTTGGTATACAATGTGGTTAGGAATCGTGTAACACCACCTCTTATACCTTGCTGACCAAGTCACCATCAGGGCTTGAACCAGTTAACGTCCTGCATCAGACATCTTCGTGGTGTCTCGGATACAAATATCAAATAGATGTATCGAAAGAATGTAAAAAGATAAGTTTCTAGGTATTTATCTCCAAAATGATGTTAAATGGGACACACATAGCAACAGCATTTCAGGAAAATTATGTAATCAGAATTCTGAGAAACTGCCAGAAAGGTGTGTATTTGGCCTATATTCTCTCTGTGCTGTAGTGTCGTATTGAGGGGTAGACAGCATATAGTCTAAATGTCCTGAGAATTCTGAAAAGGTTCATAACACTTATGAAAGAAGTTAGTAGCAAAATTTCCTGCAATCCTCAGTTAATAAAAATACTCAGTCATAACGCAAGAAAGAATGTGTGACAAGTAAGGACCAGTTTTTCTCAATAAAAAAATAATTCGTAGCAGCTTACCAAATAAAATTAAATTGGTTGAAAATTTCTCAAAATTGAAAGTACTTTAAAGGCATATTTAATTGACCACTACTTTTACAACCTTAGTGACTAAATCCAGTAGTGATAGCCCAGAATGGTATTTTTTTTTTGGTTTAAATTGATTAAACATTATTGAAAATCATTGTGTTGTCTTCAGGAGTGATGCGTCATTACTGAATATATTTTTTTAAATTAATAGTAGTAGTACATATGTAGTATCACTTTACTACACAAATTGTATCTGAGAATGTGGAACTACATGTGTTCTCATTGTGCATATAACATGCTTCGTGTTTTTTGTATCTCGTAGATGTCTTGCTGCGTTGTCGTGCCAGTTGGCTGACATGCTTATTCATAGGACAATACTCTGGATCTTTTATTTTGATAATCAATGCATTGTCAGCGTATGTTATTGTGTTATTGCAACAATCACATGATCTAATTAAAACACATAGGAAGATGATTATCAATGAAGCAATGTATAAAATTGCTCAAAAATAGTTGATTGGATTGTTGTTTTCATACTGTTCGCGTTCCGAAGAAAGAGTAATTTGCTGTAATGTCTGCGAAATTCCGCAAATTAAGCCTCTGCTGTAAACAGTAAATGACTGTGTCAATCATGAACAGAAAACTTCATAACAAAAATCCGGCAGTGGATAAGTAATTTGACTGATTTTAACGTGCAGTGAACTTTTCATGTGCTGTAACTAGTAAAATTATCCTTTGAACGCTTGCCAAGTTAATTTCAATATTTTTCGAAAATACAGGGCGTTCGCCGGGAAACGCAACCCACTGTTAGCGCTACAAGGAAGAAACTGCTCCCGGCGAGCGAGCGCTCAGTTTCCGGCATTGTTCGACCGTCGGCCGCGGACTATTTCATAATAATTACGCTTCATAAACTTCAGAAACTTGTGTGCTAAGCATTTAAATGTGACGTAATTCATTAGCTTACCTTATAAAAGATGCTGGAAGTGTTGACCCTCTTGTGTAATGCACATTTCACATCTTCTGAAAATATTTCGAGACACACGCTGCCCTAACTGACTTAATGATTTTTTGGGTGACTGTTCTAGTCGAAAAGCGATATCGTCAATTTTCTCCTCTGTGAGAATACGGTTGACCGACAGTCTCTTTTTGTTAAAAAATGAACCCGTTTCTCTTACTTTTTTAACCAGACGCAGAATTGTTGATTTAGCTGGCAGGAAATTCGCGACGAAATTTACTGCGACACTTTTTAAACGACTTCTTCTTCACATATGTATCGTAGAGAAATATTCTTTGTTGCAAACTGTAACGTACCATAATTTTACTCACACTCAAACACGGTATAGATTAATAAGAGTATGAAGCCCCAAACCAGCCAAACCGCAAAGAAACGTTTATTCACAACACTGATTAATAAGAGACTGAAGTCACGAACTATCTACAATGCAAAGAAACCGTTCTTAACAATGTAAGGGTCACTGCACTGCACTGTTGGGGCAGCGGAGGTGTTAAACAGTGCGGTGATTCACGATGCCGTGTGGCGGAAACTGCTGGCTTTACTGACCGAGCAAGTTGCCGACGGCAACAGACTGGGAGGGTAGCGTTTTCGGGCGAACGCCCTGTATAAGTAAATGTAAGTAATCGATCAAAGTTAACGTACCGCAAATCATTGCAGTTTAAACTATTAGCATAAAAATAAGAATCACAATAATAGAAAGATTTTCTGGTTACAGGAAAAAATTTGTAAAAAACATGTAAATGAATACAATTTTTCTCGACGTTGTTTATTTATAAACGTTTCTCGGGAAACAAACCGAGTAATATTATTATTGATGCAATTATTATTATAATTGCATCAATAATAATATTACTCGGTTTGTTTCCCAAGAAACGTTTATATAAAAAAAAGTAAAAAACAGTTCTTTGGATTTTGCTCCATAAGTTTGTTAACGTGAGCAGTGGTTTAAAATCTTAAATCGAAGGACTTTCATCGTTTTCTTTTTAAAAAATGCTATTCGAAATTGAAAATATTTTAACATACTTGTGTGAGCGACCATGAGATCGGTGTAAATTAGATGGATATATAAGATCTGCTTCTCAGCAATTCACAAAATTGTGTCTAGCAGAAGGTTCTTTTACCAGAATTAATTTCTCCTCTGTACATTCCAGTCCGTAAAGTCGAGAGGGGAGAAGGAATGCATGAAGGCGTTAGTGCGGCGCGCTATTTTCCTAATTTTATCTCTCCTGTCGTTGCGACACAAATATGTTGGTGGGCGAAGTATTTCTCCGCAGTCAACGGTTTGCAAACAAAGCAAGCGGCTGTTCTGTGTGCTTTGTCGATACCAGTAATCAGTCCTTCCACGAAGCACAACAGCACTACAGATCATGACGCACGATAGTTTTGTACCATACCTCCTTTGTAAATGCGTTGGAGTTTTCCAAAATTCGATCCATGAATCGCAGTCGAGAGTTAGCTGTACCTACAAGCGAAATTGCGTGTCGATCCGATTTGATGTTGCTTTGTACTATTGCAGAGCGGTCAGGTGACTCAATTGGTTAAGGCAGCTGACTGAGGAACGGAAGGTCTCCGGTTTGTATTCCAGTCTTGGCTACAAGTTTTACGGCTTTAAAAACTGATCTTCACCTCTGGCAAAGCTTTTTCTTCGTGTGCAGTACGCTAGGACGCTCCATAGTTCGGATTCCTCGTAAAACTGTAGGTCCCCTAGACCCTAGAGGATTATCGGGTTAGGTTAGGGTAGTACGACAGAGGCGCAGCACAGCAAATCGAAACTCTGACAACCGGCTGCCGATTTACTTTTCGAGCTCTCCCAGTCAACACTGCCACACAAATGTTTTTTGTACTGTTGCGCCAAAATACTTACTGGAATTAGCTGCATAGAGAATTCTGTAGCTAACATTCTACTCGTGCGCAACAGGATTCTTTTTTTTTTTTTTTTTTTTTTTCTTTCTTTCTTTCTTTTTTTTCGTTACGTGCGCTACATTGCATTTTTTGGAAGATGTCCTTCATCACACTTTGCCGTAGATGGCGCTGAATTTCTAAGCAATCAGCTGAATTCTTTACTTCTGTATAGGTGTAGTGAACAATATGAATTAACGTTATCTACAAAATTACTAATAAAAATTATAAAAAGAGACGGAACATTCGATATAGCATCTAAACTCTAGATTAATAGAGGCTTCGCCGTCGGTGACTGCATAATGTAACGTAGCCTACAACTAAACGAACACACAATGACTTTGGCTTCTCAATGAGAGCGACTCTTAGAAGTAATCGACATCTGAAAATTGTGCACAGGTTCTTTGGGCGATATTGGTTAAGATTATATGTACATTATAGCCACAAAAAATTTCACACTAAAATTACTATAACGTTAAACGATCGCCGGAAATCTTCTTTGGTACGAGAAGCCCAACGATGATAGTCGTAAAGAATTTATTTTATTTTAATTTCGATTTAAGATATGATCCTGTAGCAATTTCCTGTTTGTCATAGAGTCCAAACTACTGAACGTCCTGCTATAGATCATATGATAAAGTAGAAATCTTAAAAATTCTTGGCCCCATTCTGAGATCAGGCGCCTTAGCCACTGTAATGTACAATTGTTGTATGAATAGTTAGAACTGGCAAAAAAATATTGAAGCCAAAGACAAGAAACATTTCAAAAATGTAATCGTACTCTTCCGCGGCCAGAGTCAGTTGATTCTTGGCTGTCCGGGTGACGCCGCGTCATGATTCGTGTAGCCGTCGTTTCGACCATACTTTTATGTTCTTCTTCCAGGGCAAAACAGAAGGATGGTCAAATCATGACGCGGCGTCATCCGGACAGCCAAGAATCAATTTCAAAAATAAACACTGGAATGTAATAAAACGTATTTGTTATATGGAACTTCCCATATTCCGAATAACTTCCCGGTTCGAATCCCGGTCTCGGCTACAATTTTTACGGCCTTAAAAAATCTTCACATCTGGCAAAGCTTTTTGTTTATGTGCAGTGCGCTTCGGATTCCACGCAAAACTGTAGATCCCTGTACCCTGTAGGATTATTCGGTTAGTACATATGTGATTGCTGTAATATACACACATTCTTAAATATAAACCAGGAACGTGTACACAAATTTTCAGATCAAAAGGATAATTCTTTCTAGAGTCGTTGTCGTTGCAGAGAAACCATCATTTGTTCATCATTCTATATAAAAAGAGAAGTATTTTGAAATCGTTCTACTACTGCATGACTTTGTAACAGATGTCAATGGTACAGGATAGAGACCTCTGTACCGGTTGGAGAGGTTTGTTTGTCTGGCCTCGTGAGGTGACGTCACAGCAAACACTCTACAGCAAACAAAAGTCGAACGATGTTGATACTTTCAAAATCAGATACACGGACAAGTGTGTGTGTCAGGACAGAGTTAAATTATCGCATTATGATATTTGATCTAAGATTATTTTTTTTCTCTATGCATATCAAATGAAATGAAAAATATCTCATTCTTTGTATTTGTGTGTTTGACCCACAACATGAGGATTGGTTAGATCCCCCAGAGTATGTATACTAGGCCAGTTCTTTTCCTAAGTCTGTTACAGGTATGTGCGTAGATGAGTGTTGTGTTGTTAGTTGGTAGGCTACATGAAGATGAAAGAAGGTAGAGTGTGAAACCCGCTGCCGGCCCATTCATATATTCTTCCGCTAGGGTCAGGTTTTCCGTCTCCATTCGACCGATGAATCGCCGTAAAGTATCGTATGCTCTATATTCGCTTCGCGGAGGTGTTTGCTATACAATCTTGTGATCAGTAATCGAGTACCACCACCTCTCCTAGCTCGTACCCTGCAAGCATTGTTCTTAATGATAAAAATTTCTTCTACCCATGTCGGGTTCCGACACGATCTCATCTCTACGTCCTCGGGCAGCGATATCTCGAAGGATTATATCAACGTGGAACAATCGTAAATTATACAAAATGTGATATGACCTAAGAATTCGAAATGCATTTATTTCCTACTGATTAACACGCTAAATGCTCTTAGTTGTCGTTACTCCATCACCCATTCTATCTTAACTTTTAAGTCAATAACTGATTTCACAATAACTTACTTTGAAGCTATTTATCACCGCAAAATGTCTTCACATCTGTTATCTCCCTATAGAGAGAAATGGGATATGACGTTGTGATCTGGAACTAAACGGAATTTTTATTGCCTTTGAAATCTGTAAATAGTTAAATGTTACAATTCTGTACGTCGCAATCTATTTGCAGATCAGAGTTGTGATATGTCCGATAACGTCTGGTTTGCAGCCGATAACCGAGCACATGACGCGTAAACAAGTGACGGATCACCAGTCGCTCTTTGAATTACGCGATGTTGAGTCGTTATATGTTTCACAGTACCAATATAGTTCAGTGTGTCAAAATACTATACTCTAAAAATGGTATTTATTATTATTACTATAAATTGCGATGTAGCAATATGCCTATACACATACCTTTACGGGAATTTTTATTTTAAGCTAGTTAACTGTTTTGCGCAAATTGTTTGGTATCTTCCTTGATAATTTATTCCAAACACTTACTACCTTATCCGAGAGTTAGTTTATTATTATCACCTCGTCCTCTTCACATACTATTTATTATAACCGCTGCTCGTTCGCAATGAATGCCCTTATATACATTCACCACTCACTTCAATCCGTTTCTCTCTTTCAATGAGTCACAACCCAGCTTCTTTATCATTTCGTTTTCTACGGTAGTTTCTTAACGTAACTGCCCTAGTTTGTACATCCTCCAATTACTGTAGCCTACTTGATACCCTTAATGAGAGTCCAGTACTACGAAAATTTTGTACCTCAGTTTCTCCATTTCCATTAATCACGCTCAAGTTATAGTGGAGCTTAGTGAATCGAGGCTTTTTAGGCACTGAGCTAGAACGAAACTGGCCAGCATCTTTCAGAATGCTAATCCTGAATGATATCCATTATGCCACAAAACACTGCAAATTATTATTAATTTGTATGTGCATATTTTAATGCTTTTGCTAGTCCCATGTTTGATCTGAACTTTTTTCTTGTACAGTGTTCGTAAACTAGACCGACAAGTTCATAACAAACAACATTAATATAACCATTTAGTATTAAGACAGATTTATACAATAGTAAAAGTTTACCTAATTCACAATCTACTTTAAGAATAGTTAACTTTGTATGTTTGACTACAATTTTTTTTTTTTTTTTTTTTTTTTTCCTTCTGTTGCAGTTAATGACACATGGTTAGCTTTCGTATGTGACTGAAAACAAAGCATCATCTGGAGTTGAACACCAAACTGTTGTGGCATATTATAATCTAACAGGTAAATTGATAAATTCTAACGTCAAAATAATCTAATGGCGCTGGTTTAAATAGAATAAAATAATCGTAGAATATCTAACTGTAGGAATCAGAAATTAAATCTGGGTTCTTGTGCATATGTTGATTTGACTAGAGTAGTGTTTCTCAACCTATGGTGGTCCCTGAAGCTGGAACAGATCACTGACAGAAGATTAAAAAATTTACTCCAATTGAATTGAAGATATCATAACACAAAATAAATTGGTAAAAATTGTTTCACATAAAATGGATGCAGTTCTCGTACTGTATACGGGTATATTATAATATAAGCCGATAAACCAAACTTTGCAAAAGCCATGAATATTTAATGGCCAGGTAAAAAATCTATTACTTCCAGGATATGATTGCACTGTTATTGTAATAAAATAAGTTTTCAGCTGATAAATGAGTGGCTTTACTTTGTTAATTACACTTTTATGAGGGCCTTACTGTAGATGTAGGTCTTCAGGAACTGCAGTATGAGGCAATAACAATTTGTAGGTAGGATAGGTAATTAATATACACAGGGATAAAAAAATTAGGCTCATACAAGTTAGTGTTCCATAGATTTATTTTTTACATTTTACTGGACATCGAATTGAAAAAGTTTGAGAAACGCTGGGCTGAAGTAACATTACCACTTAAAGCAAGAGATTTTTTTATAAAAAAATTACTTCATAATTCAGTTTATTATGTAAAATAATTTTAAACTGGACCTAGGAAGTGCAGGAGTGTTACTAAATTCACAATCACTATTGTAGTATACAGTTTTGTTGGGCTCTGTATATGTTGTCAAAATTTGTATCAGTAACTTTGTCACCATCCCTCATTACCTCTCCCCTTGTAAGCATTAGTTACAGTTTGTATGCAATGGAAAAGTGTTAATGTGTTTGTCTTTACATTACTCCTGCTGAATGATAGTTATTTATTACTTGAACGTTTTCTTATCCAAAAATGATATGCAGCTATATAATCAACTTGCTTTGTAATAGTATTTGTTTTTAGCTCTACTGATCCTTTAAGGGCGCCAATCTGTAATAAAATGTTGACCTGATATATAAAGCCTCCTACCCTTGCCTGACTCAAGTCCCCCCCCCCCCCCAAAACCACAGTCTGCTCAAGTTCCTCCCAAACCAAAATCCTGTATCCGCCACTGGTTCAATACGTATGAAATTGTAGAAATTCAGAAATTGAGACTATTATAATAGGGGGTATCTGGGGTGCCTTAATTTATGCATTAATTTGTAATAGAGATCTCAGGTATAGTTAATTAAAATTATTTCAAATGAAAAATTGTTCAAAAACTATAAATATTGAAAAAGCATAACTGCACATGTAAAACTAGGCTGCCATAACCTGATCATTTATTCCTTATGTGAAATACGTTTACAAATATGCTCACTTTAACTTCAGTACCAATTTAAAAACACATTAACATCTAACGACACAATCATAGTCAACCTGAATATGAATTTATTTTGCAAATGATATAAACCAGAGAAAACTTTCATTTTGGCTACCAGTACAAATTATTTACAAATTTTAGACATTTACAAGCATAATTGAAAGAAATCAAGGTACATTCTTTTATAAGCAATGAATGTCTTAATCAAAGTTCTGACCCAAGCTCATTAAAATTCAATAAAGCATGGATTCTCATCAAGCAAATCTCCTTGTCAAGGAATTATTCGGGTTTTATGCTGAATTTTAGCAGTTCAGATTAAACATAGGAAGTCTTTATCATAAAAATCGCCACTGAGATGGAAACACCAAGACCTCAATCTTCCCTCAAACTATGCTAAGTGACACTTGTGGAAGTACAAAAACATAAACACTTGTAATTGTCAAGTGGTTACCTCTTGGAGGCTGTCAGCTCATCTAGTGACCTCTTAGATGTCTCCAAGAGAATCCTCATCCAGATGGAGCATTCTGCCCTTGCAGATGCTGGGTTCCATTCCTCTCCACTGCATGCAGTTGTGTCCAATCCCACTTTGCATCAGTTTTTCTGGTCTCTGGATGCATACAGACATGAAACTTTTTTTTTTTAAATGGTAACGTAAAACTAAATACTACTACACTACACTATAGTACTATTGGAGGGTAGGTCATTCTCCGCTCACCCACCACATCTCTTCACTTATTTTGACTGACTGGTAGAGTCCATTCCATGTCAATATTTCAGGTAATTTTCATAGGTTGAGATTCTCTCTGTTTTTCATTGTTTGTCTCAGCTGTATACCCTGTTCATAAGAAATCGCTAATACACAGTGTCTCTGTTTTGGCCATGTACTATAATTTGACACGGAGAATTCCTGAGGTTTCCAGATGCCTTAAATCCACGCAACTCTGAGATCTGCATGTGCATTGATTTGGCACAGTCCATTCACAGACATAAGTGAAAGACCAGCGCATTTATTCAAGATAAGTGCCATCTGACAATACCTCAGACCATCCTCCATTCTGAGAAACGGCTTCAGAGGTAGGGTGAGCCGAGATCGATAATGGTCAGCACACCTCAGCTGACAGGCATCCCCCATAGAATAACATCTTTTCCGCGAACCACCGAGTAATGAATTTTATCTGTACTGCTTGTACATTAATAAAATAATTGTGATATCAGCATAACATTACGCTAAATATTTAGATACTATGAATAAAATATTCCAGAGGTAAAATAGTCCCCCAGTCAGATCCTCATGTTGGGAATGCTCAGAGAGTTCTCAATTGATGGAAGCATCCTGAGGGTCAGAGTGGTATGTAAGAAGTCTGAATACATTAGATAGATCATAGAACTTGGAGTTAGACAGAATGCCATCAGTTAAATGTTGTTGGGATTAGTGATATTAAATTGGACACCATGTAGAATTTCTGCTCTGGTGATAAGACTAGTTAACATAGAACTTATCTTAAATCATTAGCAGTGGGAATATGAAAGTAGCAAAAACAAAAGCAAAAAATATAAGATAGTAGAATATTTCATTCTGGCAGAAATAAATGAGTAATTAACTTTTTAGAAATTCGAAAAAATATAACATGCTATTTAAAAATCTTGTAGGAATATACACATGGAAATAACAAGAGGATACACATAGACATGAACTTGGATTACATCATGGCTAAACATAGATTCAAAAACAAAGTTCTTGTCTGAAAAACATACCCCAGTGTTGGTATAGATTCTTACCAAAATTTATTAATAATGCAGTACAGACTGAAATTCATGAGGATAAGAAAGCAATATGGACAGAACAGATGTGAAACAAGAAAACCTAAAGAATCTGGCATAAAACAAAGTTTCAGTAACTGTAAATGTTGATCTAAGAAATAATTCTTAAAGAAACTAAAAAAGAATAGAGTACACTGACAGGGCTAATTAAAGCTGGCAAACATATATTTGATAAAAGATTTAAAAAATTGAGCCAGAAACCTTGGATCATAAAAGAAATTTGGTGGATCAGTTTAGAAGGCACTAATATGCTCTACATGAAGACAGCAATACCAAGTGTTTTGAAATTGGATAGAAGGGCCATGCAAGAAAGCAAAAAAAGAAATGGCTACAGAGGAAGTAGAGAAGTGATTGTAGGAAACTAGAT
This sequence comes from Vandiemenella viatica, assembly GCA_031002005.1. Classification (NCBI taxonomy): domain Eukaryota; kingdom Metazoa; phylum Arthropoda; class Insecta; order Orthoptera; family Morabidae; genus Vandiemenella; species Vandiemenella viatica. The sequence goes on from CM061921.1 coordinate 257,615,187, forward strand.
GTGTCTTAATAGAGGCTCAGATATCATTTTGAAGGAGTGAGGGAAAGATGTTTAAACATAAAATGTACGTACAGCAGGCCCCTTTTAAGCAAAGAAGAAACTGCTGTGTCTGGGGATACTATGATAATGGTGATTGAAGGACTGGCTGCTGCACAATGTTCAGGGTATACTTAACTGCAACTTAAGTTAACCAGTCGTAGGAACAAACAAACAAAAATTTGAAGATGATGGCCAGATGTGCTGGAAAGAGAGAAAAGTATTAATACTGTTCATGTGGGGGATCCTGATTTAAGGACATAGCTTTAAAGGTTTGAACTTTATTAAAGTAATATGAATTGACATGATTGATGAATGGTGATTAGAAAATATTATTTGTAGGAGAAAAAGACTTAGAAAAGCTATTTGGACTGATATTGAGCATTTACCAAATTGGAGAGATTCTGGTGGATTTTAATAAAATTGAACTCTTCGCTGGTAAGAAAAAAGCACTACCTAATAGGTGTGAAAATTGCCTTATAGATTAAAAGAAAGTTGAAGAGGTATTAAGTGAAGATAGATTTAGAAAAACTGTGGCGTAAGGTCAAGATGTGAAGAAAGGACCAAGAAAAATATTTTTATTGTTTTTCATTAGTGTTAGATAGTGAGCTATTCTGGCATTGGTCACCAAATTTGAGCTTACAATTCCTGAAATGGTCAGCCAATTGCAAGCTTACCACTCAGATAGTGGATGATGGCATGTTATTTGGACAAGAATGGCACAATTCTCCTCTCTCTACACATAGAAGCAATTAGCGCAGATGGTTTTAATTACAATTTTATCTCATATAACTGCCAAGCAAATTGAGAGATATTATGACAATGTCTGGAAAAGAAAAATTCACTGTTATGGTCAAAATACTACTGAATTTAACTATTACCATTCCTTGAAACAACTTTTTTTATAAAAACACTTATGTTACATTCAAACAAGTCTCAAGTATATTTAACATGCAATTTTAGCTTGTGTATAAAGAGCATGAACTCGCACCATACAACCTACTTCAAGAGGCGCAACACACACACTGCCTCACGCCCTGCCATGCTACAATGCAGGTGTCCAATCGACAGTTACTGCCTGCCCCAGCTATGTTGGCCAGTGTCAAGGATTGTGCTACTTAGATAACACTATGCTACCACGTTTACTAAACGAACTACAGTCTGTGGAAACCCAATAATACTACAAATCAAGTTACAAACATTAATACAATTATTCTGGTTACTTTTAATTAATAAACACAACATAATTCAATGTTATTATTAATAATAAATAATTTGGGGTGGTGTTAGAGATAATGTCAGAAGATGCAATAAGATGTTAGTGCAAGGTCCAAAATATTGAGATAAAAGAATGATTAAAATTCTTAAAAAGAGATAGAAAGAAATCTTTTAATTTCAGACATTTGTCTAGGACTTTCTCAAACTGTATGTATGGAGCCCACCATTTTGTACAAGCTTGGACTTGAGCAGTACCAGAAGGAAGAAGAATAGATACACTGGAAATATGATGCTATAGAAGTATGTTGAAAATTAAGGGGGAAGATGAAACATGAAGTGAAATGGTGAAAGAGGAAAGAAGCTTATGAAACAGTCTCATAAAAGTATAGGAAGGATTGATTTTATATATCTTTTTTTTCCCTTCGCGAATTACATTTTTATTGTTTAGGCCTTCTGCATACTTGAAGAAACCATGCTACACAACCAGTTGCTTACTTGGGTACTGTGTTATCAAATTAAAAAATTATAGCTTTATTTCCAATAAAGTAATCACATATGTTCTAGCCATGCTAGTTGTTAATAACTTTCACAATATTAAACTGCAACTCCGATCAAAAATTTATTCTGTGTTATAAATATTTATTTGGACTACTACTTTTTTTTACTCTCAAAAAGTATTCCTTGTTGAAATCTGTTTCCTAGATTTTCTAATTTTTTTCATGCTGTAAACAATTTTAAAATGAGTTTTTTCACGGTTTGCTTGCAGCGCATTCAGGATGAACAAGCTGTGTCGCCAAGTCAGCATCGAAAGTCCAGGCGCAACCATTAAGGACTGTGTCTTTAGCTTTGATGTGCCAGTACCAGATGTACCTCCAATGGGTGCTCGAATCAGGGTAAGTTTTAATCCCAATTTATCTAGGAAACTTTTTTAAATCAAATTGTATATGAAAGGGCAGGTTTCCATGTCTTATGGCTGATGTTTTAGATATTTCTTTCCTTAATTCATAATTAACCTTGAGTTGAGTGATACAATTTGTAGCCAGATATTCAGTTGCTATACTATTTAATTTTTTCAAAACAACTTGCAGCCTGATCTCTCATAAACTTATTAAAACCCATAAAATATAAACACACAGGCTTATTTCACTCGTAATTACTTTTTAGCTGCTTAGTGTAATTAGTATCTATGATTGATCTATTGTACCTAAACACTCATTTTCATTCTTTAGTATTTGTTCTTTTTTGTGGATGTACCACAGTAATTTTTATTTCACTTTTTCTCCTTTTTTAATAATTGGGATTAAAACACTTTATTTTGTAGGAATTTTCCCTTTATTTACTGTTGCCTGAAATCTTTCTTTCAATGTATATACTAATTCTTATTCCCTTACTTATTTGTTTGTGTGATTAGAACCAGCAACTTATCTGTTCAGTTTTTTTTACTACTTCTTCAAATTTTTTGTGTAATCTTAACATTATCATCATTTCTTAGTTCTTTGATTCCATAGTGCTCTTCCATCACTTTATTTTGTTACATATATAATGCCGAAAAATACTTGTCCCATTCTTTTATGCTAATTTTGTTTTATTTTTCCATATCCTTAAGTTCTACTTTTTCCTTAATGTGAACCATAACTTCTTTCCCTCGTATAAATTGTGTTTTAAAACTTTGTAGTGTTTTTCTCATCATTGTTCATTTTCATTTTATAGCTTTTAACATTACATTATTATGTTTACATAAACAATTTGATCATATTTCACTTATTTTATTATTGAAAGTGCACTTGCTTTTCCTAATGGATTCATCTTATTTATTTTCTTATTGCCCCATTGGTCACATCAACTATCTTATTTTACTCCTTCACCCAGGGCCGGCGCTAGGATTCTCGGGCCCCAGGTAAGTGTTCTTGGCGACCCCCCCCCCCCCCCTCCACCTCGATTTTTTTTTTACTGTACACTTTGATTTTTTGGATAAAGTCAGAAAATTTTAATCAAAAAAGCAAATAACTCCTCTCTTAGAAAGTTTTTGTTTTTGTTTGATTTCTATTTAGCTAGACACGCTGGCCGGAGGGCCCCCTTTGGGGGTCCGGCCTGGGGTGCTTTTGCCCCGCTTACCCCTCCCTAACGCCGGCCCTGCCTTCACCCACTGATCATCTATCTTTCCTGCAGTTTCTATAGCGAACTTGTGCCAGTTTCTGCTATAATCTTTTGTGATATAAATCCTTTGTACTTTTGCTTTCAAGTACTTCAATATTATGTTATTTATTTAGACAGCTGCTTCGTTTTTGTTGCTAAATATATCTAAAAATTTGCAGAACCCTAAACTTTGATGACTTCCTACCTGAGCAAATTGTTCTTAGTTATTATGTAATCTACTACTGATTGCTGTGCCTTACTACTTCAGATAGTGTAATTGTATTTCATTGTCCAGACAAACAGTGTGGTGTTAATTTTTAGCATTTATGCACAAGAAGCTATAAGGTCAACATTTTCATTTGTTTCATGTTCATTAAATCTTTGTGTGGTTGCTGGATTAACACCATTATCTATTTAGCATCAAAAGCCTCCAAGAATATTATTTTTTCTTTATCCAATATATAGTGTTACTTTAAATTCTTCATTAAATAGATCCTTTCTTTTTGTTTTGGTGATGTTTAGAACATACACACTTATAATATGCAACATGCATTAGCAGTTTTTAGTTTTGTATATATTGTGTTAGGTATATTAGTCCATATGATCTATTGTTCCTTCAGATGTATTGTGAATAAGCACTCACATATGCGTGGTACAAACCTTTCAGCCAATCCCTAACCCTCAAACTTCTCAACTCATGGTCTGTATTGTTTCTCTAACTATTAAATTTTTCTCAAGCATTCCTGTGACATAAAACTAACTTAATTTACAGAAGTCAGTGCTCTTATTTATAGCTTTTATTAACTGAATTATCTGCAAGTTTCTATCCCTGCACTTCTCAATTACAAATCTTACTTGACCAATAGAAACCTATCTGTTGTGTTGCTATCCCCACCTACTAATCCTCACATGTTTCAGGTGGAGTGTGCTGGAGCATGCTACCGCCGCCGGTCCCCTTCAGTATCCTCAATGTCATCGGTGTCATCTCAGGATTCAGTGAGCCAAGACACTTCACAGAGCCCAGCACACTATGGTGTTCGTGATGGTGCACTGTTCCCAGGATATGAAGTGGCTGGTGTGATTGAGTCTCTAGGAGAGCGTGCCGATCCCTCATCTGGGCTCTCAGTTGGAGACCACGTTGTGCTTTATCCCTATGAGGGGGTTCCCAATGGGTAAATGTTGTACTTGTTTATTAAATACATGGAAATTAAGAGAAACAGACATATCAGTTGAAAATATTTGCCAAGTAAGTTGCACAGCATTGTTGATGTATCATATAAATGCATACTAAACACTTATTGTTATTGCCTAGAAGGCAGTTCCATTAAAGAGAAATTGCTACCCAAAAAGTATGTGTGTGTGTGTGTGTTTGTTTTAAATAACAGTGATTCTATTTGAAAGTTACATTGAATTTTTAATGCTATGAATTGGCAAAACGTTGCCTGCTGTTTGTACAGTGGTACCAATATTCAGTACACAACAGTTCTCATTTCTACCAGATATAAGTAAAACATTGCACTGTTTTCGGACTGGATTAAGTGACACATTGTTGCTGTCATAGTTGGTTATACACTGTCTTAATAAGTAAAGGCAAAACTCTCATTTGCCCTGATATATTGTCTTGCAAATTTGTTGGAGAATAATGTTATACTTAAAGGACAATTAGAAATAAAAGTTTTCACATCAATCACATGAATCCATATTGCCATTAGAAGTTACATTGTAAATGAAAGTTGTGATTTGAATTTAGTGTTTTCATTCATATAACTAATGGTGGCTTTATCAGTCCTCAGAGGAAGTAGAACCTAGAGACTTTTTTGTTAAACAAAACAATGCTTAGTAATGGTGTGTCGGTGCAAGAGGACCAAAAGTTATTGATGGTTTGAGAGTAATTTAAATGAAAAATTTGGAAAACAAAATGTTTACTGCACTAGATCATCCAATATTTGTACCACATACAATATTTCATACCTGCCAGTGTGATGCTTGCATTAAAGTGCAACTACCCTGGATTGGGGAGGTACATATGGCTAGGTTTAAATCTGGCCTCCATGTACTGGCAGTTCTGATTGTGGTTTTTTGATGATTTTCCACAATCGCTTAGGTGAATACTGGGGTTGTCTTTTCACAGACACTTATACATAGAACACAAGTTATACTAGGAATGAAGTCTTTCTCGGCGTTGAGAATGGATGTAGTCTTCTCGGGAGACTAGCCGAGTAAGTAAGATGTTTCCACACGATATTTCGGCGATCTCAGACTCCGTCGCCATCTTCTTCACCAGAAGATGGCGACGGAGTCTGAGATCGCCGAAATATCGTGTGGAAACATCTTACTTACTCGGCTAGTCTCCCGAGAAGACTACATCCACAAGTTATACTGTTCACAGGCAGATGACCGAACATCTGCTTCTCCATGAGAACTATGACTGGCCAAGCAAGGTGGTAGTAGAAGGAACCTCGTTTTCAAATATGCACAGGCACTGAAAGCAGATATGCTGGACGACCCACAAAAGTATAATAATTCAGATGGTGATGATGATGACAACATTTTGTAGCTTATAAATCTGGTTGGTGGTGGGCACCTTCCAGTTATGAATTGAAAGATATTTTACTTTTTGATTCCAGTTATGTTGGATTGGAGTGTAGACCAGTTTTACTATGGTTGTAAACTGAACTCTATTGGATTTTGTCCAGTATATGCAATCGTGAATAGATTATCAGACCTGCTCTGAGCATATCTGTTAACTATACAATTATGTAATTGCCTTTTCTGGTTATAAGAAATTTTTTTTTTAAATTATGAAATGAAAGATTTTTATACAGCAATTATGTACTACCCATTTTTATAAATGACCTTGCTCAGAAAATTTATGGTTTTTACTGACAAAAAACTGAACAAAGTGTGATTTTAAATCATTAAAAATTTTACCATTTAAGATGCTTTGTAAATACAAGATAAATGAAATCCGATGGTGCTAGATTAGGTCATCACAGTGGGTGAAGCAACACATCGCAGGTATGCTTCAATTCCCCCCCCCCCCTTTTTCCAAATTACCAGAGAGATGTGCAGTGTTACGTTATGATGGTAGAATAAAAATACCTTTAAAGTTTGATAATTCCAGACATTTTTCTTGAATTGCCTTGCTTAGCTTGCTAGTTGATGAATATACACATCTGAATTTGTCAGTTGTTTGCTTGGTAATTTTTCAAATTATAAACATTCCTTTGTCACCCCACAAAATTTATAACATATTTTTTTTAAAGTGCACCAGGTTTAAAGACAACACTTTTTACCCCCATTATAAACTATTAAAAATGGGTCATTTTCATTTCATAAGAAAATCACAGTTAATAATAAAAAAAAAAAAAAAAAAAAAAAAAAAAAAAAAAAAAAAAAAAAACTGAATATTCTTACGAAACCAAAGAATTTGTGATACAATAAGCTTCTCTGTAAACTCTCATGTTGCAGTATGAAGTTCTGCATTGATTATTACTTTTATTCAATTGTAGCCTTCTTTAACTGAGTGTCCAGAGCGTAGTTAATCTTTCAGTGAAAAATCACTTGAATGAAATTTTGCTGCTGTTTTTTCAAGGCTTTGTTATCATACACAGCACATGAATTTTTGTGACCATGTAGTACATTTTATTTCTTTGCAATTGTAAAACTGCAAAATATGACAAAATATAAGTTTCAGTTTTCCATTTTTCAACCAGCTAAAAATAAAATCCACAAAACTGATGGATACAAGGTTTTTACTGAATGACAAGCAAAGTACCAACTATCAAATAACAATACTTACTTGGCATTTCTAATACATAAATGTACCAAAAAGTTTAGCTAAACCCATATATATTCTGAAATACTTAGCTGTTAAGCTGCAATGTTCATAATCACTGAGTGATTGCACTTTTTTGTGGGTCATCCAGCACATCTTCTTTCCAAGGCTGTCCTTATTTGAAAACAAAGCTCCATCTAGTACAGGCTAGATAGACCTATTGTAGTTGGAAGTGTTGCCATCTGTACATGAAAATGTAACTTCTGTTCTGTGTGATAAGTGTATTTTCATTTGTGAATTTGTAGTTTGAGGTGAATATTGAGGAGCATCCCAGCTTTCACCTAGATGATTGTAGAAAACTTCCTAAAAACTGCACTCAAGATTGCTGGTATGCCAGGCCTTGTGTTTGAACCTAGTCCCACTTATACCTCACCGATTCAGTCTACTGGCTCCTTAACCAGCATAGCCACACTGCTGGGTAGGCTGCAGTGTTATAAAGTTTAAAAGAAATCTCTTTATTTGCTGACATAGTTTTGTTAGCTTTAATTTTATAACAATCTTTAACATTTATTGCAGCTATGCTGAATACATAATTGTGCCAGAATTAAAGTATTTGGTTAAAATTCCTGAAACCATTCCACTAAGTGTTGCTGCTATGCTTCCTACTGGGGCTCTTCTGGCAATGAATACAGTGGCTTCAGCTCATCAGTATGTTGAGAACATACTTAAATCCCGTGGTGAAAATGGTACTACTATTTTTTTAAAAAATAGTATATATTAATATCAATTATTAAGTGTCAAATTTCTTGATCTTACTTGATAACTGTTATTTATGTACATGGTTTTTAAATATTTTGACAAAGAGGAAATATATACATACGTAAACTACATTCATCTCAATTAACTAAGAGGTAATAACTATCATTAGCAGATTTTATTTGAGATTTCGTGATTGTGGTGTATATGTTTGAAGTAATTCCACATAAAAATTACTGGAAAGTATGTAAATTGATGTTCTTTTTTTCCCACACAGGCAAATGCAAGTTACTTATCGTTGGAACAGGAGGGTTAGCCTTGTGGGCAATGAGGATTGCATCATATAAATATAGCACCACAAAGGACAGAGTGTCTCTGACAGTTGCTTCCTTAAAAGATGAAGGTTTCCTACTAGCCAAAGAACATGAAAGGTATGATATGCACAAGTCTAACCTTTGGTTATTGTGACAAAGCATTTTTTATTGTGATATTAGATAAGGAGAGAGAAACAAGCTACTTTTGAAAACTGATGGTGCAGTTGACATAAAAGAAATAAGGAAACTTTAACTGTAAGAAATTTTGCAGTATAGTCCCTTTACCATCATTCAAAGTAAATAACAAAAGTTGGAAAGTGTCTCATGTGAAAGTGCAGATTGGTTTTTGTGATGATGTGATACAATGTAGTGCAAATTTCATCAGTGGTGAAGCTTCAGATGGGAAATATATAAGCTGTGCGCACGTTAGTGAAACAGAGAATGTAAAATGATTCATCAGCACAGTCCAGAAACTAATTTTTGAGGAATTTCAGTTTTGTGTTCAACTTTTACTTTAAGTACCTCAAAGATTTAACTAATTTCACTACATGGCAGCCTTCCAGCAATCAGGGTGCTTGGCTTAAACATCAGTGCACATGATTTTTGTTTATGGCATCTACTTTTATTTTTTAATTTCTGTAATTTTAAGGTTTTTTTTTTATCAAAATTGTTGCAAATTTCATCACAATATTATTTTTAGATGGAATATCAAATGTAAAATTCCCAGAAGTGTGAAAATAGTGAGTGCACTATAGTATTGCTCTCAATTATGAAAATCGAAAATTATGCCAATTCATCAAAATTTCAGAAGTTCATAATTGGAAAGATGTAATTAAAATTCATTTATTGATACATAATCAACTATACACATTAGTAAAACTTGAAATGTTGCACTCATGGTGTGAGCCATAAATAATAATAAAAAATTTCAGAAGTTCATTATTGGAAAGATGTAATTAAAATTCATTTATTGATACATAATCAACTATACACATTAGTAAAACTTGAAATGTTGCACTCATGGTGTGAGCCATAAATAATAATAAAAAAACAAAGCTAACATTCTGAATGTCAGTGGGTGTTTCCAGGACATAAACAGCAGAAAAACCATGTGCCATTGTCATCCTGAGTTACATCTGCCACTCTTGATGCCATATGATATGTTGTTTCAAGAGCTTCTATTATGATTGCCATTCATCAGCATGTGACCCAAGTTAGCAGATGACCAGATTCAATTGTCAAATATGTTAAAATGAAGAAATGTGAAATGTTACAAACTATACCAAAGTGTGCTGATGTGGTACACATTTGTGTTTACTGCCAGATCAGTGCCACAAATTGAAATTGGTAGCATCTTTTAAATACTAGAAAGAAAAGCTGAACTTAAAAATGTATAGAGAAATAAAACCAAGTTTCTCAAAGGCTATTAGTTTTCTGTACCACACTCATTTTTTTTTCCATTAAGTCAATCTGATCAAGCCTGGTAGGTCCAGAGTTATAGCATTAAAAGTGGATTTTTTTAAATATCAAGTGACAATGTGTTGCTTTAAACACGTCTTTCCAATGGTAATGGGAAACTGTAAAGAAAAAAATTGGAAAGATATATCTTTGCTCTTCATCTTGTATAACAGATTTGCTACTGAGATTTTACATCTTCTTCAAAGATGGAAATGTTTTCAGGATTTTGTAAGGATAGAGAAATGGTTGTAACCTTGTTCTTGGCTATCTGGTAATAGCATCCTAAATAAAAGTCCCCATAGAGCACTTTCATGTGGATTGTATCAACACCTATATTTCCTTGATACCTTAAACTGTAATGCTCCAAAGTCCATCTGGTCATACTCCCAATCCCATATCACATTCCTCTATTCTGATGTTTCACATTAATCAAATTAAACACATTAACCCTAAAAATTTCTACATTCCAACCTACACACATCCTTTGACTCTAGTCTACGGTATTTTAACCTTTTTTGTGGTGTTTCAATTTTGTCTTAAAGTACCTCATAAATAAGATGATTGTAGTTTGAAAAGACTTCTTTATCAACTCTTTATATTAGTTGATTTAAAGTATGTGCCAGATTCCCCCACTTCTGGTTATGCAAATCCATGTTCTTTTAGCAAGTTTTTTTTAAATAGTTATTCATAGTTCTTTAAAAAATATATCCTATTTCTTTATTAATACTATGTTTTAGTTGTTGGTTTTGTTTTGTCTTTTCCTTTAAGTAATTGGTCTCCTCACCACTGAAGGAAAAAATCTGATTATATTAAATCTGGTAATTGTAGAAGCCAATAGATTGTACCATTGTTTGCCCATGAATGCCTTTTGCTAAAATCATTCAGTAGTTATCACTGGTGGCAATAACAGAATCATTTTCATATATTAAGGTAAAATGTGCGTTTGTTACCAGCCTAAGCTGCACACCAATTGGTCACTCTGGGAGGGTGAAGGATTAATTTGTCAATTCAATTTTTTAATTCCCAAAGGGACTATTTTATTTTTACAAATCCAATTAAAGAAAAATTAACTTTATCACTAATGGGATTTCAAAAAACCACTCTGCCATTAGACTGAAGTGATTTTTCCTATCGTTACGCTGCTATTATTGCCCTTTATGAATTTTCGTTTTAAATTGCTTCAGCATTTCAGGTAAAATGTTAAGCACTTCTTAATAATTTATTTGAATCACTGACTGTCTTACTTATGAAAGAAAATTTTGCCACTAGTCCATCTGAAATCAAGTGCCAGCTTGTTGTCATGATCACTTCTTCCCTTCCGTGTACTACTCCTAATTCTTCTACTAATAGTTTTCCACCTTATACACTCACAGCACTCTTTTCACCCACCTTCTGTCCTCCATTGACTTTCAACCTGGCTCCATTATGTTTGTTGCTGATTGCGTCTTGTGGCAATTTCCACAAACACATTTTGCTGCCCTCCTTTGCACCCCTCAAATATCCCATCACCTCACTCTCCAGTAAATGCTCTTGCAATGTGTCCTGTCCTAAGTTTGCTGTCAGATGTTATGCCAAGGTATTTACACTTCTTTTCCAAGCAATTCCTCCTCTACCATATAATCAAAAATAACATTTTTTTATCAGTGTACCCAACAAGCTGACTCTTCTTGGCATTTGTTTTATTCCTTTTTGATAGTACATTTCCTACAATAACTTTTTGGTTTCTTTTTTTTTAAGAATTGCTCTACCCAGCAAGTCACTTTCATCTATCCACCACATATACCACCATTTTATGGCTCACATGGTCAAATGCCTTTGAGAGATCTAGTGGTACACTATCAGTTTTGTCTCCCTTGTCCAGGTTGTCTGAAATATCCTACATATAGCCCACTGAGATTAATATATCTTTGAACACCTACCACTGATTTCCCTGTAAATTTGAACCTTATTTGTCACTCCTCCTTTATGGACTGATACTATCACACTTATTTGATCTTCTGGTAAGCAGCATGCCTTCAAATTGGATCTATATATCATTTCAAGATATGGTACAGTGTCATAACCAGTTATCTTATAATACGTCTGTAGTAATATTGCCCACACCGGCCACTTTATGCTTCTTTAGCTCTCATAGTTCCATTATATAATCTTCAGAATCTTATTTGGTTTCCTTGTGCTCTGCTCTACCACTTCTCCCTCATCAAGCTATTTGTTGATTTCTGATTCCTTCTTAGTTCCTTCTCAGTCTGCACCTGGTAAATTTATGTTTCTACTAATAATGATAGTTTCACACTCGCCTCTGAATGCTGTATATGAATTTAATTTCTCCACAACAGATTTGTCTTAAATATTCATTCCTCCACTGTGGAAAATTTCTAGGATTATAATGTTTTCTTTTGTGTCACTACAGAAATCTACTGCCAGTGGATCATGAATCTGATCTGTAAGCACTAACAAGTAGTAGTATTCTTTGCTGACCACTATGAAAATTTTTCCACCAGTTGTTGCTCTGACTCTATGGTTCACTCCGAAACCATCATGGAAAACCTCATTGTCTATCATTGTTTCCTTTAACCATCATTCTATTCCTTTCACTGTTTGATGTTTGTATTTCCATTAAGTTAAAAATGATTACTTTCTTCAATATGCGCCTACACTTCTCTTGTAACAGAAGTTCCTTTAACTTCCAACAAAATGCCCCATGTCCTTCTCCTGCACTATATCAGATTGTGCTTAGTGTTTTTGGAGCTAAAATGAACTAATGTATTGATATTATTATTTCGACAGAGTTAATGTAGTTCAATGGAATGAAGACCTTTATGAGAAACAACTTATTGAACGCACAAAAGATGCATGTGACGGAGAAGTTGACATCGTCATTGACTTTGGAACTACCTCAAGAAGTCTTCATCGCTCATTACAGTGCCTTGCAAAGGTAAGTGCTTACAATGTCTTTAACTTGTAAACATTGAACATATCTTTGTAAATGCCCAACTTAAAAATCAAGTGAAATTATAAAATTCAGTGATTGTTGCTGTGGATTTGTTTACATGTGTAATTCAATTAAAAGTAACTTTTTTCTATTTTTGAATTAAAAATGTTAATCCTTATTTTATGTACATACAGCAAAAAGCAATTTCCATAAAAATGTGTTATTCCAAGTGATGTTTAAAATGTATAAATGGTATTGTAAAAACATATGTCATATATTGTTCAAAATTCAGTAGGTACATGAACAAGAGGAGCTTCAAATATCTCTAAAGATGACATTTAGAACATTTGGAAGGCTTAAATGATTTGAAACAATACCCTCACAATTTTAAAGTACCAGTGCTACCAGCTATGCCATTTTGATGCTTTTGTTAATAAATTAAAATTCTTGTATATTCTTCATCAAAGAGAGGAGGAAAATAATCAAGGAAAACAATTATGGCTCAGATTTTGTCACTTTTAATAGAGATGACCCTTAATTTTTTTTTCTGGGATAATTTCTCTTTGGCAATTGTCTCCTAACAATTTGAAAAACAAATCTGATGGTATTCATTTGCGATTTGAAATATGAAAGAATATCCTGCTCCATAGTGACTAATGCCAAAAGTTTAGATATTATCTATCCTGCTCTTCTTAACTTCAGTAAAATGGTTTCCTACTCATCCATATGTCACTGCACGGCTTTGTGTCATGATCAGTTAAAAATGTAACAGGAATTTTTAATTTAGTGAGCTTTATAAACATGATTTTCAAGTAGTTTTTTTTACGATTAAAAAAAAAAAATTTTTTATTAGTACACATGTCCCTGAAGTGAGTTGCAATTGGCAGCCATTTTTAATGTTTAATTTATTTTCAACAGTCAATAAGGTTAAGCGTGTTTTGGTGTGCGTGGCGATTTTGTACTTTCTAAAAAAAGAATGGATCAAAGAATTTATATAAAATTTGGCTTGAAAAATGTAATAAAGTGCTGTACCACATTCAAAATGTTAACAGCTGCTTATAAAAAATCTACAGTAAGCAGAACAAGAGTTTATGAGTGGTACATATGTTTAAAAGGGGGCCGTGAATACTTTGAAATGATGACTGCCCTGCATATCCTAACACATCAGCAACTGATGACAATGTTGAACAAGTGGAAATTAGCCAAAACACTATTAGAGAGGTTGCTTGTGATGTCTGAATTTCATTTTGCTCATGCCAGGAAAATTTTTTTTTTATGTTTAGGGCATTAAATGTATGGCATCAATTCTGTTCCAAAACTGGAGAATTTCAACGAAAATCAACATTGTGTAGATATCACTCAGGAATTGCTAATTGAAGTCAACAACACTCCAGAACTTCTTAAAACAGTCATAACAGGTGACGAAATGTGATGTATATCATTGATGCCAGAAGCAATGCCCGGTCATTCCAGTGGAAGACTGAAAGAAATCTGACAAGTTTGATCAACTGTGAAGGATCTCCTCAATGTTTTATCTGATTTTAATGGCGTTGTGCATCTTGAGGTTCTGCACAATGGTTGCACTGTTAATAAGGAATACGTACCTAGAAGGCATCTGCCATTTGCTGAAGTAGTCCGTCAAAAATGCCCAGAATTGTGGCAAAACCATTTGTGTAAATTGCATCATGATAATGCTCCGCTCTCACCTCACTGGTTATTCGTGATTTGCCCGACATGGCTTTCCTGTCACTTCTTTGTATTACTGAAGCTGAAGAGAACCTTTAAAGTACGATGTTTTGCCATGATTGATGAGCTAAAAGCAGAATTGCTGAAGGAGCTGAATGTTATACGAAAAACTGTATTTCAAAAGTGCTTCCAAGATTGGAAGAAGCACTGGCACAAGTGTACTTTATCTTAGGAGAATTACTTTGAAGGGGACAAAATTGTCCCTTATTAATAAATAAATATTCCTTAAAAAAACAAATTTACATTTTTTCTTCTATTAGACCTCATATAATATCTTTGAATATTTTATCTCAAACTGTTGGCTTCACAGTGCAATTTATTGCACAGATTACGGACTTGGCAATATATAAAAGATTAGAATTGCAGAACTGCACGTGTACTATGATCATGATAATTTAGTGAAATGTGAAGCATACACATGTTGCAGTCGGAGCCTCTTGAGCTCGTGGCATGGAATCAAATAGAATTTGGAGATGCTGCTGGGGAACACTCTGCCACTTGGTTTGTAGGTATGTCCACAAAGTATCAACAGTGGTTGCAGGAGGACCAGAAAGAATAAGTTGCCAACCAACCATATCTCGTACATGTTTGGCGGGTGACATGTCAGGCAAATGTGCAGGTCAGGGAAGAAGGCTTGCATATTCCTTGCCACAGGTGGCCAGGCATTGTCCTGCTGAAATATGGCATGTGGAGTTGCCTTTTGGAGGAGCAGTGCCTCAAGCTATAAGCAGTTGCTTTTCAGATTTCCTTTGATATGTAGAAGGTGAGATCTCATATTATAGACTATGGCACACCAAACTATTATACTTGGTGTTTGTTATGCTGCTCAACAATGCAGTCTGCCTGACTGCATTTACCATGGTAATGTCTAACACATATGCAGCCATCACTATACCAGTTGAAGTGGGACTTCAACTGAAAATACTAAATTTTGCCACTCAGCATGTAAGTGGCTGTGTTCATGTGACCTTTGCAGTCTTGAGGCATTGGTGGTTTCTGGTCAGTGGAAGCTGGCACAATGGCAAAAATACCCCCAGTCCAGCCCTCATCTGACCATTGATGCAGACATGTCCACACGAGTTGGTGTACTCCAGCATAAAGCAAACGCTAGGGATGAAGCTGTCCTGTTGGTTATGGTGATGTAGACAAGATGGCAGTCATCCTGTGCTGTGGTCACATCGCATAATCCAGTACCAACTCGTCACTGTTATGACCCTAATCTTTCCTCTGCTTCCACACATGCATTGATGTCATAGCAGTATGCAATGTATCAACCACAATGTCATGGTCCTGGAGTCCAATAATTCTGCCGCATTTGATCTCGCTCACATTTTAATGTCTAAGACATACTAGCAATTCCTGGCACATTTCCACTTTATTTGATATCTCTGCTCTGACTGAGTGTGGTGTGATACTCACCTGTCCAGTCATACTAAAGAGGATGCTGCTGTGCCTATGTGTGCACAATCTCTCTACAATCTTAATCACTTATTACAGTTTCACTGTTCGACACATCCTCAATTTTGGAGTGACTCAGACCACTCCTTCAGAATGTTTGCAGTTTGGCAAAGCAGCGTAGTATTAGACTACTGAATTACCATTTAATTGTTGTAATACTCCTATAAAGTTCACAGTTCACATGAATTGTCTGTTCCAGGGTGGAGTAGTGTTCATCAGCTCTGAAGTTGCAAGCAAGCTACTACCTAAATTCAGTCGCAAAGCGGAAGAAAATCAACACACTATCAAGGCTGTGGATATGGGATCAATAGAGCAGCTACAAGAGCTTGTAAAATTAGTAGCCTCTGGTGAGGTAAGGTTTTTTTTTTATACACTTTGTATTAGCTTGACCTGTGTGTGTGTGTGTGTGATGGATACTTTTAATTCAATTTTCACCCACTTCCAGATGTCCAAATTGTTTTCAAGTTATTAGGAACTGGTGAAAATAGAACAGTTTTATGCCTATACTCTAATATTGTCATTACTTTGACAGAACAATAGAAAAATTTCTAAATGTGGTGGAATTTTGCAACTGAATTTTAACCAAATTCCAGGTGTCCAAATTGTTTGAAATTTTGCACATATATTGAGAACCGATAACAATACAATAATTTCTTAGCTATGTCCTGGTATTCTCATTACTTTGTCAGTAAAAATAGAGAAATGGTTAAATGCAATGGAATGTTTCATTTCAATATTCACCCATTTCTTGACATCCGAAATTTTTTTAAATTCGGCAGTGTTAAATTCGGCACACGTGTTAAGAACTGGTGACAATACAATAATTTCATCACTACGCTGTGTTATTCTTATTACTTTGATAGTAACAATGGAAAAATGTTGAAAGCAATGAAATAATTCATTTCAATGTTCATGCACTTCCTGATGTCCCAATTGTTTGAAATTTTGCACATGTATTAAGATCCGGTGACACTACAATGAGTTTTATCTATGCCCTGAAATTCCGATTGTGAACTAAAATGTTAAAAATAAAATTAAAGTTTAAAAAACTAAAATACACTCTTTTGTATCAATGTGAACTAAAAGGTTAAAAATAAGTTTTAAATATAAAAATTTTGTTCAAGAGTGCTAGAATGTCCCACAATTCAGTGTAACTTTTTTGAATAAGCTTGAAATAAAGCCGATTAAAAAGTTCTCTTTAATGTAAAAAGAGAGTGGGGTACTCTCTACTTATACATAATGACTCTACCTTTATGAACAAATTATAAATTTAAGATTACTGGTATCTAACACTCTACAATTTTTTTACATTAAAGTTAACTTTTTATTCAGTGATTTTATTCTTATTTTAAGCGTATTCAAAAAATTTATACTGAATTGTTGGACAATCTAGCGCTGTTGAACAAAATTTTTATATGTAAAAATTATTTTTAACCTTTTAGTCCGATTGTGAACTAAAATGTTAAAAATAAAATTAAAGTTTAAAAAACTAAAATACACTCTTTTGTATCAATGTGAACTAAAAGGTTAAAAATAAGTTTTAAATATAAAAATTTTGTTCAAGAGTGCTAGAATGTCCCACAATTCAGTGTAACTTTTTTGAATAAGCTTGAAATAAAGCCGATTAAAAAGTTCTCTTTAATGTAAAAAGAGAGTGGGGTACTCTCTACTTATACATAATGACTCTACCTTTATGAACAGCTAGCGATTATAAAATTTAAGATTACTGGTATCTAACACTCTACAATTTTTTTACATTAATTTTTTTATTCAGTGATTTTATTCTTATTTTAAGCGTATTCAAAAAATTTATACTGAATTGTTGGACAATCTAGCGCTGTTGAACAAAATTTTTATATGTAAAAATTATTTTTAACCTTTTAGTCCGATTGTGAACTAAAATGTTAAAAATAAAATTAAGTTTAAAATACTAAAACTTTTGTATCAATGTGAACTAAAAGGTTAAATAAGTCTTTAAATATAAAAATTTTGTTCAAGAGCTAGAATGTCCCACAATTCAGTGTAACTTTTTTGAATAAGCTTGAAATAAAGCCGATTAAAAAGTTCTCTTTAATGTAAAAAGAGAGTGGGGTACTCTCTACTTACACCTACATAATGACTCTACCTTTATGAACAGCTAGCGATTATAAATTTAAGATTAGCCTACTGGTATCTAACACTCTACAATTTTTTTACATTAAAGTTAACTTTTTATTCAGTGATTTTATTCTTATTTTAAGCGTATTCAAAAAATTTATACTGAATTGTTGGACAATCTAGCGCTGTTGAACAAAATTTTTATATGTAAAAATTATTTTTAACCTTTTAGTTCGCATTGATACAAAAGCATGTATTTTTGTTTCTTAAAATATATATATTTGAGCTGCCACACAATAAGTATAAAAATCCCACCAGCAAGAGAGACAAATCAGATAAAAGGCAATGCAAGAACTGTCTATTCAGACACTGAATGTTAATACTAGTTTCGGGTAACAAGGCAGTAGAGAGTTTGATCACCAAAATATCATTTTAAAACACTTTGCTCAGTTGGCATGTTAAGAGAGGGTATTACCATGTGAAAGAAATTAATAAAGTGATTTATATTTTACTGCACCAGTTATGATTTCAGTGAAATTGTGGCACCCCTATTATTGAACAGAGGAATTCTAAGTGTCTCATAATAGTGTAGAAAGCTGTTTGACCTGTATTTAGAGTTTCATGCATTTATCAAAAAGCAGTATTTCATAACCTAAACTTTGGAAAATATTTTATGCTTAAAGATTGTTCTTTCAATTTTACATTCTCAAAATAATTTATGGCCAAACACAAGTTTTCTCATGCATTAAAACATTTTTTATAGATATAGGAAACTATTGCTGCCCTTCCACCATTA
Source organism: Vandiemenella viatica (assembly GCA_031002005.1). Classification (NCBI taxonomy): domain Eukaryota; kingdom Metazoa; phylum Arthropoda; class Insecta; order Orthoptera; family Morabidae; genus Vandiemenella; species Vandiemenella viatica. The sequence continues at coordinate 257,633,912 of CM061921.1, forward strand.
TCTGTAGTAAGTAATTGGGTTGTTTTCACTATCTTCTGTTGAATTCATGAAAAGAAACTAAAACATGTCATAATTTCAGTGTATCTCCTAGTGTCAGTAGTAGAATCAAACATATTGTATTTAGATAACAATGGAAAAAATTATACAACAGTGCTTTTTACCTATTTGAGTTATTGAAAGTAATTTGGGGGAAGTAATGTGTTCATGTCCTTAATTACTTTAACAATAGAAAATTGTTCTCACAAGAATTCTTGCTCAATCAATTCAAACTTGACAGGCAGGCTTTATTATAGAAACAATGCAATCTATATATATATGAAAGGCAATGTTTGTATATGCATCAATACAGGCTAAAAAACTACAGGACTGATTTAAGGGTTTTTTTTTTTTTTTTTTTTTTTTTTTTTGCAAAACGTCCATGGTGTCTGGAGAAGGTTTAAAGCTATTAAAATTCTCGAATAGACCTGTAGAAAAAAAGTAAAACTAAATAGACAAAATAGATGGCATTTATATAATTGTGAAAGGCAATTTTCATATGTTTGCCCACTATGTGTGTTAAATTACAAAACTATCCTTCTGCTATCTTTGGTTATTGGAAATGGGAAAATTATTTCATGGATGGTTATACATTGCATGTGTAGGTATACCAAAGTATTTCTTTTTATGTATATGAAATGGAATATAACATCGTACTTCTGTTAAAATTAGATATTTACATATAAATTATTATTTTTATGTTTTGGATTACCTCCCGAACGATTATAAACCAGTTACTTAAAGCCGTAACCACTGCTTAGATCTGGCCTGCAATTACCAGTCTGCCAGCAACAGCCACCACACAATTTGGTAGTCTTCACATGCTATTGTCCTTCTGTATGGACCTGTGCCTGCTCAAGGAGAACTAGAGCCTTGTTTCATCCACTATGAAACAAGTCATTTGTTTTGATCCCTCAAAAAGGATTTTGGTGAAAAGAAATTTTCCAAGCAATGAAGAAGTTCAACATTTCATGCATAGTGTAAATGTCCAAAACTTTTATGAAGAATGAATATGGCTGTCTAAGCCATTGCAATGGAAATTACATGCAGACAATAGTGGAGGCTATATAACAAAAATAATTTTGTAGTTTTGTTATATATTAATCCAACGAAAAGTTTTATAACAGATATTGTTCATATTTGATTGACCATTGTGCAAATATTTGTCAATGTTATGCTCGGAAGGTAGTAATACTTCAATTCTTTAAAAGACATACAGTAATGCAGCTTTATAAATACTACTCATAGACTGGCATCATTGCATCTTGAGAAATGTATGTCTACGAGAAACACTGCCAGGTTGTGCGAGTAGCTAAAAAAATTTCAGCATAGCTGGCAACTTTGCTCTGTATATCAGTTACCATAGCATTTTAATGGAAGGAATGGAGATGAGGAAGAAGTAACTTCCTGTCTACACAACAGATCTGGAATAAGCGAGGAGTGATGTATTGTCAAGAGTCATTTATTGTTAGGAGTAACATTTTGTCAAATAGTCTAACTGAACTGACATCTATATTTTATATCTGACAACCACTAATGCCTTCAAACCAGTACATCTCTTGCCTCACTTTTGCCATTCAGGTGTAAAATATGGGTAGATATTCTCATTTATAACTACCACAGGTTTCTTCATTCATGTATGAATGTTAAAATGGATTGACATGGCTTCATAATGGTGAGCCACATGCCAGCTTGGAATGAAAGAAATAAAAATATCATTAATGCATACATTTTAGTTTCATTCATAACGCATGATAACTTTGGTAGGTAAAATATTGGCGTATTTAGGCCTAACATTCTTAGTTTTTATGATAACTGTTTTTTGATATTGGTATTCCATCTTGAAACAAAACAAATGCTTTTCATAGCAAACGTGTTTTTGTTTTTGACATCTTCAGTGCGCTAGGTAAACATGTACACACACACACACACACACACACACACACAAAATGTTATTTGATTTGATTTTTTTGCAAATTAGTTGCCTTAGATTACTAACGACTTACAGTTTTAGATTATGAATCAGTATGTTCAAGTTTGTAGTTCCACACCAACTGCATTTCTTGCACTGTCACTACTATCATATGTTTTTATAGTACACATTATTTTGAGATTATGCCAGCTATAAATTGATATAAATGTTTGTTGTAGTTGACAACCACCAGGGGACATAGATTTTGTGTTGTCGAATTTGTTTTTTGTGTTAAATCTCTCATTATTATCATCTATATGTTTGAGTATAGGATGTGTCTTTATTTATTCATCTTTGTGTCCTGAACAAGGTTTGGTTTGTTAGGTGTATATATTCATTCATAACTTTTTTGTCGTTACTGAGAGCTTTTTGTATGTGAAAGTTTTCTTGAAAGTTCAGCATATTTCCATATCTGTTTGTATGTTGGTGTTTGAATGGTTAGGTTGAAACAAATATTCAGCGAATGTACATAAGTAATGGTTCTGTTAAGTAAGAGAAGGGAAGGGGAAGAAATGATGGAAAATAGGGTTGATCAGGAGAGAATGAAGGCTGAAAATGGGTAGTGGGAAAGGGAAGGTGAAATAAGATGATAATGCTGCTAAGCTACTTCATGTTCAGATGAGTTTTTGCTTTTGGCGTGGAGTCTGAGTCAGCAAACAACGTAATTGAGGAGATATTGCAACAATGTCTTATATAACACATGTAATTAAAGAAAAATCTGCAGTAATCTACACTAGTGATTTTTCTTTATTTATTAAATTTCAATATATTTAATCCAATTGTATTTTTACCAGCTTTGACCCACACCACCACCATAATAACTAGTTTGTCTTAGGCTCCCATCCATTGCACACATCTTTGTTCTGCTTACTAAGGACATACCTGTACAATATTCAGATGCTCAAATTCATAGGGTGTATTTTATATCGAATGATACTATGGAAATTTTCTTTATTTCACATATTTTAAGGAATACTATAAAAATATATCCTAGAAACTTTTTGCAAAACTTAAAATCACACAGAATATAAACATTCTGATGAGCATTAGTTAGTTTTTCTTTCATTTACAGATTGAACCTCCTCCACATACAGTATTTCCTGCAGAAGAAGCTTGTGAGGTCATCAAGAAGCTTTGCCACTCTGAAATCCAAGGACGAGCAATTCTGCAGTTCCATTCGAGAGATTAAACTGTTCGGGTGTGAGATCTGAATATCTGGAAGTTTGTCCAGAATAATACAAATATGTACATTGAATAATTGTAGATTATGATTGTTGTTAGTTATTACATAAGTCATAGCAGTATTCTACTGAGACTGGTTTTACATCAGTTGGCGTTAATACAACACGTAGCCCAATGTTAAACTGTGAAATTTCATGAATCTGAATAATCTCAGATGTCCATACAGCGTGTGCTATGTGAATCAGTTTGTAGGTGCTCTATTATTAATTAGAGCACATTATGATGGTAGGATGGGTGTTTCTAATTTATAGTACCTGTGAGTGTATGCTGAATAGTATAAAACAAAATTTTATTTACCGTTATTATAGTTTTTAAATGTTAAACATCTTTTAAATTTTATTATTTTTAAAAGAAGTATTGAATATAGTGTAGCAACAGGTATCTACGTCTGCCAGCAGCAGTTATTTTATATATATCTGAGAAACAAATCATAAACTAAATTTATTTCATATGATATACCAAACCCACATCTATTGAAAAATTATTTGATAAAGTTTTGTTTATTTATTATATGACAAACAGAAAGACTGACTGAAACTACTGAGTATAATGTTTTTTTTTTAATCAAAGTAAAGGAACTGAATGGTTATTTTTGCTTCAAGTATTTTTACCAAATCTGGATATCTACGATAATAACTATATATACAAATATCTATTTATCTTATTTTTCATTCTGTAGCTTTTTGCAAAAAAACATAATAACATATGTTTATTTTACGATTCCTTCACAGCAAAGAAGCACAAATGCTAACACAGTAAAACAAAACTAAAAATTCTGATGAAAGTTTCAGTTTACAGTATTTATTAAAGAGTATTTACTTATTTCTTGTATTTATTTGTCATTATATAGAAGATACATTATGAAGGTGTAAGACTTCATTCAGAAGGCTCTAGAAAGCATGGAAACTATTGAGATGTAAACAAAAACTGTAAATCATAAATGTATTCTCAATCAAGAAAAATAAAGAATAATTTCTCGTTGATTTAAAAAATTATTCATCTAAATGTTTTGACCAAAAATATCTCCAACCACGTAAGCAACAGGTGAGTTATTCCTCATTTCTTTTCTGTTATAATATTTATCCTATGTACACATTTCTAATTCAACTCTCATTTCTTTCAAACCATATAACATTTCCTTCAAGATCCTTAACTGAAATACAAGTATGTATAGCGTTTAATCAGAAGTATATTTTAATTTGAATTTGGTAAGTCAAATTGTTGTCATAGAATCTGAATTAAATTAATGATATTTTGGAGATATAATATCTTTTTTTGAAACAATCACATGCTATTCTAAAAATTTCAGATAGTTTTTAAATGAATGCTTATGACAATACACTGAAATATAGTGAGCTTGTTTACACTTATATGTTGAGAACAAGATGTTAGTGTCAATTTTGTACTGTAATCTTGTTCGACTGAAGATTATGTCAACCAAATCATGATTGATGTTCTCTTTATAACATTACCCCATTCTCATAAAATTATTTTGCTTGTTATTGGAACACCAGGCTCTCAGCTTTGTCTCTTTTAGGTTGCTAAGGACAGTTTTAGGACATCTGGGGAAGTGTATAGCTTAATTCGAAGACTACTTGGTTCCTTTCATGATACTTTTTAGTATTTGGTCTGTTGCAGTTGGCTCAAGTCAATGCCATGCGCCCTATATTTTTCAGTGGCAAGTCAAGTCTCTAATTTTCCTACATCACTAAGTCTCCTCTGGAACTCTTACACTCCAACATGCTGCAGAGGCAGAAATACACAATCTCAACAAACTTCAATAGTTTTATAGGATATAAGGAGATATTGTTGCAGAATAAACTGCAGTATAAACAATTTCGAACCTTTCTGATGCACAAGATTAAACCAAAAGTCAAATTAAAGCAACCTGATAAACATATCCTCTACTGAGTTGTGTTTATGCTAACAACATAAATGTGTTATAATAATGTTGTGCCGATATTCATAAATGTATTTCCAATCAGTCTGATAGTAGTACATATAAAATATATCAATGGAACAAGACTGTGTTATGAATGGCATTTCAAATAGTAATGAGGTGATTTAACCTGTCTGCATATCTGTCAGGGTCAAATACGAAGTTTTCCACTATTTCCTGTATTCCTCAAACCTCCCCACACCAGATCACACGAAATTCATGAAAATTTTTTTGGACATGTATGTATCTCTTTGGACAAGAAGCCTTGTACTGGACAAGTATGTATCACATTGAACAAGGAGTACTGTATCTCTTGATCAGTGGGAAATTTACTTACACCAAAACCTTCCCCCCCCCCCCCTTGTGAACTCAAAAAGTAGTCATATGGTAACAAACCTGAAAAATAAGGGGGTGAGGGGAGAGGAAGTCAACCTAAAGTTATGTATGCTGGGTTTTCTTATCCATTAAGTGCAGCTAACAAACAATAAACTTTGTTATGGCATATGCGTTTTGGTTTATTGGACCATCATCAGTGCCAGTTTTTGTATATTACATTAATGTTTAGAACTGTTCCATATCAGTTTATCCTCTAGAGGTTTCTCATCCACTGTACAATTTTGTATAAGAAACATATTTACACATGTTAGTTTTTGAAGGTAGCTTCTGAAACAAGCATTTGTTATTGTTTCTCCTCTTGAGGTTTTTCATCAACTGAACAATTTTGTATAAAAAGCATATTTACACACATTACTTTACGAATGTAGCTATTGTTTCAAAAAATCTTCGAAAACTAACGTGTGTAAATATGTTTCTTATACAAAATTGTACAGTAGGTGAGAAACCTCAAGAGGATAAACTGATATGGAACAGTTCCACACATTAATTTAATATACAAAAGCTGGCACTGATGATTTTCTAATAAACTGAAACGCATATGCCATAACAAAGTTTAGCATTTGTTAGCTGCACTAGATGGATAAGAAAACCCAGCATTAGTATAGCAGCTAAGGATAATGGCCTAAGTATTCAAAATGTTAAAGTTATGTAGATTATTTCTTTCAATATAATTTACACAGTTGCAGCATTGTGGGATTGAAAAAAAAGTTAATAACAATCTTAAATCTACTAAGCCAATAAGCCTCTCTAGAAATGCCCTAGTGTTTGTGCATTTTCAATCTGCTGTTGAAACAGAAAATCTGTTTACGCCGTATCTCAAATACCAACATAAGTCTTGCCAACAGACAAATAGATTGTTGCTTTCAACAGAGCTACTTCACAGAAGAGCTTAACACCACCAATATTTGAGAGTCAAAAGTGTACTCACCAATCTGTTCAAAATTTCTACTGGTTTAAAATACTTGTGCCCTAGAAACCTACTAATTATACATTGTGCAATGGGCACACAACTCTCCTTCTCATTCAATATAATAATACATTAAGGACTATAGTACCAAGCATTTAGCATCTGTTGTGCCAATGCATTCATGCCAGCAATACACTGTTGCCACAGCAATGAGCATTCAAGTATTTTGTGCCTATTTGAAAACTCTTGTTTATATTTTGGTCAACTATCGTAATTTAAACAAAAAATGGAAATAAAGCAATGCAATAAAACATCCTGAACATGTAATTAGTGACAAGAGGTGAATGGAAAAATAACTTTATTTTCCTCCTAACTTCCATGGAAGGTACATGGTAGGAGGTTACAGAAGTAAACCTGTTATATACACAAACCACATTCAGTGACCACATTCTTTTTTTTTTTTTATTTCATTCTTTCTCTATGCTTTTTGTTACACTGCAATATAATTACTTTTTTGTTGAGTCTGATTGGGTCTCTACATTTTGCCAGTTATAAGTGATTTTCATTTATCAATTATTTTCATATTGCAGAAAGGTTGAACTTACTTTAAATATTTAGTTCCCTTATAGGATTCACCCATAAAGGTTTTTCACCCCTAAAGTGATTCATAAACCTCTGATAGCGAGGATATAAATGTTATTTCTTTGTTGTAGTTAAGGAAAACACAATAAAAATGTTGACTATTATAGTGTCCCACTATCACTTGCTCAAGAATAATTCCATAGAAAAATGTATGCAGTTATTTTAACTCTTTAGAGTAATAAGTTTCTTTTATTTTTCAACTATTATTAGTTAAAGGCTCATGTGGTGACAGTTTTTATTAGGTGTGCATTCCATCACTATCGTAGCTGCCTTTACCTAACCTGGTAATCACCAGGTATAGGGGACCTACAGTTTAATAGGGAATCCGAATCACAATAGTGTTCTGGTGTACTTCACATCACACAGAAGCTGTGCCAGTGGTGAAGGCCAGATTAGGGTATTTGAAAATTCCCACAGAGACATGGATACAACAGAGGATCTTTCGATATACAGTCTGAAGCCTTATCCACTGAGCCTCCCGACCACACATTGCAACTGGTGCATTTAATCAACACTTCTGTAATTTAACTGTAGGTAGCTATATAAAATCTTGTTATCTTTTATAATGATGAGATTAGATATTTCATTTTGATCCACTGTGAGAAAAAAAAGTCTTGAGAATGTGAACAATATACATTTAAAAAAATGGTAATAATACCACCTGCTAACTATAGGTAAATTATTTAGCATCTGAAGAGTCATACTTTCAATATTATTTAGTCAAAATTGGGATCTCATGTTAGAGTACATAAAACTGGTTTAAAAGGATGATTGTACGTAAATTTCTACGTAAATAGTTTTGTATTTCATGAATTTGAATTTAAATTTGGTATTTGAAGTAAACTTTTCAGCATAATTTATTCCATTCCCCAACTTCCCAACCTACCTTACTTGCTTATGCCTCAAATCAAGTCAGTTTTATGATTGTCACCTTTTTCCTTCCACATACTGCTCCCATTTGTTCTACCATGCTTCATCCTGACATCGCAAGTCTACTCATTATAGACTCCCAGCACTATTCACCTGCCTCCTGTCATTTCATAACTCCCAACCCAGTTCCTCTATCATATTAGTTATTTATTGTGATCTACAGAAATTTCCACAAACAAACTTTCTTGACCTAAAAATTACTCAGTTTGGACATAAACATAAATTTGAGATTTATAGAAAGCCCACCATCACAGATGTCATCACTAACAATAGCTCTTGCCACCCCACACAACACAAAATGGCATTTTTCAAATCCGTAATACACCGTGCATATGAAATACCCATGGACACTACTGATTTTCTTAAAGAAATGCAGATTATAAAAACTATTGCTCACAACAATGGTTTCAAGCCATCTTTAATTGAAAACCTATCACACATAATTAAAAATAAAAAAGCCCTCCTAAATTCACAACACACAACTTACCAATCCCCTTTTTACCAACCACATGAACCTATAAATATAAAACCAATTTACTCCAATATCCCTTATTTAGGTAAAATTTCTTACAAGATTGCAAACCTATTTCAAAAAAATAATGTTAAAATTAGCTTCAACACAGATAACAAGCTCCAAAATAAACTTATTCACAACACTCAAATATCTAATTCACACTATAATAAATCTGGCATTTATAAAATAACATGCACAACATGCTCACAGACCTATGTGGGTGAAACAGGTAGAAATTTTTCTATACGTTTTAAAGAACACCTTGTTGCCATTAGACTATACAACACAGATAAGTCCACTTTTGCTGCCCACATATTAGAAAAACATTCTCCACCCACTATAGAAGAAAACCTACAGATCATTCATATTGCAGACAAAGGGAAGAAAATGGATATCCTTGAGGAACTTGAAATATACATTCACGATAAGCTATTGCCATACCATCTTTTAAATGAACAAAAAGATCTTTCTAATAAATCATTTCTGTTCAATTTTATAGACCTATTCGCTAATAAATAACAGATTAAATAATACATGTCTCCCATATAGATATTACTATATGCATATTAAATTCAACAACTATTTATAATTTTTATTGTTATCCATTATTCCGTTTTTACCAATATAGTTATAGAATTAAGTTCAATTTTGTTATCATATCTAATTTTTTATCAATTACACATTACTGTCTGTATAAATCTCTTTGTAAATACTTCTTTGTAGATTAACGTCTCTGTCATGTTTGTTTGTAAATACAGTAGCAAGTGTGCAGCGTGTCTATTCCACATATATTTGTGCAATATAATGGTGATAGTGCATAGTGTTACACAAAAATGTGCCTCCTCAACTGTGTTCCATACAAGTCTTTGTTCTCGGATATAAGCAGAAACCTGATGACACAAAAACACGCCTGCAATTCGCATCTGTATTGTTAAAACCATCTGATGATGAGCAATGTATGCTTGAAACCGGTAATGGTAAAATAAAATAAAGCAACACCATAAACTGTGACTGGTCGCTGTATTCAATTATCAACCAAATCTAGATGCTCTGCTTAGTACAACTCCTGCATTTGATATCCATAATGTGGGTACCCTACTACTACAACATACTTGGCAGTGGTCTGGCTAAAGTTTTCTTACCCAATTCTCTCACTACCTTGGTTCATATCCTTATCATGCACTCCAGCAAATGTAGGACTTTGAAACCCCTCCCTATCACTTTTCTAATGTGCCCCTCCAAACTGAATTTATTGCTAAAATACATACCAAAATATTTATACTTTCTGCATCATTCCAGCAATTCCTCTTTTTTTTTAACATGTATACCTTATAAGCTTACTCTTTTGGCATTTATCCTCATCTCATGTAGGCCTATGCAACTCCTGCAGCTCTTCAAAATCTTTCATGTATCAATTCTTTTATGTAGCATTATATTCTTGAAACAACTTTTCTTCTGACAATAAACCACCAAAAGAATCATTCATTAGAAAAATAATCAGCAATGGTTCCAATATACTTCCTTGTGGCACTCTTGTTTTTACTTCCATCTTTATCAATATTGAATTACTTACTCTCATACTTTTCTTCCTCTCTCTCAATAACTCTCCACTCATCAAGCCAATTTTTCATCCATCCCAATGGTTTTTAATTACTTTGCAAATATTCCATGGATGAGTGCTAAATGCCTAAGAGATATCCATTTTTTTCACAAACAACTTGGCATCTGTTGTCTATTACATCCAAATTAGCTGATATTAACCCTTTCCTTCACCATGTAGCTGGTTTATGAACAACTTCTTTTCCTCACAAACATTTCCGATGTGGTTGCATATCAGGTTCTCCATTAACTTTACTAACACTAAATTTGAACTAGTTGGCATACAATTTTCAGTTATAACAACAACCATCAAATAGAAAGGCAGTGTATTTCCGTGATTCTTCTGAAAGCGGGACTTGCCAATAGGATGCTGTCAGATCCATAGACGAAATATATCTTTCATCTTTATCCCTGTTTAATAGCTCACTAATAGGTGGAGGATGATCCCGTTCTCTTACTAATTGCTTGTTTAATGTGCGAGCATCCAGTACTAGTCGCACAGAATTGTCCGGTTTTATAACAACAACCAAGGGATTATTGTAGGGACTCCTAGACCTCTCTATTACCCCCCATTCCAACATTCAATTTGTTTCCTTATTTACTTCCTCCCTCTTGGCCAAAGGGATTGGGTATGGCTTAATAAAGAAAGGCTCTTAAGACTTTACAGTAAACTTACATTCATAGTTTTTAATCAGACCTGGTTTGTCAGAAAATACATTCCTATATTCTTCAACTTTCTTTTATTTTCATAAACACGATGTCAACGATACTGTTTACATGCATACATACAATACAGCGATTGTATACAACTCTTGTTCCACAGACAATACAGTTCTTGGCCGTCGTAAATTGAGTCGGTGAAAACTGTTTCTCTGTCTCGGATATTCGTTTTATTATAAGCTACATCGAAATTTCTAGAACACTTCAAAGGATTCCGACAGACATTTCTCGAACATTAACAATACTTAAACAACTGAAACATATTAAAAACAATCAGAATTAATACATAATCATTTACAACCATTACAAAATGGTCAGAAATGGAAATTAAAGATACTTAAACACAAAATTATGCACAGAAATCATTTTAAACTGTAGCAAATTGTCCTTTAGACATCGTAACTTGCATTAATACTTGGAATTACGAACATTTAAGGAATTCTCTTGCACAATTCTGTTCTTGGCCTGTTAAATGGCCTTTAAATAATTTCGTTTCATAAAAAAAGTCTATATACATTGATTTTTAGGAAATTGTAAAACAAACCTACCAGATCATATTCAAACAAACTTACTATAAGTGCTTCATAAAATATAATTCCATTTAATTTTAGGTCTGAGGGCTGTTAAATACTGAACTGCAAGTATCCACATTTGTGGAGGTCTGGAAATATGCTGCAGAATCAGCAAAGATATCATTACACAAATGCATGGTGTAAATCTAGGACAGAGAAGAGCTATCAGAACATTGGAATACAGCTATAATACATCCATTATATAAAAAAGGAGAAAAAATCAAACCCAGAGGTATCTCCCTCTTGGATTTAACGTATAAAGTCTTGTCGAGAATACTCTACAATCGCTGCAAAGTTCAACTTGAGCACGGAATAGGAGAGTATTAAGGAGGATTTAGACCATGAGAAGCTGCCCAGAACAGATATCACCTTAAAACTAATAATGGATGCCTACAAAAGGAGACAAAAACAACTAGTAGTAACCTTTGTAGACTTCAAGAAAGCCTATGATTATATCCATAGAGATTCATTGCAAGACATATTAAGGAATTTTGGACTCATCCCAAATTAATAAAAATGATCAAACTAACCCTCACAAATATAAAATCTACAGTAAGTTTCAGAGAAGAACTATCTGAATCATTTATAATTAAAACAGTGCTAAGACAGGGAGATGGTCTTTTACCACTGCTCTTCAACTGTGCCCTTGAATGCACGATGAGAGAATGGTACAAGGAAAATCCTAAAAACATAAAACTTGCCACCAAGAAGGATCAAATAAACCTAAATTGTTTGGGATTCGCAGATGACTTAGCGTTACTAGCTAATAACATACCAGAAGTCAGGAATCAAATAATTAGTCTACAGAATATAGCACAGAAATAAAGAATACAAATATCTTTTGAAAATACTGAAATTATGGTAACAGAGCCTCTAGCAATAAATCACATAACTGTAGATAACAGGAAATTAAAAATTTAAATAAAATTTAAATACCTGGGCCAAATTATAACATACAACTTGAATGAAAAACCTGCCTGGCAAGAGAGAACTAACAAAATGATAAAAGCTCAAAAACTAATGTAATCTACATACAACAAAAAATGTCTATCAATTAAAACAAATTTAGAAAACACTACAAGACGGTGGTTCAGCCAGAAGTAACATACGGAAGCGAAACTCTATTTAAAGTTACTCAGAAAAACAGAATTGACAAAATTTTAAAAATGGAGTGAAAAATTGCAAGAACATGTCTAAATGAAAAATATCAGAAAGAAGGACAGGAGGATAGTGCCAAATGAGGTGATGTGCAGGGAACTGGAGCCCATCACAGATACTATGCACAAGAATAGAGTTTCTTTCCTCGGTCACATCATGAGGGTACCAGAAACCAAATTAATAAGAAGAATAATAAAAAAAACTTTGGCAGCTGAAACAATAGGCAGAATGGATTAAGCAAGTTAGAGAAGATATGGAAGAATTAGAAATAACCCTGGATGATCTACGAAACAAAACAGAAAAAATAAAAAAATTGAAAGACTAAAAAATAAGATTTAAACCAAAAGTAGACAAACAACATATAATGAAGAGGGTATTTACAGATGAGGAAAGACAAAGAAGATCACAACGAATGAAAAGATACTGGAAATTTCTGAAAGAATGGTGCATGGAGATGCTTAAGAAGATAACCAGAAAATGACTTAAGTGGTCCAATGAGGCCGTAAAAGTCTAATAATAATATGTTTGTGGAAATAATAGAAACCTGAATAAATGATTTTTTTTCTCTTATCTATCACCCCTCCGGACAATTAAACAGTACCTTACACACTCACAATCATAAGTATGACAAAAATCTAATCACCAGATTAGATCAGGTAAAATTTTAGCTTCCGCCCTACCTGTAACCATCTCTGCCCTACCTTAAATTCAACTCTAGCTACGGCCCAGGTTGATGGTATCTTTTAAGGTAGGGCATTGGAATTTTAAGGTAGGGCATTGCCCCACAATGCCCCCCCTTAGCTACGGCCCTGGGCTCGCCTAAAAAGTGCTCAAATTAACACACATCTCGGGGAATCACTAATAATTTTCAGAAATTTTTTAACATTGTACACTCAAACTAAATTCATTTACAAGAAAGCTAATCATTTGAGAATTTTCACTAAACACTGTTCATAAACCTCAAATGCCAGGCTACCCACGGGTAGATCCTAAACATGTTCTACAATCATAATTTTTCACACTATTTTTTGGAAAGCGTCGGTATACATCAAGTAGGCGGCTGAGGGTATAAATTTGAATGCCCAGGCCAGCTGGCTGTCTTCTCTCTTTTGATTTCATCTTTATTCCTGGAACGTGACGTATGTTGGACCTGCGTGAGGATGTGTCGGGCGGGTGCTGAAGTGATTGCTACTTAGGTGGGACAAGTTCCGGTTGGTCGATGCACCGCCATATTGACGTTACTTAATAGTAAAGATTATGAACTGGTAAAATTTTCAATGGGGCTCGGTCGGTGAAACTCTCTCTCTTCATAATCTGCAATTTGTTTGGAAAAGTTTAGTCCGATAGCCTATTTGACTGTAAATGCTGTTTCTCCAAATGTGATTTTGAATAAACTTTAAATTTTTCAACAAGTGGATTTTTCAAAAGTTTTAGCTTTGAACAGTAACCTTTTCTAAGCTTTTGGTTCAAATAAGCTTGGTGGCAGCCGTTAAGCTTTACAGTTGAATATTCCAGACAGGCAACATGGTCATTTAAAATTTTTGATGCAGATTCAGAGAACATTTCATTTCAAGTAAACATTCAGTTAAGGTATTGAAGCCTGATACTTAGCCCCGGTATGCAGCTTGGTCCCTTACAGGTGCATTCAGTTTAGTGGGCTGACCAGGGGTTAAATGCCTGTAATAACGATAACTCTAAAAGTCTTAATGAAATAATAAGCTGTAAAGTTGCTTGAATTATCAGGGTATGTCCATCAAGCCAACAATGGAAAAAGGTATTACAATCTGAATAGAAAGATTCTACATGTAGAATAAAATAAATCACAGAGAGAGAATACCTCAAGTTCTCATGCAAGTTAGGTCCCGACTTATTAATTTGTTTACTTCTGAGAAAGATATGTTGTGTAAAGCAATAGAAATGTGTTGTTTACCCAACTTATACTAATTAAATAGAGATTTCTTGTATTATCATACCTGTGCTGCTCAGTAGGGACCTTCCAAGCCTAATTGAGGCACCTTTGCAAAAAGTTAATGGTCTTCAACTCATATAATGTTGACATTTCTTGCTGATAGTACACTAGTCACTAGTTGATATGTATTACCGATCTATACATCAAGGATCACAACAAAGCTTTTAGGTGTACTTTAGTGGTAAATCTAAGCATGGTCCTCCACCCAAAAGTTGGTTGGACCCTCCCTAAGCAGACATATTGAAGCCTGATATCAGACGTAAAACCACCGCGTCCTTTCCTCCTTACCTAACCGAACCTGGTAATCCTACTGGATAAAGGGAACCAACAGTTTAATATGGAACCTAAACCTCAAAAGCATTCTGGGTTACTTCAAATTATTTAGCAAGACATACCAGAAGTGAAGGTCAGATTAAACTCCTTTGAAAATCCCCACTGAGACAGGGATTTGAACTGTGGACCTTTCACTGTCCAGTCACACATCTTTAGTGGTATAATTTCCAAATTCCTATGCAACAGTTTAATCATTCTTACCAATATTTATTTGTGTTTTCTCCACAATTGATGGTGTACTATGAGTGTATTATTGAAGCTAAATCTTGATGTTATTTCCAAACACTATTAACATTATAGATCCACTCTGCTGGTTTGACTTACGATCTGTGTACCAGATAGTGTGAGGATTGATTTTACAAGATGGTGATTTTTGGAGTATGTAAGAGTTCATATTTAAATGATGAGCTTGTGAGGCATAGAAACTGATTAGATATGGGCTTCTGAGATCCTTAGAGTGGGCATGGAAACAGAGCTTTATATAACCTTCCAAGACACACAATGAAGCCTGTGTGGTCAGTGCTACATACCAGGGGCGGATCCAGGGGGGGCTAGGGGGCTCAAGCCCTCCCCCAAACGTAGCTAGGTCCACCCCTGACATTGTAGTTTTGAGACTTTTTTTTTTTTTTAGCTCTTTACGGATTTGAGGCCCGAGGAGGCTATAAGTACTACTTTTTTCCCGACTCAAGCCCCCCCCCCTAAAACCAAAATCTACTGAACGCAAGCCCTCTGAAATAAAATTCACTCAAGCCAAGCCCCCCCCCAAACCAAAGTCCGCTCAAGCCCCCCCCAAAACAAAATCCTGGATCCGCCCCTGCTACATACTATGAATTTTTTACTTACCTGAGGAGTTCCCTACTCCTATACCCATTTGACTGCAGATTGAGTAGACCTCAGTAACTGTTCAGGACACATTGTCTTATTGATTTTCTGAAAATGCATTTCTCTGGCTGAAATTGATGCTGTTGCAGTATTCTGACTGTATCATGTCTGCCCAGGGGCACTAATAACAATGGGAAATATTGTGGTGATCAGATTTCAAATCGTATTCTGTTAGCCAAAACAAAAACAAACTAATTACTGTTGTTGATTTCAAGTTGTCATACAAAACACTGCTGTCATCGCTTGACCTACAAGCTCAATGTGGAATCAGAACCACAGAGTGTTGTTGATGATGTATTGCTCATTCTACACCCTGAGGTATGCCATAGTTGAAAGTTAGGTTATAAATTCTGTCATTGATAATGTTCCAGCTGGTAATAATTTCCATCCCTAATTTTCCTTATCTATAGCTATATTCTTTGGTAGCCTAGGGTAATTTGGACTAAAATTTCTCTCTCCTATCTGTGTTCGAATCCCTAACAGCACCTTGAAAGAAAATAGTACATATACATGCCAACAAAGAAATTGAAGCATTCATAAAACATGGTTAGATGTCAGTGTAACTTCGTACTAATACACACTATCATTGGGTACATAAATAATTAGAGTTGCAATTCTGTGTGACATGGTTTAGTGTTATTGCCAGGTCTGGTAGGGTATGTAAGGGGTGTAAACAGTGTCAGATGTTGAGCGTTCATTGTGAAAGATGCCATTGTGAAAGATGCCTCTTACGCATAAGATACAGTGTTATCAGCACCTGACAGTGGTTGAAAGGGGCCTCATTGTAGAACTCCATTTGGCCCGCTGGTCGAATAATGTAATATCCAGATTTGTGAATTCTTGTGAATTATGGACCGAAACATAGGCTACCATTGACAACACAAACGTCCACATGTGTAGTGGTGCCATTACTGAGAAGCATGAACTACTGATAAATGGCTTCACATGGTGTTCAGCAATGACTCTGCATTACCTTAGATGACCATCGTCAGTGAGTGTAGCGGTGAACTGTGGAGAGGTACTATTCTTCCCATGTTTTGGAGAGCTGCAGTGGTGTTACTCCTAATGTCATGGTGTACGTACCCATCAGATATGCCTTCAGATCATGGCTGGTGGTGATTGAGGGAACTTTGACGGCACAACGGTACATCACGGACATCCTGCATTCTCGTGTGTTCTCTTCTTAGATCACATGTGATAGGGCTGGCGGAGTGCTAGGTGGCTGTTTGTACACTTTATCCTGAAGAAAACATCATAGAAAAAATTACAGTGAATCTAGCCTGGAGTTTGCAATAGATATGGGATGTCACTACATAAAGAAATCAATCTCTCTGGGAACAGTTGTCTCAGCAGTTGGAGAGATCTGGCTGTGTGAGTGGTGACCATGCTGAAACCATACACATTGCTTAATTTTCAGCACATTGAGTTCTGGTGTAATAAAGGTGTGCATCATTTAAACATTTAGTTCTGGGTTTACAGTCACAGTCATTCCTGCCTCTTTTTTTAAAAAAAAAAAAAAAAAAAGTGTGGGCAAATGATCCTAGCACCTAGCACAGCTAATTGCAATCCAAACAGTAACACAGTCATCATATAGATGCCTTTCATAGAGTTCCCGAGGGTTTAATGTACTCCAATAACAAAACTTTTACATATTCATGCATCCCAATAAGTGAAAATTTGCTTCATCTCTAAAGAAAACAACAGGATCTCTTGGCACATTTTGAAGGATGCTTTCACACGACATCACCCATATTTGTTATTCATATACAACAATTTGTGAACAACAACTATACTTTATAGATGAAATTACAAGTCCTGGAGTAAAATTCAATGCATACTTCTATCAGACAACTCAAGGGATGCAGCACATTTGTGAGTAGATCGCTTTGAAGAATGCAGTAATGAAAATTTAATTAATTGCCTCCAGGTTTTCTAGAGTTCTAGCGATGAGTGGCTTTCCTCTGCTCATTTTCAACACAGAACCATTTGGTCTAAAATTTGATACCCATAAGATTATGCTTTTTCTGTCTGAAGCTGCTGCACCAGGGGCAAGCTGAAAGCATTCGAAAAGCACACTTGACAGTGACAACGAAATTACAGTTTCTGAAAACTCGTTTCATAGTGAAAGCACATTGCTTGCCATCACTGAAAATGGCTGAAAACAATACGTTTCCCCCTCCAGCATCTTTCCCAACCAGAACCCTGTTCCTAGAATTAATACTTTCCTCCCTACACATAAACAAATTAGAGGGGGAGTTATGTTGCACCCTGTATTTCTGTTAAACCATTTAACTTAGTAATAATGAACTAGGAACAAATGCCGTGAGTCGATATTAATATGGAAAGGAAAGAGGCAGAACTTAAAACTCCACAACCCGAAGGTTGGTTGGATCCTCCTGCAGGTGGCATATTAAGCCATTGTGTCAGAGGTGGAACAGCTAATTTGTTTCCTATAGGACCTACAGTTTAAGATGGAATCCGAACCATGGAACAACCTGGCATAGCTCAAGTGCCTTAACCACTGAACTACCAGACTGCTCATCCCTAAAATTAACTCTCATCAAGGGAGGAAGAATGCAGCTGTTTTTTGTTTTTGTTTTTTTTTAACTATTATTTATTCACATTGTTTTGATGACATTTTTGTTGGAACTATTTTTTTTAAATATATATATAATGTATCTAAAAGTATGGAGGAAGAGTATATTTGTACATATCAGTGATTTCAGCAATGGTAGATGGCTAAGAAAAGTAAGCCTCCTCATTTTATTGATGTATGGGGCAGGTAGTATACATCTCCAGGATAATTATTACTCCTCTGAAATCAATTACATGCCCACCATAGTTGATAGCTATAATGAGTGATTTCATTGTGACAGGTAGATAAAAAAAACACTAGTGGTTCTTCTACTATCTTAGTTCCAAGCAGTAAGATTGGGTAGACAGTCTGCTCCAGTATTTGATGTATTTATCTGTATACATAATATATTGGATATCAATGACATTAATGTTGAAAATCTGTATTATTGAGTCAGAGCTCTTAAATTTTTATTATTGGGTTCTAACATTATTCATATAGTAGTAGATTAGTGATCAAAGGGTATATAGATTTATCTCATATTTGAGTGAACAGTTGTTGGTGCTATAAACAAAGTTCTTAATAACTTGTTGCTTCAAATAATCTGCTAACAATCAATGTTCTATGATACTGGTGGATTCTCAGTCACACAATTTATATGCACATATGTTTACTACAAGTACCTGCATGAGCTAAGGTCATGTTTCAACTTTCAAAAAAATTATAGCATGAAAATTTTTTCTTCCTACCAACTTTGGTGAGTTGTGGAGATATTTTATCTTTCATTTACATAAAGTGCTGATAGCAATTGCTTGTATTAATGTGATTTAGTGTTTCTCCTCAGTCAACTGTTTGTGAAGAAAAGCTGCTGACTTTAGCCAAATATGGATCCTATTGCTGCCAGAACTGCAAGTACAGATGTTAGAGGGATAATTTATTTTTAATTCTAGCACCTAACTTCAGCTTTATGCAAATAGACTCATGACAAAAATATCACAGCTCAATCACCAACTATTGCTTGTCGTTTGAGGAAGTGACAAAGCCATTGTTTCATTTTCTTTCTTGTATGAAATATTGCTTCTGTGTATTTGTGTTGATTTTTTACTTTCATTGCCCCCCCCCCTTTTTTTCCAACCACCTTGAACTTTGCTAAGTGATGCCCAAACTTCCTGTTTCTTTTCCATATTAATGTTGCATAAAATTATTTCCCGATTTTAGAAAATCAAGTTGGAGAGAAGGTGAGCATGAGAGTGCTTTCTCAGACAATGCTGCCTAAAGTGTAATAAATGTAAATACACAATAAATAGAAGAATTGTATAGCATAAAAACATTTAACAATCAACTCCACAGTAACATATATATGTCTACAACAAATAACTCGCAGTAAATGTGTATATGATTTAACGTAACAGTTAAGAATCAACAAGTGAATTAGCTAATCCATGTAGAGTATGCAAACTGGGAAGGAAAGAGATTTTCACCCATAGTGAAATGGCATTTTGATGTGTTAATTCATTTCTCTCTAAAAAGATATTTTTGAAATATTACTTTTTCAGACCAACTTCAATTCATGAGCAATTTTTCTATCACATAATGCATTTATCTAATTTGATTTATATCTAAATAATTAATTATTGTGAGAGTTATTATTTAGATAATTACAAATTATTATTTTATCTACATACTGTCAGTGACTAGCTGTTAGCTGGGGTTTGCATATAACAGCTGGTGCTGAACTTTGACTATTAGTGTGGCCTAAAGATTGCCATTCAGTTGCCAACCAACTGATAACTCCATTAGGTGAAAGTAGGTTTCAAATAATGTTCACAGTAAACCTTGTTTGTTTCAGATGATGTATTCTTTCAAAATTTTACAATATACGGTGACCAAATTTATAGCATCAGCCTTCTTTTCCAAACATAAAATACTGCAGGTATAAACCTGGAGACAAGTAGTAAGCAAATCCCAATAAACCCCTAACTGGAGATAGTTCTATCACATCACGTGTACAAACACTTCAGCACCATCAGTTGTATTATTCAAGTTGGCTGCCTAGCCTCGCATCATCCCCACCTAACTTGCTGTCTGTCCACTACACATCACACCAAATCAACTGCATGCCTAGTGTGGAGAGAGGCTCATGATATTTGAGGGTCTATTTATAGGTGACCTAGTGGATTTCACAACATATCCGGGGATTTTAATATCAAGAAACCTTACTTTTCTTCTGATCCACTTGAAATTTTTGTGAGAGGTAGTCCATTGCCTAAATGTCAAAATCGATCTGTATGAAGATTTCCCTAGCTTCAGTAGTTTGTCTGTAAAAATTTATTTAAGTGCCGACACCCAAAATTTCCTCTCACTGGTACAGTTTTCACGCTATTGGGTTGATTCTTAGTTTAAAATGATAAACTGGCTTGTTTATGATTTTTCTATCTTAGTATAATCCAAAACTTAAAATTGTTATTTCCTATATCTCCAAAAGTATGAACATTACAGAGCTAAAATATGTTTTAAATGTTTATACATACAATTTCCTACATTTTATGAAGTTGTGTACCTGCTAACTAAGCCCTTCATATAGTTTCAAAAATGCCTTTTAAATCTATTTTTCCAAATCTTCCAACTTCTGGTCTCTATTACCTTGTAATTCCCATAAATTTTAATTTTCCTATTGTGGCCAACGTACTATATGGATTTAAAAAAAAAAAAAAAAAAAAAAAAAAAAAAAAAAAAAAAAAAAAAAACACGTGCTCATTATGCTTAGAAAAAAATCTAAACTATTTTAAATATACTCTTTTTTTCTCTATCTAGCTGAATTTTCTTATGTGAAAACTAAATTTTCTTCTTGAAATCCTAATTTTTGTACAAATCTTACCAAAACATTACTTAACTTTTACTTACCGACTCTAAATTTTTTACATTATGTGTTACAAAATTCAGTGCATCTTTTAAGCTATAAATCTTTTTAGCAGCTTGAAAACTGAGAGCTCAGGAATTATTTAACTGTTTATTTTAGATGTTATAATTGTAAGGACAGGGAAAATGACTCATCACTCACCAAAGTTGACGGCAGCGACGAGACGAGAACATATATAAACACACAAATAAACTCAATATTTCGGTTAAACCTTAATCATGATGGAGAAAATGAATCATGAGGCTCGGGAGGTGTGCACACGCCGAGGGTTGCTACAAGTCATGTAGCAACCCTCGGCGTGTGCACACCTCCTGAGCCTCATGACTTAAGGTTTAACCGAAATATTTAGTTTATTTGTGTGTTTATATATGTTCTCGTCTCGTCGCTGCCGTCAACTTTGGTGAGTGATGAGTCATTTTCCCTGTCCTTACAATTATATTGCCTAAAGAAGTTTCCTTTTTCGTTAGTTTAATTATTTTAGATGTTTGCAACACGTGGGGAATTCAAAATCAAATATTTCTTCAGTACAATTTTATATCCAGAAAGTATCCACCTCATTTTAATTTTTATGACTTTCTGCATCTCTGAACATGAAAAAAAATAAGGAAATATTCATTGTGTTGCCAATGTTTACAAATCACTTGAAAACTGTCAGAAAATGGTTTTAAACATGTTTTGTAATAGGATGGATACTAGCTCACAAATCTTAAAGCTAATTCTGATAAGTTATTAACAAAATTTAGGTTATGTGACAATACATTATATTATATAAACTATTATATATATTAAGGTGTCACTTTCATGATTGGTCATGAGAGAAACAAAAGCAGACAAAGTCAACATTTCCATAGATATTACTACCTCACAAATACCAAATTCTACACACGTGAAACAGGGGATGGTTGCTAGTTATATTATGATTTTGATAATGATAACAGAACACTATTTGTCAAATAAATGTATTTTGCACAATACTAAAAGAGAAATGTTTCTATTACATAATATTTTCATAACAATAAAGAAAAAGGGGGAAAATGTGCATAAAATCAAATAATTTGCTCTTTAAAAACATTTAAGGCACTTTTTGCTCTTGTTAATATAACATGCACTGCTCAGATATTAAATGAAAAAAAGATAACTACAATTAATAAAGTGTCAAATTAGTGTAGTAGAAGAAACCATCATTTACAAGAGTCAATGGTAGAAAAATAAAGAAACACCAAAAGAAATAAACACAAGAAACAAATTTATGGGCACAGGTAATACTTATGGTAAAAGCATGAAAGGACACAATCAGTTAACTAAACAAGAATTTATATCTTTCTCTCTCTTTTTTTAATTCCATATACTTCATTTTTCCCCATACAACTTACATTTACCACCAGTAAGTGGTGATTTCTTTTTTACCTAATTTGACATTGCTGTTTTAACATTACACAACAATTTTATTCCTTGATACAGATTTAATCTGACTTCTTTCAAATGAAACTTGACAAAAATGAAAAGAAACAAAAATTTCATTAATAAGATTCCATAACAGTGAAATATATTAGGCTTAAGTAAAGGTATTTACATGTGATATTTCTTCTAGTAATTGTTTATTTGAACAACTGTTGGCATTTCCTCTAATAGTATTCATTATGGTTGATTACTTTATATCACCACTTATAAATGAAACACATACATACTATGAGCCGTGTGCTTACATTACTTAATTTTGTGCAACAAAATGCATATTTTGATTTTTGTACGCTTAATCTATAACTTTCTGGTCCTCTGTCCATATTTATACTACACTTGAGGGAATCACCTTATTGCTTCTCACATATAAACTTCAAGGTTTTAGGTAAATACATCAGTCCAATTAGACTTTTGCTTTGGTACTTGCTGTAAAAATACATCACATATAACAACAATTTAAAATTAAAGTTAAAAAAAATCAGCATTCAAACATTCAGCTAGGCTTTCACATTCAAAAGGTCAACATACATAGTGTGGCAACTTCAGTGCCAATAACATGAAGGCATCATGTTATCTTATTTAACATGTCAGTTTTATAATCTAGTTTGTTTCTCACTAAAAATAAAAAAAATAAAAAATAATTTCTGTACAATAATTACAATCAGCTTAGTCTTTCAGTTTGCAATGGGCAAAAAATATACAGTAGATGATGTTTCTTCAACAATGCATAGTAATGACAAAAATTATTTGCCAAATACATTTGTTATTGTATCACATTTGATCCACCAGCTAACTATCTTATAATACTCATAGTTACTGAATTTAAGTTACTAAACTTCAAGAACTAAATAAATTCTATAAATTTACCTGAGCAATTCTGGTGTCAAATATTATTATATCATGTGCTTTACACAGTTTTATTTTCATTTCTAAAAAAAATATTACACATGACAAACATGTGAAACTTCTATAAACCAGAAAACTATGTAGAAACAAGGGGGGGGGGGGGAATATTCTTTGAAATAAAAATTGATAATTCTGATTTAACAGCACACTTCCATTTTTGTACAAAAAATAATGTAGCATTATTTATCAGCAACATCCTAAGCTATGAACACTTTAATAACATACAAAAGTTAGTGTTCTGAGGAAAATATCTTACTTATCTATGAGGCATCATATACATACATACATAACAGCACAAATCAAAAAAATATACATACATGTAACATTTACAAAGCACAGGAGAAAAAAAATATATGAGAACTGGATAGAAATGTTCATTCCAGAGTATATGCAGTACAAAATTTCTGAAGGAGTGTACTGTATTATTGTCCACATGCCTCCATACTTCAATCTTGTCACTCAGTATCCATTTTTGAAGATAATTCTGCTCATTATTCCTTACCTAAAAACTGAGAAATAATAATGCCAAATGAAACCACAATTCATTTAAAATTAACTTAATGTGCATAATCTTAATTACAAGGAATAAAAATCTTGAAACAGAATAAAGCCAAGTATGATTTTCATACATTTCATTGCAAGTGTGCTACCAGTCTGGAAAGGAAATGGGGTGGGAGGGGACAGAGAACTGCTTGAACTGAAGTATGAGAAAAATACATTCAAGTATGAGTGCATTAGTGAAAGGACGAGTAATAATTACTGTAAGCACATATTCTGTATATATTAGAATATCTAATACTGAAGATCAGGTAGAGTATGCTAAATGCCTTCCTGTATTACAAGCAGACAGATATGGGAACACTAATGATTGTTCAATTTTACAGCATGTTTCCCATATACATTCCAGAGTACACAATGAACATGTGGAACTGAAGAATCAAGGATTATAAAAATGGAAGCAGAAGATACCTGTTATGAAGTATTTCTTTTGAACCAAAATTGTAAAATAAGTAGATTATGAGAGGATTATAATGTATGCAGTACTTGAACCAGTGGTGTAGCTATACCGTTGAGGCCCTTGGCAAATCCCTGAGTGCCAGATCTCAGGCAAAAGGAGGGAGGTGCAAACTGTGCATCCATTTTATGGGTGATCTATTTTCTTTAATTTTTTTAGCTCCACTAATGCCCTGGACATTGACAATTGGTGCAGTCTGTTAGAAAGGTTGGGCCCCTTTGGCCCTGGGCCACCTTCACCTGGGGTCAGTGGCATTTTGTCTGTCATGCCACCCTATTGTTACGCCACTGATTTCGACCTTGCCTGCAAAACTTCAAGTCAATTGTTGTTCTGGAGACTGTTCTTGGAGCATCCAGAAATATTTTAATGATTGACAAATTGCAGTTTATTGTTATATGCATAGTTTTAAAAGTAATATGAGTACTTTTGTTCAAACAGGTTGTTTATTTGTCAGACACTTAGTTACCATGTATAAAGGAATAAGCAGAATTAAATGAAGCAGAAGGGTTTCTTTCTTTCTTTTTGTAAAATGATAAAATGAATAAAGACATTAATATGTACATCTTCTACATTACAATGGTAGAGAATTATCACTTACCAAACCTCTGTAAAGGAGAGCTATAAACACATATTAAAAGGACATACATAATATTTCCAGTGACCCCTTAATTGCGTAAAAAGCATGCCAACTTCCATAGTCTGTACAAGTCTTACCATGTTCTAAACTAGTATATGTGTTTTGTTCATCTTGGTTTTGAAAGTTGTTTAGTCTACCATATGATTCATGCAGAGGCCTAACCACTGGTGTCTGTTTTAGACTAACCAGTTGTCTCAGTTTTTCACACAGTTGACTAAGGGAGCACCTGAAATAATGTTAGTAGTGTTAGATGTATTTTTCATAATCAAGTATTGGGGTTTACATTCCCTGAATGTATATGGCTTTAATGCACTGTTACCTCTTCCAGTATTATTGTTGCTGGTTACTTTTTTTTGCAGCAATTCTGTAATTCTTAGAACTTATAGGTTTACTTCAAGCTAAACTAATTTCTGATAAACCTGGAAGAATATGAGTTTTTCTCCCTCTGAAATGAGAGTTCAGTTATGAAGAAAATACATGTCTAGTAATATTATGCAGGAAAAGAATGTAGACAATGCTCTAACTGTGTTAACAAATTGAACAACTACATTTGAATAGTTAAAATATGTAAACTAATGGTAGAACACATTAATGTACTAAAAAATCAATAAAAACAATCTATCAAGGAAAAAGAGCCACGCTGTGTATATCAGTCAGACCATCAGAACGATTTAAGAGTGCCTTACCAAGCACAAATGACACATAAGGCTGATGCAACCGGAAAATTCTGTGAACGCAAAGCGTGCCTTCAAGAAAGAGCACCAGATAGAGTTTGATAAAACTGTAGTGCTGGCCACAGCCTCTTCCTTCTGGGACTCAGTCATTCGTGAGGGATTCGAAATCCAGCTAAATGACAACAACATAAATAGGGATAGCGGGCTCTATCTGAGCGAAGCCTGCAGACCAATCATTAACGATCTCCAACAAGAGTGAGGCAGATCTGCACAACAGGGTGTAGGAGGTGCAAATGGCACCAGTTGGGCACTGCAGTGGACTGCAGATTAAGCCAGTACTTACAACCAATCAGAGCGGACCTACCAGCATTGCAGAACACCAGCACATCCGGGTAGGAAGGCGCAAATGGCACCAGTCGGTGGCCGCAGCAGGCTGCATATTAAGCTAGGGATTTTGATTAATCAAAGCGGGCCTACCAGCATCACGGACTGTCAGTACATCCGGGCAGCCAGGGAGCAGGCATCATAGTGAGCCCAAGATTTTGCGCACCATTCCTGAATGAATATAAGTAAGTCCGATAGGAGTCTAAGCCAGTCCACGCAGTGACAGCCAGCTTGTGACAGTAGAAGAGCCCTGACACCTGATGAAGACAGCAGAGCTAGCTGTCCAAACATTGTGTTTATACAACACCATTTGGCTGGACACCAAAGATCATTACATTGCATCAGTACACCAGTAAAGTCTCCACTCACACGCCAAGAATATCGCAGGTTTTAGCATCGACACAGTAGCAGTTTTCATTAAGAAATACAACTGAAATCAATCTCTATTATGTAAAAAATAGTTAGAGAAAGATTTTTAGATGATTTTAAAGCAAGAGTTAACACTTTAGCTCAAAGACTTTTTAAATGATATGACATTTTAGGTTTTGGAACTTTAGGAACTTTTTAATAGACAAACTATTGCATCTAGGAAAAAATTTATATGAAATTGATTTAATGTTCAGACTAAGAGTTACCATCCACAAATTTTTAAGATCAGATAGAAAATATGGTTTAGCATTGCACAATTTCTGAGAATGTTGAGCAACCTATCCAGGTTTCTATAAAAGAGATGGGGGCGGCCATATTGTGGGCAGTGGTTCAGAAGCTTTGGAAGCAAGAGGTTGTGTCTGCATGGAGAAGTTTTTTGCACCATGCGTTAGGCGGAAAAGTGAACAGGAAGTGATACAGAGGGTCAGCCATTGTTGGGCCAGCTTCCAGATCTAGTGGAAGAGATGTGTAGCTTGCAATGAAACAGAACTTTTAGTTTAGGGGGTCATCGCAAGTTCCTAGCTGATTGTCTCATGGTTTAAATCTTCAATCAATAATTTTGGAGAAGAATTTCGATGCTTTAAAATTTTGGTGCCGATGATGTACATTATTTTCAAGAATATAGTGTTAAAATTTAGTATCTGTCTACAGTAACGGTCATAGCTAACACACTAGCTGTTTGCACTAACCCCCAAGCAACACCAAACAGTAACAACAGATTAAGAATTGCTGACATATTTAAATGATTTGTAGATCATGCAATAACACTAGGAGGTGACTTGGGGTACACGGAAGGAGCCTCCTCGAAGATTGTACATAATAGTGAATATAAACGCTGAAACGATCGGGCATACCCTGGGAAACATTTGAAATAATCCTAATGGCAGATCCTCCCACCACCAGGACAAATTTCAAACTAAACGTTTTTTTTTTTTTTTTTTTTTTTTAAAAAAGCCATCTATTTCCATTATATCAATAAACATCAAAGATATATCACCAGAGAAAGAGGTTTTACTATCTAATATCTGTAATAACTCAAAATGTGACTATTTATTGGTTCAAGAGACACATAGAGGGCCAAATAACAGAAGGACAAAAATCAATGGAATGGACCTTATTAATGAGAGACCAAGTGAAAAGTATGGCAGCGCAGTTTTCGCCAACCAGATCTAAAGATTCGTTCAACAGGGGTAACCCCAGATGGCAAAATAGAGATACTGACCACCACAATCAAATCATGCACCATGACATCGGTGTATAATCCATCAAATGCCAAATTTAGCTTCACAGGACTAACTAACTTCCACTCCCAACAAACAAAGATTGTAATGGGTGACTTCAACTGCCACGGCACATCCTGGGGCTATAGGGAGACTGATAAAAATGGAGAGGACCTTGAACGTATGGGCCTAATGTTAATATATGTCCCAAAGATACCACCATCTTTCAATAGTGGAAGATGGCAGTGTGGATATAACCCAGATAACATCTTTGTCAGTGAACACATTGCCCAACAAGCAAAGAAGAATGTTATGGAGCCAATCCCACGTACGCAACACAGACCAATTACCTGCACTATCGAAGCAGTTGTGAAGCCAGAGTCTGTTCGATTCAAAAGAAGATTTAATTTCAAGCAAGCACAATGGGGAAAGTTCTCTCAAGAACTAGAAGAGGAAGTCCTAAACCTTGACTCACCTCCAAATACGTATGATAAATTTATTGAAATAGTTAAGGCAATCTCATGCAAACATATTCCTCGAGGCTGCAGAACAACTTATATCGCTGGACTGGATAATGACTCTTAAGTTTCTTCTTGAGAGATACGGGCACCTATATGAAGAAGATAATTTTTCTGAAGAAACCATACAGACATAGGAAGATCTCCTACACACTGTATCTACTGCTAGAAGAGGTAAATGGTACAATTTAATGTCAGAGTTAGACGTGAAACAGAACAGTTATAAGGCTTGGAAATTACTGAAGAACCTCAATAGTGATCCAATTATCACTCCGCCTAGCCTCCTTAAAGTTAGTCCAGATCAAATAGCACACCAACTGCTGCTAAATGGAAAAACTAGAAGAAGACCTGAAAACAGGAAGTTCCAAAGACACTCTGATAAGCAAGACCATCTTTGGAGTCCATTCACATTGGTAGAACTGGAAAATATCTTGCAGTCTCTGAAGATTAACAAAGCTGCAGGCTTAGATGACCTGAGAACAAAGCAAATTAAAATATTTGGCCCAGCTACAAATCTTGAATCTTATCTTGAGTTTAATGAATACCTGCACCTCCAACTTACAGATCCCCAAGATCTAGTGGAAATCCAAAGTTGTGGCACTGCTAAAGCCTGTAAAAGAACCAACAGATCCAAAAAAACTTCTGACCAGTTTCACTCCTTTGTCATTTATACAAAGTCTTGGAGAGCTTGATCCTCAACCGTATCTCACAGTGCATTGAAAAAATGCTCATAAAAGAGCAGGCTGGTTTTCGACCTGGCCGGTCATGCTGCAGCCAAATTCTTAACCTGACACAGTATATAGAGGATGGGTATGAAAGAGGATAGGTTACGGGTGTAGCATTCATCAATCTCCCAGCGGAGTATCATACAGTCAACCACAAAAAGTTGATAAGTAAGGTATACTCCACCACAAAAGACTAACATCTAACACAAGTCATGCAGTGTTTACTACAAAACAGAAGGTTTTACATAACCCTCCATAATAAGAAGAGTCGCTGGAGAACTCAGAAGTATGGCCTACCTCAGGGTAGTGTGCTGGCCCTGCTCCTGTACAACATATATACAAATGACCAACCAAACATTCCTGGAACAAGAGCAGTCATTTATGCTGATGACACAGCAATTGTTACTCAAGGCACAACCTTTGAGGTGGTGGAGGTGAAGCTGACAGCAGCTCTTGAGGATATGACCAAGTATTATGAAGCTAATCACCTGAAGCCCAAACCTGGAAAAACGCAGGTCTGTGCATTTCAACTGAGAAACAGATAAGCCAGAAGGAAGTTGAATATCAACTGGAGGGAACAACAACTATTACACTGCGATACTCCAAAATACCTGGGAGTAAAGCTTGATCACTCTCTTACATTCAAAGCCCATTGTGAGAATCTGAAACTCAAAGTATCTGCCCGGAACATCATCTGGAAACTTAAAAGTACCTCCTCAGGAGCACAGCCAAATGTGCTTCATACATCTGCCCTGGCACTCAGTTTCTCCGCAGCAGAATACTCAGAACCAGTTTGGAAAAACTCTGCACATGATAGGCAGGTTGATATAGCACTGAATGATACTAGTCGCATCGTAACAGGTTGCCTGAAACCAAATCCTGTCAGCAAAATTTACCAAATCATGGGTATAGCACCACCAGACATTTGAAGGAAAACAGCTGCAGAGATGGAGAAGAGGAAACAGACCCCAGACACCCTTTGTTTGGACACGAACCTCAACGTACAAGGCTAAAGTCAAGAAAGAACTTCTTACGGTAAACTACAGCCATAACATCTTCACCTGAGGCTCGCTGTGAAGAACTATGGCAATTAGTTGCCTGAAGGGCAATGGAGGAATTTCAAAGAGGCACTGGCTGCGGGGTGTAATCAGCCATATGGCATATGGAAGGAACTAAATATATTAAGAACTGAAGTCTCCCGATGCAGATCCAATATCAAAAAATGGGATTACACTATTGAAAACGAACTATGTGAATGTGGTGAGCTGCAGGACCTACATCATCTTCTGGTATGCAGGAATCTACCTGAAACCTGCACTATCGATGACCTTATTAGTGCAAATGAGAAGGCCATCAGGATGCGGAATTCTGGTCACATTCCATTTAATTGTGTTCTATAGTCCACAAGCTTGATATTAATTAATTAGTTTTATTTGTTTTGTCTCAACTTGTAAAGTTATGTCCCGGACACGAGAAATAAATAAATAATAAGGAGGTGACTTCAACCAAAACTATGTTGTTATGATTCTTTATGTTCACAAAAATAGCAATAGTGATAAAGCAGCTTGTGAAATCATTCTTGATATGTTCTCTAATTATCAACTTGAACTGTTAGTCTAAAACCCACGTGCTGTCTTAATGGTAATGATATAATTTTAAATCTTATTGTTACAAACAGATCAGACTTATTTGATGTTATTTTAATTACTACAGGAATAAGTCATGAAGTCATTATCCGAACTATAAAATCAAGAGTGAGTGTAAAAGGAAGAAAAAAAGGATTGTTTACAAATTTAACAAAGCTTTAAAGAAATCTCTTAAAAGTTATCCAAAGGATAAGTACCATTCATTTAAAGTAAGATGAGGGGCAGTTGAAGAGATGTTGTAATGTTTTAAAAGCAAAATTATGGAAGGAATTGATAGATACATAGTGAAGTGGAAAATCACATAAGGAAAAGATCAACTGTGTAACAAGTGTGAGGTGAAAAGATTTCTCAAAAATCAAAGGAGAATACATGCATGTTCTAGAACAAAGAGATGGTAGGGGCTTGGAGACTTTAACTGAATTATGAGGAAAATTGAAAAAAGCAGTAAGTGAGGAATTTAAAGCATTCTATCAAAATTCATTTTTCAAAAGACTTGTAAAAAAGCTGAAGAAATTTTGGTTAGGCACATAAAGGTCACTTGTAATTCCAAAAGAATGCGATCACTGATGCTAAACGGTTCTAAGAGTGCTGAAAACCATAACAAGGCAAACATTCTTAACACCAAACCTAAAAACAAATACAGATGGCATACCAGTTTGTCCAGGTTGTGTAGAGTTATACATGGATTTGTTAGAAGTAGGCTCTCAAGGTATTATAAAGCAACTAGAGGGTCTCAAATGGGGATAAGCACCAGGGGATGGAAACCCAATAAAAGTGGTTTTAGAGCATGTGACAGAAATTGAGCCTTTCTGACTGTCATATACCATAAATCAATAGATGAGGGAAAAGTTACTTCTGATTGGAAAATAATTCAGTTCACCCTGATTTTTTTAACATCTATCTGCAGTAGAATTCTAAAACATATCATGGCTAGAACATTACCAAATTCCTAGATGACAACAAATTTATTGTACTGAACTAACATGGATTTAAGAAGAAATTATTATATGACAACATATTAATTGTACCACATTAGCATGGATTTCATAAGAACAGCTCATCTGAAATGCAGCTCACTCCATTTTCTCATTAAGTAATGAAAGATATTGATAAAGGATCACAAATTAATGTAATTTTTAAGGTTTTCACGGAAAATTTCAAAACTTTACCAAACAACTGCCTCTTAATGAAGATCAAAGTTTATGGAATACCAAAAAAGATTTATAAATGGATATGCCATTTCTTAACTAGATGTTCACAATATGTCATTATAGGGAGAAAAGTATCTACCTACCTAGAAGTTTAATTGGTCATTATGTAGGGAAGTATGATGGATCATTTGTATTCCTGATATTTATAAACAATCTTGGAGACAATTTTTAATACCTGTTTAAGACTTTTTGCTGATGTTGCAGTTATCTATAGGGAAGTAAAGTGTTTGCTGCCCATTTTAAGATTCAATTTGATATTAATGTTATTTCAACATGGTTTGGTGGCTCAGTGGTTAAGGCGTCTGACTGTAGATTGAAACGTCCCCATTTCAAATCCTTATCTCAGTATCATAGGCCCTTAACTGACTTTCACCTCTGACAAAGCATGCTTGGTAAAGTGAAATATAGTAGAATACTTCAGAGGTTTGGATTCCATGTTAAACTGTAAGTCCCATACACACAGTATGACTGCTGGTCTAGGCCAGGTGGCTACAATAGGGGCAGATTGTGCAGCTGATTAGAAACTCTGTTACCAGGTCATTACAACCACAAGAATTTATAATTAATGACTTAAATTTAGTTTCCATAAGTGCAAGGTAACATTTACCCATGAGTAAAAAGTAAGGTTTTCATATCTTTGAAATGTTGAATACTTTTTAAATATAGATGTAGCAGCTACATGAAATGGGTTTGGCACATAATATCAGTAATTTGAAAAGTCAATTCGAAACTGCAATTCATAGGTCAGATTATGAAGAATCATAATGTATCTGTACTTGAAACAGCATAAAAACTATTGTAAATCCTTGTCTGGAGTATGGTTTTGCTGTATGGGATCTGTATCACAAGGGATTTGTTAATAGTATTGAGAATTTGTAGAAAAGATATGCTCTTGTTTGTAATTGCCTACAAAAGTGTCACAGAATCCATTTTCAGTATCATCTATTACTGATAGGTCATCAGCAAATAAAAATACATTTAGAGATGTGCCTTGTCCTAAGCCTACAATGGCAATGTTCAGGTACATGTTAAAAAGTGTTAACTAACGACTTCACTCCAGTCTCAAGACTTGGTTAATTGTTAATATTTGTATTTTGTTTCTTTTTTCAAGAAATATCTTTTTATTGAAATATAAACTGATTCTGTACTATGTTTTGGATATTGATTCCTATGAAAGCTTTCACACAACAATTTTCTAACTACATTGTCAAAAGCCTTTTTGAATTTACAAATGCAATGTATGTCAGTAGGTTATATTGTGTGAGTGGAGACTTTCCCGGCGTACTGATGCAACAAAATATTCTCAGCTGTCCAGCAGGATGGTGTTGTAAAAACACGATGTTTCGACAGCTAGCTCTGCTGTCTTCATCAGGTATCATCTAGTTGTTGTTGAGAAAGTGACAGTCAGCTTGTGACAACTAGACAATACCTGATGAAGACAGCGGGGCTAGCTGTTGAAACGTAGTGTTTTTAGAACACCATCCAGCTGGACACCTGAGAAGATTTAGTTGCAGTAGTTTATATTGTCTCCTTTTCTCTATAATTCTATTTATAACATGTATATTATATACACAACAACGTCCTAACCCAAATCCATTCTGCAATTCTGGTACTTTGGCTTCTGCTATTGGTTGCAATCTGGCATTAATTATCTTGGCATACAATTTGTACCCTGCATTCAAAATACTTATTTCTCTGTGGCTGTTTGTGTAAGTTCTGTCTCCTTTCTTGAAAATAGAGATTATAGTTGCTATTCACCACTGTTCAGCACATGTTTATTAGATGTAAAAGTCACTACTTCAGTAGCATTACTCCACATTCCTTCTGATCCAATGTATTTTCTGTGCCATAAATGGTGCCAGCTAATTACACTATGGCACTTCTGTTTCAACTTCCAACTTTTTAACACTTCATTTCCTACCTTAACTCTTCTTTGCTTCCTACCTTTTAAGAATTCCTCTATCCAACAAGTCAATTTATCATCCACACTCTGTTAAATGTCTTGGAGAGATTCAGTGCTACAGTACCAATATGGGAGCATGGAGCAGTCAGTATATCATAAAGCAATGCACACAAACAGATATCTGCATGCTGTGTCACACTACCAGCCTGTGATAAAGAGAGGTGTGCTTACAACCTGATGCACAACTGCTGTGGGGGTTTGTGACCCACTATCTTTGGCCATGGAATTGGAGATACTAGAGCACACGTTCAGGTTTAACAGCTACAACAACACCAAAATAAGTCTGACTAAAAACAGCCATTTGGTGTTACACATACTGATTACTGCTAGCTATTGTGCTACTTGAAAATGCTTACTTTTGGTAGGCATTACTTTGAGTAGGCATACAGCAGACTGTGTGAGACTGGTGACTTCAATAATTTGATTGGAATCAAGGAAGGGCAACTTTCCATTGGGAAATTGTTGTACCTCATTTTGTGGTGAAGAGATAGACTTGTTATGTATATAAAAGAATGTCAACTACTTAACAGGCTGATTACAGATGAAAAGAGGAGGAGAGGAATTTCAAAATGTAAATGTTCACAGTGTTCTCTGTTCTGATAGAAATAGTCTAAGTTGGGACATTGACATGACAGCATTATGGTATACAATTGTCAAAGAGTTCATTCCAATTTAGAGTTGCAGTTTTATACACAGAAACTGTAGCAAACGAATTTCCTGCTAAATAAATTACATATCTGTCTCTGAATTCTCTATTATTTTAATGAATCTGAGAAAAGGTAGTAAATGGTTAGTAACAGTTTCTGTACAGCCTATAAAAAGTTCCAAATTCTGCACAAGTTAATTGACTTTCTCAGTTGAACACTGTCATTTCAAATATTTGACAATATACTACACATTGTACAAACAGAAAAACTGTGTTTTATTGGGCAATTAACTTTTATTTGTTAGTTTAGATGTCAGGAAAAAATGCCACAACCGTTAGATGTTTTATACATTTAAAGCAGTTTGATGGTAGGAGTATTGTGAAGTTTTATTTATAATATTTTTAAAAAAAATATTGGGTAGTGTTTTAGGGCTAACAGATGATGAGGTCATTACAACTGGGACAGGATTGTGGGCTAGGAACAAAAAGAAAATCAGTCATATTCCTTATGAAGGAATCATCCTGTTAGTTAAGAAGAGTTATTCAGGGAAACAACTGAAAACCAAAATGAAAAACAAAAATTAACCCACATCCTCAGTGCCAGGCCCAAACATTATTGCTTTGTGTTTTTAGCTGACTATATATACTCAACTTGTGGTCATCAAATAACATTTTTAACTGTCATATTAACTTTAATTAATTTAGAAGAGGAATAGAGAACAAAATCGAGTATGAGATGTATGTAAAACTAACTTAGACATGAAGGTTGTTTGGATCCTCCAAAAGAAGGCATAGTAAACCATTGTGTCAGAGGTTGGATGGTCAGTTCTTTTCCTCCAGGACCTGTACATGAAATCTGAACCATGTCCTGAAATAGCTGATATGATCAAATACAACTCTTAGGTGAACTTTTGAAAGCAAGTGCCTTAACCACTGAGCTCCTAGACTATTCACTGAGATACATGTATGCATAAAAACTAAGAAAGTAATAGGAAGGTAAACCAAGCATTCACCATAGATGAAGACAGGAGGGTCATGGCAAACACATAAACATGAAAGTACTCTACAACATTTGGATATAAATCTTAATCGTGATTAGAGAACATATGGTAAGGGATCGGATGTGTACATAAGAAGACTGTATATATATGACAAGGTTTGTTTTGCACTTGCTGCGATTTGTTTCCATCTGTCTTCATGAGTAGAAAATAGTGGCTTTCTTTCTCTAACTTAATTTAACAGATAGCTGGTTTGCACACTTTTCTCCTACTGACAATTTTAACTTTGTTTTTAGTAAACTCTGTCTCTAGCATAAACACTAACTACTAAGTACAACCTTGTAAACAGGATCTTAAAATATGAAACATCCCATTCTAAGCACATACAGATTCTCTTTTAAAAAAATGATATGAATAAGATTTATGTGTTCCTTTCTCTACCTTGGTTAACGGATAAGAACATTGTAATGGCGATCATCTTCAGCAATAAGTAGAACTTGAGGCCATGTCTCAGGAAAGCAATCAGGATAAGAGCAAATATATTCATCAGTTCCATATGATGAAGGGCGTACTACTCTCAAACTAACATTAAGCGTATAGCCAAGCAGGAACATTTCAATCTGTAACATACAAAATAATAATAATAATAATAATAATATTTTCCTTTGATATACATGCAAGCAGAGCTTGGTTCTGCAAGAATATATTAAATTTTTCAATTCAGCAGTGATAAATGGACTAGTAATACATTTACTTAAATGTAATAAAAAGGTCACATGGAGATTAGCTACAGAAATACTATTAAACCAAATCATGTTTATATTGTTAATATTTTGGATTTCCAGGAATAAAATTTAATCAGGATGATAACAATTATGAAAATAATTTAAGGCAATGTCAACACAAACAAATACATCGAAAGTAAATTCACTAATTACCAAGGTTGAGGCAAGAAGGCTGTGAGAATATGAGAAACAAGATATATGCAAACACACAATATTTGATGTGACCCCTTCATAATGCAAGAGATAATGAATCACAAATGTGCAGCTGCCTTCTATAGTCACAAATATGAGTCACGCCACATTTTGCTTCATCCTCTCACATAATTAAGGAGCCACCCATAGTATGTAAGGACGAAAGATGCTATACCGGGACTAGTATAGGGCTTCAGTACCTTAGCTGAATGTTACCTTGTAGAAAGTTCTGTTAAATTTGACTAAATAATTTTAAATGACCATGTAGCCTACCTGGAATACCCAACTGAAATGCTTAATGGCCACCACAAAGCTTTTTTAACCCAAAGCTGAGGAAAGGTTTCAGTCTACTACGAAATCACAAAAATTCACTTGAATCAAAATTTGAAGTTTATTTTCAAAGTTACATTTTCAAAATTTGCATTCTACAGTTGAGTAGGCGATCGAACAAACGTTTACAAAAGATTTCAGATTATGAAGAGGAAGGAAACCGACCGAGCCCCATTGAGAATTTCACAAGTTCATAGTCTTGACTATCATCCGTCACTCGTTACCTAAAGTTAGTATGGTGGTGCACTGACCAACCAGAAATTGTCACACCTAACTAGCAGTCACTTCAGCACACGCCCGACACATACTCGTGCAAGTCCAATATACGCCACGTTCCCGGAATAAAGACGAAATCGAAAGGCAAAAGACAATTGACAGCCAGCCAGCCTGAGCATCTAGCTTTATACCCTCAGCCGCCTGCTTCATGTATACCGACGCTTTCCAAAAATAATATAAAAAGGTGTAATTATAGAATGTGTACTAACTTTAATCGTGTGTAGCCTGACCTTCAAGGATTATAAAAAAGTATTTAGTGAAAATTCTCAAATAATTATCTTGCTTGTAAATGAATTTAGTTTTCAGGTGCATTGATAAAAAAGTGTCCGAAAGTTAATTAGTGATTCCCCAAGATGTGTGATAATTCTGGCAATTTTTAGGCGATCCTGCTGAATTTCAAATTATTGTGATAAAATTGGTGTCATCATGTTCTATATTAATTCCTGATTCTAGTGGTGTAAATTTTATTATGATCGATGGTGAAATAGCAACGTTATTAGCTTATAAAAAATCGGGTTTGAAATCTGTTTAGCCGATACTTGGTTTTTAGTAATAATTATTCAAGTGTTGTTTACACCGAAAAAATGAAGTTATCGGAATTTTCTTTGAATTTAATTACGGGTTTTGACAGTTGTTTTATTTACAGAAGTGTCTTGGTTTATTTGCAAATAAATCTCGAAAACTACCACGTGTGGATTACGACGAAATGATCTTAAAAATGTATATAAAATCGATTCTACTGCATGGAATGTTCGAAATTTTAATATGTTATGCTGCATTTTTAGTTCTTTTAGATAATCTACTTTATAATTCGAGAAATTACTGAAAACATGTGATAAAAAATGTTGAAAGTGTTCTACACGAGGTGTTTAAAATTTTATTTAAGCTATTTACACGGCCTGAGACTACGGAATT
This sequence comes from Vandiemenella viatica, assembly GCA_031002005.1. Lineage (NCBI taxonomy): Eukaryota > Metazoa > Arthropoda > Insecta > Orthoptera > Morabidae > Vandiemenella > Vandiemenella viatica. The sequence continues at coordinate 257,672,149 of CM061921.1, forward strand.
TTAATGAATTTAACTTTCTTTTGAATTATTATTATTTTACAATTACTTTACTGCATCTAAAAGTGTTAAGAATTAGTGAAAGTATCACATAACCAAATCTATTGTTTACAAGTTGGATATAATGGATTACCCTATTCCAGGTTAGTTTAAAAGTTCTTTACTATTAAAAAATGTTTATTAAGCACTTATATTATATGTTGAGTGACTTTGCTGTCTTTAAATCGGTTTATTTATTGAATTGGCTTGTGGTATCAGCTTCTACTTGAATCGTTTCTTACTTCCTATACTAGCAATGTAAATTTATATGTTTAATGGGAAGCTTACTCCCTCCATTATGCTCTGTACCTATGAAAACTAGAATTTATCCAAATTCTAAAATGCTTACAAATACTGTGTGTCATCGCATCCTTCATGCCTCCTACTTTGTTAAGAGGTGGTTTTAGCGTCTCTATACTTGTTTCCAGATAAATTAATCATGTATAAAGATCCAAAAGTTATTAAACAACATCTCCCCTCTTTTTTACATTTTTCTGTTATCTAGAATCCTTCCACCTGGGTTTGGATACATATCTCCCTCTCTCTCTCTCTCTCTCTGTGCGTGTGTTTAAGATACAGACATGCTTTGTGTGTGTAACTCATAATTACATTACCAGATGTAACTCCTATTTATATTTTCAAACATTCTCTACCACAATAATCTGCCTTTCTAAGTATGTTTCACATTCATTTCAAATAAACTCTCTTCATCACAACTTTTGCTTCTTCTGCCAAATATACACCATCTTAACTTATGATGCTGATCAATTAAGATAACTTGCATAGGATCTTCATTTTCTTCAACATAGTGAGTCATCATATCAGACACTCTATCATATTTTTTTACTCTATTCAGTAGAATAGGTACGGTACTGTCACTGTACTGGAATTTATTTAAAAATTTAAGCAAACATTTATTTATTAGCCCATCATACATTGACTGTTTTTGGCACAAAATATCTGCATGTGACACAGACTATTTCAGTATTAATCAGCAACAGTATATCACATTTCATTTTTAGCTGCTCATAGTAGAGCACAACATTAGTCATATTTGATTGATTTTGTTTCTGAGCTTAAGACCGTTTATCAAATGTAGTATCTCATACACCCAATCTTTAAAAATACTGCTGAAGATTTTTGAACTAAATATATAAATGGATTGGAAAAGTGGTAAAGACAGGTATAAATAAAATGTAAATTATAGTTTGATACTGTTAGTTATTGGCATCTAAATATAATTTTTCTTCCGAGAAATTTTGTACTAAACAGTTTCATTTCAAGAGTGCTTAGAATTAAGCATTTTTTGGTCTCAGATCAAACCTACTTCTAGAATTTTACTAGTTTCCTTATATTTGATAATTTATACTGGTACATTAATATGTTTCATTCTTCTAAGTTTCAAAATGTTGTAAGGAATCATTTGTTAGTCATCATTTATTTAATATTTCTGAGGATGTAAAAAATATGAATCTGTGAGGTTTGCAATGCTTAAAATACTGTGGACACTTCAAATAAAGTATTTATACATGTGTGAAAACTGCCATTTCAAGACACTTACGTGAGCCCGAAGTTGTTTGCTAAGTCAATTTTCACATTTCAGCACATGTGGGAGATATAATTGATGCAGATGGGAAGTGTACAAAATGAATCAGTATGAATGAACACTTCAGTCACCGCACCTGCTCAAGCTGGGAGAAGTGGAAAATGTTTGTCTGAATCCCACTCAAAACCAGGATAAAATTTCATGCTCAGACATATTACTGGGTTTTGATTGGCCATAGAAGTGTTGAGGTAGACTACAATGCACCCAGTCATGATAGAACTGAGTTTTTTGAAAGGGAGAGAACAGTGCCATAACTCACACTTTCACAGTGACCCCAAGTGAGAAACAAACTAAGGGGTGACCCCAAATGGGGACCAGACTTCTCAAAGGTCCAGATTACTTCTTGTCCTACTTGTTTTAATTTCATGTACAAAATTAGATGCACTGATTTCATCACAAGAAGGTGACTTCATCTAATTTGGAGGGAACTGAATTATGAGAGGCTTACTATCAGAATCTGCTGGTGGCATCTGTGGGCTTTCTTATTACAGAGCAATAAGGCCCAGGATTCATCACATCATTGTTGGAGAGGTTCCTTCCTGGTTGTAGCGATCTGGCAATCCACCTTATTCACTTACAACATATTGATAATATTGATGGTGTTTAATCTGTTGAAATACCTTCATCCAACCAAACAACCTTTGAGATAAAGAACTTTACAACTCATGACGAATGCCCATGGAGTCCCACAGGGTAGTGTATTGGGACCATTATTCATTATTCTAATGAATGACTGTGTTGATGGTTTACTATTAGACATTAGATTGTTTTTAGATAACATAACAGTATATAATACAATCGAAATGGCAGAAGACTGTAAACAGCTGCAGGGTGATCTAGACAGGCTATCTAGCTGGGTGAGTCGACATGGGATGAAGATAAATGCAAAAGAGGGTCAGTTTATTAGGTACACACATAAAAGGCTAAAGGTTAATTACGATTATAAAGTGGAGAAGGAATTGTTGATTGAGGTCTTGAAATGTAAATAGCTTGGCATAACATTTGATAACAAACTTAACTAGGCAGTGCACATTGGACAAGTAGTAGGTAAAGGGTTCAAAATCCTTCACCTGTTGGAAAGGGATGAGAGGATGTACCAGAGAAATAAGGGAATTGGGTTACAAAACTTGATAGCATAACTCTCATTACATTCCAAATGCAACTAGATATACCAACTTAGATATTGATGTATCTCTCATTTGTGTGCACATCAAACCAATAATTAACCAAAAGTAATTCCACTTTAACAGCCACAACACATCTCATTACAAACACTCCCCCACCCCCAAGCCCTATCATCTCCCATGTCTTCTGAATAATGTACTTTTACCTATTTTTCTCTTGATTTCCCTCCTTCCTTTGCTTTGGCAACAACCATTTTGATACATGTATAATACATGGTCCAGTCACATTAATGTGACCACCACCTACTTTCGATGTCAACATGAAATAACCAATCACAGAAGGCAGGTGGCAGCACATTTCAGTGGAGTGTATATAAAGGATGTCCTAGGGCATTGGAAAGCATTTCAATCGTTGGTGTAATTCAGAAATGTAGCGATTTATCCGATGTCCAAAAGGGCATGATTATTGGCTTTTGGGCCAAGGGTGGAAGCATTTCGGAAACGGTTAATTTTGTGAACTGTTCACATGCTGCCGTGGTGAAAGTATACCATGCATGGCAAAATGGCACTATTAAAAATCAGCGGTGAGGAACATGTGGTGCACCACGGGCTATAGATGACAGAGGCGAACGAAAGCCACGGAGATGAATTCAGGCAAATAGACGTGCAACTGTTGAGCAACTGACCGCCCAGATGAATCAAGGGGCTACCAAGAGTGTTTCCTCAAAAACAGTTCAGCAAACATTGCTGCACATGGGCCTCCGCAGCAGATGCCCGGTTAATGCAGCTTTGCTGAATGCTGTTCATTGGCGACAAAGGCTCGAATTTGCACACCAGTACCGCAACTAGACATCCACAGAGTGGCGACAGATGGAGGTTGGCACATACGGCGTGAAACGTCTGAAAGCAAACAACCTGCAACAATTGCCGGAAAGGATCCAGGGTGGAGGAGGGAGCATTATGGTTTGGGGAATGTTTTCCTGGAATTCACTGGGTGAACTCATCATTGTGGAAGGCATGATGGATCAGCACAAGTACATATCTGTCTTTGCGGACCATGTCTGCCCCTACATGCGAATCTACCAGCAGGTTAATACAGCTTGCAGTGTATGTGCGTGGTTCAAAGAGCACCAGGATGAGTTTACCTTACTCCCCTGGCCAGCAAACTCACCAGATTTGAACCCAATCGAGAATCTGTGGGACCACCTCGATCGGGTTGTTCGCGCCATGGATCCTCAACCCGTAATCTAGCGCAGCTGGCCACGGCACTGGAGTCGGCATGGCTCAACATCCCAGTGAACACCTTCAGAAACCTAATTGACTCTCTTCCTGCACGCCTCACAGCAGTCCGCTGTGCCAAAGGTGGTTATTCTGGTTTTTGAGAGGTGGTCACATTTATGTGACTGGACTGTATATTTCACTCTTTGCCTTTTTAAACATTATATATTACTCAACTTTTTTTTTTTTTTTTTTTTTTTTTTTTTTTTTGAGGCTCAGTTTCAAATTTTAATCTAACTACATCCACTTTCTTAATTTCCACAATGCAGGTAATTTATTAATTCTCCCTGGACTATCATCTAGTGCACATCATGTTATTTTTCTGATAAAGGGTTTAGACCTAAAAATTCTAATAATTTTTTCTCAGTGTTTTCTGCAACCGTACCGTCTTATTATGTAATAGTTCCTTTCCCTATTGCCGTTTTCAGTTAGTAAAATCTACTTGCATTTCTGGTTAAAAACTTCAATTAAACTAACATTTTTTATTTATTTTTCTCCTTCAGCAGGCTGATAACTAGTTAGTTACTTAAAAACCCATTAGTATGATCAATTTCCATTTTAATCTGTGAATACTTATTATGCCATGTTAGATACTATATGGCCTCGCATTCAGGAGGACGGCGGTTCGAATCCCCGTCCAGGCATCCAGATTTGGGTTTTCCATGGTTTACCAAATCACTCCAGGCAAATGCCGCGATGCTTCCTTCAAAAGGCCATGGCCGAATTCCTTCCCATTCGTTGCCCCCCATCCTTTTCCGTCTCTAAAGACCTCACTGTTAGAGAGACGTTAAGCAGATTAAAAAAAAGTTACTATATATGAATGCAATTTCCAGATAATGTAATTGCTGCATCTGTAAATGGTTTCAAAACAAAGAAAAACCACACACCATTTTAGTCATTCTGAACAACTTTGTCACCTTCCCCTAACAGACACCAAATATATAGTATTTCCTCAGTCATTCTTATTTACAAATTCTGAGAAGAAAATTAATCTGTGAAAGAATTTTCTTCTTCTAATTTGGTAACTACGTATGACTGATACTGTAAAATTGGAGTGTAGTTTTTCTTTGGTTGAAACTGTTTCCAAATGCAGCAATTACATTATCTGGAAATTGCATTCATGTATACTAACTAAGATCTGATAATATATACTTGCAGATTACAATAGAAACTGATTATACTAATGATTATTTAAGTAACTAACCAGTTATAAATTGTTGGCATTATTACTGATTTATTAATAATGGTATATACTGCTCAACATACCTGAGACTGTTCTCATAGGGGTTTAAAGTGAACATGTCTAATCTAATTAAAATATTTATGAGTAATAAAGTAAATGATCCCAGTTACTTGCACTCTGAAACATGTGGCAAAACAGTGAATCAGGAGCCAAGGTTAATTCAAGCACAGCAATGACTGCTTCTTTCTCTTTTACAATAAAAATTAGTCATGTATCAAAAGTGCAGTGACTAAGAAAAGTTGCAAAATGGCACAAACAAGATGTAAATTTCATGTATAAGTATGATACTTCAGCATCTAACTACCACAGATGGAATATAAAATTAAAAGAAAATAAAAATTAGCCATTAAGACCTGTTTAATTCTTTTGATTCATACATAGTTTCAGGGCATTATATCTTTGTTCCACCTTGCATGCTGTGAAAAAAATTAAAGATTACTGTCAGTGTGTTAGGTAGGACACAACAATAGCCAAATTGAAAACAGAAATATGGGGAATATAATGTGTAGTTTTGTATGTAATAGAGACTGCAGAGAGCGTGTCAAATGAATTAAAATAAAGAATGTAAACAGCAGAGACTCAATTCTGATATTTTAAATTTCTCAAACAGTCTTACCTGTTCTAAGCCACCTGTGTTCCCAACATCACACAGATGGTTCCTTACAAAATCTTGAAGAGTTTCTGAAGTGTCCCTTGAAAACATTAACACTGCAAAAAATGGAACATCTTCCCCATTTGTGTATTTGTGATAGAGTTGAATAGCTTTTGCCAGCATATGAAGTTTAACTGCTTCCATTATGTGCAAATCAAGAGATTGATTAGTGTTCAACATGGATGCCACTTCATCTTCTCTATTTACAATGAATGTGGCTAGATGACAACTCTGAAAAACAAGGGGGGAAATTAAAAAATGTTGATGCTATTAGAATTTTATTTGTGTAACTACACAAAGGAATAAAACTAGGGATCATCAGTCAAGGTGGCTGATAGACGTTTTGTTCTTATCTTCATGCAGAATTTGGTGTTACAGAATGACTACAAAGTTATAAATTTTAGTGGATAGAACACTGGGGATGGCAGTGTATGTTTAAAACAGACAGTTCATTGTTAACTGACTTGAGGGCTACCACATGCCTATACTTTCAAGACAAAAATTCATTGATTATGGTAGTCTCTGTCATATTTTCAAACCAAAGTTTTAAGACAGTAGGCAAAGCATTCATAACATTATGTCATAATAAATTCACTGACTGCATTCACCAATTTTACTAATTTCAATGCAGTTTGCTGTATGCAAGTTTTTGTTTCCTCATGTATGGCCAGAAGGAAATTTGAGATGGGCAATGGTACACAAACAACTCATCACAGCCTTGAATTTTAGAAAGAATAAATGATAAATTAATGCCTTTAGCAATTTTCTGTGACTTATCTAAGGCATTTGAATGTGTTGATCATGAAAACCTTATGGGAACATTAAAGTATTATGGTATAGTTGTCATTGTTAATAAATTGCTTAGTTCTTACCTTCTGAATAGAAAACAGAAAGTGTCAAGTGAGTGGAAATCTATCAGATATGAAGTACCTCAGGGTTCTATATTGGGGGGACTATTGTTTTTAAAACATATAAATGATCTATCCTGTATTACATCTAAAAACTCAAAATTTTGTCCAATCTGCAGTAGACACAAGCTTATGAATTGAAAATACTCCAGATTTCAAATTATGCTTTGACCTTGTCAATAAATGGTTTTAGATAATGGCTTGTGTTTAAACTTTGATAAAACTCAATATATGCAGTTAAATACATCATACAGATTAACACCAGACATAGACATAAAATTTGCAGGCCAGTCCATTCAAGAGATAGAGAGTGTAAAATTACTAGGTTTACATATTTATCATCATTTTAATTGGGGAGTACACCTCTGACTTACTGAAGATATTGGGTGCTGTCATTTTTGCAGTTCGTACAATTGCAGCTATAGGTTATCTTTTTATGAGGTTTATTTTAATTATTTTGGCTCCTTAATGTCATATGGAATAATATTCTGGGACATTTCTACTCATCAAGACAAAGTGATCAGAGACCAAAAGTGAGTAATAAGAATTATGTGTGGGGCTAGCAGTAGAAATTCATGCAGATCTGTTCAAGAAGTTATGGATTTTAACATTGGTGACCAAGTATATATACACAATAATGTCCTTCACAAACTATATTCTGTTTGAAACAAATAGTAAAATACACAATTACGGCACTAGAAGGAAAAATGATATTCACAAGGCTACCATTGTCATTTGTTCAAAAAGGGGTTCGGTATTCAGGGGTATACTTCTTCAATAAGTTCCCACCATATCTTAAATGTCTAATAGATAATAAGATTAATTTCAGAAAAAAAATAATAATTTTTAATTGAAAACTCTTTTTAGCAGACCGGTGAATTTATTTCCAAGGTACCTACAAAACAATTGCCAGTGGTTTGTGTAAATGTAGTTGACGTAATTAATGTAACATGTATGTTGTGACTTTGCAACTTCTGGTGTATTTATTTGTCTATTTTGTTATGCAATAGTTTATCTGTAAGTTGATAACTTTCCACATCCCACATCTCATATATTTGAATCTATTGAAAATGAATGAACCATATTGAATGACAAAAAACACTTATAGTACATTAATTTACACACATCAAAATAAATTACATATTTTTACAATTTATTGTATCATTTTTAAATATTTATTGTTATATTTGATATAATTTAATGCCCTAACAACCCAATCCAAATCAATTTTGAGTGAAAAAATTATCATGATTCACATTATTTCTTAAGCATAGGAAAGCAACAACCTACTGAACTAGCAAAATAGAAGGACACACACTCATGTTTGTGCTATAAGGATTAAGTTTTGCAATGCCTTTTGTTGTAAATCAAAGTCATTTACACTCCCCAAATACAATACCTATTCAATTTTGCACACTGCACATGACAATAATATTTTTTTAAAAAAAAGCAATAAAAGTTAAGTCTATAGGCAATTCAAAAACCACTACTACTTTTCAAAAACACTAAACATTTTATTAACTCAAAGACTAAACAAGATAACTAGTATTATTAACTGCCCAAAAATACATATTTACCATATTATCTAGCCTTTGGAGGCAGGATTCCATACCAGTCAGAACATGATTTCTCTTATATGGCAGCCGTCCAGCAAATGTCCAGTCAAGAATCCAATCACCACTTGGGCTGTTAACAACTTCAGACAAAATTTCAAATGTGCTGGACCCAGAAGGCACTGGCAATCCCTGAATCATAATCTGAAATATGGCTGCTCTTATTCCACAGTAATTATCCCCACGCACACAGCGTAATTTATGTGTGTTCAGTGCAACTGGAATTTCTGCATATCCCTGTGAACAGAAAGTATGTGCTACAACATTCATGTCTGTTTCGTATTGCAATCATATTCACCCAAGTTACAAGTAACATTAATAAGGTGGAATATCAAACAATTGATATCATACAAAACTAAAATAACAATCATATATCCATGTTCATTTCTCTTACTATACTATTGTACTGGGTATTATATTATCTGCATGTATAATGTCAAGAGAATTGTGATTAAAACTGTGCTGAGAGTAGAACTACACCACATGAACATAGTATTGTGAGTAGTGTGTGCAGTAAAACCAGTATCTGATTTACAGAGCAAATTCTTCTTTAATGTTAAATTCTTTCTAGAATGAAAACTTTGTCATATGCCTTACTTAACGGAAGTTATAGCTTAAAAATTATGGTGGTAGCTTGGAATTATAAGTCAAAGAAGACTTGAAGCAGTCCTATTTTGCTGTTAATATGGCACAAAATGGTGCTTTTAATAAAGAGATGAAGGATATTCAAAAATGTTATTGGTCACTGATAACACACTATTGAAGTATGAAAGTTTATAGCCAGTTGTTCCTCAGCTTCTAACTTAGTAATAATTCACAAAATATTTTAGGTTTTATAAATAACTCATTAGAAACAGTAGCTTATAACACTAATACTTATTCTTCAAAAATACTTAAATGAGACCAGTCACCATTTACACTGCTAATTGTAAATTGAATCAGCACTTTGTTTTCATAGACTGCAGGTTCATGTCATTGTGTCAGTCGCCATATTATGTTCTTCAAGATATTAGAAAACACTCATTTAGAAGCTATGCTGTCCACATTGAAATACTTAGATTGATTCCATAGTTACTTTCACACATTTGCACTGTCCTATTGATTGCTGTATGTGTCTCTCTGGCATAAACATCTTCTCCTCAACACTTTTACATTGTACTTGAGCACTTTTCTACATTATTCACTACTAAATCAGAACTACTTCTTTCTTGAGCTCTTGAGACAATGTTGTTTCTGAGACACCATACTGAATACACCAGAGGTTCAAGTTTGACAACTAACTCACGCTCATGCTATCCTATCACTGACTAAATTGACTCATGCACTTTATTTTATAAGTCTCATATTTACTTCCTGCCCACAAGAGATGGACCTTGCTAGCTTCAAACTGTTGTCAGCAGAACAAAGCCTAGTGGACATGGTGAGAAGTATTCCATGATGGTTTAGTCTTCTGAGCCACCAAAAGGCAGAGAGACACATTGAGTGTGTGCAATAAAACAATTTACACCAGCATGAAACACAGACACAGGACTAAAAGCAAAATCTAATCCAGAAATATTGGCATTCCTTAGCAAAAGACTGAAAGTACTTAAAAAATAAAAAATAAAACTATTAAATCCTACCTCATGAAGAAGAATGTGGTATTGATTAAATGCCACCAAATTTCTCAAAGGGGCTGCGAATTCCACATAATCGACTGGTCGATCAAATTACTACCCCCCCCCCCCCAATGTATTTTGTTGATTTTTCAAAATTTCATGTAATAGAGAAGATGGAAACGTGGTGACTGTAATGATACCATAGCACTTGCTATATGGCTGTTTTTCCCAGAATCTTCTGTCAACTTCTGAGGTAATGCCATCGCCAGAGTCATGGAATGTCAACCAACCACCAGACCCCTGCATTGCCATCCCTTGCTGACAAATAGTTTTTAATCACTCTCTTGACCTATATTGATGCCTGATAACATGGGCGTATCCAGCGAGGGGCAGAGGGGGGCTGCTGCCCCCCCCCCCTAGAAGAAAAATTAAGTTGCCTTCAGTACGCTTCGACGAGTGAAGAACTAGTTCAGGAGCACTTTGGGAGAGAAAGATTGACTGGATTATGTCTGATGAGTGTGCATCGAAATTTCGTGAAAGAACACCATGAGATATTGACAAACAAAATTATTGAAATTGAAAATCTGAGACAATTAATGTTTACATAAAAAACTAACTGACTTACGATCTTAATTAACTACATAGTACGTCCTTAGATTAAGTAGTTGGGTTACTATATTAATCAATGATAAAAATAGTTTCCTGAATAGGTTTGAGTTTGATTTTGTAATGTCATGTTTCAGTCCCCCACCCCACTTCCTCGAAACCAAAATGAGTTGCCCCCCCTAGTTCAAATCCTGCCCCCCTCTAGTTCTGATCCTGGATACACTCTTGCCTGATAAATTGATAGCACAGTGGAATGATGTTTGAAATTCTTTTAATAACCTGTGCATAGTGACCCTGTGAACTCTAATTTCTTACCAGTGTAACTACTTGCAGTCAAAATAACGATGAATGTAATCAATAGATTCTGAGGACAGTCAGAAACGATGTGATTGATTGTCTGTATGGTGGCTCCACAGTCACAATTTGCAGAATCTACCCAACCCCATTTGTATAGTAAGTAGGCGCATCTGCCTTGTCCTGTTCGAATCCAATTGATGATTCTCCACTGCCCCCTGGGGAGATCGAAACCTTGTAACCTTACGTATTTAGCAAATATGTGCCCAAACAATACAGAAATTTCTTGATATTTTTAACTGTTAATGAAATCAGATCTTATTTCACAAAACTTGTATCTTTTAATTACAAATAAACTAATTATCGCAATATTGACATAAAATTCAGTAAACCTTTTACTCTGTCACATTACTTTAATTACTTATTTAACAATAGGCAGGCTTACATCAAATATGCTGGATTGTCACAGACTTTTATAATAAAAGAAAAACAGTAATTAGGTAATTTTATGTCATGAAGAATGGTTAACAGCAGGTGAAAGAGAAAAAAGAAATATTCAGATTTGAGGTATATAGGATACATTGGAACACAAATTCCCACTAACTTGATTATAAGGTGATACAATTATTGTACGTGATTCAAACTGCATTAGCAGTAAAGCAAGTATTGAACTTATTTATGTTGTGAAAGTTGGTGTGTGTGCAACTTCCAGGTGAGCCAAGATGGCCATGAGTAACATTTGCTGTGACCACCCAATTCTCCTTTCCATCCTACTTGCCATCCTTTTGTTTTCTTTTACTTTTGCAAGCCCCCTTACAATCCTGTAACCTTGCACATCTCTTCTTTTCCCTCCATTTCCCTTGCCTAACCTCGTTATATTTGAATCACCTATGACACAGCAATATTTATAAGACTACTAGCCTCGTACCCGCGACTTCGTACGCGTGGATTAAGAATTTTTTTGCCAGAATTAAATAAAAAAGTTGTTGGTAACGAAGGATTGGTCCCAAACAATATCGAGTCGGCATAATATGACAGGAAAGCTATCACTATATCATTCTACCGTCGAACCTGCCTCTTGAAGAGAATCAATTTCCAACATATTTCTGTCACTATTCGATAAGATTTCAAAATTTTGTGACTACAGCTGTTAATCATACTGGAAAAAATATCCTGTGCCCTTCATACAGCTTTCCTTATAAAATTCCATCACAACGATATAGCCATATAGTCGTCAAAACGTAACAAAAAGACAGAGACTTACTTCCGTATTTATATTAGTATTACTGTGGTTCACAATCACACACTGACTGCGAACAACACCTGAGGGATCATTATAACGTAAAAAAGTGTACACCTACAAAATTGCAAGACTACCTACGATTTGCCTCGCATTGCACCCCTAACTTTATAATATCTATAGTTTAACATTGAATCCAAATAACCTACGTACGGCCCAGGCCTGACTCTTACGATGAAAAACAATTTTTAAAAATCTTGGCCTCCATGGAGATTTGAACCGGAGACCACGACGTTCGTAAGCAAACGCTTTAGCCACTGAGCTGCCAGTTCACTACACGGAAACACGGTCTGGAGACGTCCACATCCAACGTGTCTGTCTATCGCCGTATTTCGAAGTTATGACACAACATGTGTTATTTATACAGATAATTTTTCAACCAAATGTAGACAGTATTTTTCTCATTGTTTCAAAGGATAAGTGTGCAAAGTTTCATCGAGATCGGATGAAAGCTGTGGATTTATATGAAGAACAAACAAACAAACATACATTCATCTTTATATATAAAGATTGACACCAAGGTTATATCCTAAGATTTATGTTGCATATGTAAACCATTCTTTCTAGTTTTTTATATTATTTTAGGAATTTCACCAAGGAATTTTAAGGAACTGTCCTGGCATTTGTCTGGAATGGTTTGAGAAACAAAGGAAAGCTGAATCCCAATGGTCAGACTGCGGATTGAACCCAGGTCCTCCCAAATAACCACTACCCCACCATGATCAGTTAAACATTCACAGTGTTTGTTACTGTTTTCTCTGTATCTACAAAAAGTAGTTATTTGATTTTCCTGTTCCAATGCCTTGTGTAAATTAATATTCTTGTTTTGCTATTTATATCCAGGTTCTCTTTAATTCCATGCCATGACATCTAGAGGTTCTGATTGCAGCACATAACGGCTTCACACTGTACTGAATTCTCACGGTTTAAGTGCATATTCAGTTCAGTTGTTCTTATTATTTGTGTATTGTTATGTCCCTAATCATGGAATAAATTTAATTGTAATCACATGTCTCCTTGGTGTTGCAATTTCCACAAACAGCAGTATAATCACAGTAATAAAAATGTCAGATTAGGAAAACATAGTTACAATGTATACCTTGTACAAACAATAGAATATATTATTTATTTTCCATATGTTAGAAACACACATATATGATACAAGGTGTGGCTATAAAATAATGAGACTGATGATTCTGCAGAAGAAGTACACATGCACCAAAGCCTAAAGACTGACAGCTGTGTAGCACTTAACCTTCTATTTTGAATGCAGTGCCTCCTGTGTCTGTAAAAAAATCAGTCTCATTGTGGCATTTGTTTGTATAAGAGCTGTTGTTTTGTTTTGCCAGAAAAAATAATAAGTGTAATAATAGAACAATGAATTGTAGTGAAATTTTAGATGAAACTTGGAAAAAGCTCTACTGAAACTTATCTCTTACTACAAGAAGTGTATGGCAGTGAATGTTATGTGTGTGTGTGTGTGTTTTTTTTTTTTTTTTTTTTTAAGTGGTTTAAGCATTTCAAAAATGGCGAAGAAAATGTTGAAGCTAGAAATTGACAAAGAACATTTAAGGCCAATTTTACATAATAGTTTTAACGAGCAAAAAGTGTGTGTGAAAATGGTGCCTAAAATTTTCACGATTGAACAAAAAGAAGCTTGCGAAAATGTTTGTACTAATACTTTGAATGCCACTGAAAATGACCCAAACTTCTTGGAAAGAGTGATAATATGTGGCAAATCTTGATTTTTAACTTCTGATCCTGGAACAAAGTGTCAAACCATTCATTGGAAGGGCCCAACTACACCAAGAGCTAAAAAAACTCAAATGAGCAAATCAACAGTCAAAGTGCTAATGATTGTTTTTTCTGTATTCATGGGATTGTGTACCTTCACTGGGTTCCAAAAGGTTAAATTATTAATCAACATTACTACCCTGAGGTTCTTGATTAACTCTGTGCAAGAAAAAGACCCCAATTGTGACCTTGCACCATGTGACTTATCTGTTTTTCAAGGTCAAATCTGCACTAAAAAGAACAAGATTTCAATCTATTGCCGCTGTGAAAGAAAAAGCAGCACATATCATGAAGGAGCTCATAGAAGAAAACGTGCAGCACTGTTTCTAACAATGGAAAATTCTCATGGAATGTTTTAGCGATAGAGGAGGGGTGTATATTCAAGGTGGTAATAACTAGTTATGTATAATTTCAAAACAATTTTTTTACAGCAATAGTCTTGTTATTTTATGGCCATACCTCATATTGCAGATTCCGTAACAACTAAAAATGGTTACTGTCAAACACTAATAAATTAATTATCAACAGATTAGGGAACTAGAAAAAAAAATTATTTTTAATAAACCTGCAACAGTGAATCAAAGCAAGGAGATGCTTTGCAGCAATGATAGTAGTGAGTGTGATGAGAAATTATAAATGTTAATAGTGATCTATTCACTGTAGTACCTTCAAGATGGTCTCACACTTTCTGGTGTTCCCTTTCCACTCTTGAATTGCATACTTCAATATGTCCACTTTTTCTCCAATATTCTGAATGACTGGCAGACTATGTGACATGTTCTCATTTGCCGGTGATGTCAAATCTGAATATGAGTTTATAGAAGAAGACAATCCACTTGTGTAGCTACTGCTAAATGTTATGGATTTCTCATCATTTCCTCTGTAAAATAAACCATTCTTCAGATCTCCTTGGTATTGAAAAAAATACGCATACAGTAAAACATTCAATAATAAAAAAAATAAAGAAATATCAAATAAGTAACTAAAATATGGCAAATATTCATTCCTTCTTCAACTATTCCATACATTGTATTTCTTAAGTTAATTAATGTGTTTACTATTACATCACAATTCAACAGTAGACCTATTTTTTCTCTTAATTAAAGAAAAATGTTCAGTTTATTTTTTAACTTACTGCAAATCTTCAGGAATTGGAGGATCAATAGCCATATCCCAATCCATGTAGTCTGACTCCTCTGTATTCCATGGCACCGGTAACTGCTTATTACTGTCAGGTGATTGTGGAGAGACCAGTGATGTGATTGAGTCAAGCATTAAACTACCAAAGCCACTACTTTCCATTCCAGAAAACCTGAATTAAAAGATCAGTGATTTTAATTAAACTTAATAAATAGGTTTTTTCTTATATTTTATTATATTCTAACTAAAATGAGTGTGATTTAAAATTGCAGTATTAAAGGAATAACCAGATAAAAAGCAACCTCCTCTCATCTTATTATTATTATTATTACGGCTTTACGCCTCGTCGACGGCTAAGGTCATTAGAGGTGGGATGGGATCGGGGACAAGGAATGGGAATGAATTTGGCCATGGCCTATTTGAAGGAAACATCCTGGCATTCACCTGGATTGATTTGGGGAAACCATGGAAAACCAAAATTTGGATGCCCAGATGGGGATTCGAAACCACGTCCTCCCGAATGCAAGGCCAGAATGTTAACCGTTCACGCACCATGCTCGGTTCCTCTCATCTACATACTCATTATTAGGTGATTAAAACATAGTATTAATGTCAGGATTTAAGTCTGAGGAGAGAAAAAAAGGAGACATCAACAATTTACAAAGGCATGGATGAAACTGAGGAAAAAGGGAACGTCTTTTAGACAATGATGTAGTCTTCTGAGGAGACTAGCCGAGGAATCAAGGTGTTTCCACATGATATTTCCGTGATCTGTGGCATTTATACAATGTTTATAACAAAGGATAGGAAAAATATCCCATCACTCACCAATGTTAAAGGCAGGAGGGCTGAAGTGAACACAAATCCACAATATTTTGGTTTAAAACTTTATTCATGCAAAGAGAATCAGACCATTTGGAAAGGAAGGTGCGCACACACCAAGGCTTACTACATGACTATATTTGCCATGGAGAACAGGGCAGAAGTTGTAGATGTAGTGGGGATAAACTAATACAAGGTGAACTATCAATAACTCTCAGGTGCCAGCCTCCAGCATGCAGCCATCTCATTCTACTACTGAAGGAGGGTTATAGGCCCAAAAATTTTACTCTATGTGTGTACGTGTTTTTTACATGTCTTGACGCCGCAGGAATCCTCTTCTATGGTAAGTGGTGGTTTTTCTCCTATCCAAATGTTTAGTATATATATATATATATAATAACAATGAGCAGGAAAATGCTTTAAGGCAATAAAACTAAGGAAGGGTAGGGAAATATGACCCACCACTTACCACAGATGAAGGCAGCTAAGTTAGTTGGTATATGAGCTGCACTGTGAAGCAAGTAGCATGTCAAATGAGTGGAAAGGTTTTCCCTGAGTTCAGGCTGGAAAAGGTCACAATAGGTGGATGCATGCTGCAAGTTTTGCAGTGAGGTTTGATGCATGAAAAAGATAGATGTAAACTCTGAAGGGGAGTATTTATGGACCAAGTTGTTCTTAAGACTAAGTGGTCTGCTGAAACATGTGTGGGGGGTAGTGGGTAGAATTTTGGGGAGAAACTTGCACATTTCAGGGAAGGAATAAAGAAAGTCATGCTCACGTTGCATGATTTAATTAATAAAATTGAAATCATGAGAGAACTGTGTGATGAATACAGTGTTATGGTTGGTTTTTAGAGGAGAGGGACAAGAATAGTTATGTGGAGTGTGGGTGACAGAAGGAGATATTTGCTTTTGTATGAGATTCACAGGGTAAGAGTGTTAAATGAGAGGTTTCAATAAGTTTTGGGTGTATTGGGAGAGGATTTCTTCATCAGAACAGATGTGTCTGCCATCTTATTGTTTATTATCAAATCTGATGATAGCCTTTTTTGTGTTTTTATTCATTTTTTATTCTGTTCTTCCCTTATTAGTTTATTATGACAATTAAAATTATATATATTACCAAAAGTTATCAATAGTTCACCTCGCTTTAGTTTACCCCCACCCCTTCTCCCATCCCCATCCTCTCTCTCCATGGACAACATACACTGAAGAGCAAAAGAAACTGGTATAGGCAAGCATATGCAAACAAAGAGATATCTAAACACTCAGAGTACAGCACTGCAGTTGGCAACGCCTATATTAGACAACAGGTGTCTGGCACAGGCATTAGATCAGTTACTGCTTCTACAATGGCAGGTTATCACAATTTAAGTGAGCTTGAATGTGGTGTTATAGTTAGCGCATGAGAGATGGGACACAGCATCTCCGAGGTAGCGATAAGGTGGAGATTTTCCCATATGACCATTTCACGAGTGTACCGTGAATATCGGGAATCCGGTAAAACATCAAAACTCTGACATCGCTGTGGCCGGAAAAAGATCCTGCAAGAAAGGAACCAATGATGACTGAAGATAATTATTCAACGTGGCACAAGTGTAACCCTTCCGCAAATTGCTACAGATTTAAATGCTGGGCCATCAACAAGCGTCAGCATGCAAACCATTCAATGAAACATCATCAATATGGGCTTTTGGAGCCGAAGGTCCACTCCTGTACCCTTGCTGAGAGCACGACACAAAACTTTACACATTGCCTGGGCCCATCAACACCGACATTGGACTGTTGATAATTGGAAACATGTTGCCTGGCCTGACAAGTCTCGTTTCAAATTGTATTGAGCAGATGGATCTGTATGGGTATGGGGACAACGTCACGAATTCATGGAGCCTGCAACTCAGAAGGGAACTGTTCAAGCTAGTGAAGGATCTGTAATGGTGTGGGGCGTGTGTAGTTGGAGTGACATGGGACCCCTGATACATCTAGATACAACTCTGACTGGTGACACATACGTACGCATCCTGGCTGATCACCTGCAACCATTCATGTCCATTGTGCATTCCGATGGACTTGGGCAATTCCAGCAGGACAATGCAACACCCCACACATCCAGAATTGCTAGAGAGTGGCTCCAGGAACAGTCTTCTGAGTTTAAACACCTCCGCTGGCCTCCAAACTCCCCAGAAATGACCAGGGATGCCTTTCAATATGGCGTTCAGAAGAGATCTCCACCCCCTCGTACTATTACGGATTTATATACATCCCTGCAGGATGCATGGTGTCAATTCCCTCCAGCGCTACTTCAGACATTAGTTGAGTCCATGCCACATCATTGTGGCACTTCTGCGTGCTCATGGGGGCTCTACATGATATTAGGCAGGTGTACCAGCTTCTTTGGCTCTTCACTGTAGTTGTGTGGAAAGTCTCAGCATGCATGAACCTTTCTTGCCAAATGGACTGATTCTCTCTGTATGACTAAGGTTTTAAATTGAAACATTGTTCATGTACCTTTGTCTCATATTTTATATATTTGTTGCAGCCTTGCAGCCATCAACTTTTATGAGTGATGAGTTATTTTCGTTATCCTATTTTACAGGCATTTGTTAGGCAGATATGTTGATGGGGGTCGAAACACTTTGCCTAAACTGTAAAAAATTAAGTTCTTGACCTGTGTGGCCTTCTGGTACCTTTAATATTTAATAACATGGCCACCATGTATTCGTATTATAACCCCAAATATGAAGGGTGCATGAAATAAGTTCACTTAACACAGTTTCTGAATCCCACAATACTTATATTCTTGATAAAGTTCACTTGTACATTGTCGGTACCAGAATTATAGATAAGACATCTGACAAAGTTCCATTTGAAGATCAACAGGTTAAGCACATTCATACGAGAAGACACACTTACTAAGTCCCCCTAACATTAGTGAGTTACAGTTACAGCATGTTGGTGTGCGCAGCAACTTTACCGTGTGGAGCCATTCGTTCTGCCAACCGACGCGAAGTTAACTGTTTGATTTCTGGAGAACAAATGACCAAATCTAAGATGGCTGCTGTGATTTTTATAAGTTTTGCCAGGCCTATGGTGTAGCTTTTTCATTAATAATATCTCCCAATGTACTAAATTATTTAACTTGCAGATAATACATGGGCTTCCTAAGATCATATTCTATCTTTTTTTAATTTAATTCAGCATTCAAAAGGGTTTCTATAAGATTAACCTTAAAGTCTCTTATGTCCCCTGGAGGTGTGATTTTACGCACTTCAACAACAATTAACAACAATGTATCTTCCAAATCTTAATTATCTGACAAATGCTTAACATTTTTACCAAAACCATTATATATTCATGATCCTCTTAATTTGAGCTATCTACTGATATAAATTTCTCAATTGTATTCCTTTTAGTTAAAAAGTTATTTTTTTGTTTTATTTAAACCCATTATTAAACTTTGCCAAAATAGTTAATTTTACCATCAAAATATTCAGAACAGTGTTGACTGTAGCTGGTGATTAAAGATCAGCTGTACCTTTACTCAATCCAAAGTTATTTCAAACCATAAATTCTATCTTTCCTAATCACGTTTCAAAATGTCAACAAACCGAATTCTCTCTTCAACTAATTTTTTCTGGAAATAATGAATACACTTTAAAATGATTCTTATAACGAGTTTTCACTGTGGAAATGAATGCAGGAAAATCCCTTCAAGTTGACAATTACCTTACACAAAATCAAATAATAGGATATATTACTGCTGGGGATAGCTATTGGGAATGCTTCTGGCAAACTAAAGGGTACCTTACACATTAATGAAAGAATATTAAAAGAACTGTACATACTTCAATTGATTCTTATTTGCTGCTTACTCCAATCCAAGAGCTCACCCATGTATGTATCTGTTTTTGCGTCAAAAGAAAGCTAGCATGAATTCACCTGCCACCACATACTCATTTACTATAAAAACACTATTTAACATGCACTGTGTTGCAGAAGTCCATACATAGAAACATAGAAGCCATACAGGTATGCTTTATGTGGCTATTTGCTTGTGTAGGGGTTAATACAAATTGTATTGTTGGTGGCCACGCAGTTTCTAAACAATAATCATTGCTGGTAGAAAGCACACTTCCTACATAAAGATTGGAATAGATTATAGGTTCCCAACAAGGGGGTGTAAAGACATGTCAGGAAAAGGGGAGGGGGGTGCTTGCAGGAGCGCCGGCTTTCAGAAAACCTCGTGGGTGCTCATGCTCATTTGATGACTTAGTTCTTTTAAAAGAATTGGCGAAGTGTGTGAACCGAATTTGACAGGACTTTCCTTGGTAGGATGTTGACCTTGCAGGAAGTAACTTAGACTACTTTTCATCCTGGAAAAATTTAAGATTTCGTGCAGCAAATAATAATAATAAATTAAATAAAAACCTTCCAAATTTTTTACTAACATGAAAGGTGTCGCGGGCATCAGTTTGTCTTAAGTAATCGTGAAAATTGCATCCAAATCCCTCCAGTAGGTTTCAAATTATAAGTGAACAGACAGGCAGCTTAGCACAGCAAGATTTTGCATTTTCTGAACTCTATTCCACGGCACTAAAATGGGTTCAGTATTTTGATTTGATTGGGTAACGAACTTAGAGATTTTCAACTTTATAATAACATTGAATTGATAACTAATGATTTGTGTACACCTGGGAGAACTTAGACTTTTATTATTGCATCTAATTTGTGTCCACTAGTAATTAGTACATAGATACAAAAGAGAAGGAAAAAATAGGGGGAAAAATTGCTAGAGTGAACAATGAAGAACAGATATGTGTCATAATATTAAAAATATAAAAATGAGACCGTTATATTATTATTACCATTACTTTTATTAACAGGAGATATTTATTAGTTTACTAAATCTACAAAATTGTACTACGAATTGTATAATCAACCAGTAATCATTAATAAACCTTTTTAAGAAGGAATATTTTGTTTCATAATCTATTTAATGATATCATTTTTTTCAATGTAAATTTATTTCGCATTAGCGATTTCTTCAAGGTACAAATCATCCGCTATTTCTCGGCTTACGTGCAATACCATGTGATCATTCAGTCTTTACTGAGTCATAGCACTCCTTAAATACGTTTTATCCTTCGCAATGCTGAAAATGACGTTTCGGGCATGTATGTCGATTCTGAAATATGAAATCAATTTTTAACAATTTGTTGACTTCAAGTACCATTTCTTTTGTAGATTCTCAATGAAAAATGATATATGAAACAATGATTTCCAAATCATTCAGATTGATGTTTTTTGTTCGTGCAATATTTAATGTTGCGATGAAGAATTAAACGATCACATCAAAGTCGTCTATATAGTATTCTTTCACATAATTGCTGCTTGCTCAGTAAAAAATACGGTGATTCCATGTTACTCAAAGCGCTTGTCAATACAGCCTACGACTTTTAACACATAAAAACATATTTTTCGATAAAAGGCTGCTGAAGAGGTAATTTACTTGATGAATCATCTATCTTTTAAGGAATCCTTAATTTTTTAGTTTTACGTTCATCCAATTTCAAGATAAGAGTTAAGTTCACAGTCAGTTTCCAAAGGTTTTCAAATTTTTCGTAAGTTCTTTTGAACGATGTAATATGCGCTACTGTATTAATATTATGAATAGTTTTTTTGCAGGCGCAAAGAAATCTTCTATAAATTTGTATTCAGACCATCGACAAGATCGAGAATTTCTATCAGAAATGTGATAACAAAAAAAGATTAAAAAGATTGAAGACTTTTTAAAAACCATTTTAATTTTGCGCCGGCATCATCTTTCTTACTTTTTGTATCATTCACAATACTAGCAGGACACATTAATTGTTTTGAACAGTTTTAATGGAAGATATATGACAACACCATCTTGCTGAGGAAAAAATGCCTCAGAGAAAGGTTTTGAGCATCGCCAACTGCCTGTAGTTATTGAAAACAAGCTTGGCGTATTCGGTGAACCAAGCTCTCTTGCTAACACTAAAATCTCTCTTATTGCAGGCACTTCTTTCACTTGTGTCTCGAACATTCAGGTGTAACGAGTGAGCGACGCAATGCACATCCTTCGGTAGCGTTAACCCACGATTCAAGGCCAGTATGCGCTGCATTAACATTAGCAGCGTCATCGCACATCTTGATATTTATGTCGAATCTTCTTGGTAAGACATAAAAATTTCAAACAAATTTTCAGGTTTTTTTTTATACCGTTCTATAGAGGCCGATAATAGTTTCATTTATTTTAAGCGAAAGCAGAATGTGACTTGTTCATTATAACACTAGAGCCATCAACCAAAACTGGGTACTAGAGAGCATTTTGTACTGCTTTGATTATGCCATGCAGTACTTAGTCATTCAAAATTGAACACTTTGTGCTGCGCTGGAACCACGATTTTAACTATGAACTATCGCAGCTTCAACAATCGAATGTAATTTGAATGTTAATGCTAGTGATTCCTTATAGCTAGGCCTCCGCTCATTATAAAAATGAAGAGTTGAAACAAATGTCAAGGAAGGGGCCTAGTTTTTTTATTATCATTAAGTTTATTTTTTGATAACTCGCGCCACATGAACTAGCTACACGGTTTATGAGGTCGGTGATACAGATATCGCTCAAAGTCGATTACTGGTATGTTTAGATGTCTATGTTCATGGGTGCTCTGCACCCACCACTTTGTCCTCGTGGGTGCTGGAGCCCCCAAGCACCCACAGAGTCGGCGCCCCTGGGTGCTTGCCGCCCTTGTGGATGATATCATAACTCTACACTGTCAGAATTAGTATGGCTCCTTCACCACCCCACAGAGTTGAAAACCCTTATGCTAATATCACATATTTAGCTGATATGTCATTGTTATTAATGAGAAGTAGGCATTTACCTATTTAACAATAAAACTGTGATGTGTGAGGAGGGGTGTGTGGGAACTGTTATTTTGATGGAAGGGTGGCATGGTAAGAACAACCTATGGAATCCCTAGAATAGACAAAATCCCACAACTTGTCACAGGCCCTCTTTTCTTACAGCCAAAGCCACATTTTCTCAAACTATCCCACGCTACAACCAGCCCCTTACAAACCAACATCAATATTGCACAACCAAAAATTAACCTGTCCTCTTCTCACACTAAAATTCACTAACCAAACCCATCATTATGAATGCGACATCTTGTGTTACTACCCTGAAATATATCTCGATCATCATCAATATCATTCATCTGCAAGGATCAGGATCCAATTTACAAAGATAACTGTTGTTTCTATTTTCTAGTGAGTCTTCCTTGGGGTCTCTTTCCCTGTGGTCTATGGTTTAAAATTTTTAGAGAGATCTTTTCTTTATCCATTCTGCAGACATATTGGTACCAATTGCTTCTGTTTTCCTCAATTTTGTGAGTTAACTTGAATATCCACAATTCTATGTGAATATTTTCACTTTATTGAGTAAAGTGTATCCTTATAGAAATTTTAAAAATTTCATCTCTGTCGCCTCAATGTTTTCTTACCTTCTTCCTCATTATCCCTTTTATTGGAAGATATTTAGTTGATTAAGTATACCCTTTGTTTTATCGGGCCCGGGGTAAAACTGGAGACCTTTTTTTTAGCTCTACAAACTAGCCGGGCGACAATGGGTGGATTCTTGGCTTCGAGGCCTGGGGGCCCCTGCAGCCGGTGATCGGGGGCCCCCATCAGCCGGTGGGCCCGGGTACATTTGACCCGCTTACTCCTCCCTAACGCTGGCCCTGTCCACAATTGACATTCATCATTTGTTCTACAGTTTTGGTATTAATAATTATTTTTATTCTCATTGGTTCTCTGCTATAGAAGTCATCATTTTTTATTTGCTTTCTGATATTTCCAAATTGTATATATTGGCTATTAAGTTTAAACCATGAAGAGCTTTATACAAGCCATCTTCATCTAAAGGTAAAATTGCCTAGTCATCAACAGAAAGAAGTATATTCAAATCAAAGACTCTTATTTTAAAATTATTTTTTAGTGTAATCTGACAGTTCTTAATGTATATTGAAAACAGTGGGTGAAGGGTGGCACCTTATTTTACAATCATATTTTTGCATATTTCTGATGGCTTTATCAAAATCTTTTATATTTGTTACTTTTATCAAGTAACTGTGTGCCGGTGAAAATACAATAAGAACAAGGTGTGTGCGTTTTTTTTTTTTTTGTTGTTTTTTTTTTCTTTCTTTTCTAAAACAGTACTAGGCTTAATCCAAAAAAAATCCTATGCTATGGCTTCAGGAATTTCTGGAACCTTTTTTACAGATGTTATTGATAACTGCTTCTCTCCAGTTCTCCAGTATTGATTAATCTTAAACTTCTTTCATGCAACAATGATGGGTCAAACCATTTTAATTCTATGTTTATACTAGGAGATTTTTCATTTTTAAAACTTCTTAGTACCATGTGAAGTTCCACAATGGAGACTAACAAAATATTTTCAGTCTTAACAAGCTATATTTTCCACCTGTCCCCAAACATCTATAAAAATGTTCCAGCTTTTTTATGTTTAATGGGTTTATCACCACTTCTCTATTTCAATGAGCTTTTTTATTGCCTTATATGACAAGTATATGCATACAACATACATCATGCTCAAGGTTGGAGATATATTTTTCCTGTTGTTATCTAAAAAATTTCTTGATTTATCATTTTACTATTTGCCTTCATACTGTATACTCAGTACTTTTCAGAGTGTTGTGATATGCCAGAAAGCAAAGATATGCCTCTCTTTTATACTTTATGAGTTATTTTAATTCTTGTTCTATAAACTGAGACTCTACATTTTATATTTCAGTTTGCCTTAGCCTTGAACTTTATTAACATTATTTCACAGTCTATATTAAAGCAACAAATTTACAGTTAATATTATAATCTATTTCTATATGTCCTATCTGTTTATCAAGCCTTTTTTGGCATAGGGGTCATATGCTGCCTTCTCTAGATGCATAAACTTTTTATCTTTCTTCACTTAGTTTACCTGTTGTTCAGGCTTTTCACCATCTTGATAACATTATGATTTTGCTAGAAGTAAGAAATAGTAAGAATTTTTGTCACTGCCTCTATATATTCAAACATCCTGCGCTTGAATTAACATCATCTTGTTTGTCAGTACATAATCAATTAGTACTTCATTCCTCTTTTGTCTCAAGTAAATTTTTGAATGTCCTTATGTTTAAAAAACGTATTTAAAAATCTGAAAATAAATGTATAAAGCAAAGTTTATCAAATGGTACCATTTTGAGTTTCTGTTGTTTTACCATATGTTCCAACAATATTTTGAATAGAACTATTTCTTATTCTTCCATTAAAATTGTCCATTAATATAAGATAATCATTATTGTAATCATAGGTTTTCCCAGTGAATCTGATGCTTGAAAATCTCTCGGGCATGTGGCCGGGTCAATTGATCATAGATGAACGAATTTTCGATGGCACGTTATGCCGTTGAAAATTCATTAAACTACGATCAATTGATCCGGCCGCATGCCCAAGATATCTTCAAGCACAATCATTATTATATAAACTGTCTATTTCTTTCTGTAAAGCTTGATTGAATTATCTCATTTCTTCTTTCTATCCCATCTTGTGGAAAACAGATTGAGAAGAATGTCATGTAACCTCAGCCGAATTTTAAACATACCATCCAGATTCTTTCATTATAATAGAAATAAATATATATTATACTTCTTCAATCCTTTTTTATAGACAAAGCTAAAACAGCTGCTGCCTTTCTCTCTTGTTTGACACCTCTACAATAAACTACATAATGATCGAATGCTCCTGAACCCTGCAGTTTCTTCCTAATCTCAGAAATTGCTGTTATATCCACTCTTCACTTTCTACTAATACTTCTTTATGGCATAATCCTCTGATATTCCAGGTGGCCAGATGAAACCTTTCTGTTAATCCAAGTTGTATGTCATATTTTGTAGCAGTTGTCAGTTTTCCATTACAATCCATCTGCCTGTTTCCTGGTAGCTTAAGAATACTATATTACTTACATGGTTGTGTTACTAGCTCGTCATATAACCACAATCAGGGTTACTTTAGGCTTTTCTTTCCATTAGTCAAAAGGTCTCAGTTTTAAAGTGTCAGGGGTTAGTTCGATTAGTTACACCTTAGAAGGAAACTAATACCAGATACTGACTGCCAAAATATGCCTCCTTCACATCAAAATCTTTCCCACTTCCTCTACACAACTATGAAATTAGTCTGTAAGAGTTATACCATTATTTGATGCCCAAAATTACTGTTATAATTTTTAGTGCTTCTGGCTACAATGAACTGATGGTTGTCACCACCGTATTGTCGAGCAAGTAGATGGTGGAGGGTGGTGGGGATAGGCGCATTCCAGAGCCCACACGTGGACATTTTTAGTAGCCATGGAGCAGTGGTCATGTGAGCACCGTGTGTTTGTTGTCGAGGCATTTTTTAAAAGTGGCGATTCCTGTGTTGCCATTCAGCGGCATTTCCATAGACGTTTTAATGTGGGTCCAAGAGAAAGAGTCGCAACTCATAACACAATTTTGCTATGCATGAGCACGTTCAGAGCTACCAGTTCAGCGTTAAAAAAGAAGTCAACAAGTTGACCAAGGTCATCCAGGACGCCAGAGAATATCCTCGGCGGTCAGCCCATAAACAAGCTGCCGCTTTGCACATGTCTGACCACTCGGTAAGATGAATTTCGCGTTTTTTTCTGTACTTTCACCCATACAAAATGGCTATTGTCCAGCAGTTAAAGCCTAATAACCATGCAAAGCATAAAGTATTTGCAGAAGAAATGATTGCTATGTTGACTGATGAAAATTTTTTAATGATGAGTGACAAGGCACATTTCCATCTGGATGGTTATGTAAACAAACAGAACTTTCGTTATTGGTCAGCTACAAATCCAAAACAATTGCATGAACGTCCTAAGGTTACCATGTGGTGTAGCGAAAAGGTGTGTCATTGGGCGATACTTCTTTGAAGAGGGTGGTCGAACCGTTATGGTCAATTCGTAATGTTATTTGTTGATGCTGAAAAACTTCCTGATCCCTGAACATAAGAGAAATCGTTTAGTGAGCAGGAGGATATGGTTCCAGCAGGATGCCCATACAGCCAATGAGGTTATGAATGTTTTGAGAAACAAGTTTCGTGGTCGAGTGATATCGCATTTTGGGGACACTGAATGGCCAGCTTGCTCTCCAGACCTTAGCGTTTGTGATTTTTTCTTGTGAGGGCTTCTTAAAGCAAGAGTTTACACAAACAAACCCCGCACACTGCACAAACTGAAAGAAGCCATACGCCAAGAAATTGCCAACCTGCCTCGTGCAATGTTAGAGCAGGTGTTCAACAGCTATAGTGCAAGGCTGGAAGAATGTTTGGTCAAAGACAGACATCATTTAAATGATGTTATCTTCTCATCATAAATGGATGAAATTGGTTGTTCTGATGTTATTTTCATTAATTTACATGAACACCATTCTGTAATAAGCAATAAAATATTTTGTATCACTTTTATTTTTCATGTTGCTTTTACTTTTAAATCATCAGATCTTTTTGCTGCACCCTCTACAACTGTATCAAATATTTCAGATTAATGCTTGTGTGACAAATGTGTGTGCTCCGTATTCACCACCTAAAAAAAAAAGTAAAAAATAAAAATAGAAGGGAACATGGATACTTTAACTGTCTATTCAAACTGTAGAAGAATGTTTTTTTTTTTTCTGTTACCTAGGAGCTTTTATCTAGTTGAAATATTTATTCTAAGGTCTTTGCGTCCAGACATATCTTTAAAAAAAAAGATAGGAGAACATGTGTAGCATAAAATAAAATTAAAATAGAGAGCCAGAATACATGGTGAGTAGGGACTGCAATCTAGCAAAGTGGGATTCTGCAGTCCTGTGGGATCCCTCATCACTTGACAGTCTGGTAGATCCTGCACAAACTTAAGTGGATCTGCAATTTGTAAAAATGACTTGAAAACGTGTCAGTCTGGATGACGATGCCACCTTGTCATCACTTTTTGGCTTGACCCAGGTTCAGTCAGTTACAATGCCCTACTTTGCCTGTTCCCTTCCTGTTGATATTTGATTCATATCAACAAATGTCTTTCTGTTCTCCATCGTGATTTTGAATAACGTAGCTTATTTCACATGATTTTCTAACTATTTATTAGGGTTATAGTGGACCAACCAATTATACTCATAAAATTCTAACATTATCATATATAAGTTCTAAAAACTTTTAATCAATCAATACATTAATTTCTTAAAATTATTCAGTATTTTGAAACAATGATAGGAATATAATGTTATATACATCAATATAATATATGTAATTACTTGTGTCCATATAATATAATGTCTGCTTATGGCAGGACTAAAATTATTGCATTTTCAATTATTTTCCTACATGGAGCAGGAAGACTATATATGTACAGTTGTTGAAGAAGTAAATTAGGAGACAAAACAGTTAATACTATTTGTTTCTTATGATCTTTCTTCCGATAGCAGAAATTACTGATTTGTTTGCATTTAAAAAAAGAAAAACAGCCATTATGTTTTAGGAGTATTATTATTTAGACTAGATATATTATTAAAAAAAACTAATGAGATTGCTCAGTTGCATAGTAGCTAGTAGATATGTAGATGTTCTTGTAAACTGATGTGTTTTACTCTAAGGTATGAAATGTGACTTAATTCTGATTCCCTGACACATTTTATTTGTACTAAACTAATAGGGTTAGATTTAGAAACAAAAATGTAAAAGTGCAAAGTTACTTTAATGTGTAAGAGATTATAGTTATAATGAGTATACTTAAGAGAGACTAGACATTTTTAAATTAATGTCTTTTTGTTAGCTAAAATACATTTCACTGTTGGTATATATTATTATTTAACAATACATTATTTAATTTGATGACACTTTCAAACTTATACCGGATCCTGTGGGACTAATGCCAATCCCACAAATGTCTTTCAGGATTGAAAACACTGCAGGACTGCAATCCTTAGTGGTGAGTATATCATATCTCATACACTTTACAAAATGTTTTCTTGAACCAAGAGTTCTCATGTTAAGGGATTACTGCCTACTTTTGTGCATATAAACTGGGAAATTTTATCATTCCCAATTAATAGCACAGCTAAGTTTGTGCCTTGTACCAGAGCTAGTCATGTTAAAGTCATTGTAAAAAAAAAATAAAAAAAATTAAAAATCAGATTTTCCTAAATATATATCACTGTTCTTTAACAGTAGTGCCAACATAAAGGGAACCTATTTTTGTTGGATGGAATTTTGATATGCTGATGACAGCTGAAGTTAGTGAGTAATAAGAGTTACCTCATCATGCCTTGCTGTGTTATTTGAAAGTTCTTTAGTTTTATAATAAGTATATCAGTTAATTTATGTTCCAATTAACTTAGTCTTTACCAATATTATTACAAAATGGAAATTTTGCTGGCTCCTTTCCTCATGGATTTAACTTGCTGATCTTCCCCCATACATACATTAAAACCAATAATGCTTATCAATGGTAGCTGTAGAATTAATCAACATGAGAGGGTCTCTGGTTCAAAAACATATAAGGTGAATTCCACAGTCATATGTTTATTTTTAAAGCAAATGAAAAGCTTAACTATTGCACTATTTAAAACAGATGTAATGCAGAGCATATTTGTCATAAGTCCAACCTCTTGTATGGGTGGTGAGTGATGGTGAACATCATGAGGTAAGTGATGGCAGATGGTATAGATTCCCAAAGTGGGAGGCACACTGTCCAGGAAGTGGGGGGTCACGAAGACATTTCTGGAGGAAATGGGGGGGCGGGGGGGGCGGGGGGGGGGGGAGCGAGATAGCTTCACTACCCATGTGGAAGATCCCTAGCTCTACACCATAGGTTCCCAACCTTTTTTGACCTACCGCCCCCTTTTCGGAAATAAAAATACTCACCGCCCCCCCCCCCCCCCTCCCTGTTTGGAAAAAAAAACAGCACCGACGTCTTTTGTTGTAATCAACATTGTGTAATCCATAGCGCTTCAATTTAATTGGCTTGTTGCCCACTTCTTCAAACAGTGATTTGATGGCATCCCTCTTACGTGAATTGGACTATATTAAATATTTAAAAACAAGGACAGATTTTTTAAATTACTTTGTTAAAGAATATTAACGTTATTGGTGCCTTGTAGAAAATATGATTAAAAACATATATTGAAAATTATCAGTGAGAGGTCCGAGCTTGATGTAATGATACTAATTTTTCTACATTTGGTGCTATATTTGTCAGCAGGAGTCTTAAATCGCCACGTTCCACTACTGGCAATCTGTTTCTTTTCTTTGTTAGTAAATTGCTTACTACACTAAATCCCCTTTCGGCTAATTATGACGACGGGAATGGAATCTTCTTCTTCTTCTCCTCGTGTCGATGACAGCATCAAATATGTGGTAGTTTTTCTGCCAATGCGATGGCTTTGTCAGTAGCTGATTGGAGGTCAAATTGAAATGCATTTATTCCAATTTGTGGACAAGACAGCAAATGTACCATGGTTTCTCTCTCCCCGTACGAACATGTGGTATCTGGCTGTTCTCCCAGATAGCCCCAAGTGGCAAGAGTATCTTTGCAGCGGCCAACTCCAACTCGAAGCCTGTTTAGCGACTTCCATATGGGCCATGGTTGTTCAGACCCAGGTGGTGGACCCTCTTTTGGCTTGATCCACTCGAACCCTTGTTGTAATCTCTTCTCCCAAGCCAGTATTCTTTCATTGCTTGGAGCTCCAGTTGGTGGCTTTGAAGTCCTCAGGAACCTTGCACGGGACTTTAGTTTCGATGGCGCTGGTGTATAGCCATGTAGGGGGTGTCGGAAGTCATCATTCACTTTAATCCTTGCCACGCTGGTGGCATCTTTCCGGCGTATATCTCCAGGGGCGATGCCAGCTAGTATCTCCACTTTCCCCAGAAGCGATGGTCTGAGGCAACCTGTGATGAGCCGGCATGTTCTGTGGAGCGCAACGTCTACTGTCTTGGCTGGATTTTTGCCACAAAGAACACGCATAGTCTGCTGCGGAGTAGCATAATGCTAAGACAGAGGTGCGGATGACGCTTTGGTTAGCTCCCCAGCTAGATCAGGTCAACTTGCTTAAGATGTTGTTGGGTTCTGATACTTTCATCTTGACATTGCGACAGTGGCTTTTAAAAGTGAGACCTCTATCAAGAATTACACCAGGTATTTTGGAATTTCAGGTAATGCAATAAAAAACTTTTTTGTTGCAGCCCACAAAGCCGGATATAAATCTGGAATTTGCCTCTGTAACCAAAATTCTTGATATCCATTTTTTAATTTCAATTTTAATTCTTCATTTTTTGACAGTTCTATCAACTCTTCCTGTAGCGATAAAACTGCTTTTTGTAAATTTGAGAAAGGTTCTAATACCCAATCTGGAATGGTCATATTAAGAATATCCTAAAATCTGTTTTTAAAATCTTCTTTAAGTGCTTCCAATTCACTCCATAGAAAATATAAAATTTTAAAAATAAAAATTATTTAAAAAAAAGTCATATAGCCTAATACTGTTTTCACACACACCAGGAAAACCAGAGCCGGTGCCGGCCTTATCGCATCGAGTTCAATAAGTTTTTTGCTTTGGCGGAAGAAATAAGCATCCACCATTCAAAAAACGTTACTTTAATATAATAGTTTATTATATCGTAGAAAGAAGTATAGTAAATATTTCATTAACATACAGTTCTAGATACATCCTATGTTGACTCAAATACAAAAAGAGGCCTAGAAAAAGTGAAATAAATTAGGTACACAAATATTCTGCAGTATTTTTCTTTCACTGAAAATTTTTGACCAATTACGAAATGAACTCAATTTTTAAAATGTTATAAAATATCTACGACTGCGATTGAAATCTATAAATTTATTTTATTGATTTTTAAGGATCTCGTTAAAGGAACAAACTTTTCAGACTTACATGTGACCTACAGATTGGGAACAAGCACAAGTAAAAGTAGGCGTGGAAAGAGATGTATACATTTCTGAAAGAATATTTCGAAATGAAAAGAAAATGAAACCAACTGAAAAATGATAAATTACATGTTTATCATTAATACTAACAAACATTATAATTAACTTACACTTTACTTAAAATTGTAAATCGGGTTATGCTATTATTTGTGGTATCAACACAAAAATACTTTGTCAGTATCGAAGGCTCGTTGCCGTGGCAAATTAACAAAATAAATTGTGTAACCTGTTCTGTATTGTTATAACTAATAATAAATGTGTAGCTGATCAACTTTCAGTTATTTTTTTCTTTCACTTCAAGATCTTCTTTCAAAAATGTGTAAATCTCTTTGCACGCATTCCGTTCTAACTTTGAAACAGTCAGCTGTTTTATCTCACAAATAAGGTTTAATTTCAACTAATTCATTTAATGTCATTAGTATCGTGCGAGTAATTACTTATTATGAAACTACAGAAAATTGTCTGGACTGAGATTAGATCCTCTCCGTCACCGGCACTAGTGTGGAGAAGTGTGCATAAGAAACAAATCAGAGGGCCGGCGATCTGCTGGACCAGACTACGTGTGAAAGCTCTCACTTGATTACATTGTATCCGGCGTCGGCGACGGTGTGAAAACTGCCTAACAATATCCCTTTTCAATATATGCCTGCCTTACACGAAGTACTTAGCAAGTGAGGGTTTTCAATATCTGCCCACGATGCAATATATAAGAGCTGTAGGCTCCCAAATATGACATTGTATGTACCGGACACAGGTGCCACATATCGATTTTAGGCGCCTTAGCGCCTCCCACAGTATATGTTGTAAACGGTATGATGGTTTGTTCAGTTTCCAATTAAAGCCCATTTATTATTGATGAACGTAAATTCCACATCCCTCTCGATTTAAGGAACATCTACCTTTGACACAGAGGCTAACCATACTAGAAATATTATTCCCGTTTAAACTACGAATGCATACATTTGTTTATTTCATTGTGATAACATTTCCATATTCACGTTCAGTACAAAGTAAAGCAAACTTAGATTCACTGAGAGTTAAAGTACTTCCCGAAGCTGCTATTTCGCTAACAAGATACACCCTTCCGAATATGGTAACCACATGCACTGCAGAAACTGTTCACAATCGACAGAAGAGACTATCACCGAATCCGTGGACACGTTCAGTTAATCTGACAGTGTTGCTGGTTTTCTGGATCACAGTATTTTCTTAAATTTGAATTTCATACAACTTCATGTCAACCATAGGTATTCTTACCCTTTGTAAAAGTCTCTAAATGTCAAAAACGATGTTGATAATAATAGGAATAGTAGGATCAGTACAGAATCGAGTGCAGTTAGCATATGATACAAAAATTAATTAAAAGATTAAAACATAGCTGAAATTTCACGGCTCACGTAATATCGATCAGTAAATAGAATAATAATGAAATAATAATAATGAATATGTACTAACTTCTGTGGCAGATAGATATTCCAAAATAAATAATCTTCAGTAAGTAGGTCCACGTAAGCTGTAGATACTGCACAGGTTCGCAGTCGCTCCGTCAGAAGGCACTACCGAACAATCGAACACTGACCAGTGTAAATGTATAAGCATTGTTGATCGATCCGGAACATAAACATACTAATAATGGTGATCCCTGTGGTGCACAGCGCTTGCTGTGACTCATTCATCAACCATTGAAGCAGGTGTTAGGAACAAACATATACTGTACTGATACCAACTTTTAATCCCCACTGATCTTGCTTAAAGGACATTTGGAATTACTTGCTGAAACATTTGTTCAATGTTTTTTGTTATTAATTAATCTTATCGGCAAGTCCTTGCCAGTGTTGGCTAGGGGGGCGCTGGCTGGGCGTCAACGCCCCCCAAATTTGCCTTTGTTCACAAACGCCCCCTTCGAGCTCTCTAACGCCCACTGGGGGGCGGTACGGTCAACGTTGGGAACCACTGCTCTACACCATTGTAAGCAGTATGTCTCCTTCACCACCTCTTAAGTTGAAAATCTTTATTCTGACATCACATACTTAGTGAGTTTCCTCTGAAATGTTATTGTTAGTACTGAGAACTATGCATTTACCTTTTTAATAATAAAATTTTGGTTGAAGGGAAGCTAGAATAAGCCCTGCAATCTGACAACAAATTAAGTAATTGCTTCCAAGCAGGGAAAAAGCTGAAGAAACCAATATGTATTTAAGGATAATCAACCAGAGAAAGGAGGACTACAAATCGTTACTTTAAATATCAGAAAAGTGAATGAAATTGGGCTCTCATGCTAGGACTCACGGTGCCAAACTAAAGAGGGAAGCTACAAATGAGTGAAGGATTTAAATTGTATAGTGTAGGTAATGAGTTATGGTTTTATTTAATGAATGCTGTTACAATATAACCTGAAAGTAATTATGAAAGAACTTCTAAATCTAAATAGAAAACACATAAAACATAACACTAATACACACCTCTCATTAGAATAGGTATCTGATGAGCTTTTTGTAGAAATGAAACTTGTCACTGCACTGTCCACACCATCTTTTAGGAGGTCACTCTTGTTGAAGACACCGGCACTGCCAATTTCTGTTTCCATGTCAATTTCAATTGCTCCTGCTTCCTCAAGAAAACTGCTTCCATCATTTATGTTACCATTCTCTTCAGTATATTCAATAAGATCATCATCCCACTCCAAATCTGCCACCAATTCATCTTCATTTGAAGTTGTTAGTATCCTTTTATTAATTATTTCATTTGTATGGTCCTTATCTAATTTAGAAACTGCTATTTCATCAAACTGTTCTATTTTCACATCTGCTGTATCATTGCTTTTTACAAGTAACACCTCTGAATTTATATAATGATGGTCTGAATTGTCTTCTGTGTTGTATGCTTCAGTTTCTACCAAATGGTTTGGTGAGTCCCATTCAAAAGATTCTGCAGAACCAAAACTCCCTTGTTTGTTTTCTGGATTTAAACAGACATCTGACAACTCAGAAGAAGTGCTATTGTTGATAACTGTCAGACTGTAAAGACCTGCGAAGCATGCACGAGCTTTCTCCTCCTTCAAATTCTCCATCTCTTCTTTGGGGAGAGATTCTGCTAATTCTTGATGAACTTCTGTCAGCCCTGTATTAGCCTTCATCAAACTAGACATACCAGGAAGATTTCTATTACATTTAATAATTTCAAAGTCTTCACTCATGTTATCACAGTTATTTTTTATCTGATTTATTACTTGTTGTATGCCATCAAAACGTACCATTGTACTTGCACCGACAGAAAATTCAGGTAAAGATAAATCTGTGCTAAGTTCTGAACAGACACTATCCAATGAACCTTCACTTGGCAAACCCTTAGAAAATCCAAGGGAATCATAAGATTCATCTCTTACTAAATGAGATTCTTCTGCTGACCTGATTTCTAAAGCTGGGTTAACATTTGACGCAGGAGTCTTTTGGCATGCTTGACAGTAAAAGTCCTTTTCTTCATAGAAAGATGTTAACAATGGTTCTTCATTAGACTTCAATAACTGTAACTGTCTTGCTTTGAATCTTTCCCTTTCTGTAGGCCTTAATATATCACGTGTAATATTAGCACCACTGTCAATCTGAAAAAGAAAACGAGTAAGAAATTTTCATACTCAACAGTATCATTATAACCTGCAAATAAGTACCAGTACTATTATTATTACAAGGTATGATTCAAAAGTAATGAGCCTCATTTTATTCTGACACGAGCGTATCTCGCTGCGCACTCCACTTGCCAGTGGCAGTGGTGGGGGGTGTTGGTATCACAATGCAATGGAGCTCAGTTGCCTCCAAGCTTTTGGAACAGAAGGATTGGCCTTGAAGGGAACCCCTGCGCAGTAGTGCATGACATGGACAAATCAAAAGTTGGTTAGAGCAATGATACGCGATCGAGTTCTGCTTCCGGTTGGGCAAGTCTCCTTCCTTCAATGACACAGAGACACATCAAAGCTCTGAGTGGCACACCTCAAACTCACCCTGTCCCAAGAAAGTGCAGATGAGCAAATCAAAGATGAAGACCATGCTCATCACCTTCTTCGGAGTGAAGAGGATCGTCCACTACAAGTTTGTCCCGCCTGGAGTGACTGTGAATGCTGTTTACAACAAGCTGAAAAGAATTGTCATGCACAAGCAAAGGGACATGAAGGAGAGCTGGAAGCTTCTCCATGATAATGCGCCCAGCCAGCAATTTGGAGCCATAAGAAGGCCCAGTGGCTAGATTCATGATTCCTCAACATTTCATTACCACAAAATTCACCTAAGTGCACTCTCATATTACTTGAGTTCAAAGTATTCTAAAGGCTCATTCCACAAAACAACTAACAATCTCCAACAACACCTTTATTTTGACAGTCATCACTGTACTCTTACTTAATGTTCCCTTTCTTGAAGTCTGAATATTCAAGGTAGACACATCTGTTATGACAAACAACTTTTAACAAGCAAATAACTTTTGATAATAAACTCAACCGGGTGGGACACATTGGGCCGATGGTAAGAAGAGGTTTCAACGTCCTTATGAGGGGATGTACCAAGGAAGTGAGGGAACTGTGTTTCAAAAAATTGAACAGACCATTGCTTAAATATGGTGGTGTGGAACCAGATTATGATTATCAAATTTAGGAGTTGGAATGGGTACAAAGGAGAGCAGTAAAATTTGTTTGCAGAAATTACCACAGGATGCAATCAGTAACTGATATGTTGAAGGAGCAGGGTTGGGAGTCATTGGAAGACAGATGAGCAGCTTGTTTGGTTTGTTCGAGGCTTATAATCATGATAATGCATGGCTGTACATTAATTATAAGGATCAGGAGTTCTACATGGAGGGGAAGAAGTGACCATAATCATAAGCTGGCACTTGAATTCAGGTGAAAGGGAGGGAGGAAATTTTCTTTTCTAGGTAATGGAGTCAGGGGCTAGAATAAATTACCATGGAAAATAATGGATAGTTTACCAAAGAAACAGAAGGTACTTAAAGTTTCAATTTGAAAATGGCAGATGCAGGTAGTTGGTGAAAAAAAAAAAAAAAAAAATCAGTACACGGGAAGGTGGGAGTGTAGAGACATTACCACCGGAGTGTGTATGCTCCATTGCAGTTGAAATTAAATTAAATTAACAATTATTCACCTATTATATATTGTGATCTTACATCTGGTTTAAGAATATTTATCATTTGATGTGAGAGCAATAAAAAATGACTTATGAATGTTAAATGAAATTTTCTGTGTTTTAGACATGTGTAGAAGGATATAGGCATGTAGCAATGTCACCAGATCTTCACCACACAATAAAAGTCTGACGGAATTGAGGTGTTGGTAAGCCTACCAAATGAGGGATG
Organism: Vandiemenella viatica; assembly: GCA_031002005.1. Lineage (NCBI taxonomy): Eukaryota > Metazoa > Arthropoda > Insecta > Orthoptera > Morabidae > Vandiemenella > Vandiemenella viatica. The sequence continues at coordinate 257,709,580 of CM061921.1, forward strand.
GAGTCCCAGAGAAAGAGAATAGAAAGCCTTGTGTAGCACTGCAGGAGTGTTTTGAATGAAAGAAGACTGTGTCACAATTTATTTCTAGTCATCTGATGATGAAATGGAGTATTTTAACAAGCTACAAAAAAAAGTAACAATGATATGAAAGACACATAGTGGGAATGGAACAAATGAAACATCTGGAAATATTCTGTGGCATATGAGAAGGGGAAAAGAGTAAGTAAATAGGGGTGGAGATTAAAATATCAAACTAACGTGGAACAATTTCCTGAATCTCAATTGTTGAGATATATTGCAGGCTGCAGTGATTGCACCAAACCACTGAAGAAAGGAAAACTAGGGTTTCCTCGCCCTGTATGAATTTAATTTAAAAAAATATGTATATCATGAAATACAAAAGTAGGTGCATGTGGAGAGCAAATGCTCCATAAAAATTAATTCATTAATTTTAATGATGAAGCTGGAGGACAGAAGTACTGCATATTTTTGATATCAGATAAATGTTTAACAAAACAAAGCTACAGAAAAATGGCTCAAGAGAATGTAATGAAGCAGGGAAGGAACTAATCGTAGAAACAGCAGATGTGGCATAAATGGAAAGTAAAGATAAAGTAGACCTATCACTTACCAAATTTGAAAAAAGGAGGGTTTGAGCGACTAAAATAATTACATAAACATAAAAAATACAATAATTTTGGCCTTGCCCTTACTCATTAACATAGAAAGTGAAGCAAATGGCCATATTCATATGAGCATCTACAGTCAACCCAGCCAGCATGTGGCTATGGTGACCATGGTGCTCAGGGAAACCTGAGCTTGTGCTTTGTCTCCCATATTCATGAGAAAGGGAAAAGCATGAAATATTGTTGTTTTGTGTGTGTTTGCACAGTGATGTTAGTTGCCAAAGCTCTCCTTCCTAAGCTAAGTGATTGGTCTACTTCATGTTTCATAGCCATATAATAATCACATCATGGCATTTCCTCCTGCTCCATTGTTTCTGAGATGTGGCATATAAAAAGACAAAATTGATTTTTTTTTAAATTAAGAGAATATATATACATGTTGAAGGATCTTTGGGAATCTAGATTAAAATCTCTCAGTAAAAAAGATGTAACCAGAGGAGGAAATAAGCAGAACTGTATGCTAGCAAGAAAGGAAGATGTTGATACTGCTGGTGTAGGTGCTCCTATTTTAAAGATAGAATTTTATAGAACTTTGAATGATTCTATTTCAAACAAAGAAATGGGAGTTGATGAGATCCCACAAAATTATCAAAATCTTTGTGAATTTCAAATTTAATTGCTCCACTGCAATTAAATTAATAATAATAATAACCAAACTATGGATGACTGATCAGGAATTTAAATCTAATTTAATTTAATTTAATTGCAATGGAGTGCATGCTCTGGTGGCAGTTTCCCTACTCACACATGTTCCCCTCCTCCTCCCCCCCCCCCCTCCGTTTCCTGCACCCTCCTAAATTTGTCCTCTACAAATTTCAATATTAAATTCTTTCCACGTTTTTGGTAAATTATTCATCATTTCTCTTGGTAACTTATTCCAATCCCTGACACTTTTATCTAAAAAGAGAATCTTCCTACATCCTTCCTCATAAATGATAGGCCTGAGCATTATCACTCACTGACCAAACTCTGTGTAAAAATCTGATTGTGGTATAAGGGTTTAATGAGAAACTGGTAATATGATGCAATTTGCTGATGCTATTTTATCATTAGTAGGTAAGAGTGAGGATACTGAGAACTTACTGAATGAAGTAAAGCAAATCCACAAAGAAAAGTTTGGACTAAATCTAAAACAAAGCATAACAAAGGTCATAAATTCTGGCAGGAAAGATAATAATTATGGTTGACTAAATATAAAATAGGATCATATGTACCAAAAGAATTTTTTTAAACCTTTTATTTAGGAAGTAAAATTACAGCTGACGACCTCAGCAAGAATGCACTAAAAAGCAGTGAGGCAACACGAAAAAGGCCCTTCTTTAAAAAGAGAAACCTTTCTGTATTAAATACTTATCTAGTCCTTAGAGTGCATCTACATAGCTCAGCACTTTAAGGAATTATAGAAATTGAAATCCAGAGAGTAGGAAAAATGAAGCATCATAATGTGATGCTGTAGAAGGATACATGAAACTAACAGGATAGATGAAATCCTGTAAACTCTGAGTAATGAATGGATTTTGCACAAGACTTTGACAGAAAGAATAAGAAGTAAAAAGAGTGAATTTTAAGACAACAAGCTTGTGCTGGGGTTGGTACACAAACTGCATCTTAACTTTGATCGTGCAAACCTAATGAATTGCAGTACTAAGTTCTTCACACAGTCGCCACCATAGTTTTGACCAGAAACTAAGGAAAAGGTTCAAGTTCAATGATAAAAGTTCACTTCTGATATGATGAGTATATTCTTCAAAACATTACAAAGTTAAAGTACTGCATAGGCATTCAGACAACTTTTCCAAATTTAATTTTACAGATTCGACTGACCACTCGAGCACGACCGAAACCCCACGTTACTATTACTTCTCTATTACATGAATCTTCAGAATAAAACTTCCCTAAGCTGACAAAATTTCTACTTGATGTTGAACAAACTAAAAGTTTGCCACGCCACGAGCCCAGAGCTAGCCACCCGACATAACGCGTTTACATCGTCTCACTGCTGCTTCTAGAATGGGCGCGCTTAGGCTGTGGAGGGGATATATTTATAGGATCGGACCGTGTGAACTTCCTTGTTTCGACTTTCCCAAGGATTTGATGCGATAGCTGATCAGTTTCTGACAACTGTTGCGAAATCCAATTTGATCATGACAGTAAAATTAATCCTAGCTCTCTGAAATTTTGATAGTAGCAAGATATTATTACAAACGTCGAATTAAGTTATTATAAAAAATGTTGTTACTTTAATAGTTTAGCCAGAAAAGAGTCGTAAAGATGTGATTGCCATAACTACCGAAATATTGCTTCTATCGAGCTGAAACAAATTTAATTCTATTCTCCTATTGCTCATCTATTACCTGATTTCAAATAAAGAATTTTACCTATTTTTTAAAATGGTCTAAAACTCGAAAATAAAATTTAATGTCTTGAAATATTTCGAATATTGACTTAAAAATACCTCTAAACAAATTTCCCTAATGAAAAACTATTACTGTAAAAATTTGGAATCTCTAAGTTAATTCCCTGATTTATTACGAATTTTTGTAGATATCACCCTCGGCGAATGTCGAGCGATTGCATCATTGCTTACTCGCGCCAAAACCCATTTTATTTTATTACTATAAAATGCTTTAATATTTTGAAATGAATCTTTTACAGAAGTCTTTAATTTTAAATAAACTTTACTCTGAATATAATTTCTTTTCATGAATCCCCGAAAAAGACTGAAATATCGAACTTTTACCTAAATCACATGTCTGGCTATATCAAATTATATTCAAAAAACGATCTTTAGGTTACATGAATCTTTCTAAAACTTTAATATGTTATCTAAACCGAAATTACGATACTTTATCTCTATCACTTGACTTCTTAACTGTTTTCCTGATAGCTAAATGCTTCGTGTTTAGAGTGGAAAAATTACGTGATAAAATTCAAAACCGGCAAATCACTTTCAAACATATTCAGACTCTAAGTAAGATCTTTTAATAACAAAACTAATTATCTACTGGCTATATATCTACCTAAACATCTTTTAAACTAACGAAATATCTTGGTTTATTGAAACTAAATGAAAGTCAAACACTACCTATACAAATCTGAGGTTAAGTTTCTGATCAGCTGTTTAAATGAATTTAACTATTGAATTTACTGCTTATACTTGAACAAATACTTATTTAGGACATATTACTGGGAAATATTTTCAAAAATTAACTATAAAAATGTCTTTAAAAGGGTGTTCCCATATACTTCAACTGAACCTGCTATCTCAGCAACTAATTTCGTTATGCGAAATTCTAAGATGTGTTACAAATTTTAAGAAATGTTAAATTGGTTAATATATTAGTTGAAGGAACAGTCAAAAAAAGAGGTATTCCTGTGATAAATGGTGTTAAGTCGCGGCCTTTTTTAGGGTAAATAAAATAGATTTATTAAGATGTCTAAAGGAAATTAATGTCTCTGATGATCATAATTTGTTGAAATTAAAAATTCCAACTGATATACCAGTATGTAATAATAAAATAAACAATTCAAAGTCATTGCATCAAAGTGTTAAGACCAGTATTTTCCACCAAAATATAAGAGGAATATTTAGTAAAACTGATGACATTACCTTAAGCCTAGAAGAGATTCAAAATTCCAGAAATTTTAATGTAGACGTTTTGTGTATATCTGAGCATCATTTGTCTGATACAGGAATATCTCAGCTGTCCATCCCAAATTATAAATTAAGCTCTCATTTCTGCAGATGTAAAATGGAGAAAGGGGGAGTTGCCATTTTTGTTAAAAATAATATTGAATGCAGTAGTGTAGTTGTAAGTAAGTATTGTATAGAACAACACTTTGAATGTTGTGTTACTAAACTAGAATATGATAAGGAAGAGCTGATAGTGATAGCAATTTACAGGGCCCCCTCAGGTAATTTCAGACTGTTTTTATCTCATTTAGAGTCTTTGCTACTAAGTTTTACAAATAGCAAACAAATAGTATTATGTGGAGATTTCAATGTTGACTTTCTGAATCACAGCAATGATAGATTAGATATGGAAGCCTTGATGTTGTCTTTTAACTTAACAGCACTTGTAAATTTTCCTACAAGAATACAAAATAATAGCAGGACTGCAATTGATAATTTTTTTATGGATATTTCTCAGTGCAGTAATTACAGCATACTTCCAGTAATAAATGGTATCTCAGATCATGATGCCCAGCTATTATGTATTGAGTCCAGGAACACTGTTAAACAGATAAAGAAAAGCTGGGTTTATAGAAGAAATATTAGTGAAAATAATATAAAACACTTCATAGATACCTTAAACAATGAAAACTGGTTAGAAGTATATAATGTGCAGGGTGTTAATGCGAAATTTGATTCCTTTCTGAATATATTTCTAACACTTTTTGAAGGTAGTTTCAAAAAAAGGAAAATTATCAACACTCCAAACAATGAACTGGGCATGGGATGGATAACAAAGGGTATTAGAATCTCTAGTAAAACAAAGAGGGACCTTTATTTAAAAATGAGAGAATCAGATAACTATGCGCTGAAAGTTCACTATAAACTTTATTCTAAAATACTAAGAAATGTATTACGGAAGGCCAAGAACAGGTACATATCGGCGAAAATTGAAAATTCAGACAATAAAATGAGAACAATATGGAATATAATAAAGACTGAAACAGGAAAAACTGTAGATCACTCTAACGACATAAAAATAGAACAAAATGGATATGTGTATAGCGAAGTAGGGGAAGTTTGTGAAATATTTAACAAACATTTTATGTCAGTAGTAGATAAATTAGGCATAGAAAAGCAATCCCCACATAGTGCTCTAAGGCTTCTTGAGACTGCTTTCCCAAATAGCTTTGTGGATGAAATTGCCACCAGTAACAGTCTCAGAAATAAATAAACTTATTAAACAATTAAAACCTAAAAATTCTTCCAGCTATGACAATATTTCAAGTAAATTACTGAAAAGATGTTCAGACTGTATCAGTCATGTACTTGCTCACATTTGTAATGAATCCTTAATACAAGGTGTTTTTCCCAATAGAATAAAATATGCTGTTGTAAAACCATTATTTAAAAGAGGAGAAGTAACATATTTAGACAACTATCGTCCCATTTCATGACTTTCAACATTCTCAAAGGTTTTTGAAAAACTCATATATAGTAGAGTAATAAAACATGTTACACACTATAATATCCTCACTGATTCACAATTTGGGTTCAAAAAAGGATCATCCATAGAAATGGCTATATATTCATTTTTAAATAACACATTTGAGGAACTGAATAATAAAATGAATCCTGTAGGAATATTTTGTGATCTTGCAAAAGCATTTGACTGTGTAAATCATGAATTACTTTTGAAAAAAATGGAATACTATGGTATTTTTGGGACCGCAGGTAAATGGCTTAAATCATACATTGAAAGCCGAATGCAAAAAGTTTCAATTTTTGATTCTAAAATAAGTAAAGATGCTTCATCAGACTGGGAGAAAATAAAACATGGAATTCCACAAGGCTCTGTCTTAGGTCCCCTCCTCTTTCTGTTATACATCAATGACCTTCCTGGAAATTTATCCGACAAAGTTAAGAGTGTTTTATTTGCAGATGACACTAACCTGACTGTGTGTAAAACACCAAACAGTACTATTGAATTTAATGTAAATGAAGTACTTAGAGTAGTAGCAAATTGGTTTAAGGCAAATTCATTAAAATTAAATTTTGAAAAAACACATTATATTAGGTTTAAAACAAAAACTTATGCACAGCCAGATATATGTATAAACTATAAAAACAACACAATCTTAGAAACAGAGAGTATAAAATTTCTTGGTATTAAAATAGATCAGAAACTCTGTTGGCATGATCATATCACTACACTACTGACAAAGTTAAGTAGTGCCACCTTCGCAATACGAACACTTTCTCTAACAGCAGATCTAGAATTAATGAAACAGGTGTACTCCTCATATTTTCATTCAGTAATGTCATATGGCATAATTTTTTGGGGAAACTCTTCACAAAGTAAAAAAGTTTTCATAGCACAGAAAAGAGCTATTAGGTTTCTGTGTAGGGTAAAACCAAGAACTTCTTGCAGACAACTCTTTAAGAAACACAATATTCTTACAATATATTCTCAGTATATATATTCTCTCATGAGCTTTGTCATAGAAAATTTTAACCTGTTTACACCTAATTCACATGTACACAGTTTCAATACAAGAAACAGAAAACACAAACATCTCTGTCATTAGTACAAAGAGGAGTTAATTATTCTGGGATACATCTGTTTAATAAACTACCTAATCGTATAAAACAGCTTTCAGATAATAAAGATGTATTTAAACAAAAACTTAGAGATTATCTTATTGGCAACTCCTTCTACTCAATTCAAGAATTTGAAGAAAATAATTAATTGTACTCATTATGACATTTGCAAAACTCAGTTGCAAAAATGTATGTTTATTATTATTTATTGTATTTGTAAAATATGTATGTATATATATTTACTATGATATGACTCATATTATGTGTATATGTATCAACAATAACATGTTTCACATCCCAGAGGTACTTCCTCAGCAGGGATCCATGGAACAAGATTGATAAATAAATAAATAAATAAATAAACATAAGAACCACAGTATAATTGGGATATATTATTGAAGACGTGTTGTAAATAGTATGTTTAGATGAAGAGATTAGTTCCAGTTAAGAACAGATGAATGACTGTAACAAACCAGTCAAGTTACTGAAGAACAAAAAGAAATTGGAATGAATATTCACGAATATCACCAGAAAAAAAACCTTTTAAAAATTACATGTTATTTACCTTATTACTCGAAGAGAGATTAATGATATCACCAAGCTTTTTCAGCAGCCAGTTTGTTGGTTTAGCATGTTGTCTTGAACAAATATGCTTTGGACATCTCCAACTCAATTTTGCATAATGATGTACTTCTGGGGCTGCAGCTTCGTGATGAAGAGGACAGTGTCTGACACACTTACAAACCATTTTTTCATTATGTTCCTGAGAAGAACCACTCTGAAACAGTAATGAAAATATTTACTTTTAAATATTCAATAAAGGTTCACAATTATACCATAAAGAAAGATAGTGAAGTTAATAACTGTTACTAAAACTTTTTTAGAAGAAAGAGCTCAGACATGTGCAATGAAGTTCACTGATAGAGAAACCTAATAAACTAGTGAATTTTGTGTGTAGGAGAGAGAAAAGGGTACTTGACACTAAAAATAAAACTATGAAACCTTAATTGGAAATGATAGATTAAGTTGTAAGTATGCCAAAAATCAAATTTATTTGTTGATTAAGAGTTGAAAATACTTTTCAATAAAACAAAAATCTGATAATGCAGCCAATAGTCATATGGCATGAAACATCAATCAGTGCATGTTATGTTGGTCCTTTGTAAATGTTATTTTTGCTGCCATGTATTTAGTAACTGTCGAAAGTTTGTGCATTCTTTATTTAACGTTTTAAGTAAATTCATAATTTAATTCCAGTTACCTATCAATAAAAGAATAATATTTTCAATGTAAGCTGGATTTACCAAAAGTAAAAGCTCTAATTTGTCCAAAATTGAATGCTGGGAATGTTTTTTTGCATCATACAGTGATTTTTGCTAAGCAAAATTTCCAAAAGTATGTGTACTAAAAAATTAAGAGTGCAATTTCATGCTGAAAAGTGTATGCATTGTCATATAATTGAGAAAACTTATGTAATAATGTAGTCTTTCTCATTGTTGCATTTGATTACTAGGGTTATAGGTTAGATTTTAGAAACTTGCACACCCTAGAAAGAGTTTTTATTATTAGCTAGAAATTTATGTTATAAGAGAAATTTTATGAGAAGCAGTAGTGAAGTTGAAATTATTACCTATTTACTGTGTACTTGAGCTGGCAGCAAGCATGCATCATGACAATCAAATAAATTGCAATTTAATTAAATATTATTATTATAATATTACAAAAATTCTTTGGGATGGTATTACTAATATACCGAATGAGTTGTGCATTTAAGTCACTAAGCAGATTGTATATTGTCTGGCTAACTTCAACAGGTTACAAAGATATTATGTCTATAGGAGTACATGATATTTAACCTCCACAATTATAATTTATTTATCAATAGATATATAAGTTTATCACAGAGAAAAATATTAGGGTATGAAATTTATTGAACATGATGAAATGTGAAGTAAAAACTTACAAAAAGTGGTCTTCACAAAAATGTACCAAAGATTTTGTAGATACGAGCAATTTTTCTAGGTTCTGACATGCAAGTTTTATTTATTTTTCTACATGTTTTCCTTGTTTGTAACATAAACAAACAATTTGTTTAGAGTTTTATTCGATGTGTTTACACATTGAGGGACTATATACAACTTGTAAACTGTATAACTCATTTTATTAATGAAATTTCTTCTTTGTTTACAACTGCAGATTCAAAGGACTGGCGTCACAGCAGACAAAATGTCTGAGAGGTTTGGTGCCAGTATTAAAATTAACATAAAAAAACTGAAAAATTTTCCATTTTTAAAAAATATGTATATTTTCTTGTTATAGGTGACACATAGGTACAATATTGACTATTTTTCATTATCTATCAAAGAGAAACCACAGTTTTGAAACTGCATTGTGGAAAAGCAAACTGAAGTATAAAAGAACTCTTACTACAATATTTCTGTGCCAACATGGTACTTGATCAGTTTTTCTCTTTTAGTGGACATCCTGCCATATCTGTACTCTTTTAAGGCAGACAGTGGTAGGTTCATGCATGTGAGCCACATATATATGCCATAAAGACAGCATTCTTAGGTTACTAAGACACATAACATGTTCTTATGAGAAATGTGGCCAATGAACAAACTAAATTAGTGCAGGCGCAAGATGATCTGTCAGCATGCTATCAATAGCTTTTAGTGTGAAGTGATGAGGACAACACAGTTCTGAATAATGCTGCATACATAAACGAAACAAATTCTTCTTTGAGTTACAAATTGAATTGATATTGTGGAAGTCTAAGCTACAGACTGGACTATCACCTCACACCACAAATGCTGCACCTGGCAGAGCAGAGTGAAGAATGACTACAAGTCTTGACCAGATGGACCATTTTGATCAAGAGGCCATGGATCAGCATTCATTCCACCATGTATCAGCCTATGAAGCTGACAAGTTGGGACAACATACCGCTATGTCTTGCTGATGGCCACTGTTTGAGCTGTTGCGTTGTATCTATCTCAATATCAAGTTTGTTTTCATTGTGAAAATCACAATGGTGAACTTTAAAAAGTTGTGACACTGAAAAATAAGTGTACTCATGTGTGAGTGTGAAAGGGGAAAAAGAATTGCTTAACACACATTTGATCCTGTGAACAATTATTTCATTTGAAATTGGATCAGGCAGACACAAGTTATGCTGAACAGTGCCATACTACACAAGTTCATAGATCAGCATGCTGACCTCAAGCAGCAAAGTCAGTGGTTTCCAGTAGCTGGCAGTGTGAGTAACAGGTTCTAGCCAAGAATGGTAGCTGAAAGGTATGAGTCTTGTCACCTACTTTAATGAGAACTTGGAGAAAAATCTGAAGGAAATGTTATTGCATGAAATTAAAGATAAGCTTGGCAATTGGGCAGTCATGATTTCTTGAAAAAAATGAAAAATCTCAGAATTAAATAATGAAGTACACAGGCTAACAAAATGATTAACGAACTGAAGTCTAACAGAAACATTATTTCATAATCAAGCTATGATAGCTCTAGGTCACAAAGTCTCTGAAAAAAGGGGAAATATTTGATTTCAATTAAACATATAAATAGTTTATCTTTACAGATGGATTCTTACTTCTTGATATAAGATTACCAAGTTCCAAGTACATTGGTGGAAATTAAAAGTGCAAAACCCAGACAGGAATGGTGAAATTGCAGGAAACGTTTTAGATATATCCAGGGTCATGACTAGCAGAAATGATAAACAAAAACCCTGTGTTTCATCTAAAAATACAAAATTTGTCATTTGCAGATGACACAAACATAGGGAAAAAAAATACTCCAGATTTATCTACAGAATATATTTCAAATTATGTCTTTGAACTTATTAATGAATGGTTTACAGTTAATGGCTTGTTTTTAAACTTTGGCAAAACTCAATACATGCAATTCAGTACATCACGTAGATTAACACCAGATATAGACATAGAGTTTGCAGGCCAGTTCATTTGTAAGACGAAAAGATACACCAGGTTAGTGCTACACCATTCTGCCTTAACCCCAACCATGTGCTATTGCCTTTGGATATACAGTTTGTGATTTACTGAAACTCGACCGCCACCTATGTTGATCTAACCTCAACTTAGGAAAGGTATATAGTCATTAAAAGTCACTGTTGCAATTTAAACTTGTTAAACCATATATTCCACAAAAAATTTATAAATTCACGAACTTATGGCATCGAAAACCATCACCGAAGAATTTTAATTGCAGGAACCATTAACACATTTGAGACAGACAAACCTCACGGCCCCTGACTGAATTTACAGTCACAGGAGGTATGCTATTTTCGCCAGACACTAGCCTCAAAGTTTAGCATACCTGCCCGGGCACTTACATCCTCCTAGCTTCGTGCCCTGATCACCCGCAAAGTAGCGTGATCACTCTCCAATTGATTTTCAAGGATTGCCAGCAAGAAAAGCCTAGGGCTGCTAATTATAGAAAACTCCTGAGAACGCTTCATTTTCCTGTTTCCCATGAAAGCAGTCCCATTTTCTGATCAAATATAATCCACGCCTGTGGATTTCATCATCCGATTTCCTCAATGTGCATAAATAAATTCCTATCTGCCTGAAATATTGTTATAATCTCGAAATTTATATTTTTTAAATATTTAAGTGACAGCCTGAAACATACTTTAAATGATTATATGTATTTTTATCTATAAGGTGTGAAGTTTTTGAGTTGCTATCTGATTCCCTAGATTTATTATGAATTTCTGAATTAGACGCTGTCCCAGGATGATGCAACAGGAAAAACTGGCTTGTTCCAACATCTTCTCAAGACTGTAAAAGTCTCTACTTTGTCCCATCCTGATCAACATACTACATATATCTTAGTTAGACTTACTGAATACTATTTGTATCACATTAAACTTTCTTTTGAATATAGTTTTCTCAACTGAATTTACTTATATTTTCTAAACTTTTTATTTTGATCTATCTCCGTGTTTTGAAAGTTTTTACAAATCGCTCAAAAACCAACCTTTAAACTTTAGTGAACCTTTCCAAACATTAATATGATGTGTAAGCCAAAATTATGCTTCTTTCCTGCTATAAACTGACTTCCTATCTTTCAAATTATGATTTCTAGAATTTTTTTAAAATGTGTAATTGCATCTTAATTTTTTTTATTTTTTTTTTTTTTTGTTGGTTTCAAATTTTGAAGTCTCATATCTCTTCAGTGAAACCTTCTACCTATAATGTTACTAACTTCATTATACTAGTTGCAGTCCTAAATAGCTCATAAAATGAAGGTAATACATTCTTTTATGAAATAGTCTGAATCTGACATACCAGATATGTGAATATTACGTTATGCAATTTTGTTATGCAACTGTTTAATGTACCATGTATGCTATGACTGTACATCTTCCAGTGTATGTATTATTTTTTTATGAAATAGTTGATCTGTAAATTAAAAACTTTCCACATCGCACAGAGCCAATCTCTTATATTGGGATCAATGGAAAATGAATGTATTTTATTGCTGTATTGTATTGAAATGGATCAGGCTAAGTTTATTAACTTTAGATACATTTGTCAGTAATAAGTGCACCCACCTTGAGCACCTATACATTCATGTATCTATGCCAGCATTGACTCAATAAGTTTTCAGATGATTTCTTAGGGTATGTCTCTCTGTGCCTACATGTCCAGTTGGTTGTTGCACAGTTTGTGCTGGGTGACCATGTGATCTAATGTGTCTACTCCTGGCATCCTAGCCATGCTCTATTGGGGACAAATCTGGGTACCATGTGGGCCAACTTGTGATTGTAACCCCTTGCACAGGTTGTGTTGTGATGACCACAGTATGAGGAAGGCTGTTAATATGTGGGAAAATGCAATTTGGAATGTGGACAAGAAGGGTATCACAATATGGTGCAGCACTCCATCCACATAGTGGTGGGTTTTTATTGTGCCTTTAATAGCAACAAAGTCGGTCTTGCTGTCAAAACCCAAACCAAGGCACCAGTGCCTGGACCTGTGTGATGTTCTGAAATCACAGCAGAGTAAACTGTTTCTCCACTACACCAGCATACATGTTGTCAATTATCACTTTGACACAGACGGAATCAAGACTTGTCCCTAAACACAAATGTTTGCCATTCATGTGTCCATTTGCATATTGCATTACACCAGGTTAGACAATGCTGTCAGTGAAATCGGGTTAAATGGAACACATTGCATAGGGGCCAGAGAGTGTAACCCATCTTCAAGCAATTGATTTACAATCATCCTGATGGTGACTCTCTCTATAACCACCTTTGTGATCAGTCACCCATCTGCCAGCAACAGCCACCCACACAATTTGGCAGTCTTCACATGCTGTTGTCCTTCTGTAAGGACCTACCTGTGACTATTCTTAGGAGTTCTGTTCAGGATAGGAATGCACAGAATTAGGATTGGTGCTTAGCACCTATCAGGAACTAGTGGTTAGTTGGGGTTTAGTACCAAACACTTAGCCTGAACTATAACCATGCTGTGGGTTGCCTTTTGATATAAAGATTCTGCTGTTTATTGGATAACCTCAATCAGGAAATATATGTAGAAATTAAAGTCACTGAAGTGAATAAAAATTTAAATAGTTACTATATTCTTCAGAAAAAAATACAAGTTCGCAGAACAATTCTTTATGCATCGGAATTCTTCACCGAATTAAATGATTGCAAGAACTGCTAAATGATTTGAGTCAGCCAACCTCATAAACCCCTTACCTGATTACAGTCACATGAGGATTTGCAAGTATTTCAAATGAGCACCAAAAATTCCAAGATGTCTGCCAGAAATACTATATCATGGTATTGCTTGTTGACTATTGCCTCCCACTTTGTGCCAAATCCTGGCTTGACCTACAATGCGTCTGCTCAACTAACTTTTACTGACTGGCCATGAGGGGCTCTACTGTGCTTCTATTTGTAGCTGCATCATGGGAACTAGAAAAATCCCCAATTCTTATGACATCATCCAAAACTTTTGGGTATCCAAACTATTCCAAACAACTTGAAATTTTTACAGTAGATAGCCAAGATACTAAAAGTCAAAACTAATTCTAATGAAAATTTCTGTAACTATCATCGTTTTTCCGCAAAAAATTATTTTCAAACTTTTTCAAAAATGAAATATAGTCTTCGCGGGTTTTCCGCCGTATATTGTTGAAGAGAGACAACAACGAGCTACCTGAAGATGGCAGCAGAGCCAGCCGCCGAAAGCTTGTTGTTGTCTCTCTTCAACAATATACGGCGGAAAACCCGCGAAGACTATATTTCATCGACACGCCGTGAAAGCCTTCGTTTTTCAAAAATGTTTATAACATAAGTTTTAAGAGCTACAAAGCTGAAGTAACATTTAAATTGATTTATTCTTGCTCCTCTTTCATTTGATAATGAAATCCACTTTGTTAATATTTTTTAAGTGGCTGAACGAAAAATGTGAAATTCAAATCATAGCCATTACCTAAAGTATTTAAGTTGTGGCTCTGAAAATTGTTTTAAAAGATTCTACATTAACTCTTCAATAAGATACCATCACTACCTAACTGTAATAAGAGTTCTTTGATAGCTTTTTCATCATTTTCTAAATTCAGCCCCCCCCCCCTTTTGATTCTGAATGCTTTCAAATCTTCTCCTGGAAACCGCCATTGCGGGATGAATTTTAATTATTTCTTTTTCAGATATCTGCCAAACTAATGCATAAATTCAAAAACCAATTAAAGTGTCATGCTCAGAAAAAAACTACTCTTTCATTTAAAGATAATACCCTTGGTGAAAGTTTGGCCCCCAAGACCTCTTGACATACCCAATTTTCAAAATCTTCCCAAAACATCCTTTAAATTTTAGCTACCTTCCTCAAAATTTAATATGATATGTAAGCCACAATCACGCTTCTTTTAAGCTATAAACTGTTTTCCTATCTTCAAAATTGTGGCTTCTAGAATTTTAAATGTGTTTACTGCATCATTCCGATTTCATACAAACCCAATTTCAAAATGCTGAGATCTCCTCGGGAAAACTTCATAGCTGTGATGTTACAAGTCTCATTTTGCTAGTTAGTGTCTGAAATATCTCTGAAAATGAAGGCAACATTTTCTTTTACGACATAATTTGAATTCAATTATATGAAAATGTTGATACTACGTTCTCTCTTTATGTAACTGTTTATTCTGAAATATCACTTGAAGTACTTACTCAAACAACTTTAAACCTGATCTGCCATGTTATTGTGGTGAACTCGATGTTCGATAAACAAATTTGGTTATGAAATAACAAAATTTTAGGTTACCTGACACATCCTCTGCTACCCACAATATTTGTGAATCGCAGAGTATAGATGTAGATTCCTGTCTAAATAGAATAAGGGAAATATATACAACTCTGGAGAACTGTTCATTAGTGACCGCAGTGAATATCAATCTAAAATCTGTTCTCTGACACTAAACTGATACTTAGGGGGAATTACTGGGATACAAGTCAGAAATCAAGCGCATAATCCCTCCAGTAACATTGCTGGTGCTAACACAAGTACTGATGTATCAATTAGAAACATACATGTGGGAAATCTGCTTCAGAGCTGGAGAGTAACTGATAACTTGACAACAATTTGATAGTATTTGAACTGGTCAGAAAGTAAATACCAGTAGTATATGTGGAAACATTAAAACATGCATAAAATCTGCTTGGTGTTAAGCTGAAAAATATGTACACTGCACCATAACTGCTTGTAACCCACTGCAAAAAATTAAATAGGTGAAGATGTTGGTAGAGTTTTTATACCAAATGTATTAGTACCTTCCTGTTATGATAAGAGAGATAATCTTCAAGGTAATATAAACAAAAAAGAAGTGAAAGTAGACACATCATTTACCAAATACAAAAGCAGGAGTGCAGTAGCAACACAAAAATGACCAACAAAATTCATAGCGTCTCACTCCTCTAATTCATGACAAAGGATTAACCTAAAATGTAGTGAATTATGTTTGTACTTTTTTGTGTCATCATTGCACACCTGCTGCCATCTTTGGTGAGTGATTGGCTTACTTTTCCTACACACATTGATAAACTCCCATACAAAACAAGAGTCTTCAGAAGACATATTAAGGAATAGGTTGGTAAGAATAAGAGGCTGATAAGAAGAAAAGAGACAACAAGGCAGTAGGGAACTCTTGAAATAAATGAACAAGGAATTAGAAGCAGCAAAGAGAGACGCTAAAGATGGGTTTAAGAACAATATTTTGGATGCAGGAAGGCCACTGAATGATTCATCTAGAAATTTCCATGTTTGAAAGTTGATGGAGAGGGTAGGTTTTTCAGAGAATTGTAGATAATGATGAAAAGGGATTTAATGAGGATTGGAGAAACAAAGGGCTTAGTAAGACCATTAGGGACTACCAACCAGGGATGGGAGGGTGTAAATCAGATGAATCATTTGTAAGACTACTCCTACTTCTGCTTTATTTTTTGTTGTGTGCTAAAAATCTGTTTGTGGTGGAGGCACAGATGCAGATGAGAGAGTCAAAAGGACAGGGAGATTGTCATCCATTTCTTCAAGCCAGAAGTGGTGGTCACAAAGACTGCCTGTAAGCAGGCAAGATGCCCTACAAAAACTGAATGGAGTGAAAAGTTTTTTCGAAGTTTATTTGATCAGTGCTTAATTCAGATTCTGCATATAGCAGAAATAAGCAGACTAAAAAAATTGAAATAGATCCTCAGAAAATTATAACAGAACTAAGAAAGATAGAGCAAGTATAATGAGGCCAGTCTAGATAATATTACTAAAGTTTTTTTAAGGTAGTGGGGTACAATAATGTATTTTACCTTGAAATGTTATTTACATATAGTCTGAAAACTTGCTGCTTAGCAGAGGACTGGAAAAGTGTAATAATAGTAGTGGTCTCTAAAGGAGGAGCAACAAATATGGTTTAAAATTACACTCTGATTAGTTTGACATCAGCGTTAGGCAAATTGATGGAGAGAATTACATGCAACCCCCTTAGAAATGTAATGGAGGAAAGAAACTGGTTTGGAAATTGGTAACATGGCTTTAGATAAGGCTATTCGTGTGAATCTCTGTTAGTGGATTATATGCAAGATCATCAGATGAAATGAACAAGGGAGTATAAGAACCTTAGAATTTTGGCAAATTCTAGTTTTGCTTAGGCTGGACTTAGAAATTTCGAGAAGAGTAGTTTTCAACTTTAAGGAATTTCCCTGTAATCATTCCTACAGTTACAATTCATCATAAAAATCATTTTAAAGTGTATTTATCATATCGTGAAACGTTTATTTTAAGAGATATTCCTGTTTGTTCACGTTTTAAAACACGCGATTGGAAAGGTAGAAATTCTAAGATTTGTAATATCTTTAAATCGAGTAAAGCTACAACTGATCTCTTATCACCAGCTATAGTCAGCATTGTTCCCGATATTTTGCTAATAAAATTAAAGAATTTGGCAAAGTCTAATTAGCGATTTTATTTAAGAGAAAAAAATGAACTTTTTAATGAAAAGGAATATTAATTTGAAATGTATATCAGTAGACAGCCCTAATTAAGACGATTCTGAATATATAATGGTTTTTGTAAAAAGTTTTAGAATTTGTCTGGTAATTAAGTTTTTGAAGATAGATTTTTGTTGATTGTCGCTGTAAAAATTCAAACGTTTGGGTTAATCCCCTACTTCAGAGCTTTGTATCATCACGCGAAATTAAATAAAACTTTAAAACTAATCAATCTAAATTTCCCACTAAACTGCCGTTGCACTTCTAGTAGATAAGTCTAGACATTGTCAAAGTTTAAACGTTTTTAATAATCTGGAGCGTCAGAAAAATTACACACACTTTTAGCTACGCGGAAGCAAAAAGTTGTGATACGGCTGTGACGTCATTGGTTTGGCCACTAGCTATATAAACTCGTGCTTACATGTGACTGGGTCTTTCGTTTGATTTCATCTTTTCTGTATCCTGGGAGCATTATGTGAGTGAGCCTGTGTCAGCCTTGTGTCGGGGCGGGTAGGAAGTCGGTTGAATGTTGGGGCCATTGAGTCAGCCATGTTGGTACTTTGGTGATATCCTGTGAGTATAATGTCCGCTAGAACTTTGAATTTCTGAAAAGGGGTTTGGTCGGTGAAATTTCTCTCCACAATCTGCAATATTTTGGAAAAGAGTGTTCGATTTGCCTGCTCAACTGTTAAATGCATATTTGAATTTTGTGACTTTGAAAATAAAACTGTGAATTTTCTGGAAGTGAAATTTCGTGATTTAGTAGTTATTTTGGAAACTTTTCTAGATTTGTGGTTTAGAAACAGATCTAGTGGTGACCTTCAAACATTTAAGTTGAGTTTCTATTAGGCTACATGGTCAAATTTAAATTACTTTGTGGAGATTGCACAGGATTTTCCATCCACATAAACTGTTAGTTGAGGCACTAAGGCGATACTACAGCCCCGGTATCAGCCTTGTTCCTTACAGGAGGTTAATTTTATGGTGTAGCACTAGATTTTAGCAAGTTATTTGATAGATTGATTCATGTTATGGTGTTAAATAAGGTAAAGACCAATGGGGTTGATGAAAAAGTGCCTTGCTTGGTAGAGAAATTCCCAAAGGAGAGAAAGCAAAGTTTTAGGGTAGTAAATGCTGTGGCAAAAGAGGTGGAAGTGAAAGTGCCAAAGGGTAGTGTATTGGGACCATTGCCATTCATTATTCTAATGTGTAACTGTGTTAACTCTTTACAGTCAGAAGTTAGGTTGTATGCAGATGATATAATGGTATATAATAGGATCAAAATGGGAAAAGAGTGAACAGCTGTGGTATGAACTGTATCTAGGAGGGTAGGTCAACATGGAATAAAGATAAATGACAGAAGAGTCAATTTACTAGGAACACAGATTTTTTAAAAAATAAAGGTTCTTTATGTTAATAAAATAGGGAAGATCTCTCGGGCATGTTCCCCAAGATGATGGTACATTATGCCATCAAAAATTCGTTGAACTATGATCAATTGATCCGGCCACATGCCCGAGAGATCTTCAAGCATCAGATTCACCGGGAAAATCTATGGTTACATAGGGAAGGAATTACTTGTTGATGGCTTGAAGTGTAAATATCCTGGCATAACATTTGATAATAAATTCAACTGAGCACTACACATTGTACAGGTGGTAGGAAGATGTTTCAAAATCCTTCATATATTGGAGAGGGTGATGAGGGAAGGTACCATAGAAGTGAAGGGCTAGTTACAAAATTTACTACACAAATTTGGGTATCCGCTACAGGAATTGAAGGGTGTGCAAATGGTAACAGCTAAATTTGTTCATGGAAATTACTGCAGGACACAATCAGTAACCGTTCAGATAAAACAACTGGATTGGGATTCACTGGCAGACAGGAGGAGTATGAAGAGAATGGTGAAAGTATATGAGTATATTTGTAATGTGGCTTTATCTAGTAGGTACAGGAATCAGGGATTGGTATAAATTATCAAGGGAAGTGTTGAATATTTAATCAGTTGTAAGGCCAAAATGTTAATTGGGGGAGGAGGAGGAGAATTGTAACACTTCGCCTAAGCTGTAAACATTTAAAGCTCTTGACCTGTGTAGCCTTCTTGTACCTTCAATATTTAATAAGTCGGCTGCCACGTATTCGTATTATAAACCCCAAATATGAAGGGTATAATGATGTAAGTTCACTTAACACAGTTTTTGGAGCACACAATACTTATATTCGTGGAAAGTTCACTCGTAGAATACCGGTACCAGAATTGCGGATAAGACATAAAACAATAGTTATATGGAAGATTATCAGGCTAAGCACATTCATACAAGAAGACAAACTCACTAAGTCCCCCTAACATTAGTGAATTACAGTTACGGCATGTTGGCGTTTGCTGCAACTTTACCACGTGATTCGCTCCACTAACTGACTCGAAGTTAACTGCTGGATTTCAAGCGAGAGAATGACCAAATCTAAGATGGCTGCAGGGCTTTTTATAAGTTTTGCC
Organism: Vandiemenella viatica; assembly: GCA_031002005.1. Taxonomy (NCBI): domain Eukaryota; kingdom Metazoa; phylum Arthropoda; class Insecta; order Orthoptera; family Morabidae; genus Vandiemenella; species Vandiemenella viatica. Next base: position 257,729,556 of record CM061921.1, read on the forward strand.
AGTAAGTTGGAAGTCAGTAACTTTTTTCATTAATTAATATCTCCCAATGTAATAAATGATTTAACTTGCAATTAATACAAGGGTTTCCTGGGATCAGATTCTATCTGTTTTAACTAAATTTAGCATTCAAAAGGGTTTCTATATGATTAACCTTGAAGTCTCTTATGTCACTGGTTAGGCACAATTTTACGATCTTCAATAACAATTAACGACAATTTATCTTCCAAATCTTAATTTTCTGACAAATGCTTAAACTTTTTACCTAAACCATTATATATTCGTGATCCTCTTAATTTAAGGTATCTACTGATTCCTTTTAGTTAAAAAGTTATTTTTTTTCTCTTAACTAAAACCACTTATTAAACTTTGCCAAATTAGTTAATTTTACTATATTCCAGACAATGCTGACTACACCTGGTGATAAAAGATCAGCTGTGGCTTTACTCAATTTAAAGCTATTTCAAATATTAAATATTTATCTTCCTAACGGAGTGGTTTAAAACATCAACAAACCAAATTATCTCTTAAAATAAATCTTTCTGAATGTAATGAATACGCTTTAAAATGATTCTTATAGCGAGTTTTCACCATGGAAAAGAATGCATGAAAATCCCTTCCAGTTGACAATTACCTTACACAAAATTTCGAAGTCCAACATAAGTGACTTCAAAATCAAACTATAGGATATATTACTGCTGGGGATAGCTAGTGGGAATGCTTTTGGCGAACTAAAGGGTACCTTACACAGTTTATCAAAAACACTGATAGAATTTAAAATTAAAATTTGTAAATTGCAAAAGAAGGTGGATAGAGAAATTACACTTGGTAAAAGTTTACAAGGAAAGGGAAAATGGGTGTGTAAGGAAGTTGTAACCAGAGCATGAGCTCCATTGCAATAAATTAATTTAAAATTAAATAACTTCATGATACTTTGTAAAACCTACCTCAGATGTGTTAAACTGGTTTCCACCCTTTTCCAATCCATTGACAGGACCAAAGTAGCATCCCTGTTAATAAAAATAAAAATTGACAAGAGAAGTGACTGAATTGAGTATATGAATATAAATCATACAAAGTGATACCTGTATAAGGCTGTGATCTACAGTGTCCACATCTTCAATAAGCTCATCTTCTTCACAGTTGTAGGCTACACAGAAATCAGAATGCCTCAATGGCCCAGGTGAGGAATCAGGTGTACTTAGACCTGAGCGTGACCTCGGCCAGTAATAGTTGTATAACTTATAACACACAAGACTTCCAACACCCAGTAGTAAAATAACTCCACTAGCTTTCACTGAAAGTAAATAACACACATGCATTATATAAGTATGAGTGAAGTACTGGACATATTAACACTTTTAAAATTATATTAATATCATCTTTTTTAAAAAATCATTGATGTGCGTAAGAACAACAAAGCACCAGGAGAAGATGGATTAGTAGCAGAAATATGGAAAACTGGAGGGGATAAAGCATCAGAAAATTTACATCGACTGATATGTGAGACATGGGAAAAAGAAGAGATCCTGAGACATTGTAAATGCACCGTTATACATGAGATTCATAAACAGGGAGACTGAAGTAACCCAAAAATATATAAGGGATATCATTATTATCCATCTCCTATAAAATACTTCCCATGACCTGGCTAAAAATAGTGGAAAACCAGACAGACAATCAAATAAGAGAATACGAATGAGGATTCCAATAGGGAAGATCTTGTGTGGAACAAATCTTTAATCTTAAAGGTATTCCAAGAATAGCTATAAGAGGTAGAAATATGGTAGTCGTTTTCATTGATTTAAAAAAAACAGAACATATGATTCAATTTACAAGAAGATCCTTTCAAAGTTTTGGAAGAATTTGGAATACATAGGAAGACTAAAGCGATCATACAGCAAAAATTGACAGGACTTATTTCTAAAGTTAAGTTTCTTGTTGCGGTTTCAGACACTTTCAAGATACAAACAGGTGTCAGGCAAGGATTTAACAAGGGTGTTGGAAAACATAATGACAACATGGATAGAATGAATATACTTGGGTCCAAGCAAGCAGGGTCTAAAGATGGACTGTCTTGCTTTTTCTGATTTCTTTGTTTATTGTATCACTAAGCTACTTGATGTTGCTTTGTGCGACTGTGAGAGGTAAGGGATTTAGTTCCGTCATCTATTGTGTAGATTACTAGCCATCCTGCAACAGCAGTCTGTTGTCTAGGGAACACAATGAGGAGGATATCCACACATCGTGCTAATGATCTGGCATTACTGGCAGAAAATGAAGAAGCAGCTCATAAAATGGTTTAAAATTTGTAAGAGATTGGAGAAAAATCAGAAGTTATGATCCCATGCGGGGGGGGGGGGGAAGAGGGGGACAGAGTATACAGAATTCAAACACAGTAATGAAAAATATCAGAATACTAAGTTTGAAAAAATTATGAGAGTATAACAAATTTAAATATTTAGGTGAATGGATCCAACCCAATGGACTAGATAAGGAAGCAAATAAAGCAAAAGCTAGAAAGATGGAACTAGCATATTGGCTAATACAAAACAAATACAATATGAATGCAATCTCCTGCAAAGCAAAGATCAGACATTATGCAACAGTTGTTCAGCTAAGAGTGACTGGTATTGAATAAGAAAATGGAACTTGAGGAGCTAGAGAAAAATCCTAAGGAGAATCTTAGGATCATTAAAGGTAGAAGATACCCAGTTGAAGAGAAAAAAATGAAGCTCTATATCAGCATGCAGAGAAGATTACAGACACAAAGCGCAAGAGAAGGCTTATGAGAATGAGTGAGAATAGGTTGACAAAAAGAATTTTCAACTACATCACTAAATTAAAGATGACAACAAAATGTGTTGAGGATATGAGAAAGATATGAAAAAAGTTTGAATCCAACCAGATGAGATAAAGAATCTAACAATGTTTTAAACTAAAATGGATAAATTCAAGGGTTTTCAGGAACAATATACAAAGGCCGAGACCACCTGGTCTGAAGAAAGGAGGAACCTTAGTGAAAGATTGACAAAAATTCTGAGAGGAAAAGGAAAGGTGAACATGTAAACCAGTTGCTTCCAATGATCCAAAGTAGGCCAAGATTGAAAGAAGAGGAATATCAGCGTAAACGGACAAATCAGCTTAAATAATGTTGAGACATTTGTCCAAAGCAATTTGTTGAAAGGTTTGATGAATAGCTCCTATGCTGGCAAATTAATATAATAAACTATGAGTTCATACACATTGGCAGCAATAGTCTGAAGCAATATGTTATCGTCCAAATATATGGCATCATATGGTACAACAGAACACCTAGCTTGGCCACTGTTAGGATTCTCAGTGTCAGAATCATCTGTAAACATTTCCCACTGTCCTCAAAGTGAACTCAGTAACAACACAATTTCTTTGTGTGGGGAGTAAAGTGAGCAGATGAGAATGACATCTTAAGTTGTGTAATAGTAGTCTCAAAACTTTGGTTAAAAACCCTGTCTGGTAATATTGATTTTTGTTAACATGGTCTTCTAAAACTTATTGTGGCAATTACCACAATGGTTCATTAGTATATTCAACAGTAAATTTTCTCATCATTTCTTGATTAAAACCCTCCAAAAATCAAGTTGAGATCAAATCACTACCAACGTGGCACAGAAATTAGCTGGGTGAGGAAGCATCTCACATTCAGGACAGGCATGTGTGATATCCAGTCTAACCGTCCTGATTTCAGTTTTTTATTTTTTGCTGAAATCACTACAGGAAAATGGCAGAATGGTTGTTTCAAACAGCAAGGCAATGATTTATTTCCTTATAATCACCTCACAATCCTCCCACATCTACAATGACCATTTTATTGACAAGCTGCAAAACCCTCATAATAATAATAACAACAAGGTACAAAGCTTGAAACATCTACCTAAGCCTGTGACACCTCTGCCTTTTTTAGCAGCTAACCAGTAAGCAACAATAGCACAGATAACAACTGTCTTTGTTGCTAGATACAGAACTGGTGAAATACAGGCTTCATGTTTCTGTGTGATGATACAGGGTGCCTTGATGTTATAGGATTGTAACTCAGTGCCAGTTGTCCTTCAAGTCCTCTCTAAACAGTTTCATATATAGATGGAAAGGTAGAGGCTAGGGCTCCTCTATTTAATAAGGCAAAGATTAAGATGTGGTGTTTGATGACAAGATGACTATGACTGCCAGTCTGCCTGTGGAGTTCACTGACAGGCCTCCCACTATTTGTCATTTTAATGGAGTGAAGTAGGTACCACAAGGATCTCGTTCACTTCACCCATATGGAATACTCACAGATTTACTGAACACAAATGCATAGAAAATTTAGTGGATGCTGTGTAGCATTTGTTAAACACTGATGAATTTTAAGACAGCAGGCAATTCCATTAACATTATACCTCTGAAGATGTTTTATGAACACTTATTACCACAAAGAGTTAAAGTTTCCCTTTGGTACCGAAGAATGGAATACCCGATAGTTAATAGGAAGCACATGAAATATGGAACAGCAATAGATACATAAATCTGTTACATGTATCAATGAGAAATAATTTTTACTTAACTACAAAAATAAAAACGAGCACTTATGGGTGGTTGAGTGAGACTTTTCAAAGAATGCATCAAAAGTTAGAAGCAAATTTAGAGAAAAGTGCAAGTGAGAAATTTTTTCTCACCCGCTACAAAAAATTGATAGTTCTCATCATCATCATTGACTTTCCACTCAAGCAGACTTGGTGTAGTAGTTGATAGTCTTAGTATATCAAATTAAATCAGGATATAATAATCATGATAATATTATGTGTTAAAATCCCCTTATTCATCCTGAACAATAATTCCTAGAACCAGCTCCTCTGACTGCTCACCATATTAAACACCTAATTTCTTTCAGTCATACTCTAACACCCATGTCACCTACCTTGATGATTATTAATTACTCTGCAAACACATCTCAATATTCTCAACCATACTATATCAACTAACTACCAACATTACCACCACTTAGACAACCATTGTATACTAATTGTTTCCATGTGTGTGGCCTAAGTGACCTTGGCAGGCAAAAATATTTTTATCGCCTTCTTTCACTAAAGTAGATGTAGAAAGTTCCCTAAACTACTTCAAGTTTTGATGTACTACAAACAACTTTTGTACTCTTCATGTGATTCAACAGAGCTAACACTGGCTAACATCAATGACAGTCAAATTCCTATTATACTGGTTTTCTCATACCACAAATCTATCAACCATGTCATAAAGCAAGCTCATAACTTTTATTAATTTAGCCCATAAATGAAATTTTTTCCTCTCAAATTTTACCTTTGCCATCCTGAAACAAACTTCAGTAAAATTCACAACCACAGCCATCTTTTAGACAAAAAATACCAATCCCTCATCCAGAAAAAATTCCCATGACTCCCTATACTTGCAACATAACAGATCATTTTGTTCCATGACTATCCAGTTCAAAACAAAACTTTCTTCATCTTCCATAATTATAAAAATAAAATGATACCACATTTCTGTTGTCTTTGTCTCAGTAACTGGTTCTTATCCTAAAGGCATTTTTCTAAAAAGACTCGTTTGAGACTTTCTGTAAGAAAACCTCTCCTTTTTCGCTCAACTACTGATTTTGCTCACGCAGTTACAGCTTTGTAATAGCTTATTCCAGCAGTTGCTGAAATATCTTCAGATTAGCTTGGCCTTTATGTGACTATGAGATTTAATATGTTTTCATTACTATTACTATTATGATGTGATGTGTTGATTTAGTAACCACGAGCCATGGTACAGGTTGTCAGGAAGGCACTGTGCAAGCAGGTGTTGGCTCCATGCTTGTATGGACTAGCTTTACATGGTATGGACAGGACGTCAGGTCAAACCGTTTTCAGCTACTTGCTACATTTGCAGCCATTCATTACTTTCATATTTCCAAACAATGATAGACTTTTCTACGATGACACTTGAGCCATCTCACCAGGCCATAACTGTTCACAAATGGTTTGAGAAACATTCTGGATAACTCTGGTGAATGATTTTGCCCTCTAGAATGCCAAGCATTAATACACTTGAACATATCTGGGCCACAATTCTTGCCTTGTGACTAGGACAGTTATCCTGCTGGTAAATGCCACCGTCGTTATGGAAGGTATGAAGCATGAAGGGGTGCAGGTGGTCCGCCATAATTATCACGTAGTCCAAAGTTGTTACGGTACCTTCGATCACTACCACAGATCCCAAGAAATCATAGGTGAATATCCCTCATAACATAGTACTGCCCTCATCAGAATGCTTCCGTGGCGCCGTGCAAGTAGAGCAGGCATTCGCCTGGTAGATGGCATTTCTGCACATGATCATTGATCTGATGTAGCAAGAAAAATTGATTCCTTGGTCCAGGCAACACCTATCCATTCATTCATGGTCCAGTCTCAATGGTATCGTGCCGACTGCAATTGTAACATCGTGTGCTGAATGGTATGCTCCAAAACACTTGGGGCCACATCAGCACTGTAAACTGCCATCATAGCTGTCACAGATCACCTTCTATCCTGTTTCACAGAGGGGCAAGTCTCTGACCTCCATATTCTGTGATGAGGCATGGACGTCTACCATTTTGCCCGCCTACTCGTGGTTTCACTGTCCTTCGACCACTTTCCACAGATGTTCACTACAGTAGCAGTAAGTTAAATAGTCCACCAGCCTCACCGTTTCTGAGATGCTCGTTCCAAGGTGACGGGCCATAACAATCTGCCCTTTGTCAAAGTCATTTATGTCAATATATTTCCCCATTTACCACATGTATCGTCGTTAGAATGATTCCCCAAGCGCCTCCACTCCGCTTATGTACACTCCTTACCTCATGATGCAGGGCTGCATTTAAGCATAGGCTACCTAGGCTGTAGCCTAGGGGACATCCCCACAAAGGGGGGCCCACACCACAAAGAGGGGGTCCGCACCAAAGCCGGAGGGAGCCACCGATGACCGGTCGGATGGGCCCCCGCCTAGGCCAGTAGTAGAGCTAAAAAAAAGGTCGTCCATAAATTGCCGATAGGAGCCCGCACCACATGTATAGCCTAGTGGTCCACAAAGCCTAAATGCGGCCCTGTCATCACATATTCGTATCATCTGAATCATAACTGCTGTGTTTGAAAACACGTTGGTGCATTGGCTAGTTTAAATGCATCGGCCCCAAGCCACCCCAGAATTATGACTTAAAGTCACAGGCACGCACGGCACCTCGAGTATATTGCGTATCTGAAATAAGAAGGTAATTAAACTACGGAAATAAAGATCACCAAGCATTCTATATGTCCTTCTTAACACCTAGCATAGCATCCTGTCTAATTCCCCCCTCTCAACCCCTCAGGGCCGGCGTTAGGGGGGGTTAAGCGGGTCAAAAGTACCCGGGCCCCGCGGGCTGATGCGGGGCCCGATCACCGACTATAGGGGCCCTCAGGCCATGAAGCCAAGAATACCCCCATTGTCGCCTGGCCATTTGGTAGAGCTAAAAAAAAAGGTCGCCCAGTTTTACCCCGGGCCCGAAATTCCTAGCGCCGGCCCTGCAACCCCTTGACCATGCCACGTGGCTCATGGAAGCTTCACAAGTCGTGTGACCTTCATATTATACAATTAGAATCGAACCCAAGGGGCAGATCCAGGATTTTGGTTTGGGGGTGGGGGGTTTGGCTTGAGTGGATTTTGGTTGTGGAGGTCTTGCCTTCAATGGAATTTGGTTTTGGGGGGTGGCTTGAGTCGGTAAAGGGGTAGTCTTTATAGTCTCCTCGGGCCTCAAATCGATAGAGCTAAAAAAAAAAAAAAAAAAAGAGACTCCAAAATTACAATGTCGGGGATGGATCTGGAAACTTTGGGGGGTGGGGGCTTGAGCCCCCTAGCCCCCCCCCCTGGATCCGCCCCTGATCAAACCCAGTACCGTAGCAGGAGGTAGCAAATGCTACGGGCCTCGCGCCTTCTAGGGGGCCTCGCGCCTTCTAGGGGGCCTCGCGCCTCTTAGCGGGGCCCCACACCTAGGCTTAGGCTAGATGGGCGACTTCCCCCCCCCCCCCGGAAGGCAAAAATTCAAGGGCCTTTTCTTCACATTTGCTACGGGCCCCGCGCTGTCTTAATCCGGCCCTGATCAAACCTCATAATAGTTTTGTAGCTGTGTCTTGGTAACTCTTGGTAACATCTTTAGAGAAGAGCTCCTATGTATTCACATTATGGTCGCATAGAACATACCTAGTGGAATTAAAGGTATCTGCGAGTTATTATTTACGAAGGTCCTTATTTCACTGAAGTAATTAACAGCCTAAGTGAAATAATTTTGTGAAAGTTGAAATCGCTGATGATCAGTTATTGTATACTATCCCCTTGATACGAAGAAATGCTTCGTTGGGGTTCAAACATTCCACGTAAACTATAATCGTTATCATAATGACTGTGTTAATGTCTGATACCTGTTCTTGAAGATGCTAGAATTCTTTAAAATGGCCGCCAAGCTATTAAATTAACCTGTAATAGCTAACCGGTCATACACAAATGAAAGTCTATTGTTGCTGGTCCTGATATATTCTGAAGTACTGATAATTGATGAATTTAACGCTGGTATCAGATTACACTGTTGAGGCAGTATTGAACTTCGAAATCACATAGAAAATTGCAGATTATTCTTCTCGGCACAACACTGTTATGAAAGCATTCACTCCTGCAAACATACTTAAATTTGCAACCTCAAAATAGAGTGAGCTTCTTTGATTTGTTTAATCACTCCTAGTATTAACTTCAAAGTTCGGTCGCTGAGTTTAGTTTTACGTTTCCTTTTCTAACGATACAAATATTTTAGCCCAAGAAACTTTTTCCAAGGCGACATGATAAACTTTCAGCGACTACATTTTTGAAACTCAATTGTGCAGCGCGACACGTATGATATGATTGTGAGAATGAGACTGCCTCGGCTAACCTTGAGCTGAAAAGTTCTGGAATATTGGTGTCTCGCCGAGGGGGAGCACCTTTCTCTGTGAATTATTAAAAAAAATTCTTACAATTTACCCGATTCTTCTAAAATTCTGATAAGTTATAGTCCGATTTAATTTTATTCGAAGTTTTAGGAGTTACTGACATGATCCTCCTGGTTCATGTGTCCATGAAACACGTGTAACATTGAACCTTAAGATTGTTCTATCTTTCTAAATAAAAATTTTCGCCGACATAAACTGTACATGAAAATGATTGTAATTTTATACTTTCTTCATGTAAATGAATGTGGCAAAAAGGATCAAACTAAACTTTAAACTTTATAAAACTTATGTTTTCTTACACCCTCGGTTAGTTGCGAGTTTAAAAAATGCTTGATTGTCAGGAAATTGGTTGTAAAACTTATATACTGTAAAAAATGGTATAGGATAGATCCCCTTTTAAGTGGCTTTGGCGAGATTATAGATACTTGGCACCCTCATCAGTTATACCGTAGGCCCCTGTAATGATCCGAATGGAAAACATATGTGCGTGTTTCTTTTCTCGTCGTGAATGTGTCGGTCCCAGGGGAGGTTCTGCTTGTGTTTGGAGGACGCCAGCCCTTGAGTGTTGCCATTAGATGTGACGGATGGCAGAAAACAGTCCCGTGACAGGACAACAGCTCAAGAGCAGCCTGGACTGTTTCGGAAAACAAATAAAATAAAAAGTAAATCCGTATCCAAGAACGAAGGGTGAAGGGAAGCCTGGGAGTACAACCAATAGGAAAAACTGGAATTTTATTATGAAAAAAAGGGCGGTTTTGTTGCATGTCCCGAGCCAACCAGCAAGAAGAGGTTCCCTCCAAATACAGACATTGGCCGACGTCATCAAGAGGGGGTTGAAAGCGACGCTTCGTCCGGCAGCACGGAAGAAAAAAGGATTTGTTGGCTACCCACGGAGAGGTGTTGATCGACCGACCAGCTGACCACGGGAGGGACAGCAATGAGGCAGCCGGCCGTGATGGAGAGCTGGTCAACCCACCGACTGCACAACTTAGATTCGCCTGCACGTTAATCATCATTCAGAAAAAGGAACTTTTGCATCATCGTCGTTTCCACCCTAGTCAGCCCTGAGACAAACTCTCTTGCTCCACCGAGAAAGTTATGTACCCTTGTGTTGCAAAAAGAAAATTAATCTTTGTAAAATCTTGTCAAGTAAACAATTAAAATACATAAGTAAATCGTAAAGTCAGATTGTGAACCTTGTTTTCAATAGATCCCATCCAATCATGTAATGTGTCATTTGACTTTATTAATAATTCTAGTTGTTCAATAATTCATGTTTAAATAACAATACTTTGAGATCTGGATGTCGCTTCCCTCAGAATAGGGTACACTCCAATCTCTGGCGCCCACCTGATTTTTTTTTATACTTAATATTATTTGGAAATTAATAACTGGTAGTGATCGGCCACAGTAAGGTCGAGAAGTCGCTTTCCTAACATAGGGAACACTTCACCCCCCCCCCCAAGTCAAAAGTATGTTCTCTCTAATAGTTATAAGAAGGGCATTAAAAGTCAAAATAAATTCCCTCTAGTAGTTTTAAATATACCCTTAACAGGAAAACAGACCCCTTGAAAAAATGATACAATGTAACTTTCTCGCCATTAGATTCAGTAGAGTAAACATTGAGATACCATAACAAATCATATCACAAAGACCATTTCAAGCAGAAATAGACAAGCGATATAGTAATTCTGGTTCACGAACGGAAAATGGATTATGATCATACGTCAGACAGTTGCCAGCTGGCAGCTGGGCACTAGCTTTATTATCTGGATTCCTATTAACATCGTCACTCTACCAAATATTTCCAAAAGTTTGATCTTGCCTCACCTATAACCCTGAAGGATGCAGGCAAACGGAATTTTCAGTATTTGTTAAGTTGTTCTCTTTGTAGTAGTCTTGTACGAACCTCACCCAGAGTAACAGTAAACAGATACGAGAAAATATCTCAGACGGCTTTCGCGTGGTGAGTAAGCGGTAACGCTCTCGCTTCGCATTCGGGAGGACGCGGATTCGAATTTAGCAATGTGAAATTAGAGAACTTGACACTGATAATTCACCGAGCTGTTAAATTTAGTAAAACCTCTGATCACAAGGCAAGTTACCATCATGAGACCATATGTAACTGCTGAAGGACTATTAACTGCAACTTTTTAAGTATTTAACAACGGGTAGAGTGTAAGCTAATCTCAGTTCAGCAGTGCTATATCAGTACAATTATTCTCGCAAATAATACACATGTGAAGCTCTTTATAAGGTTTTAAAAAAACTGCATTCAGATAAAAATTCTATTTCTAATTAAAAAATTTAAATTAAATATGACAAGAAAAACTTATAGTAACTTATTTTTTTATTTTCTTAAGAATAATTTTCAATTTTATTAATTACAATATTAATCTGACTCATTTTTCCATGATTAAAAATTCTTTCGAAACTGTCCGTTACCATCCATCATAGCATTTGGTTGCAGGGAACATTTTGACAGAAAATAATGCCTAAAACAGAATATGAATGCTTAAATGTAGCCAGACAATATGAGAGAATCAGGGCCGCATTTAGGGTCTGTAGGCCCGTAGGTTATACCTGTGGTGCGGGTCCTTTAGGATATGTATGTACACACTTTGACAATAAATTTGGCCGCCGCTGAAAAACTCTATCACTCTTATTTTGCAAGATCTGACATCAATGTCATCCCAGGAAACAGTAACGTAATATTGGCAAGCCAGTATTGCGTTACTGTTTCTTAGGATGACATTGATGTCAGATTTTGCAAAATAAGAGTGATAGAATTTTTCGGCGGCTGCCAAATTTATTGTCAAAGTGTGTACAAAGCCTATACCTGACGTGAGGGCTATATATGTATATAAAGTAATATCGAATGCTCACTATTAAATTAATAATATTTATGATGAAAAATATTAGTAAATGATAATAAAAATATGTGATGATAACTTATTGAGGAATAGAATGTTAAAAATGTGGTTTCTGTATCGTTTTCGAGACTGAAGTGAACGATGTTAGCATGTTATGCTCGCACACTCGATTTTTCGACTGATGATCGATAGGTAAAGTGCTGCCTGTTGCAGTGGTGTTGTTTAAGCAAACACTCCCAGCAAAAGCCCGAGGAATAACAACCTCAAAATAAAATATAAAACTGTAGGCCTACTTATTAAGATAAACCAAACGATAATAGATGATTAACATCACCAAAGCACGTAACTGAGAAAGATTAAAAAGACAATATTGATTTTTCACACACGCATGTCAACAAGATGGCAGCGACGAATATATTTTTATTTTTGAATGTGGTGCGGGCCCCTTTGTGGTGCGGACCCCTAGGCTAGAGCCTAGGTAGCCTATGCCTAAATGCGACCCTGGAGAGAATTTGGCAATTTAATCACTGTGGCTCAATGTACGGCAAGGATATTGTTATTTTAAAGCCAATGAGAAGTGGATCACAATTTTACAATTACAAGGGGATATTTAGCGTTGTACTGTTAACACCAATTATGAATTACTTTACATGCATTCCTATACCAACGAACGTGTATCAGATGGAGACATATTTAAAATGCACAAAGTTTTATAATAAGTTTATTGTAGATGAACTGACTGTGCTCCAAGCGTATTTGTTGCTTGGAACAAATACATTCGCTCCATGTTTCCACTGACGACAATTCATTTGTTCTGAATGAACATTTCTTGAAACCATACACACAGAAAAGTATAACACATGAAATAAGAAGTTTTAATTATAGACTTCCGAGAGCTAGAAGGCTCGTGGAAAACATTTTCGGCATTCTGGCATCATGTTTCAAAGTATTCCAGATATTCAAAATGTTGATAAAATAATAATGGGCAGCTATCTATTACATAATTATTTCTATGAATTGCTGCCTCCATTTTTGTGTATTTTGCCGAAAATATCCACGAACACCGAAAATCTTTGTACATTTATTAAAATTACATTAACACCCTCCATTCAGTGACAACTTTCTCCTCTGCGACATCACATATAGATGTTTACTGCTCGAGGGTCTCGGAGCAACTGGGGCGAAATCTGCCTGACTAAATCATGTCACGCTCTACACGACCTGATCTAGTCAGACCCTGACCAGATCGGCCGACAAGGATTTATCAGGCAACAAGCCTACACACCATACGATATTGCTCCTGATCTGACCCTATCAGGCATCAGATCAGGTCGTGTGTAGGGGGTTTAAAATGGACCAATGGGGAAATTTGGTGCCAATTGAGATTGCGCTGGAGGGGTGTAGCCAATGAGAGGCCACGGACAGTGGAAATTTCCATTGAGGTCATAGCCCCAGGTGATGGGGTATTTTCCAATTACGTCACAGGCATCTTTGAACAGGTGTCCCACTCTGGAATGCGCTGAACAAAAACTCCGGGTAATTCGTGGCACGCGCCGCTACCGTCACATTGTGAAGAGCGCGTAAGGGAAAACTTTAGAGCAGGAGTTATCAGGTGAGAATTACTAAGTAGAATATGAAATTAAAAACAGTCTTAAGATATTTTGAAAAAAAGCTTCGTAGGTAAAACAAATTTAGGGAGGAGGAATAGACAGTATTACAACAGGTGTTTTACAGACACAAAATCGTACCACACACATTAACATTAGTTAGGTCGAGTCTGGAGACTTGTAATAAACGAGAGTACTGGACATGTTTCTTAGCACATGTTCCTTACTGCTGGTTCGTAAAGGAGAAACAAATAATGTTGACAGATATAAACCAATTAGTTTGACCCTAACGGCGGGGAAATTAATATCTACCTACATCAGAAATATCTGTGACAAAAGTTTTTTTTTTTTTTTTTTTTTTGCAAATCAGAAAGAAGAGGATTAGGAGAGGTTTATCGGTCAAGGCAGTCAGGAACTGAAAAATATTATCAAGGGAGTGGAACTGCTTGGCTTTACAACTCGTCGAATTCCAGTTCATTAGATTCAGGAAAGGACTTGGAACAACGGACAGGAAGGTATACGTTACAGCCTTGGAAAACAAAAGATCAAAGTTCTTCATAATCATTTGCACGTGAGGTTGATATTGAACCATATGTCCAAGGAACGCGAGGCACTCAGGTGTCTCTCACAATTCTTTCAACGGAATTAAAATTATTAAGTACCAAGAGTATCTGGTTTTCTATACACTACACATTTTTACATATCGCTTATCATACATCGGTGAATGTAAAATAATGTAATTTCTCATTTTTTAAATACATTTACGTCGGAGAACCTTATAAGTTGCTCTGCAAGTTTCAGGTATCACGTTCCAAAACATCTGAGGTATAATTTGCAACTGAATTTCAGATTCTCATATCTTATTCCCGTGGCTAGAAATCGAAACGTTGCTACAGCGTTTTGAAATTAATGGATCTACTTTCTCTAACAAAAATGTGAAGCTGATGTTATCCATTCTCAAATAGTACTTAAAATCCTCACTATCTATTTCGTTCAACATCCCTACGTCACAGTAGTTTACTCGATCAAGAAACAATTTTTTGATCCACACTTTCTTTTTATTTTTCTCTGAACTATGGAAAGAAGACAAATTACTGCCATGTTTCTTTTTGTTCTCCTTGAAATAATGCGCGATGAGGACAATACTGGGCCGCGAAAGAGTACGAGTGAAGACGACTGTTAGGGAGATCTGGTTATGAATGGGCGAGTGCAACCAACTTTAGTCCTACAGCGAATTCATACAAGTTTAACTGTATATATGGCGTATCTAAAATATGAAGAAAATTAAGTGACGGAAATAAATATCCGCATGCTATTGTGTTCTGTACCTTATTTTGAGTATGAGAAATAAAATGGAAAGTTAAGTATTCCAACGTAACTTCTACACAACCCCGCTCCCCACTTAACCGAGCCACGTAGTTTGTGAACACTCCCTGTATTGATCGCTTATTCTGAGCCGTCGCTCAAAAGTAACCGTTCCATTTGAGAATAGGAGCATAAGAACATTTCAGAAATCAACACATCAACATATGTGTGTCCTTTATCATCAATGCCCACGCTTTCTGAAAACAATGGGGGTGCCTCCTGGGTAGAAAGTACACTCGTGCGGTCGTAATGACCTGGTAACAGGGTTTCTTGTCGGTTGCACAAATCGCTCCTATCGTAGCCGTCAAGGCTAACCTCGTACTCCTACCGGTATAGGAGGACCTACAGTTTAACGTGGAATCGGAACAACGGAAGCGTTCTGTTGTAATTCTCATTACACAGCAAGTTGTGCCAGAGGTGAAGTTTGGGTAAAATCATATATATGTACCAATTTACCTGTTTCTAGGACCATGAGAAGTAGGCTACAGATGAATTATGGTGTCGGTGTTTCGATAGTCGAGAAACAAATTTGAACTTCACTAACTTCCAAAGCAAGGAGAGGAAGGAAGTAAAATTTTACTGCGTCTATAATGTAAATTTAAGGAATATAAATTTGTTAGGCTAGAAACCGATTTTACATTTGGGGTAGATAAGGTGGAGTCGTAATGAAATTTATGAGTATTAGACTTTTCTTATAATCTGAGGAAATGTTTTTACCTGAGTGTCAAATTTCAGCACTCTACGACTACAGTAATTTGTATCTGAATAACATCCACACTAAAAACAGGAAAGAAACAAAATTTGGTATGTTTGATAAGGTTACGGATACCTATGTATAATAGAAATTTGAGGCATGTAGCGTCAATTAGACCGAAGAAATTGACATACAAATATGGCCCGAATCCCCTAGAAAAGGGTAAGCAGTGCCGTCGTTGACTCGAATTGGCGGGTATGCTGCCGTACATGCAGGTAAGCGGAGCAGAGAGGCAGGGGGAATCATTCTAGTGACGAAACGTGTAGCAAATGAGGAAATCAAATAACATAAGTGACTTTGACAAAGGACAGATTGTTGTGGCTAGGCGCCTGAGAACGAGCATCTCGGAAACGGCTAGGCTGGTCAGCTGTTTACATGCTACTGTAGTGATCACCTATGAAAAATGGTTGACAAGAGGGAAAAAATCCACACCTCTAAACAGAATGTGGTGGTCCGAGGCTTGCCCGGTCTGTAAATGTGGATAGGGTGCGATCTGTGGCAGATCTGACGGCAGAGTATAATGATGGTGCAGGCACAAGTGTTTCAAAGCCAACAGTTCAACGCACTATGTTGATTCAACGACATTGTCAGTTACGATTGTAGTGGGCAGAAGGTCATTGACATTGGACCGTGGATCAATGGAAACCTGTTGCCTGGTTGGATGAATCACGTTTCTTGTTACACCAGGTCGATGCTATAGGGGATATTTGCCTGGGCTTCTATAGGACCTGTGGTAGTGATCTAAGGCAACAGAACAGCTGTGGATTACGTGAAACGTGAAAGTTATTGCGGACAGCCTGTAACCCTTATGATTCATGTTTTCCACGACAGCGATTGCATCTTCCAACAGGAAAACTGTCGGTATCACGTCAGAATCGTGTTACAGTGGATTCAGGAGCATGATAGTAAACTCACGTTGATATCTTCGCCATCAAATTGGCCTGATCTCAAATCAATGAAACACGTCTGGGACGCTATCTGGTGTCATTTCCGCGCACAAAACAACTGGACTGTAATTTAAGAAATTGCATAACCTGTGCGTAGACATCTGGTGTCAGATAACTACGGAAACTTACCAAGGGCTTTTTTAATCCATGCCAC
This sequence comes from Vandiemenella viatica, assembly GCA_031002005.1. Lineage (NCBI taxonomy): Eukaryota > Metazoa > Arthropoda > Insecta > Orthoptera > Morabidae > Vandiemenella > Vandiemenella viatica. The sequence goes on from CM061921.1 coordinate 257,746,282, forward strand.
GCCGAATCGCTACTTTATTGCGTTCTAAAGGTGGACCAACCACGCTTAGACTGGAGGTAATTATGCTTTGTGTCCAACCACGACGTAAGCGATAAACGAAAACTATTATGAATAACCGAGCCAACAGCGATATATGTATCACAACAACATACTGCATGACTACATTTGATATCTACCAATCTCAGTTCAGAACAGAAATCGAGTTCAGTTAAGAATTGTTTAAAGGATTAATGTGTTAACATTCCCTTTGAAAACCATTTATAACGCATGTTTTGAATATGTATAAGAGGATGAAAGAAGTGTGAAGTATTGTAAACAATCATATCCTCTACCATTCTGGAATAATAGCCCGTTATGCTGCCTAAGGAGTAGTTTTACTGTATACTCCGTGTGTTTTAAGTGTTCCATTACTACTCCTTTACAGATAGTCAGTCGCCTTAGAGGTATGAAGGCAACACCCTCTGACACGTTTATACGATTTCTACCAGTCTTGAAGTTTTCAGCTCCCGTATTAGCTGCCATGCTTCTTTTTTCTCTAAGAGAAATTTGGACATCTTGTCCTCCCGTTTTATTCTTTCGGTTAGTCTTTATTTCAGTTCTCGAGTAAGCCGATGAAACTTCCTTCGATCTTGTGGATTCCTATAGCGTTGCCACAATTTCCGATTTATATATTTTAAGTCTTCCAAAATAGATGGTATATCTGTTGTTGTTTTGGTTTCCAAGGATAGTGGTGGTGAACGCTTTACTTGCTGCTTCCGTAACTACACTCTGAAAGTGGTTTACTGCTCCGTCGATTTGTTCCGCTGTATTTAAGATGAGGTTGGTTCGTGGACTGTAGTACTTCCTACCTCTACTGTTCTCTTGCTCTGTATTCTATGTGCTGGAATCCAGTTTGTTAGTTGGAATCTAGCAGGCTGATGATCCGATGATAGGTCGTTTATCGTAGGCAAGCTTATTTCTTGTATCATATTTTTCGCGATGATGTTAAGGATGTTGGCTCCGATGGACCAATCACTGCTACATTTCTCTCTCCAGCTAGAAGAAGCAGGTAGTGTTTCGCGTTAAAATTTCGTCCGATTTATACTTTGTCGCCTGCAAAGTGTATAGCATCTACGTATTGTTTCATCAAGTTGTTACTTGGTGATATATTTGCTGTTGCTCTCTAGATTGTAGTTTTATTGCTGCTGCTTCAACTTCCATTAGGAGCGGTATCTGAGCCAGTGACTGGATCACACTTCCTTTAAAAACATCGCTGCCAGTGCCCCTCGTGGTAGTCATGGCCATGAAAACTGTCTAAGAACTCTCCTCTCGCTTGATTGGATACACAGACTGTCTACGAACGCCCATTCGACATCTACTCCGTTGCATTGTCAATATTTTATAACAATTCCATTACATGAAGTTGCAAATTTTAGAAATAAAAATCTGCACCCTAAGTGCCAATCGAAAAGAAATATCGAATTCCAACCCGATTCCTGACAAACGTGCAACCTGACCCAACCCACCAGTTATTTCTAATTGTAAGAGGTAAAACTATAAGGTTTCAAGCTGGCAGATATCCTAGACAATTCCACAACAACGATTTCAAATTTACAGAAAGTCTACAAATTATTGCAAGTATAATCAATTAACGGACATGCGGGAAGCAGCTAAAGAGAGTGCCCGCACAAAATAATACCTCATGCATTCCCGAATCTAATTGTAATAACTGCGGGGAACTCATCGAATTATAGCTCATAATAGTATTTTCCACAGCTCTTTCGAAAAACAAGAGATTGTGCATACGATTACGACTAACTTGACGAGATACTTTCAATCACATTGAGGCTCCAGTTTTATTTACACAACTGTATTTTTTTTTTTTTTTTAGATATTCCGCTGAAAACTATAAGCGCTGGTTCTGAGAATTCCAAATACCAGGAATGCGCAGAGCACTTTAAACAGAGCGTTTAGTGACGTACCAATACAAAAGCGAACAAAGTTTTGGGATACCGTATTGATCCCCCCGTTCACGGCCCCAACACAGAAAGTAGGTCAGGAGGTCAGCCCAGAGATTCTCACAGTAACAAATGTACCATTTCACAACACTAAATCTATCTGATGGTAGAGAAATCCATCAGGTACTGTACGTTCAGGATTCTGGAAAAAGATTATGTATTAAATTAAATTCGCTAAAAAAAATGTATTTTTTTTAATTTAAAAAGAATTGATTTTTTACATTGAGTTAGTCATTCGTTTCGTGAAGTTGTATTCTGTATGGTATTTATAAATCAAACACTAAAAAGAAAGTTAAAAATTGTAGTGGGGAATAATATATATGATTTTTTTCGAAAAAAAAGCTACTGAAGTGTCAGACGTGTAAAATTACTTATTTTACTATTTTGCTAAAACCACGACTCCAGAAAGATAGTTACAGTTATCTTTAATCTTTAGGAGTCAACATATCAACGCAAATTTTGAAAGAATTTTTGGATGGGTACTCTCGAAAATAACGGGATTAATTCGATTTTTTCGCCAAAATAGTGTAATGAAACGAAAAACCCAAAAAATTTTGAGAGCAGTCGAGTTTATTTGATATCCATCAACACAATCTACAGAAAAAGAAATTTCCTTCAACTCCCCACTACATGCGCTGTAACAGTTTGCACCCCATGATTTTTTTGTTTGTTAAATTTTAGGTTACAATATTGTTAAGGTTTCTAACCTTAACAAAACTAAAACTATAGCTATAACTATAACTATAGCTATAACTAAAATATAGATCAATTTAAAATTTCCATGTTAAAGTTTTCAAAAGCATTAACAATCACGTATGAATTAATTAACTGAATGGGGGTTAGGAGTTGATACAAATGTTTTACTTCTGAATGATATTTGCGTATAACTCTACGCCTTCAGCAGTGATATAATTCATATTCGGAATCCATTGACTCAATTAACCATAGAATACAAATTCGAAACAAATTAAAACTCCAAATTTAGTGTAGTGTTAGATCATCATACTTGCGTTTATACAAAAGCTAAGATAAGTAATGGGGATGGAAGTAGTTTTACTTAGTGAAGCTCTCCTAATTGAAGTAACCTTTACCAGTTCTTACTAACCCCACACAAGTTTTCAATTCGCAAGTATACCAAGCTGGACTTTTCGCCTTTGTTTGGCACTTGTTGTCGATTCCTTCTCTAACAACCGATTTAAGACGATTCAACATCTCTTTATCCGTCCCTGGTGTTAATTCAAATAAAAGATACTTCTTCTTCTCATACGAGCGCCATTCCCATATCCTAGTGTAGGCGGTAATCAGGATGTTTACCCCTCTATGGTAACGTCTAGGGGGGAGTTGAACTGGGGTGGTTGTCTTCCCCAGTGTGACAGTGTTCCTAAAGCCGCGTTCCCACGACGTCTTGTAACGAAGGCGGGACGGGACGATACGAATACTCAACAATACTCTATTGGAACGGGGCCGCTTCTGCTAGCGGGGACGAGACGCAGCTACCCACTCTATGTCGGTAAACATCACAGGCGTCTGTAGCGGTGCGCTGTTGCCATCGGTTTGCAGCAGTGGTGCGCACCCCTTCTATAGCTGTAAAGTGCTCTGTGCCAAACGACTTTAGGCTACGTGGTGAGATGGTGGTGGCGGGGTAGCGACGGCTAAGCTGCGGCGCACGCTTGTCCCTACACTTTGGCTAATGAGGTCCCGTCCCGTCCCGTCTTCGTTACAAGACGTCGTGGGAACGCGGCTTAAGTGATGATGTGAGTGTTCTGGGTTGTGGATGCGAGATGAAAGAAGGGAGGGGTTTAAACTCGGTGCCGGGCCATTCAGACCAACTTTTCCGAAAGACTCCAAGTTTAACGTCCACAAATCACCATCAACAGAGACGTATGCCCTCATTCCGCACGCTCTGTGGCGTGATTGATACACAGGCTGGACTTACCCATTAAGAATGTTCTAAAGCTTTCCAAGCTCTGCAACGCATGCCTTCATTTTTCGTTCAACTGCTGACCTTACGATTGTAATTACAGTTCTGTGCTTGCTTGTTCCTACAGTCGCCAGATTATCTTCGAATACGTTAGACCAATTTTTCACTGTCTGATGTAGATAACGTTAACGCTCGTATTGGATTACAAAAAGCTGTTCGTGGCTGTAATCAGATAATAAATCCAAAGCAATCTCAGAAGCAGTTTTATACTTGTCACTAGGTTTGCGTGCGTAATTATTACAACTGTCAGAACGTACATCGTCCTGTGCATGTTGGGTGAGCGGTAACGTTGCGGCCTCGCATTCGGGAAGACGCAGGTTCGAATTCCGATCCTGCCATTCAGGTTTCGGTTTTCAATGGTTTCCCGAAACCACTCCAAGCCAGGAAGATTCCTACAAACGACTGGGTCTGAATTCCATCCCGTTCCGTATATCTCACCTCCCCACATCTTCCTTCGGTTTATTGCATAATCCGGATTGATAAACTTTGAATCTAAGCCATACGATACCTCAAAACATCTGTATGAATTGAATTATATACAGAGCCATTTCATTTTAGTTAGTACTAAAAAATACTGTACAGTTTACATTGGATATCCACTATTTTTCTCCGACCATTACAAAAACTACGCGAGATGGGTTTTTTTAATTATGGCTTTTCGCCTCGTCGACGGCTAACGTCACTAGAGGTGGGATGGGACTGGGGACAAGGAACGGGAAGGAATACAGCCATGGCCTTTTTGAAGGAAGCATCACGGCATTCGCCTGGAGTGATTTGGGGAAACCATGGAAAACCCAAATCTGGATGCCCGGACGGGGATTCGACTACGCGTGAAGTACTGAGCAGTATTCTACAATGAAATTGAAAAATTTAAATGTGATGAGACTGGCGTGTGGTACTTTTGATAAGGTCGACCATGAACGTATTTGACACGCCGGATTTCTTATTTCAATCCACAATAGAACTAACCCTCTGGTGAAGATCGAGGAATCTGCGGCTAAAATCAGTCGCTCCATTCGACTCTTATTAACCTGAGGACCATAATCTATTCTGTGGATATTGCTGAAAATTGATTGCTTCGCCAACATCTCACGAGCATGGGTTTCAAAGTTCCCTTGTAAAACAGCAGTCCGTTTTCTATATGTTAATGGTTTTTTTTTTTTTTTTCTTGATTCAGAAGTAATATCGAGTCAACAAAGTGGTGACTTTTTCAAAGTTGGCAGGGCAGAGAGGTTTTTTCCTCATCGTTTCGGAGGCTTCCAGCTTTTTTAAAAAAATAATTCTGGCTTTACGGATCGTAGACACCGAGATAATTATAACCGGGAGAGGATTGGGGGCAAGGGCCGGGAAAGAATTTGACCATGGCCTTTTGAAGGAACTATCCCGGCATTCGCTCGGAGTGATTTCGAGAAACAATGGAAAACTGTAATCTCGATGGTCGAACCGAGGATCGAACAAGCGTCCTCTCGAATGCAAAGCTCACCGACCACCCTTTGTCCTATCATTCGCCACGGTTAGTTAGTTGTCAACCGGCTCTTTCTTAATAGGGACCAGTGTGAGTAACCCCATTCTTGAGGCAAGTTCATTGTGTTCGGTCAATTAATGTTTTAATTTACAAAAGAAGCAACGAAAGTAGAAACTGTTAAGAATAAGAGTGAAGAATTATTTCGCTGAACTTAAATAAGTAGTTGATCTCGCCGAATCATCATCCAACCGCACCAATGGTGTTTCATAAATAATGAAGATGATAGGTGCAGAACTATTTTGTCACATTAATCAAAAATGAATGTTTAATTTAGTTGCGAACATAAAAGACATCACAAAGGTTTATTTTTAGATCATACCATTTAATTTTAGTCTGTATTTGAATTGCAATTGTATTTGAACAGCAAAAACTAAAAGCATCGTTCATATCACCATCAGTAGCAGTCAAATCAATCATATAAGGGAGCGTCCATAAACTACGAAGCTCGGTATAGAGGGGAGGGGTAGAAAGCAATGCTGTGCTACGTGGGGGGAGGGGGTTCTGAGCGAAGCTACGTAGCTTTTCATTCATATTATCTGTCACAGTTAAAATAAGGTACAGAAAACACAACAGCATGCGTATATTTATTTCCGTCATTTAATTATCTCCAAATGTAATTTACATATCTGATATACTAACAGTGCTGCACATGCCTGTGAATTGACGTCGTAGTGCGGGTTTTTTTGTTGTTGTTGTTTAATGAATTTATTATCCGTTCAGCAAGTATTGCTATACAGGACGATGTTTAATTTTACAAAAAGCATAACTTACATATTGTCATGGTCGAGGTCAACCCACAGGGCCCCTCAGTGACTACAATACAGTGATACAATAAATTTTTATAACAATGTTAGCAACATGATTGTCAGTATTAAAAACAGTTATCAGAATTAGAACAGTAATCCAAACAGTTAAAATGAAATTGGTTTAAAATAATTACACTTTTGACAAAAATCTGATCTATACTTAAGAAACGAGATGTCAAATAGAAGGTGACAGGCCACACGGTATTTAATTTATTAGCTGGTTCACTTCTTCTTCGGAATCACTGCCTGATAGAAAAATATCTTGAGGAAGGCGTTTTTTTAGCCTAGTTTGGTCGGTTCTTTTCCCTAGTTTGTAAAATTGTGCACCAGAAACTGTACTCATTCGTTTGATGAAATGTATTGTTTGTTGTTTTATAAATTCGTAAATGTAAGCAATATTTAACTCTCTGTGTAGCTGACTATTTCTTACATACCGTGGTGCGTTCACTGCTAATCTGAGTAGTTTGTTTTGAAATATTTGTATTCTATGTAATTTGCTACGGCTAGCACATCCCCATATAGGACATGCATATGTTATTAGTGGCCGTAATATCATTTTGTAAATTAGCAGGCAGCATTCTGTTTTTAATGATGATTTTTTGTTTAACACAGGATACAATTTGTGTAATCTGGCATAGGCTTGGTTTAGTTTGTTGTTAATGTGTATGTTCCATGTTAAGCGCCTGTCAAGATCGACTCCTAGGTATTTTCAATACATTTTACAAACATTTAAACTAACCGACATTACGATTCGAAAAACAATAGACATGCCGTAACTAAAAGAGCTTACAGATGTCACCCAGGGTTTTCCAAGGCAGTTACAGTTCGTATTTTTTTGATGGTTTGTTTGAAATAAAGCTGTTTTGATCAGGACCGCCCCGGTGTGACCACTCCGCTATTTAATTAAATAATTTTAATTTTCTTCGATGAAGTGAATTTCAGGGCAACTAAATCATAGTGCTCGCTGAAGTGTTATTGCAGGTTCAAGTGTGGTATGAAATAGCGATGTACAATGATCTTTACAAGGCTTGAGGAAAATTTTTTCCCAATAAGTTTTCATTATCCAGAGAGTTATAGAAATCTTTTAAGCCGATCAAAGAATTATTTCCAGGTAATGTAGAAAGAAAGGTGACAGAATTGCAGGAAAATAAAACGAAAAATGCAGCTGTACCAACTTTTTTTTAAGAGTTTTTTATAGTTTGTTTTATTTTTTTAATTAATGAACAATTATGAATGAGGAATACAGAATGTTTTTAGAAACACATCAAGAAGAAAAGGATCTCTGACTGTGTCTGAGAAAGAGGGTTTCCCAATAATTTTCATTTTCAAGAGTGGCTAGTGTCAACATTTCATTCGAAATATTTATAATTATGGAAAAATATATAACACAAATACCAGTTATTTTCATTACATATGCAATAATTTTAACGACAGTCTATTATGAGAGAACAATACAAAATGCTTTCTGGAATTAATAGGGGGGATAGGCTACGTGCCACACGGGTGGAGGGGGGGGGGGTCGAGGCAAAAGCCACGTCAGGCTACATGGAGGGTGGGGGAGGAGGGTTAAAGGGAGGACAAAATGGAGCCACGCAATTTATGGACGGTCCCTTACGATGTACCTCGTATAGTCATAAGCATAGCAGATTTTTACAGGAAAAAAACCGTCTTGTGCAATTCTCTGCTAGTTAATTGCGTATGGCTTCGTTCCATAGGTCTTTCGGTCTTCCTAATGGCCACCACCACCACTTCTGTACATCTGCCACCTTCTCTCCGAGCTATATCACCGGCCCACCGCCTCTTCAAGATGGTTGTTATTTTCAAGACGTCTTTATCAACTGCCACTGGTTTGATGTCAGTTATTCTCTTTCTGTATTTCCCAATGAAACCCAGCATTGACTTTACATAGTTCTAATTGTCCATTTTATAAATTAATACAGTTTCCATGTCTCGTAGCCACCAAGCACTGCAAAGATGTAGGCTACTGATATTAACTGTTTTCTTCATATTTGATCCTAAGACAGCAGAATACTTCCTGTAAGCCTGTAATCCAAGTGAAACATAACCATAATCCCCGCCTTTTAATTGATTTTATGATGATAAATAATTAAAAAGATTTGGCTTATTAGTATTTACTAAATATTATTCGATTAAAATGTCTGAATACGATTTAATTGTGCTATAAAACAGTTTCGTAACTAAGCATGTGGAATATTCACGATTTTCAATTGTTTTTAACTTTGAATATTTCGTTTAAATGTATTGTCGGGTACGCCAAAGATGACTATCATATCTCGACATATTTATCACCAAGTGCTTATTTGTTCAGCATAGCATATAAAAGCTTTAGTTTATTTTTATTAATGTTTAACATCATTTCCATATTGTTTCGAGTGAAAGTAATAATATTTAGACCAGGGGTGACAAACCCGAGGGCCGCGTGCCGCATGCGACCCACCTTGAATATTTTTCCGGCCCGCGAGGTTCATCACACTTTCACAAAATATATTTATTATATAATAGCCAAAGTATTTAAAACCAATGTATTGAAAAAATACATTATTTGTGCATCCATATTTTCAAAATTTATTTCATTTATATTTACATATTTTTTATATATCATTTTTAGTGGTTTGGTTTCTTAGCGTTCGCAGATCGTATTAATAGAGCGATCGCTGCGGGCGAATTGTCATTATAATTCAGTCAGTTTACCAATAATGAGCGAAACACAAGTCTCCTGCCAATGACCCTAATACCTTTTACTGTTCATTCTAACTCCAATACAGCTGAAAATAACTTCAGAAAGTAGAATTCATTGAGAAAGTATTCAGACAGTTCGCTAATGTTAAGAAACATTTGAGGAGGTCGCATAGATGTTCCGGAGTGGTATAATACATACAGGCCGTTCAACAACAGGCACATCTAAGCAGTGGTGAATCTAGGATTTTTTCCGAACCGGGGCAAAAACTTCACGCTGGCACCCCCTCCCCCCCCCCTCCCTCCCTAAAGAAAACACCACACTCAGTTAGGTACTATTAAACTAACGTGATAAAAAAGACATAATAGGAAATGAATTATTTTATTGCTTGCATTTATAATACACACAATCAGAATACATAACGCACGAGCCAGACTGTACTCACAATTGCAGTCCTTAGGCCCTAGAAAAATTTGCACTAAATGTTCCTACAACTTCACTCGTCGAGCTTTCATTTCCGCGAAAGAATCTATAACTTCATCAAAATTCGTCTCATAAGCTGTTCTATTGATAAGATCGCGAGGCTAGAAAGACGTTCCTGGCTCATTGTTGATCGCAGGTAGGTTTTTATGATTTTTAGTTTACTAAAACTCAGCTCGCAGCTTGCGGACGTCGTTGGTAACGCGCAGTACATTCTCAGAGCTATACAAATATTAGGAAATGCTTCCTGCAAGTCATTTTTACACATGTGTTGCAACAATTGGAATGGACTAGTTGTTTCATGGATTCCAATTAAAAATGGAGCTTGTTGTTTAAACACGGCAAGTTCTTGGCAGAAATCAATTGCGTTTAAGTCCTTGGAGTATCTGCTTGCTAGAACGGCTCCATTTTTATTTATTTATTTATTTAGATCTTCTGTGGACATATTTACTAACGTGTGGCCACCAAGGAAGGCAAAGTTTTCATTTAGTTTTGTTGCACTTTCTACCCTTATTCCTATTTCTGTTAAAATTCTGTCAAATACAACTTTTATATCTTTGGAAAACAGCTGTGTCGGATCTAATGCTCTTGATTCGTTTTCGCAGATTTCGTCGTGTTGCCTCTTTCGTTTGGAAATTCGTTTACTTTTGAGTATCGGAACGATTCCCAATTTTTGTGCTATAGGTTTAGCTTCTTTGATCCAATATTCTATCGGTTTTAGTCTCATTTCTCGCAATATCTTAATAAGCCCTTTCATTGGTGATACAAAACGCGAAAGAATTATGTCCTCCTTTTGTATTTCCACGTTTACTCCATTAATTTCTCGAAGAAGGTTAGCCCAAATTGTTAATTTGACGATAAATTTAAAATCTAATACATTATGTAAGAGATGAGTGGATTCATACTTAGATTCTTGCAGCCAGAGAAGATTCTTCAATTTCCTCCAGTGCTTTGACAACTTCAGGTAAATTATTCAATAGGGCTGTAACAGCAAGGTGTTTCGCCGACCATCTTGTCTGGCTACTATTACTAAGTTGGCTTTTGTACATCTTTTCATGATTTCCCATCGTTTAGTGGATCCAATGAAGAAGCGATAAAAATTTTTTACAAGTCCAAATATACTAACAAAAAAAAAAATTTCAACTACCATAAAAAATCTGGTATTTTCTAGATATGGCTGCTTAACAGCCTATTCCCTAAATACGTTTTCGGAGAGAGACGTTTTACGAGTGCTTTATTGTAGGTATATGTCTTGTGAAACGGCGGTAAATGCTAATAACAATTAGGTTTGGTTCATAATATATACAGAGGTAAGAAATAAGGCCCATATAAGTTAATGATCCGAATTTTTTTGACATTTTACTGGTCCTCGGATTGAGAAAGTATGAGAAACGCTGAGATATTTGATAACGATAGATTCTTCCTTACCTGTTAATGGTTCGTTTCCAGTAATAAATATTTAAACTCATTCAGCACAAAAGTAGATATTAAAACAAAACTGGGCTAATCACTCGAACGCAGCTGTAAGAATGCGAACATCAGATGGCAAAATTTATAAATCCAAATATGTCTGGAGTCCCCGTTAACAATGACGAAATGAATTCCATTCCGTGAATAGAGCTTTGTTTTAAGGCCGCTCTGTCACAGAACAATGAACTTTCAAGTTGCCGCCGCGGTCAGTGTACCATGGCGCTTTACCTAAAAAATTAGAGTCGGCAGCACATCACTATTTCGCTCTGGCGCTTATAAAAAGATGCCACCAACACATGATTTTGGCGCCCCCCTGAAGTTGTCGCCCGGGGCAAGAGCCCCGGCTTGACCCCCCCCCCCCCCCTCTAGAACCGGGACTACATCTAAGGATTGCACGAGAGCGGAATGATTTACAGAATAGAATGTTTCTTCTAAATCAGTAAATGCTATGCAAAAGGGCCAGTTGATATTCGTTTGCTGGGTCAATTCTCGGAGGTCAAGAAAGTGCTGCTTGTTCAAAGGGAAAAGCTAATACAAGAACGGAACTGATTCGGTTCAACAAGATCTGCGTAAAAACGTTTTACGTGACAGAACGCAAGCATACCGGAAGATAGTTGCTTCAAGCTATGGATATACATATATAATATCAATAAAGCACGACACGTATAACGGTACACTAATCCCGTGTCCTTGACTTTCAATAGTACACGCAGCTAGACTGCACCGAAATAATAGCGGAAAACCTGCAATGCTACAAACCATTTCAGAGAAAGACCGACAGTCGAGGACAAAAGACAGGCTCAAATTACACTGAAGACCCAAAGAAACAGGTATAGGCATGCGTATGCAAACACAGAGATATATAAACACTCAGAGTACGGCGCTGTGGTCGGTAACACCTATATAAGACAACAGGTGTCTGGCGAAGGCGTTAGATCGATTACTGCTGCTACAGTGTCAGGTTATCACGATTTAAGTGAGTTTGAACGTTGTGTTACAGTCGGCGCACGAGAGATGGGACACACATCTCCGAGGTAACGATGAGGTGGGAATTTTCCCGTACGACCATTTCACAAGTACACCGTGAATATCTGGAATCCGGTAAAACATCAAATCGCCATCGCTGCAGCCGGAAAAAGATCATTCAAGAACGGGACCAACGACGACTGAAGAGAATCGTTCAACATGACAGAAGTGCAACACTTCCGCAAACTTCTGCGGATTTCAATGCTGGGCCATCAACAAGAGTCAGCGTGCGAACCATTCAACGAAACGTCATTGACATGGGCTTTCGGAGCCGAAGGCCCACTCGTGTACCGTTTCTCAGTCAATCCATATTGTAAAAAAAGTTTCTGGCCGATTGACCTTGAGACCAGCCGAGCTTCCCTTACGTAGACTCACCACCAAAGATGGTACTTCCTACTTCCAGGTCCTTCGAGATTGTTCCTGGGGGGTGCGACGGAATGTTTGGGAGCACGCGTGGTGGTGGGGGGGGGGGGGGGGCTCGGCCACCCGGACGGTACTCGGTACTATGTCTCCTTCACCCCATCTTACAGTCAAAAATATTTATTCTAACATCACATATTTAGTGAGTTTCCTTTAACATGTCATTGTTAATAATGAAAAGTAGACATATTAATAATAAAATTATGGAGAGTGGGAGGAAGGGGTTCTTTTGACACAAGGGGAACCCCTATTATAGAATATTGCGTCATAGTTCCGGCTAAACAGCCAAACCTCATGGCCCATTCAATACATTTTATCCAATCATTACCAATTTTTTGTATGTGATAGATAAAATTATTTTAAACATTTTTTGTTATTATACTTTTCCCGAAATAATTAAGAGTGAAAGTGCTAACATTATTTAAAGGGACAACGTTTTCTATTTGAAATATTGTTTCTTCATCAGAGTTTTAAAAAGTGTAAAAATTACTTTTTAAATAAAGTTTATTTTGATGTATAAAATTTCCCCGTACAAAATTGTAAATACCAGAAATATTTAAATTTACTTTTTAGCGCCCTATGTGCTTACCATTCACTATTATTTTTTAATAGATATCCACTCTCTTCCTCTATATTTTTAAAGAAAATTTATTATCCTTTTAAAATTCCGTATCTTTTATTGTATAAACCTCTCTTTAGTTCTCTGTAATATAGGATCACTTATTTCGAATGTCAATTGCGCAAAATTATTGAGTTCATCTTCTTAAAAAAAACTTTTAAAAATCATCTTACTGCTATGATTTTATTATTCTCTATATTTCTATCTTTATTGACGAGCATTATCATTTCATGTTATTATTAAAGCGTTGTGTTAAATTTTAGGATCTGACTATTATTCCAAATTTTGCTTTAACTGTTAATATCTTTATTTATATGCAATGTTGCTGTCACCGGAACGTCTGCTCCATGGCAACTGAATTAATTAAATGCTGTTGCAGGCCATTTTTTTCCCGCATTTGTTTGGTCGCACGCTTTTCAACCTCTAACCCAAGCACCATCACCGACGAATCTATTACGTTAAAGAGTACACATTGTTTTCAATCTTTTTTTAAAATATATATATATTTTGTGCATGATTGTAAACATGTAATTTTATGGTTGTTTACTACTTACATTTTACATTGGTTAGTTATGGTCTGTAGCTGCACAGCTCTGCTTTTTACCCGTAGCATGTTCGGATTGCATCATCATAGTCACCATTTCTGCAAGCTGCTAATTGTAAACAGTGCACTTCCTCCCCACTCAATTGTCTTTTGCCATCTGGATTGTTGATGCCGCGTCTCGTGTTGACAGCGAGCGCCAGGTTTAAAGGTGCGAGAATGTATGATGTTTTAAATATAAGTGTGATGTGTGCGTGGGTTTATTAGATTTGTACGTGTTTTTTTTTTTTTTTTTTTTTTTTTTTTACGTCTGTCGAGTGTTTATCAGGCTGAATAACGTTTGATTTGTAAGGTGTACCTGGTCATTCAGTAGCTGTTTACAACATTTTTTGCTTTTTGAATATGGTAGTTTTCCTGCACAGTGAGCGTGTTGTTCATGTAGTTGTTGACTGAAAATTTTCATATATGTGTTTATGTTTGTGGGTAAGTAACTGCTCAGCTTCTACAATTGAATCAAAGCATGTTGGCGAAAAATGTGGTTAAATAACAAAATAAAATCTCTGTATGCAAAAAACAGACAATTTAAACAATATTTTGTACAGAACACATTTAGACCTGCCAAATCGTTAAATATTACATTCAGTTTTGTACATCTAATAGAAAAGACTGAAAATTATACAGACCAGATACTGAAGGAAATACAGCAAATTCATAACGAAAAGATAGACCGTTTACTAAACAGCCAAAAACATAACGAAAAAAGTTGCAACAGATTAAATACAATATCACATGCTCACCTATTCTACTCATAACCCATAAACTTATCAAAAACAGACATCAATAAAAAATAAACAGAAATTTTATTGGCACTTATGGATTTTCCCCTTAATAAACCAAATATAAAAATGATCGTATTCACACTTAGAAGTTGTGACAGTGTTAGCTTATTGTTTTAATCGTTTGAAGGCACTGAATAAAAATAATCCACTTAGCAGTCCAGAAAACACTGGACATGACCTTTCTGGAAGTTGAAATCGCCTTCGGATTTTTGGTAACAGAACCACGTGTTTCGTTTCTGGAGTGTAACGGTGGATCCACGTCTCATCCATGGTAACAAATCGAAATACAAAATTGGTTGGATTATTTTTAAAACTGTCCAAACATTGCTAGTTTTGGTAATCATTTACTAAATGTGGCTCTCCTTTTGCAAAAGGCATTATAATTCTTAATACTTTACGTTGAATGTACATAAACCTTTCTTTTGATTTGTACACGGCCTCAGCTAAATCATACACTTTCAACCGCCGATTTTCCAATTTCAAATTGAGCACTCTATCAATGTTTTAATCCGTGATTGTAGCTTTGGATCGACCTTCAAGTGGATCATTTTCAAGAAATGTACGATCACGTTTAAATTCAGCCGCCCATTCCTTTTGTGTCGGAAATGAAGGATCAGACTCATAAACGTTTACCAACTTTGTATGAATTTCCGTTTTTGGATAAACCGGACAAACCGAAAAATTTTACGACTGCTCGATGTTCCATTTTATTCACTTCAACGAGACACACACAATACACCTGCTTTAAAAACCCGTATAAAGGAAATTACATGACAGATTAAGTTCTTACGTTCGTTATAAAGACACCACAAAATAATGCCAGAAACTCAGTTTAGAGTAGTAAAATTTAGGCAGGGCTATGTTGTAAGAGAACACGAGTCTACAGTGTATACTTGCATTCGCTCTGTCCGGTGGTGACAGTCAAACTGTAAGAGCCTTTCCCCATTAATCTTAAATGTTTATTATTTCAATGGATCTCACTTCAGACTGAAACTAGAAAATGTAGAATATCAGTATATATTTGCATCACGAAGATTATATAACAGATCTGTACACAGTGACGATCTGAATTGAGGTCGGTACACAAAATCGCCTACACCATGTCGACTTTCTTGTGTTCCCAACACCGAATAACTTGCTTATATGGGGCTTCCACAGGCACCGCTGGATTGATGGTTAGACGCTGTTTTCAGCTTAACTTATTGTTGAGGGTTAGCAGACATTTTGCTGAATTTAGTTAATTTTCGACTTTAATTCGGTACGGCTTCACCACAACTGCTCCAGGCGCTACTGTTTTATAGGCGAAATCTTGAAGAAAGCTGCCGATATAGACCACCGCCTGTGCTACATTTTCACAAAGCAAGAATTTACACTACATTTAAATTTCTCAACTCGGCCTCTTACCTCATGGTCCCCACTAATAGCCACAAGTTCTCTGATCCTTTGGCTGTTGAGTAATATAACTTTATTTTGAATCTAGGCGATAAATTCGAAGCAGCGATGCCAAACTAAATACCCCGTTTTTTTTATCTCCGGATTTTCCGGAGTATTCCGCAGTATATATATATTACTTATGGCTTTATGCCTCGTCGACGTCGAGGTTATTAGAGGCAGGATGGGACTGGGGCTAAGAACGGGGTATTCGGCCATGGCCTTTTGAAGTAAGCATCCTGGCATTCGATTGGAGTGATTTGGGGAAACCATAGAAAATCAAATCAGGATCCCCGGACGGGGATTCGAACCAGCGTCCTCCCGAATGAGAGGCCAGAGCGTTAACCGTTCACCCAACACGCTCGGTCGCAAATTTATAGACGCATCCTCGTCAAAACGCACGTGTCTGTAAAGATTAGAAGTTACACGAGAGCACCAGTTCTGTTAGCTTGTCCTCGCCAAGCTACTTGGCTGTTTTCACGGTATCCCGAATCGTGTAATTAAAATGTGTCGTATTTAGCTTTTTGATTACACACGTAAATTGGCACTTCTTAGCATTCAACTCTCGCTGTACGTCCTCCCAGAGGGAAAATCTAGACCTCATGATGAACTAAAAGGAAAGGACCGAATTAATCATCTCATTGTTCTCAGCTATTTGCTAATCCATCAGGGAAAAATTTCGTTTCAATGACACTCCGAAAACTTTTTCAATAGCTCTTTTAAAACCAATTAATAGTAAATGAATTCTGTTAAATATGAAGTAAAATAACAACTAATGGGCTATGATATCTCAACGTAAGATAATGGCGGTATGCACAAAGATAATATAGCCATCAACCCTCCAGCATATTGTCAGAAACGAAGACATTAAAAATAAACCACCACAGAAATCAGCTACTTACATTTTCAAGAAAGTTGCCACAAACACAAATCCGTAGCAATAAAAAAACAAATGCTTGATGAATTTACCAAGTTAACAATAAAATACCATTCAAAACAATAAAGACTAATCACGACATTCGAAGCTAACACAATCACCACTAAATCATGATAGTTGTCACAATCACTAATAGAAAGATATTTTAACACACTGGAACACTGTTACAATAACACAAGCAACGACATTAAGTTGGCTACACCGTTCAAGTAAACAAAACAACACATATGATACCAAACCACCTGTGTGCAATTATCCAAGAGCAGTGAAAAATGTTTCACACTACCAACGCTGCTACACAGAAGTCTCAATAAATAAAAAAAGTTAAATATGTAACTACAGGATAAAATCCGAGTCATCAAATGTGTAAAAAGTGCTGTTCTTGACCGATACTGCCAACTCTCAACTCAGGATTCCCTAAACCACAAGGCTGGAACGCATTCGGGAATAAACAATTCATTGTAAATAGTTGTTTGCAGATGATTTTCAATTTAAAAACATTTAAGGAGCACGTAAAGAACTTCCTAAGGGCGTATGTAGGGAAGATTGGCCTGCAGTAACACCGGAAAGAAGGAAAATTGAAGCATTTAAAACAGAAGAAGGTGGAAAAATAAATGCACAGATAAAATAAGAAATGAACATCTTCTGGAAACGACAGGCGAGGAAATAATTTTGAGAGAGACCTATAGAAAGAAGAGTCAGAATAGTTGGTCACGCGCGGGATTAGTTATTTTGACAGAGGAGGGAATATTCGAAGGAACAACTGCAAAGGAGGATAATTGAGGGCCCAGGTTTGTAGTTTTCACTTCTGTGTATGTTCCCCCAGGGAACCGCGTACATGCCTACTTGTGACGCCAGGGGATTACCGATGTGTGGGTAGCAATGCAAAGCTGCGAAGTCCCCCGAACAAGCGACTTCGGTGGCAATAGGGCTATGCCAGAATATAGGCTCTGACAAGTTATAAATTATTCTCCACACCGAGTGAAAATCTGAGATATTTGCCAAAAGTAACGTTCCGCTAAAGAGGGAGAAAGTCTCGGACTTGGCGATAGTAAAGACTGACTTTGTGTTAATATTAGCGCTTGTTGTTACATGAAATAAATAAATAAAAATGTTACATGAACGAGAGAAAAAGTTTTCACGAGTACCCGGTTGGAGGATAAGACGGATCTGGTACTCAGAGAGGAGTACAGAGGCGAGGTGGTGAGAGAATAAAGGGTGTGGCTTCTGGTCTGACTTTGGCAACTGTTGGTGCTGATACGTGGATCATGCGTCTAGGAAGCGATGTGGTCACTTGAAGCAGGGTTTGGACTTTGGAGCTTCGGCGGGCCAACAGTGTAACGGAAGCATGTCCGCTACACTGCAAGACACGAAACCACGGCAGCAGCCGTGCGCCACTCTGGACTCCAGGGCTAGGCGGTGCAGTGCACCGGGGCCCCTACTCTCAGGGGGCACCCATTTTTTAAATTTTTTTTAGCTCTACCGTGGTCTAAGGGGGCTCCCTGAAACTAAGGACCCTCACTGCTCATGGGGGCCTCCAACCACTGCTCAGGGGGTCCCCCAGCACAACTCAGAGACCTCCAGCCTCAGCTCAGGGGGCCCCTACCAGCAACAGAAAAGAAAAACAGGTCAGGTCGCCCATCTGGCCCAAAATAATTTTTTTGCACCGGGGCCCTTGTTGACCTAGCTACGCCACTGTTGGACTCCCGCCTTCAGTGGTAAAGTTCTCGCCACTCATACATGCACAACGAACAGCGTAGCGTCTAGATTGATGTCCAACTCTTTATTCAGTTATTTTTTCATCTGTTCCAAGCTTTATGACAATTGGTCTTAACAAAAAATTTGCATGTCGTTGTTCAAATTCAAATGTAATTGTTAAAATAAATTTGTCGATTTGAGCTATGTCCCATGCACTTACGTTGACGGTTCATTCAGTACCAGCAATCATTCACTTTTTTTTATGACTTTACGCCTCGTCGACGTCGATGTCATTAGAGGTGGGAAAGGATGGAGACAAGGAACGGGAAGGAATTCGGCCATGGCCTTTTGTAGGAAGCATCCTGGCATTCACCTAGACTGATTTGGGGAAGCCATAGAAAACCCAAATCTGGATGCCTGGACGGATATTCGAACCCCCGTCCTCCCAAATGCGAGGCCACAGCGTTAACCGCTCACCCACAACGTTCGGTGCAATCGTTCACATTACCCCAATATTTAAGATGTGTCATACCTATTAACATCATAACCCTTTATAGTAAATATGTTAGTTTAAAAGAAAAAGAAAAGAACTTTACACTAGGATGTAACCTGTATGTTGAGATAAAGAGGCTGATGTCAGGAAAGAAAATAAGATTGATAAAACACGCGAACGAGAAAAAAATCGCATGCATCTATTCGTGAGTTACAGTGTCATCTGTCCCTTTGTAAGACAAATTTAGTTGCAAATTCCTGTAAGAAACATACGGCAATCAAACAAAAACTTCGAAATATTCGTCTATCGTTTAACTTGTGGCTAATATTCAAATTTCATAGTCAGTATTCTACTCAACGATATACAAACTTACGAAATTAACTTCTACCATGATTTAATTGAGCTGATTAGGGATATAATTACCCGCCCTGTTAGCTCAGTTGGTTGCTGCACCGTGATGATACCCGACGCCGTACGTGGGGTTACATGGTTCGATTCCTAATGGTGGAAGAAATTTTCAACATCAGTACTTGGCCGACATGATAGGACAGGTGGTGATGTACAATTCCTAATCACCAGATTATGAACCAAAGACCTGGGTTAAATACAAATCATTTCAGCATTTCGTATGGAGCGAGAGTATATGACATTTTCGATGGGATTTCGTCCGATGGATGGGGATGTTAAGCCTGGCGAGGCTCTGGCATCCTTCGGAAGAGTAGACTTCAATGGGCCAGCACAGGGATTCACCCTCTCCATTCTTTCATTCATTAACAACACATTACACTGAAGATCCACACATCACAGTCATTAAAAAAAACAATAAATACTAAATACACTTCCGTGGCAATGGGAACATCAGTTAGAATTTCACGAGAAAAAGCCTCACAAACCTAATGGTTGAGGGGAAAAGAGAAGAAAGGATCAAATAGAGGCCCCTCCCTTAGATAATTATTTGTGCTCTTTAGGCCTTTACGTTTCGTCGACGTCAAGGTCATTAGGGAAGAGAGAGGAACGGGAAGAATTTCAGCTACGTCGTTTTGGCGTTCACCTAGAGTAATTTGTGAAACCATAGAAAACAGAAATATGGATGGTTGGACAGGGATTTGAGCCCGGATCTTCCCGAATTCCAGGCCCAAATATTACCGCTCAACGATCTGGCTCCGTCGCCTAGACAAAACTGCATGTAGCAACAACATAATTAGCGCTCAAAGAATGTGACTGGCGTCATTTTTGAATGTATATACGCGGAGGCTGGTTGGATATTCCTGCAGGAGGCGTAATTTGCCTGGCTGCAGAGGTGCCAGTTCCATTCAACGGTGTTTTTCTAGTTGTTGTGTGTGGATGACAGTGATGAGTGTTGTCAAGTGTTGTGAGTTGTTGAGTGTATGAAAATGAAAGAAGGGTGTCGGCCAATTCAGACTTACAATTCAGAAAAACACCTCTGAGTGACCTCTCAGTTGGCTGCGGCACCGTTTTTTTATTTTTTATTTTGGGCTTTGCGCCTCGTCGACGGCTAAGGTCATTAGAGACGGGATGGGATTGGGGACAAGGAACGGGAAGGAATTCAACCATGGCCTTTTTGAAGGAATCATCCCGGCATTCGCCTGGAGTGATTTGGAGAAACCATGGAAAACTCAAATCTGGATGTCCGGAAGGGGATTCGAACCCGCGTCCTCCAGAATGCGAGGCCAGAACGTTAACCGTTCATCCACCACGATCGGTATTGCGGCACCGTGATGGTGTTCAGCACTGGCATGGGGTTTGCTGGTTCCAGTCCTTGCGGTGGAGCTACATAAGGACTTGGCCAGCTGGGTAGCAGAGGTGGTAGTGCACAATTCCTAATGTCCAGATTGGGCACCAAAGTCCTGGGTTAATTCCCAAACCTCTCCGCAATGCGTATGGTGTTCGTGTTATTCTAGATGTGTATGACACCATACGCGAAAAAAAAAAAAATGGTGTGAGGGAGAAATAATACTGTTGACTGTGATTCGTCCGTCAGATTTGGACGTTAAACTTGGCGGTCTCTTCCCCCACCCTCCGACCCGTCCATTGTCTTTCGGAAGGGTAGGCCTGAATGGACAAGCACCAGGTTTTATCCTTTCCCTTCTTTCTTCTTGCATCCACAACACTCTACATAGAATACATACATCATTACAGTCATACACACTTAGAATAACACGAACACTGTAACACTGGGGAAGGCAACGGGAAAAACCACCGCAGTTCAACTCCCCGGAACGTTGTCATGAAAGGGTAAACATCCCCTATGCACTCGGTTACGGGGAGGGCACTCATAGCAGAGTTAACGTCTCCATCTGACGGATAATTAGTGTCATATGCCCTCACTTGACACACACAACGGGGAGTATTGGGAATTACCTTAGTAGTGGTGGTGTTTTTTTTCCATAGTGCTCTTAGAAAAATATTCTCCCTTCCATTATTTTGCCGCTGCAACCGCTTAATTTTGTGTTGGGCCTCATTGGTTCATTAAGTCCCATTCCTGCATCGATTAATAGTTAGTCACCATCTTGAGTGATACATATTTTACCATCCGCTGTATTACCGTACCTTGAAATCACTTTCGATCTGTAATTGAAGTAAAATAAGATCCGATAAGCTGATTTCCGTTTCTACTGTTTCTTAAACGCCGTACATGTTTAGTTGTAGGATTCCATTTTCTGAGTTAAACTTTAATGTCGTTTATTAGTTCTACAGGAAAGAAAGTGATACGCTGGCAATATAACTGATTACTTGACGAGTTAAAAGTACACTAGGCTATCCATCATGGCGACTTGTGGTAGTCGAAGGTCTTATGAAGAAAATTGTTTTGATGCCTCGGAGCTGTCTTGCATAACAACTGACGTCACCGAACAGAGAGTAATTAGTTCCCGGCTATTGTATACATCATGTGGCATGTCTATCGCAATGGGAGAATAAAAAGATTGCCATCGGTCGATAAAAAAAGGGACGGGTCTCTGGTGTTCCCAGTCGTATAACAATCTAATTGTGATTACACGCGATACTCAAATGGTATCAGTATTTTCGACGGCCAGTACTCACAGTTGCGCGACACAAAAGTGACTAGAACGGGGACTACACTCGATGCGGCAATCGCTTCATTCATAGAGAAATTAGAATCACGGATGCGTAAGAATAAGCCAGCAGGTGATAGTTGAAGGAATCTTGGTACGGACATCTGTATACCTAGAAAATTCTTAAGCAATAAAAATTAAAGAAGAAGTACGTGTGTGAAAACAATCTAACCCATCATGTGGAATGATGACCATGAATCATACGAATTAGAATTACACGTCGGCAATGGCAAATTGTTTAGAACTCGAGGCACTCCAATAGATCGCTGGGTACGGATAAATTGAATGGTCTGATGGCTCAGTGGTTAAGGCATAGGACTGCAGCTCAAACGTCCACAGTTCGAATCTCTGTATCGGTGGGGAACCGGACAACACAAACTGTATTAAAACATGTCACAAAATAAAGATTCCAGGCATTGAATTCAATCAAATACTACAAAAAGCGTCAGCAGCAAACTGGAGGACAATATTAGCTGCAATTAGGAGTAAAATGATATATTTCCCTTATAGAGAACTGAAAACGATACAAAAAGTACAGATGAAAATCACTATAGCGCTTCCAAAATTATGGTACTTGGTTCTCATTATTCCAATAACAATTGAAATAGCAAAACAAATTTAAATGGCAATAAATTGGTTCATACATAATGGACAGATACTTAAGATCCAGCACAAAGCTCTGAAGATGCCATTTGAAAAGGTGGGTGTTGATATATATATATATATATATTTTTTTTTTTTAAGTGCTTTACGTCTCTCAACAACGAGGTCTTTAGAGACGGGAAAGGATGGGGGGCAAGGATGGGGGGCAAGGATGGGGGCAAGGAATGGGAAGGAATTCGGCCATGGCCTTTTGAAGGAAGTATCCCGGCATTTGCCTGGAGTGATTTTGGAAACCATGGAAAACCCAAATCTGGATGCCCGGAAGGGGATTCGAACCGCCGTCCTCCCGAATGCGAAGCGAGAACGCTAACCGTTACACCGCCACGCTCCGTGGTGTTGATATACTAACGAAATGTACAGACCGCCATCTCCATGAATAAAACGTACAACCACCATACAGCTAAGGAAAGAAACATTACAGGACGCCAGCCCTGGTAGCATTGGGGCAAGCGAGCTGGCCTCACGTTGCAAGGGTCGCCGGTTCGTGTACGGCCGAGGGATATGGGTAGTTTTAATTAAGTGTTCTGTCTGTCCGGTGTTGTCCATACTGGAGAGTAAATGATAATAACGACGATATAGTACCTACACACTTGTCGAAAAAAAACACTTGCTGCTGGCTACATGGCTGACATGACAAAAAAAAAATACATTAAATACAATAAACGAACTAGAAAGAGCGGCCTGATGGCTCAGTGGTTAAGGCATATAACTGGCGATCGAAAGATCCCCGGGTCGAACCCCTGTTTCCGCGGGGATTTTCACGAGTCCTTGACCCAACTTTCACTTCTGGCACAGCTTACTGTGTAATGTGAAGAGCGCCAGAACCCTTCCGTGGTTTGGATTCAACATTAAACTGTAGGTACCCTCTAGGACTAATAACCCTACTTTTACACATCCTCAGCAATATTAAAGTCAAGCAAATGTTTAACGTGATACTAGTTGCCCCAAACGAACTAGAACCAAAAAGCATCGCAGCACCGGTCGATAATAAGTCACATTAACGCACATTAAGGGGCTTTCGCATGTTTTACATAGAAAACAGCTATATAAAAATAACAAATGTAGAGCCTGTCCCAACAATTAAAAAATTATACGTCATGCTGCAAAGAAAGACACACAGCAAATTAGAGACTACCTTCAGAAGAAACAACTGAGAAAAAAATATGGCAGAATGTTCAAAATGAATACCCCAGCAGCAATGCACGTTCCACATGGCACATAGTTATACAGATGAAGATAAAGTCCTACGAAAAACTATTCGCACTACATCTCTGTCATTCGTCATTTTACGTTGCAACCTACAAGATAGAGTACAACATTGTATGTTGGGTTTCAAAACACCAAATATACGAGGTGGACCAAAAGTAGACTAGCCATAATAAATAGAACTACCTCACAAAGATTCACACCAGAGTACAAATTAACTCCAGACACAACAATATATCCCGCTACTAAAAGAAACTGCCACTTTTGGCTCTTCGGAAACTGTACCCATTATGTCAACAACAAAAAAGGGGAGATGCTTACCAAAAGTTACTGGTATTACATACCGAGCGTGGTGGTGTAACGGATAGCGTTCTGGCCTCGCATTCGGGAGGACGCCGGTTCGAATCCCCGTCCGGGCATCCAGATTTGGATTTTCCATGGTTTCCCAAATCACTCCAGGCAAATGCCGGGATGCTTCCATAAAAAGGCCATGGCAGAATTCCTTCCCATTCCTTGCCCCCCATCCTTTCCCCTCTCTAAAGACCTCACTGTTGAGAGACGTAAAGCAGTTAAAAAAAAAGGTATAACATAACCAACGAATACAACCAAATAATTAAAAGGAAAAAATACAACAACTTCCAGTGCTGTTTGTCATAATGCCATACTAAAAACAAACAGAGATTGCAAGATAGACACAATGTGACACATAGAATGACTTGAATGGTACTTGGTTCTACAATTCCAATAATTGTTAGTGCAGGTGCTCTCAATATCCTTTTTAATTTAACTTTATTTATTGCATTTTTTCCTGCCTACATCATTGTCCAAGAGGGACGAATGAAATTTTTATTTCAATTTTATTTTTACTTCACATGAAGCTCATATCGTCATGAAAAGAAATGTAATTATGGAATTATTTTGTAACTAAGGATACTAAATTTTATGTTTTGCTCTATGGATTGCTTCAATACACGTGTTTGTGCCTGAATACTACGAAGAAATTAAAGCTGAAGAAAGCTATGCCTGAATCTTTGTCCTAGAGGGACGAATAGAAGAAATTTTATTTTTTCTGCGCGTTTTTATTTGCTGTGTATTTCTTTTTAACGAAGTTTTATTTCCTGCTCTGTGGATTGCTTCAATACACGTTTTTATGCCTGAATTCTAGTAGCGCCGAAGAAGGCAAAGGAGTAGAGAGAAATGGACGGTTGTAAAAGGAAGAGGATGCCCTTTAAAACAAAATTAAAAAAGTGGCCAAGGTAACAGACTGAAGATCAAATGTCCCCGGGTCGAATCCCTGTATCAGCCGAGATTTTCAGAGGACATTAACCTGTAATTCAGCTACAGATTGCTGTGCAATGTGGAGTACGCCAGAATGCTTCCGTGGTTCGGATTCCACGTTTAACTATAGATCCCTTTACCCGGTAGGATTACCGGGTTATGTTACAGTAGCCACGATAGAGGCTAAAGCGCGGCATATTGAAATCCTCTGATATCCCAGCTAATAATGCCATACGCATTATGTTATTATTATGTGGAAAAATTAAACTTAAGTAATGAGTTTTCGGCAGTAATTTTTTCGGACAGTTAAAAAGTTAACAACAGATTCCTCCAACTATATGGAGTGCGCGACCCTCAGTATCTAGTATGCTACTAAGGACTGTCTTCCGATTCAGAAATGAATGACAAAATTTCTAAAAGAGATTTGGTGCACAAGGACATATATGAATCACATAAAATGCAGGGTTACTAATGCAATGTTCATGTGCTAGTGCAGTGAGAGGACGAGTAATGAGACAGAAACGCATAAGAGAACAAAATTATTTTCAGTACTTATATTTTTAAAAAAAGTGTGATTAATTCACATTCTAAAGCTGCTTAAAAATGGGATATCAGCAATAACACACGCTTAACAGAGTTAGCACATGGGATCACCAAATTCCCTGCTGAGTTACATGTTACAAGCTACCCATAACTTTCAAAGAGGGTGTCGTTGATGTAACTACAGGAGAAGTAATCAAGGCATGATAAATTCGCTGATCGTGCAGACCAGTGATGGGACCATAAATTGCCAAACGTCATGTTTAAGTGACGACGAAATGTGCTGGAATTCATGATGCAAGAGCAGCGAGTGAGGCACTTGCTGCTCATCTGGTATCGTTCTTGGTACAGTCCCACACCGGTTAACACATGACAGTGTGCTGTTCCGTACTTGAAGAGAATATCAGCCAACAGCCTTCCTGATACTTGAGATGCAGATATAAGGACGGTTTTCCTGAAAGGACTTACGAGAAATCTGCGACCCTGTATTGTTAAGAAACTCTATTTTTCTTGGCGCAACATAATTCTCCAATAAGTTTGTTCAAGGGTTTCTGAAACATCTTGCATATATCGGTCAATACCGTTGGGGAATAAGTGTATAAGTTACGTATGGACGAGAATCGGGACTGAGATACAGGAAAGCCAGTTGAGCAGAAGTGTCCCCCTGAACGACACGTTACCGCTGGCGAATTTGTTACACTTCTCCTCTGAAAGACTGTCTGTACTCCAAAATAAACTCAGAAGATAAACAATTCTGACCCTTCCTGTGTGGTTACATTTGGCCGATTAATACTTACTTGGGTCCATCAGGCTTGTTAAGAACGGATTTAGATCTCCTTCATATATGTTGAAGAGTACACCGCGTATATGTCTGCGGTGTAGTCATTTCTCAAAATGCGCACTAGTTTTTGAGATATTCGCATGTATAGCAACAAAAAATTCTAAATTTCGGCTATGTAGCAAATTATTGCCACAGTTAATCCAATGACGGCGTGGTCTATGTGGTAGTGTGTTAGCTTCATAATTTTCTGACCCGAGTTCCGATCCCCGCAAAATCAAATATTTCTATTTGTTATTATGTTCAAAAATTGTCAAGCTTGACTTATTTATTTTGATGAAACTTCATTTACACACTTTTATTGCGCGAAATAAAATTTAAAACAAATCAAATTGCTTGTAACAGATACACCAAACATAATTTCGGCCCATATATCAATAATGGCTTCGCCCATACCCAATAAAATTAAGTCCGGAGGCGAATCTACTAGTAAACTGGAATATGACACAAGAATTTTGCACTGTTTATAAGCGTTTGTCACGTGTTCTTCCATTTCCTTGTTGAGCTCCATTTTTCTTCACGGATAGGCCTACTATTTTATTTCCAGCCATTTACAAGCAACGGTTCTTGGAACAAATCGCTTGTAGAAGAAAGAATGAACAAAACTATCCTCCCAATGCTACGTATTTCATTTAAAATGCCTCTTGATGATATACAAGTAAACAAACGACAAAGATGAAATAAATAACATGATATTTCAATTGAAAACGCACCGGAACAACTTATTAACAAAAAGTGAAAAAATAATGTAAGAATGGAGACTTTCTTAACGTATGATTGTAATTAAGTTTTCAATGGTGTGTTGTGTTGTGTGTGTGTTGTGTTGTGAAAGACAATCCGTCGGTAGACCCGTGAATTCATTACGAAGAAAAGAATTTCAGGGAAAAAAATGACGCTGAATTGTAGGTTATATGATTTGTTTTAAATTTTATTTCGCACAATAAAAGCGTGAAATGAAGTTTTAACAAAATAAAAAGGTCAAGCTCGACAATTTCTGAAGATAAAAATAAATAAAAATGTTTGATTCTGCGGGGATTTGAACTCTGACATTTAGAATTTTTTGTTGCTATGCATGTGAATATCTCAAAAACTAGGGCGCAGTTTGAGAAATGACTACAGCGCAGACATATATGCTGTGTACCCTTCAACATTTATGAAGGAGATCGAAATCCATTCTTAACAAGTCTGATGGTTCCCAAGTTAATCTAACCTGAACGATTAACTCTTTAAACTAGCTTACCCATCTCACAACTATTGATTTGTGAATTCAGATGAATACAGCCATTGGATTGTACCCCTCCAAGTAGAGTCGTGTGTGTTCGGCAACAATACGTTTAGTTGGATCCTCCCGCATGAGGTGTACTAGATCTGATAGCAGAGGTAGGACACCCATTTCCATGTATTTCTAACAGTTTGTATCTGTGTATGTGACTGTGAAGAGTGTTGTTCAGTATAGTGCGTTCTTTTGTGCTATATGTATGATGACAGGGTAAAACACTATGCCGGCGCACTAGGGCCTACTCCTTCGAAATACAGCCGCAAAATGCGAAGTTTTTCTTTTCCTTCCGAAGGACGTAATACACACTGCGTTGAAGTATTGTATTTAACACAGGACTTTGGTACACATACTAATGATTAGGAATCATGCACAACCATCTTTCCTGCGCTACTGGCAAAGCTCCAAATGATGAAAATTTCTTCCGCCGAGCCAGCTATCCTTCCATCGAATACATACTAGACACTGTTATGGTGTCTTAATGCATGCAGCTAACGACGCGAGTACCTCCTCATATCATCCATTCGTAAAAGTTTAAATACACGCAATACTTTCAGAACGCCACAAGCTGCTTCAGGAATTATGTCCTCCCATTTTTTGACATTGAAATTGTCCTTCGGTTTTCGTGAAGTAGAATTTCTAGATTTATCATAACTGCAGCAACCAGGCCAAGAAATTCAGCAACAATTTCAAAAATATTCGAGTTTTTTTCACGAATATCGAAAATTCCGAATAACTTGTGCCTTGGTATCGACATATTCATTATTTTATTCTAAAATGTGCAATTTTGTCAAATACTGATTAATTTCGAGCTGTAGAAATAAAGAACGCCTATGAATGACGAACACAAGATTGTATCTGACTTCTGTGATACGTAAAAAGTCTTACTTTTGTTTCTTTGTATACGACAGAATAAAGTACTATAAACACGCAAAACTTCAATTTCAATATTTGTACCGACGTACCATGTAGCTTAGTGGGTAGAGAGATTGACTGCGGCCTGCACCCCACATGAAGCCGACTTCCAGGTACCGAGGCGAGGACACTACGATTAACAACAGCGGGAGCGTCGACTGGAAGATCGAGAATTAGAACACGGTGCTCTAACCAGTCGGCTTGCCAGTTCACTAGGGCTTTCATTTTTACTTATATTTACTCCATTACGCCTTCGAAAATGAAATAAAATTGGCAAACGATTATAATAACTGAAATTTATAGCTCCCGGTTGGTATGATGCAGGTTATTACCTTTTTTTTTCCCTCGAGCTTTACGGCTCGTCGGCGTGGAAGTCACTGAGGAGAGGATGGATGGAGGGGGCAAGGAACTGGAAGGAATTGGGCCATGGCCTTTTGAAGGAACCATTCCAGAGTGATTTCGGAAGAAGAGGCCAGAGCGTTACCGCTCACCCACAGCGGTTGGTCTCACGGGTTTTATCTAAGAAATCTGCTTCTTACCAAATACATCGTGTTATTTGTTCATGTATTTGAGATGGTGACAAACGTTCAATTTCTGATTAAAGAGAAGATTTACCCCTGAAGCTAAACAATCGGGGTACGATTTTTTTTAAAAAATTTACCGCGGTATTTATCATTTTCAACCATACAGCATGTTGGTTTGTTTTTTACTGTAATTGACACTATATTTTCTTCAGACTTAAACATACAGCGCCTTATTAAAATTTTCCATGCTCTAGGACGAGCTCGAATCTACAGCTCTTGCAATGTAACGCTAGCATGTCGGGTCTTGCCAGTTTATTATCAAACTAACTTTTGAATGCGGCTCACTCGTGAATGGTGAACCCAAAACTGTGTAAAAATTACAACGGGAGGGTAAATTCAGCTGTTTCTTCACCTTTGTACATTTCAATTTATTTTTAAAAAATGCATTCAATTTTAAAGCCTCGTATCTTCATAGAAAAAAAAAATCCTTAATGTACGGAGCAAATGTGTGCCAAGTTTGGTGTAAGTTACTCCTAATATTCCAGAGATATGCTGTAATACACAGACTCTTCAAAGGCTTCAAACGCACAAACTTTCAAAAATACAAGAGTACGACGGGAGGGGAACGGGATTTTCATCATCCCAGGTTAAACTGGCCGCCACATGATTCTGACAACACCACTTCTCCATTTTAGAGGATAGGTCATGGAAGAGACCACACAGCCCTTTCTTACGGACCCCAACGAGCGAGACAGGTACTACTTTCACTTTTTTTATATGGAATAATTGTGCATAACAGTTTATAACACTCGTGACAGTCGATTAATTGAAAGTTTACTCAATAACAGTACATACCCAGAATGTAATCATGATATTTTCATTGTGTAAACGTGCTAAATGATCGAACTTAGGCTATAACAGAGGCCTAGATCGCTGAGACACCATGACGTTGTTTGAGCCCCGGTGTCTGAAGAAATTTGCATCATTCAGGAGTTGGCCATCAGCGTAAGACAGGTGCTGATGCACGATTTCTAATAATCAGATTGTGTACTAAACCTTACCGCAGTGCGTATAGATTGAGAGCATACAGAATTGTGCCGGGTTTCAACATCTCCCTTGTTTCATCTCCCACGCACAAGACACTACAGTAAACACACACACACCATAACAGTCATCCACATGTCCACACATACAGTTACACTTATTAACAGTTCCACATTTGGCAAGGCAACTGGAAAACATCCCAGTTATATTTCCGTGGAAAGTTGCTTTTGGAGGGAGATTTCCACGATAACTGCCTACACCCTTGCACGCACTTTGAAAACATAGCCTAACTACAAAATACACAGGGCTCACCTGCTTCAAAGATGAGCGCCCAGGTGGACGAAGCAGAGCATATGTCATATCCGAAGGCGATCCAGTCGACATGAAGCGGAGGTCCTGAGATAGAGCAGACGGCAAACACGTCTGGGATGTGAGGTAGGCCAAGCGCGCTTCCCGGCTTTTCTCGGTGAGCGCACACAGAATAAAGAGCGCCACACCACTGTGGCTCCATGCTGAACGACACCATCACATCACATCACGACAAACTTAAACGTAACCTTCCCACCGTCATTTCTACGAATAAAATAAAAAAAAAAAAAAAAAAAAAAAAAATACGCAGCATTACTATTACTTTCAATATTTTCACATTATGCATTACTACTCAGTTACGTATAAACATAACTTAGTGCTACATTAGAACTGAAGTCTGAAACACTGAACCTAAGCGCGTCAGATATAAAACACGCCTGACCTTACGCAGCAGTGGCGTGGTGTGGACGGAACCGTAGCTGGCTGCCGACTGAGCCGCCATGTGCGATCAATAAATAGAACCCGGCCGTCGACACCCAAAATACAACTTCCCTTCACTGCCTCAAACTCCTTCATTTAGACGTTTACAAATTAAACTCCGTTTGCTACCAACTGTTTAGTGATTAACCTTATTTCCGGTACGCGTTTAGTCATTATGATGTAGGGCATCGCCAGCGGCTGTAGGTGTAAATACACTGTTATGATTACTGAGCCAAATTACACACAGGGAGCCGCCGTACAACATGGAACTTCTATAACACGGAATTCCCATACAACACGGAATGTGTATCAGATTTGCTTTCAGAATCTGGACAGTAATTACAATTTCAAATCCATTTTATTCGTGGAGTGTTAGGTACTTTTCAAAACTTTGTGATTTTGTTTTTACTTCATTATATACAGATTAAAAATTTCTGGGTGAGTATTACCCAATTTTTTTTAAAAAGAAACGATAACTATCTTTTATAAATCAAATGTACAATCAATATTTTGTAGTCCTGATTTACGGCAGGAATAAATAAATACGTCTTAAAAGACAATGCATATCACTTGAACAAAAATCAAAGATTTTGGATAGGTTCAAAAGAAGAAAAAAGTATCATGAATTTAAATCAAACAATAATTCGGATCCGTTGATGCTGGTTATTCTATTTCCGCAAATACAACGTCCAAGAGCTCGAATAATATATAATAGAGAATGTACAAAAAAAAAAGTCATCTTTGTTGATGAACGGTAAAGGAAAAACGGTTTCTACTGGTTACCAATGTTATAAAACAGTAGCTCGTACACGCGACTTCGTACGCGTGGATTAAGAATTTTTTTGCCAGAATTGAATATAGAAAGTTGCTGGTAACGAAGGATTGGTCCCAAACAACACCGAGTCGGCATAATATGACAGGAAAGCTATCACTATATCATTCTACCGTCGAACCTGTCTCTTGAAGAGAATCAATTTCCAACATATTTCTGTCACCATTCGATAAGATAAGGTCTCAAAATTTCGTGACTACTACTGTTAATCATACTGAAAAAATGTCCTCTGCCCTTCATACAGATTTTCTTGTCAAATTCCATCAGTATCGATATAGCCATTTAGTCGTCAAAACGTAACAAAAAGACAGAGACTTACTTCCGTATTTATAATATTATTACTGCGGTACACACACACACACACACACACGGACTGCGAACAACCCCTGAGGGATCATTATAACGTAAAAAAAGTGTACACCTACAGCATTGCAAGACTACCTATGATTTCCCTCGCATTGCACCCCTAACTTTGTAATATCTACAGTTTAACATTCAATCCGAATAACCGACGGCCCAGGCGTGACTCTTACGATCAAAAACAATTTTTAAAAATCTTAGCCTCCATGGAGATTTGAACCGGAGACCACGACCAAAACATTAGTAAGCCAGCGCTTTAGCCACTGAGCTACATGACCGCTACACGGAAAAACAGTAGAGAGACCTATGTATCCAACGCGTCTGTCTATCGCCATTCAGTAGTATTTCGAAATTATGAGACAACATGTATTATTTATACAGATAATTTTTCAACCAAATGTAGACAGTATTTTTCTCCTTGTTTCAAAGGATAAGTGTGCAAAGTTTCATCGAGATCGGATGAAAACTGTGGATTTGTATGAAGAACGAACAAATATATATAGATAAAGCTCTAAAAACATACAACTACTTAGCAGAAAATCAGCTATTCACCGTAGCTTTGATCCTAGAAAAGGTTGGTATGACCGTTTTAGAAAAAGTTTTCATTACAAAATCAAAAACTACAAGGACGTTGACTATAAGCTGATAAATAAGATGCAAAAACTTATGGTCAGAATTCCATGCATCAAGTTTCTTAATGCCGACATCAGACTTACAGGCAGTAGCGACGGTAAACAAAATATTATTTAATATATTTTAAGATAAAGACATTTCTCTTAGTTAAAATAGTAGGTTTTCTTTTTCATTTTTTAGAATCTATAACCCATTTTTGTAACAGTTCTTTGATTAGTAACATAGCCGTGTTAAACGATGTACCTTCTATTTAAAAAAAAAAAAAAAAAAGTCGCTAGTGTTTTTTTCTGTAATCTGTCCACTGGTGTGATGCAAGCCTCCATCCCTTCCTATCTTGCGCTAACCTTTTCATCTCAAGATACCCCTTACAACACACGTTCTCAATTATCTGCTTCATGTATTCTAATCTCTGTATTCCTCTGCAGTTTTTACCTTCGACTGTTCCCTCCACTAACAAGTTAACCTACCCTGCATGTCTCAAAATATGGCCTATCATCCTGTCTCTTCTTTCTGTAAGACTCTTCCACAAACTTGTTTCCTCGCCCATCGTTTCCAAAACTCGTTCGTTTCGTACTTCATCCGTCCACTTAATTTTCAGCATCCTTCTATAGCGCCACATTTCAAATGCTTCAATTTTCTTTATTTTTGGTATTCCTATAGTCCATGCTTCGCTGCCATAAAGTACTGTGCTCCACACATAGAGTTTTAAAAAGTTCTTTCTGAATCCTAGATCAATATTTGAAACTAAAAGATTTCTCTTTTTCATGAAGGCTATTTTCACTTGTGCTATTCAGCTTTTAACACAATTCCTGCTTCAGCCATCGACTGTAACTTTACTTCTTATGTAGAAAAATTCCCCTTCTATCGCATCCGACCCTATTTTTATATATAATCTGCTATTATTGGTATCATTTCTGCTACATTTCATCACATTGTAAACACAGTAACTAGTAACAGATTTTTTGTTTGTTTGTTTTTTTTTCTTTTTCGTAGCGGCACTGGCGGACCACGAGACACTAGCACCCGTGCACAGGGCGTCCGGTGTGTAATTACTAATTATAAGAGTGGGAGGACATACGACCTACCAGAGACAGAACCAGACTTGTCAGATGCAGAATTGTGTTGTCATCTGTGTGCGAAATGTGCAACTATGTTCGGCGGGATAAGTGTTTTTTTTTTTTTTGTCAGATGTGAAGTTTATGAGGCGGAGATTGCGAATCGCCTAAGCATTTGACTTGATTGCGGCAATCACGACGGCCGGTAAGCAGAGACCAGGAATCAATCATACTCCCTTCCCGATCCTCGCACTGGTCGGTAATAACGGTTTCATATGAGCATTTGATGCTTACAGCATCCGAATAAGTTAACTATCGGTAGCATTCCTAAGTTTTAACCTTTAGAAAATTATAAAATGAAACTAAAAAAATTCAAGAATATGTATCCGGAAGTTGGAGATGATTCCCCCCCCCCCCTTATGTAAGAAGAGTTTTATAATGTATAAGTTGTGTGGTAAATGGAATGTGAAGCTGTATTTTATTACAGTTATAAAACCGAGCGTGGTGGGTGAGCGGCAACGCTCTGGCCTCGCATTCGGAAGGACGTGAGTTCGAATTCCCGTTCGGCCATCCAGATGTGGGTTTTCCATAGTTTCCCAAAATCACTCCAGAAGAATTCCGGGATGGTTCTTCATGGAAAAATTCCTTCCCATTCCTTGCCCCAAGTCCCTTCCCGCCTCTAATGACCTCGACGAGATGTAAAGCCAGAAAAGAAAAATGAAATTATAATAGTTATTATTATTATAATATAATTTGCTTACGGGATTAATGCTGCGCAGAAATACTCATGCTTCTTCTTCTTCCCGACGTTTCGATCAGGGCTTAGGTCTTCATCAGGGGCTGTCTACCTAATCTGCTACAGAATGTGATGTGCTGGAGACTGGCGTGCTGGTTGTTTACGTATTTGTACTGTCGATTGTTTGACAATATCAGTTACCCAGAGATATGCTTTTTACGATTTAATATCTGTGGGTCCAGAGCAGTGCTCGAAATTGACCGGGCGTTAGGCGTAATTACGCCTGAATATTTTCGTTTTACGCCTGCAATCTCCTTCAAAGGCGTAGAAAATACGCCTAAGCATCAAAACTTAAAAAATTACATTTCGGAACTTGTTTTCAGTTTTGCGTGTTCGAGGTTAAATTCTAAAAATTAATTTCTTGTCGTTTTGATCTATTTCAAAGTTTCCAGTAATACGTTTCTGATGTTCAGAAGTGGCAATAATGTAGGCTGTAGGGGGAAGTACCGCGAAGTGAAAAAAAAATACAATTCTAGCGCGATCGTTATTCTTCTCTGTTATTCGCTTAACAAAGGAAGTAAAAAGATGTCTCGTAAAATTACTGAATTTATACCATTTGTAAAGACAAGTATTGGTGATAGAAGTGTTACAAGTACCGGTAAACGAGGACTGCCAGAAAATGAAGAAACATCAGCTGCTGACAAATCATCAGGCCCTTCAGCTACTACCAGTAGGCCTGCTCCGACTTCACGCAATCCAGGAGGTCAACAAGCAAATAAACGATCAAAAACAGTTCAAAATTTATCAGCTACTATGCCTGCTGTTACCACCGGTACATCGACAACTAACGCCGTGGGTAAACACACATTAAGTAAGTGGCAAAAAAATTTCCTTGGTTATCAATAGAACAAGACAGCGAAAATAGTACGTTTTGCGTCGTTTGTAGGCTGTTTGCGAATTTATCTTTAACGAGTTTCGTAAATGCAAAGGTCATATCTAGATTAGAAATAGTTAAAAAAAAAATCATGACAAAAGTGAAGTCCATCAGAATTCGTGTGCAGCAGATGTGGCGAAAAAAAAAAAAAATCATTGCGTACACCGTTAGCTCTTACGTTGAGTGCCATGAGTGACAAAGTACACCAAAAATGTGTGTTTTTACAGTTTTAAATTGTGTTGGAATAGGTTGTAAGCTATAACATCAGTATTTTCATAATTATAATATAATTACGCCTAAAATTTTCATTTTACGCCTGAGTCTAAAAGTTAGACGTAACAAATACGCCTAGATTTATAAACGAATTTCTAGCCCTGGTCCAGAGTTAATTATTTATCTAACACATATTTCCAAGCCTGGCTAAGACCATAACCACCATCACATTCTGTAGCAGATTTGGTAGACGGCCCCTGATGAAGACCTAAGCCCTGATCGAAACGTCGGGAAGAAAAAGAAGAAGTAGGAGTATTTCAACGCAGCATTAATCGCGTAAGCAAATTATATTATATTAATATAATGGCTGCGAAATCTTTTGTAATTATTATTATTCACCATTACTTAGCCCAATCAATGGGACAATTACCGACTGCATTTCTGTAATTGAATTTTAATGCAAAGTCTTTCAGGAATTACACTTCATCGCTGTCGATAATGACGGCAAGTATAAAATTTGAAGTTGGTTTTTCAAGTCTATAACGTCTGTTATCTGTTTGATAGAAACATCTGTAGCTACTCTTCGAAACCGAACGTTCTATTCCCTGCAATCTTGGAAGGAATAATAAAAGGGGGGAGGGGGGAGATTCTAGTGTCTAAAAGTAAAAAATACGTAATTATATACGCAGTTTTCCAACTTTTGTTTGAAATTTATAGACCATTATTAAATAAAAACAAATTAGTAAAAGATAAAGGTCTCCGAGTTCCTATGGATCCCGCCGCTTACCGCAGGATTCGCGGAGGTGGAGCCATGCTCCTGTCACGAAAAAATATGCCAAACTGCCCGAACTCATTGGACAGCATGCTGAGTGGAGGTGGGGAGCCGTTCCGGAAGTTTAGCTTCGAAGAAAACTCCTTGGTTTCATCGGGATCGAACAACGATCATCCGCGCCAATCAGAAACTATATTGCCTGAGTTACGCGGTATCCCAGTACAATTGTATTGTAGAAAAATAATCATTTAATACATATATTAAATAAAAATACCACTCTGAATGACAGCCAGATTGTGATGTTAACAGAGGCAATTTCTATCTAAATGATCTGACATACAAAATCATTAGAATAAGTACCCATCAGCATGAATTTTATTTTTTGCTGCACTCTACACTCTTGCGCGTCTGGTTTATTTGTTCCAGCACTTCTTTTTCAACAATTGAACTTCCTTTTTTTCCTTATGGCTTTACGCCTCGTCGTTGTAGACGTCGTTAGAGGTATGAATTACATTCCCATCGGTTTTTCGTTGTTCTGCATTTTTTTGTATTCATTCATTCATTAATGTCACCACTTTGTTTGCTATAATCATGTGCCGTTAACGAAACAGTGCGCCTTAATTTCTTTTATTCGTATTTTGTCATTTCTTACAACCAGGGAAAGTTGACTCATTCGGAAAAATTATTTATACAAATACCAACTGTGTTTGTAAGTTTCACTTCGATAATGTTTCTACATACAGTAGTAGATGGTATGGGCTTACGTCTCGTCGACGTTGATGTTCTTAGAGGCTGGAAAGGACTGGGAGCAAGGAACGGGAAGGAATTTGGGTATGACCTTTTAAAGGAATCATTCCGACATTCGCCTGGAGTGGTTTGGGGAAACAATGGAAGACCCAAATCGGTATGTCCAGACGAGGATTCGAACCCACGTATTTTATATATACAGCTGAAGAGATAAGAGAAATAGTCTTCAGATTCTTCACAAATAAGGTACTTCTTTAAATAGAGACGATTTTGAAAGAACTTACAGTATCAAGTAAGTTCGTTCTCTCTTTTTTATATTTTAACTGCTTAACGTCTCTTAACAGCGAGGTCTTTAGAGACGGGAAAGGACGGGGTGCATGAAATGGGAAGGAACTCGGCCATGGCCTTTTGAAGGAAGCATCCCGGCATTTGCCTGGAGCGATTTGGGAAACCATGGAAAACCCAAATCTGGATGCCCGGACGGGTATTCGAACCGGCGTCCTCCCGAATGCAAGACCAGAACGCTAACCGTTACACCACCACGCTCGGTAAGTTCGTTATCTGATACAGAAGAAAATTTATTTTGCAGGTTATAACTACAATTTCTTCATGTGAAAATATACAAAAGGTATGCCCTGGACAGAAAAAGGACTCGTTAATGATACTGTACACTTAACTGATTGCTGATTCAATTCACTTGTGTGTTCCTTAGCGTCGTAACTGTACTAAAAACTGTTGAATAAAACAAGTATCACCTGACTGCGTTAAAGAGGCTTGGGTTACAAAAACCCGAATAATGGACTGCAAAAGAGCATTATTAGAACGAACGATTTCGGCGTGTATCGTCCGCTTAAGTTGGGCGATCCAAAGAATCGACGACAATATCGAAGACTACACTCGATGACAGTATTTGCTAGATTCATCCAGAAATCAGGATCGCGGATGTTTATTTCTTGTTTCAGTTATCATTCACTGAATATAAACAAATAGAAACAGAATAAAAGCGTGTCATATAAAACACTTTATTCTTTGATCCTGTAAGCAAGTTCATTTCCCTGGTAGTTAATACTTCCGCTGGCTGTTACTTTATTTATTTAGTGTGTTGATTAATTTTCCGTAAGAAAATGTTGTTTCTAGAAGCCGGTCGCATGGAAGGCGGTGTATCCGGACACAACCATCACCTGATGTAACAAGAAAGGTGATTCATCCGACTAGGCGACACGTTTCCTTTGATCCACGGTCCAGTCTCGATGATCTCGTGCCCACTGAAATCGTAATTGATGATGACGTTGGGTCAACATGTGGAGCCCCAATGTGCGCTAAACGGTGTGCTCCAAAACTTTTCTGTGCCAGCTTTGTACTCTGCCGTCAGATATGCAACAGATCGCACCCTATCGTGATTTAAAGAGCGCGCAAGCCTCCCACCTCCACGTTCTGTGATGATGCACGAACGTCCACAATCTTGTCTCCTACTTTTAGTTTCACCGTCCTTGGACCACTTTCCATAGATGCTCACTTCAGTAACATGCGAACAGTGGATCAGCATCCGCGTTTCCGAAATGCTCGTTCCCTGGCGCCGAGCCACAACAATTTATGTGAGTGGATTTTCCCATTTCCACATGTATCGTCGCTACAGTGACCACCTATGCGTCTCTGTTCCACTTATACGCTTTCCTTAGCTCATCAGTGTACGTTTGACCCACAACCCAAATGTCTACCATGCCAGTGTTAGCCAGAGGTAGGACGGTCATTTCCTTCCCTCCGTGATGATGCTGTGCGTCTATACATAAAAATGGATTAATGTATATATATATATTTGTATGTTCTTTTTGCAAACCCACAGTTTTTTATCCGTTATCGATGAAATTTTTAGCGTGTATGCTTTAAAGTAAGTGAAAAAATACTGTCTACATGTGGTTTGCAAAAATCCTAACCTCTCCTCCATTACCCCCTTAAGCAAATTTACGTGTGGAACTTTTCAATTATTTGCATATATCTTGACAACGGTGGGAAAATCGGACAAAGCCCATAAAAGCATTGTACCGGCGATCGGATAGGAAACAGAAAGACTCACTGCCTGCCCTTTACTTTTCAGTGGAAATATCAAAGCGAGCAGGCGGTATCACGCGTCAATTTACAGTTTAACCCTGAGGAAGTTTAACGTTGCACTGTATTCTTCTTAAAGTCTATTTAAAGAGCAGCGTTTACAACGATTTGTAATGCCACCGAAGAAAATGCACTCAAAAGGACAAGTACACACGGAAGCTAAACAAACAACACTCATCAGGGCATTTTAATTATCTCAACAGCGTGATGCTCACGTTGAACATCTGTAAATTAGGGTTCTCGATCCTGAGCAACGGAAACAGGATGTGAAAGGGAAGTTCTCTTCAAACAGCAACGAATGAATACTTCAAAATCGAGGGCCACCGGAGTTAATGGAGGTCCGCATCAAGCAATTGCGAATTAGGGCTTCAACATTGAGGACTGCAGAAATACCATAGCAAAGAGGTTCGCGTCGAGCAATTGCGAACAAGAGCTTATATCCAAGGCGACGGAAACACCAGAACAAAGGGAAACTAGGATTAATAACTGGTCAGGCGAGGGAAGTATTCCTACCTTATAGACTGCGATTAGTGATGTTTATTTATGATCCACAGTTCAAATATCATATACATCTATGTTGATCGGAACGACGGATGTAGTATGCGAGTACTGCATTCCGAGGCAAAACTTCTGGAATGTGTTGTTCCAACTGAAAAGTCAAATTAGTGTCTCTTCAGGAGTCGCCTAACTCACTATATACATACAAGACATGTAACACTGCAGAGTAGAAACATTATTTAAAAAAAAAAAATACACACGGAAGTACATATCCTGCTACCAGATGACTTCGTTTGGGACAACAGCGATCGATGGAGACTGTTTAATTCCTACGATTCACGTAAGGAGCCAAATTTATCATCGAGAAGGCTGTGTTCTTCCTCTTCCCAATGAAGAAACAAAAATTTTGTAAATTCATTAAATGGCCAATGAACTATTTTTTGTTCTTAATCCTGCTAACAAAAACTGACATGCAATAACTATGATCACCTCGTAATAAGTTCCCTGTTCTTTTTTTTATTATTCTTTCAGATCGCGATGAATCCAAGCCGACAACCGAAAAAACAGTACCAGAAACTCGACAAGACATCGTTTTAAACATGCAATGACTGTTACATTGACGGAACCACCTAATTAAAATGTTTTAAACAGCGGTGGACAGGATGCCAACAGATGAATATAAAACTGTGATACGGTCCGATAAACATCCGGCGGGAGAACATGATCGACGTATTATGCGCCCATTCTCAATAAAGTCGCCTTTTTGATTGTCGGAAAGGAATATGATAGGCGAGATATCGTAATATAGAGGAGGAGCGAAGGCTTACAGCGGATCTCTGAAAAGCATCCAGCGTGTAAGATCAGTGTTTAACATACGACTCAAATCGAAAACTGTAGGTCGAGCCGCAACATACCGAATGTCAGGAGAGATAAATTTATTGGTAAACATGTTAAATACGCCTTTCATTTACGAGAGCCATTAAATACTTTGCCATTCAACCTATATGGGTTGCAGTAGTAGGAGCTTTATGATTATTGTACTGATGCTTATATGTATTCTTTATTCCCTCGTGAGATTCGGGATTGGATTACACAGAGTCAGTTTTGGTGCAAAGCAACCTATGCCAATCTCAACTATGTGAATTGCGGAGTATTGATGGAGATATGAGCTATGCCATTAGGCTCCGTGGTTCGGATTCCATATTAAGGTCCTTATCAAATTTAAAACGAAAAATTTATGCTTTCGAATTGTCTGTATCTTAATTTTTATTCAACTACAATGCTACAACCTGGTTTTCTGGTGGAAGCAAAAAAATTGATATTGATTTCAGTTTTGAAAATACGTAGTGTAGCAAATGGTTAACGAGATATAAGACTACCTTTAGAGATTGTTTTGTTCTTAATCCTTCTTGCAAAAACTGATATATAATAACTATGTTCACCTTGTAATAGGTTCTTCTGATTCTGTTTTTTATTATTATTATTATTATTATTATTAATCTTTCAGACAGCGATGAATCCAGTACCAGGCCGACAACCGAAAAAGTTGTGTGTTTTACGATAAAGAGCCAAGTATATCTTCGAAACAGACACCACTGCCTGTACTCTCCTTATTTCCAAGTGTATTAAGAACACTTTGATAAACCGAAATCTAGATGACTGGTCGGAGATTCGACATTTACTCGGCCATTCATTTATACCTCGGTGAACCTCTTCTTTAACAAAATATAATATTTTAGCAATATTTTTAGTGCGTTTGGTTGAGGACTGAAATATTTTTGCTGTGCTTTTTTGGGAACTGTAACATTTCTGTGCACTTGCGCCGATACGAAACACAGTCTGTGCCACGCGTTAATAGAGTTATGTCGCAACCTGCTTGGTGCGCGCTGCATTCCAGTGTGTTGACCACATTCCTTGTTTGTTGATAGTGATCGCTAATAGCTGTGTCCACACCTGTTCAACTTTCGGTCGTCAAAGGCATGCGCCATGTTGAACGGGGGAGAGGCTCGGAAGGCATGCGTCAAGGGCATGCCCGAGATCCTCATTCCGTTCAACAAACCGGGAGGCACGGCGTATTGCAAGCGTTTCCAGCTGAAGTGGATTCTCGTGCGTCTCCGCTTGCAATATGTCTCTCTCCAACGACGAAACGCTTTCATTTTTCGAAAATTAACGTTCGTTTTCATTGTTATGGGACGTCAAAAATAAAGATTATATTCATTTAAGTGACAGTACTTATAATAAATATTTAGTAGTTTTCCACATCATTTATAATTAATTCATGCTCATTTTAATTAACATTTTGCACTGGTTGATTTTTGTGAAGAGTTTTGACAATGTAGGATTGTGTGTTTTTTGAAATTATTGTACAAACATTCGGTGCAAGATGCGTAAAATTCAGAGTGCAGTATACAGTACTTTCACGTAGGAAATATTTAATCTCGTTTAACGAATGGTGGGAAGGCTCGAGCTTCATCATGTACTTAATATATCAATAAGCAGATTTAAAGAGCATTAAATGTCGTATTATTCAGTAAACAACATTTGTTGTAATAAACAGTCAGATGCATTTACGTGAATTTGTGAAAGTATCAACGAATGTTGCGAATAAACAAAAAATATTTTTACAGTCGCATAATGTCTTCTAGTTAAAAGTTTCAGATTATTCTTTGGAAGGGTATGCTTTCTATGTTAGTCGATGTCAGTCAGCTTATATGTTGTAAATAACTTCGCGAGATTTACGCTCGCGAAGTTATTTACATCATAACTACGGAAAAAACCGCAACTTTTTTATGATGTCAAATGCAGAGTTCGGCATAGCGCTGTAACATCAAGAGGCTTACACAATGGACAACTATTTAACTTAATCAACACCTTTTAATCTTAACTTACGTATTGCTATGCTATTTTTCTCGGATCAAGAGCAATTCGCTCTAATATTTTAGATATAAGGCGGGTAGGTAATGTGCAGGTTTCTTTCTTACAGAAACTAAATTTATTGAAAGTATGTTACTCAGCTACATTTTCCAGATACATCTCCAGATGAAAATGTTTGTTATATTATTAGAATTGAAGATGAAACTTCCTTAGTTATCTTGCCATGGTATGCTGCCTATCGGTGACATAAAATATTCTACGAATTCATCCCGCAATTCGGAAGCTTTCAGAGAGTCTTGAGGAATTCTCCGAAGTGGGGCGGTGTCTTTTGCGGTAGTTCCGCGCCAAGTTCCGGGAATAGTAGTTCCTTTGCTGGCATCTTCAATGTCCAAAGATCCCACTGGACAGTAAAACCTTGTACAATCTGGCTTTATACGAAGGAAATTGTGCAGATATACACAACATAAGACTATGTCCACAATCGTACTTTTAACTTTGAACTTAATTGGCCTTAGGAAAATTCGGAACACGGAAGTAAGTAGGCCGAAGGCATTTTCAACGGTACGTCTTCGGCAGGTATTGCGTCTCTGAATTTTGTGTCTCGTTTGAATGGCGGGTTTCACCATTGTTAGAAGAGTATAAAAATTTTGCTTCGATATTCGCGTTAAGTTTTTAAACAGCGCTTTGTAATTGAACTGCAGTTCTTGGAGAATTTGCACATTTCGAGTTTTCAAATAATTCTTTACTCACAGTTTCCTCCGCGATTTTTTCCCCCGGGATTTCGCTAATATAAGAATGGCAGCTGTAATGCCCGCCAGACAAATTGAATCATCAATCTCGCTGCGGCTACACCAGAACACTGAGGGCATGCCTCAAGAGGCGTGAATGTGGACACTAAAGGGCATGCCTTCTGATGCGTACCTCTAGCGCATACCTCAAGATGAACATATTGCAAGAGGAACGGGCAAGAGGAAAAGGCAAGTTGAAAGGGAAGAGGCACAAGTGTGGACATAGCTAATGGTTGCCTGCCTGTTCGCCGGCCACGTGAACAAATACCTGTCGCCACACAAAATTCCGGGATAGGAATTCCAACGGTTACGCGCTAAAGTAGCTGCTCTGCCCAAAAATCCGCTCGGATATAGCTGATGGCTATCGCACTCGCGCTGTGTTGGACGTCCTACACGCCATTCTAGAAAGAGAGGTTTCCCTTTGGCTATGACGTCGTGGGAAATACACTGTCCCATCAAAGACCTGGACATTTTCCACTACCGTTAGCCGCAATTGGCTTCCAGTCGCCTGGGACTGGGTACAACCCCGAGAGTGAAACAGAAGATGCGGTCTCTCTCACAACCCCTCCCCACAGGTCTGTGACGTCAATGGGAATTTTAACTGATCGTGGCCTCTCATTGGCTAAGCCCTTCCATCGCAATCTCCTGTGGCATCACGCTTCCGCCTGGACCGATATTGGCTTCTCCAACCTCCGGCCTGGGCAGTCATTGGTCCATTAGAATCACCCGCCTATTTCGTCATACGAATTTAGCCTCTTATTGGCTTAATTCAATTGTTCATATTGAAAAAACTGTGACTTCAAGCAGACGAGTGCAATATCTCTGCGGC
This sequence comes from Vandiemenella viatica, assembly GCA_031002005.1. Classification (NCBI taxonomy): domain Eukaryota; kingdom Metazoa; phylum Arthropoda; class Insecta; order Orthoptera; family Morabidae; genus Vandiemenella; species Vandiemenella viatica. The sequence continues at coordinate 257,790,788 of CM061921.1, forward strand.
TTGTCCAAAGTGTAATCCGCCAGAATCGGTATCCCCTCACTACTTCCACTAAATTCATAGTCAACTTGCTACACGTTGTAATACTGCAAAGGTAAATATTCATCACTATCCTCTGTTGTTAGAGGGTCTAAGAATCAAGTTCCCTTGCGTTAGAAAAAATAAACCTACCTTGATGATCGCCAGACGCTGATAGTAAGCAGCTGAGCTAGTCAAGTCTTCATCGTGTCCGTATTAGATTGTAGCAGAGTAGAAACTGTAATTTTTTTCACGATATTAGAAAAAAATCGTTAAAAATAACCTTTTTGCGGACACAAAAGAAGACAGTGTCGCTGTGTAAACAACCAGAAGATGAGCTAAAAAATGTTGCGAGAGGATAAAGTTATACAATGGGTGCATTTTTCTCGTAATAATAACCCAACAATAAGTGCAATTTACTTGCGTTTTGGTAAACGTGAACTAACTTATGGTCCGACGTATATTTTAGTTATCAATCCTTTTAACAGCACAGATACATTCAGAAGCATTATAAGTAATGATTGCAGTTTATGGTAAAAGAACCAGTAATACTCGCTGCATGAGGAAATACTTGTTTTTTTTTTTTTTTTTTTTTTTTTTTTTTTTTTTTTTTTTTTTTTAATGGCATTTGGCAACGGAGGCCATACAGCCAGCTCTAAGTGATTATTGTAGCTCTCAGTGTGTATTATTCCAATGTACGGACGCCACGGGACGGACAGGACATTCACACAGACACACAACACTTAAACATCCATGCCCGCGGCCGGATTCGAACCGGCGGCCTTCGGCACGTGGAGCTAGCACTCCAGCCCCTACGCTACCGAGGCCGGCGAAATACTTGTTGCCTGCGACTATTTTCGTGAACAAAGAAAGGGATGAACACGGCAAGGAAAGAAGGTAGCAAGAAAGAACAAGGAAAGGAAAAAGGAAGAAAGTAGATGAATATGTCAGATGAAAAAAGCGTTCCACTAGTAACTGATGCGTGATAACGATAGGATCTGCCGAATCGGGGCCCTTGAAGCTTACCTATCATCTGATGCGTATAAAAACAACGGATAATACGCGGTGTAAAAATAACAGTTATAATTTCTGGAGAGTCAAAGAAGTAACTACTAAGTATTATGCCTTTATAGCGTCGTTCAGAAGGGTGGGCGCAAAAATTAAAACATAGCGACGCGATAATCTTAATTATAAATAATATAATTGCCATCTGGAATTATGTAGTTGGTAGCATTTCAATTACCTGGTCGAAGAAGGTGTGGCGTTAATTTTTCGCGCCATCAGAAGTGTCTCCATTATGTCTGACGATATTTAATGGTACTTCAGCGATCCCGATGCTGCGTGCCCGGGGCGACTAAACGGCTATGAGGACATTTTCCCGACAAAAATCCACCCACCTTCCAACCAATAATTGCGCCATTTTCCCGGCATTATTTGAATTTCCCGCCACCGGCAACTATTTCGTGTTTATACCAGAAAGTCTACTAGTTCGGAGTCGGCTTGTCTCCACTACTGTATTTCAAGCTTCTGGATTGCACGTAAAACCGTAGATCCCCTAAAACCTGTAGGATTACCAGGTTCGATTAGGGTAGCCACGACAGAAGCGCATGCGCGGCTAATCGAAACACTGTCAAGGGAACGTGCACAAACTACGTGGTTCGGTCCAGGGGGGGGGGGCTGGTTGGCTACGTTGGGCTACGTGGGGGGAGGGGGGGTTCCAAACCAGGTCACGTAGCTTTCCTTTCATAACATTTTTCACAGTTAAAATGAGGAACTGAACTCACAACAGCATGTGAATATTTATTTCCCTCAGTTAAATTATCTCTGTATGTAATTTACAATAGTCTGACAAAAGAAAACAGTACAAAATGTTTTCTGGAATCAAAAGGGAAAAAAGCTACGTGCTACGTGGGGGGGGGGGTTAGAGGTAAAAGCCACGTAGGGCTACGTGGGGGGGAGGGGGGTTCACAGGAGGCCAAAATAGAGCTACGTGGTTTATGCACGCTCCCCAACCAGCGGCCGAACTAACCTTCGGCCTGCGGAGTCTCCCGACCAACAACACCATAAGCCCCACCCCCTTTTTTTTAAGTTGTCTGATCCATTGCTTTCGTAGGTCCTTATCTTTGGAGATAACGTGGTATCTGAAGTCCTTATTTTTCGACGAAATCGCCGAACATCCGTAGACACAACAATTAACCGACCTTAATCAGTTTTTAATAAAGCCTGTAGCGACGATAATATATGTAAACACGGGACCTTAACCCAACCGGAATTTGAGTATACCACCTTTAGGTGGCCATATTGAACTTACAAAGCTCTATATCCTCTTTGGGCAGCATCTACGTTCTTACTTTGCCACCCCGACTGACCTGCACGTCCAAAATTTGTTTTTGTTTAGTCGAATTTCTAGACCCTTCTCCTAGAAAATGTTTGGAAATTCTTCCCCCCTTCAACCCTGTCACCGAGCGCTGTTGGTGAGTCGGTTATACTCTGGCCTCACATTCGTGAGGACGTGGATTCGAGTCCACGTCCGGCCATCCAGATTTCGTTTTTCCATGGTTTCCCTAAATCACTCCAGGCGAATGCCGGGATGGTTGCTTCACAAAGGCCATGGCTGAATTCTCTATCTTCCCTTGAACCCAGTTCTTTCCAGCCTCTATTCTCATCGACGCGAAATAAAGTTGTCAGTAACCAATGAAGACGGGGTGAGGAAGCGTGCAGCCCCAAAATATACAACATCGACATACGGTCAAATATTTTGTTTGTTCGAGGTGCTAAATGGTAAGTTCCGAAATCAGCACTTGGCATTGAATTTAGCTTTGGCAGTAATAATTACACTCTCATGACCAACATACCCATGTTAAAACAATATTATTTCAGCGCTCAGTATAAGGACTACGAGGGCGATTCATTAAATCCGTGCAAAGTCAAGCAGGCGGTACGACTTTCTTGCAGCCTACAACCTTTGGAGGAACTCTAACAAAGTTCAGCCAGACAGATCAATAACACAGACTGGTCTTAATCCGAGTGATTCGAGTAGCGTGATCTGTGGAAATGTGCGAGAAAGAATTTCGTGTATAATTCTTTTTTCAAAGGACAACTAAGACTTTATAAAAATTGTGGTGTGTCCTACAGCTAGTTCTTTCGAAATTGGCCATCAGACAGTGAAGATCCAGAACGACCTAGCCTAGAATTTATTGGAAAAATCCTTGAGACGGACATGTATGATAGAAGAAATGAATCAAGTCGAATTTCTGACGCTATTAGCATTTGAATTAACATCATGCATCATATTTTTATGAAAATTTACACCTGATTAAATTATGCGAAAAATGAATGGCGCGTTAGCTTCACTAGATCAGAATCAAAATGTGATTCATTGTAAGGACCTTTTGAAGCTGTTTCAACGGATTCCGGACCAATTTTTGCGTCGTTTCTTAAAATGTTTCGTCCCCAGATAGGTTACTGCCTAATTCAAATGAAAAACCAAATCAACGAAAGCGAAATTTTTTTTCTTTACAATGGAAGTATGTTGTAACGGTGTCCGTGGATGCTCCTGGCCTTTATCTTCATAAACTCCTTTTTTTATCATGGTTTTACGCCTCGTCGACGTCGAAGTCATTAGAGGCGGGAAAGAATGGGGAGCAAGGAACGGGAAGGAATTCGGCCATGACCCTTTGTAGGAAGCATCCCGGCATTCGCATAAGTGATTTGGGGAAACCATGGAAAACCCAAATCTAGATGCCCGGACGGGGATTCAAACCTGCGTCTTCCCGCATGCGAGGCCAGAGCGTTAACCACTCATCCACCACGCTCGGTTTCATAGACTCCTTGGAGAAAGGAAAACAATTACCGGAGTACATTGTGTGAAATTTCTGGACACGTAATTTAAATAATAAAACCAATGAAAAACGATCATACTGAGCATAACTTCACAGTTTTCTATTGTGACCGCAAAAATTGTTGCCCTCTCCAAATTTAGCTCCCCCTGACTATTTTTTTTCTTTTTATCCTAGACTTCAAAAAATGGCTAGTAGGAAAGGTTCTTTTTTCTTTGTTGGTCGTCAATGTCGAATTTATTACAGTCAAGAAAGGATACAGGATAAGAAAAGGAAGGAATTCGGTCATACTTTTTGAAGGAACCAACCCTACACTATCCTGGACTCATTCCAGGGAACCATGTAAATCCGAAATATGGATTGTCGGACCGGGCATCAAACCCATTTTATCAAGGAATAACAGGCCGCTGGGTTGGCCATTCATCAAATAAATGGAAGATAATTTCACTAAACGGTGAGGTTATAAGCGAAATAACTGCCTTGTATGAACAGGCGGACAAAATTTCCTATACGGGCAGGATAAAGCATTGTAATATTAACAAATACATACACCTCAAAAGATATTGTGCTGAAAAATTAACAAAAAAAATTTCTGAAAAATTCTCATTTTTTCATAAACTAACAGATTAAAATATTTTTAACCCGTTTTCAATTTTGAACACTCCGTATATCTCGTTAGGGGGCATGAATAAATTACGTGAGGTGTTTTTCCGGATTTCCGGACCCCCCCCCCCCTCTGGTGAGATCTGGTCCGTGATATCCCCCCCCCCCCCCAGAAATCGCCTCGCAACTTCCGACAATTTTCCCAAAACCTCAAGTGAGATTTCCGTAGACCCCCCTCCTTGGTGAGATTTCGCCGGACCCCCCTACTATTTCACCTCACGTAATTTATGGACGCCCCCTTAGTACCCCACAGTTAACAAACCGCGAAGCTCCGGAAAAAAAATTAAATTTTAGGAAAAACAGAAGCCACTAACTCTAAGTTACAAAAAAAAAGAAGCTTTGTTATTAAAATGCATACTTAGGAGAAAAACACCACATGTTTCATTCCAACAGAGCGTAAACTTTTTAGCAAAACGAACGTCGGTACCAATTTTATTCACGCCGTGATTTCTATACACCCTGCAACGACTACACTGACAATTTTCTTTTTTGTTCCGGGCAATGTCTCGTAGACCGCTGACCGGGGTCATTTGAAAGACCACTTGTGTACCTTCCTGCTGCGTCCAGCGACATGAACATAATTGAATTTTATTTGCTGAAAACGATATTATTATGTTCTGATCGGCAGATGACCTACAAGTGGCAGGATGTACACTGAACATTGTTGCCAAAAATTTAATTTGAAAATTTCTTCTGAAAACACTGAAGGTATGGTATTGATAGTAGAGTGACAAAACCAATCAGAGCAATATTGGTAACAAATGACAAAGTATAATCAAGGAGCTCATTTTACATATTATAGATATCACGCTACTTAAAATAGATGACAACGACCGTTAGTTGCAGTCAAATAGATTTAGATATTTAGAGTGAAGAATGCAGCTCACTTTGAAACATAGAGTTAGACAGGATACGTAACAGATATTTTAAAAGTTAATTACTATGCGTTCGTGACCTGTGCAACAGAAAACTAGGCAATTAACAACAGCTCAGTTATAATGTAAAGAACAGCCGTGATGATATTATTCCTTGCTAAAGGAAGTGAACAACCGGAACTAAATGTACAGAACATGGGAGCTACTGTATATATATACTATAAAAATACAGGAAGAAATGTTTCGAACACATTCAGCGCATGACTGAACCAGGATTTCTAAAACATCCAACAGGAACGGCAGTGAAAACAGAGGAACGAGCAAAATTACAAAGACCCGGAATGAACATAATAGCCCATCCCTGAAGACGACAAATAAAGTAAAGAAACTAGCGGCTTTTTTTCCCCTGAAGCGTAACGTAACCAAGATTATTAACGACTGTAAGACATTTAGAGAATTAGGTGGGTATAGTGTGCATATTAGTAGGGCAGGAACCGAATAGCTTTGAGACTGTCCCTAGTGTTACGCTAATTAGGAGACGCCCGTGGAGTTGTACGCGCCGGCTGCATGTCAAGATCAAGGTCACCTGCCGCCGGCCGCCACGTGTCCTCCCTGGAGGCAGACTCCTCCCTCCCCGAGGCTTCAGTATGCATAGATGGTCCGATTGGTGGTGTTCTTCGAGTTAACGTAACGTGCTTTTTTTATAATCTGATTGTTAATAATCAATTTTAATAAACAAAATCTGAATCAAATTCTTTGGCGTCACTCGTGATCTTAGTCGGATTAAAGTGGCTTTTTTTGATCGAACTGAATTCAACTTTTGAATAATCAATTTAATTAGACGAGTTTACGATGTTATTTAGTTCTTTGAACACCGCGTAAACTTGCTGACATTTAAACTAAAATAGTTAAAAACTAAAATGATTTAATAGAGTCGCCTACCGATTAAACCATTCCAAACTACAATCGTGACCAAACACGGATTAATTTACAATTGCGAAATCAGGTACCGTCTCCATTTTTTTGTTTTACTTATTGCTGTACGCCTCGTCGACGGCTAAGGTCATTAGAGGCGGGATGGGACTGGGGACAAGGAACGGGAAGGAATTCGGCCATGGTCTTTTTGAAGGAAGCATCCCGGCATTCACCTGGAGTGATTTGGGGAAACCATGGAAAACCCAAATCTGGATGCCCGGATGGGGTTTCGAACCCGCGTCCTCCCCGTCTCCCAACCACCCAGAAGAATTCGGTTCGACTTCCGTTACAGGTAATTACACTCTTTTTCGGTTTGAAAAACCGCGGGTTCGAGGCCCCAAATATATAATAAGGTTTGTGAACAGATTCATATAACTCAGATCTTTGCATTCGGAGAACTATATGTTACTGCACGAGGCCTCCAAACGAGAAATTATATATATATATTTTAAGTTGCACGAAAATTGCTTTAAACAGTGTTATGTTCTTAAGTATACTACTCAAACAAGGTTTGCCACATGCGTTTACAGTGATTGTTCATAAATTACATTTTAGCAAGAAAACTTATTGTAATTATAAATAAACGTTCAAAATTTCACATCTAGCCCGCGATAACATCATGCTAGACAATCGTGAAATATGGATGTAGACATTTGGTCACAGCCTTTGGAAAGTAGATCGTGTTTTATGAAGGACTAGTTAATTCTATATAGGGAGGAACAGTTAAACGTAGAATCTATAGAGGAAGACAAGGTATAGAATATATGGAGTAGATACTTGAAAATGTGGGCTGTAATATATATTTTCAACTGAAAAAATTACCTCAAGACAGGGAGAAAAAATCACCACAGACAGAGACGGATACAGAGGGGGGGGGGGGGAGCTAAGGGGCTCAAGCCCCTTCCTCCCCCTCCCCCCCCAACAACGTAATTTTGGACAAACACGAAGTCGCTGGAACCAGCTAGTCTTGCATAATCGTGAAAACCGTGTCTAAATCCGCCCAGTAGATTTCAAGTTATAAACGAACAGACAGGAAGAGTAGTACAGACAGATTTTACATTTTCTAAATTCTATTCTCTACCAAACACCAAGTGAATTTAATTAAAATTTGTTCAGCCGTTTTGACGTGATTTGAGTAAAAAAATATATATATATATACAGGTTTTCAAGATTGGCTGATAGTTAACAAAGGATTTTTGTACTACTAGAAGAATTCAGAATTTTATTATTGCATTTGATTTCTGTCCGCAAGGATCGTTATCGGGAACGCAGTGGCGGGTACAGCTAGTAATTAACAGAGATATGAAGAAGAAGGGGACAGAAGAGGGTTGAACAATAATGAATGGATACATATAATCATAAAAACATGAAAATGAAACCATTATACTGTTGTTAACAATGTGTAACACAATCATTTTTACTAGCAGGAGATATTTATTAGTAATTACTTAATGTAAACAATTGTACTTCGAATTGTAAGACCAACAAATCAATATTAATAAACCTTTTTAAGAAGGAAAATTTTATGTTATATAATGATACGGTTTGTTTCCAATTCAAATGTATACTGTCGAACAACGACTCTATTTATAATCACGCCAGTGATTTCTTGAAGCTTCAAATCATCCGCTATTTCTTGGTTTACCTGTAATATCATGCGATCATTCAGTGTTTTTTGGGTCTTAAATACGTATTTACTCTCCGTAATGCTGCTGGAGCCAAGAGTTTAAGAGAATACCCTGTGATCGCAGCCTAAAAACTCGAATGTAATTTGAATGTTCTCCCCGTGGCCCCTTATGGATGAGCCTCCAGTTACTAAAAAAGTGTGCAACCTGAAGGTATCCATGAACCCAACCGAAAAAAATGAGGTCTTACCCGTTTTCGATAGAATAACTGTTACGCATACATTTTCGTTTACATGTTTGGATTACTAGAAGCATTTTCATTGTTTAAGTAGTAAGTCACCTTTCATGACAGTAGAACAATTTGACTTTTTATTGATTTCATGTATTTTATTTGACAGTATGTGCGTACTTATCGTTTCCTCTAAAGTGATATATAGAGTGAAATCTCAGCCACCCATGGTTGTGTTTCTCGAAAAAAACTATCAGATTCTACCTTCAACAGACCTGTTTCACATATTTTGCCCAGATATCGTGTCGAATGTAATACTATTATCTCTTTTCCTAAACTCACATTAATGAATGTAGATATTAGGACATGAACATTATTTTGAAGTTATGAAAACACAATTATGTAAATGTTTAGTCTCCACATTCAAATGGAAATTCAATGGCGAAAATGCGATTTTCGAGCGGACCCTGCATTTTCAGTTGTTTGAGGCGCCGATGGATCATGCAGTAAATGAACTTCACAACCTAGCATCAACATGTATAAATGACCACACGTTTTGCTACAACTACAAACTATAGTTGTACACACTTTGTCAGAGCCCTTGGATATCCTGACTGTTACCACAATATAACGTGTTTCTGAGAAAATAGTAAAAAAAATTCATGGTAGAATTCAAAATCAGAAACCTAAGGTGGATCAAAGACTTGAATGCTCCTTAATAGAAAATTCTGTAATTTCAGCATGGAATTAATGCAACTGTACAAAATACGCTGGTATATTTCACGAACTGGACACCCATTCACCAAGTCTTAACTGAAGCTGTCATATTGAAACATGCTTTTCCAAAAAAAAACACAAAGGTTGCTTAGAACATTTCTGTTTTTAGCTACTGCCGAACAACATGATATATAATGAATTACTCTTTGTGCTGAACATTTTGATAAATAGCCCCAGTCACAATTACGTTCAACTAAATGACTGATTATGCGTTCAAAAAAATACTAGTCCATGCTACACCCACTCACTTCAAGAACAGTTCACCAGTGAGTTTGTGCTGGATCGGGTTATAGCCTTGGTACTGGGTGAGCCACCGCTTGCAGAGCAAGCCTGGTAGGGTAGAGCTGTTCTGTCAGCTGGGGTGTGTTACCTAATGGTGGATATTTGTAACTGCAATCCTTTGGTGTAGCTCTTTTCAAAGAAGAGATATTACTACGTTGGCCGAGTACTACAGTGAATCGTGGTGTTGGAAGTTGGTAATCTGCTCTCCACGGAGCTCCCAGCCAAAATTTCGTATCCGAAACTCATGCTCTGTGAAAGCATTATATACAGAAAAAATAAGCACTAATATTTATTAACTACTGGTACATACAAAGTACATAAAAATATATACAAATATTTAATAATTATTTGTCACTTTCGCTGCTGTCAGTGTATTAGGGCACATGTACTCATATTTAAGTAGGCACCTCGTGCCACACTAGACTGCAATGTCACATAATAAATATTCTGATATGACACCGCTGGTGATCAGTTTTACCACCCCCCATCCAGCAGTGATATTTAAATCGTAATATAACCAAGAAATTTCCTCTGCTAGTAATATATGTTTTTTTTTCCTATCAACGCAGGGTCCACTCACACGAATTATTTGTATTAGTTCCCATATTTCTAATTTTAAAACATAATGGGGTATTTTTAAAGACATTATTGTCAACTATACACTGCCCGTATGAGAAAAAATGATACGTAGTCTTCATAAAAGTTTGTATAAGCATCACACTTGTAATGTTCCACTAAAGAACAGAGTGACAGACATGTGTACGTGCCTCTGTCTGTGCGTGGGTGCCGTGGCAGGCCACGGGCGTGCAGGTATGAGCCATGACGGCCCTAGGGGTGAAAACATGCCGAGCAGCTCGCGGTGTAGGTCGCGGTAGATGTTTCATCCACGTGAAACAAAAGCATTGTTAGGGTGAAAACATGCCGAGCAGGTCACCGTGCAGGTGGCGGTGGCGGTCGCGCTGTAGATCGATGTCACGGTGGATGGGTAAAAACATGCCGCGCAGCTCGCGCTGGAGGGTAAGCTAGATGTCGAGGTACTGCTGCTAGTGTTCACCAGTGTTTCTAAAATCCTTGTAGGTGCCACACGTTGTAAATCGTTAATATTTTGTGTTTAATGCGAGTAACATTTACTTTATTTGATCTCCAATTATTTGTGGAAGCGATAACGATAGGGATGATGATGGTCTGTCAGTAGCCACAAAGTGGTGGCTACTTTCTACGGCTGGTATCGGAAAGTTCAGTTAACAGCAAATAAATGAACGTAGACAAACGCTTGGTGAATTTCACCATTTAAATCAGGATCTGAAAAATCATCCAGACTAATTCCATGCCCACCTACGAAACACACCACAAACTTAACGGTAAAATCCTGGACAAACTGAAGTCAAATATTTATAACAGTTACCACAACAATCCAATACATGCTGAGTGAAAACTCGTCGTGACTATAAATTAATGGTAATTATTGTAAATAAATTAATGTACCGTTTAACAAAACATTTTCGAGTCAAATCTAAAATTTATCAATCCAAAATCAGAATTTTCCATTTCAAATTCAGTCAACAGTTTATTTTAAAGAATAATTAACACGACATTCTATTTTTTTTTACTTTCTTTAAATTTATAATGATTGTTGGACTGAATTGTCTGATGTTCCATATTCGTCGGTAAATGATGTGTAATAATTTCTGAATAGTCAATCAAGTCATCAACAATAGATAATTATTTCAATTAGGGCAAATGTAGGTGGGAGTAAGAAAGGAGGAAAGCTGGGTGCGTAGGAAAATTGCCACCCGCCCGCACCAGAAGCTGCTTCCTTGTATTGTTATATTATTAGGTCTAGTGATCCCTCTAAGCGTCACATCGCCCGCCCGCACCAGGGGCTGCTTCCTTGTATTGTTATATTGTTATGACAACTGACCCCCTCTTAACCTAACGTCACATCACCCGCCCGCACCAGGGCTGTTTCCTTGTATTGTTATATTCTTAGGTCAAGTGATCCCTCTAAACGTCATCTCGCCCGCCGCACCAGGGGCTGCTTCCTCGTATTGTTATATTGTTGGGTCAAGTGATCCCTCTTAACGTCATCTCGCCCGCCGCACGTTGTGAGGTAGCATCTGACCCTTTGCATTGTTCAATTGTTATAACAACTGGGCCCCCCTCTAACCGTCATCTCGCCCCGCCGCACCATGGACTGCTTCCTTGTATTGTTATATTGTTAGGTCAAGTGATCCCTCTAAACGTCACATCGCCCGCCGCACCAGGGGCTGCTTCCTTGTATTTCATTTCAAAGTTGAGCATTATTGCAGCGTACAGGCAAGAAAGAATGAGAGTCATATTGTCATTTCGTATGGTATGGACTGCTACTAAATACTTTGCAAACTGTTTCCAGTAGCGAACAGTGTTTGAACTGAAGTGTGCAGTGTCACAGCTGTGAACGATGCCTGAGGAAAACAGTTCATGAACACGTTTAAAAAGTATTATAGATAGTAATACCAAACCTTATTTGAAGTTGACCGACATCTGATTATACTGCAGTTGTCGTATAAATGGTTCCCAACGTTTACAAACACTTGCAGGTACGTAATGTAGGGTATTAAAGTTTTTATGAGTAATTTTGTTTCAGATACCATCCTTAATTACAGCTCGTGCTTGAGACAGTCTGCGTAATCTTTTGTTTTAGCTCGAATCAAAAACCATAAAAATATATTTCACTAAAATTTAGCTTGAGAATAAAATCTAAACATTCAGATAATAGATAAACAATATGGAGTAAATGCGAGTTGGCGTTTCAATGACATCAGTTGCATATTATTTTTTCTTATGGCTTTACGCACCGTCGTCGTCGAGGTCATTAGAGGCGGGACTTGAATGGAGACAATAAACAGGAAGGAATTCGGCCATGGCCTTTTGAATGAAGCATTTGGGGAAACCATTGAAAACCCAAATTTGGATAGCCGGAGATGTAATTCCATCGTGAGTTAAGATCATTTGAGTAACCCTAACGTTATCAAACTTGGTAAAACTCATTACGAACACACAATAGAGCTATGGTTTATTTAGGTAATTCTGATAAACACTGGAATATCGAAAGTAAAAAAAAAAATATTTTACTCTCTCGCTACACCTTCAGTATAAAGTACGTGTTAGATAAGAGGGCTGGGTTCATTCACACATAAACCAAAAACTTAGTTGGTTATTTAATCCTTGCATATAACAATTTCGGCGTATCTTCAGTTTATTATTATTTAGAAACAGTTTTTTCTGTTGTATCTTATGCTTGAATTGCGGCACGTGATACGTTATAAAGTGCCTTTTTCCACTAACTCTTCTTAGTATAGGGATAACGTGACACTAACGAAATTAGATTCTCATACTGAATTACTACATGCTTTTGACGTTGCCTTCAACTTCATGAAAGAAAACGAATAATGGTCTCTAAAGAAACCTTCTATTTCCTACTAATGAAATTAAAAACGGGTAACTATTATAAACTGCTGCAGAGAAAAGATCAATCAGATACTGAAACCAGCAGAAGGTCACTTACTGAGAGCTATAAATTGCAATCGATGATCTAAATTGATTTTGGTGTAATTCGTGATATTTGTTGAATACATGTCACACTTAATTAGTGACTAGGTACTCCACATGGAATACTTCGAAATCGAAATGGTATTAGTTTAATAAACTTACTACAAACATTTGAAAAAAAAAAAAAATATTGCCAGTACAACAAATGGCTTGACGAGGTACCCCTCCGGCATCAGATTTGTAAGGCAGCCGTGAACACTCCCCCCGCCACCGCCCCCCTGCCCCTCCATCCCCCGAAACTCGTATATATAGATGCGTCGTTAGGGGTAGGGTCACCCCACCCAGCACAGGATTCCCCCCAAGAAAGGAGGAAACCCTGCTCAGAAGAAGCAGCCCAAGCAGCAGGAGAAGAAACGTTCTCAAATGCGGCCAACCGCCGCATCGAGAACCTAACCTTCGCCCAAGCTGCAACGGGCAGCCAGGCCCCTGCCGACACCTCTGTCCCGATGGAGGTGGCTGAGCAGAATCCTGAAACCCCCCCCCCCCCCCCGACAAATACCGCATCGTCACCGGTCGACATCATGCAAGCGCTCCACGCAATGATAGAGTCGTTGACGATGACGGTGCAAACCCTAGTCCTGAAGATTGAACTGCTTGTCCAAGCTTCAGTGAGGACGCCCCAGGCCACCACCACCACATGCTCTAGCCCGAACCACAATGGATAGACGGCCTAATATTAGAAGCCTGAAATTCTGCGTGTGGAATGCAAACAGCATTGTTGGACAGATGTTGGAGTTCAGGCACTTCCTGCAAGAGCAGGAGATTGATGTGTGTCTAGTTAGCGAGACGCACCTCAAGCCAGGACTCCGAGCATCAGTGGCAAACTACTCCTGCTATCGTCGCGACCGCCTAACCGCAGGGGGAGGCGTAGCGATATATGTCAGGAGTGGAATCCCCCACTGCCAAGCTAGGGTTCCTGGTCTGCAGACTGTCGAGGCTGTTGGGGTGGAGGTCTCCACCGCTGAGGGGAGACTCACAGTGGTGGCAGTTTACCAACCCCCATGCAGGCTTGCGGCTGCGGACAACAGGAACACCCTGGAAGCGGACTTCACTGCACTTGCCTCTATTAGGGGCAAGGTTCTGTTCGGAGGCGACTTCAACGCGAAGCACCCCGACTGGAACAGCAGGGTCCGAAATGTGGCAGGTATCACGTTACGGAGGCTCGCCAATACACTAGACATGCAGGTCTGGGGTCCGGATGAACCGACACACTACCCTGCGGGTAGAGGTAGAGCACACCCGGACGTCCTAGACATTGTAGTCACCAGGGCACTGACAGGCCTAGTCACTGGTCGAACCATAAACCAGCTGTCCTCCGACCACTGTCCCGTGACATTGGAGGTGGACGCTGGTGAATGGTATGACTCGCGCCCAGCCTCCCATGACCTCCGTAAGACCAACTGGAGAAGCTTCAAGCGGTCGCTGTCCTCCTCACTGGCTGACCAGCGAGTAGAGGACCTGAACGTGGCGATCAGGGCCTTTGAGGAAATGGTGGAGGAGGCTATATCAGTCTCCACCCCGCTTCACTCAAGGAGACTCCCAACACTTCACTTGCCGCCCCACCTTCTTGCTGCCATCAGGCATAAGAACAGGGTTGCAAGGGAGTGGAAGCTGACCCACAGCCCCGACACCAGAAGTCTCCTAAACCGCCTTCAGAAGCAACTGAAAGCGGATCTGACCCACCACAGGAACCGACTATGGGACGCCCGAGTTTCGGCGCTTACCCCAGACGACGGGACCTTGTGGGCTCAGACCCGCAGCTTCACAAGGCGGAAGCGGAGAATCCCCCCCTGGAAGGTACAAACGGTCCCATCCATCGACCTGAAGGCAAAGCAAATGCCTTGGCCGATGGATTCGAGCGCAACTTCCGTCCCTCCGAAACGCACGAAGACGAACAGGTCCTGAGAGACACCGAAGACCGTCTGCGCGTTTTCCTCCAAGCTGACGACGGAGACGAGGAGATAGACCCCGTCTCCCCTGACGAAGTGACCAGCTGTCTTGCAAGGCTCCGGCCAAACAAGGCTCCTGGCCACGACGGGATCGGGAACAGATGCCTGAGGAATCTGCCACCTGAAGCCCACGGGTTTCTGGCAGACATCTTCAACCGCATCTTGCGGACAGGGGTCTTCCCGCAACGGTGGAAACATGCTGAAATAGTAGCTATCCACAAGAGCGGGAAGAACCCCTGTCTCCCCCAGAGTTACAGGCCCATCAGTCTCCTTCCGTCGATCAGCAAAGTCTTTGAGAGGCTGCTACTGAAGAGGATGCAATCCTTCATCTCAGATAGCAGTCTCCAGCCCAACCACCAGTTCGGTTTTCGCAACGGACACTCGACCACCCAACAGGTGCTCCGCATTGTGGAAACAGCAACCCATGCCTTCGCCCACAAAGAGTACTGCGCTATGGTGTCCTTGGACGTAGCGCGTGCCTTTGACTCGGTCTGGCATTCTGGGTTGTTACTGAAGCTTTACCAGCAGGGCTTCTCGGGGCCACTGGTAAAGCTTATCCGGTCCTACCTGCTTGGCCGCACCTTCCATGTGAAGGTGGACGGAGTCAAGTCAGGCAACAGAAACATCCTTGCAGGAGTCCCCCAGGGGTCCGTCCTAGGCCCCATCCTGTACACTCTGTACACGGCTGACGTACCAACGGCAGACCGTGTACAGACAGCTACATACGCGGATGACACGGCTTACATCACTCGTAGCAGGAGTAAGGCCGTCGCCACCGCCCGACTGCAAGGAGTCCTCCAGAAGACGGAGGCCTGGGCTAGGAGGTGGCGCATTGACGTCAATCCCACCAAAACCCAGGCCATCGTTTTCACGAGGAAGTACGGCACACGCAACGGCGGCCAACCGGCCCAGTTGCTGAGGCTGAACGGATCCGACATTCCCTGGAGTACCTCACTGAGATACCTCGGGGTAATGCTGGACTCCAAGCTCACCTGGCGCACGCACATCAATGATGTGCGTAGAAGGACCAGCGCCAGGCTAAACGTGCTTTATCCCCTCCTGAACAGGAACAGTGCACTGTCACCGTTCCTGGGAGTGCGCATATACCTATCACTTGTCAGGCCACTCCTCGAGTACGCCTGCCCAGTGTGGGGATATGCCGCTCATATCCACCTGCGACGACTGCAGGCAGTCCAAAACAGGGCACTTAAACGTGCCCTCCACCTCCCCCACCGTTTGCCGACAGCGGCTCTTCATGAAGCCACCGGCATCATGCCCCTAAGAGACCGTTTCCGAGTGCTGGCCACTGCCTTCTACAAGAAGGCGGAAACCAGCACTAATCCGTTGATCAGCGTGCTTGGCCGGTACGAAATTCGTCCCGGCCGACACAGAAGACCACTGGATCTGACAGTTTAGACATAAGACGCCCCATCACATTACGACAACAATGACTAGCCAACTGTGACGACAAACCCAACGCAATGTTTACCCCATCACTAATCCCCGCGGAGGAAATGTCGAAAGACAACAACCTCCAGCATACACTGTTCTTTTTGTTTCAGGAAGAACGAGAATGGCTAATCTGGCTGGTGGGGGTAGGTCACCTTCACTGATCGTTGATTCTTGCTCACTGTGCTTCTTGAGAGATATATTCATCACAAATTCTTGCTGACGAATTTCGGTAAGCATACATGTTATAAGTTATACACTTTTTAATGTGTTTTTTTTATTTCATATACCCACTGGTATTTAATATTATCCTATCATGTGTGTTAAATTATCAGTACATTTGGTGCTCGTGTTAAAATAGTGATATGTGCTTTGTATATTTATTACACACACACACACACACACACACACACACGTATTTCATACTGTTGATATATTTATTCATTGTTGTTGGTACTAAATTTAAAAAAAAAAGTCCATATGGAACCACAGTCACTCGGTGAAAATGCAATGACGATGATAATAGGCAATCTGCGCCACGCGTCTGAAGTCGTATTTATTGAACATTCCATAGGCATTGAAAAACAACCTAGCTCAAAATTTCATCACGTTTAAATGGGACAATTACCTAAAATCTGTTGAATTTAATCCATGTGCATTAATAAACAAACATGGTGTTAGCATAACGTTGCATGAGCGGGTTAATGGAATACTGAATTCGATGGACAGACTGACGTGCTAAGCATTTGCAACATTTAGCTATGATTATATAGTGTTTTTTCTGAGTTATAGACAGTTCAACCACAGTGGAAACATTTTCACAATTGCACCCAAATACTATAAAATATATATATTTTTTTTTATAACTGGTAATTCACCATTGTAATGCAAGTTTCATGTATGTTTTTCTAGTTAATAAAAAATGTTAGTTGTCTATTGTATATTCTCCATTATAATGTAAGTTTCATGTATGTTTTTTCCAGTTAGTAAAAATGTTAGTTGTCTTTTGTATATTCAAACGCTGTTCGTGGCACGAATAAAAATCACTATATTGAAATTTCATTTGTTTTGTATTAAATATACCCTATCATATAACCTCTGTTCCTGGTGTGAAAAAAAAATATCATGACATATTATTTATAATTACATGTAATATTATGGGTTTTCCCCTGGTTTTCACAAATTACTCCAGGTGAATGAACGGTAGTTTCCTTTAATGCTACCACAAAGGAATTCGCCCATGTCATTTTGAAAGAAGCATCCGCGGCTTTCGCCTGGAGTAATTTGTGAAAACCACGGAAAACCCAAATCTAATGATTTTGGTGTAATTTCATGATATTTGTTGAATACATGACACGCTTAATTAGTGTCTAGGTACCCCACATGGAATACTTCTAAATCTAAATGGTATTGGATTAATAAACTTACTACAAACAGTTGTACACAAAAAATAATGTATATTTCAGTACAACAAATAGGTTGACGGACCTCATATAAAAACGTGCTTTTTTTTTTACCTTTGGACTCTATATTCAGTAACAGAAACTACCTTTATTTTCATTGCATCCTGTTTCTCTTCGTTTCACATTCTTTTTAAAACAAAAGAGTCGACAGGCTTGTCACAGTACCGACAAAGACGCGTCGGACACGCGTGGTGCAGATTGGTTATTACTACTGCCATGGAACTTTCACCAAGTGAATGAAGCCCCATAGGTGGAAACGTTACGTTGGAATACGTAGCTTGGTGAGAGAGCGGTAACGTTCGGATCTAACGTTCAGGACGGTATCACGCACATTCCTACTGTCAGGTTTTCTTTTAGAAAATTGAAGATTCATTACCATGATCTCTATTCAGCCATCTTTGTGAATATGTGTTCTTAAATCATTTGTCAAAAATAGCCTACTATCTTATGAGAAACTTTAATCCGTCTTTCAAAAATGCAAAAAACGTGACCACATAAAAATATATTGATAATTGTCTTAATGTATTCCATTTTGGACAAAAAAAGACGGAAAGTGTATATTTCTGCTGTCATGACAATCTACAGACAAATCTGCAGAACTCACATACATACACACACACACACACACACACACACACACACACACACACACACACACACACACACACACATCACCTTGCCATCATGAAGGTGTGTAAAGTATAATACCAATTGATGTTTGCATCATACAGCTCAATATTAGCGATCAAAGGTGTTGACGGTGTGTGTTCAAACGCCAAAATTATCATCGCAACTACAATGCAGAATGTTAAAGTGTTTGTTAAAGTAGGTTAGAGTAAATTCAGGTTAGGTGATTTCAACTCGCCTTATGTGTACTGTAGGGGTTGTAATACTGAATTAGGTCATGACAACAAGTTGACGTGTGTCATTCTCTTGGTGTCACTGATACATGGAAATGCAAAAGTGGTTGCCGAGGCGGTTTGGGGGAGGGGGGAAGGACCCACCGCGTACTAAGAATACCGGTATTTATACGGGCAGGTTTTCAGGATACAGCGCGTTTGTATTTGCTCTACGCAGCAGCTTATTGTACGCCGTGGGTCCTCCCCCCCCCCCCCCCCCGCCAAACCGCCTCGGCAAGCACTTTAGGATTTCCATGTATCAGTGACACCAAGAGAATGACATACGACAACTTGTTATCGTGACCTAATTCAGTATTACAACCCCGACAGTACACATAAGGCGAGTTGAAATAACCTAACCTGAATTTACTCTAACCTACTTTAACAAACACTTTATCATTCTGCATTGTAGTTGCTATGATGATTTTGACGTTTGGACACATACCGTCAACCAGGGGCGGATCCAGGATTTTGTTTTGGGGGGGGGGGGGCTTGGCTTGAGTGAATTTTGGTTCAGAGGGCTTGCGTTCAGTGGATTTTGGTTTTGGGGGGGGCTTGAGTCGGGAAAAAGGTAGTATTTATAGCCTCGTCGGGCCTCAAATTCGTAGAGCTAAAAAAAAAAAAAAGGTATCAAAACTACAATGTCAGGGGTGGACCTAGATACGTTTGGGGGGGCTTCAGCTCCCTAGCCCCCCCCCCCCCTGGATCCGCCCCTGCCGTCAACACCTTTGATCGCTAATATTGAGCTGTATGATGCAAACATCTATTGGTATTATACTTTACACACCTTCATGATGGTAAGGTGATGTGTGTGTGTGTGTGTGTGTGTGTGTGTGTGTGTGTGTGTGTGTGTGTTCTGCAGATTCATCTGTAGATTGTTATGACAGCAGATTTACACTTTCCGTCTTTTTTTTGTCCAAAATGGTATACATTATGACAATTATCAATATATTTTTATGTTGTCAGGATGCAATGAAAATAAAGGTAGTTTATATTACTGAATATAGAGTCCAAAGTTTAAAAAAAAGGCACGTTTTTAAATGAGGTCCGTCAACCTATTTGTTGTACTGAAATATACATTATTTTTTGTGTACAACTGTTTGTAGTAAGTTTATTAATCCAATACCATTTCGATTTCGAAGTATTCCATGTGGGGTACCTAGACACTAATTAAGCGTGCCATGTATTCAATACATTCAATTGAATATATTCAATTCAATTAATTGAATTTAACTTTTAAGTTAAAAGGCTTAAATTTTTTTTTAGGAGTTACACCAAAATCAATAGATTTGGGTTTTCCGTGGTTTTCACAAATTACTCCAGGCGAAAGTCGGGGATGCTTCTTTCAAAATGACATGGGCGAATTCCTTTGTGGTAACATTAAAGGAAACTACCGTTCATTCACCTGGAGTAATTTGTGAAAACCAGGGGAAAACCCATAATATTACATGTAATTACAAATAATATGTGATGATTTTTTTTTCACACCAGGAAACAGAGGTTATATGATAGGGTATATTTAATACAAAACAAATGAAATTTCAATATAGTGATTTTTATTCGTGCCACGAACAGCGTTTGAATATACAAAAGACAACTAACATTTTTACTAACTGGAAAAACATACATGAAACTTACGTTAGAATGGAGAATATACAAAAGACAACTAACATTTTTTATTAACTAGAAAAACATACATGAAACTTGCATTACAATGGTGAATACACAAAAGACAACTTACATTTTTAATAACTGGAAAAACATACATGAAACTTACATTATAATGGAGAATTTAAAAAAAATATATTAAAATGAACAGGAGTTTTTTCAAATAACTATTGTGCTTCAGCGCGGGGAAAGTTTTGGTGAATGTATTCACACCTGAATAGCCCCCTGTTTGCACATTCCCCACACCAAAGACTTGTAATACAGAATAAGTGCGATGGTATTGTACCACCGACCACCCGGAATTCGTCCTCCTCTATGTACTCAACATTGAGGATGTCGAATATATGTTCAGGCAGTTCATGTTTAACGAAAACCTGATAATTCAGCCACCCTAAACACACTTCGCAAATATTCACATAATTACCAGTTATAAAAAAATTTATTTTATAGTATTTGGGTGCAATTGTGAAAATGTTTCCACTGTGGTTGAACTGTCTATAATTAAGAAAAAACACTATATAATCATAGCTAAATGTTGCAAATGCTTCGCACGTCAGTCTTTCCATCGAATTCAGTATTCCATTAACCCGCTCATGCAACGTTATGCTAACACCATGTTTGTTTATTAATGCACATGGATTAAATTCAACAGATTTTAGGTAATTGTCCCATTTAAACGTGATGAAATTTTGAGCTAGGTTGTTTTTCAATGCCTATGGAATGTTCAATAAATAGACTTCAGACGCGTGGCGCAGATTGCCTATTATCATAGTCATTGCACTTTCACCGAGTGACTGAAGTTCCATATGGACCTTTTTTTTTTTTTTAATTTAGTACCAACAACAATGAATAAATATATCAACAGTATGAAATATGTGT
Source organism: Vandiemenella viatica (assembly GCA_031002005.1). Lineage (NCBI taxonomy): Eukaryota > Metazoa > Arthropoda > Insecta > Orthoptera > Morabidae > Vandiemenella > Vandiemenella viatica. The sequence continues at coordinate 257,811,966 of CM061921.1, forward strand.
GTGTGTGTAATAAATATACAAAGCACATATCACTATTTTAACACGAGCACCAAATGTACTGATCATTTAACACACATGATAGGATAATATTAAATACCAGTGGGTATATGAAATAAAAAAACACATTAAAAAGTGTATAACTTATAACATGTATGCTTACCGAAATTCGTCAGCAAGAATTTGTGATGAATATATCTCTCAAGAAGCACAGTGAGCAAGAATCAACGATCAGTGAAGGTGACCTACCCCTACCGACGCATCTATATATACGAGTTTCGGGGGATGGAGGGGTAGGGGGGCGGTGGCGGGGGGAGTGTTCACGGCTGCCTTACAAATCTGATGCTGGAGGGGTACCTCGTCAACCCATTTGTTGTACTGGCAATATTTTTTTTTTTTTTTTTTTTTTTTTGTACAACTGTTTGTAGTAAGTTTATTAAACTAATACCATTTCGATTTCGAAGTATTCCATGTGGAGTACCTAGTCACTAATTAAGTGTGACATGTATTCAACAAATATCACGAATTACACCAAAATCAATTTAGATCGTCGATTGCAATTTATAGATCTCAGTAAGTGACCTTCTCCTGGTTTCAGTATCTGATTGATCTTTTCTCTGCAACAGTTTATAATAGTTACCCGTTTTTAATTTCATTAGTAGGAAAGAGAAGGTTTCTTTAGAGACCATTATTCGTTTTCTTTCATGAAGTTGAAGGCAACGTCAAAAGCATGTAGTAATTCAGTATGAGAATCTAATTTCATTAGTGTCACGTTATCCCTATACTAAGAAGAGTTAGTGGAAAAAGGCACTTTATAACGTATCACGTGCCGCAAGTCAAGCATAAGATACAACAGAAAAAACTGTTTCTAGATAATAATAAACTGAGGATACGCCGAAATTGTTATATGCAAGGATTAAATAACCAACTAAGTTTTTGGTTTATGTGTGAATGAACCCAGCCCTCTTATCTAACACGTACTTTATACTGAAGGTGTAGCGGGAGAGTAAAATATTTTTTTTTTTACTTTCGATATTCCAGTGTTTATCAGAATTACCTAAATAAACAATAGCTCTATTGTGTGTTCGTAATGAGTTTTACCAAGTTTGATAACGTTAGGGTTGCTCAAATGATCTTAACTCACGATGGAATTACATCTCCGGCTATCCAAATTTGGGTTTTCAATGGTTTCCCCAAATGCTTCATTCAAAAGGCCATGGCCGAATTCCTTCCTGTTTATTGTCTCCATTCAAGTCCCGCCTCTAATGACCTCGACGACGACGGTGCGTAAAGCCATAAGAAAAAATAATATGCAACTGATGTCATTGAAACGCCAACTCGCATTTACTCCATATTGTTTATCTATTATCTGAATGTTTAGATTTTATTCTCAAGCTAAATTTTAGTGAAATATATTTTTATGGTTTTTGATTCGAGCTAAAACAAAAGATTACGCAGACTGTCTCAAGCACGAGCTGTAATTAAGGATGGTATCTGAAACAAAATTACTCATAAAAACTTTAATACCCTACATTACGTACCTGCAAGTGTTTGTAAAACGTTGGGAACCATTTATACGACAACTGCAGTATAATCAGATGTCGGTCAACTTCAAATAAGGTTTGGTATTACTATCTATAATACTTTTTAAGGGGGTAGGTACACTTATCAGGTTTCAAAAAAATGATTTTTTTTATTATTCACAATAACAGTTTATAGTTTTGGCTTCATTTTAGTGAAAAAATTATTTCAATATCTTCAACAGTGTGGAAATTATGTGTGATTAAGCAATGTCCTGCACGATTGACAGCCATTGAAATCTTACTGCACTTGAAGGTGATCCAAATCTTTAACCTTAAATATCTCAAAACAGCAATTCATCAAATGGTTTTAAAGATAACTTTTTTTCCATATGCATAGATCTTTTTCAAATTTGCAGGACATGTTCTACATACTAAGTACCACAGTCTGAACCATTATTGTTTATGCAGCTTTTCCCAAATGGAAAATATGCCTTTATATTTAAGCAAAAAAAAAAGCAAAAATTTTAATTTCTTGACAAAAAAATTATTAATAAAACATATAGAGTTAAATATGTTATATTATAGGTTCAACTTGTTGCCTTGATATTAGTTTACAATATTAAAAGAACATTTCTGAAAAATTTCAAATACTATGCCTTTTATCTTTAAAACCCTTTACAACAATATATTTTTTCACTGTCAATTTGGATGGTACATTATCCTATTGTTAAACAATATTTTTATTTTAAAAATCAATTTTTATATCTAGCTATTACAGTTCTATGGAGCTATGAAATTTGAACCCTCAAGTTTAAAAAGATTTGGAGAAAATGACATCTCAACTTTATCAAATATTTGTATGTGTTAGGTGTACCTACCCCCTTAAACGTGTTCATGAACTGTTTTCCCCAGGCATCGTTCACAGCTGTGAAACTGCACACTTCAGTTCAAACACTGTTCGCTACTGGAAACAGTTTGCAAAGTATTTAGTAGCAGTCCATACCATACGAAATGACAATATGACTCTCATTCTTTCTTGCCTGTACGCTTCAATAATGCTCAACTTTGAAATGAAATACAAGGAAGCAGCCCCTGGTGCGGCGGGCGATGTGACGTTTAGAGGGATCACTTGACTTAACAATATAACAATACAAGGAAGCAGTCCATGGTGCGGCGGGGCGAGATGACGGTTAGAGGGGGGGGCCCAGTTGTTATAACAATTGAACAATGCAAAGGGTCAGATGCTACCTCACAACGTGCGGCGGGCGAGATGACGTTAAGAGGGATCACTTGACCCAACAATATAACAATACGAGGAAGCAGCCCCTGGTGCGGCGGGTGAGATGACATTTAGAGGGATCACTTGACCTAAGAATATAACAATACAAGGAAGCCGCCCTGGTGCGGGCGGGTGATGTGACGTAACGTTTAGAGGGGGTCAGTTGTCACAACAATATAACAATACAAGGAAGCAGCCCTGGTGCGGCCGGGTGATGTGACGTTTAGAGGGGATCAATTGACCTAACAATATAACAATACAAGGAAGCAGCCCTGGTGCGGGCGGGTGATGTGACGTTTAGAGGGGGGTCAGTTGTCATAACAATACAAGGAAGCAGCCCTGGTGCGGGCGGGTGTGATGTGACGTTTAGGAGGGATCACTTGAGCTAATAATACAATTTAATTGAACAATACAAGGAAGCAGTCCCTGGGCGGCGGGCGAGATGACGTTGAGAGGGATCACTTGACTTAACAATATAACAATACAAGGAAGCAGCCCTGGTGCGGGCGGGTGTGATGTGACGTTTAGAGGGGATCACTTGACCTAACAATTGAAAAATGCAAAGGGTAGATGCTGCTTCGGAGAGTAGCATGTGGCTTAACAATAGAACGTTAGGTTCCCCAGAGGGGCATCGTGGATTCATACATGATTGTCATATTCATTAGATGTGGAACCGTATTAATCTATTGTGCCTTAATGATCCCCATAAAAGGCTGCCGTTGAGGTGAGCGTATAATTCAATCGCTTACTTTTATAGATGCGGACCGACCAAACTGCGGTGCAAGACAATTTGCAATACATTTGGTTGACCATAATGGTGTTATATATATGAACATTCGCTCGCATGAAGCAGGTTTTTATTCGTGAATAGGAGGCTGCTGGAATATCAATTGAAGCTATGAGCATTGGTGTGAAGGGCCGATAGTATTGATACTCGTATAATTTGCTATGAAGACTGAATATTAAAATGCCCCGCATAAACGTTGAGAAACGCCACGCAGAAACGTTGAGTGACTCCGCAATAGGCTATAGAAACCTCACCCAAGACAAAGCGTGGCTCATCGGTAAAATTTATGATCAACTGCCAGAAATAGCAGTTTCTTTTTTTGGAAACAACACAATATAAATTTAATTTCCATACCTAGTATGATTGGAGTAGAAATTAAATGTTTAATATTACATGAAATGAACATTCGTCTTCAGTTGAGAGGGGAGGACAAAAGGCATTGTGCGTGTGTATGGACCCTCGGAGTTGAATGGCAAAGGGCGCCTGGCTCAGCGACAAAATTTCTGATCAGCTATCAGAAGTACAAGTTTTTTTAAAAAATATTATAGTTTAATTGGAAAGCATATTTTTTAGAATCAACGCGATATAAATTTAATTTCTGTAGTATTACTGGGGTTGAAATTAAATGCTTAATATTACGTGAAATGAACATTCGTCTTCGATTGAGAGGTGAGGACAAGAGGCATTGTGTGTGTGTATTGACACTCGGAGTTGAATGGGAAAGGGCGCCTGGCTCAGCGACAAAATTTCTGATCAGCTACCAGAAGTACCAGTTTTTAAAAAAATATAATAGTTTAATTGGAAAGCTTATTTTTTTTAGAATCAACGCGATATAAATTTAATTTCCGTACCTAGTATGATTGGGGTAGAAATGACATGCTTAATAATACATGAAATCAACATTCTGATATGACGATGTGGAACCAACGATAAAAAATTCAGAGACGTGTTTCGTAACGCGTTTGAAGACATTAATTCATAACTTAAGAAAGAATCATAATTGGAATTTGGTTTAAATCGTATTTTATTAAGCGTTCAATATAGAGTATATTTTATTTCCGTCCATATATAGAGTCGAATGATGAAAATGGTGTCCGTCAAACAACGATTTTTTTTTCTTTCTGCTGCTTTCACTATACACCTTGCGCCAGCGAAAAAAATTGAGAGACGTGTTTCGCAACGCGTTTAAAGACATTAATTCATAACTTAAGAAGGAATCATGATTGGAATTTGGTTTAAATCGTATTTTCTTAAGCATTCAATATAGAGTATATTTTATTTCCGTCCATATATAGAGGAATGGAATCCGTCACACAACGACTTTTTTTCTTTCTGCTGCTTTCGCTATATACCTTACGTGTTGCTGAATGATAGGTTAAGTGATCAGATTTGTGACCCTTGAGTGCACCGAAAGAGGGAGATGAAACTGGGGTTAGGGAGAACCTGTGGTCAATGCAGTGGTCTGGCAAAAGAGCAATAGAATCGGCAGCTGGTGCTAAGTTGGTGAAGGCATGTGAAACTGAGGTTAGTGAAGGGGAGGGGTGAGGGGAACAGGCAGGTGTTCAAACAAGTGGCCTGGCAAAAGAGCAACAGAATGGGCAGCTGATGCTAGGGTGGGGAAGGCATGTGAAACTGAGGGGGTGGGGAGGAAGGGGAGGGGTAGGGGGCGTGGCCAAGGACAATAGGTGTGAAAATGAGGGGTGAAACTGGGGTTAGACAAGTGGCCTGACAAAAGAGCAATAGTAGGGGGAGTGAACAACAGGTGTGAAAATGAGGGGTGAAAGTGAGGTTAGTCAAGTGGCATGACAAAAGAGCAATAGAAGGGGAGGAGAACAACAGAATGATACAATGTATCCAATTAGAGCAATAGAAACTGTGACCTTGAATTTGGCCACGCTCCCCCAAACCTACACTACTGAGGATTAACAAATTGAAGTAATTCCTCAAATTTTTCTTCGATTATCCATAGAATAATTCTGTAGGCTAGTGGATCCTCCCAAATTAGCTCTTTCAGAAGCAGTGCAGAAGCCCCCACTTTTTCCCTTCGCTAATCCAGTTGCGGACCCATTTTTTTTCCGAGGTCTCTGTACTTCATATAACAATTGTTTGGTCAATTTAGCACAAGCTGAACAAATCAATCGCTTCAGAACTATACGACGTGACATCTTCACCAACGAATGCGGTTGGTACAACATTTCGCTACCAGTACCTAATCGCTCAAACCAATCGCTCCGTGTGAGTGGCTGGTAGCTGCAAGTGATCACCACGATTAGTAGCAGCTATAAAAATTGCCCCATGTGACCGAGCCTTAAGGGCGGTATGTTGCATGTCTGGGAGCCAACCGGCAACAAGATCTTCCCTCCTTATACGGATATTGGAGGACTGCCTCGAAATGGGGTGGAAGACGAGGCTGCTTCAAGGCAGTGTGGACCAAAGGGTGGACACTTGGTGATAGCCTACCTTGAGGGGAAGTTCGGCCACCCAGCCTCGCCCACACTGGAGATCAGTTGTGGAGTGGCAGTCAGCCCACCGACTGGACAGCTAGATTCGCCTGCACGGTAATCACCAGTCAGAAACAGAAATTTTTGCAACGCCGTTTGTGTCCTAGTGAACAGACACTCTTGCTCTACAGAGAAAGTATATGTACCCTTGTGTTTTGAAAAGAAAATTAACCCTTATAAAATTTTGTAAAGTAAAGAAATTCAAGTACTTGTGTAAATCTTAAAGTCAGATTGTGAACCTTGTTTTCACTATGTCCCATCCAGTCATATAATATGTCACTTGACATGATTAAAAATTCCACTTACTAAATAATTCTGGTTCACATTATCATACCTTGAGATCTGGATGTCACTTCCTCATAATAGGGTACACTCTAAAGAGATCTCTGGCGCCCAACTGATTTTTAAATATTTAAAACTACTTGGAAATTAATAACAAAAGGTAAATTTTCACAGTGTGGTCAAGAAGTCACTCTCCTTAACACAGGGGACACTTCACACTCCAACGGATACATGGCATTGATTACACTTTGCACTCGCTGATATATTAGGATGCTCTGCCCATTAACAATCATCATAACAAATGGGTTATATGATCTACACATCAGAAAACCCTTCCTTTTTGCTAACATGGATAGGCTGAGTGCCATGTGTTGCAGGCGTTGGGGTATCTCCAACATGTATGCCTCTACTGTAATAATACTGCTGCTTATACTTATTAAGTATGGTATGTCCCCTTTACAGAATGCGTATTTCAGAGTCTTGTGGATACCTTCATACGGGCCATCTGCTCTAGAATACTGATTTTCAATGCCAGCAATATTAGTACAAGTGGTTCTGACATTTTATTTTCAAAGATTACCTTGTACCTATACCAAAAATAACAATATTTCAAAAGTGATATGATTAATGACTGTCAGAACACACGAGTATGGAATTTAAATAAAATGCATCAAATTCTTAAAAAAAACAACTAGGAAAAACTACAGTACTACTAAGTGATATGATTCATGACCATTGGGAAGCGTCTAGTCCCACTAGTCACCACCAGCTCCTGTTGCACACCAATCGGAGCAGACCGCTGTGTTTGGGCAGGCTAGTGGCAAATTTGTCATTGAGCACTCTTTCCCCTTCATATGTAAGGGTAAGGGCTACACAGTGGTAGATAGAGCAGAGTGACCTTGAGCCGCCTTTGTTAACTGAATGTACTATAAAGGAGCTACTTTGGGAGTTACTGGAAGACAGGAGGTAAGGCATACATGGGAACAGTTAATAGTAGCATGTAAAAAGGATTGATTTCAGCATAAGTAGTGGAAAGAATTTCATTCGTGGGAATGAGAGTCATATGATGGGAAAAAAACTATTTCTATATAATTAACAAGTTTCCTCAAATACTGAGAGAAATCAATGTGAAATTCAGCAAAAATATGTGTATATGTTACATTAAACCGATAATAAAATGTCATAAAAAATGTTGGATTGTCGAGTATATCAGTATTGTTAATGTTCTTGATTGTTCTGTGAGATGATGCTGAAATATTCCAAAATATTCAATCACAAATGACTATTCACATACGTCGGCAAGTAAGCTAAGTCTTTCTAGCTATTTATTCAGGTTCACAGTCAAGTCTATGCAACATGGCTATATAATAAATGTATGTTAACTTTATAAGCTTTAAGTCTTGTCTTAAATTCCTTTATCTGTGTAACTTGGAAATTTCTGATAGTGTATTTCTGGGAAAGTTATGAATTGAAAAGAGTGCCATTAAAGAAGAAACACTACAATAATTTGAGATTGATTTACAAATAACCACAGCATTTGGTAAATGGATATTCAGCTGGTGATCATAGGAAGATATGAATGTAACACAATATAAATAGTTGTTTCCCAATTAATTCAGAACCTATTAAATTGTAGTTTCAGAACATGTTTGAAGATGCATCAGACAAAAGTTATCCAGCAAGCAGGAAGGCAAATAGTTTCAGTTTCAGTACACATTGTAATCAAGTTTAGAAACATACTGCCTATAATACAGTTGTTCAACAACACTATTTAACATACAAGGACTGTTCAAAAAGTAACAGGAATTTTTAAATTTCATGGTTGTACTAGGTTGATTGGCATGAGTTTTTTCGTTGTTGTATTGGCAAGCATGTCTTAAAAGTATCTATACATTTTGAGCTATATTGGATGTTTAGTCTCTTGCCAGCTGTTAAAAGGATAACACGTTTTGATACAGTCGACAATTTTTTATTTATATAAATCATGGATCAGATAATTTGCATTTAATTTTGCTAAAAAAAAGGAATTAAGTGAAACAAAGTTTTAGAAATGTTAAATATTGCTTCTGGTGAATCTACTATGAGTAAAACAAGGGTTTACGAATGGTATAAGAGTTGTCAAGAAGATCATGTAGACGTTGAAGATGACGAGCGTACAGGTCAACCTAGCACACCAATAACCGATGAAAATGTGGAAAAATGAAAGAAATTATTATGAACAATCAGCAAATCACAATTAGAGAAGTTGCTCATGATGTTAGCATATCAACTGGCTCATGTCATAAAATGTTTTCATCTGATTTGGGTATGAAACGTGTTGCAGGAAATTTTTTTCCAAAAGTGTTTAGTTTCGAACAAAAACAGCAGCAAATTGAATAAGCTCAGGAATTGCAAAATGAGGTCAACAATGATACAAAACTATTGAAATGTGTCATAACAGGTGTTGAAACATGGGTTTATGGGTATAATGTCAAAACTAAGGCTCAATCATCCCAGTGGAGGCATTCTGGATAACCAAGATCGAAAAAAGCTCAACATGATTGGTCAAATGTGAAAGTTATGCTCACTGTGTTCTTAGATTTCAATGGCATAATGCACCTCAAGTTCCTGCCACCAGGTCAAATGATCAGTAAGGAATACTACCTTTAAGTTCAATGCCATTTGCTTAAAGCAGTCCGAAGAAAACGCCAGGATCTGTGGCAAAATAATTCATGGCTTTTGCATCAATATAATGCAACTGCTCACACATCATTGCTTGTTTGTAATTTTTTGGGCAAAAACCACACTGTAATGATTCCCCAGCCTCCATATTCACTAGACATGACCCCATGTGACTTTTTTCTGCTCCCTAAAATAAAGAAAACCTTGAAGAGCCATAGATGAGATTGAAAGTGCATCGCTGAAACCAATCGAAGCTTTTACAAAGACTGAGTTCTAGAAGTGTATTGAGGATTGGAAGAAGCATTGGCATAAGTGTAATATCCAATGGGGGCTATTTTGTAGTGGATAACAACAAAATGTAGGTGAATAAATAAAATTATTTCCCAAAAAATGAAAATACCCATTATTTTTTGAACACCCCTCTTATACTGTGGTTATGTACAGTCTACTAATAATTTTCTTGAAACAAAGGTATTTGATTAAAGGGGCTTCACTGTCAAATGACATACTGATTAATTCTCTGGTACTCGCTAATAATCAAATTAGAATACAGCACAGTAAAGCCAAGCAGCTAAAAGCAGTGTTGTACCACCCACAAAAAAAATGAATTAATTTTAAAAGTCAAATACCTAGTGAGCACTGAGCTGGTTATCAAACATGAAGCTACAATGAATCATATACAAGAGATCTCACAAAAACAATTCTTGTAAATATAGGGCCAAGTCTTATGCTGTTAATTGATAAAATGTTTTTAGATTTTGTTCCGAGCCAAGTCTATACTTTACAGTGTTTTCACTTTTTGAAACATGGTTCCTCTCAGTGATATGGAACACTGATTTTAAAAAAAAATCAGGTGATTTGGCCAATATAAGTGTCATAAAAAGGAAAACAAATATTACAACATATGAAGCAGATAGCTGAGGACAAAGGCTGTAAGAGATATGTTGAGATGAAGAGATTAAGACAAGTAAAACCAAATGATGTTCAAAGGGCAATATTGGTTTTTGTGTAGGTATTTGTAAGACCGATAAAGTAACACAATTAAGGCATTGATGTATACAGAAGTTTTATTATTTGGTTTACTAAAACATGGCCAAAACACCTTTTTTATTTATTTAATTAATCATACACAACACCTAGGGAACCCTTCTGTTTCAGAAAGTGAAGTACATACACACTGTAGAATGTAGATTGTAGACTTGGCTCACAAGAAGAGTTAACAAGCTGAAAACAGCATTTTGAGTTTTTTAAATCTGCCAGTTTGCTGAATTGTACAATTTCATGATACCCTACAGATTTATTAGATTTTTCACGCCATATCCTTTGTTGTTAAAATGTTACTGAAAAATTAAATTTAAATTAATTTAAAATACTATTATTATAATGATGTATATATTATTATAAGATTCAAAAAAGCTCTTGGAACTCTGCATGAATTTTAGGTATTCATATCTTTTGTATTAAATGCATAAAAAAACTTCTCTTGTGCTCAATATTGGCATGTAGATTAATTTTCTGATGTCTATGCTCCTCGAATTCTTCTGTAAAAATGAATACACAAATTTTTTCTAAATAGAATTCTTGTTTGCAGATACGAGTTTGCACTTTATGCGAAGTCAATACTTGAGACTTGTGTATGTTGCATACAAAAGCAACTTGAATCGAAATTGCATCCCAGTGCATGACTGAGATCAAACTATAAATGTAGCCTCAACATGTGGAATTGGCACGTAACTGTTGATTTGGTGTAATTCTTAAACTTAACCATTATTATGAATGGTTTTAAATTTTATGGTGATGCATCTGGTCAATACACAATCCCAAGTGCTCCATTCTCCAAGCCCTTCTTAGCCCAGAGAATATTTCTGAGCATTACGGGATATTCACTGCAGGCATAAATAATAAGATCAAGCCCATTGGCAACAGATGCAGAAGCCACTTTGTTGTCTGCCAGAATTATGGCTATCCGTACTGCCATTTCTCTAAATTTCTGATGATTGTATCCTTCAACCAACTGGTCTTTTGAAAAAACTCTGCACTACACAATTTCCTCAGAAATTGTCACCTGCAGAGGGACTGCAGCCACAGCCTTGCTGTGCATTCACATGATTTTCATCAACTTCTGGCTGAATGAGATCACTGAGGATCATCATTTTCTTCAATAAATTGATCCATCCTTTACTCGACTGTCAATTTGAAATAATAATGGCAATTTTTTAAAAAAAATACATTTTCTTTCAAGGTTACAAGTTAGAATACCACAATTTATTTTGGTTTCAAAAACTGTTTTGCATATACCTTTATTACTAAGTCATAAACAACTGAGACTGCATGTGGCTTGATTAGAAATCAATTGATTATAGAGGAATATGGTCTTCATTAAACATCCAAAACAATCACAAATGTCAATTTTGTAAGAAATGAATAATTTTCGCAGCAACTAGGGATCCATTAAAAGCCTTTTACATCATATATCAAGATGTCTTCAGAAAAATTCTGCAGACATTGGTTCAAAATTTATAGTTTCTGCCCCTGTAAGAGGTTATTCACGGTAGAAAATGAATATATAAAAGTTGAGGAATATCTTAATAACCTGCTTAATCATCATCCAGCAGTTGGCGATTTTTTTCCTTATCCTAAAAGAATCTGACTTTGACCTTTCATCATTTTCTTATCCCCTGGGGTGGTTTATGAACAAACTTCTAATTTTCACTGCAGCTTCCTGTCATACCTCAACTATGTGTAAAATACCAAAGGAATCTTTGTAACACATTTCATTTAATATCTCGTACAATATATATATATAGGGTTTCCTCTAATGTTGTTTCTGGCGTATCAACCCAGTTTTGTAACATATATTTATTTTTTTATTTATTTATTTATCAATCTTGTTCCATGGATCCCTGCTGAGGAAGTACCTCTGGGATGTGAAACATGTCATTGTTGATACATATACACATAATATGAGTCATATCATAGTAAATATATATATATATATATACATATTTTACAAATACAAGAAATAATAATAAACATACATTTTTGCAACTGAGTTTTGCAAACGTCATAATGAGTACAATTAATTATTTTCTTCAAATTCTTGAATGGAGTAGAAGGAGTTACCAATAAGATAATCTCTAAGTTTTTGTTAGACCTATTACAGCTTTTTGCATCATATTTCAAGAAGTTCCTCCTTGCAGTTTTCAAAAAATGTCCGTACAAACTAACTGAAAATTTCCAACAAAAGTTGAGGAATTGCATACTTAATCACGATGAAAAATTTTAATCCAGTCTTTCGACAGATTTTTCATTATGGTCAAAAATCGGCTTTGACCTTTTCTGACCCCAAGGGGTGATACAAGGACAAACTATCAATTTTCGCCACAACTTGACATCATTCCTCACCTATTTGTAAAGTATCAGAGGAATCCATGTAGTACTTTATGTTTAATGTCTCGGACAAAATAAAAAAGATGTGAATTCTTGGTCACTTCCTCCACTGTATGCGGTTTTTTGGCAGATTTTAATAAGATTTTATCAGTAAACAGCCACAAGATTGGTCCTATTTTTATAAGAATTGCTTTAGAGGGATTTTCTTTCTTTTTATCCCTTGTTTTTCCCTTTGGTAGATTGATGGCTTACTCTGAGATGTTTTAATTTTCTGGCTCTAGTTTTTACTCAAGAGAAACTGTTACCCAATATTCCAGCTAATATCGCAATTCAAAGTCTGAACGCTTTCCTTGAAATTGCACAAGGTCATTTCAAGCAATGTGTTCATATCTGATTCATTCTGGGTGACCGATTCTGTTTAGTGTGTACCTGCATTACTGCCATCAACCAAGTAGGCAGCGTGCCAATAAACTTCTAAACTAAGTATAACAACAAAATAAAATTTAATATATTAGTTAAGTATCTTGAACTAAACACACAACAGAAATTGAAGCATATAGTGTCATCCAAAACAATGAAATTAACATAAAAAATATGCACTAAATCAGTTCAAAATGTGTTGAAAATCTCCAGGAGAAGTAGACCTACTATGTAATTATGATGAAGTGTGGTAGTCAGTTAAAAACTCTGGATTACACTAATTTCTTAAGCAAGGAGAGGAACACAGTAAAATTTAACATATTAATTGAGTACCATATAATGAAAATCTGTGAACTATAAAGATATTACGGCAGAAGGATATTTTACATTTGAGATAGATGAGGGACAAATATACATAAATTCATCAATTATAAAACTTTTCTTATGATTTGGGTCTAAAATTTTATCTATGTACAAAATTTCTGCTTTCTACAACTATGGGTAGTAATTTAGAGTTTTGGTGATCATCCGTCAGTGAGTGACAAAATCGGTGAAATTTGCACATGAATAAGTTTCAAACTAAGAACTAATGAAACAAAATTTAATGCATTTGCTAAGCTTCCTGATTTCTATTCTTAGATATTTGAGAGATGTAGAATCATGCATACCAAATATATTAAAGAACAAAAATTGCCAGAATCACATCGAGAAAAGGGTAGGCAATACCACCACTGAGACAACTTTGTGGGCGCACTGCCATGTGCTTCGATAGAGATCAAAATGGAAGGATAAATTCATTCAGAAATATGTATTGGGACTATTTAAAAAGGACCATAAAACATGCTACAAAAGATTCTCTTTTTTTTTATCCTGAGTCAGTGCTAGTCCTAAAATACTGAACAGAAAGCAGTTTTTGATCTAGGGTTAATGAATAATATACCAGAATTGTAAGATGATATTAACAACCTAATTCTGCCAATGAAATTTATATCCTATATGTCTATTCAGATACTATTTAACCATCAGAATAAATATATTAAATGCAGATAGCTATAGTTTAGCTTCTTAGTATTGCTCAAGAAATAACAATCTTCAAAAGCTTGCTGGTACTTTATGGGGAGACAATGCTAATGTTCTAAGATCCACAGCCTTAAAACTCTGTCATATTCTGTTGCTGAATACTGCTGACTTGGATCAATAGTGCTCACTCAAAGAAGACAGACATGCAACTCAATCATGCAAAACGAATAATTACAGGATGTATCTGGAGCACTAACACCCTATGACATCCTGTTCTCTGTAATATTTCACCTCCAGCTCTAAGAAGATTAGAGGCTCTCCTAAAAGTCTGGAAAAACATCCTGATGAATCCAGTTATGCATAAATTGAGATACCTGTATTACTCAAGCCAGTGGTGTATCTAGGTTAACAAGGGCCCCGGTGCAAAAAATATTTTGGGGGACCTTATTGTTTTTTTAGTTCTGCCAGGTCTTATGAGGTTTGCTGGCAAGGGTTGCCTGAGCTTTAGGGGGCCCCCCTGAGCTGAGCTCAGGCCCTCTGAACTGTGCGTGCTAGGGGGCTCCAATAGCCCCTGATTCAAGCAACACAACAAGACTTGAAATCAAAGAAAATGCCACGGTGCACAGCAATCAACCTTGTTGGGTCCTTTTTGAACCACAACAAGCTGTGTATTACTCAATGGGAGCAGTTATCAGTAGTCAATAAACATCTAGTTTTGACAGTGTAATGTGCCATGATCTTCAGGTTACGCTGTCAAAAATTTGTTGAACAACAACCAATTGATATGCCCGCATGTCCGAGATATCTTCAAGTACTAAAATTTCTACAAGAGCATACTGATAACAATTTAAACTGTAATGTGCATGCCTCTGACTTGCTAAAAGTACTTAAGTGAAGCCATATTTACAATCTGAAAATATTCAGCAATAGGTGCTTTCAGTGTGCAGGAACTAAAATATAGTGTTGGTTTTTTGTAACCCTTAATGCCATGAACAATAATATCATTGGATATTCAACTTACAGGGATATGATTTTCAGAGCTCAGAAATAAGTGATAAGAATTGCATGTGTAGTTAGCAAGAATTTTCTAAATACATTTTGTCTGTAATAAACAGTGAAATCCACAGTTACAACACTAGGATTGAAAATTACCTACCCAAGGAGCACACATAATTTTTGCATCACCATTTGTTCAAAGAGGAGTCCAATAATCACAATATATACAATGACAAGTCAATGAATATTTGCAATGTATTTATAAAACTAAATACAATGTACAAAATACGAGTGTGTCATTTTTTAGTCCTATTGTTTTTCATCACAGTTGTCAATCATTGTAAAAGCTTCTATATGACTTGTAAAATATTAAGTCTTCATCTGACAAATGTGCCATGTTTGCACCATCTGCTATTCTTCTTGCTCTGTTGCAAATCAATGGCCTTTCAAAGCATCTTTTAATAGACCAAACAGACGATAGACTGGAGTAGCAAGGTCAGGACTATATAAATTATAGAGAATGCTCAAAACCTAAAACATCCTGTACCAATCATGTTTGTGAAATACAATGAGTTTTTTTTTTTGAGACCCATCTTGTGGATGATTTTATAGGCAGAACCAGACTAATTTAAATATAATTTGCCATTTCACTAGTATTCTTCTATCTTTCCATGCAAAACCATATCAAAAATTCATTCAATATTCCCATTAGCACTGGATGTGCATATGTGTGACAGCGAATTTTTAACTTACCAAACCATTCATAGACACCCCTATGCAGTAAAATAGCATTAAATACAATGTTAAAAATCTTTGATGGATCCTGGCTGATGGTTCACTTACAGCTCACAAAAAATTAGTTATCGTAAATTAGTCTTTTTGGTGCAAATGGAAAGTGCAAAGCTACACTGCTGGAACTAGTGAGCTACTGTGTGTAGCGGTACATGCACAGCTAGTAGTGGAGCCAACAGAAAAGAAATTATAACTCTATTGTGGATGGTTATTGAGTTACCATGATATATATTATTTGATAGGGGATGAGACAAAACCTAGCAAAAATATAAGAAAAATAGTGCAAATGCAACAATTATTATTAATAAAAAATCATGTCATGTGGTTTATATGCAATGTTTTGGTTATACAGATGCTTACTAACTTATAACATACCTCAGTGTGATCTATAAAAGATTTCTGTGTAGTGCTCTACAAATCTGAGCAAATATTTCTTAAATGTTTTCTTCAAATGAAGGACTAAGACTTAAAGGAAACATTTCGTGGGGATAATTAAGAAGCTTCAAACCCAATTGATTTTTTTTTTTTAATTCTCTGAAAGTTTTTAATTAATAATGTATGGACAAATAATTTAGATTGGAACTACTTCATTTTGTGGCTCTAAAATGAGTACAGCCCTTGAAATAGCTGCACTTCGTAGGTGATATTACCTACAGATGTTTTTTCGATACTGTTATTGGTGGTAAAATTCGTACATGTTGTACATACTGTGGAAATAATTTCACATTAAAGTTATCATAACAATAAACATTAACAAATTGCTCCAAGACATATTCATATACCTACAACTTCCAGAAATAACAGGTAGTATCAATATTTATACTATCACCAAACAATGTCATTTGAACATAGGAATGTATACATTTGTTGGAAGAGTGGTAATGTTCTGACCACACATTCAGGCGGAACCATGATCAAATGCACATCTGGCCATCCAGATTTCGGTTTCCCACACCAAGACACTGGGAGTAACATCGCTGTGTCTGTCCAAAACACTTTAAGAATGGTACCTCTTCCCAGGTAGCCAACATACGCACCTAAGGTGGGCATCCGAGGTAGAGCAGAACCGTGATTCACTGGACTGTGATGAATGGCATCGCATTATATTCCACGATGAGTCGAGGTTCTGCCCTACCTAGGATGGCCAACATCATTGTGTATGGAAGAGACCTGGGGAGAGATCCCATTATTCAAATGTTTTGGTGTTACTCCTGGCATGATGGTGTGGGGAGCCATCTGGTATGATCAGATCACAGTTCGTAATTATTGATAGCACAACGGTACATTACGGACATCCTGTGTCCTCATGTGTTACCTCTCATGTGACAGTACTGTGGTGCTATTTTTCAACAGTACAATGCTCGTCCACACACGGCTTGTGTCTCTATGAACTGTACGTGATCTGAGGTACTCCCATGGCCAGCAATATCCCAAGATCTGTTCTTGATTATACATGTGTGGGACCAGCTTGGACATCAACTCTGACCCAGTGCCAGCATCCAGGATATCAAGCACCAGTTACAACAGTTGTGGGCCAGCTTGCCTCAGGAGAGGATACAACAGATTTGTGGACACATTTCCCGACTGAATCAGTGCATAAATCCAGGCCAAAGGGGGTACAACATAATCCTGATAAGTGGGCTCACACTGACTGGCAAGGTCTTTGTAAATTTGACTTGATTTTGTAATCACTGAAATAACGTCACATACTCTATCATCCCACGAAGTTTCATTCCATTCTGTTTCCTCCTCCTCTTCTTGTCAAGAGTGTATTATAGGTCTTTTGGTAGGCTGTGTATTCTAAGTGTTGTGTATTTAATTACTACTTTACAGTGTCTTTTGCTAAATCCTACCCATAAGCTGAGTTAATGTACCCGTTTTTTGAAAGTTCAGTTTGAACAGATATCTCTTTCACATTTTTACTTTGTTTTGCAAACTGCTGTTAGTAACTACTTGTAATCAAGTATGTAAATTGTTGTAATTACTGTAGAATAGTGAAGATAGGACTTTTTATTAAGTCTGTGAAAAATGGTTTCATTTGGATGTCTGATTATTTTGTTTCATACCTGCAAAACTGGAGCTGGAGCTGACCTTTTAGCAAAGCAGTACGTTTTTCTTTGGTGGAAAAAGATCTGTGCAGCTTTCAACAAATGTCACCTCATTGGATTGTGATACCTTAGGTCTGAAATGTATGCAACTAAAAGCCTACAAAATTCACCCCAAGTCTCATGTAATCAGCCATAAAGAACTGCAAATGATTTGAGAGATTATTCGTCAAACTAGTTTTCGGTACTGAGAGAGCATTGTTGAGGCGAACAAACAAAATATAATGCACAAACTGTTCTGTAGTGTTATTATTAATAATAAATTATCACTTAGCTACTTTCAATTTTTTTCCCTTCACTTAAAAATCTTCTTCCAAAAATAATTTACACTTCTTTCCATGCCTTCAATTTTTCTACTTTGATTTGGAAACAGTCAGCTGTAATAGCCAACAAACACAGTTTACTCTCCATCAGCTCAGTTAATGTTATAATATTCTGTGAGTATTTACTCATTCTTACAAAAATGAATGAAGAATTGCTGTGACTGAGATTATATCAAATAAATCATTCACTGGCACCAGTCTGGACAAATGTGCACTAGGAAATGATATAATCAAAGGGCCAGTGATTGGGCCGGCATGCAATTGTCGAGTTCAACACTGGATGCAATTGCTGGTACCAAACACAGGATCAGACAAGATTATATGTGAAGGTTTGATTACATTGCCTTCGACAATGGCTCTGGTTTTGCCTGTGTGTGAAAATGCACTTATAGTATTAGGGTACATTATTAGAGGTGAACTCGAGAAAATAGTTAATACAGATTTGTCCTGAGATGCTATTATTGGCTAAATATGAATTCTGCTGTGAAAAGAATCCGGAGTTGAGACGACTTCTATGTTTGTCATGGGATCTGGCATGCAGTTAGTACCTGTGGATGTTATTGGTAGGTGGAATTATCAACAGTAGAGGGCATTCGGGAGGATGCGGGTTCGAATCCCCGTCCGGGCATCCAGATTTGGGTTTTCCATGGTTTCCCCAAATCACTCCAGGCGAATGCCGGGATGCTTCCTTCAAAAAGGCCATGGCCGAATTCCTTCCCATTACTTGTCCCCAGTCCCATCCCGCCCCTAATGACCTTAGCCGTCGACGAGGCGTAAAGCCATAAGAAACAAACAGTAGAGGGAAGGGGGTTCTCTCAGATTTGATAACTAGAATGTTAATCGGTACCACCTACTTTAGTGAGAGAATTCCTGTAATTAATGGTGTTATGGAAGCCCCTTTCTTGGATTAGGATCAAGTGTTATAGAAAGAGCTTTAACAGAAGTTATTTTAAGCAGTAATCAGTTTTCAGGCATTGAAATTAAAAAGGATTTAATGCATTCCTTCAAATTATCAGAGGGTTAAGAAACAAAGGGGACGAGTTGCTAACTCCCATAAATGAGTTTAATGCTGAAATTAGAATTGATGTTTTATGCTTGTCTGATCATGATATAACTAGAGGAATGGATATGTTAAATATAACTGACAGATTTACTGGAAAACCTAATTCCAGCTCAACAACTTTTATATATTCTAGATATTTTTGTTTCAATATTTCTCTTTTTTGTTGTTGTTTAATGTGTGTGCGTGTTGTTCAAAAAGGGGACCGATATTCAGGGATACATATCTTCAATAACCTACCAACACATATTAAATATCTAGCAGATGATAAGAATAAATTAAGGAAAAAATTGAAAGCGTTTTTAATTGACAACTCCTTCTACTCTGCTGAATTTATTTCTAAGGTATCTACAAAATTATCTGCCAGCAGTTTGTGTAAATGTAGTCGACATAATTAATATACCATGTATGCTATGACTGTACGTATTCCGGTATATGTATTATTTTGTTATGGAATTGTTTATCTGTAAAGAGAGAACTTTCCACATCCCACAGAGCCAGTGTCTTATATTGGGATCAATGGAAAATGAATTAAGTGTATTGTATTGATGTCATAGGCTAATATGCCAGAAATTGTAAAAGTAATGTGATCTAACTGACAATGGTTAGGCTTCTGATTACTACTGAACTGACTTGAAGGAAGTAGGAGTTATCACATTAGAAATGTTTATGGTTTTAATGATATCAATATTGTTCAGATTAACATTATGAAGACTGTGTGACACCAATGAATTATTTCTGGCTGAGAATAACAGACTATCTCTTCCTAAGCCCTCCACCCCCCATCTACTCTCCTAGAAACATTTCCCCAGTAGAATGTGTCTAGCCAATCTGGCATCTCCCTTCCTTCATAAACCTTTTCTTGGACATGTATCACACTGGTGGCCCCATTTTTATGCACTGCTGAAAGTTGCAGTTATAAATTGGAGGAATCTTGAATTTATCCAAATCTGATGTATCACAGAAGTTTAGAAGATTTTTTTTTTTTTCAAAAAATCTAGTGACATCCTTAATGAAATCCCACTTTCAAAACCAACAGAAGCTGTGATTTCTCTCTACTCATACTAAAAAAAACATACTTAAAAAAAAAATGTCTAAAGCAGAAAATTAGCTAACATAGTCTTGTAGTTAATTTTCCCACTAGAATAATGAATAACAGTTACTCAGTAATCAATAATGTTTTCCTAGATATCTCAAAATTCTGTTTTACAATTAAGCTAGCTTTAAATGGACTTTCTCATAATCATGCACAATTGACCGTAAAAACATTGACAGGAGATAGTTACAAGAGTAGTGTTTACAGAATTAACTAATTCACTAACTTATCTGTTGAATATTTCTCAAAGTTATGTACAACAAGAGTTCATCAGCACCTAAGAATAAAAATATTCTAATCAAACCCAAATTCAGTTTAAAAGAGGCTATTCAACAGAACAACCTATATTTGCATTAACTGACAATATTTAGAAGGAATAAATGATAACTCATTGCATATATGAATATGTTTTTGAATTATTAAGGTATCTGATTGTATTAAATGGAAAAAGAGGAGTGCGTATTGGCGGCAAGAAAATAGAGTGCATACGATTTGCTGATGATATGGTATTGTTGGCAGAAAGCGAACAAACTCTAAACAGAATGCTGAAAGATCTAGATGAAGCTTGCCAAGAGTTTGGAATGAAAATCAATGCAGCAAAAACTAAGAGTATGGAGATTGGAAAAGGAAGGAAAATAATAAATATTAAGTTAGGAAGAGCTGATATCAGGCAAGTAAGTTCGTTCAAATATCTTGGGAGTATGATCACCGAAGATTTGAGGTGCCATCAGGAGATAAAATCTCGCGTTGCCGTAGTAAAGGAGCATTTAATAGGAAAAGGAGGATACTAACTGGAAAAATAGACAAAACACTTAGGAAAAGACTCGGTAAATGTTTTGTATGGAGTGTGGCTCTTTATGGGTCGGAGACATGGACACTGAGACGAGAGGATGAAAAGCAGTTATGAGCATTTGAGATGTGGATGTGGAGGAGGATGGAGAAGATAAGCTGGGTGGATAAAATAAGTAATGTTGAAGTGCTGGACAGGGTCAGTGAAAGCAGAAAAATTCTCCAAGTAATAAAGGAGAGAAAGAAAAACTGGATGGGACACTTGTTGAGAGGGGAGTGCCTGATAAAAGACACCTAGGAAGCTTTAGTCTGTGGGAGGAGATTAAGAGGAAGAAAGAGATACCAAATTATAGACAACATCAAGGAAGACGGCAACTACATGGTTCTGAAGAGAAAGGCAGAAGATAGAAGATCATGGAGAGCAGCCAAGTGAAAACCTGCCCGAGGGCAGAAAACTAATGATGATGATGATTGTATTGTATTGTACAGATGACATTGTTAATAAACGGTTTCAATAGTCTAGGTTCCTATTTCTGCCACAATAACCTATATCATCACACCATGCTGTGTATGACTTATAGACTGTGCATGTGACAAGAAGGGTCACTAGTAGAACTTGCATGGAAAACTGTGATTTTCTTGGGCATGGAGAAACCAACTGCACTATTAAAAATCTGTATAATGCATTTTCCATTAAAGCGCTTTTCAAAATTATGATATCTATTTATTTAAGTCACTACTATTTCAAAACCCAGGATAAAACATTCTAAACGCATTAGAAAACTAATACTTAGAGCCTGGTATTCTGTAATTTCAGTTATTACAATATAGAATTACACAGATGCATTCAATGCCAGAAAATTATAACTTTAATGTAATGCGATTTGTGAAGCATTGAATAACCTACGTACTATTGACAAATACTTGCCAATTTTCCTGTTGAGTGAATTAACTATTCTAAGTGTTTCCCAGCCTACTTTTACAGTACAACCTATGGTATTCTGAAACATCAACAATATAAAAACAGGTAGCATTTTCAATTCACAATACAATTGGAGCTACTTAGACGCTACTGCATTAATTATGACAGCAATATGAAGCCACTGAAATTGAAAGAAATTAGGAATAAACATAGTAATCCTAAACCCTTATCATATCACTGTATCACCATCTAAACATGGCCACAAATTCAACGATACAATAACAGATAATACATTTATCTCTGAAAGTGTTAGTGACATTTATTAGCTGCCACCCAGAAAACTTGCTTTCCACACAGTGCCCACTAGTATTATTTACAGTTGCTTTTAAATTTAAATTCTTTTAACATTTTTGGTAAGCTATTCATCATTTCCCTTGGTAACTCATTCCAATCCATGACACCCTTACCTAAAAAAAGAGAATCTTCCCACACCCTTGTGCCTGAAATCGAGTGCCAGCTTATGGTCATGGTTATCTTTTCCCTTCCATGCACTACTTTTCATATCTACTCCAACATCATTCCATGTCTCATTGCCAGTATACGCCTTATACACTCCCATGACCCTCTTCATACTCTTCCTGTCTTGCAATGAATCCCATTCCAGCTCCTTTATCATATCTGTCACTGATTGCATTCTGCGATAATTTCCAGAAACAAATCTAGCAGCCCTTTTTTGCACCCTCTCCAATTCCTGTTTATGATACGCAAAATGTGGGTCCCATAGTACACTACCATATTCTAGCAATGGTCTGACCAAAGTTTTGTAACCCAATTTCTTTACTTCTCTCGTGCATCCCCTCATCACTCTCTCCAACAATTTTGAAACCCTTTCCTACCACCTGTCCAATGTGTCCTGCCCAGTTAAGCTTGTTATCATGTTATCAAATGTAATGCCAAGATATTTACATTTCAAGTCTTCAGCAAGCAATTCTTTCCTACCTTATATTTGTAATTAACCTTTTGTTTTTTATTTGTGTATCTAATAAGCTGACTCTTTTTTGCATCTATCTTCATCCTGTGTTTACCAACCCAACTAGATATCCTGTCCAGATCACCCTGCAACTGTTTACAGTCCTCAATCGTTTTGATCCTTTTATATAGCATTATGTCACCTGCAAACAATCTAATTTCTGATGGTAAAAAATCAACACAATTATTTTCGTTAGAACAGCACATTGTATATGTATATGTGGCATAGGGAAAAATCATAGATTTGTGTGAAAAATCACAATCTTTTAAACAGAAAATAATATGACAGAGGAAATTTTAATGCTGAGTCACGTTATTTACAGTTTTCTAAGTAGGGGTTTATCAGATGTGGAGTACCTTGGGGTGCTACATTGGTTCAACTATTGTTTTTGATGTATACGTGAGATTCAACTCCTGATACAGCTGAAAATTCAAAATTTGTACTCTTTAAAGATGACACAAGCATAGCAAATACAAATACTCCAGGTTTTTCAATTAAATATGCTGCAAACGATGACTGTGATCATTTAATAATTTTGGCTGTATTTGGACTCCTTTACACATCCCAGAGAGTCTCTTGACTGGGATCTATAAAAAAATGACTGTGTTGTAATCATGCTAAATGCAGGTTTTTCTCCAAGAAATACCTATAACCAACATCAGTAAGTAATACCACGTTTCTGTTATGTAACAGTGTATGGAACTTCCACCTTCCGAACCACTTTGCGTGATTACTTTATATGTAATGGCTTTAACATAATGCAATCGCCTAAAGAACGTGTGCACCAAATTTTAGACCAAAAGCACAATTCCTCTTAGGGGAGTTCTCAATTTAGTGATGCCCTTCGCTTAAAAAAAAATCACATTAGCTTCTCTCAACAAAATAAAAGACAATCTTCAGAAGGAGAAGCATTAGAGCATAATTAATGATTTATCTTTTCATAAAAGCATTGATTTTGAACTGCTCGCTGGTAGTTATTCTCAATACAAATTAAAAAAACTAATTTGATTCACAACCTGAAGTTTGGTTGGATCATCCTGAAGGAGGCTTACCAAGCTATTGTGTAGGATGACCTGTTCCTTTCCTCTGGGACTGACAATTTAACCTGGAATCTGAACCATGGAACATACTGACATAGAAAATAAGATAAAATAAAACTACTAAAAATTCCTGGCCCTACTGGGATTTGAACATGGGACCAGACCACGATACAACAATACAATACATTCATTTTCCACTGATCCCAATATAAGAGACTGGCTCTGTGAGATGTGGAAAGTTGTCACTTTACAGATGAACCGTTGCATAACAAAATAATACATACACCACAAGATGTACAGTCATAGCATACATGGTAAATTAAGTATCTAAACTACATTTACACAAGCTACTGGCAGTTATTTTGTAGATACCTTAGAAATAAATTCTTCAGCAGAGTAGGAGTTGACAATTAAAAATTCTTTCAATTTTTTCCTGAATTTATTCTTATCATCTGTTAGACATTTAATATGTGTTGGGAGCTTATTGAAGATATGTATCTCTGAATATCGGACCCCTTTTTGAACAAATGACAATGACTTGTAATCCTTGTGAAGATCATTTGGGTTTCATCTAACAGGCAATACCGCTGCCTCGCGACTGTTAACGTGTCGTCATCGTGACGTCATGTTCACGTACAGTCAATTTTTGTGACTATTGTGACTATTTAAAGCTGTACAATATCAACATAAACTGATATGCCGATGGTGGATCAGATGCAAGGCGGCCGTTGGTAAGCGGCCGCAGATATCCGATAACACAACCAAATGTTCAGTTTTGATGTGTTATCGAACATTTGCGGCCGCTAACCAGCGGCCTGCATCTGATCCACCTTCGGCATATCAGTTTATGTTGATATTGTACAGCTTTAAATTATTGTGGCCGAGCATAGCGAGGTCACAATAGTCACAAAAATTGACTGTACGTGAATGTGACGTCATGATGACGACACATTAACAGTCGCAAGGCAGCGGTATTGCCTGTTAGATAAAACCCGATCATTTTTACTTCTAGTGCCATAATTATGTATTTAACTATTTGTTTCAAACAAAGTATAATTTGTAACTACAAAGGACATTAATGTGTATATATACTCAGACGCCAATGTTAAAATCCCTAACTTCTGCTAACCCCACACATGCTTCTTGTTACTCACTTTTGGGCTCTAAACACTTTGCCTCTATGGGTAGAATTGTCCCAGAATATTATTCCCTATGACAATAAGGAGTGAAAATAAGCAAAACAAACTAACTGCCTCATACAGAGATCACATATAGCTGAAATTGTACAAATTGCAAATGTGGCTGCACCCAATCACGTTAGTAAGTCAGAAACATGTACTTTCCAATTAAATTATGATCAATATACAAACGTAGAAATTTCACACTCTCTACCTCTTGACTGGACTGGCCTGCAAATTTTATGTCTATATCTGGTGTTAATCTGTGTGATGTACTGAATTGCATATACTGAGTTTTATCAAAGTTTAAAGACAAGCCATTAGCTGTAAACCATTTATTAATAAAGTCAAAGACATAATTTGAAATATATTCTGTAGATAAATCTGAGTATTTTTAATTCCTATGTTTGTGTCATCTGCAAATTGGACAAATTTTGAGTTTTTAGACGAAACACAAGATAGATCATTTATATATATTAAAATCAATAGTGGCCCCAATATAGAAACCTGAGGTACTCCACATCTGATTAATTTCCACTCAGAAAACAGCTTAAGGCATCCTTGAAATTCTCCACTGACTCTTTGTTTTCAATTTATAAGGTAAAAACTAAGCCATTTATTAACAGTGCCATCTATACCATAATACATTAAGGATCTTTTGAAAGCAAGTGATCTAACCACTGAGCTACCACAACGCTATAATACTGTACCAAAACATGCTAAGTTCGGACAAAGTGAAATACGAGCAATGCGCTATTATGTCTTATGACGCCTTATTAATAAAGTGCAATGCGGTGTCTTTCAGCAAATATCAAAAGCTATAGGTCATAAACAGCATTAAATTTGCGAAACAGGATGGAAAGGGAAATGGCATAAAACACAAGCAAAGACTTACGAATTGGAAGTTGGCTTACCAAAATTCTTTAAATCGCATTCGAAATACAATGAATATTCCCATGATTTGTCCAGATGCTTTCCACAACGAATTATTACAATAACCCATTGATCACCGAATTCATTTTCCGAACACAGAGACATAGTACAGATTAATTACAAATTATGCGTCATATTTTTTATCATTCATAAAATAAATCTCTATTACAATGACCAACTGCCATTACATAAAAAACAACATATCAGTTACTGTTCATTACATATCATACATATCACAACTTAAACAAAACATAAACCGACACAATTTAAATGGCCAAAGATATCCGTCACAATGACTCCAAACCAAAGCCTCATACTTCTCAACAACTTTCAAAAATTCCCGCAATTTAATGGAATGATTTCATTACAGTTTCTCCTTGTATATATATATATCCCGGCCCTAGTATTTATACCGTGCCCATATTTCAAATTTATTACAAAATATACATATATTAAAATTAGGTTTGAAAATGTACATGTAATGCTAGATTAATGTTCATAGATTTATCAAGTTACAAGGATATCGGATAGTTATCAAAATTAACAACGAGATTGAATGTTTTAGATGAGAATTAGGTAACTTTATACATTAACTTTTAGAGTAACTTGTCTGCAGTTAGTTCCATATGATCAACAAATGTTTAAAAATGAAAGTATATATATGCAAAAACGAATATATATCTACCCTTAGCTTTACATTTCATCGACGTCGAAGTCATTGGAGGCCGGAAAAGATTGGTGGCCAAGGAACGATAAGGAATTAGACTATTGCCTTTTGAAGGAGTCATCCCGGCATTCACCTGTAGTGATTTAGGGACACCATGGAGAACCGAAATCTGGGTGGCCGGAAAGTGATCCCGAATGCTTACCCACCATACTTAGTATATATCTGTATAAACATTCATACACAAACAAACACACATACAGGGAGTGATAGAGAAATACATACATATGAAACACTTCATTACTTTCGTTATTTTTTCCGTTCTGTTCTCGCTTTACTTGTCTGCAACGTCGACTAAGTTCATGAAAAATCTTTGGGCTGTTGGCTCAAATTCAGCTCTGTTATTTCCCATCTCCCAGTAATAATACGTCGTCAGCTTAGGCAAAAACAAGTCCCAAAAGTTCCAGTATTTTTTTTTTTTTTTTTCAACATTGTCATAACCTGTTCTAGCTCAATGTTCCAAAATACCGGACCACAAATTGATCCCTGTGTTCATTCAATGGTCATCATTCTCTCAGTGAATGCCCAGGGACATATTATTTCAACGCATCTGTTCTGACCATGGAGGAAGGAATATATGGAGACGAGATAACGCGAAATCCGTGAAACCTCGTGAAAAAACTGTGCCTGCGCGGCGGATATCGTAGGAGTACCAAAACATTGGGCTGTTTGCACTGTGTCAGCTGCTGAGAATATTTCATTTTCTAATATTCTAAAGTTTTCTATAATGCCAAGTTGTGATGCATATGATTGCACAAACAGACGAGATAGGAAAAAACCTGGAATAGCGTTTCATAAGTAATTCACATTGTAATTATCGTTCTTGAAGTATCTGACAGGCAACCGCAACATTAGTGCCATTCGCTATAAATTTATTGATTGCTCTCAATAGGATCATATTATTCTCAAATTTTTGTTGGTGTAGTGCAGACAATTAGCATATGTTACTATTTTGCACCTGAAAAGCTAGCCTTATTGTAGACAAATGTTGGAAATTTAATTTAAATGGGTCATATTTACATCGCGACACAGTGAACATGGTATTCTACATGCATTACTCACGTTTAAGTTTACACTGAAATTGCACGATGAAATTAATCGTGATAATTTGTGCTGTGCGAACTACTAAACGTGATGAAATAAACTTTGTTGACGGAAATGTAGTTCGCGATGCATTTTTTGTGTTTAGATGTGTCTACATAGTTTTCTTTTGTAGGGGCAATATTAATGGAAATGTTGGCAGGTTGAAATGCGGTGTATTCCAGAAGAGAAGAAATCAATTCATTTATTATTAGCTGTTAGCTTCTGATTTTTGAATGTACTGATTTTTCTAGCAAAATTATATAGGCCACTACCAGTACAATATCTTCTAAGTAAGCTCAGAAACTATGAGGTTTTATGAAGTATTAATTTTTTTTAAAGCTTTAAACATTGACTTATGTTTTTTTTTTTTTAAATTTCAGATTTGACTTGTTTCTGTTTGTAAATATGTCTACAAGTATATTTCTAGATTTTGAAATCTTCCTTGTCAATTACTGAAATAGAATGTGAAAATATAACTTATTTGAACATCAACCAAAATTTAATGACTGTAGAAATAAACAGTTTGTTATTCAAGTTAAAAAGAATTACCTGCTCATTAAGTTACGTCCGAATTCATCATCAAATATGGATATGGCGATAGTTTTTTTCTGGTTCAGGCCGCATTTCAACCTAACCACGTCAATTTTAAGGTACATCTTTTTCTTTATTTTCGATTTGTATCGTCGTGTTACATAAGAATCTATCACCAAATTTGACTTTGAGGACACGTTTCTTCTGAATTTCAACCAGAAACTCCACTCTTTTGAGACAGTATATCTCGAGAACTAAGCACGATATCAAAAAAATTTATTCTTCATTTTTGATGTGTCTCGTCGATTTACATAATAATTCATCATCAAATTGCGGTGCCACGGTTGTCTTATTATTCCCTTGAGGTTTTTGTGCATATTTCCGTGTTTCTCTGGTCAAGCAATATGGCGGCCTCCCCTCCCCACTTGTCTCAACCCGGTTTCATTTTTTTTTTTTTTTTTTTAGCTCTACAAAATGGCTAGGCCAAATGTCCTCGCGCCGATCCAAAACTCGTCGTGTGTGGGGCAGCGCGGACGGACTGGCGTGGCTCGGCAAGCCTTGCTGGATTTTCGGCCGCTCCAAAATCCACCGAGCCATCACAGGTAGCTGAGGGTCTGGTAGACTATCCCCACCACGACTGGAGTGGGATAACCCGTGCAACGAAAATTGGGTACTAATTTGTAGACACTTTTGTCTTAAATATCTCAGCTTTCCGACTTCACATCAAAATGAAACTTGCCTTATTTTACTCGCGGGACCACGGACTGTACATTAAGCGAAACCCGGTCAAAATCTGACAAATATTTTTTTGTTTAATCCTGTTCATAATTTTCAGACAGACACAAATTAAAAAAATACAGCTAATTTCTTTATTGCAGCGCGTTAATAGTACCCGAACTCATTTTTAAAAGAATATTTCATATGCGCAGACCTTCCCGTTTATAGTTTTATTATATCTATAGATTAAACCCAATAGTTAGTTTAGAACGCCTAATAAATTCATAGAATTTCATCTGTTCGTCGTTTTCACCCTAGTCCTTTCATTCTTGTACACAGAGATTTTTTTTAAAAAAATCAGTATTAATAGCGAAATAGTGCAACGCCAAAAACGCTTTGACCACGGCTTCAAATAAAGATTACGAAGTTTTTATATCACGGAGATAGGTTCGATTTGGAAGGGTTTAAGTCACAATGGTTTAGGTCAGTCACGTTTTCAATAAAAAAAAGACACCGATTACATATGTAGATAAATTAATCTCTCAATCTGTTGGTAAAAAATACGAAGCAAGTCAGATTTTCATTCAGCTT
This sequence comes from Vandiemenella viatica, assembly GCA_031002005.1. Taxonomy (NCBI): domain Eukaryota; kingdom Metazoa; phylum Arthropoda; class Insecta; order Orthoptera; family Morabidae; genus Vandiemenella; species Vandiemenella viatica. The sequence continues at coordinate 257,841,736 of CM061921.1, forward strand.
CCAACAGGAGGAACTGGAAATTCGACTGATGAACGAAATACGTGCTTTGCTCTTCAGCAAAGTGGTATAAGTCAGACTTAAATCATTGTGTTTGTAAACGCATCCTGTGTCCTGTGTGCTCACTGTGTAAACGTATCCTACATGCTGACTTATAGCGCACTTGCGAATAGGCTTCCTAAAGACATAATTGATTCTAAAGAAACAATTCAAGATACATTACGCAATCTCACTATATATCAGTTTTTGTTATAAATAACCCTAGTGTGTTCGTTCGGTTTTTTAATAAACACTAGTTTCAGTCATTTTTGTCAGCAGTAAAATGTAACCATTTTATAGACTTAATGCAATTATAACCTCGGTGTTAAATTTGATTCCAGGTGACTTCACTAAAATGAATATATTACATTATCCATGTTCCTGAATTTATTACATTATCCATGTTCCTGAATTTATTACAGTAACTTTTGTATTATGTTAATTTCTATAAAGCAAGGAAAATTGACTTACACCACCGCATTTTGAATTTTATACGTTCTAACTAATTTTCATCGTTTAATACAATTGTTTTTTTAAGAATTAATTTAAGAAGCATTTAATTTTTTTCCCTGTAAAATAAAATTAAAAGCGAAAAAAACAGTTTTAAATGACTGCTGATTTAAATTATTAAAAAAAAACTTTCCATAACCTAGCGAAAAATGGCCTTCGGTCTGTGCGACCATTTAGCCAGCTCCAGTTTATATTGTACTAAATTTTGTATCAGGCTTCTTTTATGTAATTTTGGGACACATTTTTGAAGACAAAACAACACTAAAATAAAACCAACCAAACCCCAGGGCGGATTCGAACGGGTGACCCTTAAAATGCCGTGCCAGCGTGCTAGCCCCTACACTGCCAGAGCCGGACTGGCGAAAGTTGTAGGCTCCCACTGGCCTGGCTTGGCGCGGCTCTGTCGTGTGTGACCCCCTGATTTGGACCGAGTCTAAATGGAATGGTGCGAAATGGCCTGGCGCCAGATGGACTGCTCGTGTGTGGCGGCCTTTAGCTTCATGGCCTGGGGCCCCTATTGTCGGCGATCGGGCCCCCCATCAGCCGGCGGGCCCGGGAACTTTTGACCCGCTTACCCCCCCCCCCCCTAACGCCAGCCCTGCCCGGTTTCACTCCAATATGTGGTGAAGGTCCCTTGCGTCGTCAACGTATATTCCTTCCTCCATGGTTCTGACACGTAAACACGTTTCGCACGAACGTGTGTATTTAAATTATAGATAAATATAGTTAATATTTAGTTTTGTTGTAATAGTAATTCGAAACTCTAAATTCTAATACATTTTACTACTGTGAGCGTTAGTGAGTGTTTTTATTAGTGCAAAAAATATACATTTGTGATTTTGTTCTTTGGTCTGTTCCGTGTTTATTTTCTGTGTTTGTTTACATTTTGAACGCTAGGCTAAAGTTCAGATTTTTGTTATATAGCGTAAATATATTTAGATAAAGCTTCCTTGAAAATTAATATAGCAGTTTTTTGTAAGGTTCTCCCTCGCATTGTGTACTTTGTTGTTGTTAGTTTCTTGTAATCATGAGTGATAATTGTGGACATTGCCGTAGATTTTTGTGGGTTGGAATTTTTTGCGAAGGGTGTGAGAAATGGTTTCATTGGGAAACGATTTGTAGTGGCGTCGAAGTTGGGGAAATTGAGAAAGCTCTCCCATGGTTCTGTAAAGATTGTTTCAAAAGTAGGAAGATACTGGAACAGGAGGTAAGGATTAGTGCCCTTGAGGCTGAACTGATAGAGGCTCTAAAGGAGTTGGATAGGCTGCGCAGGGAGGGAAACAGAGATGGTTGGGAACAGGTGACAGGGAAAAAGGCAATTAGAACAAGAAGGGATTCTGATTCTTTTGTTGTTGGGGTGCAAATAGGTTTGCCAGAGTTAGACAGGGATGAGCCTTCTGTAGTAGTAGGTGTAGGTAATGAGCAGCAGACTTGTAGGAAAAGCTGTGTAGTTAAGTCTGGTAGGCAGGGACTAGGGAAAAAGAAGTCTTGCTGCTATGTAGTAGACATGGACGAGGTGTTGGGTCATTGGTGCAGGAAAAATTAGGATCAGGTTTTCCAGGTCATGAGTTTCTTCAAACCTAGTGCTAGTCTTGGTGAGGTAGTAGAAGATATAGGTTCTTTGTGTAAGGATTTCACAGATCAGGATCATGTAGTGATAGTGGAGGAGCGGGAAATAGTTTGGGCAGGAATGATAGGTATAGTATCAGAGATGACCTGGAGAAAATGGCAGAAACAACGTGCCACACTCGGCTCAGTGTGATGTTGGTCTTGAGACGCTATGACCGGCCACAGATGAACTCTGCTGTGAGGCGATTGAATCTGGAACTGGAACGGTATCTTACGTCTAATATTGGTTCTGGCATGGGCTTGGTACCGGTAGATGCTATTGATAGGTGGGGTTATACTATGCATTGCCTACACCTCAATAGTAGAGGGAAGGGGGTTCTTTCAGATCTTATAGCAAAACAATTAATTGGGGCCACAAATTCACATGAAAAGATTCCTGTTGTTAATGGTGTTAGGGCAGCTCCTTTTTTAGATTAGGATCATGTATTAGGCAGAGATTTTTAAAAGAAATTAGTTTAAACAATAATGAGTTTCAAATACCAATATTAAAAATTGTGTAGGGACTAATTTATTACTTCAGAATATCAGAGGGTTAACAAGTGGATGAATTGCTAGTCCATATAAATGAATTAAATATCAATAGAATTGATGTTTTATGCTTGTCTGAACACCACATAACTACAGGAACAGGTATGTCAAATGTAACTGACTTTAATTTAGCTTCTCATTATTGTAGAACAAATTTGGAGAAAGGAGGAGTTGTCACTTTTGTTAGAAATGGTTATAGTTTTGATGATATAAGTATTAGCAAGTATTGTGTTGATCAACGTTTTGAAGCTTGTGCTACACGGCTAAATTTCAATAATGAAATTTTCATAATAGTAACAGTATATAGAGCACCATCGGGAAACTTTTCTATTTTTATGGTTTGAACACTTATTAACATTTTTAAGCAGAAAGAAATCAACATAGTCGTAAGTGGTGATTTTAATATATATTTTCTAAATACCTCATCCTGTAAAGTCATGTTAGAATCATTAGTCAGTTCATTCAATTTAACTCAGGTAGTTAATTTTCCTACTAGAATAATGAATAATAGTCACTCAGCTATAGACAATGTTTTCCTAGATACCTCAAAATTCAGTTATACCATCAAGCCATCCATCAATGGACTTTCGGATCACGATGTCCAGTTATTAAGCATCAACATTTCAATAGGAACTAGCACTAAGAGTAATGATTTTAAATTTCAGCGTGTAAGAAATGATGAGTCATTTACTTGTTTTAGAAAGTGCCTCAATACCACAAACTGGGAACAGGTTTTACAGTGCTCAAGGTATGGATGAAAAATACAACATTGTATTAAATTACTTTGAAAGTTGCTTCCCCTTGAAAAAGGTGTCGTGCTTCTCCAAAAGAACAAAAACCTTGGATAACTATTGGCATTAGAATATCATGCATTAATAAAAGGAAGTTGTACATTGCCTCTAGAAACAGTGAGAATGCTAATGTTAAACAGATTACAATACAATACTGCACAAGGTTATTAAAGAATCCAAAAGTATGTACTACAAATATAAAATTCATGATCTGAAAATAAAATGAAGACAATATGGGACATTGTAAAATAGGAAAAAGTAATCAAACAAGTAATGATATTTTTATCAAAGAAAATTCAGTAGAATCTAATTTTTCAATTGCTGATATACTTAATAAACATTTTTTTTATCTGTTGGTGATAAACTGACTGCTAATAGCTCATTGACGCACAGTATCGATTTTGTCAAACAGGCTTCCAAGAAAAATTTAACTCTATGTCTGTAAAATTAGCTACTCCAGAAGAAATAAGAAAAATTATCAAATCCCTTAAGAGCAAATACTCAAGTGGTTATGATGGGATTTCCAGCAGATTAATTAAATTGTGCTCCAAAGAATTAAGTAATATACTAAGTTATCTGTTTAATATATCTTTACTTGAGGGTACTTTTCCGGAAAAGCTTAAGTATGCTGTACTTAAACTACTCTATAAAAAGGGAGATAAGGCAGCCGTATCGAATTACCGACCAATTTCATTACTAACAGCCTTCTCCAAAGTTTTGGAGAAAGCAATGTAGAGTTTATGAGCACCTTGAAAATAATAATATTCTAACTAAAACACAATATGGGTTTCAACAGAACAAGCTATATTTGCAATCACTGACAATATTTTAGAAGGAATAAATTATAAATTAATTACTGTGGGAATTGTTTGTGACTTATCTAAAGCATTTGACTGTGTAGATCATAAAATTCTGAAACAGAAACTAAAGTATTATGGTGTAGATGGCATTGTTAATAAATGGCTTAGTTCTTACCTTCTGAATAGAAAACAAAAAGTGTTAATGGAGAATTTTAAGGCTGCCTTAAGAGAGCCACTGTTTTCTGAGTGGAAATTAATCAGATGTGGAGTACCTCAGGGTTCTATATTGGGTCCACTATTGTTTTTAATATATATAAATGGTCTACCCTGTGTTTCATCTAAAAACTCAACAATCGTCCGATTTGCAGATGACACAAATATAGGAATTAAAAACACTCCAGATTTATCTACAGAATAGATTTCAAATTATGTCTTTGAACTGATTAATAAATGGTTTACAGCTAATGGCTTGTCTTTAAACTTTGATAAAACTCAGTATATGCAATTCAGTACATCACACAGATTAACACCAGATATAGACATAAAATTTTCAGGCTAGTCCATTCAAGAGGTAGAGAGTGTGAAATTTCTAGGTTTGTATATTGATCATAATTTAAATTGGAAAGTACATGTTTCTGACCTACTAAAGTGATTGGGTGCAGCCACGTTTATAATTCGTACAATTTCAGCTGTAGGTGATCTCCGTATGAGGCAGCTAGTTTATTTTGTTTATTTTCACTCCTTATTGTCATATGGAATAATATTCTGGGGCAATTCTACCCATAGTGTCAAAGTGTTCAGAGCCCAAAAGCGTGTAATAAGAATTATGTGTGGGGTTAGCAATAGAACTTCATGTAGAAAGCTGTTCAAGAAGTTAGGGATTTTAACATTAGCGTCTGAGTATATATACCCATTAATGTCTTTTGTAGTCACAAATTATACTTTGTTTGAAACAAATAGTAAAGCACATAATTATGGCACTAGAAGTAAAAATGATCTTCTCAAGGATTACAAGTCATTGTCATTTATTCAAAAAGGTGTCCGATATTCAGGGATACATATCTTCAATAAACTACCAACACATATAAAATGTCTAGCAGATGATAAGAATAAATTCAGGAAAAAATTGAAAGAATTTTTAATTGACAACTCCTTCTACTCTGTCGAAGAATTTATTTCTAAGGTATCTAAAAAATAACAGCCAGTAGCTTGTGTAAATGTAGATTACATAATTAATTTACATGTATGCTATGATTGTACATCTCCTGGTGTATGTATTTATTTTGTTATGTAATTTTTTTACGGTACCATGTATGCTGTGACTGTACATCTTGTGGTGTATTTATTATTTTGTTATGGAATTGTTTAATGTACCATGTATGCTATGACTGTACATATACTGGTGTACTTATTATTTTTTTATGCAACTGTTTACCTGTAAATTGACAACTTTCCACATTCCACAGAGCCAGTCTCTTATATTGGGATTAATGGAAAATGAATGTATTGTATTGTATTGACAAAAATCAATAATCGTGTTGTAAAATTCTATCTCGACATTTGTTTTCCTTAAGCTGTGAATAAAGCCCAGTAATCTGTAGATTAACAAATGAGCCGTATATATACTTGAAAATCTCCACCACGTATTTTCGATTGGAACTTTGTATCAGATGCATGGTCCGATTGATTACATCCTCGGTTAATCTACCCGATCTGAACCAGTATTGGCCTGGATCCATCCCATCCTTCTCCCAATCTCTTATAACCTGGTTCACAGAACATTTTCTTGTATTATCCCAGTACGTTTAGCAGGCAGACGAGCCGATAGGATTTCGACAATTTTGCTTCCAGATGTTTGGTACTCTGCATGGATGCAGGAATTCACTATATAGCTTCCATAAACTGTGAGCAATTTGCACTACTAGTTAGTAAAGCACTTCTGTCAGAATGCGATCTGAACTTTGTTCCTGGACGTACCATTTCTTGCTCAAACTTCCTTCCGAATAAGTTTAGTGTGACTTTGCTACGTTGGTGGATCTGGGACAATCAGTGCTCCGTCAAGTCGTTTTCACCCTTATTGTACAGAAGTAGCTCTTGGAGTACACTTCTTCAGTATTTGTTGTTTCCTCAACTTTTAGTCAAGGTGCCATCGTGTTTTCGCGATGCGATAATATGGCTGTAGGTTTTAATATTTTAACTTCAATTTTATATGGGATTCCCCAAGAATCTGACACAGATTCCTTTATCGTATTTTTATTTTTTTACTTGTTATTAGCAGTTTTATAAATTTGCATTTAACTTGTCTATGTCTTAGATGTAGCTGTCCTATAATATTTGTGAGGAGGCAACGTTGGTACTACTTCCTGGCTTAACGCGTTCTTTGTTTTAATATTCGAAATTTATTGACCTATGCTCTGTCTACCGTACCAATAGTTCCCTTTAGGCTATGGACCTAATCATTGAATTTTTGATTGCCTACTTCTCTTGCGACTCTTTCTACATCAGTAATACCTATATCAATTTCCGGTTCACAAAACCATCCCTCAGGCTGTGATATGTTGCCGGCCGGATGCCATGGCATCTCTTTGTAACCTGTACTTCCATTGTTTAGGATTCGTTCAACCTCTGGCAAACTCAAACGGAGTGACATAATGATCACTAGTTGTTAAATTGTCCAGAACGTTCCAATGTCTTAATAATTTCCAACATCGCAAGTTTGTTAATGTTGCATCAATGTTTTACTGAGTCATCAGTTACCATATGCGTACAGTTCATGCGGCAGATTCCTCATTTTAGGTTTAATTCACACATTGCATTCTAAAGAAGCTCGCGTCGAATTCTGTCAACCTACTATGCCAGAGTTAGGATTTAGCATTGCTGTCTGCAATTATTATTATTTCCCTGGTACTGAGGGCAGTGCACACCTCTCTTAAGTTCTGAAAGTATGGTTAAAAATAAACATTGAAGAGAATCAAACTACCACACTCAACATTGAGTTTCATACATGTCATGTGTTCATCACAGTATTGTACTACCTTGGTTGCATTAACTTGTCTGTATAACATTAGTATTGCTGCAACGAGGTTTCAGCCTGTTTAGATTATCTGTTACGTCACAGGCACGTGTGAAATTTTTCCAAAATAAGAATGGGTCTCCTGCTGACACATGACTTTTAAGCTCCTCTACCAGCTGCCTCACTTCGTGCGTTACTTACGGATGTCTAGTTTAGAAATTTCACTGTAGCGACATGTGTTTTGAATAAAAAAAACTATACAACCATCAATAGTAACTGTATCTATATTTGATCCTGGTCAAAATTTTCGTTGATTCTTTCTTTTGTACACGAGAGCGAGAATTCCGGAAGTCTCTGTTGGTTAAATTTATGTGTATATGATCAATGGCCTCTTACTGCATGAATGTTACATATTTATCCGCTGGATGCGCTACACTGAGATTTGGAACCTCCACGAGTCGAATGAGTTTTAAATTTGTTTCCAGAATACCAAGATTTTTTATGGGATTTGTAGAAATGTGTCTGTTGGGCATGAATCTTGAGTTCAAATGATGATCCACAAATTTTGGTCTTGATACAGGCTCTGGATCATGTTCGTGTCAGTTTAGTCAGCCTATAATCCCCGACCTCCCTTCGTTACCAAAGGCTCAGTGGGATCGCTTGTGCAAGTGGAAGAAATTTCGTTCATCTCTACTGGAATATCTTCAGATGAATTTTCTAACTTGCAGACAAGTTAAACACAACGATTATTCATTGAAAAGTAATTTATTTAATAGATAATTTATTGACTATTTGACGACATGAAAATTTGCCGTTCTGAGTTCACTCGAACCTGCAGCTTGTCTGTCACTTGTAGCAGACATACAGAGACAGTTATTTACCAATGATGGTGGCAACTGACGGGGTTGAAGACGTGTTGTGGTGGCGATATAACTGGGTGCTTCTCGGTCAGCGCAGATGGTACGTAAATTGCCGGACTCATTGTCTGGGTAGTCTGCCTCCTGCCATGTGTAACGGGAATGTATCCAACAGATTCGAGGCAATCGCCACAAGTGTTCCAGAGGTGTTATCGACAACACCCTGCAGGCAGTGACGTTAGGACGGTATGTCTCCTCTACAAACGTGATGTTCCCTGCTAGACTCTACTTGCCCTTCTCGAGAGAGTGCGGTATTGTATTCTTCGATTATTTCATTCGTCACCATATAGGTTCAAATATGAACCTTGTAGTGAACAAGCATGGGCTCGAGTTTTATTTCCAGATGATGAGTCCAACCATTTGCAACTTCCAGAAGTAGCTCGATGTCATATAACCTAAATTTTGTAAATAAACTGCAAAAATTAGTTTAAATAGTGTCGAGCTAATTTCAGTACAACGGCAAAGAGAGTTGAGAATCATTGTATTGTATTTTTCAAGTGATAAGTTGACGTAAACAGTTAAATTTGACCAAAACGTTTGTAAACATTGGTAATATAAAGGAATCAGCCTAACTTTGCATAGAAAACGCTGCATCCAAGTTCAGAGGTACAGTAGATCATAAGGATTAAAACGAGGTTTAGGGCATCCATTAATTATGTGAGGTGTTTTTCCAGAATTCCCGACACCCCTCCCTCCCCCCTTTCCGGTGAGATCTGGTCGGATCCAACTTAGATGACGTGAGATTTTGACCGAATACCCCCCCCCCCCACCGCGGTTAATAGACCACGAAGATATTTGAAACTTTTTTTAGGTGTCCTGCTTCCGAAACCGCTTATACCCACCCTCTGTTCGGTTTCCGCGTTGTTTCTAGACTTATACTCCCCTCCCCCCAAGTCGTTTGTGGACCTTTTTTTTTTAGTTCTGTTCTTCTTCAAGAATTTCAAATCTCATGTGAGATTTCCCTCGACCCCCCTCCCCTTTGATGAGATTTGGTGAGATTTTGCCTGATTCCCCCTCCTATTTCACCTCACGTAATTAATGGACGCCACATGACACTTTGTAGGGAAAAAATAGTACAGACAAGATATTTGCAGCTCAATCACTCACGTGTGGCAAATATCGAAAATAAACAGTTTATTAATTCCTAAGCCCTTAGTTTTCAAGCTACCAAAAAGATTTATAGCTTAAAAGATACGCTGAATTTTGGGACACATTATATAAATATTTCAAATCTGTAGGTAAAAGTTAAGTAACGTTTTAGTATGATTTTACCCAAAATTATTATCCAAGGAAAAAAAATTTGGTTTCACATAGTATACAGATGGGGGAGTATATTTAAAAGAAAGCAAAATTTTTTTTTGAGCATAACAAACAAGTTTTTGTAAAAATCGACGCTATACTTTGGCCAGAATAGTAAGAAGTAAATTAATGAAAATATCATGGAAATAGATGACGGAAGTTCAAGATTCGGCAGGATAGAGTTTGAAGGAATTAAAAGGAATTTAGGAAACAACAGGAAGGCGACTAAATAGCAGTTTTAGCAGTGGGATAGCATCACTACCATGTAGAAAATTACATTATGAAACGTTTAAAACATATTTTAACCCTGTAGCATTAATACTTTCAGAGATATAGGATACTGAAATTTTAAGTTATGAATTACACTAGGATAGAAAATAGTAAACAAGCCGGTTTATGCACCAAAAGATCTGGAAGAACTAGCAGATAATTTTAAATTAAAATTCAGCACCGTAGCTCAAATACTCTAAACGTGAGAGTGAATTTTATGTGTATTCACTTTAATAATTTTTTACAGCCAAACTACTAAAGGTAGAGAACATTTTATAAGAATTGAATATGACTACCTCCCACAAAGATTTCAAGTCGATCCGAGGAAAAAGAGATTCGGATATTTCACAATTTCACCGATAATAGCGCAATGTATCCGATCAGAACAGGTCGTCTATAAAGGGAGCCCTGGAGGTCGGAGTGGAGGAAGTCATTGGAAAACACTCTAGGGGGTAGGTCACGCGCAACCTATAGCTGATTTGGCGCAATATGTAGTGGATAGGCAACCAGTGAGACCGTAAACGCGGAAGGCTAGGTAGCCATCTTTAATTAATTTCAACTGATAGTGTAGCAGAAGACATGCTCTCGATGTAACTTACTTTTATACAGTTAAGGGTTCTTGGGAGTTGGATGCGTCTTGCATCACGGTTCATACCTGCAATCCTTATTTTCGGAGAAGAAGTTTCGATGCTGTAGATTGGTCATCGTATGTTATGAAATTTGAAGAATAAATTTTTTGACATTTACTTGATGGTCTACAGTGATCTTTATTTAAAACCTACCTTCACGTACTTAGGTTATTAGTATTGACAATCTATCCTTAGGCCATACCAACGGTCGAAGTTCAGTGAATGCTTTTGTGCTCTGACCCTGACGCAAGGCATAATTCTCACACCGCGTTATGCGTGAGGTCTTCGGGCTACGTATTAACTGGGGTACAACTAGGACTAAAGGTTTAGTTGCTAAGAACAGAACGTATCTCTCACTGGTCCTCAATTCGAGTCCTTCTAGAGCTTCTCGGCGTTTGAGAGAACGTGTATGGAATTGAGTTTCATAAATTACTAACACCAAGACAAACTGCCATTGAAAGGTCTCCACATTACTAAACTTTTATATCATGTGTCTGGGCCCACCCCAATGTATTCGGTCTTTGTTGGCAAGTTTCCAAACGAAATGACGCCTCGTTTCTTGTCATTTTTTGCACAGTCTCCATACTCGAATTTTGGAGGAAGTCGATGATATATTTCCTCTGCATAATCACGAGGCCTTCAAAGCAGTCTTTCTTAAGTCTCCAGCCACTAACTATAACTGTAGACCCCTCTATACGTCAGTTAGGTTTCTCGATCATATTAACAGCATTGTTCACATTAATCCAAATGCCTCCAAAACCCAATTATAATCCATTAAAACATGCCATCTTTGTGCAAACATTCTTGTGAACTATAAATATTCGTGTCAAGAGGAAAATCCGTCAGGGCCACAAAACTGTCCCTCACTGTAGCAATATATAACCAAATATTAAAAATTCATAGAAAATAATAACCATTAGATTGTTCAAATACTTCTGCACATAACATCTTGAGTTCACACATAATGGATGTCATCACACGTGAAACTTAAATATGTATTTCAAATAATTCACATTTCTTACAGCATATACAGGGTGTTACAAAAAGGTACGGCCAAACTTTCAGGAAACATTCCTCACACACAAACAAAGAAAATATGTGAGAAATATGTTATGTGGACATGTGTACGGAAACGCTTACTTTCCATGTTAGAGCTCATTTTATTACTTCTCTTCAAATCACATTAAACATGGAATGGAAACACACAGCAACAGAACGTACCAGCGTGACTTCAAACACTTTGTTACAGGAAATGTTTTCATGTGAAATTGTGGTCCCAATTAATTGTTTTGCTATGAGATGTGAAAGAACCCCCTTCCCTTTACTATTGAGGTGTAGGCCATGCCTAGGATAACCCCACCTATCAATAGCATGTACCAAGCCCATGCCAGAGCCAATATCAGACATAAGATACCGTTCCAGTTCCAGATTCACTCGCCTCACAGCAGAATTTATCTGTGGCCGATCATAGCGTCTCAAGACCGACATCACACTGACCCGAGTGTGGCACGTTGCTTCTGCCATTTTCTCCAGGTCATCTCTGATACTATACCTATCATTCCTGCCCAAACTATTTCCCGCTCCTCCCACTATCACTACATGATCCTGATCTGTGAAATCCTTACACAAAGAACCTATATCTTCTACTACCTCACCAAGACTAGCACTAGGTTTGAAGAAACTCATGACCTGGAAACCTGATCCTAATTTTTCCTGTACCAATGGCCCAACACCTCGTCCATGGCTACTACCTAGCAGCAAGACTTTCTTTTTCCCTAATCCCTGCCTACCAGACTTAACTACACAGCTTTTCCTACAAGTCTGCTGCTTTTTACCTACACCTACAACTACAGAAGGCTCATCACTGTCTAACTCTGGCAACAGGGCAAACCTATTTTGCACCCCAACAACAAAAGAATCAGAATCCCTTCTTGTTCTAATTGCCCTTTTCCCTGTCACCAGTTCCCAACCATCTCTGTTTCCCTCCCTGCGCAGCCTATCCAACTCCTTTCTAGCCTCTATCAGTTCAGCCTCAAGGGCACTAATCCTTTCCTCCTGCTCTAATATCTTCCTACTTTTGAAACAATCTTTACAAAACCATGGGAGAGCCTCCTCAATTTCCCCAACTTCGACGCCACTACAAATCGGTCCCCAATGAAACCATTTCTCACACCCTTCGCAAAAAACTCCAACCCTCAAAAATCTAAGGCAATGTCCACACTTTTCACTCATGATTACAAGACACTAATAACAACAAATTACACAATGCTAGAGAGAAAATTTGTTGAACTTAAGCTTACGAAAACAAAAACTGCTAAATTAATTCACAAGTAAGCTTTATCTAAATATATTTACGCTCTATAACAAAAATCTGAACTTAAGCCTAGCGATCAAATTTGTAAACAAACACAGAAAATAAACACGGAACAGACCAAAGCACTAAATTACAAATAAATTTTTTATGCACGAATAAAAACACTCACTAACGCTCACAGTAGTAAAATGTATTAGAATTAAGAGATTCGAATTAGTATTACCACAAAACTAACAATTAACTATATTTAGTTATAATTTAAATACACACGTTCGTGTATTACGTGTTTCCGCGGTATTGATGAGGTGTGGGAAGATATTGGTGGAAGATTTAAGAGAGGTGCATGGAAAGGAAAAGATGACCGTGACCAGAAACTGGCATTCGATTTCAGGCATAAGTGTGTGGGAAGATTTTCTTTTGTAGGTAAAGTTGTCAGGAATAGGAAAAAATTGTCAATAGAAATGATGGGTAATTAATAAAAAAAAAACTCTAAAGGAATTATAAGTTGAAATAAGTGTAGGGCAAAAGTAAGTGAGAAAAGAAAATGGGAAATATGGGTTGCCACCGGATCAAGCGCTCCATCATAATGAAATGAAATTCATATATTCACCACTCCAACGCAGCAGCCACATTACTACCAGTACAACAATACATATCAAAATCATTTACAGAAACCAACAGAAAATGGCTCAGCCACCCTATATAGCGTCTATATTAACTGCACAACACAACAAATACTACACATTCGGACATAAATGCTACGAAAATTGTTAACATTAAAGATCGCTGATTAGTATCATTTTGGGTAGATAGTATTCTTCCTATGTTTATTTCCTTATCTTTGCATTAGTATCTCTGGAGTTGCAAAATTTTGTAAACAGGAAGTTTCAAACGCGGTTTGTTTTGTCTGTGCGCTGATATTAATGTCAAGAGTTAACAAAGAAAAAAATTCTGTGACCACGCAATCGATATGAAATACTGATAAACATGTTTTATTTTCCGATCTACAGACAAACACAATCAAGAATTATCTAGTGAAGTAGGTGTTTAGCCTAACAGAAATAATTTGCATGTAAATAATTGACTGCTATATGACGATGGAACGATCATAATCCGAAGTCTTTTCACGACACTGACAAGTTAGTTTGTTTAAACAAATTTAACAGGGTTCTTTATTCCAGATACCTCAATTCTGTGGTACATCACCTTCTCCAGTAAATGCTTGGTTCTTCCTTGTACATTTTTTCTTAAACCTGTTATGCTGATTTATTAATCACTTTCTTTACTCATAGATATAGTTGATGTGATTGGATATCTACCTATCCATCAATTTAGCTATCACTAAGGTCAGACTGATCAGTTCCTAGTACTCAGCCTATTTATCTCCCCTCAATGAACTGACACTGTTATGACACATTTTCAGTCCTCTGGTATGCACCTAACCTTCAATGTCAATAATGTTTATACGGTGTTCAGTCCTCTTAATTTTAAACCCAGACCAGTACCTTTAACATTTTTAACTAGCTAGTTATTTAGGGTTTTGGAGGGCTATGTGCAAGGTGTTTCAATTGAAATGGACAAGGTAGGGTCAGTTGATAGTGTAGTAATAAATCTCTTGAAGGCATTTGACAGAGTGAGCTCCATAAAATTGTTTTAAATAGATAAAAACCATTGGAGAAGATGAAAAAGTGACTTCAGTAGAGGAATTCTCAGATGGTATAAACCAAAGTGTTTTTGTAGGAGATGCAGTATCATAAGAGGTAAAAGTTAAAATTGCAGTGCCACAGGCATATTGGGCCATCATTAATCATTGTTCTAATTAATGATTGTTTCAGTGGTTTACAATTGGAAGTTAGGCTGTTTGTTCATGGCAAAGTATTATATTTAATGGGATACAGTGGTAGAGAACAACATACGTATTCAGGGGAATCTGGACTGGACATCTAGCTGGATTGATCAACATCGAATAAAGATAAAAGTCAAGAAGAATCAGCTTATTTGCTATACAAATAGAAAAAAATAATGTTTTTATGATCATAGATTGGGGGATGAAGTTCTTGTTAGATAACTTCAATTTAAATAAGTTGTCATAACATTTGATAATAAACTCAGGTGGACAGGTGATCAAGAGATGTTTTAGAATCCGTCATTTATTGGGAATGGTGATGCTAATATGTATGAGGGAAGTGGGGGAATTGGATTATGTAACCATGGTCACATCTTGGAGATGTTGGTATATGGGACCCACATTTTGGGTATCAAATACAGGATTGTAGGGGAGGGATGCAAAGAAGGGTAGCTAGTTAGATTTGTCTGTGGAAATTACTGCAGAACACAATCAGCAGCTGACATGGTAAAGGAACTGGGTTGAAAGTGAATGGAAGATAGGAGAGGGGGAGGAAAATGCTGGTGATTAATATTAGATGGATATTGGTAGATAAAGTTAGGACTTGTTCATGGAAGGGAAGAAATTACCATGACCCCAAGCTTGCATTTGATGTTAGACTTTAAAGGTAGTGGAACCTTTTCTTTTGAAAATGAGGGATTGTCGTAAATTATCAGGAAAATATTAAACAATTAATTGAATCTGCTTTGTCAGATTGCTTAATTATTTACTTATGGTATCTATTTCAGTTACTGAAGATGTGACATTTCTATACCTGGATCACTGGTGAAAATTTAATGTATTGAGAGGATATTGTGTGACCCTCGATTGAAGTAGCTAACTATCTTATCCCATATGATGCCTTTTGTCATATCAACCTAGATTCAGATCCAGAGGTTCATGTATGTTGTGTGTTTGATATTTGTTGTAATGAGATGGGCTGGAACTAATTTCTGTGGTCTAGAGAACATAGTAACTTAACCATAACAAAAACAATGTGGTTTAGTGCATTTTGAACCTTAAAATTATTTATTTGCTACAGATGTTTAATGAATACCATCATAAAAAAGTGCAAAATTCTAAATCAAGATAATTCAGTTAAGGTGTCAAAGGAGGGCATAAGAGGAATACATTTTGTTAAATTAAACTTGCACTAAGCAAATGATTGCATCAAGTCAGATTGATGCGATTGAGTTCAGTATGTCACATTTTTCTGTACCTCTTCCATGTCAAAAATAATATAAGGCTTCTTAGTAAATATTAGGAAATGCAAAATAGCAAAAGAAAAATGGCTACAAGAAAAGTGTGAAGAAGTAGAAAAGGAAATGGTTGCAGGAAAAGTAGATGTTGCATATAGAAAGATCAAACAGAATTTTGGAGAAATGAAGAAAAGAGGTATGAACATTAAAGCTGCCGATGGGAAACCTCTTTTAAGGTCAAAAGATAGAGCTAACAGATGGAAGGAATACATTGAGAAACTGTATGTTGGGGACGACTTGAACAATAGTGTTTTGGAAAAGGAAGGCGATGTCGACATGGATGACTTGGGAGATCCTGTTTTGAGGACAGAATTTAATAAAGCTCTGAATGACTTGAAAGCAAATAAGGCAGTTGGAATTGATGAGATCCATGCAGAACTTAAATCTCTAGGAGAGGAAGGAATCGAAAGATTATTCAAGCTGATATCAAAAAGTTATGAAACAGGAGAAATTCCAACTGATTTTAATAAAAATATCATCTTTACACTTCCAAAGAAACCACAAGCCGACAAATGTGAGAATTATCGCACAATTAGTCTAACATCACATGCTTCAAAATTACTGACCAGAATGATATACAGAAGGATGGAAAGGGTAGTAGAAGAGATAGTAGGTGAAGATCAGTTTGGGTTTAGGAAAAATCGCGGTACAAGGGAAGCAATTCTGTCTTTAAGATTAATACTTGAAGGGCGGATCAAGAAAAACAAAGATACTTTTATAGCATTTGTTGATTTAGAAAAAGCTTTTGATAATATTAGGTGGGACAAGATGTTCAAAATTTTAAAGAAGTCGGGTCTAAAGTATCGAGATAGAAGAATACTCTATAAACTTTATAAGAATCAAGTGGCTGTAATAAAAGTAGAGAATCACGAAAGACATGCATCAGTTAAAAAGGGTGTTAGACAAGGTTGTAGTCTATCCCCGTTAATATTCAACTTGAATGTAGAAGAAGCAATGAAGAAGGTTAAAGAAAAATTTCCATGTGGCATAAGTTTTCAGGGAGAAAAAATCAGTATGCTACGATTTGCTGATGACATTGTCTTGTTAGCAGAGAGGGCTGAGGATATTGAGAAATTATTGAATGGCATGAACAAAATACTGAAGGAAGATTTTGGACTGAATATAAATCAATGTAAGACAAAAGTGATGAAATGTAGCAGAAATGATACCAATGCTAGCAGATTAAATATAAAAATAGGATCGGATGCAATAGGAGAAGTGAGTGAGTTCTGTTACTTGGGAAGCAAAATTACAACCGATGGCCGAAGCAGGAATGATGTTAAATGCAGAATAGCACTAGCAAAAAGAGCCTTCATGAAAAAGAGAAATCTTTTAGTTTCAAATATTGATCTAGGAATCAGAAAGAACTTCTTAAAACTCTATGTGTGGAGCACAGCACTTTACGGCAGCGAAACATGGACTTTAGGAATACCGGAAAGAAAGAAACTTGAAGCATTTGAAATGTGGTGCTACAGAAGAATGCTGAAAATTAGGTGGACAGACAAAGTAAGAAATGAACGAGTTTTGGAAATGATGGGTGAGAAAAGAAGTTTATGGAAGAAGCTTACAGGAAGAAGAGACAGGCTGGTAGGTCATATTTTGAGACATGCTGGATTGGTGAATTTGTTAGTGGAGGGAACAGTGGAAGGTAAGAACTGTAGAGGAAGACAGAGATTAGAATATA
This sequence comes from Vandiemenella viatica, assembly GCA_031002005.1. Classification (NCBI taxonomy): domain Eukaryota; kingdom Metazoa; phylum Arthropoda; class Insecta; order Orthoptera; family Morabidae; genus Vandiemenella; species Vandiemenella viatica. Next base: position 257,859,300 of record CM061921.1, read on the forward strand.
TGAAGCAGATAATTGAGGACGTGGGTTGTAGGGGGTATGTAGAAATGAAGAGGTTAGCACAGGATAGGAAGGGATGGAGGATTGCATCAAACCAGTCTAAAGACTGACAACAGCAAAAAAAAGTAAATATTTATCCAATTATCATTCTTCATTATTCTACTTGGCTGTACATTGTGTGTGAACTGCTTGAACAATTGTTTTCAAACTTAATCATCAGTTTGAACTGAATCTTGACATGCTGTTTGTGGTTTTCTTTATTCTGTTGGTTTAATTTGTCATATGTTCCCAAAAGTCCAAGTTGATTTGTTTGTTATATTTAGATGGTATTAAATATGTGAGTTTGTGCTGTAATCTTTTTGTATGTGCCCTAGGGTGCTTGTTTCCCTATTATTCCCATTTTATCAGTTGTATTTTGAAATCTTATACTTACAATTGCTCTATAGTCCTCAATTTTATAAATTTCTTGACTATTTTCCATTTATACTGTGGGAAATTGATTCTTCTAAAGCTTCCAGGAAGTTATTAGGAGTGGTTTATCACACCTTAAAATGTTATTTTTTCCGTTTTTGTTTTGTATTTTTCACTGATTAAAAATGTGTGTTAGTATTAAATTTAGTCTGTTAGGATATATCATAAAATTATTAAAATTGGGAGGGGGAGATTCTTTGGGAATATCTTCTTTGTAAGGCTTATTGGAATTACTGGAGATCACGATTCCATGAGGAAGTGTTATCATAGTACTGCAGTATACAAAGGCAAGACACCACTAGAAATGTGTTCTGAAATTATTTTAGCATTGTCATGCTGGTCCAAGATGTATTAAAACCAAGCTACTGCTTAAAAATAATGGTCCAGCTTGTATTACAACCTAATTACCACTAGAAAATATAATGTCTTGCTGTTAACTAACACAGTACTATGATGTTATTAGTCAATGCTGAAAATGTAGTTATAGCAGAATCGCGATGTGCAATAGTGTAGTGTACCCGGTTTAAGGATTGCCACCAGTTGCTATTACTCTCTATCATTAAGTTTTATTTTATGTATATATAATATCTTGTTCGGTTTTAAATGGGTGCCATGGAAGGAGTCCTTCCAGAATTTTCAATAAACAATTATAAATGCAATTACTTGTTTTATTATAAAGAAAATTGAATTAATTTATCTACCGACACATTTATTGTTATCAATATGAAAAGGTGATTGCATTGACTAACAAATGTAACAAGAATTAAATCAATATAATAAATTGATTAAATGAACAATTAGATTATAATACATAAACAAAGTCCGACTAACTCAAAATCAGAGAGCACAAGTTCCTACAAGTTTTCGTTTTCGGGTACATGCGCCACACTTTGCCTCGGTTTGTTCAGGCGGACTAAAAATGTTGTATTTACCATCCAGCTGACGTTTATGTTGAAGTCGGCGCTATCCGGATCTTCTCGAATTTCTGCGCGCAACACACACAGAACAAAATTTTATCGTCGCACTTGTTTAACACTGGACGAGCACATTCGATTACTATTCTTTCGAACGGTGTCTTACTGGTCAGCTGCAGTCTTCTCCTCAAAACAAGGGTTTCACCATGAAACAAAAAAAAAAAAAATCTAGTCTGAACTTATTATCAATTAATGGAGTTATCCTCCATGCAAGCAGACACACACAATCCTCTGCACTTCACGCTCCTCTCACACAGGGCGGACTGTCCACTCCAGGAATGCGGTCCACTTATCTCCCTTCCCATCTCCAAACACCTGCACTACACTACAAAGGGTGCCGCGGTGGCTGCACTGTGAAATAGTCTCCGCTGCTCACACTGACCAACGCTTGCTAGTAAATATGAAGCTTCCGTGAGCGGACCGCTTCAATAGATCCGGCTTATCCTTATTTGGCTATCATGTGATCTGTTACAGAGCTGGGTATAAAGTCAGTGAGCATGAAATAATTTTTTTATATATATATAATATTTTATCCATGATGGATTGGTGGAACTTCCGCGACTGTGATGTCAAATATGGGTTGTAAAAAATACAGCAACCAGTCACAATATGATGTTGTTTATTAAACCATTACCGGTTTCGAGCTATACCTGCTCATCTTCAGATGGTTTGTAAATTTTACATCAACAAATGTAATATACAGGAATGTATGGTTGTCCTACAGTAACAAAAGAAGTTTTTGTAAATGTTTACATCAGCAAATGCATGGTTGTCCTACAGTAACAAAAGAAGTATTTGTTTATTGAGCATAAATTAATAAGGTATGATGAAGAAGATTACAGTTTGTTATTACTTACATTTTGCATCTGAATATATCCAAAAACAAAACTAAAGCACTATAAATGCACATATTTATTAACATGCGCTGCACTAGCACTGATTGAGATGGATATGAGCACACTGTGTTTGCCACCATCAGTGCTAGTGCAGCGCATGTTTATAAATATGTGCATTTATAGTGCTTTAGTTTTGTTTTTGGATATATTCAGATGCAAAATGTAAGTAATAACAAACTGTAATCTTCTTCATCATACCTTATTAATTTATGCTCAATAAACAAATACTTCTTTTGTTACTGTAGGACAACCATGCATTTGTTGATGTAAACATTTACAAAAACTTCTTTTGTTACTGTAGGACAACCATACATTCCTGTATATTACATTTGTTGATGTAAAATTTACAAACCATCTGAAGATGAGCAGGTATAGCTCGAAACCGGTAATGGTTTAATAAACAACATCATATTGTGACTGGTTGCTGTATTTTTTACAACCCATATTTTATATATATATATATATATATAGATTGTTTGGAAACAAAGGCGCTGAGAGTGGATATATTAGACATTGGGATAGGAGAAAAACCACCGCTTACCAAAGATGAGGGCTCCAGCGGCGTCAAAACACGAAAAAACACACAAACACAAACATAATACAAATTTTCGAGCTTAGCTCTTCATCAGGTTGTAGGATGAGGTGGCTGCCCCGCAGAAGCTAGCAACCAACTGAGGAGACCACACGGGGTGCACATGGTCGGCTGGTCGGGGTGGAGAGGGAGGGGGGAGAAACAACATGGCGGGGGTGGGGGTGGAAGGACCTAAGCCCGAAAATGATAATTCGACTGCACAGTGGAAACGCGGTTGCGGTCATAAGGTCACTGGCATAAAACAAACCAAGGAAAACACGGGGGGGTGGAATCTACTGAAAACGATCTATAAGTGCCCCCATAAAAAATTATTCCGCACACAAAATTATTGAAAATATTACACACGAAAAAATACTACACACGGAAAAAATATAATAATATAAAACACACGAGAGAAAAAAAAATTTATTGCAATAGATCTAAGTACAAAAAGAGAAAGCTCTGGTGAGCAATGGTTTTGTGGGAAATGATGGCAGGTAAGGGGCAAAGGTCGGAGGAGAGAGGAAAATTGGAGCTATCTTAAATTTAGTCCAGGTGGTTGTCTGGTCCCCAGTTGGTACTGAAAGGCCAGTTCCCACCTTCTCAGTTCTGAGATGCTGCTTTTGTCTGGGAGTACTTTGATGGCGCGGACTGTGAAGCAGGTGTTGAAATTGTTGGTGTTATGAGTGGTGGCATGAAAAGAAACAGGGTGGTCAGGGTTCTCAGTCCAGACCAATTGTCTGTGTCCATTCATCCGGATGGGCAGTATATATATATATAAAGGTTTTGATTTCAAAGTTCACTGCAAATATTGCATTTAATTGCAATGCAGTAGGTAAATTCCAGTTTTGTAGAAAAAATTATGTTTCCACTTAGCTCAGTCACAAATATCCATTATAGCCTATACAAATCATATCTTGCAAACATAAAAGTAGGATCAGTTTAGAGATTCTGCAGCTTTTTTTTAAATTCTAGATATTGTCACTGCCTGCCTACATTACCTTTGGGGCTTGTCCAAAGTTTTTTATATTTTTCTTGAAGCAGTTCTGAGGTAGAGCAAAAAAAAAAAAAAAAATCCATGTCGTCGGGGGTGATCTTGGTGCTTTTGGGGGGGGGGGGGGTCTTAAGCCCTCTGCTCCCCCCCCCTGGATCTACCACTGCATCCCAGGTATCAAACAGTATCGTAGGGGTGACCTCCATCCATTGCTAATTTATTATAGAAGAATTATGATGGTTTTTTTCAGATATACTGGTTTTTACTGGTATCATTAGAGTGATAATTTTTCAGAAGTTGCAGTTATTATCTTTAAATGAATATTTGATTAAAATGGTGAAAAGTATTAATTGCCTACTTTTTTTGATGGGAGATGTGTATTATCAGGAACGTGCATAGGTGAGAGAGAAAGCTAACTTTTTCTATTAGCACTTTATCATCCAAAGAGAATGGGATGTGTTGAGAAACATGTGCCATCTTCTCAAATTGATTATTTTATCTGCATTTCCCCTGATACGAAAAAATACTATGTTAACATTTTTTTATAAAAAATTGGGTAGATTTAAAAACAGGTTAATATTGAACTGTAAAATGTGTAATTCACTACAAACTTTTCACATAGTTGTAACACTATTTAATACACAGAAAAAGTGCGTATACTACTAAATGAAAAAGTTTCACACTTAATCAGAATCTGACTTTCTGATCAATGTGTTGCTAGCATCATGTTTACTTGAAACGAAAAATTGTATTTGCAGATATCAAGAAAAATGGTGAGAGTAATATCTGTACATCATTTTACAAATCAAGACATACACACTTGTGAAGAGCCTTTGACTGTAGCCACTGCTCCACCTGATCGGCTGCTGTTGGCTCTGGCACAACACGTAATAGAAGTCCGTGATTTATCAAGAGGTGGAGATATTGCATTCACGTTTCCTACTGTTGATGAAGTTCATCAGATGGTATATTGCTGTAATGGTAAGTACCATTATTTGCTGCATTATTTTCATTGACTTAGAAAGTATTTTGTTTCTGCCTGCCATAAAATTACCGTGTTTATTTATTTAGATTAGGTAATGGGAAGACAATTGTATTTTAGCTAAAAATGGTGAAAATTAGTGCATTATAATTATTATAAGTCATTCATCTGATATATCCACTAATGCATTCATTTGTAAGTTTTAACTAATCCCACAATATGCAACCATTTTTTATACTACTACAACCTTTCATTAAAGTTTAAAATACATTTAATTTTCTGCCTTAAACTGTAAATGGAAGTTTATTCCTTGATTCCAGTTTTGTATGATTGTGGAATTATTGGTGTGTACTCTTTGTTTCTGCTGATTGTCCCTTATTTGTTGTTTTTGTATTAAATAAGATAATGGTGGTTCAGGTCTAAGCAGTAGTGCACTAGATCATATTTTGCCAAATTACTTGAAATATCATTCCTTTAGACTCGAGGTCCCCAACGTTTTTCTTACCTTACCTTGCTTCCATCAAAAGAAAAATTCTCATGACTCCCCCCCCCCCCCCTCCTTTTCCTCTCCTGGTCATAATTTTATTATTGAAAGGGTAAATGCCAGCTTCTTAGTCCTAACAATGACATATCAGTTAAAACACACTAATTATGTGATGTGAGATTAAAGGTTTTAAACTCAAAGAGTTGGTGAAGGAGACATACTACCAGGGCCACATTTAGGCATAGGCTACATAGGCTGTAGCCTAGGGCCTGCACCACATGGAGGGAAATAAAGTGTAAAGAAAATAACCAATTTCCGAAATGGTTTTAGCACCGAAAGTTCTGAAATACTTGTGAAAACCGAAAACAATGTTCGCGCATGTGCAGTTCATTTCTTTGAAGTAAGGGTGTACTGTAAAATAACATTTGAGTGCACCTATACTGAAAAATTACAACTTTGTTGCTCATCAAGGAAGACTTATAACCCTTGTAACATAATGTTGCAGTATACTGTGGCCGGCGCGTATGAATTTAGATTGAAGTCGCCATCGTACACCTCCAATACGAACTAAAATTCCCTAGCCTTCATGTCCGGAAGGTTAGATAAGATAAACTCATTTTGTATACAATGTAAACAGCAAGTAGTGATGGGAACGTCCAAGTTTTAATGTTTGTTTGAAAGTAAGTATTTCTAAAAAAAATTACATTCGTTTATAATTGAAATAGGTGTATTTAGAATTTAACATTAATTTTATTTTGTTTTTATTTAATTTGTTGTTTTATTTCTTTTAAAACTTTATTTCAGTATTCACAGATCTCGATTGCTTGTTGCGACGTGGGAAGGTGCTGGTTAGTGGAGTGCTGCATAAAAATAGTTTAGTCGCTGTCTTCTGTTGACGCGTGTGTTACTAATTGCGTTTTTAATCTTTTTCTATCACGTGCTTTGGTAATCTCAATCATCTTTTATCATTTGTTTTATCTTAATATGTAGGCCTGCTCTTTCATATTTGTTATTAACACTTGTTATTCTGCGGAATTTTGCTGAGGGTGTTTGTTTTCAACAACACAAGTACAATAAACAGCACATTATCTCATGGACGCCGGCAGAATTACTTTAAGGGAGGTGCATCTGTATCTTTTTTATACATTACAGATAATACTTATTACTTATTTACTACGGATACTGAATTTATTGACAAGGTGTTGAACAAATATGGACAACAACCTAGGCGCTTTAAGTTATTATGCAAACAGTGTATTTAATAATAAAGTTTTTGTTTCTTAATCATTTTCTGTGTATTTTCTTTCATAGCAGGGGGTTGCAAGTGCACCCCCTTGTACCCTCCTCCTGGCACCCAAGCCTTATCTATCGATCGTCATTGAATTTATTGTTTGCTCCTTTTAATTTTTACACAGTGTTCCATTCCTCATTTAGAAGTCCATTGCTTACTGTTTTTATTGAATTGCTCTTTAATAGCCTAACTTTGATAAATCCTTTCTTTGTGTTATTTTCATTTCCCAGTGCACCCAAAGTAATTATTTGAGCTTTGTGGTCTGAAAAACCATTTTACATTCGAACTACTTTATATTTATCTAATTTATTTTCCTCTACAAAAATGTTATCGATAATGGTGTTACTATATTTTTGTATTCTAGTTGGGAAATTTAGTTTGATAGAGATTGAATGAGCTAAGCATTCCTAGAAGATAATCTGTCTAGTTACATTCTACAGCAAAATTTATGCTGAAGTCTCCACAGAGGATAATTTCCATTTTAGTTAATGATAAATTTAATAGTACTATTTCAAGTTCATTACAAAATATATTGAAGTTTCCAGTTTGACCCCTATACCCTGTCAACACTATAAAATAGTTGTTATCTAATTCTAACTGTATTGCACAACATTCAAAGTCTTGTTCTACACAGTATTTACTTAAATCTAATGATTTTGTCTCGGTATTTTCTTTTACTTATATTGCTGCACCACGCATTTTCATCTCTGACCTGCATCAACATTAAGCTAACCTATATCCATTAAAAGGAAGGAGACATATTTCAGAATTTTTCAGATGATGCTCTGTCAGACGTAAGATATTTGTATTAAGATTCAAGATTACCTGAGGGAGATTCAATGCATGTCAATCCCCCATTGGAACCACCTAGTTTGCAGCAAGTCACTGCCTCCATCAAACACCTCAAGAATAACAAGGCACCTGGAGAAATGGCATCATTGCGGAAGCCCTTAAAGCAAGTGGAAGTACTATTGCAGAGGCCATACACCGAATTCTGACCGACTGCTGGGACACCAAAAGAATACCTGATGGCTGGAGGACAGCACTAATACACCCACTGCACAAAAAAGGAGATAGATGTCATGTCAACAACTATCGGGTAATATCGCTGTTACCAGTAACCTACAAAGTTCTGTCTAAGATTCTACAGGACAATGTGGAGAATCAGTGTGGCCACACGATTGGTGAATATCAGAGAGGATGTCAGCGAAGACGCTCTTGCAGTGAGCAGATCTTCAATCTAAAAACAATTCTCCAGTTAAAACATATGAGAAGTGTGAATGTCACTGTAATATTCGTCGCTATGGCTCGCATTCTGGAAGATGCCGGTTCAAATCCCCATCCAGATTTGGGTTTTCCATGTTTTACCCAAATTATTCCAGACGAATGCCAGGATGCTTCCTTCAAAGAGAAGGCCATGGCCGAATTCCTCCCCGTTCCTAGTCCCCAGTCCCATCCCACCTCTAATGACCTCAAAGCCGATGAGGTGTAAACCAATAACTAAAAAAAAAGTAATATTCATGGACTTCAAGAAGGCTTATGATTCGATTGACTACCAAACACTCTCCACAGTGCTGCGAGAGCGTGGTGTAGATTATAAAAACACACCCTCATCGAACAAACACTCACAGACACATCTTCCAAAGTAAAATTCAGAGGAGAACTGTCCCGGAGTTTTAAGATCACAACTGGAGTAAAAATTGCCCATTCTGTTCAGTCTGGTGCTCAACAAAGTCATCAGAACCTGGGAACTTGCACTGAACAAAATTGGAATCAAACCAGTCACCATTGGAGCCGGAACACAAAAGATCGAAATCAGGAGCCTGGCTTTCTCAGATGACATCACAATCCTAACCAATTACTCTAATGATGCTGCCATTGGTGTTGAAACTGTACATGAGATAGTGGAGAAGATAGGACTACAGATTTCATATGAAAAGACCAAGTACTCAAGAGTTGGCACCCTGGTAAAACCCCGTTGATGACCATCCTTGGCAAGATTGGAAAAGTCAATCAGTTCCGGTACCTTGGTGAATGGGTCCACCCCAATGGTAGAAATGGAACCTCCATCTCAGATAGATGTGCTAAACTTAATGCAGCATATCAGCTGTCGCAACATCATTACAACAAGAAGTGTATTTCGAAGAATGCTAAAATCTGTCATTACAGAACTGTTGTCAGATCTCAGTTCTTATTTGCTGCGGAGACCTTGCTGATGAATAGGAAATGCACCATGGATAATCTGGAAAAATCTGAAAGATGTACTGAGGATAATTCATGGGCTAAGAGTGCTCCGAATGGAACCTATCGACTGAAAGTGAACTGCAAATTGTACCAACAGCTGGAAATGACTAACATGTGACGTAGGTGGCTGAAGTTTACCGGGCACCTTCTGAGAATGGACAGCAACAGGCTTATCAAGGCCTTCTTACTCTTAAAAAGCTATAAGACGGGAAGCATGTGGCTCAATGAGGTACAAAAAGATTTGGACTCCACTGTGATTTCTGACACTGATGTTGCAGATCACTCCAAATTTTGTAATATGGTAAACACCTGGTCCCCTCCACCACAAATTACTAAACCTTGGAAACCCATCTCACAGGAGAGAAAGGAAAGATTATTAGCTTGACTTAAAAGGTATGGGAACAAAGGCGAGCATCAAGAAAGAAGTAGTTATAAGTGCTTCATAGCGGGCTTGAATCAGTAATAATTATCAGCTCATCTTGTTTGTTTGAGATACTCCTAATGTTCTGATGAAACAAAGCAATTTTAGACTGACATTCTTTATTTTTGACTAATACCATTATGTAAATTCTTTAAATAACTCTTCCTACTCTTTACTTTTGGTCTAAAAAAGACTAAATTCAATCACAAATTACTGCCGGAATGGGGTGCACATCCAACTGAACTTTCTTGATGCTACTGGCAATCAGTTGCATTAGCTTCTGCTTACCCTGGATATTCAGGTGGCGTCCATGGGAGGTATGGTCACTTCGCTTAATGCAAGAAACATGTATCGGACCAATGTGTTTGGTCAGCCTAACATAACACACGCTTCAGATCTGTCTGTATACGTTGTACATGGCCTAGCATCCAAGGTTGATCATAATGCTTGAAGAGGTCAACAAATCCGACATTGGTGGGAGTGGTGTTTTTGGGAATGCTGCCAATGTCTGTTTCAACACAGTAATGCATATTTCTGAACAGACTATTCCCAGGACCTCCAACTATAATTATATAATCTTCCATAGTAAGATCCTTTCCCAGGTTTGAAATTTCATCAACAACATTGCCAAGTTCTGTATTAGGCTTAAATATTGTACACACCTTAATATCAGAGCCCAGGCTTGGCTGTAACGTTGCACTTAACCCTTTACCATGGCTACTTCCAAGCAGTAATACCTTCTTGGATTTCTTTTTATGACCTTTGCACAATGTGTGCTATTTTACATCTTTGTTGCAGTGAGACAGCTCTGCTGTGATATCCGATACATCTTCAGTTAGACTCTCCAATATCCCAAAAGTATTGGAAACTTTCAATTGAAAATTTGTATTGTGCAGGTCCTTTTGTTTGCCTCCAGTTTTGGCTGCAGTTCACTGGGATTCCTTAACATTTGATGCTGCTTTTTAAGCCTTCAAAACATTGAGTTCTTTAGTCAATCCAGCCACTGTGGATTCGATACAAGAGATCCTACGTTCTGTACTACTTTTGCAAGGCAAACAATTCCAAGGAGAGCGAACCTCATTTTCAGCTTCCAAGTAGCCACATTTCCAATGAAAATGAACTCCACAATCATCACAGCTTTTTCCTTGCTGTACAACTCTGCAACAGCCACCACACTTCATGCTCATTGAGATATTATACAAAACAGAATATGCGTCCTTGACGGGAGTTGTAACTTAACCTATAAACACCTTTCTGTATTATGCAATATAATTTGCACAAAGTATACCTTCCTTCATTTACAAAGTAAAAAAAAAAAAAAAAACACACACAATTTTAACACCAAACCTTTTAGTAGTTTCTTCTTTCCTTCACTGATAAATGACTAATTCTCTTAAACTGTTATTAGTAAAATGTCAACAAAACACATGTGTTTAAAACTTATTGATCCAACAGCTTTCCAAACTATTTAAACTGTGATACTTTTACTACACAGTGTTACTACACTCAAATTTGCTAAACAGACCACCAGAAAAATATTTCTACACATTATTTAATATTAATAGTAATTTAGAAGAGCTGGTATCAATTCACGACATCCATGTGGAGTAGAGAAGGGGAGGAAAACAAGAAATAAGAGAATTGGGGAAGGGAGTTATTCATGATGGGGACGGAAACTGAGATTGGTGGTTAGGAAAGGTGGGGGAGGAATTATGATTAGTTACAGGGGATTATTTCAGGATAGTTGCCTGTTGTGAATTTTGCACCACTTTAGCTCTCCTGCTGTTGAGGTGGACATGGGTTTGATCTTTGTTCTGACCATCCAGATTTTGTTTTCCACAGTATCCTGAGTCACTCCATGTAAATATCAGCATCGTTTTTTTAAAATCCCTAGCCAAATTATTTCCTATTTCTTGCTCCAATTCTCTCCCAGTTCGTTGCCTCAGTGTTGATGAAATTCTGTAAATTTATGTATCAATAATATCGCCATCATGTGTGGTTGAAGCTGAAAATCTTTGAGACAGCCATTCATATTGTCTTTGTTACTCCATCCAAGAGAAAAGTCACTTATATTTCTTATAATGCCATATATAGCTGGTGTTATTTGCCATGTTTGTTGTGCTTTACTTTAATTTTAATTGAGTTATAAAAGAAATTTTTAACAAAACACAAAATTAACTTTCTAGCAGTGTGACATTTCCAAATTATAATTTTCAGATAATAATAAATAGTTTAGTCAACAATATTTTTATTCTTTTTAAGGTGATTATATTGCAACCTTAGAATGTAAACAGACTCGTCAAGGCACAACTTCAAATTATGTTCGAATTTACTGTAATTGGGATATCAGTAGCCACCCTGGAGACAGTTTATTCATTCAGCAGCCAATGAGAGCTAGAATTGCTGGCCAGGTGACACCAAGCAGTGCACAAACTGGTTCTGGAGGTTTGGAAATGTTGGAATTACCTTTGAAGAAAACTCCAAGTGCAGTAGCATGTTGCCAGGTATTGTATTCTCATTTGTCATATTTCCTTACTTGAATAAAAGCTGTATTAATGATAATATTTGTTTTAAAGCCATTGATTAATTACTTTTGTACACATATTTTTTATTAAGTTAAACAAATGCCAGTGATTTCTGTATATATTATTTATGTTTAAATTAAAGATATTAGTTATCAAAATATTAGTGACAAAATTCATGTTTGACTTGCACACTTTTCAAGCGTATATGTCTGCATTCATTTATACTCAAAACTATTTTTCCTTGTACCTATATTACTCATTTTCCACTTGTAAATAGTTTTTAAATGTTTAATAGATGTTAGGCTGAACTTGTTTAATTTCTTAGAATGACCTCTACATAGCTGACAACTGAAATGAAACTTCTTCCAATCATCATCATTATATTTTTGAACTTTTCCTCTTATGTGGTTCATCTGGCACATTCTCTTCCAAGGCCGTGCTTTTTTTGAAAGTAAGGTTCTTCCTGCAACTGGCTTGTTAGGCCTGTCGTAGTTTTGATGGGGAAGCAGATGTGATGCCACCGTTCTGTGAAACATTTAACTTGTGTTCTGTGTGATTAAGTGTATTTTTGTTTGAGTAATGTGTAATTTATGAGGCAGAGATTGTGGACTGTCCCATCATTCGTCTAGGTGACTGTGTTAAACCACCAAAAACCACAATCAGATCATCGATATACAGAGCCCCGGATTGAATCTAGGCCCACTGTACTTACCCGACTCAGTGTGGCGGTGCTTTAATTCATGTAACCACACTGGTTGGTTGACATCTTTTAACATACTGTAAAATATCTCCAGATAGATCCAGATTTTATCAAAATCCATTCCACACTTACTAACTGCCTTAAAGTATGTAATAGTGAAATTCTTGTAAATTCAAATAAGTCTGTAATTACCATTTTTTAATTTGTGGGAGTGACATTACATAGTTTACTCAAATAATGAAGCAGTAGAGATAAAATCGTAGTATATTGTTTAAGATACTTTGAAGTGCCAAAAGTCATGAGATACCTCCTAATATCATGTGGTACCCTCTTTTCCTGAGCAAAGTGCTGCAACTTGATGTGGTATTGATTTGATAATTTGTGGGAAGTCCCTTGAAGAAATATTGAGCCATACGTCATTACAGCAATTCATAATGGTGAAAATGTGACCCATGTAGGATGTTGCACACAAACTGATCTGTTATGTTCACTTGGATTCATGACTGGTGATCTAGGTGACAAAATCATTTGCTGGAATTGTCCAAAATGTTCCTCAAACCAATCATGAACAATTTTGGCCTGGTGACATGGAGCATTTTCATCCTGGAAAAGTCCTTCATTGATTGAGAACATGAATTGCTGCAAAAGGTCTCCATGTAAACACTGTCTGTACCAGGATTGAGTCAACATCAGGTTGCACAATGCCTTCCTCACAACATAGGTCCATGGCCTCTTGGGGTCTGCACCACACTTCCACCCTACAATCAGCTCTCACCATCTGGAATCAAGGCTCATCCGACCCACAACCTTTTTTCCAGCCATCTAGGGTCCAACTAATATGTTCGTGAGCTGAGGAGAGGCACTGCAGCCGATGGTTTTTTGTTAGCAGAGGCATTTGTGTGCATTATCTACTGTCATATCTCATCAGTGCCAAATTCTGCTGCACTGTCCATACGGACACATCTGTCTCCCTTTGAGTGTGGATGTTCTTTGCTGCAGTATTGCCTATCTGTCAACATTGATGACTCAATATAGACATTGCTGATCTTGTTCATTAAGTAGATGTGGTTGACCACTGTGTTGTCCATGATGGTTGGTAAAGCTGGAACTTACATATTCACTGCAAAGTCTTGACAATGTGGAATCAGTACCGGATTAACCACGTAGCAGGAGGTAGCAAATGCTACGGGCCTCACGCCTACTGGGGGGAGGGGCAGGGGGCCGCACCTAGGCCAGATGGGCGACCTGTTTTTTTTTTTTTTAGCTCTACAATTTTACCCCAGACGGCAAAAATCAAAGGCCTCTTCTCCACATTTGCTACGGGCCCCGCGCTGTCTTAATCTGGCCCTGTGTGGAATGAGGAATTTTGAATTCACAAACAATTTTTGAAATGGAATGCTCTGTGCATATAGTGGCAGCTACCATTCTGTATTCAATCTCTTTTAATTCATGTCATATGGCCATAATTGCATCAGAAAACCATTCACATGGCTAATGAAATCACAAATGAAATCCCTGACACTGTATGACACATTTATTAATTTCTTTTGTGGTGCTACCGCCACCTGCATATTTTCATTTTCCTGTCCCATGACTTTTGCCACTTCAGTGTATAATCGTTTCATGTAAAGACCCAGTTATAAAAAAATCTTACAAATGAAATCTCTGACACTGTATGACACATTTATTAATTTCTTTTGTGGTGCTACCGCCACCTGCATATTTTCATTTTCCTGTCCCATGACTTTTGCCACTTCAGTGTACAATTGTTTCATGTAAAGACCCAGTTATAAAAAAGTCTTAAAGACTAAAGCAAATAAACATATGCTTTAGTGATGATTAATTAACATTTAATATGCAGTTCATATGAGTATGCTAGGACATTCCACGTTAAAATGTAGACTCAGTCACGACAGAGACAGAATGCCTAACTAATCAAAACTCTGTCACCAAGTTGACAGTCCACCCATAAATATTAATTATTTATGTGGAAAAGGGTATAGGTAGCTTAAACTAAAATATTAGATTTATTTTTGGGTGTGAAGGGAGAAAAATACTGCTTCTAAGTTAAATTAAGAAGTGCACCTGTTGTTGTAAGCAAGTAAACTGGTTAGCTGGCTCCACTTAAATACACAATTCACAAACTAGGTGAAATGCCTTAATGCCTTAGCTGGCAGACTTGTAATGTTGGTTTCCCTCAATTAATGCAGACGAATTTCAACACATTTCATTAATATATTTGGTGGGTGATTTATACGCTGTTCTTCATTTCTGTACCCAAAATGATGACAATTTTAACTAACTATAATCCCCAAAACTCGTAAACACAGGTAATAGAATTCATGACACAGGGCAACAAAATTTTTTTTTTTGTCTGGTACCTGGAGTATTTTAATTAATTCTTAGGTAATTTTGGCTGATAAATTCGAAAATAACTTCCGTTTTTCGCTATAAGGTCTAATTTTTTTACTGTACTCATTTCCATTTTGCTTCATTACATTGTAAAACATATTTCCAACAGTGTACAAGGGCTAGTATTAATGTGTTTTAGGGAAATTGAACAAGTCTGTTTCTTTTACAAGATTTATTTTATTTGTATAAGGGGCAAAGAATATTAAGCAATAAAGTGTGCATGATCCATAAAACAAAACACAAACATATATTCAAAACTAAAACTGCAAAGATTTTGTCAGAAAATTTAAGGAATAAATTTGTGGTTCTTGGCACCCTGTGAATGTTGAGCAATAGGATTATCTCATTTTAAACACCAGCAATATTCTCCCTCATCACAGAATCCCAAAGTCCTTGATACCGGGTTTCCATCTTCTTGATGTCCTCATGGAATTGTTTCCCTTGTTCGTAGCTGACATCTCTGAGATTTTCAGGAAAGTGATCAAAATGACTAAAATGAAAATGCAGTTTGATGTTCATATTTCCACCAATATCAGAAAATGTTGACAAGATGTTACTACCTAGGTATTTATGGTTTTCATTTTTGTGTTTCGTGAGAAAATTTCTCATTACTACTAAATGGCTCGCTGAGCTAATGCTTCATTCTCGTGCATGATTTTCATGAAATTTTTGTCTTTTATGAGCTTATGGATGATTGGTCCATCAAAATTCCGTGCTTCAAGTTTGTCAACCATCTTGTCTGGAAATACATTGCAAATATACTTAAAGCACTTCACATGTTTGTACAAATTGTTTTATTAATCCAAGTGTTATTGCAAAGGTGGGAAGATTATTTTATTCTTGCTCTCCTAAAGTTTCTTCTAATATATTAGTAGCTCTAAAAGGAGCCATATTTCTTCGAGGGGACCAGTCTTTATTAACATAGTGGTTGTCATGGTCTCTACTATCCCACAAGCAAAGGAAACATGGGTATTTTTTGTCACCCATTTGCTGTCCTAAGAGAAAATTCACCATCTTTAAGTCAACGCAAATTACCCATTTATGCTTATTATACAGAATCTTCTCTAAAACCAATTTTATTGCTTCATATTTTTCATATTATTGAAAAAGAACATACGGACTGACACTCTCATGTACATATGTAAAAACATCATCCACTTTGATTAACACCTAATAAATATTGGAGAAATGTGACATAGCTTAAAAACTAGGCCTGATATGTCAAAATGAAGGTCATATTTGGAATCAGTGGCCCAATTATGTATAGAAATGATATTTATTTCCTAAACACCAAAATCCTTGCTGCCCACTGATAATCAATCCATTATTCTACATCCTAATCTTCTTAACACATTTCCTATTACTTCTGTGTATCTCAGAGGACCTCACAGTTAGGTATAAAACACTTGCTTGCATTTGTCTTTTTGTCATTGAGTAATAAATAAATTTTGAAAGCCATCATTACAACATTTCATTTCTAGCATGAAATACTAGATTTCAGCTGTTTAGCATTAAGTTAATATATCAGAAGTAAAGAGAGAACAAATTGAGGAATGCAGAACTCTTTTTGGTGCTTAGTTGTGAGGGGTCTATGAAGGAAAGTATCATAGGAGCTTGTGAACTATCTTATGGTATTAATGTAAATAATTGGGGCATTGCAATTAAGGCCTAGAGGTTATTCCATCATTGGCTGTTGTTCAGGAAAGTTAAAAATCTGAAGCAAACGGAATTATTGATTTATCTGACTTATAAAAATCATTTATCTGATTTACATATAAGGTATCAGCTCCAAAATTGGTGGGTTAACAGTTAGTATTTGGGATAGTTATTCAGCAGGACATAGGTCTGATCCCCAGTCTGGTCATGCAGATTTTTGTTTTCCTTGGTTTCTTGATATCATTCCAAATTCCAGGATGATTCATTCTTAAAGACCATGAATGATGTCATTCCTACCATTGAATTAATTTCTTTTATGACTGTAATGACTTTGTCATCAATGAGCCATGAAGCTTTATTAAAAAATAAAAATGAACCTTACATGAGTGGGAAAGCCCAGTGGTTAGCCACTGGCCATCAAACAGCATAAATATTCTTAGTTCATTACTTGATGCACACTGAACATAAAGAGTGATTGTTATGATTTGGTCCTGACATTTATCTTAGTAGTAAGTGTAATAGTACCATATTTTAATTTTGTTATAAACAATCTTGGAGACAACATTAATAGCAATTTGAGATTTTTTTGTTGATGACGCAATCCTCCAATAGGGAAGTAAAAAGTTCTACCTGTTGTTCAGACATTCAGTGCAATCCTGACATTATTTTAATGGTGGTATGATAAATGACAGATAAATTGCAGAAATTGCAAGATAATGAACATAATGGAAAAAAGAAGAATTTCCTCGAATATGATTACAAATTAAGTGGTGTAACTCTTGCTGTGGCTGAATTCTATTAGTATTTGGAAGTAAGAGTACAAAGCAAATGTAGTGGGTCCTACTTAAGGCCAAGTCTAGATCATAATTCATAGGTTAAGTTTTGAAGAATTCTGATGTAAATTAAAAGGAGATTGTGTAAAACTCTCCTGCGTCCTCTTTTGATGTACAATTTTGCTGTTTGGGATCTGCTTTGCAAAAGGTAGATTACTAGCATGAAGTAAGTACAGAGAAGAGCTGCTCACTTTGTGGCCACTTACTGTAGCACTTACACAAGTTTCACCAACTTGGTGCAGAGGTAAGTCTCGATTTGTTTGTCAGGTAGACAACAGAGTATCTAATAGAATTTATTGGCAATCATGCGAATACATATTTTCATTTATGACTGCGAAGAAATACTTCACCCAACAACATAGTTAGGTCATAGAGACTTGGAAGAGAGAAAATCAGGGAAATGTGGTGCCTCACAAATGCTTATTTGTATTCCTTCTTTCCCTGTATCATTAAGAATTGGAATACACAGAGGAGAGGTTAATTATGGTGCTAAGCACCCTCTGCCAAACACAATTCTGTGAATTACAGAGTAGTGATGTAAATGTAGACTTGGGTTTGATTTCCAATCTACCCATACAGCTTTTGGTATTCCATGGCTCTTGGAATCACTCCAGGATGGTTCCATCATAAAGGCCTCTGTGACCCTTTTGAACATTACTTTCCTGGTTCTAATGGCCTTGCTATAAGCAAGCTGTGAAGCAAAAAATAAATAAAGTTTGGAAAGGTCCAGTTTATAAGAGATTTTTTTTGCGAAGTTCTAGGCATTTGTAAATGAGGAATAGAGAAAGATTCTTTCTTCCCTCACTTTTAAGAAGTCTCAAAAGTATTATGGACGTGATATGGCACAAAGCTGTGAACTATTGATAGTATTTTTATCAGAGTATTTTATGGTATTAGTTAGCATGTGTATTAATCTAAATTCGATTAATTTTGCTTTGATTCCATCTGAGTACAGTCTCAGGGATTTGGAACAATGCATATAATCATTAACAGACCAGTAATATTACCAACTACTGCCCCGCAGGGGCCTGGTACGCAAGTGCCAGGTACGGGTTTGGCGAACCCGCGGTGCCCGAGCTGGAAACTTGTGAGTGCCGCAAGTTTCCCACACCGTAAACTCCTACCATGCTTCAACGACAACCGTAGGGCGTGGCGGTGGAACGTTGTGTGCCTAGGAGAACGGGGATCTTGGCTTCATCGCCCGGATCGCGAGGACGGTAACAAACCTCTATAAAAAAAACCCTCAACCTCAAGGTCGGACACGTGCCGAGGAGGTGGATGAGTGGTGAGGCAAACCACTCGCTAACGTGCAACCTCAGGGGCACCTGCGCACCCCTGTTGTATGAGCACTTCTTTTTAAAATGGTTTTTACTCGTGGGATCAAAATTCCTTCTTCTCACAAAAAAAACCAAAGACCCCTGCGGCCCGGGTGTGTCGCAGGCAAATAAAAATACACCCAGTTCAAAAAAGCGGACGAGGGTTGAAAGCCCTCCCCCAGAACAAAATTACAGTAACGGGAAGGGTTGTTTAATAGACAATGCCTTCGTTGTCATGACAAGGGTGGAGGGATCTTTTGAGAAGGTCTCTCCATTTTATGTAAACAAAGGTTTAGAGGGTATTGCGGGTACCCTCAAATCGGTAAAAAAGCTGAGGAACGGGACTCTGCTTTTGGAAACATCCACCCAAAAGCAGGCTGTCCAACTCCTTAAGTGCGAGAAGCTCGGGGAGTTCGCAGTAAAGTGCGAACTCCATAAAACTCTAAACTCTAGTAAAGGTGTCATCACCTGCTAGAGACCTCATAGATTTAGAGACCGAGGAACTCCTTAAGGAGTGGTCTACAGAACATGTGGTCGAGGTTCGTCAGATTAAACGAAGGGTTAACGGCAGTCTTGAGAAGACAGCCACCTTCGTCCTGACGTTCGACACTCCGACGTTGCCCAAAAACATCAAGGCAGGATATTTGAATTTGAATATTCGCCCGTATGTGCCGGACCCAATGCGCTGCTTTAAGTGCCAGCGGTTCGGTCCATACGACGGCGACCTGCAAGGGTAACCCCACCTGTGGGAAGTGCGGAAAGGCGGCTCATGAGCCAGGCACGAGCTGCACGCTCCCACAGGTGTGTGTGAACTGCTCCGGGGCACATCCAGCCTGGAGCAGGGAGTGTCGATTGTATCTGGAGGAAAAAAAGATACAGGAGTTGAAAACGAAAGAGCGGATTTCGTATGGCGAAGCCAAGAAGCAGTATAAGGCTCTGGCTCCACCAGTCTTCGCTACCAGCTTCGCGAAGACGTTATCAACTCCCGTCAGGAAAGAAAGTGTCGCTACCCAGACGTCCGTTGCGGACATGGGCACAAGTCCAATGTGCTCATGTCAGTGCAGATGTGGTGCCACACCCATCAAGGTCATTACACCTAGGACCTCGGACGTCGGGTAGCAACACTCTGACAAACTCGACCATATCGACAGCAAGTCCACCAGCTAAGGCACAGCCATCCGTTACAGTAGCTACAGATCGTGGGTGCCTCTGCAACAGCAGAAAGAGCACCCATTGCAGAAGCATTACCTGCAGCAGATATAGCAACGGCAACGCCATCTGCCAGTAGCGGATGGCAAACTGTGCAGAAAGTTCGGGGTCCGAAATTCAAACATACGGACCCCACCATGTTCTTAAAGTCCCCTTCTACTTCTCCTCCCAGTTCCCCAACTGGCAGGGAGAAGAAGGGGAACAGGCCTCGGCGGAAGAAAAGTCCGCACGACTCCGAGGCCTTAGAACAAGTGTCGTCTTCGGACCCAGAAGACGACATAATGCTGGTGGACGAACATAGTTCCGTTCCTCAGCAATTGCATGCGCAGGACCCACCCGACCCGGGGCGGGTGGTTTTAAATAGGTAGAATGGCTCCCATACTTCAGTGGAACGTTAACGGCTTTCAGGCTCACAAAGAGGAAGTCCAACTCTTAGCACGGTCTGATCCATTTGTGTCTCTGTCTGCAAGAGACACATTTCAGACCGCTACACCAGCCAGTGCTAAGAGGATATGACATATTCCGAAAGGACGATACCGAGGGTGATCGAGCTAAGGGAGGAGTGGCGGTGTTGGTCCGAAACACTGTCCACTCCGAACCCGTTGCTCTCACCTCCACATTACAAGCAGTAGCGGTGAAAATACACGGTCCAATCCAACTGACCGTATGCTCTGTCTATCTGCCACCCAGTGTGTCAGTCGGCTACGACGACCTGGTTGGCATTATACGACAACTCACTCGGCCCTTTCTCCTTTTGGGAGATTTCAACGCCCACAGTGCGTTGTGGGGTTCCACCACCGATTGCCCCAGGGGCCGAGTGGTTGGTAGATTGATAGAGCAGGAGGAAATTTGTATCCTGAATACAGGGCAAATGACTCATTTCACCACTGCTACCGGTACGTCTTCTGCCATTGACCTATCCTTGTGTTCCCCCTCAATTGCGGACTCCGTGCAGTGGGACGTGGATCGCGACCTACATGGTAGCGACCACTTCCCAATTTGGATGCACGTTCGAGTGTGAACGTGGAGGAGGAAATAACCGACGTAAATGGAACGTCAGTTGTGCAGATTGGCAGCTCTACTGCCGTGCTGTACAACTGCAACCCTGTGGCAGTATACAGGAGAAGGTGAATCACTTGACAGAAGTGATTCACCGTGCAGCTGACGTTTCCATGCCGAAGAGCTCCGGAACGCTGCGAAGGACGCCCGTCCCCTGGTGGAACGATGAATGTCGTTCCGCCATCCAGGGTCGCCGACGGGCGTTGCGTCGTTTTAGGTTGTGCCCAACATCTGACAACCTAGCAGCGTTCCGTATTGCCAGAGCTAAGGCGCGTCGAGTTATTAAGGAGAGCAAGAAGAGGTCATGGCAGAACTTTGTGAGCAATATAAATCGTTCCACGCCTTCGTCGAAAGTATGGGAGTCCATTCGCCGTATATCTGGAAGGTACTCCCGCCCACCAGTATCTGGGTTACTGGATCACGGACGGATAATTACTGACGAACGAAGCATAGCGCAGCTGATGGCGGAGAACTTCGCCGCCATCACTTCGTCCGCTAACTTTGACCCTCGGTTTCAGCGACGAAGAGTCGCTGCCGAGAGGCGCCCGCTGTGCTTCGATTCGTCGAATACAGAGGCCTACAACTGCCCATTTACATCTTGGGAGCTGGAGTCAGCGTTGAACAGCGCAAATGACACTGCTCCAGGGCCTGATCTGATCCAGTACCAGATGCTGAGGCATCTCAGTAAGGATGCTAAAAAGTACCTTCTAGATATTTTTAACGATATTTGGACCGGAGGACACTTCCCCGACTCGTGGAAAGAAGCAACACTTATCCCTATTTTAAAGCCTGGTAAGGACAAATTGTTGCCAGGTAGCTATCGTAGTATCGCCCTTACAAGCTGCGTGGGTAAGACACTGGAGAGGATGGTCAATCGCCGCCTCGTCTGGTGTCTAGAATCCCAAAACCTTCTGAGCCGCTTTCAGTGTGGATTCAGGAAGTTCCGTTCCACCTTGGACAACCTGATCCTCCTGGAGGCGGCAATACAGGATGCGTTCATCCGCAGCCAACACCTTGTGGGTGTTTTTTTCGATCTTGAAAAGGCCTACGATACTACCTGGCGGCATGTTATTTTAAAACAGTTACATGAATGGGGTTTTAGGGGTAACCTGCCCCGTTTTTTAAAATCATTTTTATCTGGTCGTTGCTTCCGGTACCGAGTCGGTAGTGAAGTGTCTGATCTTTTTATTCAGGAAAACGGTGTTCCTCAGGGGTCAGTTTTAAGCGTGACCCTATTTGCTATCGCAATCAACAGTATATCTATGGTTATAAGGAGTCCCATTCGGTTCTCCTTATATGTGGACGATTTTTAATTTTTATTGCATCGTCCAGCCTGAGAAGCGCAGAGCGGCAGCTGCAACTCGCGCTGAACAGGCTGGATGAATGGTCAGTGCACACCGGTTTTCGATTCTCTGCCGAGAAAACCCGGTGTGTACTTTTTACTCGTAGCAGAAGTCTTTTAGCTGAGCCTCACCTTACCTTGAGGAACACCGTTTTAAGTTTACTGAAACAGTTAGATTTCTGGGCCTCATTTTTGACACCAGGCTTAACTGGCTTGCCGCATCTAAAAGATATGAGAAGCCAGGGCCTTAAAAGCTCTTAATATTGTAAAATGTCTGTGCGGCAGGTCGTGGGGTGCTGATCGCTCCTGCCTGCTACAGTTTTATCGAGCCTTTGTACGGTCGCGTCTTGAGTATGGTTGTATCGTATATGGTTCGGCACGGGACAGTTATCTTCGGATACTGGATAGTGTCCACCATGCAGGAATTCGGCTCGCCACGGGTGCATATCGCACCAGCCCTATTGTCAGCATTTGTGCTGACTCGGCGAGCCACCGCTTACCATCCGCCGGCAACTCCTCATGGTGCGACACTATATGCATATTGCCATAACACCTGGCAGTCCCGTGTACGACATAGTTCTACATGGCCCAGCCTACGAGCGGCTCTATACCACCGGCATAGAGCCACTAAACCGTTCAGCTACCGTACGAAGGCTATTTTAGAACATTACGGATTCAGCTCCCCTCTTTTTATCGCCAGGGTTTGGAGTAAATCCCCTCCCTGGCTTTTTAAAGAGGCCCAGATTAATTTTAGAACTGTCTGCAGCATAACAAACTGTTAACACGCCCTCTGACAGTGTTTTTATTAATATTTGTACTGATATTTTTAATGATCAAATACACACTTTCACCCCGGTGTATACGGATGGGTCTAAGGACGGCTAACACCTATAGGCTGTTTAAGTAGTGTATCCCTCGAGCGACTTACAAATACAAGATGGTGCAGTGTTTACACTGCGGAGTGCTATGCCCACTAAGGTCGCTCCAGCATATGAAGGCACGCCGCGACAAGAAGTACCTCATATGCTGTGATTCCCTTAGTTGCATTCATGCATTAGCAACTATGTACCCAGCAGACTGGCTAGTCCAGGACATCCAGGACACCCTCCTTTCCCTCCAGTCCTGTGGGAAGGAAGTCGTATATTCTGCTGGGTACCAGGCCATGTGGGAATCAGGGGGAACGGGCAGCTGATGAAGCTGCAAGTTAGCCTGTGACAAGGTCCGAATCGACTTTGATCCGGTCCCCAAAGTCAGACCTTGCCTCGGCGGCGAAGAGATTTGTCTTGATGTTTGGCAGAGGCAGTGGCTTGGAAGTTGAGCATATACCAAGCTCCGGCTAGGTCAAACCGACCGTTTCATCCTGTGGAGCTAGCTCCTTCCAACGTGGGGGATGGGAGGGGATGAGGTTCTCTTACTCGCTCTGTATAGGGCACTGTCCTCTGACACCATGGTTTCCTTCTCCGCTGAGAGGACCCTCCGGAGCGTGATGCATGTGGCGTACCTTTGACGGTACGCCACATTTTAATAGACTGTGTGCTGTTTTTAGACTTAAGGGCAGACGTTGGCTTGGCCAACGATCTGTCCCTTATTTTAAACAACGAGACTAGCAACGTGGCGAGTCGTTTTAAAATTTTTGTGTCTTGGCCGGTCTAGTGCCTAAAATTTTAGGCAGATCGGCCTAGTTTTAAGATGGATGGGTGGCCTCTTTACAGTCACCCTTCCATGTGTACTGTTTAAATTTTTTTAAATGGTTATAATCCCTGTCTCGCTGGCCATTATACAACCAGCGAGGACATGTAGTGGTTTTTAATTCTTCTGCGAACCTGTTTGGCCCCTCTACAGCCATTCAGGTGTTCTGAGCCTTAGGTCATGGTGGCCCCTTTAAGGCTACGTTTTATTTTTGTGATTTATTTTATTTGCTGTCTGCATGGTCGACCCTTTTACAGTCCGACCATGCAGACAGTATTTTAGTATATTTTTTAGCCACAGTTGTAGCTGGTAATCGTTAGGGCGCTAATGACCTCGTTGTCGACGCGCCCTTAAACATCAATAACAACAGCAACAAACCAACTACTGATTACCAGTTACTTAATCTTGATTAGTATATTCAGTTTCCAATGTTAACTGCAATCAAATAACATCTCACATTAGGTATTATGTATTTCCAGATACTCTAAATAATTGATATGTTTGTAAATAGTTTTGACAAAAAGAAAATCATACACCATTTTAGTGATTGTGAATAACTTTGTCACCTTTCCCTTCCTTACCCCCCTCCCCGCCCCCCCAAAAAAATTATTTTGTCAGTCATATTTAGTTACCAGTCTTAATTTAAAGCTGTTAGGTTTATGTATATAACATTTTGTTCACTGTGATATGACATTGGATAAAGAAGCTCCAATGAATGCTATCCATTTTTGTACAGTTCACAATGACATATATTCTGCGTGAATGTTATATTTATTCCTAAGACTAAGGAAAAGGAAATGGCTACTAGGCAATGTAAAGGATTGGGAACATGAATGTTTCTTTCACTGAAGTTAAAGGCAGGAGGGCTGGGACATACACACAAGACAAACACAATAGTACAATATTTTGATTTACTTCACAATCAAATAGTGAGAACCATTTAGCAAAGGAGGTGCATGCATAACACAGCTTACTGTATGATTGAATATGCCGTTGAGAATAGGGCTGAAGAAGTGGGTATGGGGGGGGGGGGTTTCAATAAAACAGAGTTAGCCATCGATAACTGTGGAAAAACAAAATCACTAGTAGAGGTGGAAAATATTAATAGATGCAAATATAAATTATTTTCTTGGCATTGTATGTTTATGAATGTTTCTTGGGAAACCAGCTGAGTAATACTATTATTTATACACAATATTTTGGTTATATAAATCTCCATCACCATTTTCAGGTGTAGTTTGTAAGACTTGAAGTTTGCCTAGAGCGTGTTGTTTAAAAACTGGAATGGCAGTGACAGACATCGTTATGTATCCTAGCAGCATCTCGGACTTCATTAGACACCCGCAAACCACAAAACACGGAGCACTGCTGACGAGCAGCCTTAGTAACAGGTATCCACGGAAACAACAATCTCAGTTAACCAGATCAGACACAAGGCGAATTCCAAATGCTTCTGTAATGATGCTGTCCGAGAAGCCTCTCGCATGTGCCAGCACCTTGGTTGATTCGAAATTGAATCCATGTTCTTGTTCCAAACTATGTTTCACTACTGTGTATTTGTCCTTTTGCCCCAGGCGAACAAGTTGGACATATTCCAAACAACGTTGTTTAACAAATCGTACTGTCTGGATGATGTACTTCTTTCCACATTCACACGGAATGCTATAAACTCATGGTGTACAAAGGGTAAGGTCATCCTTTGGAAAGTGAAAATGTTCCTTAGTTTTGATAGTTGTAAGAAAATGGTCTTATTACCATTTATTGCTAGAACCCTTTCAAGCCTCGACGTTGTGGTGCCAGAGTATGGCAAGATGGCTAAGTGATCACTTTGGAGATATAGAGTCTTGGCCTGTGGCCATTCATTCTGAATGAAAGCTGGTTGCTGGTGAGGCGTATGTAAAAACTAGTGCAGTGGTGGCAGGTAAGTTGGTACATGAGGTGCATATTGGCACATGTGGCCAGTGATGGGAAAGATTTCCCCTGTGGTAAGATTGGAATAGGTCGTTGTGTCAGGATGTGTGGAAGTTTTGCAATGAGGTCTATTGCTAGCAAAGAATCCATTTAGTGGTTTGGGGAAGTCTGCAGGTGAATGTGTACCAAAATGTTCTTCACATTTGGTGGTCCTCTGAAATGTGTTGGGGGGCAATGTGTAAGATTTTGAGGAGAAGGGCTTGCATTTTAAGGAAGGAACATAGGAATTCATACTCACATCACATGATCTGGTTAATGGAATCCAGACCAGAATAGAACTGAGTGACAAAGATGGGGGTACCATTGTTTTCAGAGGATGAGAGTGGTTGTGTGAGGTATAAGTGGCTGCACAAGAGATATGCTTTTGTTCTAGGTGAGCAGGAAATAAGGGCTTGAAATTAGTTTTGGGAGTACCTGGAGAAGGACTCCTTATCCCATCTGCTGCAGGTGGCAAGGCTATATGGAAGGAAATGTTTGGTGAGGATGGGATGACTACTGTTTTAGTGTATATATTGCTGTCTGATAGTGGGCTTCCTGTGGACAGAGATGCGTAGGACACCCAGCAATAAAGTAATGTCCACATCTAGTAATGTGACGTGTGTGTGGGAGTAGGTCCAATTGAAGTTCATGACGGAGCATGGTAGTGTAACGGCTAGCATTTTGGCCTCGCATTCGGGAGGACTGCTGTTCGAATCCTTTCAAAAGGCCATCGCCGAATTCCTTCCCATTCCTTGCCCCCCATCCCTTCCCATCTCTAAAGGACCTTGCTGTTAGAGAGACGTTAAGCAGATAAAAAAAACGAAGTTCATGGAGTGATTATTGTTGAGGGAATTGGTAAAGTCTGGGCAGCAGTTTTTCACTGTGGATCCAGATCATAAATATATCATCTATGTACACAAATGTAAGGAAATTGAGATACTCCAGGAGAAACACGAGTACTTCAAATTATACAAAAAGGTAAAAGAGTTGAGTAGTGTACAATGGAAGCGGCGCGGACAAATTCTGAGGAATGAAAACAATGAAATTATCCTGGGAGTTGAATGAAATCCTAAAAGGTGGAAGGAATATATTGAATATCTTTTTTACAGACGACATAGATGATCCTCCTCTACCAGATGAAAGAATCAATGAAGTCAGTCCAGAAATAACAGAGTGAAGTAGTACATGCAATTAAACTCAGAAGAATGGTAAAGCCACAGGTCCTGATGGAGTTTACTCTGAATTTATTAACATTATAGCCGAGCAGGATTTGAATGGTTTCAGCCTCCTAACATCATTGTTCAATGTTATTTATGCATCAGGAAAGATACCTTATGGCTGGCTGAGATCAACTTTCATACCAATGCCGAAGAAGACTAACTCCTCACAATGTGATGACTATCGTATGATCAGTCTGATTTTACATGTGCTGAAAATATTTCTGCAAATCATACACACCCGTATTTACAGAAGTGTGACTCTCATATGGGTGAGACGCAGTTTGGCTTCCGAAATGGTCTTGGCATGCATGAAGCACTCTTTTCCTTAAATGTATTATTGCAGAGGTGCAGGGACATGAATGTTGATGTGTATGCCTGTTTCATTGACTTTAAAATCCTTCGACTGCATGAGACATGAAAAGATGATAAAGATTTTGAGATCAACTGGTATTGTCCAAAGTGATTTACGCATTGTCAGCATGCTGTATTGGAACCAGACTGCAGATGTCAAAATTGACCAAGGAACATCAGAAGTGACTGCAATCATGAAAGTGTTCGCTAGGGCTGTGTGCTATCACCTCTCTTGTTCAACATTTATTCCGATGTAATTTTCAGGGTAGTGCTGGCGAACGAAAATAGTGGTATCACTATAAACCAAAAAGTGATCAATATTATCAGGCATGCAGATGACACTATTGTAATAGCTAGTGATCTACCTGCACTCCAACGCATAATAGACAATTTAGTCCAGCACAGTGAAGAGTTTGACCTGCTTGTCAATCCCTCCAAGGCAAACGTTGTAGTTTTCTCGAAGAGAAAAATCCAGGCAACCCGATCAATAAAAGCCAATAATACCAAGCGAGTATCCTCCTTCAAATACTTAGGCACTGTGATGAATGAGCAGTGTGATTGCAAGAAAGAAATCAAATCGAGAATAGAACAGGCCAGGAGACAATTTATTAGCATGAACAAATTTTTCATAAGATTGTACGTATCTTAGTCTGCAGTTGAGAATGCGAATGATTCGCTGCTACGTGTTCTCCATTTTTCTTAATGGGTGTGATAGCTGGACCTTAGACTAAAATCTAGAGACAAAAATTAATGCTTTTGAAATGTATTTGTATTGTTGTCTCTTACACATATCTTGTTTGCTGAAAATCTCAAAAGAAGAAGTACTTAATCGGATGGAGAAACAAACGAATTGCCACTCACTATAAAGCAAAGGAAAACACGATATCTAGGACACATTATAAGAGGCGAGAGGTACCAGCTACTGCAGCTCATCATTGAAGGGGAAATACAGGGGAAAAGATCTGTTGGAAGGAGAAGGAATTTTTGGCTGAAGGACACTAGGAGATGGTACTACTGCACATCTGAAGAGGCTTTCCATTCTGCAGTTTCAAGCCCAGAGCTACCTATGTGGACCACCAACATCCAATAAGAGAAGGCAACTTAAGAAGAAGAATCTAAACATCTGAACCACACAATGGCTTTAAATGTGTTATGGTTCAGGAAAGATTTCCCCAGACAGTGTAGAAATAGTTAGGCATAGGATGGTGTCATGTGGATAACTATAGCAGTGCCGTGTATATGGTGATAAACTTGGGAATTGTTTTGGGAGGATGAAATGGGCCAGGGATGTGGGATATCATCTTCCTTAGTTTTCACCGCATAGGTCATCTCATCTATGACAATTGTGTTTAATAGGAGGAGCCACCAAAATGGATATCTGTGAGGATCTGTTATATTTATATTGTTTTAAGTATATTTTAATTTATGATGTGTCGCTTAGTTTAGACAAGGTGATGGGAATGAGGCAAAGGTTTATATTTTTATGTTTCACCATGTCTTCCTCACAAAATACTGGAAAAGCATTTATAATTTTTGTTAGACTTGACTAAACTGTGTGGAGTTAGCATTTGATTCAACGAATTTTCACCCAGCTGAATGTCTGTTATTGTTTATTTGGTTTTTGCTAGACTTCTATTAATTCTCCCAGTCTAGTTTGTCTCTTTAAATTCTAGTGTGCCATTGAATCATAAAATTGCATTGACTGTAATTTCCTGTGATAACTGCTTGGATAGTAATGCATCCTACCTAGCACGTTTTTAACACATCTCATTGTTCCTAAACCTTTTACACACACACATATATATATATATATATATGGTTCAAAATTATGTATTTATACAACACCTTTCCCTGCAAGAGGTCAAACCATAAAACTTTCAAAATCTGCGTTGCCGTCAACAACTAAAACTATCCCTGGACAAGTCTTTCATGCTATGTATTTTATCAGTTGACTTCTGTGTACCTACTACTGAACCAGTTATTTGTATTATTGAAAGTAAGTGGCGGCCATGGAAAACTGGTTGACAGACATACCACTTTGATTTGCAGTAAGAACAGCAGAAGTTGGTTACTGTTGAGATTTATGACTTCTCCCACATGACAAAAAAAATTTCACTTTCTTGAATGTCTATTTTATATGATTATCACAACTCTTTGAAATCCTTATCAACTCCATGGTCAGATGCTCACATTATTGTTGCTCTTTCTGTCCATTAACAGAAGTTTAGAATCTAAAATTTACCCATCTATGTTATGTGTTATTGCCCCCTGGCAAGTTACATTTTTCTAAATGTTGTTATGTTTTATGCTGAAATGATGGCAGCAGTATTCTTTGTAAAGTCTCTGATTAATCTTTGTAATACAAATACATCTTTGATCTTTTTTTGTGCAAGTGGAAATTATGTATATTTATCGTATTCATTATTTGATGAGCAAACAAAATATGAAAATTTTCACTTTTGTTAGTATTGTAGTGAATTTGAAGTAAACTTCAAATTCTGTTGTTTCACACCATTCTCCATATCCAACAACTGCTTTAAGTGAAGTTATAGCCTTTAAAGGTATTATTATTATTTTTTTAAAAAAGAATAAAAAAAACCTGTAGGTGTATGATGTTTTCAACTTTGGTTTTGTTTACTGTTGTTAATTTTTTGTTGTTATTTTCAGGTGACAGGAAACCTGGTTGCAGTACTTGAGAACACACTATTACTTTATTATTTTAAAGTAAGAACACATGACATATCGCGTCAAAAATTTATTGATTTTGAGGAATCTTCTCGAAGTATAGAACTATGTTTCTCACCAACTAAAGTGGAGATGTGTGAAGATATTATAGCTTGTATGTCCAAGCAGTATGTTCACATGTTCAAAATTGGACAGCTAGACAAAAGAAAAAGTGTCAACAACTCTCCTAACAAAAAAGAAAAGGAAAGTGGTAAGCTTTTGCTTGAAAAGTTAGAAATTTTAACTAAAAATTGATGGTCTTCGTTACTTAAAAAAGAAA
The DNA here is from genome assembly GCA_031002005.1 of Vandiemenella viatica. Classification (NCBI taxonomy): domain Eukaryota; kingdom Metazoa; phylum Arthropoda; class Insecta; order Orthoptera; family Morabidae; genus Vandiemenella; species Vandiemenella viatica. Next base: position 257,889,891 of record CM061921.1, read on the forward strand.
AAATGCATTTTCTAATTATGAAATAATTGATCATCCACATTTATTGACAATATTAATTATTTAACTTCATATTCTGATTCTTTTTTTTATTTATGTCATATTATAATCTACCCACAACTATGTGCCTAGTTATAACCACTCTGAAACCTTATTCTAGGTTTGAAATACTTGCAGCAGTTTGTTTTATTGTAATAGCCAAATGAGTTTTTTTGATGCCTCAGTGTTCCCATGTCTGAGGGCCTGGTGTAATTACTCAATCCAACTTAAAAATAATGGTTACAACATATTTATCATTGACTTCACCGTATATGAATTAGTGTATTTTGAAACATATCAAATCGGCAACAAATGATCTTGGATTAATTTTTTTTTTTTTTTTCAATACACAGTTATGGAAATTAAGAAGTTTTAGGTTTGTATTCACACATTTATTGTTTCCTACCACTGTTTGTTTATAACTGACTCTCTTGCATCTATTGTTATGTGTAACAAATTTTGTTGTTGTTGTTGTTTAGATGATGCAATTATCTGTTATGCTAATGTAATGATTATACAGTATCATGCAAATTTCTGTCACTATATTCTAATGTGTGGTGGTATTCATTTTTGTTATTTGGTACACTGTCGTGAAACAGAACTGGAGTGTAGTGATTGGTTTATCCACTAATAGATCCATTATTTCAAGCCACTGCACCAAACAATTTAGGCTGCAGTACCATTTCTTTGTTTCCAGTATTTCTAGTTCAAGAGCTGTCAACCTTATCATGTGTTTACTTCAACAGAAATTTCATCTAACTTAATATCCCTTTTTATCTGTATTTATAAAAATGAGATTTTTATAAGATATTGGAGCAGTTAAATATATGATAATGCAATATTAATCAAATACAGATAACATCTTTTTTTTTTTTTTTTTTTTTTTTTTTTTTTTTTTTTTTTAAATAAAAGTTTCTCTACAGTCATGTGAGAGAGAAAATGAAAACATAGTAAGGTTGATGATGTGACCACAGTAACCTCTCTTCCACAATTAATGTTGTGATTTTACCATGGGTGCATTCATCATCTTTACAGTGTTGTGATTTTAATTTCTTACATGACTAAGGAATCACCAGAAATGTAGTATTTTTTAATTTGTGTTATTTTTGTCTTTAAAGCTCCCTTGCCTTTAGATCTATTAGGTGATTTATTTACTATCTCTGTCATTTCATATTTATATCAGATTTTAACAATAATTGAATTGTGACAATGTTAATGCTGTTAGGTACCTAATGAAAATAAGGAAGAATAGGGAAAAATAAACCCACCACTCACAATAGATGAATACAGGAGTGCTGTACAATACAATACAACACCATCATGCTTTACAATATATCACTTAAAATCTTAATTAAGCAAGAGGTGACACATAATTCAGTGTTTACACACTAAGACTCACCTCATGAGTCATGCCGTGAGTCTCAGTGTCTACACGTCTGTTTCCCTTGTCATATGTCTCACCTCTTGCCTGATTTAAATGTTAACTGAAATAATGTAAAATGTATTCTTGTTTATTTGTTCATTGTCATCTATGGAAATGGATAGGCTTACTCTCCGTATTCTTCCTTTTTTTAGTATCAGATTTCAGTATCTTAGTGTCATTCATATTACTTGCACAATTTGCTTCTAACTAACATTTGTGGACAGTAAATGTGTAATGGATTCTAAAATTGTCATTCTGGATAATTCTATAGTATGTGTGTCTTACTGTTTAATGCCCGTCCTCATTTGGGCAGCACTGTCAGTGTACTCTTACTAACACATTACTTTCATTATTATCATGATGGTTACCTCCACAAAAAAATTTATCTGCTGCTCAAACAACCACCTCTGCTGTTGCCACAGTCCTCGTCATGATCCCTGCACAGTGAAATTTCACCCAATCTATTGACATCTGAATCATGCTTCTTTTTGACATTACTGATGATACTTCTGCCATATCTATATGTTTCATATAGGTTCCACAACCTTTATTGTAATATTATTTTTCTAATGGTTGTTTTCTGATATGTCTGATCACTCTTAAAGACTCGTCACTTCACTCGTATAGATTTATTAGCATGCAGTGCCACTACTACTGAGATTTACCCATCTCTTCCAAAATGGCAAACTTCAGGTCAGATCGACAAACAGAACATGATGTTAACATCATCGTTATTTTTTCATTTATAGTTCTTGGTCACTCCACTTAGTATTTCAATCTTAAAACATTCTGTTCACTTGAAAGAAATGGCAATTATACATTGTTTTCATTCCCTTTATAATGAGTCTAGTGAGTGAACAGTTAATGCTCAGAGGACATGGGTTTGATCCTTGGTCTGTTCACACAGATTTCAGTTTTCTCGATTCCCTGAGCATATCTAAAAAAATTCAGTTTAGATAATTCTCTGAGGTAGGATCACTTTACATAAATTCACTCATGTTTCTCCTTCTGGTTTAAGTAGTGTCTTTTAAGTTTAAAATATCTATCTATTTAAATTAGCATATCTTTGGTTTTGCTTCATGATTAATTTAAGTGTTTATTTCTTTCTGAAACATTATTATAGTTTCATGAGTACTTTATTATAGAATATTTGTAATTATTCCAAAAAAGTGAATATGCTATCCATACATAAGTAAAACAATTAGGTTTAAATGAGTTTCTTAATACCCTGCTTTTTCTTTAGATACTAAAACTCAAAAGGAAAAAGAGTCTGAGATTAACTGGGATGAACTTCTAAGAGAAGAGTGTGGTAAAAAACTAAAGAAGGATGTGCAAGAAGGCTCAGACTGGTGCACTGAAAAACTAGACAAAAACTCTGTTCCTATCACTGTTCATTTGCCTGGAATAATTTCACAGCAGTCTACTTGTTCTTCAAACACAACAGCAAGTGATGGAATATTATATCAAAACACACCATTCAGAGTAGCACCTCTGGAAATGACCATCAATGTCAGATGTTCTTCTCCATCCGCTGTAAGTTTTAAAACATTCATGTATTTGCTACATTACCATCTACGGGGTGATGATGTTACAAACTTTCATGTATGGTGGAGAAGGGAAAATGTATCAATTAAAGACAAGAGACCCTGGTCTGGAAACGACCAAGTCGAAAGTTATAAGGAAAATTGTTCTAATACCTCTGCAAGGCAATACATGTACCGGTACTGTTGTTGCTAAGATTGTAGGGTAGCCAATCCCTAGAGAACTTACAATAGGTGTAGAGGTTGGGATAATACCTCAACTAATCCAATGCAGATGGCAAATGTGTACTGACATGAACAATCTGGGTGTGCAATGTCTGTACTCTAGTATACTGCAGTATGTGTTTACAAGTTGAAGTAATAATGTTGACCATCCATTACCAGATGTAGTTTTATCTGGTGATGGAACTTACAGTCATGTTTTTTATGTATAGGGAAGCATATGGAAGCACCGGAGAAGTGGAATGGTTGTACAGGACCAAATATCTGCATAGAAGACATCTGGCTCACACCATGTTTCCAATGATTATGTGAAACAGGGAAATTGGCGCCACAGTACAATGACTGAGGAGGACGATGAACTGTGCAGACTCCCAAATTAGAAGATGCAGTGCTTGCTTGATTGAGTTGATGAGGTGCCTTCAATCAGCAGTCGATCAGTTGCATGCGAAATTAATGTTTCGTAGCGTACTGTGTGGCGAGTATTACAGGAAATGCAGCTACACAACTACCATCCACAGATTGTGCATGCTTTGACTCCTGCTGACTTCATACCTCATGTGTTTGGCCAATGACATTACAGTCAGTCCTCACTTTCCTCCCTATTTACTTTTTACAGATGAAGCCTGTTTCACCAGAGACGGAATCCTAAATAGTTGCAAAACTCATGTCTGGGCCAATGAGAATCCCCATGCTATAGTTGTGTTGAGCCATCAACACAGGTTATCAGTCAACGTGTGGATAGGCATCGTCAGTGATTACGTACTATGCCCATTTCTTCTTCCTCCCCACTTAAACGCACCAATGTGCACAGTGTTTATCAGAGACATACTATCCAGGTTCCTGGAACATTTCCCACTTGTTATTCGTCAACGGATGTGGTTCCGGCATGATGGAGCCTACTTCAGTTTGGACTGAGGGTTCATGAACACCTAGATCAGATATTTCATGAAAAGTGGATAGGCAGAGGAAGTCCTGTTCTGTGGTCAGCATGCTCACCAAATCTCATTACATTTGATTTCTTCTTGTGGGGCCATGTGAATAGTTTTGTTTACAAGATGCCTGTCGAGACTGAAGAGGATTTCCTGGCAAGAATTCTTGCTGCCTACAACACTGTTCAAATGGCATTGTGGATATTAGAATTGATACCAAACAATGCCTTCATTAAAGCCATACTGAACAACTGTTGTAAATGTAGCAGCTTGAAAAACTAGTACAGGTAAATGGAATTAATTATTACTGTACTGTAGACTTAAAATTTTCAGTCTCTCTAACATTAGGTTACGTGTGCTGTTACTAGTCCATCAACACTAGAAATTATCTGAGGATATTGGAGAGTATTCAGCTGGAATTCTGGACGTCATGATCAGGGTTCCGGAGTTGGGCCCCTTAGATTGAGCATTGGGCCAGGTTAAAGCAGAACATGAATAGATTTTTGCTTATAACTTTTTCGGTCGTTTCTGGACCAGTGTCCCTTACCTCAAATTGATACATTTACCCTTCATCATCATCATCCGCGAAAGTTTGTAACATCATCACAGAATCACCTTGTATAATCTGAAATAGTGATGTGCCAGACCATTAGTGTTTAGATATGGACCTCAACTTTCTTACTCAGTCAGCACTGGTGCATGTCACATTGGGGTCAACAGTTAACATCAGCAACTACAATCGACGGTCATATCTACTATGCAACTACAATCGACGGTCATATCTACTATCAACAAATGTCCCGCTTACGCGACATGTTTCGACCTCGCAATGCGCATGTTTTTGTTTATAGGTTAGTGTAAGCTAAACTAGCATAGATGATATACATTTGTGTGTGTTTGCGTGTTTTTTGTGTGTGTGTGGAGAACTTATAAGTAAATAAAAATAATTACCAAAAAAAAATTTTAGTAGTGTAATATGGAAATATTTTATGAAAGTAAATGACGAATCTGCAAAATCTGTAAATGAATATATTCCCATAAAAGTAAAGGTACAATTTCGTTAAGAAATCACCTTCAGAGGAAACACCGCCCAGAATATGATTTATTCTTAAAAGAAGACTGCTAAGAATATTGCCGACAAAAACATTCAGCAGGGAACATCGTTACAAAAGGTAAAAGGATAATATAGTCAAATATTTTTTAATGAATGCACATAAAAAGTCAAATGTGACATAATACAAACCCCAAATCAATATAAATTGACTATTTAATTGCAGAAATGATACCTATATCAGACTTACCTTTTCAACACGTAGAAGATTTGGGGTTCCGATGATTGACATATCATGTTGTTCCAAATTATGTTCTAAAAGGCAGGAAATGTTTTATGGAACTTGTTTGCAGCAAACTTTATCATAAAGTGTCACTGAAAATAAAGAACATGTTGAAGGATTTTGAGAAATTTTCTTTCACATCAGATATCAGATTCTTAGTTATGTGTTTCATTACTATCCTTAATATTTCATGGCATTACAAAAGATTTTATAAGAGAAAATATCATTTTGAAAGTAGAGATTCTTGAAGAATGCCAATGCCACATGGGAGATTACATTTCGACAATATTTCAAAGTGGGGAATCCTAAAATAGAATGTACACTGTATGGTAAGAGATGGGGGATCCAACATGAAGCGTACCTGCACTTTATCTGACATAAATTGACATAAATAATATTAGCTGTACACCACAACAGCTGCATCTGGCGGTCAAAGAAGCTATTACAAAAGTTGATGCAATCTCCATATTCCTTACAAAATGCAGAAAAATTGCAGGACATTTCAACCACTCTTTAATGGCGAAGCAAGAATTAGAAAAAATACAAGTTTGGCTCAGTCAAATAGTTTTCAAACTTTTTCAAGATTCACCAACATGTTGGAATTCTAGCTATCATATGTTGAAAAGACTTGATTGCATTAAGGATCTACTATTGCTTTATTCTACTAGTAATAAATCAGATCAGCTTGATGCTGAAGAGTGGATTTTGATTCAAGTATTAGTGAGTGTACTGAAGCCTCTGGAGAATATCACAAAGAAATTGAGTGCACAAAACACCCGACACTATTCCTCTAATACGAGCATTAAATAAATTGTATGATGAGATTCAAATTCATGTAGATAGAGGGGAAACTCCCAACATCAGCACACCCACCGTTCTTGAGTTTTTGTTTACTTTGAAAAATAAATGAAATTGTTGTTTTTCTGAAATCAACAAAAATATATTGTTCCAAATAATCAATTTTGGGTGATTTTCCACAATAACTAAGGAAAAGCCTGGTATGGTTCCCAGGGTCGGCGTTAGGAGGTAAGCGGGTCAAAAGTACCCGGGCCCCGCCGGCTGATGGGGGGCCTGATCACCGATTATAGAGGCCCCCGGGCTATGAAGCCAAGAATACGCCCAATTTTACCCAGGGACCGAAATTCCTTGCGCCGGGCCTGATGGTTCCCAATCTCTACTTCATAAATTACACATTACACAAACAAAAATACACTCGGCACACACAAAACATAGTTACACATTTCACTGACAGATGGTAACACAACCTTTCCCTTCCAGGAGCCATCAGGCTTGGTGAAAAACTGGTCATATCCCAAATATGTCACGTCCTGCATCCTGAAAAGGCTGACCCTGCGTTAACAGGATAAGCGCAAGGAAGAAGAGAAAGAATAAGATGTAGTTGTCAGAGCTTTCATTCTTTTCAGTCTGCAGAATGTGTAATCATTTTTGGGCATGTCTCTAGTTTCTTCAAAGTTCTTAGTTAAGTTGTTATTTATTTTTAATTAGGGTGTAGCATCATTATTGAGCAAGGTAACATGATAGTTCTGATGCTGGACTAATCTTACCAAGCTCAGTGAGTGATTGTTAACACTTGGGCCTGGCATTTGGTAGGAGACAGATTCAGATTCCCATCTGATCATCCATATTTTGGTTTTCCTTGGTTTCCCATATTCACTCCAGGTAAATGCTGGGATGGTTTCTTCAAAATACCATGGGTGATTTCCTCCTCATTCCTTGCCCCAAATCCTTTCCTGCCTCTAATGACCTTGACAAGGTCTAATGCCAAATGAAAAAAAAAAAATGTCTTAAGGATGATTTAGATTTAAACCCTTGTTGGCACGTCCTGATTTTAAAATTTCAGTACAAGTTATGGACCTTTTTTTAATATGCAACTTCTTCAATAACTGTGATGTTAATTGTCTCAAATGTGCCACAACTGTCACTAACATTATTTTTGAAAATTTATTTATCTTTCTTAATATTTAGTCACTAGAACATCTGGTGAGTGAGTGTTGGGTGATATATGGGCCTGACATTTGGGAGGATGTGGGTTCAACCTAGATTTTAGTTTTCCATAGAGTTCAAATATCACTCCAAGTGAATGCCAGTATATTTAATTGATAAGGATGATGTCCAATTTCCTCCCTGATCCTTGCATATAATCCTCTTCTGACCTTAATGATCTTGTTGCAGATGAACCATATAACCCTAAATAAATAGAGAATTACCAGATCATGGTGCTAACCATGTTGCCTCCTCCCTAGCACTGAAGGTCATGAGTGAAAATGCAGTAATCCTTTGTGATCCACAAATTTTTGGATTTGGTTATCCATGACCAAGCAATTGCTGTAACTAGTTTGGAAAACTGGTGCCAAAATGTTACTTGGTATTGGAATAGTTGTCAAGAGCCAAAGATAGGCTACCTTGTAGTTTTGCATGAACCCAAATTGTCTAACCTTGTTTGTAAATGGCTGAATCCATGTGTTTGTAGTGGTAAGGACAAAAACTGTTTATTAGTGCTTTAGAGGGCCAATACAAAGCCTAGGTAACAATAGTGATTTTTAGTAATTGCTTTAAGAACTGTTTTGTTCCAGAAATGGATGATATTACTATAGTTCTTCCTTTGTGACAGTGCATCTAACTATCACCAGCTCACAGAACCAGATGAACTGAATGTTGAAGTGATTTTTTTTTTTGCCACTAAATGTTACCTCCTTCTTTAATTATTAGATCAAAAGGTGATTGCAGCTGGTGAGGCCTATTACATGTGAAGAACTTTCTAAGTTGAAAAGTGTAGGAGATCAATGAGAATTGACAGTCACACAAACATGAGAAATGAATGTAATTGTTTAATGTCCCAGAAATATCAAGAAGCTGATTACTGAGATTAAACCTTCTACGATAATTGCTTGCTGACATAAGTTAATGCCAGAAGTTATAGCTGACAGGAGAACTTTGAATGGTACAATGATTCAAGTTATGACTGTTTCAAAGATGAAGGAAAAGATTTTTGAATAGATGAAACTAACATTGAAGAATTATCATTAGTAGAATGATAGAATGATGAATTGATAGAATTAAATACTTGAGGAGCTGGTAGTCTGCAGTAACCATGAGTGAGGAGGTGGTGTTAGTGGAAGTTTCCAATGACAACATTAAATATTATTTTTTTCTTTAGCAGAACAGTTAAGTGATCACATCTTTCAAATATTTATTAAAAAAGTTTCATTAATTTTATTGCTATATAGAACTTATTGAAACAAAGCATTCATGTGATTATTACTGTTACTATTTCAAGTAAAATGCTTGGAAATTTATGTCCTGGCTATTGGTACACTGAACCCACTATTTTATTTTGACTTCCTAGTCTCAGTATCCACTCGTTTTTAATGCCTGTGAATTGTCATTATCACTCATTTGAAATTTGCTTAACAATAGCAACATGTAGAGTTTTGTCGATAAAATTTGGTATGTATTTCTGGCTTCTTTTGTAGAACATTATCAAAAACTGTGGTGCCAGCAGTATGCAGCATGCATGAAGTCTGTATTGAACATTAACTTATTTAAATTCATCAATCTTGCACTCCTCTTCTTTGTTTACACATAGTATCCTCTGTGTTGTCTTGGACACAGAGGACTCTTGACAGCTATATGTAACCAAATGAGAAAAGTACCAGTTTGATTAATTTAAATATAAACAGTGCTGTATTGAAGTTCACAAAAATAAAATAGGATACTGTTGAAACACAGCACTAAATCTGAGTAGCTGGAAGTGCAAACAGTGCTGTTCCTGACCAACGTGTAATTACCAAGTTCTTGATGACAAAGCCCTGCACCCCATTTGTGAAACATGTATGAGAATAAATAATTCATCAATACAGTTATGAATGACATTGTTTCATTTATAAACATTAGATCAGGTTGTTTGGAATTCCTTATATGTTCTACCACTATACTTGTTTCATTTTGGAAATTCAAATAAATGTTAGCCTCTCTATAAAAAATCCATTTTCTTAATTTTTTTAGGGCTCTTCAGAAGAAACAACAATCACAAATCTATTGCAGTTGCAACTATTTTCAGCAGAGACTGCAAGTAATGCTACAGAAGCCTATGTTTGTCAAGAAGAATTCCGATGCTTAGAACTGAAGCCATTCTATTTGAAACAAACAAAAAGTCAGCAGGTTCAGAAATGTAAGTGGATCTAATTATTGACAACCTCCTGTAAATTCAGAGTGTGATAATGGAACATGATTGATTTAAATGTAAACAACAAACATGAATAACAGTTTCTCAAAGAGTGTCATTTTTAAAGCTTTAAAGTGCTTTAAAACACAGGATGTACAGAAGTCTTTACTATAAAATTATTTGCATATATTACATTAATCACCTTAGATCCATGAATTTTGAAATTTTAGTGTATCAAATTATAGTAAGTCTAGAGTGCATTAGTGAATAACAATGTGATGTAGTCAGAACAAGTAATTCCAACTTTCCGAGGTGCTTTGTTAAGGTCACAGATCCAGAAATGATTGAAGAAATTGGCAATAATGTGTTAATTTATTGAAGGCATGAGAGATTGCTATGACAATGTGTTAATGAAATGGCCTTATATACAATAATATTTTACATCTTGCATCTACACTCCGTGATTACACAAAATTGTGAGTAGCATCTCCCCTCTGCCAGTCGCTAATAGGGACGATGGAGGAATGAATAGATATAAGCATCAGCGTGGCCTCTTATTTCCCTGATTTCATCTCTCTTGTCTTTGCAACTCAGATATGTTGACAGCCGAAATATTTTTCCATTAACATAAATGAAGGTGGGTGTTAACATGTTTGATAATAAATTCGATCGGAATCTATATCGCCAGTCTGCCAGACAACCCTATTCTAGCCTCAGCACCATGAAAATTTACAAGATGGGTATTACATTTGCTCAAAATTCACCAAAAACACGATTGAGTGAACACATCTCAAGTCAATTTGAAGCTGTTTCTGGAGGGGCGCTAATGACCCCGCTGTCGACGCGCCCTAAAGCAGCAGCAGCTTAGAAGAAGAAGAAGAAGAAGAAGAAGAAGAAGAACAACAACAACAACAACAACCAGTCAGAAATAGGACAGCCTACTAATGCATTTAAGCTTGTTTGTGTAAATTAAGAATGCCATAAAATTTAATTCAACAAGAAACGATTTGGCACATTTTTGTATTTTTGGGAGAGTCTTATGATTCAGTTTTTGATAAAGAACAAAAGAATCATTGTCAAGTTTAATGAATCTTCACTATATTGTTAATATACAGAAAGAAAACATAAACCACTGCACTTGACAAAACGGCTTCCTTTTCGGACCAAAAATTCTCAGTTACAGTCAGAATTAGATAATTGCATGGACTTTTAAAAATGCAACAAATCTTCAGCTGAAGGGAGTAAAAATATACTTGCTTGATCTAAAATCCTTATCGCCTTCAAAGCACTACTGTATATGCACCACACACATCTCCCAGCAGTCTCGCCATTTCTGGAAACATTTCAGTAAGGCCTTTTTGGAAATGGGGTATCCATCAAATTTCCTTTAATGTCATCTTGTGATGCAAACTGGGCTCTTTTCAGCTGTGCTTTTGTTAAACACTAGTCATAATGATATTCAGTAAGTATATCTCATCATCACTCTGGCATGTTCTGCAGAACTTCAAAGTAATGATGTTTCAGTTCCATCATTATCAGTTCCAGTATGACTTTCATGGGCACTTTTCACATTGCCTAATTCTCATACAACATAGAATTAATGAAACAATGTTTATTCAACCATGTCCACAATTTTTCAGATGATTACATGCTGGTCTTGAATTGTAATTGATTATCATCGTGTTGGATAGTAACTTGTAATGCTTAAAATGTAAAGGATTTAATATATACCATGTACTGTTTATACTGAGAAAGCAGTAGTTGATGCTACTGAAATTGGGTGTGTATACAATACAATACAATACATTCTTTTTCCATTGAATCCCGATATAAGAGACTGGCTCTGTAGGATGTGGAAAGTTGTTAATTTACATTTAAACAATTACATAGGAAAATAATGCATACACCAGAAGATGTATAGTCATAGTTATTGTTCTGGGTTTTACAGCTAGTTGATGTTGAGGTCATTAAAGCCAGGAAAGGATTTGGGGGGGGGGGGGCAGTAATGAGAAGGAATTGCTGGTAATGATTTTGGGCAACTCTGGAAAATCAAATCTGGATGGCTGGACAGGAATTTGAATCTGCATTCCCCCAAATGCAAGGCTCTAGAGTTACCTACCACCCACCCGGCTTAATGTTTTACCAATGTCTTTTTGCCATTGATGCTTATGTGATTGATAAGTGTCTACTTAAGAAACAGGACAGATGTGTCACATCTTCAGGTGGCAGAGATTGGAAATTCGATAGCTGATGTGTTGTGATTTCACACTACTGCCCATATTCAGCTGGGAAAAGTCTGAAAAAGACTGAACTGATTAATGAAGTCAGCTTTTCACATCTGACGGATAATGCCTGCTCATCATTTATTCAGGTTTTTTGTATTTTAACAAAGGGGATAAGGTTTCTTCAATGGAGGCACTGCTTGGAAAGTCTGTCTTTTGATTTGTAATTCAACAGATATGTGAATGCAGCTGGTTACAATGGCTTGGATCAAAACTCCAGTCTTTGCAGGTGTGCCCATTAGTTGTATAGGCACTTGCATTTTAGTGCAGTTATCTCATGGCTGTCTCACTACATGATATGCAATGGTGAAGTATAGTGCTCTTAACTTTAGTACATATTTCTGCTGTTGAAAGCTGAAAAGTCTCTGCTGAAGAGACAAAAAATGTTCCTTGTGATGCACCATTATACTTCCTCAGCAAAATATTATGGACACCATTATTTGTTTTATTCTCATGTCACAAACATCAAACATACAGCTAAACATTGTACAAGCTAACCAGTTTAAACCCATTTCACCCAGTACTTCACAACATCAAATGCATTTGGTGTTGCTTAAAACAAATCATCTACATTGCAGGATGATCAGCACATAGAGCACTGGAGCATACGTCTCTTCACACTTAATGTTGGTAGTGTTAATATAACCTCACTTCACCATATTTGCCTCATAGTATAACAATTAATGCACTGTACGCATTGTATCTTAAAAGATAATGATTTCATCACACTCAGAACGTACCAGCTTGAATGAAGTTGGTCTACTCTCCTCCAATTTTCAGCAATCTTTTAAGTGAATTCATAGGCTTCCTGAGCCATCATTGTTGATAAGCCCTTAGTTTTCTGGGTAATGCTGCATTTTAATTCCCATTACTGAGGTTTTGACTAAAATCTTTCAGACCTCTTCAGAGATTCTGTATTTTTTAAAAAATATTTATTAGCAAAAAGTGCCAAGCATCATGGAGTACAAACCCACTATCTTTACTGAAATTGTTGCTGCTCTTTAAAATTTCTAATGCCTCCTTCACTCTCCTAAGCCACTGCTGGTCTTCTCTTCACAGCAGCATTGTGTTTTCAGATTCGATCCTGTGCCTGATATTGACAACATGGTGAACTATATAGGATCTGTCATTGTTCATTTGCTTGTTGTGGCGGATATGCTCTTTAAGTCTGTCCACCAGAGGCTCATTCCACACCAAATCACCTAGTGCCATGTGCACTTAGGTCTCAGATTTTTTTCATATTTTTTATGTGTATAGATACTTAAGAGATAAAACCATAGGAATTTTTTCAATTTTTTATTTCGAAAATTGGCTTCAGGAAAAATATTTGAAATTTGCACATTTCATGCGATTCTTCCCTTGATTGTGTCTACATCAAATCACATAAAATGTTGTAACTCGTTTATTTTTGGAACAACATACATCATTTTGGTATCAAATTAAAGCTAATTATTGATACTTTCTAACTAAGTAATAATATTCACAAAAAAATTGTTATAAAAAATTTTGGGAGCCCTCAAAATAAAAAGTTTGGTTTTTAAAAGTGTTGCAATAAATTTGCAATAACAGGCAAGTACCAGCAGACACATACTTTAAATTTTAACAAAAGCTCAATCTCAATATGTGTTTTCAGCTGTAAAAAAATTAAAAGGGTGTTTTTTGTGGTTGTTAAATAATGCAAGTTCGTTATTCTCTGCTGTTTAACGGTGATTATGATTTTTTAGCGGCTACTAGACCTTTAAAAAAGGGTTGAATTTTAGAAACAAGGTGAAACAATTTGATATTTATGGAACATATGAATAGACAAATAAACCTATGCCAAGCTAGTAATTGTTTAACCACTTTATAAAATGTAACTTTTAATTCAAATGCACGGTACACTCCAAGAAGAATTTGAATGTGAAACATGAAGTTTACAATAAAATATTATGTAACAGATGATGACTCAATGGATCAACAAGCAAAAGAATATTTAAAATATTAAAGAATTACATTTTAACATTTAATACATGTTGTATGGGTGCTGATTTATAAAATGTTCTTAACTGATTCTTCAATTAATTGTCGAATATCTTTTTCCAGGACATATGTTCTGCCTGATGCTGAAGTTGATGCAGGCACTGGTACTTCTTGTATAATGTTTTCAAAAGGTACCCAACAGCTGCCACTTGGTGTTGGACATATAAATGTTTTGGAAGGTCTACAAGGGTGCATGAATAGAATTTTTGCATCCCTCATGTTCAAAGAACATTGTTGCAGTTTCCCTATCCACAATTTTTCTCCATAAATAACTGCATATAATTTTTCTGGCACTATCCATAAGATCTTCCTTATTTTCACTATCAACAGAAGTTTTAAAAGATGTTTGAGATGATGAAACTCGTTTTACTAAAATAATTGTCTTATTCATTTGGTTCATAGTCACTGTCTGTTGGAATATTAATATTCTCATAAGTTTCAGTATTATATGCTATAACTGATTTTCTACAAGATATGCACAACTGTTTGCCAGGTACTAATTCAATATCATGGTACTTCTTTGAAAATGATAAAGAAATTGATCTTAGACCTTTTCTGACATTTTGTTTGTCTTTTAAAAGGATCGCAACATATTCTCTACCTGTTCTCAAAAGTTGACAAAAACTTTTTTAAATGATCATGACATGTGAATTGCAAGTCCAAACATTTTGTTCTAAGTCTGATCAGTTCTATATCAGTTCGTTTAAAGTCACAAATACTTACAATATTTTTTGGCTTCTGTGGAAAACTAGTTGTTTCTTGAAATTGAAAACAAATTGAACACTGCATTTTATCAAAACTTAAACTGAAATATAAATCACTTTTAAATGATACATTTCAATTAAGGCTTAGGGATTTACAGTACTACATGAGTACTATGATTGCATACTGATAATTAATCACTACTATAGCATTACCCCAATATTTCTAAACAGCTGAACACTAACTGAGACAGGGCAGGTTCTTTGTTTTACCTCTTCTCCCTAAAATGTTTTAACAAGTTAGAACAGGTTGAAATATGTTTCAACTTGATAGAACAGGTTGAAATATGTTTGAACCTGCAATGAAAATTTAGGAGGGGCAAATTCTACTTTTAGAACTAGTCATGTTACCAAGTAGAGCTTACTTCTAGAAATAAAGTCAATAATGACAATGATAATCATAATTTTCGAAAAGACATATCGAGATAGATATTTGGATACTTCTAGAAAGAATTACCAGTGTCCGCATCAATGTTAATTTCAGGAAGAACATATACATTCTGGAAGAAAATAATGGCTGCAAATCAGTTACAAACTTTTTATAAATCAGCACCCATTCAACATGTATTAAATGTTAAAATGTAATTCTTTAATATTTTAAATTTTTGTTTGCATGTTGATCCATTGGAACATCATCTGTCACATGATATTTTATTGTAAACTTCATGTTTCACATTCAAAGTAATTCTTCTTGGAGTGTACCGTGCATTTGAATTAAAAGTGTCATTTTATAAAGTGGTTAAACAATTACTAGCTTGGCATAGGTTTATTTGTCTATTCATATGTTCCATAAATATCAAATTGTTTCACCTTGTTTCTAAAATTCAATCCTTTTTTAAAGGTCTAGTAGCCGCTAAAAAATCATAATCACCGTTAAACCAACGAACTTGAATTATTTAACAACCACAAAAAACACCCTTTTAATTTTTTTACAGCTGAAAACACATGTTGAGATTGAGCTTTTGTTAAAATTTAAAGTAGGTGTCTGCTGGTACTTGCCTGTTATTGCAAATTTATTGCAACACTTTTAAAAACCAAACTTTTTATTTTGAGGGCTCCCAACATTTTTTATAACAATTTTTTTGTGAATATTATTACTTAGTTAGAAATTATCAATAATTAGCTTTAATTTGATACCAAAATGATGTATCTTGTTTCAAAAATAAACGAGATACAACATTTTATGTGATTTAATGTCGACACAATCATGGGAAGAATCGCATGAAATGTGCAAATTTCAAATATTTTTCCTGAAGCCAATTTTCGAGATAAAAAAATTGAAAAAATTCCTATGGTCATATCTCTTAGGTATCTATACACATAAAAAATATAAATAAAATCTGAGACCTAAGAGCACATTGAATATTTTAATTTGGGTGATTTGGCATGGAATGACCCCAGAGCGCGACAATTCTCGCTGATGTTAACACCACAACAAGTGCAGGGAATTTCATAAAAATCCACAAACACGAGGCAGTGGATCAATTTTGAAAACACAATGCTGCTGTGGTGAGAAAACCAATTTTGGCGAGTAAAGGAGGCATTAGAAATTATGAAGAATAACAACAATTTCAAAGATGACAGCAGGCTATTTAGTACTCCATGATGCTTGGCACTCTTTAATAAGAAATATGTAACCACAACAAAAACATGCTGACAGTACAAGAAAATTTCTACATACAGAAAGCAATATATGAAGGGAAACATATAATCAATGACTACATTCACCTCACGAATCAGACTTTATTCAAAACACTTAAAACAATTCCATAATATATATAAACACACACACACACACACACAACGCTAAAACATAGATATAAATTAAAAACACAAACAAACAAAATCGATAAGATACTTGCCGGAAATTAAAAGCATCTCTGAACACAGTAATGTAAATAATAACAAACGCTCGTACAGTGGTTACACAAACAGAAAAGTGCGTAAACAACAGCGTGTTTTTGCAAAAATGAAGAAAGTAAGTGCGAATAAAAAGACACCTCAGGATATGTGCGAAACACATAAAAGCAACAGAAAAATCACTGAAATGGAACTTCCCCAGACATCAATGTGAAAATAGGAAACAAAAACTGTAAGTAGAATGTAATACTCTTAGTACTTCATAACAGATTATAATTATAAACAAACTATAAACAACAACAAAGCATGTAAATAAAACTGTTCTAGGGCACTGAAGATGATTGAATAAATCGAAACGCATCTACCAAAAAACGAAGTTTTTTTATTTAGCTGCAATAGAAACCTTATTAATAAAGCAGCTAAGGAAACAGGTCTGAATCTCAACAGAGTTCATCCATTTAGCAGAAACACAGAGTGAAGAAATATTTGAATCTTTCACATATTGTTACGTAAAAAATAGAAAGAGTATTAAATAACATGATGCACTTTGTATTTTCTTCTGTTCATTTAATTTTTGACTTTAGAAATTTCTTATATTGCTAATTACAGCTCTGTATTACATTTTGTTGTTACAGCTACCAGAAAAACTCCAACAAACAACTTGCTGCACTCGCCTTATTACAGAAACCTTGGAAGTGTTGTTTGTGTTGTTGCAACACAACAAGAAGGCTTTTTGTATCACTTTCCAATGTTGGCATCAAGAGAATCTATTAAACTGCAGCAAGCAGCTTGTGTCAGTGTCTATCCATTTACAGCTCCAGTGTCATGTATTGTGCTAGAAAACTATCTTCTTCATGCCCTTACTGAGATGGGACTGGAGACTTATACCCTTAAGACTGCACATTACTTAATGAGAGGAACGGAGTCTACTGAGAGCATAGACAGTGTTTGTATCTTTGTATTTAAACATTTTTAAAAAGAAAGAAACAAAAATATGGCACATTACTTTAAATTCAGTTCAATTAAATTATTTTCCACTTCTCTCTTTTAATAATTCTAATATGTTATGTACAGTAGATAGAAAACTGCTGCTCTCTCTATCATTATTTTCACCAGGTTATAACTATACACAAAAAGCAGATAGGTTAAAAAAAAGCTGTATTCTGCATATCTTGACTTCTTAAGTGTCACAAATTTCAAGCTTGGAATTTTGTGGTAAAAGCTGCAGTATTACAATTATATTCCTAAATAATTATTAAATAGCTACTGTCCCTAATACATGATCAAAATATATTACTTACCATAAGGGTTAATAAAATTAGTGGCACTTTAAGATTTTGTTGGAGTAACAGCAATAATATTAAAAGATAATTTGTCATATAGTTGAGCTAAGCTTGTAATATGGTTTTCCTAATTATAGAATTGAAACTTGAAGGAAAATATAAAACCAAAATCTGTATTAAAACTACAGGTGTTTTGCTGGATATAATATACTTTGTTGAATTCATTGCCATTTTACCTTATGTTGTATAGCAGAAATGGTAAAATAACTTCATTGGAAGTCAAGGCAAGACTTAGTAACCAAATTCTGTATCCACTTTGGCCCTTTTGTTGTGGGCTTCTGCCTCCTTTGAGGGCTCTCAATTTTGATACTATACATTGAAGTTTCT
This sequence comes from Vandiemenella viatica, assembly GCA_031002005.1. Taxonomy (NCBI): domain Eukaryota; kingdom Metazoa; phylum Arthropoda; class Insecta; order Orthoptera; family Morabidae; genus Vandiemenella; species Vandiemenella viatica. The sequence goes on from CM061921.1 coordinate 257,908,154, forward strand.
ATTTCTAGCGAGTACAACACCAACAAAATATATCTTGCACTTTTTCTGACTCTATATGTTCTATTCCTGCATAATGTTGTCGAGTGCTTGTGGATGAAAATCTTTTGTTTGCAATATTTTCACTCTAGAGAACAATGTTAATGTTAATACATATGAGATATATATTTGTATGTATATGTCAAACTGTCTTCATTTGTTTGGTAATTCCTTTTTGTGAAAAGAGAAACAAAACCAATAAAATGACAACACAACTCATTGAAAACATAAAACACATATGTATCCAATACACAGCAACTTTTTTTTTCCGCTGTCATCAGTCTTTTGACTGGTTTGAAGCAATCCTCCATCCCTTACTATCTTACGCTAACCTTTTCATCTCAACATACCCCTTACACCCTATGTCCTCAATTATCTGCTTCATATATTATAATCTTTTTCCTCCTCTACAGTTCTTACTTTTGGCTGTTCCATCCAATAACAAATTAACCAAACCTGCATCTCTCAAAATATGACCTACCATCCTGTCTCTTCTTTCTGTAAGCTTCTTCCACAAACTTTTCTCACCCATCATTTCCAAAACTTTCTCATTTTGTACTTTATCTGTCCGCCTAATTTTCGGCATCCTTTCATAGTATCACATTTCAAATGCTTCAAATTTCCTTCTTTCTGGTATGCTTCACTACCATAAAGTGCTGTGTTCCACATGTAGAGTTTTAAAAAGCTCTTTCTAAGTCCTAGATCAATATTTGAAACTAAAAGATTCCTATTTTTCATGATGGCTCTTTTTGCTATTGCTATTCTGCTTTTAACAACATTCCTGCTTTGGCCATCATTTGTAATTTTATTTCCCAAGTAGCAGAATTCACTAACTTCTCCTATCGCATCCGATCCAATTTTATATTTAACCTACTATTATTGGTATCATTTCTGCTACGTTTAATCACTTTTGTCTTGCTTTGATTTACATTTAGTCCAAACTCTTCCTTCAGCATTTTGTTCATGCCATTCAGTAACTTCTCAATATCCTCAGCCTGTTCTGCTATCATGTCATCAGCAAATCGTAGTATAGTGATTTTTTCTCCTTGAACGCTTATGCCACATGCAAATTTTTCTTTCACTTCCTTTATTGTTTCCTCTACATACAAGTTGAATATTAATGGGGATAGACTACAACCTTGTCTCACACCCTTTTTAACTGATGCATATCTCTCATGATTCTCTACTTTTGCTATAACAACTTGATTCTATAAAGTATTCATCTTGATATTATAGACCTGACTTGTTTAAAATTTTGAACATCCTTGTCCCTCCTAACATTATCAAAAGCTTTTTTCTAATTCGACAAACGTCATGAAAGTATCTTTGTTTTTTTAATCCGCACTTCAAGTATTAATTTAAAGCCAGAATTTCACATACTCAATGAACATATAAACTCAAGTAAGCAATACCTAATCAAATTAATAAACACAAATCTCTTGCAAGACAGCACTATACACACAAATTCCAGTCACACATAAAATGGCATTAAACACACAAATTTTCCCAACGCACAAAACAGTAAGTGAATGTCACTTTACATCTCTTTCCCTCATCCTCATATTCACATTTAACTAAACAAAGCAAAATACGCACACAAATATGACAGCAGATTTCAAACTCTCTGCTAACAACATTCTTGACAGAGCATTACCAATATAAACAGCTTAACAAAAACAATGTCCAAAAGTAAAGAGGATTCAGAACATGGTGAAAGACAAAACAAAACAATTAATGAAAACTGTCAGTATTGGAGAAGTTAAAAGGTTTCAACTGCCTTTGATTAGTATGTTAACATTTTTGTAAGCATCATGCTGGTTGTTAACACTGGTGACCAACTACGACACCTCATGATGGGAATGTAAATACAAGTTATATTATTACACCTGTATACAATAGAAATTGTATTGTGCTTAAACAAAACCTTTCTGTTCAAAATTTAAAAAAAAAAAAACAAAAAAAAAAAAAACGTGAACACTGAAGATACCTTGGACAGAGACAAAACTTATCCGAGAGTGAGTAAAATCCAACATCAGTTGCATTGGTGTATTTATTAATTAATAATTTATTATTTCTAATATGTTCATTGACTGCAATTTTAAATGCCCGGAAAATCACAGTGGGCTAGACTAAGGAGTGTGTTTAAATTTATGCCTGACAATGCAATACATTCAGAAAATTAGATAATGTACGGTGAAAAAATTGTTAAACTATTTAAAATCATTGCTCAGTAGAATTTATTCATTGAGCATTCTGTTAGATAATGTCAATCCTCATTTTGAAATTGATAAGGAGATCAGAAGAAAACTAGATTTAACTTTAATGACTCATTGACTAGTAAACCAACTGAACAATAAAAGTTAGAATCAAGGTTGGCTTGTTATCCATCCTTCCTGAGCCTATAACATGGTATTGGGCATAGTATATACTTCTCTGAAAGTGACAAGTTGTTTGAGTTAAAAACACTCAGATTATTTCACAAAAACAGTTCACCAGTTGTCAAGAGGACACTAGCCTTTTTTTTGTTTTTTTTTCACATTCAGTTCATAGTGCACATTTTTCTTTCTTTTTTTAAAAAAATCTAATTCAGGTATATAGTAAAATGGTTTTAATGTCAGTTCTCCAAGCTTGGGTGGATTTAGGTTTTGTTTTTGCTTCATAGTGTCCTAGCCAGGATAGTCTCTTGTATAATACTAGGATGGGAAATATTTGTGCCTGACAATGCAATACATTCAGAAAATTAGATAAATTACGGTGAAAAATTGTTAAACTATTTAAAATCATTCCTTGGTAGATTTTATTGATTGAGCATTCTGTTAGATGATGTCAATCCTAATTTTGAAATTGATAAGGAGATCAGAAGAAAAACTAGATTTAACTTTATTTTGATAACAGTTCACTTTAAAATTTACTGTAGTATGTTTCTGTCACTAGGGCAATTCAAAATGAGTATGCTTTTTGTAAATCTTAATTTAATTTTAGAATTGTTAACTTACCACCCTGAGAGTAATAGGTTGGTTTTAATAGGGTATATTTGTATGAGAATGATAAGTTCTTTTCCCTGTTGCATGCTGTTTCAATCCTTATTTTAGGATGCATCAGAATTTAATTATTCCCTGTTACAGATTGGTCACTCATCTGATGATCCCGTATGTCTTGTTGGTCTACGCCCTTTTCTTGGTGTAGAGCACTTGCTTCTTTCGGATTCTTACCTTTCATTACTGGCTTGTTCAGAAGGTTCGAGCATTAGTAGCCAAGAGTAAGCTTCTTATATTATTTGAATGTCATTCCAGTGCAGACAAAACATAAAAAAGTAGTTATGAACTATTTCTATATTACAAGTATTAATACAGTACTTAGATGTTTTTTACATTTCTTCCAGCTCACATGGTCCAAACTGGACACTATATTCTTTACAAGTTCCAAGTCCTTTGTCTCTTTATCGTGATATTTTGGCAATTGCTTCAATGCATCGCTGGTCAAGTCCAGCTACATATTGTCACCTGTTATATGAGGCACACATAATATTGTGGACAGCTTTCAGTATCATACGTTGGACATCAAAACAGCATAATACTGTTGGGCTGATTGTACCAAGTAACACAAATGGTGATACAATGCAGTTAGAAAATACATTGAAAGAATCGTGTGCATTATTGGGTGATTACTATATAAAGTAAGTTATATTAAAGTTATCTTAAATTTTTGTTTAATGCACTATATGAAACCCTAGTAAATTTTTTCTCTACCCTTAACCTAGCAATTTCTTCATATTTTGGTTAGAAAAAATTGAAATGTAAACTTTTAATTACTTTTATTATTACCTGGTCAGCTATTATAATTAAAAAAATACATACTTTAATTTTTGAGATTATTCATGGTGATAAAGGACATTGAAGGCCTGTTCTTTTTCTTCTTATTTTTGAAATATTTTAACTAATCAGATAATATGTTCCCCCAAGGCAAATTTAAGACTCTTAAGTTAGCTATGCCATTCCAAATATAGATATATTAAAGCAGTTCGTTTTCCTCATGCATCTAAGTCTCATTGTGAGTACTGAAAGGGACCATTGGCTGATAAATCCCACTTGCTGCAGCAATATTAATGGAGAATTGATTTATGTAACTTACTTGTACCAATTCATAAACATTCAGTACGTTGAGGCCAAACTCAGCACTAGCCATTTTGCAGCCCTTACAGGGATGGAAACTGATGTGTACGTATTAGCGTGTTTATCAGTGGAATTATCTGAACTTAAACTAATCTCTGCTCACCTTTGCTGAGTAGAAATGAAGTTACAATATCTACTAGGCGATGGCCAAAAGGATGTTATATTATTATTTTTGTCACCAGAGTGATATTTGTAACAAGACACCCATAACTGTGTTTTAAAAAATAATTGCTTAAAGAGATGAAGTAGGTTTACTACTCTCTAACTCTGAGAACAAGATGGAAATAGTAATAGCAGAGTAAAGCGACATGAATTCTTAAACTAAAGAATGTTATTCGGTTGAAAGCATGACAGGAAATGCTGATAACTTGATTTATTGAAAATATCTAATCTTATATACAGGGTGACAAGGAATGAAAGGATAATCCTGCAACTACAGATAGATCACATCATGTCCTACTATATGACAAAATTTTATTTTAGTAAAAGTTTCACCATTTTTGAGATATTGATTTTTTTAATTTTTTTTTTTTAAGCATGTGACTTTGTTCATTTTATTCCATGCCATTTCTACAAATTAAAACTTTTTGAACCCTTTTTTTTTGTTGGGTTTTTTATTTTTTTAAAAAATTTACTAAAGGATGAATGAGTCATCTAAAACAATGTTCTTTTTTTTCTTAAAATGTTAAAAAAAAACTTTTGAAAATCTTATGTAAAGAATGTATACAAATTTATTCAAATGGCTGACTTTGACAGCCTATGGTGTAAAAAAAAGTATGCCTTCTAAGTGGATCATGCCAATTAAACTAGAAAATTGCTTCGTTAGGCCAGTTACACACTGGGCGGATTTTCCCGTAGCGGAAACTTAACTGCTGCCGCCTATAGAATTTGAGGTGTTTACACATTCAGTGGTAGAACGTCCACTGCTATTTCAGCGGTAAGACCTCCGCTGCTACGAAGAGCAGGTAAAAGATGACGTGGTCGGGCTCAGTACCTTGCTTTTGATGACTTGAGTTTCATTTTGTGAAATTAGAATTTAATTTTGTTAATTTAGCGTTTATTACTTCGTAGTTATGTTTTGAAATTGTTATTTTGATGGTTCAGTCACAATAGAAATAGAAAAAGGTAAAACCAAAGGAGAACAGAATATTTGAGGAACGATGACACCAAGTTTTTCAGTTATTTTTGGATGTTTATTTCGACAATTGCTTGTGAAACTAAAGTTCGGCATTCAAAGGAGAAATACCCAGTTTATGAATGGTATTTAAGGTGTGAAAATGCTGGAAATCTTGAAGTAAGCAGATTTATCATGGAACTGCTATAGATAAACATTTAATTTTATATAATTCCAATCCCCTATATTTGTTTTATGTTAATTAGGGTGAAAACTCCGTTGGGTGAATACCAATAGGTGTACAAGAAAAGTTTGAAAAATACACTATGCCATATAATGGCTAATACTTACATTTATTTGTAACTAATACATATACTTCACTGTGTAATCGACTCATCACTGTTGAGTTTACTCTACATTGCTTTTATTCTTTCAAGCACAATCGACTAGTTAAACATTTTTGCTTAAGTTGTAATATGTTGAGTGTTTTAAAAATTATTACTTTACAAAGAAAAATCGAAAGTAAATGGCGAAGATGATCCCGAATTTACCAAACATCTTGTCTCACTTTATTCGTCAATGCTGTGTTAAAAAAAAGATAGAAAAGGTCTCAAAATGTCGAGCGACAGAATTTTGAATGTTGAAAGTGTTCCTTGGTAAATGTCTAAGATATAAGGACACAGTTATATACTATTAAAAACCAAAATCTTTCCATAAAATGTGATTCAATATTTTTCAAGTTCTAGTTGAAGCGGTAAAAATTTATGTAAATACGTGATCAATAGTTTACTATCCAAAGGGATTTTTCCTAATTTTCCATTTCGTCAAAATCATTCCACTTTCAAGGCACACTTCTTTCCAAGCGTTCCTGGTAGCGTCCCGATCTTTAAAAGAAATCACTATTTTGTCTCTTAAAACTGGTCTAGCTTCCACTAACGAAATTAGAATATCATTATCTATCACCACTTAACTCATATTATGATGTTTAAATTAAAAAAATGATAACTTTACACAGACTGGAAATGCACAAGCGGTTGAAAACTTGCTGTGTGTGCAAGTGCCCATCTGGCCACATGGGCCACTGTCTGGACTGGGGCGGTCAAACAACCGTCGAATGTAGTGGCAGCATACCTGCCGTCGATGGCTACACTGCCGTGGGTTTTCCCCTCCACCCAGTGTGTAAGCTCCCACTACCTGAAGGGCGACAACGGAGAAATTTCCGGCGCAGACGAAACCGCCCAGTGTGTAACCGGCCTTATTGTCAGTTTTAAAATGGTATAATTGTTTAACATTCCTTTTAAAATTATGTTTTTATGGTAGTTCTAAAGCACAAAGGTTGGTATTTTGGACTTTATTAGAATCCCTTGGATTTTGTTTTTATTGGAGTTGCCTAAAACATTTAATTTACACGATGGAGGTAACTTCGATTACACAGCTGCATGAGAAAATAAAAACGGCTGCAGAACACATTAACCGCAAAAGTTATGCTCACTGAATAAAAAGATTTATGGTGTGCATAACAGCAAATGGCAGCCATTGTGAACAATTTTTATAATTAACAAAATAAAAAATATTACTAGCATTTATTCTGTCTATTATTTGTATGCACCATAGCACACTTTTTTAAAAATCACCAACATCATAATTTTTTTACTACATATTTAAAATGCACAATGGTCTATTTAACAGGTTGAAATACCATAAAAAAACTCATTTTTTTAAAAAAGAATATAAAATAATTATACCATTTAAGATTTTTTAATAAGTTTTTAATATTTTTTTTTTTTTTTTAAAAAAGAACATTGTTTTAGACTACTTTGAGTAAATTAAAAACGGTTTTCAATAATTCTTAAGTTGTAGAAATGGCATGGAATAAACTGAATAAAGTCACATGTTCCGAAAAAATATTTAAAAAATCAATATCTTGAAAATGGTGAGAATTTTACTAAACTAAAATTTTGCTATATAGTAGGAAATCATGTGACCTATCTGTGGTTGCAGGATTATCCTTTCATTCCTGGACACTGTCAGGTATCTTATAAATTTTGTAACTGCATGACAAAATTTGTTCTCCGAACAACAAATTAGATTGCATAGAATTGCAAATCATTTTAAAGCCACTTACTATGTTAATTCAAGCTAGAAAGCAGATCATTACAGTTTTTAAGATAGTATTTTGTGTTGAATTAGTCTCAAGCATTCACCTGGAGGAGTGATATTTACCACAAAAAATTCGTAATAAATCAAGGGAAAAAGTTCAAATAGCAAGCATTTTTGAATATGTAGATTTGATTAAAGTTACTTTCAAGTCGATGTCTTTCATAACTTCTGAAATATTAATTAGTTAGATTCTGTTTTTGGTTTGTGAATTTTATTTCACCTTTTGATAATAGTAAACATGTTTTGCTTAATAGTAAACGAAAGAATAGCTCTTTAGGAGTAAAATAAAATTTATTTCAGTTAAGCAACACCAAAATTGTGAAAGTTATTTACAGTTCTTAGTAACCACATTAAAATAATTTTTTATGATGAAACTATTAAAGTTACACAATTTTTCATAGGGGTTAAAGTTGACACTTTTTATAAAATCTTGCTATTCTCAAAATTTTAGAATAATAGGAACATTTTACTGTCAAGGTCAAGATATCTGACACAAACCTACTGGGCGTGACATATGAATCTGAAGATTCTCGTGTGAAGCAGAAGTATTGCAGTTTCCCACGGTCCGTTAGAATAAATATCTGCCAAGAATTTTCCTTGTTCTCAGTCGACCAGTCAAATTCAGTTAGAGCGCAACTATGCTGCTTAGTGTCACTAAGTTTTAAAGTTTCTGTCTGAATATTAATATGTACTCTTGAAACAGTATTTTATGCCATGTGGTGCGTCGGGATAACCTAAGTGTCGGTCATAGACAAACAAATCGAACGGTAGAAGCATATGTTGAACTTTTGTTTGCGTTCAAAAATTAGCAAATTGTACTTTAAACTATGGGGTGTGGTCTGGCTCGAATCCGTTAATCGAACTTGCAACTTTATCTTCAGAGAATTTGTCTGATGCCATTTCAGTTTGTGTTTTTGCAAAAATCTTCAAGAATATATTGTATATCTACCATCAATAGACTTGTGACTTATATTTTTAGTACCTTTCTTAGTTTGGGGTTTAACAAGTTAAGTGGCGACCAAGTTCCGAATGCAAAGCTAAAGCTGAAAATATCCACGGTATCCATGGTCATAGCTCAGACTGAAGGTTTATGCATAACCCCAACATAAGCACGTTGTCATACAACACCCTGTGTAAGTCATTAACTATTTGTATTATGTCGCATTGCATATAACACATGATACCTTGATAACAGACAAGATTTGCACTAAACACTTTGATATGAGTTAAATATTCCACTTACTTTTTTCAGGGATCGCACTGCTTTAATTGATAGTTCAGTACCAACATTTCGGCGCCCAACCTGGTGCCTTCATCAGGGTTTTCAGACTCGAAATGGTGTGGTTTTCACCCAACACTGTCGCTGAGCTAACTGTTGTGGTTACCGGATGTCAACTGTTCCAGAGATCTTGTCGTTGGAAGTTTTGTGTTGCGAATATGAGCTTGATTATGATTCCCTAATGGCTAAGCTGAAGATGAACCTCCCAATAGATGATATTTCTAACATCAGATGAGATTATTCAAATAATTTTGCATGTTTCAAACTGTCTAGCAAATATGTTTAATGAAATAAACAAATGAAATGAGTGGGGTCACAGAACTACCTGAGGCTTCAGTAAGACGTGAGGCAAGCAATAAGAATCATTATTATCTCACCTTTTGGATGGAGCCATTAACTACTGTGCTACATCTCTGAAGATGCAAGGGAGCCAAAACGGTGGGCATGAGTATTCTGTAATGAAGTTCACAGTCTATAAAAGATTTTGCTGTTTCGCAGCCGTCATACTGGTATAAATATCTTCACAAGATTAATGCTGTGTCACCAATGCTCCTCCTCCTTCCCAATGTTTCAGCCAAGTCTAAGGTCATCTCAGGCTAGAAGCCTCCTGCTGAGTCTGCTAGAGACTGGCGTTGTGGCTGGTGGTGCTCATATTTATACTGTGGAGACTATTGATTTTATGACGAACATAGATTACCCACAGATATGATGTCTGCGATTTAATATCTATGGTTATAGTTGTTTAACACACATTTCAATGCCCGGCTAAGACCATAGCCACCATCTTTGTTAAGGTTGTCTGACTGATGGAATATCTCGATAGCCTCCCTTACTTTTCTTTGTAGGTAACCTTTGGTTCTAGCTAACACTCTTGTATTTTCCCACAGTGTATTATGTTTTTCCTCCAGCTGGTATTTGGCAATAGCAGATTTTGTGGGATACCTCAGACAGGTGTGAATCAAATGTTCCTGCATTCTCACGGCTATGGCTTGCTCGATTTCACATATGTAGACCTTGGCACAATCACAGGTTACTTCATAGATCACACTGCTTTGTAAGGCAGACCTTCAATCTTTGGCCATTCTCAGGTTTTCTGTTATTTTGTTTATACTTCTAAATATGGGTAGAATATTAACTTTCATTAATATTCTCCCAATTTTTTCAGTGACACCTTTCACATATGACAGCATTGCTTTTTGTTATTGGTCTTCACTAGGACAGTTTTTCTTCTGCTTGATGGTCATTGCTTTTGTTATCGTATTAGATATATACCCATTTGTTTTCAGTGATCATTTAATATGTTCTCTTTCAGTTGTTTAATGTTCCTTGTCTGCCACCCTTTATGCTCTGCAGAACAGCATTTTAATCAAGGCTCATTTTTGTGCTGGGGTGCTGATGTGACAAAGCATGGAAGTACATGTATAGGTTTTCAGAATATTGTGTGTCCAATCCTGCCTCCTGGGTACTTTTTCACTAAAACATTTAGGAGAGCCAACTCTCTTCGTGCTCCATTGTAAACGTAATTTTGGGATGGTTATTATTAATATGACCGAGGAACGGGTTCAAATCTTCTTCCCCATGGAGCCGTATCATGAAGGTGTCATCTGCATATCTGAGCCAAATTTATGGTTTCTTCATTGCTGTCTCAATGGCTTTCTTTTTAAATTTTTGCAAAAACAAGTCTGCTAGGATGGGTGACAGAAGGCTGCCTATTGCCACTCCTTGTTGTCTATAGAACTCACTGTTTCAGAAAACTTATTCAGCTCCTATTGTTTGTAGAAGGTAACTTCACTAACAGCCTATCAAATAGAATGTTGACTCTCTTCATTTTGGAACTGAAACCCAAATTTCTGACTGATTTTGACCCTTCAATTTTTTTCCGTACTTAGCTAACAAATGAAAATTTTAAAAACTGATTATAAAATCCATGCTCAAGCTGACTGTGTTAAAGTTAATTCAAAATTAGAAATTCAAATATAGTGAAATATAGACAATGTCTGAGGTGGGACCTCCATTCCTCAGTGAATTCTTTGTCTATTATCTTCATCATACCATTTAGAGGGATGTTTGTGAACAATGACATTATGTCAAAACCTATTAACGAGTCATCGGCTGACTTAATATCGTTAATTTAATTTTTAAGAGAGGCTATCAATATATTCAAACAGCCAAACAACCTTAACTATGATGGCGGCTATGGTGTTAGCCAGTCATGGGAATGTGTGTTAAACAGTAAATAACTCTGTGACTGAAGACATCAAATTCCAAACATCCTACCACTGGGTAATAGATGTTTGTTAGAGAATCGATAGTCTCTACAGCATAAATACGAGCACAACCGGTAACAATGCCAGTCTCTAGCAGACTCAGCAGGGGGCTAGTCCCTTGGAGATGACCTTAGGCTCGTCAAAACGTTGGGAAGAAGAAGGGGCATTGATGATGCAACATTAATCTTGTGAAGATAGTTATACCAAGTTCACAGTCTGCTTCAGTAGTCACCATTACCGGCTAACCAGTAGTAGACGAGCAAAATGTGTGATGCTATTAAGCTTCTCTGTAGTCATTGACTGAGCATATATTGGTGGGAACATAATGTTGACTATGATGGAATATTCCTAAATTATGCTTGCGTGTCCATGCCACACTCCATCCTGGATATGATCTGAACAACAAATGTTGCATTTGCTTTTGTTATGACACTCACTGTATGATCTAATAATAATAAAAACAATTTCTTAATAAACTAATTGAACTTTGACGAATGTGTGTTAAGTGCAGTATGTTGTTTGAGTTATACATGAGGATTAAAGACAGGAGAGAATAAAACTCAATACCTGCCTATCAAATATACTTTCCAGGAAACTTCAGTGTTTTCCAAGTTTAACATTATCATCTTATGGATAAATCAACAGTATGACCAAAATACAAGGCACTCTGTCAGTATGAGATGTCTGATAAGAGGTTAGCTGGTTTAAGGCCCACATGTTGAAAAGATTTTGTCTACATGGAACTTGGATGGCAGTGTACCGAATGTCTGGGTTAAATCCAAAGGCTGTCAGCAGTGCATGTAGAGTGTGGCTTTACAATATTATTGGTAAATGAATTTAAACTAGGTGACTTCTAAGGTGTCTTTCAGTATAGTGGTCCTGCATAGGTGGGCTCTAGGTTTCATTTTCCCCCTTCCTTTATCCTCATATACGATAAGAACTATATTTACCATACACTCATTATACATCTACAAATACTTGGAGTCACTGGATGTATGGAGGAAAAGACCTAGTACAACCCCCAAAAGAGTAGCAGGCAATCTGTTGTACAGAATGCGATATTGTATTACAATGTATGATCATAATTTCTTGTTTACAAAAATTAAAATAATTGTGTCCTTTTTTTGTCACCAAAAAGATACAAACAAGATATTTTAATGTCTGCATTTGCTTGTCAAATTTAAAGATGGGTATGGTTTTTTTATTTCGCTAAATGTCTGGAACGACTTTCCTAGTGCGCTCATCCTGCAATGAAATGGATATCAGAATATTTTGGAAAAGTCAAAGGGCTGGCCATACCACATTTAATCTAATGCCAAAGTTGGAATGGTAAAATGGATCTTACATGTGATGGACCAGGACAGGAACAGATTTAACTCTTTTTTTATTATTTTTTAAATCTTGTTACCATACTATGGATCTAGAGCAAAGGATATGTGTTAACTTCTTTCAAGCATTAATATATTTTTAAATTTTAAAAGGAACGTCACGCTTTAGTGAACAGGTGTTTCCAGTATAGCCAGATGGCTGTATCTTGTATTACTCCAAATTCTAAAAAGAAATTCCTGTTTGCATTGATTTATTATACTGTTAGTTATTACTAATTTTAGAATTTAAAATCTGGTTGTTTTCGTTGCCAGCTGTGACTGCGAGGACGATTGGGAACTTGCAGCCCCATACTACAAGATGTCAGGATTCAGTCCTGTTCATGTAATAGAACGTGTCAGGAGTCTTGAAATTCCAAGGGATGATGATGTTAATCTCAAAAAGGAAAATCAGGTAAAGTTACATCTAGCTGTATCGATTACAGAACTCCCTACTGTTCATAATACAGCACTTACATAGGACTTAAACAGTTCTGTAAATATACTCATAATTTGACAATCCAGACAATGGCATTGGAATCAGGAATATCAATTTAATAGGTAATGGTAATCAGTTCTGTTCCTGGTTTGCATATCCTTAAGCTTTAAAATTATTACCATCGTTTTCATAAACAAAAGTCTTATTACAAGATACTGCAAGGAAAAAAAAAATAGGTACATGATTGAAGTAATCCTAGTTTTTAATGTTACCAGAATTCAGGTTGTCATGTACATACGTCTGGACAAAATATGCTAATTATAAAAGAAAATACTCCAATAATGTGATTTATACCAGCCACATCAATTGGGAATCACATGTATATAGGAGATGAATACTGACATGAAGTCACATGGTTGAAGGATTACAGAATGGCAGATGGAAAAAAAAGATGAACTTGATACCTCTGTGATAGGTAGGTGATACTATGTTATGGGGATGGGTGTAGGATATGGTTAGTATTGGAATAAGTTAAGACATAGTGTAAGGTCATAAAAAAAAAGTCTGGAATGATGTCATATAACAAGAGTATGAAACAATACCGATTTATACTGAAAGATGGAAGTAGATATATCTCTAACAATAATCCATGACAAGTTTCAACAGGGCAGCTCGTTCATTTTGTTCTGATGCAAGTGTACACCCAGATCTAATTGCGTCTCATACAATTTTTATGTTGAGCTCAAAAAAGAGGAGCACTGGTGTTTGAAATTTAGTTTGAAACTCAGCAAAACTGCTAGTGAAATATATGAGATGATTCGGGATGTGTTTGGAGATGAAGCTCTAAGCTGTACCAAAGTTTTTGAATGGTTTTTGTGATTTAAGGCTATTTGAACTTCAGTAGAAGATGATGAGTGTTCCGGAAGACATTTAGCCTTAACCACACCTGAGGCAATTGCCGAAGTCCGAGAAATGATTCATGAATACCTTCAATCAAGAGTGGTGGATCAGCGAAAACGCTCTCATCCCACATTTGGGAGGTTGCAGGTTTGATTCCCTGTCTGGCCATCCAGATTTTGGTTTTCCATGGTTTCCCAAAATTAGGCAAATGCTAGGATGATTCATTCAAAAATGCTATGGCCATATTCCTTCCTGTTTATTGCCACCAGTCCTTTAACACCTCTAATTATCTCGACAAGTCATAAAACCATAAGCGAAAGCATGAAGACCTTCATCTGACAATTCACGGAATCTGCAAAAAGTTTGTATAGATTATGAAACATGCCAGCAAATGGAGGAATTGGGCATACATTAAAACCTAACAAAAATTGTTCTGCACCTGTTGACAAGTAACAAAAAGTAGCAGCACATTGATACTTGTACTGAACTGAAAATTCATGATAGGAATGGAGGATTCTGAAACTCCAATCAGATCTGACATCTTCAGAAATGGTTTTGAAGTCCTTGGATGTGAAAAAAAAATTAAACTCAGATGGAGTAATGTGTGGAAGGATGTATGAAGGTTTCCAGTTGGAGACTTCCAATGTATGCTGGCAACTCGGGAAGAGCGAGTTTAATTGAATAATCTGGGCTTTATTAATTCATGAAAGAGAGGTTGTCCACACAGTGTCGCTAGGTAAACGTGGAAAAATGCTGTTATTAGAGAAGAATTGGTTTAATGTAACTAGAATCATGATTATGAAGTCTGCAGTATCTTCAATCTCAATGCATATATAGGAAATTTCATGGTAGACGTAAAAGTTTTGGACAAGGAATTCACAAAAGAAGATCACATTGTATTTATGGGGGACCATAAAATAGTCGCTTCCGCGGTCATTGTCGATGTTATCATGGCTGTCCGGGCGGAACCATATCAATTCATCTAAATCTAACATTTCAGCAATCATTTTGTGGCTTTCTTCAGAGGACTGTCATGGTTGTGACCATATTTGGTCAAGTTGTAGCCTGCTCTCTGCGTTCATATTATCTGGTCTTTTTTATTTTCGTTTTCAATGCTTCCATTATCTGCTTCCCTGAACCAGTACACACATTTCACTGAATAAGAGAGCATGCCCACTGTCAGCAGGATGTTGTGCTACAGCTTATTTGCTGACGTTGTTATTTTTAAAATGTCTTATGTGTTCACCCAGCCTTTCCTTGACCATCCGTCCAGTCTCGCCATATACACCTGGCCATAGGAACAGGGTATTTGGTAAATGCCCGCTGTCTGCAATTTCTCCCTCCTGTTTTTAACCTTTATGAGCATATCAGAAGTCTTCCTAGGTACTCTATATATTGAATGGATATTTTTCTTCTTTAAAAGACGGCCTATTTTATCCATCATCCCCTGGATGTAGGGTAATACTGCCAGGGGTCTGTCTGTTTGTCTTCTGGCTTCAACTGCCAGTGCTGGAGTACAGGGTATTGTTTGAGATTCAAGCCTTTTAGTGGCCTTATTGATAACGTCATGGCTGTAGCCGTTGGCCAGAAATGTCTCCTTCAAAATTTTCGTTTCAGCAGTTATGCTCGTTTCGTCAATGACTATTGAAGCATGGACGGTTAAAGTTTTAAAATTCCATGCTTCCCTGCTGGATGGTGGTAAGAGGCTGCATACAAATAGCGATTCTTGTGAGTGAGCTTATGATAAACTCTGTGGCCCAGGGAGCCATCTTCCGTCCGCTTCACGATCACATCCATAAAAGGAAGTTGTTTTTCCACCTCAACTTCCACGGTGAACTTAATTTTGTCATGGGCACTATTTAAGTGTTGGAAAAATGCCTGGGGGGATTCTCATCCACGAGGCCAGATAACAAATGTGTCGCTCATGTCAACTATAAAGAAGGTTTCAGATTGTAATTGCTGAAGACTTCATGCTCAAATGTCTCCACAAAAACATCAGCCACAGGAGACAGTGGGCAACCCATTGCTGCTCCCTCATTCTGTTGGTAGAAGTCATTCTTGTATTGAAAGAAGGCAGTCCTAAGGCAGAATTTGGTTAGTGACACCCATCAACATCATCAGGGAATGACTAGAAAATCTCAACCTGCTCTTTGGGAGCTGTATAGAGGTAGAAGTGATTCCAACAATTACAGACCTCTGAAGAAAGCCACAAAATGATGGCTGAAATGTTAGGTTTCACTAAATTAACACGGTTCCACCCAGACAACCAAAATTACAAACTTTAAATTTGTAGGCCTGCTCAAGTATTACGACTAGACCTTGTATTTTTAGATTTTAAAAATCTTATTTTACATGCCTAAAATAAGCTCCATTTGAAAGCAAAATAGCTTCTAAAAATGACCAAATAGGCTATATAAATTGTGTATATATTTATAAAATATTATCAATAAAAATTCATTAATTTAAAAGGTAATGTAGTGGAACAATAGTAAATTTAATTGATTTTAGCTTGCTGGGTTTATCTAAATTCAATAAAACTCTGAATGTGCATTTGTCACAAATTTTACATGATGGAGAATTAAATTTGGAATACACATCTTTTGGATATTTTCTTACTGATACAAAATTTCGCACATTTATATGCACATATTTTTATTATACATGAGTATTTTTACTGTATGTATATTACTTTTATTGGCTTATTTATAAATAGATAGTTAAATTTACTATGCAGATAGTTATGTTAACATCCTCATATTGAAAATTCTACAAGTTGCGTTAAACTATTGACCAAACACGATCAGGGACTTATTTTGAACAGCAAAATGGCACCATTTATATATTTTAAATCAACTTTTTACAATTTAGTTTGTTTATCAATCTAGTGCTGTCGTTGTGAAATGTTAATTTTCAGATTTTTATAAATCTGATGTTATTCTGATATTAATGCACAGTCTTTTAACAGTATCAAGTTAAAGTTTTGAACTAGTGGGGGAACATAGGCCCAAGGCTACGAGACGTTAGGAATATCCCAGGCATGCTTTACTATTTAAATTTGTTTGGTGCTCAGAAGTGAAGTTCACTTTTATGATACTGTGGAACGATGCTTGCTTAGTTAAAGATGATTTGGAGATCAGTACCTTGGGCGTACTGGTGCCTTATGAGAACACATGGCTCACTGCAACCTCTCTGTGTGGCTAACAGCAAATGACCAAGCAATAATGACTTCATACTCATTCACTTGAATTGTTGTAAGTTAACTCTCACCAAGTTTTTGTGTGCCTGATTTAAAAATGATTTTGTTAATAATCAAAAGAAAAAAGTAAAATAGGCAAAAATAGGTCCTAATAACAATTTAGACATTCTTAGGTACTAAAAACCACAAATAACTGCCATAAATGTGCACACACACACATATATATATAGGAATTAAATTAGGATAAGGTTTATGGGAGGTGGGTGATGTGGGAGACTGCCTCATTGTTAACAAAGGGCTCGTCCTGAAAATTTCTTTATCAGTTGTGTTTTTGTTTTTGCTGTGTATTCGTGCCCCACATCTATCATCTAAAGTGGTGGCTCATTTCTCTATCCTAATTTAATTCCTGTTCACTACTTAGCACCTTTGATTTTATATATATATATAGAATGTTATTTTTATGTATTTCAATCAGGAAAAAAAGGGATTTCATTCTAAAATCTGAGATCTAATAATGAAGTTTCATCAAGTCAATGAACAACAGGTTGTAGGAGAAATAGGATTAGCAGAAAAAAGATACTTCTGATATTGTGTGGAGAAATAGATATGACTTGTTACCAGAGTCAGGCAGGGAAGTGCCTCGTGTAGATGTAGGAATAGATAATGTGCAGTAGGCTTATAAGAATAGGAGAACAGAAGAAGAAAATAGGAAGAAAAAGTTTATGCTGCCAGGTAGTAGCCATGGAAGAGGTATAGGCCATCTTCTGGGATATACGATCACGTTGTAGGGATTTCACTGAGAAGGATAGAGTAGTGATAGTGGGAGGTGTGGGAGTGTAGAGAGTGACGTAAGGAAGTTGGTGAAGGAGGCACAGCATACCAGGGTGGAACTCGTGCAGGTCTTGAATTGCTATAATCAGCCACAGTTGAACCATGCTCTGGGGCGTATAAACATGGAGACTGAAATGCTTCTTGGGAAAGGCATTAGTTCTGTCTTGGGCGTTGTGCCTGTGGACTCCATTGGTAGGT
Organism: Vandiemenella viatica; assembly: GCA_031002005.1. Classification (NCBI taxonomy): domain Eukaryota; kingdom Metazoa; phylum Arthropoda; class Insecta; order Orthoptera; family Morabidae; genus Vandiemenella; species Vandiemenella viatica. Next base: position 257,926,110 of record CM061921.1, read on the forward strand.
GAGGTTTCACTATGCATAGCCTACACCTAAATAGAAGGGGCAAGGGAATACTTTCTGAGTTTTTAGCTAAATATGTCAGCAAATCCACTTCCAGCTCTGATGACTGCCTTTTTTTAGATTAGGGACTGCTGTTGAGGGGATACAAATAAGTGATTTAAGGGATAGCAATTGTAGATGCAGAATGGGAAAAATCGCCAATGCTAAAGAATGGGAAGATAAAGCTGTTGAAATAATAACAGACAGGGGTACAACTGAAAAGTATTGCATAAAGTATCACAAAGCTGATAATAAGAGTGTTACTGGTGATCTGTAAAACTATAATGAACAAAATAATAGAATTTGAAAACTTAATAGAGATGTATGAACCACAGGTTTTCCCCAATGGTTACAGAGTATACCACAGAGATAGAGGAGCAATTGGTGGAGGTGTATTCATATTGGTTAACAAAGATTACTAAAGTTCTCTTGTGTTCATAGATCATGACCGTGAGTTACTAGGTGTAGATTTCTGGTATGATAAAAAACAAAAAATCATGATGTTTGATGCTTCCTGGAGTAAAGGATGAATGATGAAGCTGAGACCCTTTCACAGAAACTAAATTCTTATTTACAGTTCAGGGGTGAGTGTAGAATGGTTATTATCAGTGGAGATTTAAATTTACCTGGTATGAGCTGGCTAGGAAATAAGATTAATAACACAGTGGAACAGAGATTTGCAAATACCTTAGTAAGGGAATGAGGTTTAACATAAGTTGAAGAGCAGATCACAAGGGTCCCAAATATGTTGGATATCTTTCTAATAAAACTTGGTGAAAATCTTAGGAGGTTTCAAGTAATAGAAGTAATAAGAGAGTTCTGATGGATATTAGGGGATTTATAAACCAGTTGCTAAATTGAAGGTGGATATAGGTACAGTTATAAAAAGGCACAAATATTAGAATTAAAGAGATATTTCAGGGAACAGTTCAGCAAATGGAAGGATGGCACAAGTACAGTTAAGGTTAAGTGGGAACAGTTCAAGGAGATAGTAAAAGAGGTGAGGAAATATTTATTCAAAAATAAAAAGTATAGAGAAGTACAGAACCTACATACTACAACAAGATGGTCAGAGGTTAAAAAGATTAGTGAGAAGAGCACACTACAGAGTTAAGAGACAGCAATGCAGTAGAGAATGCTTAAAATGTTTAAACAAGCAATTAATAACACCAAAGGGGGAGCTAAGGATATGTTTATGAAAAATATCATTGGTGCTGGGTGACCACTGAATGATGCATCTAGAAATTTCTATGGCTATGTTAGAAAACTTAGGGGAAGGGAAGGTATTCAGACAACTGTAGACAAGTATGGAGAAGGAGTTACAGGGGATTTGGAAATGGCAGAGATATTGAGTGACTGCTTTAATGAGACTATTAGGGACTATCATCCTGGGATGGAAGGGAATAAATCAGTGTAGCATCTCCATATAAGTAGAAATGAGGGAACTTCAAAGTTCGAAATAGATCCTGAGGAAATAATGAAGGAACTCTGGAAGCTAATAAAAAGTGCAATGATACCAGTGTAGATAATATTACTACAGATGTATTAAAAATGGTGGGACCCGATATTGTATCTTACATTGAAATTTTATTTAAAGTGAGTCTGGAATCTTCCTGCTTAATGGTGGACTGGGAAAGAGCGATAGTAGTACTGGTTCGTAAAGGAGGGGCAACCAATAGGATTAAGAACTACAGGCCAATTGGTTTGACATCAGTAACAGACAAAATGATTGATAGATTGATATGTAGCTAGGTCAGAAATGTCTGAGAGGAAAGAAACTGGTTTGTAAATCGACAACATGGCTTTAGGCAGGAATATGCATGTGAATCTCAGGTGGTGGGCTACATGCAAGATATTTCCGATGAATTGGAAATTCATCTGAAATATCTTGGCATAACATTTGTTGATAAACTCAATTGGGCAGAACACATTGGGCAGGTTGAAGGAAAAAGTTTCAAAATCCTTCATTTGCTGGAAAGAGTGATGCAAGGTGGTACCAGAGAAGTTAAGGATTTTTGTTACAAAACTTTCATCAGAGAATTGCTTCAGTATGGTGGTGTAGTTTGGTACCCACATTTTGGTTATACAGGAGTTGAAGGTGTGTGCAAAGGAAAGCAGTTAGATTTGTTTGTGGAAATTACCACAGGACTCACTCAATAACTGAAATGATAAAGGAGCTAGATTAGGAGTCATTGAAAAAAAGGGGGAGGGAATGTACAAGGCGTATGCTGGTGTTGGGGCTTGGAAGGATATTGGTCAAAGAATTCGGAGTAGCACACGGAAGAGAAAAGATGATCGTGGGCAAAAGCTGGCACTTATTTTATGCATAACGGATTTGGAAGATTTTCTTTTGTGGGTTAGTGTGTCAGGGAGTGAAATAAGTTACCAAGGGAAGTGATGAATAATCTACCAAAATCGCTGAACGAATTTAAAATTAAATTTTGTAAATTGAAAAAGTAGATATGTGAGGAATTTAATGCTGATAGTATAATAATTAAAAATACTAAGAAGCATGTAATTAGATGATTAGGGAAATTGCCATCATAGTGTGTGCTTCATCACAATTTAATTCATTTCAAATTCAACTAAAAAACAAATGAAGTATTGGAATGGGTTCTTTGACATCCTGCAAATTCTCATTTTGATTTGATAGATTGTTTGAAGAGACAGTTATACTCGCCATGGAATAAACCTGACTTTTAGATGCAAATAGAAGCTTTTGTTTCTTATTGGTGATGATGTCACGTGTTGACCGAGCGAGTGGCGAACTTACCCACTGTGGTTCCGTCCTAGCATCTACTTACTGTCGGCTAAGGTACTTCTGGTTTCCAGTCGGCATCTGTAAGCTCCTGGCTAGGATAAAAACACATGCACAGAGACTTAATTTGCGTAAAATCAGGATGTAGGTGCTCCTTGAAATGATATGAAGAGTTTTGGCTACTTGATTTATTATTGAAAGTGGCGGCGTGGTACAGTTACATGTGATTGGTACATGAAATCGGTGTGTCCTGATATTGGAATAGTGGACCATAGGATCCAGTGTTAATGCAGTGGGCATTCCAAGCCAGCAGAGGGAGAAAGATAGGAAAAATGCCTAAAATGGCCTAATTGGATGGTAACAGGTCTGCCCCACGAAATTTCATATCACGGACTGGGGCGAATGGTGTGTGCAAAGAGGCGCCCTCGATTCTGGAAGGTGGGGAAAGCCTTCCTGTCATTGGCTCTTTGTCACGACGAACCTGCGTGTGGTTCACGTGCTCATAGTGTGTAAGCCTCGTGTACCCGTCGTGCTATACAGTGTTCCCAAAGTAAGGACTGTCAGACCAGCGTCCTTGGCGGGGGTGTCGTATATGAGCGGTGTAACCTTCGTACTACTGTGCTGGCTTGGAAGCACTCCGCCTTCATTACCGCTAAACTCTATACTAAAATCTATACAAAAATCAGCTACCGCGACAATGAGAGCGAAGGATGTTAAGTGAGTGAAATTAAACTGTCTATAGACTGTGTTGATCAGAATTCATTCCCTCAAATAAATAAAAACGTATCAGAAATTGTAACTGACTTGCCATACATCCTGATACAGTAAACCATTGCAAAAATTCAAATGAAAGTCTTTGAACCACTATACCACATCAGAATGAGAGATGACATTTTAGTAAAATTAGTTAAATTATCTTATGTCTAGAAGAGATTCAGAATTGAAGAGAGGTAGAAGTAAATGTTTTGTTTTTCTCAGAACATCATCTGCCTGACTTGAGAATTACTAAGTTTTTCATTACAATATACAAATTAAGCATTTGTTGTTGTGGATTTAATATGGTGGAGGGGGAGTTGCCACATTTGTTAGAAAGAAGATTCAATACAGTAAGTGCTGTGTAGAACTTTGAATGCTGTGTTACGAAACTGGAGTATTGAAAATAATATCTCAACGTTATAGCAATCTGCAAAGCCTCAAGTGGAAATTTCAGTCCATGTTTAGTACAGATAGAAACACTGTTCCAAAGTTTTGCAAATAACAAACAATAAGTGTAATGTGCTGATTTCAGTGTTGACTTTCTCAACTGCAGCAACAAGAGACCAGTTACTGAAGTATTGATGTGATCTGTCTCTTTAATTGCAGTTCTGTAATAGATAGCCTTTTGTGAATTAATTAATGGTGTCTCTGATTCTGAGGCCCAGCTATTTTATACCATCTCCAGATTGCTGCAAAAAAGAAAAAAAAGTTGGGAATAGCAACAGAATTGGGAAGGGGGAGTTAAAAGGTGCTGTATTACAGAAGTATGAATGAAAACAATATAAAACATTTCGTAATTCATTTATTCGCTTGAAAACTGGACACTAGACAGAAGTGAACACTGGATCTTAATTCATATTCAATTTCCTTCTAACACATTTTGAAGGATGCTTAAAAATGGAATCTTGTTGAAACACCAAACTGCAGTTCTATTTCTTAATATTGGCATTAGTACTATTTTCTTTTTAAACAAGTGTAATGTGTTCCTATGTAATAGTCAGTTAACTCTTCTTGTATACTATTGAAGATAATGTAACCTTTATGGCTGATAATATATTTTATTTTTGTATGCAGTGGGTGATATTTTGAATTAAAATTTTAGGTATCTCTTGAAATCAGCTACAATGAACATCTTAACTAAGTGAATTTTTGTGATTCAAATATATCAGCCATTAACAATAATGCAGGTGTTTCAGCAGAAATCTTTATTTGACAATTTAGATGGCATGCAACATGATATTTTGTCTTTGAAGAATTGCCATGAAAGCAGAAAAGACTTTTAAAAATACTATTCCTTTCTATTTACAATTATTCGTGCTCTCAAGTTATCATGTACTGTGACCAGTCAATTATAAATGAGATTTTTGAAGTTAATGTGGGATACTTTGTCATGCCTAGTACACATTTGAAATGAACATATTGGCGTAGTGAATGCCATGCCCTTGTTTTTATGGTTGTTTTGTTTGCTTATTATTGTGATGAGTAATCAGAAGTTTCATTTATCCATTGTAAAATTCATAATTATTAAGTTTATAGTGGATGAAGGTACTAAAAAGGAGGAAAAATTGAACACAGAATGTGTGCCCAGTTTGGAAATGATACACTTTTGAAGCCTCAGGTGTTTATGTGATATAAGGTCTTTTGTGAACTAGTTTCTAACCTCACTCACATGCATCATTCCAGAACAAACATCACGTTACAGTTATTTATGAAAATTTAAGAACATATTTTATCTCTGGATGGTGAAGTGTTGATGTTGCATACCACTCTGAAATTTTGTTAAAGGTTGAAGGGCTACCAGTCCAAAAGACACAGAATTCCAGTCCACAGCATTCTGCTTCTGCACAGTAACATTCATCCCTACACTGCTGCTGTTATGCTAGAAAACTTTGGAGAACTGCACTGTACTGCTTTGGATCATCTTCTCTGTGGTTGATATTTGGCACTGTGGGTGGATTCCACAGAAAAGATATAGATCAAAAGGACTTTTTCATCGATGATTAGGTAGAAATTACAATTGGCTATTTGCCTGTCCAGCAAATTTTTATAAAGGAATTAAGAAAGTTACACTCACAATTGATGGCAACTGGTAGAACGAGTTTATTTGCTGGATATTTTTTTTTGTCTTAATATAATTACATGGTACTGAACTGAATAAATAAATTTTTTCCACTTACCATGTCAATGTTACTGCACTTGATGCATTACCATTTTGCGCTCTGGTCCAGTCTTTTGCTCATACCAAGGCATGTGTGTAGATCATATCAACATTTCTTGACAAAAATATCTCTTGCCTTTACTTGGCAATAAATGCAAGGTGGCTTTGATTCTAAGGTTATACATATGAGCCCGGTCATTTTCACTCTTGTTCATGCAGAGTTGTCAATTCTTGGCCATGTTGCTATTTTAACTCCGCCCAACAGTATCTTTTATGGCAGCCAATACGAGCCTAATACTGCCATTGTTGATCAGATCCTCTAACAGAATTTCCCACAGACAGCATCATTCTCTTTTTGTTACATGTGTCATTTGCATATAAACCAAATAATGATGACTTTCCCTCTGCAGTTTACTGCTTTACTTGAAGTGAAGCATTTGAGTGATGAATGTGTTATATTGCCTTATAATACTGATTCAACAGAGTTTCTGAGTACATTACTGCAGTAACACATTTTGTTCTTGCACCAATAAACTTGATTACAGATTCCCCCCCCCCTCCTCCAAGATCGTGTGGATGGATTCTGAAATGGTCTCTATGTCACAAACAGATAAATAAGAAAAACAATTTTTCAAACATACTGCTTCAGTTTTGTTGAAATCACTCCAGACCATGGCCTAATTCATGACAGTTCCTAGCACCCACTCTTTTCTTTCCCCAATTTCCTCAATGTTTACAAGCCATAAAGCAGTTCTCATAAAAAAAAATAATGGGGGGGGGGGATACTACCCTTTTATTGGAGTCGAAATGAAAAATGGACAATCTGCTTTCTCTTCCTATACTAAGCAGTTCGCTTTATTTCATCATACAAGTTTCAACATTGCTTTGTATATTCTAATATTTGTCTTCCTCTACATTTCTTACCTTCAGTAGATCTGTCTGTTTAAAAAGTTAACCAATCTCACATGTCATAAAATATGACCCACCATTATCATTGGTTTTGAAATATAAAACTCTGTGATGATGCCTTTAGTTAGATAGCAAAATAGAAAATATTGTCTAAAAGAGAGAATGAGTTTATTGTTGCACTGAAGATGTTAAGCAGTAGAAAATAATCTTATGTTGTGGAACTAAACTACAAGTGATGGGAAGTAGGATGAGGAAATGTTTTGCTTACTGTGTATTCATTTTTGAGTTCTGTATGGCCAGTTGCACTTGAATTGCTATAGTGTTAAACTGTTAATGATGAGATCAAACCACTGCAGAGTTAATAATATAACTGCTTTGAGTTTCAATTCTTGTTTTCAGATTAAAGGATTGATGAAGTACCTGAAAACAAGTTTGCTTCAAATACAGCAAGGACCAGATACAACATTTAGTCCATCCACTCAGGAGTTAACTAGTACTGTACTTGACATTTTTGAGAAATATGATCCAGCTGAAGTGTCTACTTTGGTACTACATTCTAGTATTCTAAGAGAATATGCAACAGACAGAGTTTTGAACATAATGAAGAAGCAGCTAAGTGTAAGGTATATGCTTACCTTGTTTTAGTCTCAGATAGTAAACTGCACTTGTAGAACATCTTAGTTGTTTGTTAGAAAATACTGAAAGTCTTTAATATGATGACAAATTTAAGTATCAGGTATATAAATGCTTATGGCCTAGCCCTTGTGTACAGTTCTTTGCTGATTAAAATTTAACATGTTTGTATTCTGTTCTTTTGTAAAACCGTATTTTTTGTTGTTGAAGACATGGAAAGGCTCTTGGATGTTTTCAGAATGTGAAGTTTTGTTTCATGACCTGACTTTTTTCTTTTCTCTTTTTTCCCTTAAAAATCTTTCTTTTATTTTTGAGGAAGTGTATATTAAATGTAGTTACCAGGCACTTCTCTAGATTCTGAACAAATGTAAGCTACAGGTCCTATGTTGTATTAGGAAGTCAGTTCCACTGTTGGATCAAGGTAGCTCCTTCTGTGAATTTTCTTGGTACCTTCTCTAGTATTGTGAGTTTTACTTTTTTCAGAAATAATTTCAGTTTTTGGTATAATGTCTGCAGAGACCAAACTGAAAGGGTGTAGATAAATAAAATGGACTGCAATTTTCCTTTTTGACTCCAAATCTGCAGCAGTTCTTGGACATGGATCACCCACAGTTCTGTATCCATTTTTCAATCTTCTTATATTTTGAATTCTGACTGTCTCCTGAAAATTGGGTTAATATCTGCAGGTTTTGATCCTGGAGCATCTTTTCCATCTGAATTATCTTGTTGTAAACAACGTAAGTCAGTTATATTTCTGACTCTCCCTTATTTACTGATCTTCATAGACTTCCATATTAATTAGTTTTGATACAAAATTGATCATTTCACTACATTGGTTGCAGAAAATTGAGTAACAAAAATTTACTATCACTGATTAAGCAGATAAAAAAGGGGTCACAGTGGAAATAAAAAAGAGTGGTGGGTTAGAGTTGTATTAACTTTTTAGACCAGAAATGACGAGAACTTCAGTTCATATGCTAGTGTTTAGATGAGCCAATATTATCTGCCAGAACCTTGGTGGTTCAAACAGCAATGTAAATGCTTTCACATTTCTTGCTGAAGCACTTTAATATTAACTAATAATTACAGATGGGAAATTAAAAACGAAAAGAAGCACTGAACTATTTTTCTTTATATCCTTTGATTCACACAGAAAACTGTGAATACAGATTCATTGTTTCATACCAAGAAGTTAATGTTGCAAATGACTTTAATAAGATGTTGGGGGGAAATGGTAGTCTTGTTTAACACTATTTACTGTCATGCAAGTAATTCTTTAAAGGTGTGCCACTGAATTGTGTTATGGAAACACAATATTCCAACAGCTTACTCTGTCATCTTCTTCAGGCTTTACTCCATCTACACAGCTCAACAGACCTACAGCTTCTGGTTCAGTTGACATTACCACACCCCTTTTATCACATTGGTTCACCCACCAACCCCTACACAGCACCCAGCATGTGATTCTGTCTGGGTTCTGCACCTTAGTGAGCTCACGTGTGCCATGCTCTGGTTTCCAAGATTCACTAAGACAAAGGGTGCTATTCCTTTTAATGATTTTGATGAATTGTGTTTCAACAGTTTCCCCTGATTACTGAATCCCAGAATTGTGAAGTCCTGTCCAGTAAGTTCAGAGGTAACTGACAGTTTTGATGTATCATCTTAAGCCATTCTTGTTCCATTGAAGGATACACTTGACATAATACGCCATCAATTTGAACCAGTAGCTGTAGAACAATTTGAACATAAACTAACCTACACCTATTTCATGTACAAAGCAGGCTCTTATGAATAGGTTAACAGGTTTGCTATTGAGCCCTTACTTTCTCCTATAGTTACTAATTCACACATGGAGGATTTCAATGAAGAGATCTTGACGGTTTCATGCCTTTCTGATTTTTCTGATATGTTGACACGCTGGGGCACGGATCTCGAAAGAACCACATGCTGGGTGTGGCAGCTGAGCCATTGTTATTAAAAGGAGCATGGCACTGTGAGCTGAACCAGAAGCTGTCATTCTATTTACTTGTAAAGATTAGTTATAATTGACGAATGCAGCAGAGCCAACAATTGAAATATCACAACACAAACCAGTAATAATCCTGTGAAGATTCATTATAAACATTGCCAGGAATGGCTCTGTTCTTACATAGTTACTTTCATGTGAGATTACATTTAGAACTCATGCCCTCACATATTTTGATTCTGTCTGTTTCATTTACCATGACATATCCTCTGCTCTCCTCTCCTCAGCATACCTCTCCGAAATAAATATTTTTTTTGCCTTTGCAGGCCTGTACCAAAACCAAGTGATGCTTTGGCATTAGTGTTGTTATGCATACAGAAGGGTTCGACAGAACAAGCAAATGCAGTGTTAAATTCTTTTGATGCAAATGAACTCTGCTCTATTCTTACTGAAAATACAGCTCTTCTGTTTGAGCTGACCTCCCCTGTAAAAAGTGTTTCAAAAGTTGATACCGTTTATAACAGGTAAATAAATTGCTTCATTCCATTTGTTTTCATACTCTGTTTTTATTTAGTATGAAAAATCAGTACAAAATATCACATTTCACTTAATTATTTTGATAATTCTTGGTGATGCAGTTCCTTGCTAAAGCACAGGACAACAATCCAAACTATTGAAGGTGCAATTTTTTTGTGTAGTTTAAATTTGATATGTGAAATAGTTTTCTTTATACTGCTTTTTTTAAAGCATATGTATGATATGTGTCTCATTCAAATTGATAAACTGGAATAGTCACATAATTCTTTGCTTTAAATAGTTTTTCACCAACAGAAATTTATCAATAGCTCATAAATGTTTATCAGGAGTCTTCTCCTTCATTTTCAACTGTGAAGAAATAGGCGACTAAATTTAAACAAGGCCACACATCTCTTGAAGATCCAGTTGATGGACAACTGAAAACGGCAACTACAGATGAACTCATCGAAAAGGTGTACAATATTGTATTGGATGTTAGATAATTAAAGTTGTATTACATAGCTGAGGCTACAGGCATATCAGAAGAAAAGGGGTGCAGATGTTTTACATAAAGTATTAAATATGATAAAGCTTTCTGCAAAACGAGTGCCACATGCAAAAATGAATTTCTCAAAAATGTTTGGACCATTTTAAAAAGAATCCTAACAGTGGCTGTTACTAATAAACAAAATAGTAATCGAAACAGTGAGTAGAAGCAGGTAACTCTGTATTCTGTCATAGTTTCCTGTGATCCAAAGGGATTCTTTTTTATTGGTTACCTTGAAAGTGGTAAAACCATAACCTGTGAAAACTACACAAGGCAAAGTTGTGATATATTATTGTACCAAATTGCTTGTGACACATATTATTCCAGACATTGCAATGATTGTGCAGATATATTTAGACACCAGCCAGAAAAGCACAGGGAACTGCTTTCGGGGCATCCTCGTACATATGTGTCCCGTCCAAAGATACACAGCATTAGTGGCTTCTATAGCTGTGGCCAGATCTATTGGCAGGTGGCCTCAAATGCACCATTGCCAATCTATGCACTTAACAGTTGTATTCACCTCTTTACTTGTAGTAATAGTTTGTACTGTGATTCAAATAATTTATAATCACTTATTTTGTGATAAAATATTAAAGTATGTCATTTCATTAATTAAGTTATGAAAGTGCAGATGCATTTAGTATGTTTGAAGGTTACAAAAGACCTGTCATTTATTTACCATTCATTAAACCTAAAAAATTTGATTCTAGAAGCCACTATGTCGTTTCGGTCAAGTGAAAATCAAGTTCCATCATTCTGACACCTGAGTTTAAATCCAATATTGTTCAATATATGTCTTACAGATTATACAGATTCTGAAAAATTTATCAAAAGACACACAAGCTGCAGCACAAATAGCCAGTACATGCCCTGAATTTTTTCGCACTATGGTTGTTTTTTGAGGTAACAAATCACTACAGCTTTTGATTTCATGACTATCAGTATATTCATATTTTTCAAGACTTTCCTCACCAATGTACATCTTGATAACAAAATTTCACCATCATTGTCCACAAGAAGTTTGAAATATCTATACTCGTTGTGAATGTTAGATTTACCCTGCCAAGAGACTCTGTTGTCTTCTTCAGTCGCAATGGTTCTGCTGTCAATGACATGTGTCTTTCTGGAGTTGTTAGTACTTAAACAACTGGAGTAGGGGAATAAGTCTCTCCCTGAATATCCATTTTTAGTAGCTAGATACTCTTGCTAAGTTAGCCTAATTATAAATTACTGCACTTTTTGTTCAGTAAAATTATTTCATTAAATTACTATAATTAATAAATAACTAAAACGAATTATATAATATCACATGTAAAAATTGCACATCACCATAAATTAAAACTTCCTCTCTTGAGCATGCTGAACCTCACACTGAAACACTTTATAATTCCCATTTACAGGTTCACTAATTTTTTGTGTGTTGAAAGGGAGGTGGAAGGTTTGCAGTTGGGTAGCTAGCAGTTGCCATTCGTACTAGCCAACACAGGACGCACAGCGTTGCAATTTTCAAGTGAGTGCAATGCAAGATTGTTCCCAAGTGAGGCAACAACATGATCACACACACCCACCAATTCGTTTGGCCACAGCTATAGCAAGTGGATTTATTGGCACATCATAAAAAGTGAAAGCCAGCTTTGGCTATACAGAGGAGTTTTACGTGGGATATTTTAATATTGGCGGCATTGGATTAAACACACAGGAACATGAGAACTGTTGCAATGTTGCAGTGATAAGTTTCAAGTCCACAATTCTAAGACACTGTGTTCCATTCTCTGAAGCCTTGCTGTCACAAGAAACAGGTTCAAAATGTTCTGTGTCAATGATAAATATGATTTTGGAGCATTGGACATATGAATGTTGAATGCAAATAACAAGATTTGATTTCTGCATTAGGATCTTATGTGTGTTCTTTTCTGTTTTTATGTGAGATGAGCTAGGAATGCATAGCTCTTGACTGACCACATTCAACCCTTCTGATAGCACCATATGGAAACCACATTGACATGAATCATAGCAGTAAAAGAAGAGCATATTTCTGTGGCTGTGCATCGTCGGAGACAGAACTCTTGATCTTATCAGTGAGGGCGATGACATGCAGTACCAAGGACATGCAGTTGGGCCTCCCCTGAGAAAACTATGTCCCGCTACCTGGAGCTTTGACTGGCTCCCTGATCTGGCTGTCCTTTGACCATGCCCAGCTGGGCATGGTCACCGCTAGGTCTCACTGTCAACCAACTCCACAGGATTATCACAGCTGACTGACAACACAGTTTAGGACAGTAAAACTGTGTTTTTACAACATTGTTCATTGCAGATAATGTGCACCTGTAACTCACCATGTTTGGTTAACACTGATAATTGAAAAAATGATAATAATTCCATGTGGTCGTAATGACCTCGTGACAGGATTTCTATTGGCTGCACATTCCGACCCTGTCTTAACCGCCGTAACCTAACCCGGTAGTCCTACTGGGTACAGGGGATCTACAGTTTAACGTGGATTCTGCAGCACGGAAGCATTCTGGTGTACTTCACATTATACAGCAAACTGTGCCAGAGGTGTAGGTTTTGTTAAGAGCCTATGAAAATCCCCGCCAAAACAGGAGTTCGAACCGGGAACCTTTCAAACTCCAGTCAGACACCTTATCCACTGAGCCACGAGACCGCTCTGATAATTGATTCTCATGTGCTACATAAGTTCATTCAATAGTGATCTGCAAGATTAACTTAATTTTATGTTAGTAAATTGTTCATTTAATGTCTTTTCATTGTTAAATAAAGCCCTGAGATTTGTTGTTTGCTTTTATGTTTCTGTTGCTTATATTTGAACTTGCATCCTGAAATAAGGATATGTTTCACTGGAAAGGTATCTTCTGTATTAAGCTGGATATGTTTTGTTACTTTGGGAATTGTATATTGTAATGATGGTTAATGTTTAATTAATAGTTGAACCACACACTGATATTGTTTATATTGCAGCAGGAAAAATGATACTGTAACAACATTTTCAGAACTCTCCATAGTTCTGATGAATTCTAAACCAAAAGTCCTTGCACATGTGCTGTCAAACTTGGTTTCTTCACAGCATATGTCTCTTCAGGAGGTTTTAAATGTAAGTCTCCTCAGTATATAGTGTTTGCAGTATTGTAAATGAGAGTAAGTGTAAGAAATGAGTTGCGGGACATGGCAGGTATGATTTAAATAAAAATTTGCCGATAAATGCAATCAGAATTCTTTCAAATATATGCAGAACAAAATCAGCCAAAATGAGAAGGGGAATATGATGTTTACTGAGAACAAAAGAGTTAAGAGGTACAATAAGAAAGATAGCAGCTCCAGACTGAATCTGTGCTTTTATTGAATGTATAGATGTTAGATTTAAAAACCAATTCTTCTCTATTGTGTTAAAAGTTCTGTAGCTGTCAGAAAGTCTCACACAATTGCTGTAAATTAAAATCAAAATAAGCATTGCTTCCAACCTACTTTATGATAAAGTTCACTGCTACCTTACTCTGTACCCTTAACCTTTCTTAACACTGTTATAATGTTACATGTAAATTTCAAGGTTCAAATTTTCCGTGCACGTGTCTAGACGTGACATCTCTCAGAATAATGTACACTAATGTTTAATAAACCTCAAAATTCAAATAGTTATTGAGAGGGTATTACTCCCCACTTTCTCAAATGGTATGATAAGGTAGCTTTTAAATCAGAAAATATGAGACGCAATTTACTTTATATGTATAAAGTTCAAGAGGTACATCCGGGCTCCTCATAAAAAGTAGCTAAGCCACATTAAATGACAAAATTTAAAAAAATTACTAGTTAGTGATATTCTGAACATCTCCTGTGGCCATTACTAAGGTGACATTTTACTAGCTACAGGAAAAATTCTGGCAAATAAATAGGCACAGCTACTAGTTTTGAGAACATCAAACAGTGGCCAAAACAATTGGTTATTATTATACACAATTAAAACTTATTTAATACTATTTGGCACTAAATAGAAATAATCATTGTGTTTTTAATGTTTCCACTTTCACAGGTCACCTGGCACATCCTCGTCCAGAGGCAGTGCTTATTTTGAAAGTGAGTTTCCATGTAGTAATGACTTGCTAAGCATATCACAGGACCAGATGTGATTCATTTGTGAAACTTGTAACTTTTGTTCTAGGTGATAAGTGTGCTTCTGTTTGTGAAATTTGTAGTTTATGAGACAGAGATTAGGGACAGACTGACTGTGGAAAGCCACTTAATAACCACAATTATTACAGCCGATATATGCAATCTGTGATTTGAACCTTAGCCCATTGTACCACCCTGATCCAGTTTGATGGCACTTGAATGCATACAAAATGGCATTTGGCATATCAGCACACATTAATGTTATCCAATCAAAATTTTAAATACCAAAATGTATTTATCACAATTACAAAGTTTGACTTGTTTATTGAGAACCATTTCATATGACATACAGAACAAAACACCACACATTAACAAACCAGTATCACATAGCTACAATAAATTAAACTTTTAATTTATTTAATTAGTGGAAGATTAATTGAAGGAAACATTAGACTATTTCCTGTTCTTTCCAGATCCTGAAGTTCTTTCAAGATGTCTGGTTTGAGGATATTTTTCTATTTATGTCTGTCAGTTAATTTTAATTAGGACACTGATTATTAGGTTTCCATACTTTCTGAATGAAAAATAGAACTCTAATTGAATCACTCATTTCTCTGTTGTCTGTCACAGCCTCACAACTTCTGAATGCTTTAACTTAGAAATTTGTGGATGCACTCTGTTTACTAACTTTAACATGATTATAATGTAAAATTTGAAAAAAAATTTGTTTGGGTGGAAATAAGTTTTGGGTGTTTACTGGAACTGAAAGAACTTTTTTCTATAGATGATCATAATCACAATCAAATAAAAGTTGGAAACCTCAAAATGTTTGGATTTTTCTTTTTTTTCCACAATTTTTGTGTGTTTGTGAAAAGCCAAAGAAACTAATCTTCTCTTTATTTCCAAAATTTATAGCTATATCCAGGCTCTATAGATTGTAGGAAAACTGTATTGATCTTCCTGGAGTTTACAGTTTTCACCAAATGAGTAATTTTAAAAAGTATGATACTTCAAAAGATAATTTTTTCAACAACATTTATTCCATCTATGGTCAACCTGTCCTGGTTTCCTGAACAAATTAACACTGTCTCCAAGTTAAGGGATAAAGCAAATGATTACCAAAAGAAATTAGTACTAATTAGATTAAAACAAATTACTGCTTCATACTTCATTTACAATAGAACATCAATAATCTGAACATTATTATTGATATTCAAAATGTCAATTATCCGAATACCTTTTTTATTTTTTACAAAATATTCACTATTTTATGGAAATGTCAACTTCTTTTCTATATACTGTACATTACACCCTTGCGCTTGTTGCATTTGGGAATTACACTAACAAAGAACTAGGTACAATGACTTTAACCCTGATAAGTGGCATCTTTCATTGTATTATCACCTATGAATCCTCATTACCAGCTGGATACTTGCTTCAATGTTAAATGTTTGTTGTAATTGCAGTGTGACATCAGTTATGAGTGTAATATAACGGTCTTTCAATGTGCCAGTAGTTTTGAGTGTGTTATAAATCTAAAAACTGAAGTGTTTGCCCTGCTCCTTTGTTATTAATTTGAAAGTTTTTCAATATGGTCGTTTTTAGAACAGGCTACTTTAGAAGTCAGTCACAGATGTGATGGGTGTAAGTTCCTTTTTGTTGTGTGGGTGATTTTTTGTGTTCTGTTGGCTTCTTTTGCTAGGGGTTAAGTGTACCTACAGTTGACAGTACACTTAATGGACATGAAACTCTATCAAGTTTGAATTTGGGGAAATACGATGATCCGGAAAACCATGCTTAAAACCAGCAATGTAGTCAGATTTACTTGTCAATCTGAATGAGTCCAAATGTTCAGTGATGATCTCATTTGTCATTGGTGAACAATTTTTGTAGTGTGCGTGTGCTTACCATAGCCAGAAGTGCATATCTTGTTAGCAAAATTGTAATGTCAGGAAGTACCTTAACTACAGTTACTGTAAGTTGGCTTTACTTTCTGTTGAATGTGAATATGTAAATGTGATCATGGTGAAATAAATAAGCATATGCATTTGTAGTTTAAATGAGAAAAATATTTATATTGTATTCAAATTCTTACATGTTTCTTATACCAACTTGGGTATCGAATTTATGTTCCTCACAAAAAAATTGTGCTTTAATCGTAAACTGAATGAACCTTCATTCCTTTCACAACAGAAAGTTTTTTTTTTTTAAATATGGTATGGTGTGGCACTAGAAACATAGAATTGACCAATTGTGTCAGACTTGGGTACATACAATCTTATATTTGGGAGCGTTCAGCTACATGTATTATGTTGAAAGCAGATGGTGAAATCCAGCGCTTGCCACTTGTAGAGCTCACAGATATTGAAAAAGAAAATCTGAGTCACTTTTTATTTTATTTTAAATTACTTTTTATGTTTGTGAAGGGTTTTAGTGTAAATTTGTTTCACTGAGTCTACAGTATCCTACAGACGCTCACGACGTGGGAGATAGGACATGGAGTGGCACCCAAGGGACCCTGCCTGAGCCTGATAAATGTTTCCACTTGGCCCAGGCCCCTACTGTTAACATACCTATCAATCTGATGCCATGTTAGGGTCATCCTTTTTTTTCTGCTTCTGGTTTCACACCTCGTTGAGGTCATTAGAGGTGGGAAAGGAATGGGACATGGGGCGGGAAGGGATTCGGCCATGGTCAAGTGTGACAACTGTAGGTACAAAATGTGTCTAATTTAACAGCACAGCTAATTCAAAAGTTTTAACTAGTAGTAATAAGAGAGAAAGTCAAATGAAAACGTTATTTTTTTTTAAAAAAAAAATTAACATATTATGCACACATACAAGTCACCTGTATTATTTTTCGATCTAGTCTCCTCCATGCTCAATGCATGTCAGCCAACACTTTTGATGTGCCTGAATTCCTGTGTAAGAAAATTATTTTTGGAGACGACACAACCAATTGTGCCTCACCTTGCGCACCTTGTTAACAGATTGAAATTTTGTCCCAGGAAGTTCTTCTTTTTGGGGTCCAAACATATCAAAATGACTTGAGGGGAGGTTGGGTGAGTATTGTGGATGAGGCAGACATTCAGACCACACATCTGCGATTGTCACAACCGTTGCATGAGCTGTAGGAGGACATGCATTGTCATGTTGCACAAGAACACCTGTTGATAGCAATCCATGTCGTTTTGTTCTACTGGCAAACCAAATATGAGTTTTGAGGAGGTCTATGTACTGGTAACAGTGGTCCCTCACGATGTGTATTGCTCCAAGAGGACGGTTTTTTCATCTCAAAAGTGGGTCAGCATAACCTTCCCTGCAGACGGCTGTGTTCGTAACTTCTTTGGTTTTGGTGATGGCAAATAGCACCTTATTTTACTTACTGTCTTCATTTCAGGCTGATGGTAATGGATCTAGGTTATATCTCTAGTGATTATTGATGCAAGGAAGGCATCACTATCATGTTCAAGGTGCTGCAGAAGTTCTTCACACGAATCAATATGCCACTGCTTCGATTCTGGAGTCAGCTGCCGGGCACCCATCGTGGAGACACCTTATGAAACCTAAGCACATCATGTAAAATGTCTATGTAATCTAGTGTCACTCATCGGTTTTCCAATGTGATGGCTTCAATTACTGCTGTGATCTCGGGGGGGGGGGGGGGGGGGGTCATGACACAATGTGCCTGGCCCTGGCACGTAACATCAGCTACAGACGTCACACCATTTGCGAACTTCCTACTCCATTCATAAACGTGCTGCTGTGACAAACAGGCATTCCCATACCATAACTTCATTCTGTGATAAATGTCTGTAGGTTTTACACATTCACTTTGCAAAAATCTTGTCTCCAAACGCTGTTCTGCTTGGGTGCACGTTGCTAGTGGGGTGGCCATCCTTATACTATTCCTGCGCTGATGCTTGCACATTTTCACTGTGCTGCCACCTGTGGGGACATCCGGCACATTATAACTAACATACTAACATTATAACTAACATACTAACTTATGAACCACTGGTGCACACTTTTGATTTTGTATTACACTTTTAAAGTTTTTATTTGACTCTTCCTTGCAAATGCAGAAGTTTATTTGTTATTTTATTGGATTATATACTGAAGCGTCCCCTATTTGAGGAGAGCGACTTCTTGACCTCACTGTGGCCATTTACTACCTGTTGTTAATTTCCAAATAGTTTTCAATATTTAAAAAATCAAAGATTGCTTTTGGAGTTTTCCCTATTATGAGGGAAGTGACATCCAGATCTCAAGGTATTATTATTTAAACATAAATTACTGAATAACTGGAATTTTTAACCAAGCCAAGTGACACATTATGTGACTGGTTGGGACATAGTGTAAACAAGGCTCGCAATCTGACTTTACGAATATACTTAAGCACTTGAATTTTTTCACCTAACAAAATTTTACAAAAATTAATTTTTTTTTACAGAACACAAGGGTACATAAACTGTCTCTGTAGAACAAGAGTATTTGTCTCTGGCGTTCACTAGGGCACAAATGACGATGAAAAAGTTTCTGTTTCTGACTGATGATTACCGTGCAGGCGAATCTAGCTGTCCAGTTGGTGAGCTGACTGCCGTTCCTCGGCTGATGTCTCTTGTGTGTTGAGCTGGGCGGCTGAACTTCCCCTCTAGGTAGGCAACCAACCAGTCCCCCTCTTTGGTCCGCGCTGCCCGAAGAAACTTCGTATTACACCCCCTTTCGAGGCAGTCTCCAATCTCCATGTTAGGAGGGAAGATCTTGTCGCCAGTTGGCTCCAGACGTGCAACGTACCACCCTTAGTTAATAATAATATTAACAATTGTCCCGATTGGATGTACTTCCTGGCTCCACCTCACCCTTCATTCGTGGATACAGATTTCCCTTTTATTTTATTTATTTACTGAAGACTGTTCAGGCATCCGCTCCCGTCTTGATCTGTGGTCCCTGTCAGCCGACTGTTCTGCAATTTTGTCATGTCTAATGGGAGAGACATGAGGGCTGACATGCTACGGACCCAAATGAAGCCTACCCTGAGCCCCCCCCCCCCTTCCACACACACACACAAAAACCACGCGTACATGTGTTCACTCTCTGGCTCCTTTAATGGTACATTACAATACATTTGCACTTAAAATTTACATGCAACTGTTATATTTAATGGAATAGAAATATTCAGGATGCAGAAAATGACTTTAGAATGCATAGTTGCTAAATAGTGTTGTCATAGGCTTCAAAAATGGAAAAATAAAGTTTTAATGTGTCAATGATAGGCGCCCTTACCTTATGTAAAATTATGAAGTAACTAATGTAATATTAAAGGGAAAATAATTTTTGGTACAGTAGTGTTTCATACTCTCAAAACTATGCTGTAGTATATTTTGTATCTCGACAAAATGAAAATTTGAACAGCCCTTGGTCCCAATTAGTTCAGATTATCGATGGTCTGCTGTATCCTTAATATAATGTGTCTACAAAAATTTTATAACGTATTGTATGACATTAAAAATTTTTAAAAATTTAATGTGAAGATTGGCTTTACACTTGAACTACAGGACTTCCAGCATTAACATTAATATTCAATTTTTCACACACATATGTTCTGCTGAAAAGACTTTTTTTTTGAAAATGTGTGTAAGTTTGTTTATTTTTTCCAACTAAAAAGATTCATAATTATATTTTGAAATTGTGATTTTTGCATTAAGTTCTGTCTGAGTTTTGTGAAACATTATTTACATCAGCAGAGAAAAGGTAGTGAATGTGGAGTCTTTTGTATTAATTTATTTATTAATTTTTATTTTCAAGTTCTTATCTGACCTTCCAAAAAAGCCTTAATTTATTTCAAAAAGTTTTGACATACCCATGCTGTTCGAGAACTAATTGTCCTTGTTTTTCCAATTTAAGATTCAGTTAATTTAGGTATTCAGTGACATGCATGACGAATGTTATATTACACTCCTACTTATCATTTTTTACTTGGTTAATTGTGTTTCCCATTATTTCCAAATATCAGCAACCACTTTTCCCAGATCAAAAAATGGTTTTAACTGTTTACTTCAACCTTCTCAACTTTGCATCTCCATAATACAAAAATAGGTCTACCAAGTATTACTTAAATTATCGGTGTTCGAGTCCATGTAACTTAATAAATTAATAGTGGCTACTAAAACTTGATAATTTTTGTGAATTTATTTGATTTTGCACCTAGATGTTTGTAAGACTATTGGTATTAACAAGATTGTATCATTACAGATGCCTTCTCTATTAAATCTGCAAGTCACATTAAACACTTACAGATCGAGGTATATTTTTAAATGGGCAGTGTCTTATAGGGTTGGCAGCTGCAATCAGCAGTAACTTCAGGCAACTTCAGTTTCCTGAAACTAAAAAAAATTAGAAAATAGAAAGGGTTTATAAAGAACTACTAAAATAATCCAAAACAAATATTAAACTCTCACTAAATTTTATGAAAGACTTATGACACCAAATCATCATTTGGCAATCATCACTTACTCCCCATCAATTGTCGAACTGATTTCAGCTACTAAACAACGATATTTCACTCGAGTAAAGACTGTAGGTCCACTGCTGCTCAACTCCCTGGAGAGGATATGGACTCCTTCCCACTACTCTGTGATAAAAGATCACCATCGTCTCTTCTCAGTCCCCTTTACGGACTTCTCGAACCTTCTGAATATGGTGCAATCTGGCTGATGTATTTACAGAGTATGGTTCTTCCACTAAGCAACATTTTGCCCTTTGCGATCTATGTAAACACTGTGCCACACGCTAAAACTTAAAAAATAACTAAAAAATCCTCAAATAAAGTCCTAAATAAGCTCCAGTAACAATACATGTTGTTGGTGGATAATTCAGAGAAAATTTGATATAGTTTCTGGATGAATGTGTTCCTCTTTCACTAAGTAGCCCATAAATCTCTTTTGTGCATCAACTGTTGTAGTGGTTCCATCAGTGCAAATGCCATATAGTAAACTCCATTAATCCCAAATATCTCAAAGCCAATATTAACTGTGACAAATATTTCTTCAGCAGTAGTTTTACTTTTAATGGCCAATAATTCTTCTATTATGGTGAAATCTGCATTAGCTCCTTGAATAAATATTGCCAGTTATTCTATATTGGAGGTATCAGTGCTGTGACCGAAGCAATTGAAAATGAGTTCAATCTAGCAATCTATTTACATCATAAGTCACATAATTTCTATCTGTCAGGCAACATATCTCAACAACAGTATGTCTTTACAAACGAATATTCTCATTTTTTTTTTTTCTTTTCTTTTTAGAGCATAAAAATAACAAGCATTCTCTGATAAATCCTCCCCCCTCCCCAGTTGACTATGCGGGCATATGAGGTCTTAACTATTTATCTTTAGGAGAGGAATATTTATGTTGCCATCTGTCTGTGAACCATGTAATTGTAGTTAGTATTGTTCCATATGTATGTGTTATTCTTGGCAACATAATATGTGAAGTTAATGATTACTAGATTTTCTGGGGTATGCCACATTCTTTGTTTGAAAATCTAAGCTTTGAGCTGCTATTCTACAACTGTCATCAGAAATACTATTAATGTTGACATAGCAACGAGCACCATGGATCACAGAGTAAAAGGCCGCTGTCTTCATTGAATTTGTTTGCAACGAAGACAGTGGTCTATTACTCTGCAATGCTTGGGACCCATTGCTATGTCAGTATAAATATTCTCTCTGATGAAGACTGTAGAATGGCAGTCGAAAGCTTAGATTTTCAAATAAAGAATGCAGCATACCCCAAAAATCTAGTAATCATCAACAAAGATGGCTGCAGATGGGTTAGAAATCATGTATGATGTTTTAAAAACTTTCATTAAAATATTTCATAAGTTTCACAAGTTTTTTTTTTTTAAATAGTAGGATAGCTTGCCATGTCCACTGCGTTTTAATATGCCTGAATGATGGTAAAATTTAAATTCACCATGTCATTTGCTTGCTAAACTTATGTGCATTTAACATCAGTTTTATTTAAACATGATGTACATTTTATTATAATCTAGGTTTGTCTGGAAACTTATTACCATGTAAAATTAAATCACCTTTAGTTATCAAGTACCTGAAATATATTAGTGTTACTTGTCTGTTACTTACTTTTCTTATTTAGGCTTCATGGCACTTTAAGAAACACTCAGAAAAATGCAAATGTTCTGAAATCTTTTTTTTTTTTTTTTTAAATAATTTTTCATGCTACTAATTGTAATAGGTATATGTATAACACAGTTGTAATCTTGTTGCAGGTATTTTTGGAATATTTACCATCAAGAATTGGTATTTCTGGATCATCAGCAAGTCTTGTTTTACAAGTTTTTCTAGAGAAATATTTTAAACATTATTTTGAATTGAATCCAGATTTTAATTTTAAGTCCATTTTTGACCTCCCAGTAATAGAAGCTTTGAAAATCTTGGTTAGATCCTATTTAAGTGATCTTCAGTACTATAAAGTTGGTAATAAGAAGAACTGTAATGAAACTTCTTTTGAAGTTAAATTAAAGGGCAACTTTCCCAAGGACGAGCAAGAGAATTCTTCTGTTCTGTTTGCTGACTGTCACTATTCTTTCCTTAAAAAGATGCCACCATTTGCTCCAAATTTATCAGAAAAACTTTTAGCACATCAAAGGGGCGAAAAGGAAGACATTAAAATTGAACAAGCTAATGAAGAAAAACTTCAGAAAAATGATAGCTTGCTTAAACTTCAGGTAATAGCACATTCTTGTATTTAATATGATTATTTTATGCACTTTCCTGAAGGTACTGTGTTTAGTTTAGGCAGGGGAAAAATGTATCAAAATACAGTTCCCACAAAATAACATGAGCATAAAAATTGCAGCAATTTATTTGTATTATTTTTGCATTTTCAGTTTCTTTACAGTTTAGTCTGTGTAGTGACATTTTGGTGTGATAATTTTTTTTTATATTCTATTTCATAATTTCACAATTTCCTAATATTTTAGAAATCTTTCACTTTTCAGTGCCTCCTGTGCTCTGGCAAACTTCCTAAGGAGTGTGTTATAGAAGTCTTCCAGTTTGTTCAGACACATCCACAGTTACATGGTAACCTCAGTCTTCAGGTTCTGTGTATGCCTTCGAAAGAGGCAACAAATGTCTTGTTAAACTTTTGTCCTCAGACATTGTTACAATTTACAAAGGTAAGTGTGTATTTATACGTATGGCACTTTTCATATTGAGTATAGAAATGACATTAGGAAATAAATAAATATGAGAGATTTCTTTTAGTTTGGAATATTAGCTGCAGTAAATCATGAACTAAATCAAGGGTTCAAAGCTTCTGCAAATTGTAAGGATGCAATTGCATTGCTTCATAGTGAAAACTTTTATATATATATATATATATATATATATATATATATATATATATATATATATATATATATATTTGCTAAACAGTTCAGAATAACAATGCATTAAAGATAGTTGAGTTGTAATAGTGGAACAGGAAACATTGCGATGATAATAGTAATGGAGTAAAATGGTTGCCATGTCTTAACTCTACAGGGAACTCCCCTTTGGCCTAAGTATTAGATAATTACTGCTGTGTGTTTACACAACCACCATGTTATTGTCTGACACCATCACACACCTGGCCTACAGACTTCTGTGATTCTTTGTTGCTTGTTTAATTATCATGACAGTTCTCTTCATCACAGTTTTAATTCCTACTATTCCTGGTTCTGAATTTTTGTAGTTGATTATGAAAGACTCGCATTTGAATGAACAGTCTGTTTGTTTTCTATATCCTTCCCTCATCTGGGTTCTGTTATGTCCCAATAGCACTGCAGTTTTCTGCTTATGTACAGGAGTCTATGATACTTGACCAATTCCACTGTTTGACTGAAATTCCTCTCTATTTACCATGAACCTCCCAATTTGGAAATATTTTTGATTATTTCCAGGGATTTGTAACCATGTGTAATGCTTCATAATGGCCTTTATATGTCTTTTCAATCTGCAAAGACCACTTTCTGGATTCACTTAACTAATGGCTTATTCTTCCATCTATCTTCTGAAAACTACTACTACTTGCAATGAATTCTCACTTCCATACATTTTCCCCCCTTGGATCAGCCCCAATAGACCACGACCTCCTATTACACTGGTGTCCAGTGTGAAATCATGTGTTTGGGAGGCCATGCACCATACCCGCATTTTAGTACAGGATTTGTGAGGATTTAACCTATTGGAGGAATATTTGTGGTGCCATCATTATGTGAAATGTGTAACTCATGTTTTTTAGGATAAGCGTATTTTTTATTAGTGAAATTTTATGGGATGGAAACTGGGGACTGCCCCAACATTAACCTAGGTGAATGCGGGGTACTGCTTATAAACTGCAGTTAGGAAGGCTGGTACATGGGGACCACGACTCAAGCATGGTCCCTTTGGACTTCCTCAATCCAGAGTGGTGGCACCTTAATGTATGCAGCCACACTAGCCGGTCACATATTTATATGTATTACTTCTAAATTCCTCTGTATAACACGATGTGCAGCTTATGTGCTGGCTTGATCTCTTTGTACTTTTTCATAACCTTCTCTTTCTCTCTGACATATTTTTACTATGGCATTTCATCTTTACACGTCATACCAGCATTACATCTTAAGTTCCATACAGTTAATTCTCAACCTTATCTGCTTATCCTATACATTATGGTTGCCATTGTTCCACTTTGTACTTTAATTCTATAATTAATTTTAATGGTGACAATGAAACTGGTATTAGGAAATGAAAATAAGGAATGAATGGAAAGATAAATTCACAATTCTCCAAAGATGAAGGCAGGAGAGCCAAGACAAACACAAAAACATGAACACGCTTTATAATATTTCAGTCTAAACCTATATCATGAATAGAGGAGGACATTTTTATTTATTTATTTATTCCAACGGAAAAGCCATTTTATATTTAGATATCTTATGATAACTTTAAAGTAAACATAATTATCACTATTTACAACAAATTAATTACAGTGAAAATAATAGATGGCATAAGTTGTTTTCACTCAGTAAATGCTCTAATTGTTTCACTTTGAAGTATCACACAGTTAATTTCTGTTGATTTTCCAGGAGAGAAACCAAATTGCATTGGAGTAATGATGTTATGAAAGATAGGATAGATCTTGTTTAGCACCAGTTTCTTGAAAATTTTGCTAACACCGATTGTATAACGAGGTCTGTAATTCTTTACGTCTTCCTTCAACCCGCATTTATGAACAGACACAGCATGACCAAGATTAAATATATCTGGAAAAATTCCTGTCTTAAGAGACAAACAAGTTTTTTAAATTATGGCAAAGCAAAACACTAGGTGGTATTAAGGTTAGGACCACAACTCTTCGAACAGTCTAGCTTGCCTAGTGCTTTGTAAACCTCTTCATCAGTGACTGAAAGTATACTCTGTCTATTGTTTGTATTGAATTGCATATTGAAAGTGGGCAAAGACAGAGGTGTAAATACTGAAGAGAAATATTGTGTGAACAAATCACACAAGCTGTAGGAGTGAGGTGTAGTGATTATTAAATACCAACATATTTGGTGCCCTTTCAGTCTTGCTAATGTTTCGGATGAAATTCCAGAATAATTCAGGAATAGTACATTGCACATGTTCAACATAGCCATTGAATCATTTTTTATATAAAGAGATGACATTGGCCACATATTCTTGAAAACAGGACATAGTCCTAAAATTCAAATGTCTGATTATAAGCTTTGTGGAAGTCTTTTATTTTCTATGGCCAATTGAATAAGCTCTGTAGAGAACCAGCATGGAGATTTGTCTTGCCAGTTTTTTCAGTGGTTTGTACTTGAGCACAATTGATTTCAATATGTCAGTGAATCTTTTGAACAATGTGTCAGTATCAGTGGATAATTCAAGGAATTCAAAAGCAGATAGGTCCAAAGAAAAGGTGATCAAAAACTTCTCCCAGACTACGTCTTGCGAAATCAGGAACAAAAGTGCACCGGTGATCAGGGAAGGAAATTTCAACAGGACTAGTAATATTCAATGCTGGATATCGATATGCAACATAGAGGACCTGTCTTCCTGGATTGACATTGGTCAAGGCAAATAGTAAGTCTAATAACACACCCCTAGAGTTGGATAGTTGGTTACATTGTTTGACATCCAGTTAAACAGTGAGCTCATGAAGAACTCAAGGAGAGGTAGAGGAGAAATGTTGTTCTTTTTCGCACAGTTGACATATAGGATGTAAAAATCACCAGCAAGAATCAAACATGATCGTTCTATCTGTTGATCAGTTGTTACTTCTTCCACCACCTGACAGTAGTTGCAACATACTTCAAGAGGCTTACTGGGTGGAATATAAACACCGACTCCACATATAATGGGGACATTACTTGTATATATCTAGAAGGCATTCTGTTATCCACTGACACTAGCACACCACCACCACTCTCCTTAGAACTAGTTTGAGAAGACCTATCACTCCTGTACACAGAATGATTTGTGAATCCAAGTTCCATATTAGAAATATCTGGAGAAAGGTTGGTTCCAGCAAGCATGATGACATCATAAGTAACATGTAGCTAGTTCTAATCTTAACTCTTAGTTTTGTCTGGATTCCATTAACATTTTGATAGTACATATTTATGTTGATTTTGCCATTGGAATTATAAGTTTTATGCCCTCTGCACTATTTTGTATACTCCTTTGATATATTTGATTGTGAGGCCAGTTTCACCATTTTTGGTGCACTTCTCGAGTTAAAAATGAAGATTAGCTGAGAACGTTTGCTCCTTAGGAGTTCTGTCACTGCCCAGTTAGATTTCCAAAAGAGACAGGTCCTTGCATACAATTTTTTTGTGTTTAAAATCCTTCAGAAGTGTTACAGCAACATCCTTGCTTCTTAATACTAATGTAAGTGTTCTTTGGCCAGAGATAGATTTCTTCCCCAAGTGAAAGAATGTGACAAGATCACTGATGTAACACCAGAAGCTGTCATGATACGATTTTGGACTTATCAAATGCTTTCCTTGTGTTGTTGTCATTTTTTCTAGCTTCCAGAACCTTAAACGTAATGACATTCTTGGTCCTGTTTGATCTGTCACTAAACTCAGCTATTATATCTTCAGAATCACTATTTGTTTTTGATAGCTGTTCACCAGGAAGTTCAACATTTTGCTCCAAAGTTGAAACCTTTCGTTTGACAATGCAAAGATGTGGTTCTAGGCCAGCACGCTGATTGGAGAGTTTGTCTATGTTTTTCCTGGCACTGTCCATTTCCTCCTTGAATTCATTGTTGGTAGTAAGCGAATATGTCTTTTCTTGAGCAGCAAAGCAATATTTGCCAACATTGAGGCCAATGCATCTTGAGTAATCATCATAAGGGGGCATCCATAAATTACGTGAGGTGAAATAGGGGGGGGGGGGTCCGGCGAAATCTCACCAGATCTCACCAGGGGGGAGGGGGGGGTCTATGGAAATCTCACGCGAGATTTTGCGAAAAATTTGGGGACAGTAGAGCCATAAAAAAGGTCTACAATTTGCGCCAAAGTCGATTTTAGGAGGGTATTTCGTCAAAAAAAATAGTAAAAAAAAGTCTACAAAAGTTTCGAAGGCGATTTCTAGGGGGGGTTCTCACGGACCAGATCTCACGAGAGGGGGGGGGGGGTCCGGCCAGATCTCACGAAATCTCACCGGGGGGGGGGGGGGGTCCAGAAATCCGGAAAAACACCTCACGTAATTTGTGGATGCCCCCTAAGTAATCATCACTGTTGCAGGCCCAATTTTTATTTCACCTTTTGTGAAAGAGGCATATTCTTTTCTGCTCATTCTGACACAGTCAGGATGAAACTATTGCAAACAGTTACTACTGCATTCTACTCCTTTATTAACAACTGTTTTGAGGCAGCACAGACACACAGACAAATATCTTGCTTATTAATGCGTGCCATTTTATAAAAACCAGAAGTTAAAATTTTGCATGATAAGAATAAGTTTTCAGGAATGTGTGTTACATTCTAGCTGATTTGAAGTATTTAAAAAAAAAAAAAGTAATAATAATAAAAGTCTGAAATTTCTAACACAGAATGTGGAGAATTTTAAGTATTTATAAACTGAAGTTAATGTTTAATAATCTTCACTAAACACGCAAACTTAACGTTTCACTTTCGGAAGTTACCATCACTTGTCATAAAGTAAACAAATACAACAACAACAACAATACATTCATTTTCCATTGATCCCAATATAAGAGACTGGCTCTGTTGGATGTGGAAAGTTGCCAATTTACAGATAAACAGTTTCTTAACAAAATAGTATGTACACCAGTATATGTACAGTCATAGCATACATGGTACCATAAACAATTGCATAACAAAATAATACATACACCAGGAGATGCACAATCATAGCATACATGGTAAATTAATTATGTAAATTACATTTACACAAGCTACTGACAGTTATTTTGTAGATACCTTAGAAATAAATTCTTCGACAGAGTAGAATGAGATGTCTGTTAAAAATTCTTTCAATTTTTTCCTGAATTTATTCTTATCATCTGCTAGACATTTAATATGTGTTGGGAGCTTATTGAAGATATGTGTCCCTGAATATGGGACCCCTTTTTGAACAAATGACAGTGACTTGTAATCCTTGTGAAGATCATTTTTACTTCTAGTGCCATAATTGTGTATTTTACTATTTGTTTCAAACAAAGTATAATTTGTAACTACAAAGGACATTAATATGTATATATACTCAGATGCTAATGTTAAAATCCCTAACTTCTTGAACAGCTCTCTACATGAAGTTCTACTGCTAACCCCACACATAATTCTTATTACTCGCTTTTGGGCTCTAAACACTTTGTCTTTATGGGTAGAATTGCCCCAGAATATTATTCCATATGACAATAAGGAGTGAAAATAAGCAAAATAAACTAGCTGCCTCATACGGAGATCACCTATAGCTGAAATTGTACGATTTGCAAATGTGGCTGCACCCAATTGCTTTAGTAATTCAGAAACATCTACTTTCCAATTAAATTATGATGAATATACAAACCTAGAAATTTCACACTCTCTACCTCTTGAATGGAGTGGCCTGCAAATTTTATGTCTATATCTGGTGTTAATCTGTGTGATGTACTGAATTGCATATACTGAGTTTTATCAAAGTTTAAAGACAAGCCATTAGCTATAAACCATTTATTAATAAGTTCAAAGACATAATTTGAAATATATTCTGTAGATAAATCTGGAGTATTTTCAATTCCTACATTTGTTTCATCTGCAAATTGGACAAATTTTGAGTTTTTAGGTGAAACACAAGATAGATTATTTATATATATTAAAATCAATAGTGGCCCCAATATAGATCCCTGAGGTTCTCCACATCTGATTAATTTCCACTCAGAAAACAGTGGACCTAATAAGGCAGCCTTAAAATTCTCCATTGTCACTTTCTGTTTTCTATTTAGAAAAAGCCATTTATTAACTATGCAATCTATACCATAATAGTTTAATTCCTGTATCAGAATATTATTCTTATCGAGAAAAAAATGTTCTTAAATTTGCCAATGTTTACAATCGTAAAGGATACTTAATTTCATGATATCATTATGACAGTTCAAAGCCATCGCTTGTGTAGAAAGCTCTACCTATTTCGGAGCAGGTTCTGTTGTTCAGGGCTGTTCTTCTTCTTCCTTGCACTTATCACCACTATTGCAATGTTGGCTTTATCAGGATGCAACATGGTTAGGATTTGGCTGGCTTGTCCCTGAGCCTGATACCTTCTGGAGTGGAAAGTTGTGTTGCCTTCTGTGTGCGCTAAGTGTATTTTTTTTGGGTACTATTTAGTTTATGAGGTGTACTTTGGGGACCATCCGAACATTTGTCTTGTTGATTGCAGAAAACCATCTAAATATCGCAAACAGTACAGCCAGTATGCAGGGACCAGGACCCAATCCTGCCTCACTGTATATCCCCAGTCCAGTGTGTGGAGCCTTAATGCACTAAGGTACACTAGTGAGTAGGTTCTGTTGTTCAGATACTAAAAATAATCTGTAGATGCCATACAACATCGGAAAAATGGTGAATTCCTCAAATATTGATGAAGTCTTCCTTCTGGCATAGTGACTCATAAACAAATTTTAAATTGTCTTGTTAATTAAAGTAGGGTAAAAAGTAGTGCCAAATCATTGTCTCAATTAATTAAATTTTATGTATACCAATGCAGAGCAGTTAGAGGTGCAGTGTGACTGGATTCAAGTAGATTGTTAAGAGTAATGTGTGCTAAACTGAAGCAGAAATCTGTTCTAGGTTGTATTGATGATGTGGGACCATTGTGTGGTATGTCATATTATGTAATATACCAACTGAATGTTGTAGGTAGATGCTAAGATTTGACTTTTATAACACTCTTAACACTAATGATTATTTTATTTCAGGATAGGTATTCTGTTGACAGTGAATACAAACATCTGCTGCTGCTCTTGCATAAAAAAGTTGGTGCACTTGAGGATGAGATTTTGAAACCATACTACATGCAAGTAACAAATGGTAATGTATTATTCTTCAAGCCCAAAAATTCATCGTTTTATTTTGCAAATAACTGTTATTTTTTTTCTTGATAATGAAACAGTTTTTTTTTTCAAAATCTAAATACTGTTACTGTAACTATTTTGTGATTGATACCAAAAACAATGCAAAAGTAAGATAGGATAGGGAAAATAACCAGTCACTTACCACAGATGAAGGCAGGAGGGCCAGACGAATACAAGGAAAAAAACAAAACAGAAACAAACACACTACACAACATTTCAGTTAATATCCTTAATCATGTAGGAGACGAGACATATGGCAGGGAAAAGAAGTGTACACATCAGTACCTACCATCTGAATAACTGAAATATTGTGAAGTGTGTTTGTTTTCTTTCTGTTTGTCTGGCCCTCCTTCCTTCATCTATGATAATTGTTGGCTTATTTTCCCTATCCTATTTTATTTTCAATTCTTACTGGAACATTAATTGTCGGCATTATCCAAAAACAATATGAAATAAATTGCTTATCTGCTAGAGTACCTCCAGAATGTTCTGACCCAGTGTTGGATTGATCCAAGAGTGGGAGCAAACTTGGCCACTTGTCCCGGATGGAAACTTCATGTTTGGAGGGGTGGCAACTTCATGTTTGAAGGGGGTGTCAATCTCAAGTTTCTGCCCCGGCTCGGAAAACTTGTAAATTTGTCACTGTTCTGACCCATTCCAAGACACTGACTTATAATTCTGCCAGTTAAATGGCAAATTTTCTTCACAGTATATTTCATTTCTGGGATAGAGGTAGCTACCTAAATTTTTCAGCTGATGATACAGATTCCATCATCATAAAATTACCAAACTAGTTACAATTTCATACTGGCAATAAATTGTAGTGTAATTTAAACTTGATTGTTTCTATTGTTCCTGATAACAACCTGCTACAGCAACAGAAATTTTGGTTTATCTCTGTTGATGCAAAAACTTCAGATCTGGTAATGACTCTGTTCGTCCATAGAGATATTTTACAAATATGGAACATACAGATAACGATAATGTGAGCTATTATAAATATCTTCATGAGATTAACACTGTGTCACAAATAGGAGTATTTGTGTAGTCTCGTGAAGATATTTAGAACAGAATGACGGCTGTGAACGGCTCTGTTTGTTCATTTGGTTGAGTGTTAATACTGCAGAAAGTGCAAAAGTGTTGAGAAGCAGTAGCAGATCTGTCCAGAAGGTTAGTGAACAGTATATAATCGGAAAGGAAAGATTGAAGGGAAGAGGGCAGGAGCAATATATATATATATATATATTGGTTAGGTGCTTGCGTGAGCTCAGTTACATGTTTCTGTTTCCTTGAAAAATGGGACAGCTAAAACTATTGGATTATTTGTGAGGTATTTTTTTTTTAAATTAAATGTTTATAAATAATGCCAGTGCAACTCATTTGATATAGTTTAATGCTCGTATGCATTTCACCTCTTATTGAGGCATCATCAGCAACGAATCTTATTCACATTGGTGTTATTAGGGTTTGTACAAGCTGTTCATCTAGACAAATGGCTTTAGCCGGAACATGTTTATGGGAAAAAAGCAGAGATGTGCAGCTGCATACCCTAATAACACCAATGTAAATAAGATTAATTGCTGATGATACATCGATGAGAGGTGAAACCCCTACAGCATTAAACCATATATTTGTTATTAACATTTAATTTACTAAGCAACTGTGGATAAATGGCCTACAGCAACATCACTTTTGTTTTTTGGTTACTGCTGTCCTTCCTTCAACTTTGTGTGTGGTGGGTATAGTTTATCTTTCCTTAGCATGTAAATATTGCCTCAAGGCATTTCTTCATTGTGCTAGGACATTAAGTAAAGAGAGTGTTTATATGGCTAAATCACTATAGTGAATTAAAAGATTGATAAAATGTACAAATGGCTCCGGTGATGAGGTTTAGTGTTAAAGAGCCTAGTAATAGTGAACAGACAGTGATATGTATGATACTAACGTGGTTGATAATGGCAAGAAGTTCTACAGGTTATGTATGGCCTTTATAGTGTTGTGGGATAGATTTAGGAAAGTGGAGAGAGAATAAGAAGTTTTCTTGATTTAAATCCTGGGTAATTTCTGATGCCTAAGAATGACTTGGAGGTGGCTGATAACCCTGTCTTCTTTATTCTGCATTCTCTCTACTCAAAAGAGTCAACTCTTGAAACAAACAGAAAGAAGCCATCATGAATAAAATTTTATTGTTAGAAAGTACTTCCATATCTACTTGCCTGATTATCTCAAGTTTATTCTCATCCATCTATCTCATTTTCCCATCTCACCTTCCTCTTTTTCTCCCTATTTGCCCATTGTATCACAGAATTATAAACACCTTCCTTCCTGGTCAAAGATCTTGTCTGAAATTTTTACTGTTTTGGGTTTTAACGTAATACTTGTGACAACTTCTTTTTCTGTGCTTAACTTGATTATACAATCAAGGATGGCAACTCTACATGCAAAAAGATTTTTGTGGTGAAAGTGACATTGCCCTTTTTCCTCCATCCTCTGAAATACTCAGGTACCATAAACCGGAGCTACTTTGGTACACTTTGGATATTTTTGAGAATTCAGAGAAATCAGTTCAAATTTAGGAAAAGGCGGTGAGATGTTTGGTTAGATCTGACTTTCTTCTTTCGAATGAAGCCATTATAAGCCAAATTATGACTATTTTTGACACTGAAATTTCCCTCTTTTCTTGTGCCAATGTTACCCCATCAGGTGTGGAAACTTTGGGACAGGTAATTATTTCGTTAAAATTGATGGTAAATTGATTGTTACCAAAGTTAGATTAGAAACATTTTATTTGGTCTCATATTTTGGGAACATTTAAATTTCTTATATAAATCTTCAAATACTGAATTAAATTGGAAAATTTATGTTTAATGCCTGAGAATTGTGATGAAATTTAATAAAAAATGAATTATTACAAATCTGGAAAAAATGAACATTCTATTTTTAGCAGTAGTAAAATTCCAGTTCTTTATAATAAAAATGTTTCGATGATCCTCTTGCTCAGGGGGACTGATTACTTGTATCACATCATCAGTACATATTCCAGTAGATCCTCTCTTTCTGGCCACTTCCACTTGCTTCCATACTTTTCCAAGGCAGAGACAAAATAACCCTTTTCTGTGATATTCCCGGGGAACAGTTCACCTTCAGTCCATGAGCACATGCAGTCATTGAGACAAACCTTTAGCATGGACAATTTTGAAGGCCGTGAATTTTGAGTTTGATGGAGATTCATCTTAAGATTCTGCACAGCAAACTGGTGGTAAGCTCTCATTGGTACTGCTTTTGTTATCATCAGTATTTGCCTTTTTCCACCAAAAAGCAGGAGTTTGTTGTGGTGTCTTAGATTGCGTGGTCTGTGTATCTTTTTGCTCCTGTCTGGTAAATGCCTCAGAGAAATACTTTGATCCGCTGGGATATTAACCTTTATCCTCTTGACCAATCAATGAAGTTGTGTGACTTCAGTTATTTTTTCGGAGATGTGCTCCATGAAGGAATTACTGATTAGTGCTGTGATTTCCAGCAAGCGTTGCATTGTGGATGATGGCAGCCTTGCAAGTACTTCCTGGCTGTTTAGAGGATGAATACTGCATTTCCGGAAGCCTGTTTTCAAATTATTTGCACTGGATATCAGGCTTCCCAGACTTTTTTAAGCAGTGGCAGGAACTGGTCCATTGGTACAGAGCATCGGCCACCTCCCCCACTCTCCTTCCATTCTTCGATAATCTTCCTCCTGATACATTTCATTGGTGCAAAGAACATCAAGCAGTTGCAGCAGATGGGAGGCATTTGGAGGCAGGGTGATGAATTTTATATTATTCTCCTCACACATTTGGACAACTTCAGTGTTTATGTAAGAACTTAAATTACCACCAATAAGTACCTTCATTCCAGACTGCCACTTCAAAATTGGAAGGAGTAATTGAATGAAACAATCTTCAAAACTTTGGCGGTCAAACCATCCAGTACTTGACTGGTTGTATCTAGCTTCAGGTGGCCCACTTTCCGTCCATGTATTCCACAGTTTTTCAGACTCATTGTTTACATAAAAAGGAGTGAGTGTTCCTGCTGTGTTGCCACAGACCATGAGAGAGATGCAGGCCTTCGATGAGTTCTTAATTTTTTCCAGATATTTCATTTCTCTTTTAATTATTATTTTCTTGGTTCCTGGGTCATCAACTAAATTGGTTTCATCATAATTCCAAATTTTTTCCGCAAAATGCCTTTGAGCTCTTTCTCCAGGTTTTCAAAGAAATTACTAATTATTTCATCATCAGTTGCCTCCCATGAATAAGTAATATTCGTAGATGTCCTCATTGTTAAGATTGCTCAATGCCTTTCCATAAAATTCCCCACCCATTCAGTGTCAGTATATATTTTAATCTGGACTCTTTTCTGACGCATATGACCTGGCAATGCTTTGCAAGTTGTAAGTGTCTATCAGAAAACAAGATGCTGACACTGCAATGGCTTGGGAGACAAAACGTTTATCCTTTTCCTTTGTGAAGACCAATTGTCTGCCAACTGTGTTCTTGTGCATTCCCTTAATTTTAAGGAGAAGGAAGGGTATTCTTAGGAATCTCACATTTGTTTGAGGCTTTTCGGTAGCTGAGAGATTTGTTCTTAATGGCTTCAAGATCTTCTTTAAAACTTACCTCAGTGTAATTTCGATATGTCTTGGACCACAGGGGTCATTTATACTTGTGAACCATCACTACAATTTCTACAATAAAAGAAAACAACCATATTTATGTTAAGAAATCAGTGTGGAGTAACTTTGGGACAGTTCCAATGTAACCCCATGGTAATTCTTTATTGCTTTTTTAATTGTGTATTTCTTGTTAGCGGTAGGTAATGATCATTTGCAACCAGTGTATATCTTGATGTTCATGACATTTTATATTTGTTGCTTTTTAATTTCATTTTGGTAGTAAGAAAACTCTGTTTGGGAACCAATTGGTATTTTGACACTTATAATTGTTTAGACTTGTTTGTTATTACTCCAACACCAACCAATCCTAGAAAAAATAACAAACTAGGGTTAATGTGATATTTGTAAGGATTGATACATATCAATTTGTGAAGTTTTGTATTTTGTGTGAATGTGGAGTGGATGTTGTGCAAGAGAACCAAGGGGATTATTATTTTGAATTTATCCTTGCCATTTGTAATTGCAAATTCTTCTTAACAAGGATAAACTGAAGGGGGTTGTAGCGGAACCACTTTGTGTTCCTTTGAAAGCAAGCATGGGAAGTTTGAAAATGTTGGTAATGTTAGTGACATCATTGGCACCATGTCCATGTCAACCGAAATGTGAACCCCGTAGGGTGCATGGTGTGTTCAGTGGTAGGCACGAGGAGGGCAGTCTGTCGCCGAACATGGAGAAGTGCAGATGGTGGAGATGCGAAGTCTGAGTGTAAACGATGTATCCATGTGAATGCGTCTAAAATTGTACAAATAGCTGAGCTATTACAACTGGAACCTGTAACTTTGCAATTATCGAAGTCTGATGAGCATATTTGTAAAGTTGTTGGTGGGTGGTGGAGTGCATAATGAAATAATTAAAATGAATGCAATAATTTATTTCATAGTTATTTTTTAGCATTTCTGAATATTCTCATTTGGAAATTGGGTGGCGGCTGTACGAGGTGAACCTCAATCTTTAAGTCGAACTTTTGGGTAAGGCTTTAAACAGTGAACCTTATTTCCCAGTGAAAGAGAGAAAAGGAGAACAAGTGTGATTGCGGGGTTTAGTGGACAAATCACGAAACCGCAACACCCGATATTATGAAACATTATCAAGAATTGTACTTGTTATATAAGTTTCATTGTGTGATTATTGTCTAAAACAGTAGCTAACTCATGTACTTCTTGTTGTAATTTCCGGTTTTTCCACGTGTTCTTATACTTTTTCTTCTTGGTGAAAAAGTTTACAGCACTTCCCAGAATTTTGACAATATTCACCAAAAAAACAATGCCTGCCTTTCAGAAAGGCAGCAAATGAGATGCTGAAAGACTGCCGATAGATGGCAGCACACAATAACACTTCAACTGACCACTGCACAGATATTATATTTTGCATGTCATGTGGGTGGGAGATTTAAAATACTTGAAAAATGTAGGCGTCTCAAAGCTAAACCTGCTTTCACAAAATAGCCCCATTTTGTGGTGTGTACGGTAAAGATTTGTAAGGATTCATGTATATGGTTGTGATAAATGCAATCCCCTTTCATGTCAGTCTCGAGCTGTCACCTGATTCTAGCCTTTGATGCACTGATCTATTCTGACTGTTTCACCATTTTGACCAATAGTAACTAGGCATGAGTATGAGTAACCTGTTTTCTGATGACTGAAGGAACAGATTTCTTTTTATCTTTGCATATCTTACCTGATCTTTGGTTCAAGATGGGTTGTTCTCTCTTTAAATACAGTCAAAGATGATAATCATACTTTATGCTTTTATTCAGGTTCTGAGCTGCATTAGGTTGATGTGCCAACATTTTGCCCAAGTCCTCTTGGCATTTTGTAGAGCAAATTTAGTTCTTTTTCCCCCATGAACAAATATTCTGTTTGTTATTTTTCTTCGTTTCACTGTGACATTTTATGGTTATACAACAGTCATTTCTGCACTTCACTCAGTCCATAGTTTTCATCTCTGTTTATGTTCTATCGATGTTTAAATATTTCCACTGCATTTCAGATTAGCAGCATCAGATATCCTCCTGGGTTAGATAATACCTTCATTTCGGTCGATAACACATTGTGTTATTCTTGCAAGGTGTGTTCTGCAACATCCAATTTTATTGGTTGACCTATGATCGATGTTCTTTAATTTGAAGCATGAAAATGTCTTTTGTATGACACTGCAATAATGGATTGTTTGTTTTTGTTGACAATGAAAGTATTTGCTAAGGGAAAAACTAGATTTTCCCAAGAAGATGCCTGGAGGCTTTGAGTGAAATGTTGGCTCCATTGAACATCTACCTAATGCAGCTCATAAAGGCATAAGATATGAATTTACACCTAATAAAACAGTTAAAAGTTGTGTGGTGATCATAGGGTGTTAGATTTCTTATATACTTTTTAATTATATTCATAGCTTTCCTAGAAATATGAACACCTTAATTGTCTACTCTGTCTAGTATCTGCAGTTTGTTGGAATTAATGAAACTGAATTGAATGATACTGTGTTGGCATGACGCAGATACAGTTTTGTTTGTGGACTTGCTGTGCTTGTAGGTTCATCCCTGTTGACTATAAACTCTGATTTGTGTTTCCTGTGCACTGTAAATTACCACCATTAGTAAATTACCACCATTTGTCATGAATTTTGTGATGAATCAACAGTGGGGATTGATGTTAATATAATTGGAGTTTGAGAATAGAACAAAAGTTATCTACGTGTATATCACGTGTTTTCATTATTCATTAACAATGGATGCAAACAATGTAATGATTCAGTATTGTGGACTAAAACTCAATAGAAATTATAAGTAGAACATAAATAATATACAAAGGCAGATAGTCTGTAAACTAATATATATATATATATAGCTGTGTTGGTGCTTGTGCCATCATTGCACAAATTATACGAGGGGGGATCAAATATAAACGGGATTTTATTTTTTATTTAAATTAATTTATTGAAAAACACAAGGTAATTACAATTTATTTTTCCACATAGTTTCCTGCTTTGCAAATACATTTTTCCCAGAATATGGGAAGCTTTTTGATGCCCTCATCATAAAAAGAACATGGTCGTGTCAGCAGCCAGTTGCGCATGAAGTCCTCAACACTCTCGACATCTTCGAATCTTTGCCCTCCTAGAGCTTCTTTAAGAGGTCCAAACAAATGGAAATCGCAGGGCGATAAGTCCGGACTGTAAGGAAGGTGATCAAGTGTAGTCCAGTGCATTTCCTGTAGTTTAGAGACATTTAGAGATGCAGTATGGGGTCGCGCATTGTCGTGGAGGAGAATGACCTGTCGAATCGGTTGGTCTCTTCTTTTGCGGCGATATGCAACTCTCGCCTTGTTCAACAACTCTAAGTAGTAAGCGGCATTGATTGTGCGTCGCTCATGCAAAAAATCAATCAACAAAATGCCTCGCCGATCGAAAAAAATGGTTGAAAGAACCTTGCCAGCTGACAGTCGAGTCTTTGCTTTCACTGGTGCTGCCTCCCCTTTCCTCCGCCACTCCTTACTGGCCCCTTTGGATTCCGGAGTGTAATGGTGAACCTATGTTTGATAGCAGGTGACGATCCGACTCAAAAATACATCACCTTCTTCCGCAAACCTTGCTGTAAACCTCTGACAGACTTCCAAACGTCTCAACTTCAGATTTTCGGTCAAAAGGTGAGGGACCCATCTGGAACACACTTTACGGAACTGTAGGTGTTTTGTAATGATTGCTTGACAGCTCCCATAACTGATTCCGACTTGGTCTGCAATTCCTGATACTCTCGCCCGTCGATCGACGTCAATCATGTCTTTAACCGCACGAATGTTTTCGTCTGTAACGCTGGTCCGGG
Source organism: Vandiemenella viatica (assembly GCA_031002005.1). Taxonomy (NCBI): domain Eukaryota; kingdom Metazoa; phylum Arthropoda; class Insecta; order Orthoptera; family Morabidae; genus Vandiemenella; species Vandiemenella viatica. The sequence goes on from CM061921.1 coordinate 257,965,678, forward strand.
GACGGCGATCGTGTTGCTGATTTTCCACGCGTTCTCGTCCTTCCTTGAACTTTTTATGCCAGAAAAACACACGCGTCCTTGAAAATGTTTGATCACCGAACTGTGCAGTCAATCTCTGGCAAATTTCCGCCGCTGTAACTCCTTCAAGAGCAAGACATTTTATAATAATGCGTTGCGCAGTGAAGGGGTGCACCTGTTGCTCCGACATCGTGAGCGTAACTGACTAAATGGCGGGAAATATCTAACAACACGCTCTCCCCACTCCTAATGGTCCCGCCTAAGCATAGCAGAAGCGCGGGGTCAGTACTGCCAATTGTTGATTTTCGGGAACAACAATCCCGTTTATATTTGATCCCCCCTCGCACATTGGACTCCTTTATGTTCAGTTGTGGTAAATATTTCACTTGTGAGGAGGATTATATCAAGCAATTAAATTGTTATATTATTTTATGGAACAGTTAAATTAGTGGAAACTTTTTTGTTTCTCATCATGTTGGAAGTCACATTCAAACATAAAGTAAGTTATCACTATATACAGTTTTGTTTTAAATGGTTGGTTTTAGCTTGATTCGTGGACACACATACAAAAAACTCTAAAATTTATGGTTTTAGCCTGTATATCATGGACAAAATATGGTATTAATCAGGATAAAAAGTATCTTATATGTTAACTATTTACGTAATCTATGTGCATTTTCAATTAAATCCGTTAATTGTTTTTGTGTAAGAATACACACACAGATTTCAAAATTTACAGTTTTGATCTTTGTTTCATTGAGAACCATATTATTGATCTAGAAACAATGTATCCTATGTTGCAACCAGTGATGTAAGCTATCACCATGAGCAGTTTCATTAAGATCCCTCTGTTAGTTTTTGCGTGATGCACAGATAGACAGATAAAAATTCCAAATTATATGGTGTTGGCATCTCTGTCATCAATGATGTATATTGCAGTTAATTTTTTATAAAATAATATTTATGCAAAGACACAACTTTTCTAAAATTTTACTTTATCATATAGTTGTTTGTTATTTTGTATGTGGAAATGATTCAAAATTATCCTTTTTTACTTTACATGATATGATTATTCACCAGGTCCACACGGTAATTCTTGCACAACATATGGCTTTTTAGGTATATTGTCTTTGTGACTGCATACCATGGAATATGAATTTTGACTTTATCAACCTTGATTTAATATTCCTGTAGCTGATGGCTTATTGAACATTTAAGGCCTCAAATTGTGACAGTAAAACTTTAATATAATCCTCTTGGGTGTCCAGCTGGATGGTGTTGAATAAACACAACAGCTAGCTCTGCTGTCTTCACCAGGTGTCAGGTCTCTTCTAGCTGTTGCAAGCTGGCTGTCACTGCGTAGACTGGCTTAGTCTCCTATCAAACTTTCTTATATACATTCAGGAATGGTGCGCAAAATCTTGGACTCCCTGGCTTCCTGGATTTACTGGCAGCCCATGATGCTGGTAGGCCCACTCTGGCACTGGGCGGGAAGTTGCAAATGGTGCCAGTCAGTGGCTACAGTGAGCCACGTATTAAGCCAGCACATCCGGGCAGCCGGTGAGCAGGCATCGTAGTGAGCCCAAGATTTTGTGTGCCATTCCTGAATTTATATAAGGAAGTTCGATAGGAGGCTAAGGCAGTCTAGGCGGTGACAGCCAGCTTGCGACAGCTAGAAGAGACGTGACACCAGATGAAGAGAGCAGAGCTAGCTGTTGAAATGTGTTTATACAACACCATCCTGCTGTACACCTGAGAGGATTATATTGCATCAGTACGCCGGGAAAGTCTCCTCTCACACATCAGTAAAACTTGAATTTAGAACCAAATTGTTTGAATGTTGTCCTGAGGTTCCTTGTGAGTGAACAAATATACATTTTGTTAACATTTTGGTATGAGCAACCATTGGTTAGTATCCCTCCTTCCAGCTCTTCAAGTTACTGAGCTTTGTACCATTGATTAATTATTATTTGTTATATGAAGGTATACTTATTAATGATAATAAGATAGCATAGGGAAAAAAAATCATGTGGTGGGTCCGGATGTCCTCACATCTTTCCCTCCCATACAGCAGGAGGGGGGGGCTAGGGGGCTCAAGGGCCCCCCCCCCCCAATGTATCTAGGTCCATCCATCTCCGACATTGTAACTTTGGAGACTTTTTTTTTTTAGCTCTACGGAGGGGACTATAAATACTACCTTTTGTCCAACTCAAACCCTCCCCAACCAATGCCGAAGGAAAGCCCCTTCAACCAAAATCCACCCAAGCCAAGCCCCCCTCCCCCAAACCAAAGTCCACCCAAGCCCCTCCCAAAGCAAAATCTTGGATCCACCCCTGCTCCCATATGTCTCACCTCCTACATGACAGGTTATTGACCTAAATATTGTGAATTTTGGTGTTTTTTACATTTTCATCTGACCTTCCTGCATTCATCTGTGACAAGTGATGGGTTATTTTTCCCTATTCTATCTTATTAGCAGTGCCTAATGGAAGTTTCTTTGTCTCCATTATCCTAGTTATTAGTGATGGACTTCATATCTCACTATCACCATCTATTTCAGTTGAAGCCTATGGTGTAACAAAGGGAGACACTAACAATTACCAAAACTGTAGACAGTATGATTGATAACATAAATGTAATAACCAGAGCAATATTTCCTTCTTTGTGAATCAAAGTTACCTTTAGACAAAAAACTATCCTTAGTATATACCGATTCCTATTCAATGTGATGTGGCTTTCTTGGCTATAGTTATTTACATTTCTCTCTTAAACACTTTCTAAAAATATCAATAAAATATAGGCAGAAATGATAATTTATAAGTGAACTGTTTGCAAAATCTTCTGTAGTTTCACTGTAAATATTATAATCACATTATCTTGTTTTTTTTTTTTTTTAAATTTCAGATATCTTAACATATCTGGCTCAAACATTTCCCCTTGAAGCATTCTGCAAGATGTTACCAGCAGGCACAGAGTCTGAGTACAGTAGTTATATTCATATGGGCCAGCAAGTGACACATGCAAATCACATTCGTTCCCTCATAATGGTTACTGGACGTCAGCTGTTAACAACACTCAAATTATGATGATATATATATAAATATCGAAGACTGTGTTTTATGGAAAAATGACAGATTAAATAATCCATAATTATCAGAAGCAATAATACTGCCAGTAGTGCTTCCATAGTTTTTGAGTTTTTAATCATAAAAGAAGAAAAAAAAGAACTTCAGAAAATTCAGACAATCATTGTATATTGTAGTAATCAATAGAAATAAGAAAGGATAGTGCAAGTAAATCTGTCACTATCCACAGATGAAGGCTGGAGGTCCATGGTGAACATGTGAATGTGAAGGCATATGAGGACATATGGAAACGTAATTGGATGTGTATACACTGATCCCCTTGCCATATGCCCTCCTCTTATTATGATTAAGGTTTGTACCAAAATATCGTAAAATGTGTTCATGATTATTTGTTCATCATGACCCTTCCATCTTCATCTGTGGTAAGCAATGGGTTTTTCTTTCCCTATCCTCCCTTATTTTTACTGCATAACAGCATTTATTTGTCACAGTTATCAAGTAGTAATCAATAGCTATATTTAATGGCACTCTGAAAGCATTTTAATTTTATTGTATTTAACATGTTATGCATAAGATGAATATGTACTGTACAGTTCAACACATTTTTGTCAAGTATTTCCAATTCTTTTTGCAATACTTTATAAGCCAAATACAAAGTTTCAGATATTGACCACTTAGGGCATAGCTCACCACACAGTGTGAATACTATTAAAATCAATATTCGTGGAATCATTGGTATATTATAATCAGCTTTCATAACTTTCCATATTTACAGTTTCCAATTGCAAAAATATGACAACAGTGTTAATGGAGGTAATTTGGTCAGGAATTACCACTTTCTTTTCAGCAGTGCTTTTCATTTGAAATTTATGTAGACATAGTCAGAGCTCATGAGGTATTTTTGATGGGCAAGTACTTTATATAGGACTTAACTTTTTGAAGTTTTAAACCATTGTATTCTTCATATGTTAGAAATGAGAAAGTTTGGGAGATCAAGATAATTTTTAGAACTGTTCTTATCTTACAAATGGAGTTATTTCTTAATATCAGTTTCATTATTATCATTATATCTGACATGATTTCTGTGTTTCTTCCTCATTCCTATGAAATACTCATTTTAGATAATTGATCACTGTTAATCTGAATGAAGTCATAACTACGTGGTATCATAGATTAATGGAAGATGACCCACAGTGCCTGTGTTCTCCTTTCTTATGTAAGAAGTAGTTATGTCAGCAGAAAAAATATGAGTCTGGATAATTCTAGCTGCCTTACTTGTTGCTGAGTTATGTTATCTTTAGATGCTTTGGGATATATATAGACCACTCTTCTGAATTAAATATTTTATTCTAAGGAAAAAGGAAATGGATTATAGGCAATATAAATAACAAATGATAGGGAAAATAATCCATCACTCACCAAAGTTGGAGACCGTGGTGAGTGTACAACAAATGAGACAAACACAAACATACATTTTGGTTTGAAAGACCTAATCCAAACATGAATATTGTTTCAAACCAAAATATTGTATGTTATGTGTTTATCTCAGGTTGTAAACTCATTCATTGCAGCCTACAACTTTTTTGAATTAAATATTTGGTATAACTGCTTTGCATTTGTTTTGATTTTTTCTGTAAATAGGCTTACTGGTTGAAATAAGAATACATATTCACTTAAATAATTTTTCTGTCATCAGGGTGTATGTTCATTTTGGCATCACTATAAATTTTATTGTATTAAAAGGATTGAATGTATATAGTCTGCATATTAATTTTCAACTATCCACATTTTGGAAATAATGATAAAAGAACGAGTTGGTTATTATTATTATTATTTAATGTTTGTTTTGTTTAATATCTGAAATTTAAATTATATCATCTGTAGTATGGTTTTTTCCTAGGTAGGTGCTATATTTGTTGTTTAGTATCCATCCTGTTAATATATTTGAATCTTAAAACATGTTCTTTGCCAATATTTTGTATAAATTGTGCTGGCAGTGGATAAATGCTATTTATTATATTTAGTTGGATCAAAGTGGGATTACTTATGTATAATGGACATTTTAAATCTAAATTATGTTCACATTTTTGGATCATGGATTTGATTCATTATATTGTTGTGTAGATGCTGTATAGGCTGACCTAGATGACTTAGTAATTATCAGTAAACAGAAAGATAAGAATTTTGCTATTAAAAGCACAGTTCCTTTTAACTTCTTTTAGTAACAGTGGTATACAAAATTGTTTGATAATCATAACTTTCTTGTTTCGTAATAGCATTATGATATATAGAGATGAAGTTAACTTCTAATGACCATCAGTTAGTACAAAGTATGGGCAGGGATGAAATTAAATTTCTCTTGCAGTAAATAAGTTGGAAGATTTGAGAACAGAGGCCACTTATATACTATGTGGTAGAATTTTGCTTAAAATACTGCTTAAATGTGTTGTAGGAATTTAAAAAGCTAAACCAAAATATTTTTTGCTAAGGTCGTATACTAAAAACCCAGTTTAAGGATTTTTTGGAAGCTGCATAAAATAGCAGTTACTTTTTTTAACTTGTAGATTGTACTTAGAGTAGGATATATTTTGTATTTGTTAGTGGTATTGCTGAATCAAATAAGGATAAAACACCAAATGTATCTCCTTTAAACAAGGAATCATTTAAGTTTTACATAGAATCTCATTATTGATGCAATTTTTCCTGTTACAGTTTTGCATTATAAAGATAAGCTGTGTGCCTTGTTACTGTTAACTAGTGGAAAAATAAATTTTGTTTTAGAATTTGCTTTTTGTTTTTAACCTGTTTGAATAAAGATTCCATTCTTTGTCATGCATGCTGAATAAATCAAAGTAGTCACCATTACAGTAAGTAACCTCAATTATTAATATAATATACTAAGCATGGTGGATGAACAGTAATGTTTCAGCCTGGCATTAGGAATGATTAGATTACAATTTTGATTCAGATTTCACGTTGTATGGTTTCCACGAATTGCTTCAGGGTAGTTACCAATGTGATTCCTTGACAAAGGCCATGATTAATTTCATTTCCCTCCTTTGTCCGCATCGGCTTTAATTATTTCAGGAAATTAAAAAATAGGCCCTTATGGAAAGAAAAGAATTTAGTAGCAATAAAGATGTGTGAATTGAGTCTTTCCCAGCATACAGCTGATAAAAAGTCTTTTTGGATGTTCTGTCAGATAAGTTGTGATTACATTTTAGTGGATGGTGGCAAGATACATTGTTAAAAAACCATCTTGTCAGTTTTGACATGTTACTGAAACAATTACATCTTTTAGTTCTGAAATTTATGATAGCCTTAATTTAAAAAGAAATAATGAGATAAAAGGACTGATAATAATGCCTCCACGTGGCAAAGTTTCGGTTTGAAAAATATTTATTCCAATCAATCCGAATCTCAATTCAGTATAGTAAAATGTTTAAACACTGAAGTGCTGGAAAGAAAACACTTACCAGAGATGGAGTCAGGATGGCAGCTGTAATACAAAGAAACAAGATGAACATGAATACACTATATTTTGGATGACTCCTTAGTTATTTAAGAGGAAAATTTAGCATATAGCAAAGTGAATGGGTGGGCAAATGCTAAATTCTACCCAAAATATTGTGTATTTGTGTTTCTCTTGTCTTTTTTGTTTGGTAGCCACCTTCTTCTCTATACTTGTTTGTTTCCACATCACTTTATAGCAGTCCTATTCATTGCTTTCATCACAGTGTATGGTTTGATTTATTTGAAAGATCAGGTTAATAATGTGAGATCAGTGCTTTCAATTGCATAATTAATTGCAATTTTCATAAACATCTAATTACCCCTTTCTTAGTATTTCTCATTATTAGCATATCTTATATTGTTTGAGTGCAATTAAAGATTACTTGAAGTTTGTCATGTAAAGTCCCTAATGCAAACAAAGATACAGGGTGACTCCCTGCCAGTGAGAAAATTTTGTTAAAAATATCATTTTCTTGATTAATCGAAAAGGTAATCTCACAAATAAAATAAGAAAAGATACTTCATTGTTATTTCAGCTTTTTAATCAACTTCATTATATAATTTTTCAACTTGAAGTTCATATGTTGCTAACAAAACATAAAATTATCATACTTCATTCCATCCAATGATTATAAGATTCTGATGAGAGTCGATAAGAAATAAAACACAATCCAGCAGCATTGAAAACATAATACATTCCTTACAACATTCATACAGGTGGGCACACCCATGAAGACTCAAATTAACTCCTGTAAAAAAAAAAAAAAAAATCTTAAAATTTGAAACTTGACATGAATAATACATCTGCAAGATAGTTATCATCTTGTTAACTTACCAGGAACACTTTAAATAGTACTATAACACATAATATGGCATACTGCTTTGTGTTATAACATATAAAAAGTTACTCACAGTCTGATGCTACCAAAATACTTGCTGAATACACACCCAAGATGGAGATTTCATTCTAATTACCTGACAATAAGGAGACACAGGACTTTCTGCATAACTGCATGTCAAATGAATTTAAATACAAAATTCTCCCTGAACTCTCTACCGATCTTAAGTACACTATCAGCGTATACAAAAGATAACCAACATTCATTCTAATTTGAAATACCTAAAATATAAGTAGAGGAGAACCAGGCAAATTGGCCACAGGGCTTCTGGGGTTTACGTGTTGAGGACATTGCATGGTGAACATCTGAATGCTTTCTACTCAATGCACTTTGACACCTTGAAAATCCCAATCTGGTTAGCATGTATTCTCTTAATGTTATTGTAATATTTGTGGTTTTTGGTCATCTCGATGCAGTGTAAGTGTTCAGTTTATTTGGGAGCGTGCACAAACTACATGGCTCGGTCCAGGGGGAGGGGGGGGGAGGGGTTGGCTGGAAGGCTATGCTGAGCTACGTGCGGGGAGGGGGGTTCCGAGCCAGCCCATGTAGCTTTCCTTACATAACATTTTTCACAGTGAAAATGAGAAACAGAACACACAACAGCATGTGGATATTTATGTCCCTCAGTTAATTATCTCCGTATGTAATTTACAATAGTCTGGCACGAGAAAACAGTACAAAATGTCTTCTGGAATCAAGAGGGGAAAAAAGCTATGTGCTATGTGGAGGGGGGGGGGGCAGGTTTAGAGGCAAAAGCCACATGGGGGGGGGGGGGGTTCACAGGAGGCCAAAATGGAGCTACATAGTTTATGCACGCTCCCTTTATTCTTTACTAAGAAATGGGGTCACTTACCGTTTTCGAGTGAAATATTTACAAACACTCAACATCACATTGACAAAATTATACAGTTCAAAACAGTCAAAATATTACTTTATGCATTGTTGCTTACAAAACATTGAATTTAACTGAATTATTCATTGCAATGGAGCACAATGCATTGTTCAAAGACTCTAATATTATTAATGCAAATCAGCTGAATTGGCGTAGTTGAATTGTACAGAATGAAGTACTGCAGCCAAAAGTTGTAAATGGTTTAGAGTGTAGTAGTGTGCGCTGAAAAGAAGATGGGGCTGGGCCAAGGTGGTACAGAGTTTTAGGGAAGAGAGGGCAAAATGGGGAGGCTTATGTTCAAAGCAGATTGGGCCAGTTGCTAAAATCTGTGGATGATAACAATGTGGATCTGATGCCATGGAAAACAGCTGATTCAGGCAATAATATTCCAAATTTACCCACATGTTCCATAGAGAGAGGGTATGTGCCTGTATGGAAAAAGGTTGTATTTGACAGGAGAAGTAGCTGCTGACCATCATTGCTTTTTATCATTATAGAAACAGATTCGGTTGTAACTTTCAGTTACTAGATAAATTAAATTTTTGTTTCATCAAAAAATTCTTGTAATTATTTTTAAAAAAAAAACTAACTGTAATTGTGAAGATAACTGAAGCTAAATTACATTTTTCCAAATGAAATTTCTCCAATGAACTGGTATAGTTGATGTGGATGCAATTTGAAAAGCGGTCTTCTACTTATACCCAAAATCTAAAATTCTCATTCTAGAGATACATTGCAGAGTAACACAGGTGAAAGTTAGTCATTAGCCTCTCAAGTTAGTAAGAGATGCAGAAAAATGGCTTTTTTGGTGAAATTTGTTTCACTGGAATCATTGTATGTTGGGTAGCTATGTCATTTTCTGAATAGATGAAGGCTGTGTTGTTATCAATAACTTGAACATTGAAGAGTGTATTAAATATCTGTTGTGTGTAGTGCCTAGGGCATAATTTTAGATTAATATTGTTAGAGTTAATTCGGTTTGGTGATGATGGCAGTTAACTAAAAAGTGGAATTTCTTACTTGTTGGGATGCCTAGTGGTGAGTAATATTTTCACTAAAAATTGTAATTTCTTGCTTGTTGAGATGCCCAGTAGTAAGTAATATTTTCCTGATTCACCTTATTACTGTGTGTGATGAAATTCAGACACATGATCAACTTTATGGTTGTTTGCAAGGTACCAGTGGAGGTTTTATATGCTGTGGAGGTTAGTTTTTGCATAATAGCATTTTGTTAGGTCAATAATTTATTAAAGAATGTGATAAGAGGTACAGAAGCATAATGTTGATATATTGTATAGCAAGGAAAAAAATTCAGAATTTTGTTATAACTGCCTAATTCTGCCCATGATTGCATATTTTGTGTTGTAATTTTACATCACAAAAAAATAAACCATTCTGCTTTCATTGTGATGTTAGTAGCATCTTTTTTACTTTTTCAGAAATAAACTGTATGATTCAATATATTTCTGAGCCTGCATTCCAATTATTTTCAGATCTAAAAGCAAATAGAAATCAGAACCCAAGATAGATTTGGTAGCCAGATGTTTAATTGAAGCTGTCACTTCTCATGAAATGATTCCTGTAGTTCATGGTGTTAGGGCAGCTCCTTTTCTTAGATTAGGGATTTAGGCAGAGTGTATTAGCAGTAATGAGTCTCAGGAACCAAAATAAAAAATTCTATTAATACACTACATCAAAATATCAGAGAGTAATCGAACAAAATTGACGAATTGTTAGTTCACATAAATGAATTGAATGCTTTTAATAGAACTGTTGTTTTATGCTTATCTGAACACCATACAACTACAGGAATAGGTATGTGAAATATAACAGACTTTAATTTAGCTACTTACTCCCGCAGAATTAACTTGGAGAAAGGAGTTGTTGTTAATTACTTTAGAAATGGTTATAATTTTGATGACATAAATGTTAAAAAGTATTGTCTTGATCAACATTTTGAAGCTCATGGTAAGTGGCTAACCCTCAGTAATGTAAATTTTGCAATAGAAACTGTATACGGAGTACCCTCTGGTAACTTTGATATTTTCCTGAGCCAACTTGATATCTTATTAACATTTGTAGCAAGAAAGTTGCTAACAGAGTGTTATGTGGTGATTTTAATGTAGGCTTTTTAAATAACTGCCCTGTAAAGCAGTGTTGGAATCATTAGTCAGTTCGTACAATCTAAATTAGGTAGTAATTTTCCCATTAGAATAATGAATAATAATCACTCAGCTATACATAATGCTTTCCTGCATACCGCAAAAATCAATTATACAATCAAGCCATCTATTAATGGACTTGCAGACCACACTTCTCAGTTATTAACTATCCACACTTTAATTGGAACTAGCTCCAAGAGTAATGTTTTTAAGGCTCAGTGAGTAATATATGATGAATCAGTCAGTTATTTTAGAAATGGCCTTAATACTACAAACTGGAAACATGTTTACTGTGCACAAGGCATGAATGAAAAATACAACATTTTTATAGTATTGTCCTAAACTACTTTGAAAGTTGCTTCCCCATGAAAAGGTATCGTACTTCTTGAGATAAAAAAAATGGATAATAGTAGGTATTAGAACATCATGCATTCGTAAAAGGAAGTTATACATTGTCTCTAAGAATAGTAACAATGCTAATATTAAAACACATCACAAGCTCTACTGTCAAGTACTGAAAAATGTTATTAAAGGTTCTAAAAGAATGTATTGCAAACATAAGATTCATGACTCTGATAATAAAATTAAGATAAAATTTGACACCGTAAAAAATGAAACGGAAGAATAATCAAGCCAGTAAAGACATTTATATCAAATAAAATTCAGTAGAATCCAATTTTCCAATAGCTGATGCATTAAAAAAAAAAAAAAAAAAAAAACTATTTTTTTTTCTTTTTTTTTTTTTTTTCTGTTGCTGGTAAGTTGACAACCATTAACTCTGTGACTCATAGTATGGATTTGCTCAAACAGGCTTCCAAGAATAATATGAACCTATGTCTGCAAATTTTGCTACTTCAGAAGAAATAAGAGAAGTTGTCGTGCAAATTCTCGAGTGGTTATGATGGGATCTCCAGCAGATTAATTAATCTGTGCTTAGTAGTATACTAAGTTATCTAGTGAATATATCTTTACTTGATGGTACCTTCGTAGAAAGGCTGTAGTTAAACCACTCTATAAAAAGGGGGACAAGTCAGTTGTATTGAATTACTGTCCTGTTTCATTATTAACAGCCTTCTCCAATTTTTTTGAGAAAACATTGTACAACAGTGTTTACCAACACCTAAAAAATAAAAATATTCTAACTAAATCACAATTAGATTTTCAAAAGGGTCATTCAACAGAAAAAGCAATATTTGCATTCCTTGACAATATTTTACTTGTAGAAGGAATAAATGATGAATTCATACCTCTAGGAATTTTCTGTGACTTGTCTATGGAATTTGACTGTGTTGATTATGAAATTCAGAAACAAAAATTAAAGTATTATAGTAGAGATGTTACTAAATGGCATAGTACTTACATTTAGATGACAAAAATTGTCGCTGGAACATTTTAATGCTGCATCATATGGTTCACTGTTTTCTGAGTGGGGATTTATCGGATGTGTAGTACTTGAGGGTTCTATATTGAAACCACTAGTGTTTTTAATATATATATAAACGATTTACCCCGTGTTAAATCTAAGAACTCAAATTTTTTAGATGACACATGCATAGGAATTAAAAATACTCTTGGTATCTCTACCAAACATATTTCAAATTATATCTTTGATCTTATTACTAAATGGTTTATAGCTAATGGCTTGTCCTTAATTTTGGATAAAAAGCAATAAAATTCAGTACATCACACAGATTACCCCCAAACATAGACATAAAATTTGCAGGTTAGTCAATTCAAGAGGTGAAGGGTGTGAAATTTCTAGGTTTGCATATTGATCATAATTTAAATTGGAGGATGCATGTCTCTGACTTATTAAAGTGATTTGGTGCAGCCATATTTGCAATTCATACAATTTCAGCTATAGGTGATCTCCATATGAGGAAACGTTTATTTTGCTTATTTGCATAGCTGGGCACAGTTAATCCATAAGTTAACTTTGTTAATCGTTAAAGTGTTATATTTTTGGAAATTTAACGTAAGTTGCCGCTAAAAGTTAACCATCAACAATATGTTTACCCAGCATCTCAGTGGAAATTGAGTTCTTACTTGGATTCAAAGTTTTAATCAGCTTCTCAAACATATCGGATTCTACATGTAGTAGAATCATGTTGGCAATGAAAAAGCTTACAGTGCATTGTCCATACCAGCTTGAGATATGCCACAGTCAGTAATTACAATGCCAAAAGATTCACCAATGCTTTGTTGAGGTAACATATTATTAGCAGATATATGTATAAAACAAAACAATTTTGCTGCTACCTACACCAGAAGAATGTAAGGATCTTAACTGCTTATGGGGTTATGATAAACAGTTAGTTACCTCAACTCCAACTGTGTTACTCATGTGCCATTGGATAATCGATTGTTCTAAATTCTTTCATCTGCCACCTAACTTGATTAAACCCCAAATTAGGAAAGGGAATGTTCACATAGAAATAAAAGTCACTGCTGCGAAGATAAAGTTCAAAGTTTCACTATATTCTCAATAAAATGGTACAAGTCTGAACAATCGATGGGCTATCGGAAAATCTTCACCAAGTTCGTTGACTGCAAGTTATGAAAAGCAATCATACCAGACCAAACCCCGTTAGAAAAACTGAAAGTCACATTGAAAATATTTTAACTGTTCTGTTGTACTACTAAAATCTCAAGATGGGTGCTCCTGCCCTTGCATCACCATGCAGCACTCCAACCATTTTGCACCAAGCACAACAAAAACCGACAATGTTCCTGCTCCAGTGATAACCAGCAAAAGACATCATGTGATCCCTGTCGGTCGTATAAAAAGCCTAGCCTGATAAAAGGTCAACTGGCCTGCCCAAGTGTAAAAACTAGGTATTCATGGGCCTTTATTTTGCAATATTTTTTTTTCCAATTTTGACCCCAACTACTCCTATTGTTCCAAAATTTTAACAGTAGCTAGGATTGTAAGTTTTGATCCTTATAAAAAAAATTTGTGTCTTCAATATTTAGGCTGTAAAAAATTGTTTTCTGTTTTACTCAAAACCACTTCTATAGCTACAATGCTCAAACAACTTTTAATTTACTTCTAATTAATATCTCTTTCATTTGATACTAATCAAGCCATGTTTACTATTTTCTAACAATTTGCTTGAAAGTCTTGTGCAATCCGAATTTGACCCTGCTAATAACTTTCCGATGTCTTTGAAACCTACTTTAAATGAATCTACATGTTCTCAAATGCCTGTTGAATGATTTAGAAGTCACTACCTGTTTCCTCTGATTTACTATTATTTTCCAAAGTAAACGCTATCTTCGGCTGACACAACAAGGAAAACGAGCTCTTTCAGACATGTTCGTTTAATCTCTACTTTGTTTCATCCTGATCAAAATACTTCATGTATCTTGTCGAGACTTACTGTAAATTGTTACTAATAAATTATAGTGTATTCTGAATATAGTTTACCCCCTTGACTTTACGTGTATTACTAATTTTTCCTTATGCCATGTGTCTAACATTACTCTATAATGTTTCAAAAACAACCTTTAAGCTTTACTGAGCTTTCTAAAACTCTAGTATGTTGTTTAAGCAAAAATTTCTTTCTTGTAATAAGTTGACTTTCTACACTCTTCCGAAAATGCGACTTCTCGAATTTAAAGTGTGTAATTTTATGTTAATTTTCCATACTGGCATTTAACTATTAATGTACTTAAACTTTTTAGTATGATTTCTTCACTACAAGGTTTATTATGTTTTGACCATTTATAATCCTGAATATCTCACATAGTGAGGAAAGTATTAACCTTTATGAAATTATACCGAAACCAAATATTACATATGCTGATCTTGTGTTCAATCCTTCTACAGCTGTTTTATTAGATTTAGAACTTGACTTTACTGTTTAAACCTGACTTATTGCCTGAATTAGCTGTATAACTTAATTTATTGTCTGAATTGACTGCTTAAATTACTCTAAAGCTGAGGTATCATGTTGTTCAACTGAGCCTGCTATTCTGTAAACAAATTCATTACGCAATTTACAAAATTCTAGGTTAGCTTACAAGAATCCACAGCACTTGAAGACTTAGGATTGTTTTTCCTTATCCCATGAGTTGACCCTGCTTGCACAGTAAATATTTTGATGTATGTGTCCCTCTTCATGTGTTGTTTAAGATATTTAAGGCAAGAAACATGAGCCTTGATTGTAGAAAGTTTAGACAAACACAGTTTGAATCCATAAATCAATTGTTCTCCCAATCTTGATTTTAATGCAATATAATTACATAAATGTCGTCAAGGATTTTTAATCTTCAAATTGCTATTGCTATCATTGCAGCTATCACTAACAGTTTCTGGATCTTTAGTTTCCATGATTTAATCATCTAACGAATATCAATTTAAATTATTTCACTAAAAACTCCAAACCAATACAAACTAAAAAATGGCACTATATTCCTCGTAGTAAAAGCGTGAAGTTATAAAACTATTGAAATCAATCAGTGATTGAATTTGAAACATATAGTGAGTGCTGGTTGGCAGACATAAAATATAAACACTTCACAACTCTAGTGTTCCTGCTCACACCCATGCCATGCCTAGCATCACAGTTACATATGCATCACACTCGCACTTTGCATTGCCTAATTCGTTCGCTATTCGACTAGCCGAATGTAGCAGCGTGCCTTGAGGCACAATTCAAACAAATTAAATGATGACAACAACCAGTGTAACGGACTAAAATTAAAAGAAGTTAAGAAGAATGTTAATGATTTTTTAGGTTAACTTAAACATTACATTTTTGCAATTTTATTAACTTCGTTAATTAACAATTAATGGATAAACAGTTTTCTGCCCAGTTGTGCTTATTTTCACTGCTTAATGTCATATGGAATAATATTCTGTGGCAATTATACTCATGGAGACAATGTAATCAGGGCTCAAAAACGAGTGGTAAGAATTATTTGTGGGGTTAGCAGTAGAACTTCATGTAGAAAGCTGTTCAAGAAGCTAAAGATATTAACATTGGTAACTGAATATATATACACATTAATCTCCTTTTGTAGTCATAAATTATACTGCATTTGAAACAAATAGTAAAATACACAATTATGGCACCAGAAGTAAAAATGGTCTTTGCAAGGATGTCATTGTCATTTGTTCAAAGAGGGGTCCGATATTCAGGGATACATATCTTCAGTCAGTTCCCAACTCATCTTAAATATCTAGTAGGTGATAAGATTAAATTCAGGAAAAGATTGAAAAATTTTTGACTTACGATTTCTTCTGCTCCACTGAAGAAATTATTTCTAATCCACCTACAAAATAACTGCCAGTAGATTATATACAAATATTTTATGCTCTGAATATACGTCTTTTGGTGTGTGTGTTTTTTTAAATAATTTGGTATGCAATAGTTTATCTGTAAATTGACATCTTTCCACATCCCACAGAGCCAGTCTCTCATATTGGGATCCATGGAAAATTAATGTATTGTACTTACCACTGAAAAAGGAATGGCATCAGGAATGCAAACAATTACATAGAGGGATTACATTCTTTAAATCCCTACAATTGAAATTGAAGCATGGCTAAACATTTCAAAGAATTAAACTTTAATTTTGAAAGATTCCTGTAATACTGGTTGTCTCCTTCTTTGTCTGATGTTGCCATTCAGTTTCAGTAATGACAATTTAACATTATATACGGTACTGAGTGTCACATCTGACTGCAAACTGTGTGTAATGTGAAGTTTTTGAGGCAGAATGTGGAGACTATTGCAGCATTCACCAAAGTGACTTCACTAAACTGTAACATAATTGTAGTCAAGATGGTCAGTGCACAAGTATTGTGTTACCTCCATGTGTCCAGTATGGTGCTTGGCCAGACTGCTCAGATTTTTTACTTCACTGACCTATGTGGATCTCTTAACCTTTCTTGAGCACAGTACTTGGTGGAGGTTACGGGTCATTTAATGATCTGTTTTGGCAGAATCTGATAACAGTCAGAATGGTATGCCACGAAGAAATATATCTGTACTTTTGATATTTGAATACCACAGGAATTAGTAACACTGATGGAAAGTGTTATTTTAAATGATGTAAGCACTGTAACATTTTAAAAATTTATTTGTTTTTGCTGTTAATATTATCTTGAATCCTTTTTTCCCACATTGTCCATTAGCAGATTACATAGGTATAAGCTGATTACACAAGTTCATGAATTTTTATTTATCTGAAAGAGCCGGATGTCTATGACAAGTTTATTTAATGCAAAAATGTTAATACAACATGCTATACTTGTATACCTTAATCTACGGACAGAGATCATTGCTGTTGAAAGACTAAAAAAGTTACAAAAAATAAACAACACAAAAATTTAGTGCATAAATGAAATTTAATTTTATAACTTTAAATGCTTAGAAAATACAGTAATTAGAATTATTGTTTAAGGAATTAAAATATTGAAAGACCATTAGGATATAAAATCTAAATGAAAATAGCAATGAAGTGAATTAAATTATGTGATAACACAAAACTAGAACAGGTCTGCTATGGAATGTTTCAGGATTTATGGCAGCAGTGTTGTTGTTCAGAAATTTCTCATCTTACAAATATTTTGAAAAAATCTTCCCATTTATATGATACAGAACTTCATTAACGCTGTTCCAATGTTTACTCAAAGTTTCTGTGTTATGAATCATCATTACAGCAACTATTGGTCAAAATATCCAATTGCATTTATTTGAATGGGCTAAACTACTTCTACATTCTCCCTAGACCATAAATGTAGGACATAAAATTGTTTTTGGCATTTTTTGTTGTGCTATTGGTCTCAGCCGATTAGGTGTCAATAATTTTAAATTTTATCTCAGTTTAGTTATTTAATTTTAAACTTCATGAAAATGAATTGTTGGTCTTCGTTTGCTATGATGAACTATTTATGCTCTTGTTTTGATGTAAGGAATAGTTAATGTATAGTTTCTCAAAAGTAAAAATACAGTAATATCAAGTGTATATATGATTATAAAATGTAAAAATGAAAGTACTTCTGAAATATTTTAGAGCTTCTCTGAGTGTATGTGCTATCTATGTGTACCTTTAGAAATGTAAAAAGGTTGCACAGCATATTTGCATATTAAATACACGATTGCAAAAAAGGAATTTCATGTGCAGAAAGTGCAACCAGTTTTGAAAACACAGAAAGCAATAACAATATTTCCAATTTTATGTAATGCATATGATTTAATGATTTAGTAAATAGAGGTACATAAAATGGTTGTGGCATTAGACCATTTGGTTCCTCAATCTAGAAGTAGTGAGTTTTGAATGAAAAGAACAATACAGTTTCCAGGATCATTGTTGTGCTAGTGGAATAATGTGTTTTAATAAAGAAACTGAAAACAATTGTTAGTCCATTGCTGCCTTTGTGCAGGCCAAGGCATTTGCACTAAATTTTATTTCAGACAGTAAGAATTACATATCTTAGAAGATTATACCATTTAATTGCTGCTAAGTCAGCAAAATGATGAATGTTCATACACAATGTTGCAGTTAAAATTTTTAGCTGCTGTCTTATTTGAAGTGAATTCCTGAATTTTCCCCCTTACAGCATTGTATACAAGGTGGGAGGGGATGCAGTGACATGCCATCATGTGTTATAAGGAGGTGCACAGAATTATAAAGACAGCAAAGACATTATTATAGAAAAACAGGCAACTATAAAAGTTATTTTGCTCTGGAATAATAACAAACTTTTTAGTTTTGTGTTCACATTTTTTTAATTCATTATTTTCGTACAAAAAAAAAAAACACAGATTGAAAATATTTCTGTTTCATAATTTTACAGAATTCTAGCAATTACTTAAAACTACTGCTTCAAAATATTTCTTACATTCCAGGTAAAGCTTCAAGATAAACTAAGTCATAAAATATGTAATTTTGATTATAACTATCAAAAGAAAATATCACAGTAAAATTTCAGGCCTGATGAACACATCATGGTTTTGGTTTTCACATTTTTATATATCTATATTTTTAAATTATTGGTGACTCAACCTTTTAATAAGAATATCTTGATTAAGACCACACAGATTTTGTGTTCTGTTAATTAGACACCCATACGCCAGAATTTAACATTTTTATGATACTTGACATCAGTATTCAGCATCTTTAAATACATGCTATAAAAGGTATAAAACTAATCAACAGCTGCATAAATTTTGAAGGAAAAAAAATGTAACTATCCAGTAGGCTTCCTCATACAATTATATTGCAAACTGTTGATTCTTTTTTCATGCATCTTAACTAGCACAGACCTGTTTTAACTTTCCATGAACAGTTACACCGATCTGCAATATATATGTATTCATTTTGTGCCTGGGTTTATTTCTTATTTTGTTTATTTGACATACATCAAAATAATGAAAAAAAATAAGTTTGCTTTTGTAGTTTTTTTATATTTGGCAGAAAGTAGAGAAGGGAGAGGAAATGTTTTGTTTGCATAATACCTACTATACTATGCTCTAGTCACAAAATACTGAAAAGTGATTGGTTGATAAGTTTAAATTTCACCAAGAAAGTGCAAATGCTGATGCATTTTGATATACTTGGTGAATTTATGAAGTTGCAGGGTATAAAATATGAGTTAAGTAATAACTCAAAGGTCATGAAAACAAAATTACTGAATCTGAAAATGTCCTAATGCCATCCCTGCAGATCACACTAAGGCAAATGAAACAATTTGTGGAAGCATTACATGAAAAATCTGAAGCTTTAAAATATTTGAAAGAATTACCAAGTTGTCAGAAACCAAGGTTGAAGCTGCTACCTTTATTGGTCTACAAGTTTAAAAAATTAGTCAAATATTTATGGTGGTAATCTCTAGTTGTTTGGAGGACAACAGAAGACAACCAAGAGCTATTTGCTAATATGATGAATAACTTTAAAGCTGTTTGTTGCATTCTATGAAAGTGCAACTGCTTCACATTCATTTAGAATAATTTAAAAACAACATGCCAGCAATTAGAAGAACAAGAATGTTTTTATCAAGACTTTGAATGCCATTATAAAGGTCAATATAATCAAAGTATGATGGGTGGACTGACTATATTCGGGGTTTAGTTAGAGAAAATTTTTATGACCATAGTTGTTAAGGGTAAAAGACTATGTTGTAATTTTTAAAATTTTGTTTACTAATGTAATAATTAAGGTTGGTAAAAAGAATATGCAAATATATTTGTTTTCATGAATGATTAAAATCATAGATTTTCTTAAATTTTAAAATACTTTTCTCCTGGCTACAAAAGCAAACTTTTTTTAATGAAATATTCATTTTTTTTAATATCACTGAGCCCAGGGGCAGATCCAGGATTTTGGTTTGGGAGGGGCTTGAGTGGACTTTGGTTTGGGGGGGGGGGGGCTTGGATTCAGTGGATATTGGTTGGGGCAGGCTTGCCTTTAGAGGATTTTGGTTGGGGAGGGCTTGCCTGTAGTGGATTTTAAGTTGCTAAAGGGGGGGGGGGCTTGAGCCCCCTAGCCCCCACCCCTGACTGAGCCTATATTAATTATGAAGACTAATCTCAGGCACAAATTTCATGCAGTCTTGTGTTATTAAAGCCAATTTGAAGTGCCATTGATGGGAAGAACTAAATTCCCTCACATACATGTTTTAATTTTATACTCGTGTGGTTTTACAAATTATGCTTGCCGTGTATCAAATCTATGTGTGAGGGATTTTAACTGAGTTATAAGAGAATATGTGAAAGTGGTATATATTAAGAATGAATTTAGGCAAATACAATTATCTTTAGTTCAGTGAGTCAAATGTTTTGAAAAAAATGTATGATGATTGGAATATTTTAATTGTATTTGTCTTAAAATTAACACTATCATAAAAGGAAGGAATTTATTAGATTTGTGATAACTTTTTAAGGTACATATGTAAAAAAAATTACATTTTAATCATAGAAACAGGTTAATGCTCAGTTTTAAATCAGAATCTTTTTTCAGTTACAAAATATCAAGTTTTTTTTTGTTACTGGTAACAGCACTTGAAGTAGCTGATCATCAACTGTATTGAAGCTTCAATTTTAAAAGTGCTTTCTGTTGAATTGGTTGAACATTATCTATGCAGGATTACATTAAACGTTAGAAGCTAGTTTCTTTTAGTAACATACTATTACATACATACTATAGAATCAAATACAATTCACTTAGGATTACAATTAATAGTTTTTTTAATAGTCTGTAATGAAATTCAGACAGCAGTTTCACATTATATATTACTTCCAGTATTATCATCGCGATGATGTAATTTTTTTCTATTGCTTTTGATGATGTAGTTTTATTATCATGTTTCCAGTTCAGTTCAATTTAAATAATTAAATGATGCTCTTGTTTTTATTAATATACTTCTGTTGCTGAAAAAATATAATATTTTTATTCTTGTGTGAAAATAATTTTGGGTATAAGAAAATGTGAATCATACTATTGTTTTACTTACACATGCAACTTCTTTGGATAAAGATTTAAAATCAGTGGTGCCCTTATTTTTCTATTAGCTGTATTTAAATAGCTCTAAAATGACAGCCAAATTTTGTGCTGCATAATTTGACATTTGCTAAGTGGAGTGTCCTAGAATTTGTGTGTTTTTCAGTGCCTTATTACAATTGAAGTGCAGAGATTATGAAATTATGTCTAAGAAGATTCTGAAGGAACAACAAAATCTCGGCAATTCAAAACAAAATATAACAAAGATCAGCTTAATAATATTGGCTTATAATTACATATCTTTATCCAATAGTCATTTCCTTTTGTATAATAAAATAGCCTATGCAGTAGTTAAAAATTACTCAGATAATAGACTCCTACTGTGTTTTATTCCAAAACAAATGAGTTTAACAAAAATGATGCACATCACAGCAGTTCTGTTTTTCTTGAAAAATTAATTGCTCACATCATAAATGCTACCATATAAGAGATTTAGTCTATAGGGATTGGTGTTATCCATGTGATATATATATATCTATGTTTTGTGCAAAGCTGACTTCTTAGTTACAAAATTCGGAATAATACTATCTATAATTGCAAGGATTACAATTCCATGTTCATATTAAAAAAGAAAAGAAAAAAAAAATGGAAAAAGAAAGAAATTGTTGCAAAATAGAAATGTAATTTGGTAACTGAAGGGTGGCTGTAATATATAGTTGAAACAATAAATACAAATTTTATCCTGTCTGCCTTTCTGCTTGTGAGTGCCTACTAAAAGTGATGCATTAAAGGAACTTTATCCATAGTGTTATTTTTCATGTCTATCATCGTAACAGGAGATGCTGAACTGTAATGATTAATAGCATGCTACTATGATGTACTAAATAGTGCAGAATGAAAAGGACGTATTTTCTATGCGCCAAACCTGAAAAATGATCTTAAATATAACTTAACAACTATATTACCAATATATCTTAAATATATCCTACAGATTTATATGGACAAGGACATTAATTCCTCTTGATTACAGAGTTAAACTACTTAACAATTTTAAGAGCTTCTTTCCTAAATAAACTGTAAATTAATAAGAGTATTTCTTACAGGGTTTCAGTTTCTTTTAATATTACTAAAAATGTTCTTTTAATTTTTTTATATGTTAAATAACAAGATTAAAAACAACTGGATGTTTGTGATTTCTACACAGTATGGGTGGAGCTATGTTACAGGGTAAAAGGCCAACATTTTTTGCCATCATCACACAACATTCTTCCAGGATACGTAGTTCTATCCTGGAAGGAGGCCCTGTGATGTGACACAAACTGTCGACTTCAGCCTCAATAACTTCTGACTGCAATTGGATGTCTAATCTAAAAACATGCCCCACAAAGATTAACTTTGAGTAGTTTTACTCCAGCTTATATCTAAATAGTTGAGTAACACAGTTGTGCATCTCAAATCATCATACATTAAAACTGATAAACATTTAATTAGTTTAATATTACACATATAAATGCAGTGTACATTAAATGGTGCTCAAGGAAAACTATAATAATATGTGTGCTCATATGCTCAGACCAGGATGTAGTATTAGATAACTCTTGGTTCAGATTTATACATAAGCGTTGATTTTAACTTGTCAACATGCTGTACAGAAAACCACAGCCTTCTTTGGCATTTGCCATTGCTTTAAATATTCGTGTGCAAGATCAAAATGCTACTTTGTGTTCTAATGAGACCATAGTTTTTGAAAGATTTTTTCTTTTTCCTTTCTTCTTTTAGTAAAGGCCCTCTTCTTATTTTTTGTGTCCTATATTATTTTCAGTAGTCAGATTTTTCTAATAGAAAAGTATATATATTTGAAGAATGGTCTGACACAATTATGAAAAAAATCCTCAAGTGTGAGGTTCACGGTAGTATCAGGTGCATTCTCTCAGTAAACAGATTTCAACATATAAGTACTAGAGTCGACAAACAATGTGGAGAGTA
This sequence comes from Vandiemenella viatica, assembly GCA_031002005.1. Lineage (NCBI taxonomy): Eukaryota > Metazoa > Arthropoda > Insecta > Orthoptera > Morabidae > Vandiemenella > Vandiemenella viatica. Next base: position 257,988,683 of record CM061921.1, read on the forward strand.
GACATCTTCAGTCACTAAACACACATTTCACTTTATAAGGTTACCAGAAACACAAAACAACTTTATCTTCATTCAGCGTTTGTTCATTTAGTTACCGAATATAAATAAATAGTGCAATTAGAATGACAAATCACAATAATGTTACATTTATGATAAAATGAATTGTGTTAACTCCTGATGTAAATGCCATTAAACATAAACACAGCTACAAATATACACAAATGCAAATTTTTTTCTATGAAAAATGAAGTAAAAAAAGGACCTTTCTAGCTTTTATCTAATCATTAGTAAATAATGATGCAGTGAAAACAGACAGAACTGAAACTTATAATGAGCAATCAAGATTGTCTTACTTAAATATCTGTTATGGTTCACAAACAATGACATAATTTATTTCATACCATACATTGTCATCTTGTGGTACTGTGATTTACATAGTACTAATGTTTAAAAATCTCACTATAATAAATCTTACATTTACTTCTCATTTAAATTGCTGTCATTTCACAAACATATATAGTTTTTGTAGAAAATTTTGTGCATTTACTATGATAAACCTTTATTCTTCTGTTCACAGTCAGTAAATAGTGAACTACAACAGAGTAACAGCACATATATATATATATATATATAATTTTTTATTATGTTGAAACTGTACTTGTCGGCAGTCTTTGGCGCACCCTTTCAAGGGAATTAAGTGTTTTTTAAGTTCAAAAACAAAATGACAGCACCTTTTGTTTTATTTTAATACTGTTTGAGTATATTTATATCATACCACAGCCTCTCAGAGGCTTTTGTCCAAGAGGAGAGGAAAAGTATCAAGTAACAGTCTTCTGCAATTCACTCTGTTTTACGGCATCTGACTTATTTTGCACTTGTATATATGTAACTTGGAATTGCATGTTCATTGACATTTCATTGATAATACAAAATTCTAAATAAGAATTAAATTGCATTGTAAAATGCCCTTTGGAAATTGCCATTTAATGCCAAAAAATAAATTAAAATGGTTTTCCAACCTGTATTCAAAATGAGCTTAACTTTGTGGAATACTTGTAATCAACAATTTACACAATTGTTCAGTGATAAAGGACTCAGTTTAATCTCAGTTACTCATGTCCTTTCCTTTATTACTTCAATTTTCCTCAAAGTGCAGCTCATATCAAACATTCACGCATTAAGATGTTAGGAACATCCACATCGGTCGACGACCATTCCTGGCAACAAACCGTAGATGATGTTGTATTCGTTATCAAAATATAACATGGAAATAGCTGACAACTTGCGAGGAGCACAACAGGGTCCTATACTTCCAGCTGGATTTGCCAGAGAAGCAATATGTGTGTGTGGATACTTTTGCAGGAAGACATATGGGCATTCACCAGAACAGTAGTTGGCTTCATATTTCTTTGGTGCTATAATCCAGTCCCATCCAAATTCTTCAAAGTCAACAGTGAGGGGATATCTACAGCACAGTGTTTCTTCAGATCTCTCATCACAGTTTAAGCCGATTGTCCTTTTGGACCGGTGTTTCCTCCCGTCGGCAGTGAGCACCTCTAGGAATGGTACCTGTAATTATATGAAGGGGAAAACAATTTTATGCACTGTAAATAAAACTGTTATGTATTAAGCATTACCAGAAAATTAAGTAGGAATCAATATTGAAGATTGTGCCAGGTAATTTTCCCTTTTTTATGCATTGATTTATTGTTTAAGTCATTTTATCTCTTAGAAATTAATGAAATGTTTCACATCACTTATGTCATTTAGAGTTCTTCAGCTACTGTTTATAAATCAAATAATATCAGCTCAAGGAAAAATTATCAAGGATTGAATTGCTTTTGAAAATTGGAACACAAGGCAAACTTCTTGATGACGCCATAGGAAATAATCCCATTATTCATTGTAAGCAGTTGAGTTTTCTCTTTACTACCAAGGAGAATTCAGTGCACATAACATGGGCTTATTTTAGTATAAGTTACTAGCTAATGTTCTAAACACGAAGCTGCTGAATATGAAGTAATATACAGTCTAAATTTTGTCGACTTGAGCAAGTTAAGGAAACTAAGAAAATTAAAAAAAAAATATTATCCCTACCATTCAATTACAGTTTTTAGGAAGTTTTCTATAACTGCCTATGTGAATATAGGTATGATTCCCAGCACCCCAAGGAATATACTAACAGAATAGCAGTAAAGATATCTGAATGGTGACCATTTTTTTTCTAAACCAAATTCAGCAGCCAAAATTCTTATGTTTTAATTTGTATTTCTACAGGGCTCTATCCTTATTAACTCATATTTATCATCAGTAAATATTAACAAGCTGTAGTAGTCAGGTTGGTTTCTTCATTAATGTTTCTGCATAACTGATGCGGGTGTTATTGTTGAGGTGATAGAATAAATAATCAACAGTGTACGGCACATCAAAACACAAAAATTATTGCAATGTTACTATAGGCCTTTTTTTTGCAGTTAATTAGTAGTTGAAGAGAGAACGCCTAGTCAATTTCATTTCCACTTCTTACCTAAAATATTTCTCCTGGCCTTAATGACATCATTGTCGACAAGGCGTGAACTGCAATGTACTATTCATTTTTTGTGAGTGTATTCATAACATGATTATAGTGCTAAGTTTAGCCGACTTTCCTATATTGGAAGTAAACTTCTTCATTTAGCTTTGAAGAACGAAACATGAGGTCGATATGTGGGAGAAACTAATTATGAAAAATTAGAGATAAACATGAACAGAGCCGTCCATATCTGGGAGAAAAAGTGTCTGTTGATCAACAATTATTTTGGCTGTTAATGATTCAACAAAAGATTATACAAATAAACTCGGTATTTCTATAAATTACTACTGCCTGGCTTTCCCTAACGAAAGGGCTTTTATGGAGATATATATACAGCGGCGGATCAAGGGGGGGGGGCAAGGGGGCTCAAGCCCCCCTCCTCCAAAGTATCTAGGTCCAGCCCGACATCGTAATTTTGGAGACTTTTTTTTTAGCTCTCCTGATCTTTTAAGGGGGCAACAATCTGAGGAGACCGTAAAGACAACCCTTGCCCTACTCGAGGCCTCCCGTCAAACCAAAGGCCACTCAAGGCCACCCCCTCCAAACCAAAAACCGCTCAGGCTTCTTCCTAACCAAAATTCTGGATCCTCATATATATATAACTGACACGAAACTACCGTGTGAATATCGGACTTAAAAGAGAATCACACACTTAGGCTGTTAGGAGACATGGAGGTTTTCTTTGCTCCATGTCAGGAGACGCAAGTTAAAGATGGCCACAGTAAATGATTGAGTAGCGAGCAAGTGTATTTTATCTAAACAAAATGGTAATAATAATGAACTAATGCATAAAAAAGATGTAAAACGACGAATAACCGATGCGAGTGTTATTGTTGAGGTGATAGAATAAATAATCAACAGTGAACGGCGCATCAAAGTACAAAAATTATTGCAATGTTACTATAGGCCTTTTTTGCAGTTAATTAGTGGGGCCTAGTTGAAGAGAGAACGCCTATGCAATCGTTTTCTGTTTTGTATTATTGCCGTACGCGTTTCGCCTCTCATCGAGGCATCTTCATCAACGAATTATTTACACTGATTGATTATGTTTTGTAGGTGCACATCTCTGATTTTTCCCCTAAAGCATATTGGGATTGGATCATAGTAGTCACAGTTTTTGCAAGCCGGTGATTTACAAACCGCGCGCTTTCTCGCTACTCTTGACTGCTGTGGCTTTAAGGCCCATTCACACTAGCGGTCAGCTCAGCTCACGATCCAGGATAGCATTCACACTAGCGGTCAGGTCAGATCAAGTCGTAGACGAGGCCATTTCATTTCAGTTGCTCATAGTGAATAATGCCGTTTTCTACCCCAACTTCAATTGAATCGCAATGATTTTGGATCAAGAGCCTAAAAATACGTCAAGATCAAAAGTGGATTGTTCTGGGCGCATCCAGAGTTTCAAGCGCAAACAGATCAATGGAATAAAGAACGTTAACTACTGCCTATGCCGTGCGAGACAAGTGGTGGGAAATGTTTTAGATATTTTAGGGCTCAAAGATTTCAAATTTATTTTAGGAAAATTAATTCTGCTTCAGGATTAATTGATAACATAATTTAACCAATATGTATTTTGCATAATTATTTACGGAAGGATAAAATTTCATGCCATGTAGAATGAGAGAAAGAAACCCTACTTTACAAATATTATTTGTTTGGGTGCTACCGCTCGTACAGAAGCCTCTGATTCAAGAAATAAATTCATATTTTTTTTTTTTTTTAAATTCAGAAACAGGATCTATACCTTCGCAATACTTAAATGGGTAAAAATATTTGAATTTGTATTAAATTTTGCCCACTTTATAATAAACAGAAATAACATACCGTTAAAATATTTATTTTTTATTTATTACTCTTTTTTATTGCTTACAAGCATAGTTTTCAGACGTTCGCCGCCCATTTGATCCGTGTCACGTTCACACTAGCGGTCAGCTCAGGTCTTGACCGTTGTTGATCGGTGGCGGCGCGAACTTTAGTTTGACCTGCCTTGCCCTGACCTGAGCGGGCCGCGTAGTGTGAATGCTCACATTGGATTACGTTTATAGCGATTTTTTACCTGAGCTGAGCTGAGCTGACCGCTAGTGTGAATGGGCCTTAATTCGCGTCCCGTGTTGACAGCGCTAGTTTTGTGAATGAGTGATGTTTCTCTTACTCTGTTTTGGATTTCTGTGTGATTTGTGAGTGAGTGGGTTTATCAGATTTTTGTGTGTACCGGTATTTTATTTTCGTGTTTGTGGGCACAACACCCTCGGACATGAAAGTAAAATAAACACAACAATCTGTTAAACCCACACATCACTCACACATCAAACATAAATCTAAAACAGAGTAAGAGAAACATCGCTCACTCGCACACTTTTAAAACTGGGGCTGTCAGGAGACATGGAGGTTTTCTTTGTTCCATGTCAGGAGACGCAAGTTAAAGATGTTCACAGCAAACGATTGAGTAGCGAGAAAGTGCACGGTTTATAATCGCAAGCTTGCCAAAACTGTGACTATTATGATCCAATCCGATTATGCTTTGGGAGAGAAAGCTAGGATGTACAAACCATACTCAAACAATGTAAATTATTCGTCGCTGTTGATGCCGCGATGAGAGGCGGAATGTGTACGACAATAAAACAAAGTAAAAAACGATTGCATAGGCGTTCTCTCTTCAACAACTAATTTACAAAAATTATGTTGACAACTAACTCGTACCCATGTTTCATGTAACTCAATACATGTATTTAGATTTCAAGTGGAGATGAGAATCTGGCAATTGGTCACAAGAGGACTTTTATTCTGAGACTTTCTCACCCGTGATCCATCGTCATGGTCTGCAGTGGTTACGACGAGCTCTCTGCCGCTGCTGTCTACGGCCTGCACGACAATGCCGTGGTTGTCTCGAGGAATTCTGAACCAGTGAGCGACCACTTTCTTCACCTCGATCGAATACCACTGCGGGAGCTGCAGCGTCAAGTTGACCTTGGCGTAGACGACTTCGACAGTCGGCGACTCCTGCTGCGAAGTGCTGAGTACTCTCATGACGGTGACGTTGAGATTGACGAAGGTGCCTGGAGCGACATCAGGCGGTGCTCGCAGGTACATGTATAGCGTTGCGTTCGTCACCACATTCCTCATCACCTTCTCGGAGAAGCGGAACAGCTGCACGTCGTGTGTGCGCCGGCCGTGTCGCAACTTGCTGTCTGTAACAGTCGTAATGCCCCATGTATGTAACAGATAAAATTTGTTGAAATTTACACATTGTAAAACTACAATTCCATTGGATTTGCAAAAACTAGCGCTTTTGCACCACCAAACTCACAGTTCATTCCGTTGTCGCGGAGTTTGGATGCCCAGCGCGTGTGATGTAATTTCTCGGTTACAGAAAAGATGTACGCCTTTAACGAACGTATTGAACGTTCTATAACTGGTTGCATCATGTTATGGAATAATAATAAACGAATTTCAAAAATGTTTTTGTCAGTCTTCATTTTTTTAAACTCATCTCTCATTTTCATCATTTTAACCACCGCTAATCATCTATCGTAGTCAGCGTAAAAGTGAAAACTTCCTGATCCCCATATTGTCTCATTAAACAGAATTTGACATTTACAGAAAAAATCTGGAGCGAATAAATTCCACATAAACGATTTGTTAAATCTGAGCAACTGACATTATCCTACTTGTCGCTAATATTTTTGAAACAACTATCGATACATAGTGAGACGTTGGAAACTTTGTAAACAAAATGTTCGACCAATTCTCTTTCTGGACAAAAACAGAAACCAAGCTGGTATCTTCTGCTCACAGACTCAAATCAATGTAGAAATACAGAATTTGATGGCATCATCACATTTCTGTGAACATTGACTAGTTTCCTATAGTGTTATCAATGCGCCATCTTGCTTTCAAGCTTTCCAATTGTTTGGAACGGTCAGAGTATTTATCCTCCAAATGGAGTTAAGAAAACTTACCCTTAACATTCATGAATAATTAATTGAGCCGGAGGTATCCTTTCCAAATATGAGAAGAGAATAACAACAAAGAGAACTTTCGGCATAAATATATTAAAAACCATTTCGGAATCGAGACTACAAAGAAAAAATAGAAGTTGTGGATGAATCGGACTTTTTTCCTTACTTCATTCTGCTCAGAACTTCGCCTTTCAAAACTATTCTGGGACACCAGGTTAATTTTATAGTAGAATTCATAATCTACCACAAAATTTAATCAGCATACAGAGTTAGATATATCGATATTTAAGCCTGGTAATTACCAGCCCTTCGAACTACAAACAGTTTTGCTACATACACTCTAGGATGAAATGGTTAATAGCGTTGTTAACGAATTTTTAGTATCAACACGTTTTATCACAAAATGAAAAAAGAGTGTGTACTTAAGAATGCACAGTAGAAGTGAGATTCATTTCACAGTCGTAAAAGACAAAAGTTTTATTTCATGTGGAAATACGATGCAAGAGTGCGTCTAATAGAAAAACTGCTAACCATTAGCAAGGTAGTTCAAGGAATAAAACATTGGCTATTCTGAAAAAAAGAAACAAATGTCGCATAGTTAAAAAGAAAAGAAAAAAGTAACTAATTAATCACATTCGTCGAAATTACGACACAAACTATAATGTAGACTCATACGATCGCATGACTAAATTATCCTTCTACGTATAATCGTGAAGTAGCTCTCTCTGTGAAGAAATATTTTAATATGGTTGGGTGACTTCGCTGTAGCCACCAGTTTTAATGGAATCATTCACCATCTAACACGCCAAAACAAGTGTCACTGTAAAATGATGTTTTGTAACTTCGGATTACTATTTTAAAATTCAACAGCAGCTTGTAATATTTATTATTATTATTATTACTCCGCGATTCACTAAGTGTGACAAAGGGTGCATTGCACCCATCCGAAAGTGTAATGGTTTGGAAGGGATATGGCAGGAGGCGCGTATGGGCTACTTTGAGGAAACATATATTGTAACTTGTGTAATAAATATAAGTATAGAAATTTAAATAGTTTCTATTAGGTGATTAAAATATCTTCCTCTTACAGAAATGAAAGAAGAATAAACCGTAACTGCTGTTCTAACAGAACTTCTGTTTCTGATATTACCATATTTACGTTTACCTATGACGTAAATTGAGATGCTAATATGTTGACAAACTGTTCAGAAACGCACAATGAAACGATAAAGCTCGAAACAATATTTAAATATTTTTCGCCATTGTAAAATAATTTTTTCTCATTTGTATTAGAACGTCTGGTTTTTAAAATTTTAATCATTTTTTATTCTTTTTTTGTCGAATATTCCATTAAAACCACAGCAGAGAATATGAGCTGTTAGTTTCAAGTTGCCGACCGTTAGAATTACTGAAATAATTGGCCATTCTGAATTCTAATCCGTAAATAGAAGAGGAAGTTTCTAATGTAATGGACTAAAAAAGAAAATACTGAAAGCAGGTACAGTGGCTTCCAACTGCCACATTTGTTGGAAAGAATGGACGCCATGACTCAATTAAATCGAGCCTGATGGGAGAGCGGCGAGCGCGATCGATGCCCGGACCAACATTTTGTTTCTGGCTTTGTGACTCGTCGATGACGGGGTCATTAGATCCGGGTGATGACTGGGGACAAGGAACGGGAAGGAATTTGGCCATGTCGTTTAGAGGGAATCATTTCGTCATGCGTGTGGAGTGGTTTCGGAAAGCCATGGAAAACTGAAATTGAATGGCCAGATGGGGATTTAAACCAGCTCCAAAATAACAAAGTCGAGCGTTAGATAGGGGACCAGAAATTTTAAGCTGCCTAGCGGCAAACACCATTATGTGAGCATAGTAATGTTTCGCACTCGATTCCGAGTTAACTGGTTCCAGTCCCACTGGTGGAAGAAATTTTCATCTTTCAGAACTTCACCAGCACAAATCCCATACATCCAAACAGTGCGTAAGTTGTGTGAACATACTACATTGTCGGTCGTCGAATGGAGACATAAATCCATCGTCTCATTCGGAAGAGTGGGCCTGAATAGTTCGACACTGGGTTTCACTTGTACTTTTTCCATCTTCATATGCACAACACAGAGTAAACAGTACACTTTAACAACACTGATCATATTCAACTGTACACATAAGAAATTAGACGCTGATGGGAAGGCGATAGAGAGAGAGAGGCTTTCCGTCTCAGCGTCGTGAAACCTGGAGATTCTGCTTGAATAAAGTGATGGTCTCCTTTTTTTTTTACTTATGGTTTTACGCCTCGTCGACGGCTAAGGTCATTAGAGGCGGGATGGGACTGGGGACAAGGAACAGGAAGGAATTCGGCCATGGCATTTTTTTTTTGAAGGAAGCATTTCGGCATTCTCCTGGAGTGATTTGGGAAATCCATGGAAAACCCAAATCTGGATGCTCGGACGGGGATTCAAACCCGCGTCCTCCCGAATGCGAGGCCAGAACGTTAACCGTTCACCCACCCACATCCTCTTCAATACAAGGCCCGATGTTGACCACTCACTCACTAGACAGGGTGGGTAAAGAAGCAAGCCATCACGAGTGACCACGAATCGAACCCGAGATGCTCGATTCTGCTATCAGATGTGCAAATTAACATATGACATTTCCGCTATGAGCTTCTCGTTACCTCTTACAGCCACCGGAAGAATATGATCATTCGTCGAGCCGATTGACCTGAGATAATGGCGACACGTGTCGCATCTGCTCATCGCTGAATACGCAACACTGTGCACTTCCATCATTTGCCTTTTATTCCGTATATTGATTTAATGAGTTGTTTTCTTCGACGATCATGTATTTCCGGAGGTCGGTTGCATGCGCACATGATGCATTTGCTATTTATACTTGCACCGCTGCGCATACCGAATGAGTCACTAGAATGCTGTGTGTTGTGTCATCATACAAGTTTTCATTTCCTGTCCTTCTTGGAAATATCGGAATAAGCAAAGAAATAAATTTGTTGCAGTTAAAATAAATAAAACATAGCATTCATTTTATCCGCACGATTTTTATTTGAGAGCATCTCAACATAATTTTGATGTTTTGCTGCTGCCAAATGGTTTTAGCGCTTTGAATGTTTGTTTATGTAGGTACTTACTTTTTTTTTTTTTTTTTTTTTTTTTTTTTTTGTAGTGCTTTCTTTCACTATCTCTTTTCAATCTCGGCCAAGTGTGGACCCGGTTAAATATCTTCGTGCCTTCTTATCTTTGCTTCCAATATTTTTTCATCCTTTCACTGTGTTTTTCTTCTTTGTTATCTCCAAACTATTTTTCTTTGTTTCTGTACTTTCTCTTGGAATACCCCGAACTCTACAATCTTTTTTCGACATACCTCCCTCTTCAAGATTTCTTCTCTCTTCAGGCTCATTTCTCCTATGATGTCAATTTTTAGTTCAGTATAAAATGTATTTGTATTGCCATGGTTTATCAAAATAATCAAACAATATTTTTGCCTATTTCTGGATTCTATTGTATGAGATGTTTATAAAAGTAATTCTTCTTTTTCTGAAAGCATCCGCAAGTTTTTCATTTTACATGTATAATTACTAATTTTCTTCCGTTCATTTCCGTTTTTCTTTGACGCAAGAATTTATCTCAAAGGTTTTCTATCACTTTTCTCTCGCTCTACAGTTCTCTTCCCCCTCCAACCCCATTCCCCCCCCCCCTGATGGGAAACGGAGCCATATTTCTGATACTCCGCTGTCTCCCCTTAACATAGTGCTCTAAATTCAAATTGTATTGCGTTATAAAGACATCTATAACAAATTTGATTACAACGATTTTTTTATTTTTTTTTGCTTCTGGCTTTACGACTCATCGACGTCGAGGTCATTAGAGGCGGAAAAGGACTGGGGACAAGTAACGGGAAGTAATTCGGCCATAACATTTTGAAGGAACCACCCGGCATTCGCCTGGAGTGATTTCGGGACACAGTGGGAAACCGAACTCTAGGTGGCCGGATGGAGAATCGAACCCACGTCATCCCGAATGGGAGGCCATAACGTTACTACTCACCCACCTAGCTAACCCGAAAATATGCCAAATGACTGAGCTAGAATATGCGAGATATATGTTTAATCGTTATTTTTTGTTATTCCATATAATCTTTTTTTTTTTTTTTAGTATGATTTTGACTATGTGTATAATTTTTTGTTGAATTACCAACATTTACAATATTAATGGAAGAAGAAGGCAACGTAGATGTTAGCTTACAATCAATGACACGTCTACGCACTACAGTTTTTCGTTCGATATTCACTGTATTGTTTTCCGAAGGCATTAATCTGCAGATTGTACAGAAAGAAAAAGAAGGTCATTGTACTGGGGTAAGTTTCTGTAACGAACGAACTAGTGGGTTTGACCTCTAAATTTTTGCATTAACACTTTCTGCACATTCAAATGCAAAACATCATGTAAGAGTCATGAAAGAAGAACTTAATTCATGTAGCATCTCATTCTACTCAGAACATTAATTTACATTACAGTTACAGCTTTACAAATCAGAATCTGTGAAAGTTTTGGGTGAATGGCAGCGTAACACGTTAATAGTCTTTATTTACCTACTATTCTATTCATGAGTTACTTATTTATTAATTAGTAACTATCAGAGATCAATTCAGTAGAATAGCAAGAACATTCAGAAGGAAAGTCACGAAGGAGATTAAATCGTACGAGCTAATGGCAGTCCCGACACAAATGTACGAAACTGAACGGTAGACCCCTTGAGGGAAAGAAAACTTTGTAAACAAACATCCAATATGGAGTCGCTAAGATCTGCAAATGGTTGCAACGGAGTAGAAAGATCTAGGAACGACAACATAAGAAAAGAAATAGGTGTTCAAACCACAAGAGAGATAACCGCTCAGAACAAAAAAGGCAGAAGGAACATTTCCTATGCATGATAGCTGAAATAATTCCAAAGCCAGTCGTGGAGCAAGGACATTGAGGCGGAACAGCCGGTTTGAGTCTTAATCGGGAAAGGCAGAAGAAGAACGTTGCCCTACGCTACCTGCCAGAAGATAAATTTGCTAGGCCCGCGGCACGTGTGGTAGACAAGCCTAGCTGAATGCACTCAGCAGCGCCCAGTGACCCGTGCATCATAGCTTGTTGCAATGAGTGCATCAGTAGAATATGCAGACCGAGTTTACGAAGGCTTCTCACGTCAATAGAGGTCAGTATCGTTTGTCGCAGGTCAGGGCAAATCTACGCTACCCTTACTCGAAAAGAAAAAAGGCAAATAGGACACCGCACAAACTAGGCAAGGTGGGTTAGTCGCGCGCGAAGATGTGGGTGATAATCCAACAACGCGCCAGCTCTGTTCAGTACTGGCGGAGTGGTTTACACCGCCTTACTCTACTGCTAATTACCGAATTAAGTTGCGGTCTTAGAGCAAACGAACGGGGAGGAGGCAAACCTCCAAGAGATACGATATACGTTACATTTGGACTTTTCTTTTTAAGATAACTAACAAGTGGAACTATCATTTTTACACGAATGAAGTTCACGTTGATATTAAAAATGAGTACATACGGAATTGTTTTCTATTATTGTTATTAATTTCGATAATAGCGGTCTGGTATCTTAGTGGTTAAGGCGCTTCTTCTGGTCCTGGGTTCAAATCCCGGTAGGGGTAGGTATTTTTAAGAATTCTGTTTGATGAATTGAGCTACGCCGTTAAACTGAAGGCCCCAGAGGAAAGTATCTGATCGTCCTATCTCTGACACAAGGCTTAGTATAAGTGCTTGGGTACTGAGTTAGTTTTTTAATTTCGATAAAGCTGATGTCCTAGGGCCATTTTCCTACGCATCTACATTTGAATTAGACCTATACGATTTTTAGTTTAAATTATTTCACTCTTCCAGGCAAACTGTTCAGCACCTCCGTAAGTAGTTTATTCCAGTCTCTGACTCATTCACATACAAATGTAAACTTTCATAATCCCTAATGCCTGAAATTAAGCGCAAATCCGGTGGATGAGTGGTAACGCTCTGGTCTGGTATTCCGGAGGACGTGGATTCAAATCTACGCCCAGCCATCAGGATTGCAGTTTTCCATGATTTCCCAAAATCACTTCCGATTAGTACCATGACCGAATTCCTTCTCGATCGTTGCCTTTACTCCCTCTAGTCTCGGATGACATTGACGTCAATGTGGCGTAAAGCTAGAAGCAAAACAAAACAACAAAAGCAAGTTTTTCTTCATGGTCGTCCCTTCCCTTCCGCATAGTACTAGTAATTCTTCTCCCAGTATCCACTCTACACAAATGCTTGGCTTATTCTCACATCGCCTGTCTTCCAACGATTCCCAGCCTATCTCTTACTACTATTACTCCGCGAGGCTGCGGAGGCTGCGTTACACCTATCCTAATGTTTAAACGTATATGCACTGGAAGGGATATGACCGTAAGCGCTCGTTTACCATATCAGTTACTCACTGTGTTCTACGGTAATTTCCACAAACAAATCTAGCTGACCTCCTTTGAATACCTTTCAACTCCCGGATTTTATACACATAGTGCGACTCCAATCGTAACCCACTATCCCTCACATCACTGACACATCACCTCATCTCCCTCTCCAATAGAAGCAGGTCTTACAAAACTTCTCCTTGTGTCATGTCCAACCGAATTTCTTTATCAAATGATATGCCGAGATTTTTACATTTATGCCTTCAACAAGCATTTCCCCCTCCACTGCACAATCATACATTCTGTATGCGTATCTAATAAGCTAAGGCTATTATCTCCTTTGGTTTTTGTCACTTCTTTGTGGTATTTGAAAATAAATGTTTATGAACGTGGTATGAAGTAAAGTCATACCTTTCACAACAATAAACTAGCATTAATTTACGCTTAGTTAGTAATGAAGGTTTTTATTATACTATGTATTTTTATTTGTTTTATGAAATGTTGCGGCACACCAGAATGTATTACTGTCTAAACTGCATAGATCGTTTTTTTATTTATACAAGAACACGATTTTTTTATTGCATTTTATGTCTCCCATCTTAAAGACTGTCATTCTAAGGCATTACGGTTGGTAGGCCTATATTACCATAATAGTATTTTGAAAACCTCTTTAGCCTGCAGATGCCTTTTGATTGTAAATCGATTTTATTCCGCTTTTTTAAATAAAAGAAGTAGACTCGTGTGGTCGCAATGACCTGGCTACAGGTTTTTTTTTTTTTTTATTGGCTGCGCATTTCGCCCCTAGCGTAGCCGCCTTAACCTAACCCGGTAATCCCGGAATAGGGGACCAACAGTATAACGTGGAATCCGAACCACGGAAGCGTTTTGGTATACTTCAGTTTACACAGCAAGCTGGGACAAAGGTGAAGGTCGGGTTAAGGGCCTTTCAAAATCTCCGCCGAGACACTAAATTGAAGGGGGGACCTTTCGATCTCTAGTCAGACGCTTTCATCACTGAGCCACTAGACTTTTTTTTTAAATATAATTAATGGCTTTGCGAAAAGTCGAAGTAGAAGTCATTAGAACCGGGAGACGACTGTATTGAAGGCGCAGGAAGGAATCATCCAGGCATTCGCCCCAAGTAATTACTTTCTTTATAAGTTTCTACACTGCACTCTAAACTGTATCCTACCACTGGTAGAAGATACGATCTGTGCATTGTCTGCTTAGCTCTTGGAATCCCTGACTCCTCACTCGATAGATGAAATTATATTCTTTCACTGCTCTGTTCTGCAGTTCTAACTTTTCGTTGCCATCCCTTCAATAGTTAAAAAAGGACGGAATCATCTCTCACACGAACACCTACCTCTAAAGTTGAAGTATAAGGTTGTACTGTTCCTTTGTCATATTCTTATTGCCAGTATCTTACTCACAGTCAACCCAGCAAACCAATCTCCTCTGTCTCTCCCCAAATGGCCACATCTGCAAAAGAGACAAAAGTATTGAGATCCCAATTTTCCATTTCTCCAATTGCTTTCAAGATCATATCGATATTTGTGATGTAGTGGGAAAGTGACTCCTCTTGTTGCACTACTCACTTTATTCTAAACCATCCCGATCTACTACATCCGACTTGTAAACTAGTCTCACATTCTTCTACATCTACATATGTACTCTGCAATTTACAAAATCGTGGGTGACAGGAGCATTCCAATCAAGAACGGCACGAGGGAAGAAAGAATTCATATAAGTATTAGTGCAGCACCTTATTTATCTAATCTTATCTCTCCTGTCATTGTAAGCCAAATAGGTTGACAGACCAATTATTTTACCACACTAGTAAATGAAGGTGGGTGTACGCATGTTTACCAATAAGTTCCTTCAATGAGTCCTTCATACAACATTTGTACCTTCCTAGAAAGGACACGGAAACACACCTTATTTTATATTTTCCAAGAAAACCTAACTTGTTGTTTCAAATATTATGTAGTTTGCAGCCTCCTAGTTGGTTCTCCGGGGAATACGGGATTTAGACAACTTTGGTGGTCAAACACACTCTTCTAAACATGCTGTTTGTACGTGGAATGTCAGATGGATTTTGCAGACTGGAAAACTATCTGTTATCCAAAATTAGATGGAACGGGAATGGACTAAACATAATGCGCTATGGAATAGATTTGGATTTTTTTTTTTTGCTTATAGCTCTACGCCTCGTTGATGTCAAAGTTATTAAAGGTGGGAAAGAACTGGGGGCAAGGAAAGGGAAGGAATTCGGCCATGGCCTTTGGAAGAAACCATCCCGGCATTTGCATGAAGTGATTTCGGAAACCCAAATCTGGATAGCCATACGGGGATTCGAAGCCCCGTCCTCCAGAGCGTTACCGCTGATCTACCACGCTCGGTGTATCTGTGAATACGGTCCGAGTAGCTTTATCGAATGATGCATGTCCTCGCGCCGCACAGTGGTTCAGAATTGAAATATAGTGGACATTCAAACGTTAACCACAATATCGATGCAAAAAAATTAATAAATAAATAAATAACATTTCAATAGCATTTTCTATGCCGATCAGTAATTTTTATGTTCAATTTTTCACAAAACTAGTCTTTAACACTTAAAGAAATAATTTAAAAAAATGTATGGTAGAAAAACTTTTTTTTCGTGGCCCTGTATTGAAGTGTCAAAGTCAAACCTTATACAATCGTAAGTACCTATCCTAATCAATATTACGGCATAAAAATTTCTTGTGCTTCCTTCCGGCTTTGACTACAGGGCGCACAGGGTTTAGGATTAAAATACAGTTGACATTCGATCTTAAATCATAATATCGATCCAGAAAACTACTTTCGATTGCGTTTTCTATGCGAATCAATAATTGTCATATTCAGTTTTTCATAAAATGAGTCCATCACACTTAAAAACATATATTAGAAAAAATATATATTAGAAAATCTATTCTTTTCACGGCTCTGTATCAAAATGTCAAAATCAAACCTGTTCTACCTAATATGACGACATAAAGATTTCTTTCGTATCCTTGCGTCTTTGTCTACAGGGTGCAAGTAAAGTTCTATAGTTTTATATATGGATTTCTTAGCAGTTTTTTGACAGAAATAATTTTTTTTGTCTGCTTAACGTCTCTCTAACAGCGAGGTGTTTAGAGACGGGAAAGGATGGGGGGCAAGGAATGGGAAGGAATTCTGTCATGGCCTTTTGAAGGAAGCATCCCGGCATTTGCCTGGAGTGATTTGGGAAACCATGGAAAACCCAAATTTGGATGCCCGGATGGGGATTCGAACCGCCGTCCTCCCGAATGCGAGGCCGATAGAAATAATATATGGTACTACCACATATGTTACTAAAATATTTATATTTTTAAATGTATACATAAATAATAATTATATTAAAATTATGATTAATTTTACGAAGCAATGTCAGCTTATTACGACTTCTCTATTGCAATCACTCCTCTCTCTCTCTCTCTCCCCTACACATGTCAGAGTGAGAGAGATAATTTATGTTTCATTTACGGATAATGTATTTAATAATATAAATATTTGAGTAAAATAATACGAAAAATGATTTAACATTTGTGTTGGTATTATACACTATTAATAGTTATATAGAAAATAATTTAATAGAAAAACTCGCCAAAAAATCAGAAAAATATGTATCATTGACTGAGGTCGCTTAGCACGGGGGTAACTGGTTTGAATCCCGGTGGTTGGAAATATTTTGGAGTAGGGTAGGGAAGTGGTGATGGACCAATTCTAAGTTTTGTGTTAAACCCCAAATCCTCTCCGTCAGGGTGGAAGAGCCCTTGCTGTATTTCGGAAAAGAGGGCATGAATGCACCGGGCTTGGGTTTCACCTTCTACTATTTTCCGTTTCCCTCCGAAAACAAACAACACAAAACAGTGAACACACACACCATTACACTGAGGGAAGATATCTGGTAAATACCCAAGCACATCTCCCCTGGAAGTTATGATTGAGGCTTTAGGGAGCGTCTATAAACTGAGGGACTCGGTGGGGGGAGGGGGGGGAGGGGGAGAGAGGGATTGGGTAATAAACTACGCTGAACTACGTGGGGGAGGGGGAGGAGGGGAATCCGAGCCAAGCCACACAGCTTTTCATTCATTTTATTTGTCACAATTAAAATAACATTCAGAATACACAACAGCATGTGAGTATTTATTTCCGTCATTTAATCATCTCCATATGTAATTTACGATAGTCGGACAAGAGAAAACAGTGCAAAATTTCGTATGGAATCAATAGGGATAAAAGCTACATACCACGAGGGGGGATGGGATGTACAGGCAAAAACCACGTTAAACTACGAAGGGGGCAGGGGGAGGGGGTTTCACAAGAGACCAAAATAGAGACACGTAGTTTATGGACGCTCCCTTACAGACTACTATCGGATACCAGACGTGGCACACACTTCGGCTTTGTCGTTTATCAGCTTCCTAGAGTTTTTCCCGCAGGTCCGTTTATACCGTATTAAACTGTGCTGTTGCCAAGAATAGGTTGTTTATTTTTTTTTTTTTAATGCATAAATTGTGAAAAGGAAACTGGGGACTCTTAGTGCTGTGATGATACTGTAATATGTGGTGTGAAAAAAGCGAGAGGGCGAGACTGGCATATTCGGAACAATGCTTCCGAAGGACATCGAGTAAACGCCAAGTCAAAATTCCCTCTATGACGGACGACTCACCATCAGACATGTCGTACATATGCACTGCTCATCTTCTTCCTTGAACTTATCCCGCTATAGCAGGGTGGACGTCTTCAGGATACTACTTGTTGGCATCTGGCCGACTTGTCGTTGAGCTTCACGTCTCCTGGGGAGGAAAGTTGTGTACAAGGGGTGATCAAATGAAAATGTACGAAACGACGTAAAAACGTAACAGTTAAATATTTGCATATTCCGCAATGGGAGAACGTAGCGAGGCATCTCGGGATGCGATTGGAGTCTCTGACTGGGATCGGAGCATGCGCGGGCGCCCGCATGCGCAGTAGAGAGCTGAGGCTCTTATCAAAAGCGGCGTCCAAATGATGCGGCAGTCCGTATGAGGACAGGATGGCGTACAGGTGGGGGATGTGTACTGTGAGACACTCCGACGCCTACGCAGGTCCATCAAGAACAAAAGACCGGGGATGCTCAGGGAGGGTGTGGTTCTGCTCCATGATAACGCGCGTCCACACGTCTCCAGTCACACACATGGAACTGGTTAAGTTCAAGTGGGAGACGTTGGACCATCCGCCCTACAATCCGGACATGTCGCCCTGCGATTTCCATGTGTTTGGTCCACTGAAGAAACACCTGAAAGGGAAGCGCTTCAACTGGGACGACGTGCTCAAGGACGCTGTGAAGGACTGGGTCTCGTCACGGCCACAGGAATTCTGCGAACAAGGAAACCTGCGGCTTGTTCATCAGTGGGATCGTTGGGCTCAGGCCTATGGTGTATATTTTGAATAAAGTCTACATTTGTACCCACCATGTCGTTTCGTACTTTTTCATTTGATCACCCCTTGTATGTTCTGTGCGCGCTAAGTGTATTTTTTGTCTGTGTATTGCGTAGTTTATGAGGTATTCGCCTCTGTGAGGGTGGTATGCGGTGATGAGGACCTGAACCTGTTCCCGTTGTACCCCACCGACCCAGAATGCGGCGCCTTAGCCACACTGGCGGGTCCATACGCACTGCGGGTGATGTCGAGGTTTAACCCGAGCTGTTATGATATCCAATCTGGTGTTCAGGAATTGTGCGATGCGATATCTTGTACCTTGCTGACCAAGGTCGGATGACGAATACTTCTTTCGCCATCCGGATTCGAACCAACTAATCCCTTGGTAAGTGCCGACTGTCACTATGATGCTTCAGCGTCCTGAAGCAAAAAAGTTTTTTTTTTTTTTTAACTATATATTTGTTAGTATTCATTCAGTAGCAATTTTGAGCCGCATATTTCAGTTTCATGACTTTCTCCTTTTAGGAGTGAGCGGTGATTCTGTTAAACAATTAAATTAACGCACCACCTGTAAAATGTTGTGCGTCACCATTGATAATGTCACACATATAGTTTATTCGAAGATTAATATTAGACATGTAACGGCTAGCGTTCTGGCCTCCCATTCGGGAGGATGGCGGTTCGAATCCCCGTCCGGGGATCCAGATTTGGGTTTTCCATGGTTTCCCCAAATCACTCCAGGCAAATGCCGGGATGCTTTCTTCAAAAGGCCATGGCGGATTTCTTCCCATTCCTTGCCCCCCATCCTTTCCCGTCTCTTAAGTTCTCGTTGTTAGAGAGACGTTAAGCAGATAAAAAAAAAATACTAGACAACCCTATTTAACTTTGACTTTTTTTTTACTTATGGCTTTACTCCTCGCCGACATCGGCGTCATTAGAGGCGGGATAGAACTGGAGACAAGGAACGGGAAGGAATTCGGCCGTGGCGCTTTTGAAGGAAGCACCCCAGCATTCACCTGGAGTGATTTTGGGGAAACCATGGAATACCCAAATCTGGATGTCCGGACGGGGATTCGAGCCGCCGTCCTCCCGAATGCGAGGCCAGAGCGTTAACCGCTGACCCACCACGCTCAGTTTAACTTTGCTAACGAACCCAACATTTTTTCCCCCGCCAGTCTTGAGCATTCACCATCGAATGCTACAGTTTTTCGTTCTGTCGTTTAGAAATTCAATTATTCAGTCAGAGAGCTGTTCAGATAAACTTCAATTGTGAAGTTTCTTCAATATTCTATTTTAATAATATTCAAGATGGCCAGATACCTTAGTCGTGAGGGTTAAAAAATCGCTATTTGAGGAAGTAGAAACAGCTATAGATCAAACCTGCGTATTTTTTCAGCAGTTTTCTTTATTCATATAGGCGAATGCTGGTACGGTCCTAAGTGGCATTTCAAAAACTACACATTTCACAAACAAATTAACACCTAGCAAACAGCACACGCTTTGACGATGCTTACGTCTCCCTCTAACCCGTTCACCCTGTTAGGTAAATTTAAAACACATTCGTAGAACTCAGCGAGGAAATTTCGCGAACCTTGTAAGTCCTGTGTCGGATGCATTTGAAAACCACGTTCATTGGTATTTAATATCTGGTCCTTGTCTAAGAAACGTACCACCTTTATATAAATAATGTGTTACAGGGTGTTTCAAAAATGACCGGTACATTTGAAAAATCAATAAAAACTAAACGGGCAGCGATATAAATACACCGTTTGTTGCAATATGCTTGGGACAACAGTAAATTTTCAGGCAGACAAACTTTAGAAATTAGTTACAATTTTCAACAACAGATGGCGCTGCAGTCTGGAAATATCTAAAGTACTATATTTTCCACAGGAATAAATCATTTTTTTCAGAGCAAACTTGCAATCTGTGAACAGCAGAAAGACGACTTACAGAATGGCGAACTCACAGACTGCGTTTACTTCTATATCTTTCAAATCGACTGCAGCACCATCTGTTGTTGAAATTTGTAACTAATTTCGAAAGTTTGTCTGCCTGAAAATTTACTTTTGTCCCAAGCATATTGCAACAAATGGTGTATTTCTATCGCTGCCCGTTTAGTTTTTATTGATTTTTCAAATATACCGGTCATTTTTGAAACATCCGGTACAAATGCAGAGAAACACTGAGGTTAGTGAATTTGGTTTTTAGCTATAGGGGTAGTTAATATACCCATTTTTAAAAAGAATCACAACGGTAATTGAGTAAATATTCTGTATATAACTTCTAAATAAAAACCAAATTGGACAAGATGTACACACACCATGACGCTGTCTGAAGCTCGACAACGGGTTTGGTGTTTCAAGCCCCAGTAATGCAATAAATTAGAATCATTCGGAATTTTACTAGTATGATAGTTCACTAATTGTAATCAACAGTTTGTGTATCATACACCTGGGTTATTCACCGGAGCTCTCCGGTGGAGGGAATACAATGCTGGTAATAATGATTCGTCCTTTTCCCCTCATTCATCTTCACATACGTAATAAAAAAAACAACACATTACATTTAGCAATCACCACAGTCATCTACATATGGAGAAAAGGAACTGGCCGTCCTGCCTCTAAAATCAAGCCCCCACGCCTTCTGCGGGAAGACATAGTCAAAATTCTGGTTGCGTTTCATTGATGATACTAAGCTCAATTGTACAGGGCCCATTTTGGATGTATTAGGGAAGGCTTTAATAGTCATACGTCTATTGGAGAAAGTAAAGAGTTGATGTACTACGGTCGTAATCTTACATGGAAATGGAGGGATACAATGGAACACATGTTGCTGCTACCCATTACAGGTGTGGGAAGATTAAGAAGGAACGTAACGAGATTTATTTGCCAAAGCATTCGGTGATGGATGTGATAAAAGGACTGAGTTGTAATGATTCGGAAGACAAGAGTACTAATAAGTCGTATGCGAGCGATGATGCTTGAAAAAATACTAGTATGCTGTAGGCAAGGGGGCCGCGTAACAATTAGCTGCAGCCCGAAGGAGCGGTGTTCGATTCACTCCCCAGGCCCACTCAGCCTGATGTCCAATCAGTATTGATGAGGTAACTTGTTGGCGTGCTAAACAACGGCTGGGGCGCGTCGCTGCCCAGGGAACATGCTGCCCCAGTGTCCCAGGTCAAGATTGTCAATACGGAGCTCTACCTCCCTTAATCCCAAGGGCGTTGTCCAGTAGGACCTGATACCAACCTTTACCTGCTGCTTCGAGTGAAACCTGGGGCTAAGACTGTAATATTGCACTTGACTTAATGGAAGGGAGTGGGAAGATCTGCTTTAGAATTGGTACACGGTAGGACGCGGGTTCAGCCATCCAGATTTCGTATTTCAATGAAATGGTTCTTTCAGGAGTCAATAACCGATTTCCTTGCTAATAATTCTCTCCCACCTCTTCTGACCAGTGCTTCGATGAGAAAAATGTCTTTAAAAATGCTTGGTGAGTAGGATTTTTTTTTTACTTATTGCTTTACGCCTCGTCGACGGCTAAGGTCATTAGAGGTGAGATGGGACTGGGGACAAGGGACGGGAAGGAATTCGACCATGGCCTTTTTGAAGGAAGCATCCCGGCATTCGTCTGGAGTGATTTGGAGAAACCATGGAAAACCCAAATCTGGATGCCCGGACGGGGATTCGAACCCGCGTCCTCCCGAATGCGAGGCCAGAATGTTAACCGTTCACCCACCACGCTCGGTGGTGACTAGGAGTTTCAGGAACTGAGGTAAGTTATAAAAGTTACTGAACGCAATGCCGCGTCAAAAGCAAAAATGTGGGTGTAATGTAAATACTGTACATGGTTAGGAAAATTGTCCTTGGAGCAAAGCATCACGGAAATTATATTTTTTGTTTGTGTAGTGCGTTGTGTTCTCCGACAAATTGTGTACTAGGCCATCCAGTATAGGTCGTAGTAAGTTGATTTTTTCTAGAACACAACTTTTGATCCTTCCATCTAGGCTTGATTTCAACCTTTTAATCTTAAATCTGCATTTGCAGGTTTCAAAATGTGTAATGATGAAACAGCCTACACCGGATATGAACGACAGTATCTTCTATTTTGTCTAATTTTCAGCACAATGTCGCAATAGTTTTAGCGAAAATAATTCCCACAAATACTAGCAAAATTGTTCTTTGTTCACAACACTGAGATAGTTGCCGCATCTCACGTTAGTGGAAGACTGATTTTTTGTTGTTGTTTTTATGGCTTTCGAACTTTCCAAATTATTTACAGTATTCTATGTATTGTGTCATGCTTTTATCATGTAATTATGGGTTCCTATGGTGAGAACAACGCAAGATGAACACAACATTTAATTCAAACCACCCATGCCCTACGATAGATTCTAACCGGCGACCCATACAATACAAGACAAGCGTGCTAGCCCCTACACTGTGATTTTAAAACCGAATACGTAATTTCCGCTAAAGGAGGGCAAGGTAGCGGATGATCGACCACAACTCGTATGAGCCGCTTTAAGTGACCCAGTTAAGACTTACTTTGATATTTATAAGCCAGAATGGGACAGACACTGTGCCAGCTAGATTCTGAATAAGACTTTTAATCTTGTAATTTACAGCATATATTTGGCTTAATCGCAGATTTATATTTAAGGTATATGTAAAGGTTGCCCCATCCACTACAAGTGTAGCTTTAAATTCGCCGGATAGTTGGTTATTTGAAGATTTCTTAACAGTGATTTGCAGAAAGATGAAAATCTTTCATTTGTGTGTCTAATTCTTGCAGTTGCACGGTTTTTCTTAATTATCAGTATCAGAGTCAAAGTCTTTTAATGTATATACACTTCATACGGACACGATTCCCCCCTTTAAAGCCCTCGCCGTCCATCGCCAAAGCCCCCAGCTTTAATAACCATAATCTCCACAGCCAACTCATTTACGGTCTTTTTTTTTCTTTTCTTATGGCTTCACTCCTCGTCAAAGTCGAGGTCATTGGGGGACGGAATTGGTCGAGGCAACGAATGGGAAGGAATTCAGACATGGCCTTTTGAAGGAATCATATCGACATTCGTCTGGAGTGATTTCGAAAACCATGGAAAACCAAAATCTGGATGGCCGGACTGGGA
The DNA here is from genome assembly GCA_031002005.1 of Vandiemenella viatica. Classification (NCBI taxonomy): domain Eukaryota; kingdom Metazoa; phylum Arthropoda; class Insecta; order Orthoptera; family Morabidae; genus Vandiemenella; species Vandiemenella viatica. The sequence continues at coordinate 258,012,276 of CM061921.1, forward strand.
TTCGACCCAGCGTCCTCCCAAATGCGAGACCAGAACGTTAACGTTCCGTCTCATTTACTTAATATCATTTTGACTGCAATTACCTCAGTTACGAAAATACAGCTCTCGTATGTCATATCAGTGTTTGGAGTTCCGTTTCGATAAAGGTTACTGAGAAAATTGGTTTCTAAGTACCTCATTCAACGGAGGAGAAGATTAGATTTTACCTGACACAATCCAGGCGGTAAGAGGCAACAAGTGTACGAACAACTCCTCTCAGCCTTAAGCTCACTTACGTGGATTAATCTTGTTCATTTAGTTTTCTTACACATTTTAATTAAATAGCAAAACTTTTGTCTAACGTTATCTTGGAAGAGCATTAAACACGCCATTATCCTGTTGTAGTACAGATGCTTGGGATTAGGAGTTGCGTACTAACACAAATAGGAACTGATCATTCTGATGGAAAGTTTTTGTTTGTTTATTCCTTGAGAAATACACGGTGTAAGCGCTCGGTATGGGAATGCTGGTTCCAGCCCAGATCATGGAAAAATTTTCATCATTTGGGTGGGAGGTTAGGAGAGTTAGTGGGGCACAATCCCTAATCATCAGATTGTGCATCAAAGTGCAGGGCTGTATCCTAAATGTATCTGCAGTGCATATGGGGCGTATCAGAAAGTATCAGTTTGCGGAATTCGCCCTCCAGATGTTGAGACCGAGCGTGGTGGGTGAGTGGTTAACGCTCTAGCCTCGCATTCGGGAGGACGTGGGTTCGAATCCCCGTTCGGGCATCCAGATTTGGGTCTTCCATGGTTTCCCCCAAATCACTCCAGGCGAATGACGGGATGCTTCCTACAAAAGGCCAAGGCCGAATTCCTTCCAATTCCCTGTCCCTCATCCTTTCCCGCCTGTTTAGAAAAAAACCAAGAAAAAAAAAATCAGATATTGAGTGTCGGTCGGGTGGTATGGCCAAAGTGAAATCGAGTGATATATGACATCATGTTGCTTGCTTATCGGTTGGTATGGGACAAAGTGGAATCGAGTGATATATGACATCATTTTGCTTGTCGGTCGGGCGGTATGGGACAAAGTGGAATCGAGTGATACATGGCAATATATTGATTGCTGATCGGGTGGTATGGGATAAAGCGAAATCAAGTGATACATGACATCATGTTGCTTGTTGGTTGGGTGGTATGGGCAAAATGAAATCGAGTGACATATGACAACATGTTGCTTGATTGGGTGGTATGGGACAAAGTGTAATCGAGTGATACATGACATCATGTTGCGTGTCGGTCGGGTGGTATGGGACAAAGTGAAATCGATTGATATATGACATCATGTTGATTGTTGATCGGATGGTATGGGACAAAGTTGAATAGAATGATATCCGACATCATGTTTCGTGTCGGTAGGGTGGTATGAGACAAAGTCGAATCGAGTAATATCTGACATCATATTGGTCAGTAAAATTCGATTTTTTAAAGCTTTTTTTACATTATTCGGGGCCACGTACAGATTAATCCAACATTAGGATGGCAATCAGGAAAGTTCTTTGAAACTAAATCACCTTAGAGTAGCAAGTTCTGGTTATTCTGTTCCTAAAAGCAGTCAGAGAGAACAAAGATAATATCCAAACCTTGCTGCATGCCTCTATTAAAGAGGAAATATTTCAAAGAAAATTTGTTGGCAATCAAGAGGAATTATTATAAAATCATGGAAAAAAACTTTAGATACTTGATGCCTTGATTAAAAATTAATCACCGCTTTAACAAAAAATATATATATTTTTTTACTGTGGCTTTATTAACCGACATCAGGACTTCAGGACATCAGGATAAGGCTAAAAACTGAACATCTCCATCAAAATTCTCCTCAACGATCTGACCAGTTATCTTTTTACTATCTATAAGAATGTGTTTTTTATGTAGCCTTGTACTTACAGTTTCTTTGTAATTAATATGGTGTACTTGAAATGAATAATGTCACTTTAAACTTTGTAATGACTAAATTGACAATCACTCATTTATTCAATATTTCAGTGAACTATAATATTCATACGTGAAGTGTGAGACAATTAATTCGGAAGCTCCGAGAAATTGTTTATGGGTGTTCAGTGAATAAAGACCCAGATTACCCCACCTGCATGGGCCCAAACAGCGACTACCTGCCGAAGGGCTTGGATGATAAGCATCGGGGGGCGCCAAACCATCGTTTTCTAACCTGTTACAAGGGATTGTTAGTATCTTGCTGGAAAGCAAGACAATTTTTGCCACTTGCACCTAATTATACGCTGGTGAGATACTTTTGATTGGCCACAGTAGTGTGGGGACGGACTACGTTGCAGCAAATGGTTGGAAAACCGAGTATAAGAAGTGCAAGACTTCGCGTTCGAGCTACAGCTGGAAGGGCTCAAGTTGCAGACTTCATCACGGGAAAGATACCTCAAGTCTCGAACTCCTGACGGTTTGTCAGTGTTACGCGAGCCTTGATATCCCAGTCTGCGGCTATTTGCGAGTCAGGCCAATGCCTGACTAGTGGGTCAGAGAATTCTTCACTTCGCCGTACAACAATCTGGTAATATCGACGACTTTCATCGCAATGGAAAGACACGTATGTTTGACAGTAATGAACATTCTTCAGTCCAGTCTTTGAGATAAAGAAATATGTAACTCGTAGCCAATTATTGTTCTGCGATTTTTTTAAATGTATGTTTTATTTTGTTCATCTGCCTAAGATTTGCTTTGCAATCAATAAACAAAGTTCTTTTATGCCTTTACGCCTTGTAGTCATCGATATTATTAGAGGCGCGAAAGGACTTTGGGAAAGGATCGGGAAGGAGTTCTACTGTGTCTTTTTAAAGGAACCATCCCGGCAATTACCTGGAGTGATTTCGGAATCTGGATGGTCGAACAGGGATTCGAGTCTTCGTTTGAGGCCTCCAGAATGCGAGGCCAGAGCGTTACTGCTAATATACCACACTCAGTAATAAACGCAGTCAAGGATTTTTCCATTCAAAGTTCCGAGTATTAGTTTTAATTACAAAATCACCTTTGCTTCCAAAAATAATTGCAGGTGATGATTATTCAAAACGTACCAGCGATTAAAACATATAAATGCGATAGCTTTCTTTTAATACTTCTGTCCAATACCACCCTCCACTTTTTCATGCACCATGATTTTTTTTTTTTTTTTTTTAGGAAAACTACTTTCAAATCGTTTATAAATAACTTTTATGTCATGAACTAACAGATTTTTTAACTTTATAAAAAGCTAAGGTGTACGATATATATCTACCCTTTACAATGGAGTGGGAGCATGCGGCACTGTTGGTATTTCGTCCGTCGGTTGGGGATGCTATCTATCAGTCCCCCCCCCCTAATTGTGTATTTCGGAAGAGTAGGCCTGAATGGCTGGAACGAGTATTTCTCGCTCCCTTTCCCATCTCTCACGAGCACTAAAAAGCCGTCTATGTTTACAGTAACACTAAACATATCGGGAAAGGCAACGGCAAATTACCACAGTAAAACAAGTGAACATGTCTCCATGTAGCCTGAAGGAGCCTGACTGACCAGGTATGATACAGAACTTAAGTATTTAAACAGCACAAGATAGTAATTACATAGAGCAATATCATACACGGAAACATGTTGCACCTTGAATCCTCCCCAATGATTTATGGTTATGGTTGTTAGACTTTGCATATCAGCTGTGATCTCAGATATGAGATGATCCAGCAATAGTTCCAATGGTCATTTTTTCCATAGTTCTTGACGTAAGTGCCGGATCTCTCACGTATTAACGATGTTGTTAGGATATTAAATTCAAAATAGGTTGAATGTAAACGGTTAGAAATAGAAAAATGTTGAAATTGAAACTTTTGTTTAAATTTTACTCAACATAAATTCTTTCCCCATGTAAGGGTTGTGAGTTAAATTGAATGTGAACGCCTGTTCGATTATAATCACTAAAATAAGATAATATTTTAGATCTCAGGTTTGTGATCTATCACGCACCTTTGTCGGGAAGGGTTGAATCATCAGTACAGTTATTGATAGAAACACCGAATGTATTTGTTTCCATGTTTGTTGAATGACCAACATTTAAATCACTAAACGACGCTGAAGCTACGACGAATTTAGGTTATGAACATTTTAATGCTCTAAAATCTTTCATCATCGATCCTGGCGGAAAATCATGGGATGTTTTTTTATATTCACTTTTCCACTTTATAATAACTACTTTTTTCCCACGTATTGTCCTATTAATCTCGTCACCTAATCTGAGACTGCATACATGCACTTCTAGTACCATTTCAGACATAAAACCTCATATTTATAGATATAACCAATAGATGACTTTAGGATAGCGTTACACGTCGTTGAAACACAGCGGAAGTTGTTTTTTTTTTTTTTTTTTTTTTTTTTTTTTTTTTTTTTTTTTTTTTTTACACCTCGTCGACGTCGAGGTCATGAGGGGTGGGTAATGAGTTCAAACCCGCGTCCTCCCAAATGCGAGGCCAGATAGTTATCCCTCACCCATCACGCTCGGTCGGAAGTATTCCTCATCACTGCAGCTTATGGTAAAAAAGAACTTTGGCTTAAGAAAATACATGCGCTTTTATGTCTTATTTTATGACTTCCTAACAATGATCTGCTGGTCGTCCCGCATCAAAAATTTTACCATCTTTTCATCTTATCCCACAACCCTTCGAGTCTTTCTGATATATCAGATCCAGGTCAGGGGTATAAGGGTATCTCTACTTGTGAATCATTAGGAACACTTGCATTTTTGGAAATAAAAGCAAATTCCTAGTCTCAAGTTCTGTATAGCGATATTTCAGACATTAAATTCTGTTCTTGATCTGTGAAACTGGTGCTAGCTCGCCGTGTGAGTGGCAACGCTGTGGCCTGGCAATCGGGAGCACGCAGGTTCATATCTCGGTCAGACCATCCAGATATCACTTTTCCATGCTTTCCCGAAATCATTCCAGATATGGTTCCTTCAAAAGGCCATGGCCTAATTCCTTTCCATTCCTTATCCGTAATTCCGTCCCACCTTTAATGAACTTGATGTCGACGAGACTGTGTGCGTACTATACCAGGTATTAAGGAACAGGCAGTTAACCTATAGAGCAACTTTACCTCAGATGAATCGGGCTGTTTTCCGGCTGAAAATGTTAGCATTACTGAATGTGTTAGTGATTGTGTGGTTTGTATGTTCAGTGTATACCCTGTAAGCCCTCAAATGGTGGCTCAAGGCCACGTTCACCTTCTCTCGCTCCTCACCTCACCACCTCTCCGAACAGACCGCTGTATCCAGGACAAATATGTAAAAATGTTTATTCCGATAAATCTTACAGTTCGCAAATATTCAGAAGGAGAAGACATAAGTCACTCGCCCCTATAGTCTGTTCATTTTGAATAGGCGGCTCAAGGCCACACTGCTTCGTCGCCTCTCCGCTGCATAGACCCGTATAGGCTCAGGAAAGAGAGAGAGCCTATCGATAAGATCGAGCATGCGCAGATGTCTGCAAGACGTGCTCACGTAAACTAACTCAGCGTTCATTTCGGAAGGGTAGGTAACGGGAGGGGGCTATGAGGTGAGGCGCAGGGTAAGGGGACTGTAACCTTGAACCGCCAGTTCGGAGTGAATGGATTATAGCTGCACAGGCTAGTCACAATATAGGGTTGATGAAAGATAAGTACAGGCGAAGTCAGTTGATCAGCCTTAGTTGAGATATGGTGGAGTCACTTACAGTCATGAACAGTTCCTTGAAACAGTCGCGTCTTATTTTAAGCTCTGTAATGCAAGATTTAATGTGAACCTGAGACGCAGTGGCCATGCGGTTGAATGAAGGCTCTCCTCCCCTGTCAAACTTGTGAAAGGAAGAAAACTGTATCTAAATGGTTGGTGGCATTAGGGTGATAAAGAAACAGTAAGAGGAAAACGTTTACTGGAATTCTGCCTTTCCCTTACTTATCGACAGTTCGACCGAGCGTGGTGGGTGAGTGGTAAGTCTGGGGCTTGGCATTCGGGAGGACGCAGGATCATATACCAGTACGGCCATCCAGATGTCGGCTTTCCATAGTTTCCCGAAACCACTCCAGGCGAATATCGGGATGATTCCTTCAATAGGTCCTGGCGGAATCCTTTCCCGTTACTTTCCTCAATTAGCTCCCTGCTCAAATGTCCACGACGTCAACAACCAATTCCCCCACTTCAGGCACTGTTCATATAATCAAGAAGAAGTTTGATACATAGTAACGTACAGGATGTCCATAAACTCCTGCTACCGTTACAATGGAGTATACCTAGTGAACTATATGAAATAAAGATATGCGGCTTTTTACAACATGTTCTACATCCCTCAAAAATTTCTTTACATAAATTGTAACTACGCAAGCTTTGCAGGTCAATGACCTTCATGCACGTGCTGAATTTGCTGTTTCTGTGCTGGCCTCGATCGAAGAACTGCAGAGGGTGATGCTCTCTGATGAAGCCACTGTATTTGTGTCTGGACCGATTAATGGACATAATGTTCAGATATAGGGTTCTGAACATTCACACGTCACGCCCAAAGTCAACATTTGGTTTGCCCTTAAGCGCGATGGAGAAACTGGCCACATTTTCTTTACCGAGAAGACAGTTGCAAGGGTGATTTGCTGCGACATGATTCGTGATTAACAGGGCCGCCGTAAGCGGGCGTGCAAGGCGTGCACCGCACGCGGGCGGCACGTCGAGGGGGGCGGAAAAACAAGTGACCGACAGTTGCCGCCCCGCGATAGTTGCCACCCCATTGTCGTCATTGTTCGAAGGGGTGGCAATCTCACAGTTTTTTGACCCGGTTCGGAAATTTCCTAGATCCACCAATAGCTGTACTTATACAGTGGGCGGCATAATCGGTATTGCACGCGTACGCTCAAACAGCTAGCGGCGGGCCTGGTGATTAACAACTGCCTCAGTTGTTGGACCTGCATCCAACAATAATTTTCCAGTAAGACGGCGCACCCGCTGATTGGTTTGGTGATGTTAGGTACCTTTTCGTAAGACTTTTCCGTGGGAGAGAGGTTGGCCTTGATCGACCAATCACTTGGCCACTGCGCTATCCTCAAATCACCACCTTGGATTTTTTATTGTAGTGGTTCTCCAAGGAACGTGTCTACGAATACCTAGTTCAAGATCTTGCCACACGTCGTAGACGGATTGTTGAAGTTGTGGAAACGGTTTGATGCCACTTTGCTGCAGCGTGTTTGGTTAGAGCTGGAATACGGTCTCGACATTCTAAGGGGAACTAAAGGCTCACATGTGGAACTGGAGAGACTGTAAAGAAAGCTTTGAGAGATGTAGAACATGTTAAAAAAAAACGGAATATCTCATATAGTTTAGGTGGTTTGTTTCATTGCAACTGTGGTAGGACTTTGTGGACTCCCTGTATATCTACATCTACATCCACACTCTGCAATTCACCAGTATTGTGGATGGCAGAGGTTGCTAAGCACCAATCCTAATTCTGTGCATTCCAGTCCCGAATAGCACGAGGAAAGAAAGAATGCATAAAAGAATCATTACGGCAGCTTATTCCTCTAATCTTATCCCTCCGGTCATTGAGGCCTAAATAGTGTTGTCTCTTTCAAACTGTGAAAATTTTCTAGAAAGCAGCCGTCATGAGCATTCCAGAGAGTAGTCTTCGCTTTCTACGCCTTCACATACGCTTCTCTTACATTTTTTCTTGAATCTGTGTATTATCTCACGAAGTTTCTTTTCTTCAATCTCCCCATAAACTAAATGCTGGAAATAGATCTGTGAATATAAAAACCAGCGTTAATAACGATAACTCTCACGCAACTATTTTATACGAGCGAAGAACTTACGTCAATTTTAGTACAGACTATACCAGTTTATGGTTGGGAATATCTAACAGCAATAACTTTGATTCGCAGAAAATGTATATAGTGTTCATAAGTATACACTGCAGTATACTTATAATAACAAGTTATAAAGGCATTTTTTGTATTGCTAAGATACCGTAACGTCCTATTTCCATGTATTTGGCTTTAGCATACTAATTTGCAAGCCACCCAAATATCTCAACGATTGTTTATTTCAACTGTGATTTATTATTGAAATGAAATGAGTGATTGAATGTCATTGATTTCATTTAGAAAACATTCAGACAAACTTGTATATTTAAACGAGGGATAAAAAGGAATGAATTAAGTACATTATTTAGCGTTTGTGTAAACTGAACTGTGTGTATAATTATTGTGACGGAAATGTTTCTACGAGCGTGAAACCCATCTCATAGCGACACTGGGCAAAAGTTGCGTCATAACGAAGGGGAAATGTTAGCTGATGAGCACAATACTCTACACGTAACAGCGCCTTGATGTTGTGCGGAGTTCGCTGATCTTGTCACTGAAAGCAGCCATTCACTGTTCAAATTATGAATGATCGGTCGATGGAAAGAACGTTTAAGTTTAAAAAGAAATCATCCAGCATAACTGAGCCCATTTCACTATCGGATTATCATCAACATCATCCAGCTTTTGCCAGCCTGGTATACTGGTTTTTACCATTCTCCGGTCGTCAGCCTCGGCTAACGAATGACAGATGATGATGTATGTATGTAAGCTCTGACTCGATGCAGGAACCCCACAAACAAGAAATTCCCTCGAGACCGGGGTCAGTTCTAATCTTAAGCGCACACTAAAACCATGGGAGCGTCCATAAACCACGTAGCTCCATTTTGGCATCCTGAGAATCACCCTTCCCCCCACGTAGCCCGATGTGACTTTTGTCTCTACCCCCACCCTCTCCCCCCACGTAGTTTTTTTTCCCTATTAATCGCATAAGACATTTTGTACTGTTTTTCTCTTGTCACACTATCGTAAATTACATACGAAGATAATTAAATGACTGAAATAAATATTCGCACGCTGTGTTGTGTTCTGTATCTCATTTTAACTGTGACTATTAATATGAATGGATAACTACGTGGCCTGATTCAGAAACCGACCCCCCTCCCTCAAGTAGCTCATCGTAGATATCCAGCCAACAACCCCTTCTCCTCCGCCCCCTTCTAGACCTAGCCACGGAGTTTATGGACGATCCCCAACGACCGACCGTGGTGGGCGAGTGGTAATGCTCTGGCCTCGTATTCGGGAGGACGCGGGTTCGTGTTCCAGTCCGACCATCCAGATTTCGATTTTTTTTATTCCTTCCCGAAATCACTTCAGGTAAATGCCAGGATGGTTCCTTTAAAAAGGACATGGACGAATTATTTCCAGTTCCTTGCCACCAGTCCTTTTCTGTCTCTAATGACCTGGACGTCGACCAGGCCTAAACCTATAAGCAAAAATCTTTAATCGAAGCAGCTAACGTCGTGTCGAGCGACAGACAGTATAATATTGTCTCGGAAACTGTGGATGAAAGTCTGAAAGTGTTAGTTACGGTGTTTGCTTTGAATATTCAAGGCAGCAAGTTGAATTCCCGGTGAGGCCACGAATTTTTAAAAGATCTGCTTGGAAATACGGCAGGACGTTCTGCGGTTTGTATTCCACGGCAAACGGAAGGTTCAGGTCCAGCTATGACAGAGGTGGAATGCGCTGCATATCGAAACACAGTAACCGTGTCGTAAGATTACAGGAATTTACGTTAGCCCCTTTGGTCAACTATTAATCTCGTAGAACAATAGTTTAAACAGACTGAATGGCAAACTGAAGAGTTCTCTTCTGAATGTTATATTTTGCTGCCTCTGTCGACTTGTTTACACTGTTTCCAGTTTGAATGAAATATAGTAATACGGTACATTCTTTTAATTTTTTTTTTTTTTTTTTTTTTTTTTTTTTTTTTTTTTTTTTTTTTTTTTTTTTTTTTTTTTTACCTGCTTAACGTCTCTTAACAGCGAGGTATTTAGAAACGGGAAAGGATGGGGGGCAAGGAATGGGAAGGAATTCGGCCATGGCCTTTTGAAGGAAGCATCCCGGCATTTGCCTGGAGTGATTTGTGAAACCATGGAAAACCCAAATCTGGATGCCAGGACGGGGATTCGAACCGCCGTCCTCCCGAATGCGAGGCCACAACGCTAACCGTTACACCACCACGCTCGGTCATTCTTTTAAGGTTTCCTCAAATTGCTTTCGACAAGATGCGTGGTCATAGCTGCCCTGGATTGCGATTGACGTACATATTTAATAACAATTTGCTACAGAGCCTGGCAGGTGAGAGAAAATTTTAGTAGTTGACATTTGAAAAGACATTGGTTTGATTCATGTTGCGACAATCGAGATTAAGGTTTTTCACGATTTCTCGAAATTACTCCATGAGACGTGAGATGGTTTCTCCAAAAGGCCATCGTCAAATTCCTTTTAACAATACTCCCTCTGCTCTAATAAACACTTTCCCGCAGCACTTGGTGGTATCGTCATTTCATACCGTGTTTTGTATTCAGTTGCATCAGGGAGAACATTAGCAAACATATATCTTCTGTTAGGTTGACCACCATGAAATGAATCAGACTTATTCGCACAATAGCCTCATGTACCTTGTACATATTTTATGCGGTGAGCGATACGGTGGCTCAGTGGATCATGCGTCTCACTGGAGATCGAAAGGTCCTCCGTTCGAATCTCTGTGTCGGCGAGGATTTTCAAATACCCATAACCCGACCTATACCTGTGGCATAGCTTGTTGTGTATTATGAAGTACGCCAGAATGTTGGCATCGTTCCGATTCCACGTTAAACTGTAGGTACAGTACCCTATACCCAGCAGGATTACTGTGTTAGGTTAAGGCGTCTATGACTGGAGCGGAACGGGCAGCCAATAAAAACCGTTTGACCAGGTCATTACGACCACACGAGCCTACTGCCTACATTTTAGCAGGTAAATGGTCTAAAAAAACATTTAAATTTTGTAAATTTAGACAGTAAAAAAGTATCCGCCAGTGTGGCGCCGCCCACAGAATCGAGTCCTGGACCCGCATACCCGCCATCCTGATTGCGGTTACTAGATGATTTTCCCCAGTCACCAAGGACGGACCCCAGACACAAACAAAAAATACACAGAATATAGTTACACGTCTCACAAAAATGGGGCGTACATTAATTACGTGAGGTGAAATAGAGGGGGGGGGGGTCCGGCGAAATCTCACGAAACCTCACCAAGGGGGAGGGGCGGAGGTCAACGGAAATCTCACGTGAGGTTTTGAAATTCTTGTAGAATGGTAGAGCTAAAAAAATAGTCTACAAATGACGCGAAAGCCGATTTTAGGGGAGTAAAAACCGACTTGGGAGCATGAGACCTAAAAAAAAGGTCTCAAAAAGTTACGAAGTCCATTCGTGGAGGGGGGGGTCGGGTCCAACCAAATCTCACCAGAAAGGGGGGATCCGACCAAATCTCACGAAGTCTCACCAGAAGAGGGGGGGGGGGGAGGTCCGGAATTCCTGAAAAACACCCCACGTAATTAATGGAGGCCCCCAAAGATGGCAACACAACTTTCTTCCGCGGGAGGTGTCAGGCTCAGCGACAAGCTAAGCAAATCCCAGACACGGCGCATCTTGAAAAAAGCCGAGTACAAGGAAGAAGAAGAAAAAAATTACGAACAAAGGAATTATTGGAGCCAGGTAAGAGCAGAATGAGATATTAAAGACTAGTTGAGAATTGCTAAGACGTAAGCCAAGGTCTGTTTAAATGCCTCGCGAAAGTTGTTTCTGCAGGGGATTTATTGCCGATGCCAAGTGTTATATCCTGCTCACATGTCTGCTGTGTTAAATACATTGAAATTCAAATATCCTATCTGCGTGAAGTTCATTCAGGATAGCATTGCAACATAAACGGAAGTTGCAAATCGATGTTATCTGGTTCTCAACCTCCGCGAAACTGCATCCATCAATCATTTACGACGCGTACTCCGAGCTTGCAATGACAAAGTGACATTACCAGTAGTTCCGACTTCTCATGTGTCAGAGCGATCACAGCTTTTTACTTCTCCAGGCAAATAGAAATCTCTGTTATGAACAGGTTGAATGTTGGTAAAGGACACAAATTTTAATTAATATATAAATCCTTCTTTAATAGGGTGGGATAGTATTTGACCCACCCATCAGTAGCAAATATAAGAGTTTTAGGTGCTATAGAAGAAGCAGTTAAATCCGTCTACAGAAATTATTGCAAAACATAGTCACCAACTGATACGATATGGCAGCTGAGTTCGGAGTAATTGGAAGATAGGAAGTGAATGATGAAAGTACAAGGTGTTTATAAAACATACAAAAATGTAACTTAGTCCATAACCCAAATGTTGGTTGGATCCTCCCAAGAAGGCATACTAAGCCAGTGTGTCAGAGTTAGGACGGCCAGTTCCTTTCCTCTGGGACCTACGTTAGCTATAAGTCTGGAAGAATTAGTAGCGGCATGTGCAAGGAAGAGATTGGATATGGTAACTAATTAGCAATTGATTTTAGGAGTAAAGGAGTAGAAAAGTTTTCATTTGTTGTTATCGAAGAAGACGCTGAGCAGTTTACCTCAAACAGTAAAAGAATTCTGATTAAAGAGTAGCGTAATTCAAAAATAAATGTGTGGAGAAATTGGCAATGATATTTAAAGAAACTCGTATGAATGTAACAGCATTTCCAGAAATTATGTTAAGAAATCGTTGCTAAAGATAATTTAATGAGGCCAGTACAACAACTGACATTTCTGAAGGCAAACGGTACTTCATGCAGTATTCCGAAGAAAAGTTGGTACGCTCCCAATGCAATACCGTCTTTCGGCCTGTAGTCACGTGGAACAGAGCGCGCCGTACCAATGTGCTGTTGGCTTGCTTAATACTAGTAACTATGCTTTTTTTTAACTTATGGCTTTATGACTCTCCGACGTCGAGGTCATTAGAGGCGGTAAAGGACTGGGGACCAGGAATGGGATAGAATTCGGCCATGGCCTTTTGAAGAACTATCTCGCCATTCGCCTGTAGTGATTTGGGGAAACCGTGGACGGGGATTCAAATTCGCGTCCCGCCGAATGCGAGGCCAGAGCGTTACCGCGCACCCACCACGCTCGGTAGGTAATAGTAACAATGAAACATACTGTGGTTACTTATTTTTTGCATTCCCAAAGTTAATAAATAATATTCACGAACCTAGACTGGTGGGTGAGAAGTTCACGCCGGACCTGGCAACTAGGAGGAAATGGCTTCGTATCTCCTTCCAGCCATCCAGATTTCGATTTTCAAATTCCTTCCCGTTCCTTGCCCTCATTTCTCTCGCCGCTCTAATGACCACGACGTTGATGAGGCGTAAAACCCTAAAAACTTTATTTAAAAATACTCTTTTCTGTTAGACAAGCTTTTGCAGCCCAGTTATGTCAGGAGGTGGCGGATATCGTTCATTTAGACTGATAATAATTGACGCAGACTTTTCCTCTAAACCACCAAGTCTAAAGTGGAAGAAAGTAATAAAACATACCTATGTGCTCAATTGGAAAAACACACGAGACAGAAGATTTCATTATGACCTCAAGTACTTTACCGTCCTTCTGTTTAGCGAAGAAACGAAAAATTAAATTTTACAAATTGGAATGAAAGTATTAGCTGCCTCGTGCTGGAGATCAATGTCCGGTGCTTGCGCGGTTTAGCAGGTTTGAGCCCCCGTGGTGGCAGAAATTTTCATATCTCGGGACACCCAGCTGGATAAGATAGGATGTGGAGCACGATTAATAATCATCAGAATGTGTACTAAAAATCTGACCCGAATTCCAATCATCTCCTCATTGTGTAAGGAGTGAGTGCGTACGGAACCGTTGATAATAATACCTCAGTCGTATAGGGATCTAGGGCTTCTGAAGAGTACGCCTGAGTGTGCTGGAAACATTGTTCTCCCCATTCTTCTTTAACCTTTTAATGCACAGTACAAGTAAAACAAACTCTATTAAAATACAGTTTTCTACTCAACAACAACAACTCTTGGAGTATAGGAAAGGATATGGCCGTTCTCCATCCTACAAACACTGGCCTAGTTCGCCTTCTCTGTAGGAGGACCTATCCGACCAAACATACATACCTTAACTTTCGGCCTATTATTTGAAGACTATCCTTCTTCCTTTGCAACGAGTACTCGTCAATTTAAAGTTCAATCTATTAAGTCCAGTCAAAAATTGAACAGCCCTCAGCCAACGGTGATAAAGAACAAGTGTTTACAGGCATATATCAAAGAAAATGAAGCAGCTAATTAAACAGTTTTTTACCTGAACTGGGCATATAAGTGAGAGACTGTATTAGCTTCTTCCAACCAATTTTCAACCTCTCCTACAATAGGTGTACCCCGTTCACACGGACGAGGCTCTCGTGATTGAATGATTCCCGGAAAGGGACTGAGGACAAGAAACGGCAAGGAATTTGGCCATGGCCTTTTTGAAGTGACCATTCCGGCACTTGCTGGAGTGATTTGGGTGAAACCATCGAAAACCAAAATCTGGATGGCCTGACGGGTTTTCGAATGCGAGGCCAGGGAATGCTGGAGATCTGGTTAGAAGCGCCATATCTTTTGCTGAATCCTTTTCCCCATGAGTCTGACTCTCGTTATATCTGTGTAGAGTGTTGTATTGTTTATGAAGACTTACTCAGGCCGACTTCTTTGGAAGAAAAAACAGAGGGGCTGTCAGCTTTTACATCTCCATCTGACGGATGCAACACCATCAATAATGGCGCATGCCCTCATGGCATATTCAACTTAGGCCTCTGATATGTAATCTGGTGACTAGGAATTGTGTACCAGCACCATTCTGATCAAGTCCACCGGAGCTCCAACCAACTAACCCTATGTCCAGTCAGTTAAAAATAAGTAACTTAGCACGAAACATGCACTGGCGTCTGTTTCTATTGCCAGACTGTTCTAATAATGACAGTTTTGTCTTCCAAAGAAGTCTTACAAACAAGCCATTCCGTCACATTTTATAAAGGTTCATGGAAATACGGCTATCTGATCCGAACTTTCAAAGAATACTTGATCATCAGGGCACGGAAATAAGTACTGAAGGACAAACCAAATTTGTATTTACAGAAGTAGGACGAATAACTTATTTTTCTTTAAATAATAAATGCATCTATGTATATACTTTCACTTGCTTCAGTGAACAACGATATACGCCTTCTACTAGGAAAAATTATTAAGGAAGTAGGGAACAAGGAAGTAACTCGAAAGCGAGGTAAGAGCCGGCCTCGGTAGCGTAGGGGCTAGAGCGCTAGCTCCACGTGCTGAAAATCACCGGTTCGAGTCCGGCCGCTGGCATGGGTGTTTAAGTGTTATGTCTGTGAATGTAATGTCCGTCCTCTGATGTGTCTAATTTTAATGGAAAAATTTCGTACTGGAGATGCTGAGTGACACAAATACCATCGAGTTTGCTGTATGGCCTCAGATGCCGAAAGGCATTGAAATAGATTTTTGGAATGGACTAATGAATTCCCAGTACAAATGAACGAAATTTATCAACTTTCGCCAGCAATCCCCGCAACCCTTTTGTCAAGTCGTCTGCGCTGTGATAAAGGGGGAACAATCGGGCTTGTACATTTCACAGCCTATAACGGGACAAAAATTGGTGGAACGTGCTACGAATTAAGGAATCATGTCAAACAGACACACTTCCATAGATTTGAAACTCGGACGACTAGAGAAGGCTCCAGATCTCAATGTATCACTGAGACATCTAACCCAGACAGCGCTTCCAGCAGGTGAAAACGTCTAAAATCCATCAATCTACTTACAGAGAATTTCCAGCTTCTCGCATCCGTGCACATGGTCTTAAAAAAAAAAAACCAGAGCAGATATATAAACAGTAAGTATCAACGTATGGGCGTATAGTTTTCGATTCAAAACTCACGTGGCCTCACTGCAATGTCTACACTAGACGTCCATAAGTGAAAAAATATTTTGAAAGCTACGCACTACACAATTAACCGCCAGGAGAAACAACTTGGTATTCCATGAAGTGAGAAAGCTGATAGAGGAACTTCAATGGCATATCGTATTTCAGCGAGCGCCCTATTCGTTCTTCTGGAAAATTCCGGATATGCCAGTGTTGTCACAGATAATCTTAAAAGGCAATAACGCAATGTCAGCAATACTTTTACTATCCGACAAGTTAATGTAGCCAAGATAGCATAGCTGTGTGATAAACATCTGACATATCTGTCTGGGATAGTGTGATTCTCGTCAACACGTATTTTTAATCCTATTAAACAGTATATTGAGAAAATATGAGAGGCATGCACTGCCTTAGGCAACACTAATAATAGCAGATGCCAATGCTAAATTGAAACTTTGGCATTAAGGGGTGACAGACACAAGCTGAAGAAGCAATTATTGAACTAAACTTAGACACAAGGAATCTTCCGCATAAGATCTACACACACGAGCTACGTATAGCTATCGGGTAGGAGTAAAGTCAAACATCAATGTAACATTAACCAAACCTAGGTTTTGGAAAGTATTAAGAAAATTGAACATTATAGAATTCTTATCAATCAGCGACCATAATGTAATTGCTTGAGTTGGGTAGAGGGTGGAACGATTTTAAAACAACGAAGGCACAGAATTTTTTTTTTTTTTTTTTTGGCTTTCGGCAACTAAGCCATTCAGCCAGCTGAATGTGTTTATTATATTTCTTCAGTGAATTAATTTCTCTAGTACGTTTTTTAATTCTTAAGTATAGATACCACAGGACGGACAGGTCATTCACACAGACACACAACACTTAAACATCCATGCCCGCGGCCGGATTCGAACCGGCGACCTTCGGCACTCTAGCCCCTACGCTACCGAGGCCGGCAAGGCACGGACTTCAAAGAGACATTATGACATCCGACGGCCGGAATGGCACACGCTGAGGGATAGTTTTGAGCAATCGGAAATTCTAATAGATGATAATGATGAAGACTACTGAGTGGGGAGCATTATACTGGGTCGGGACAGGTAATCTTGAACAGGTGGAGTAAATCACGGGTTCACCAGCAACAACAGCTTCAGAGATAGACTGTTATTGGAAGAATGGCCGCACAGGTGGAACGCTAGCACAACAGGAAGAATTTTTTTTTTTAACTGTTTAACGTCTCCTATAATAACTAGGTCTTTAGAGACGGGAAAGGATGGGGGGCAAGGAATGGGAAGGAATTCGGCCATGGCCTTTTGAAGGAAGCATCCCGGCATTCACCTGGAGTGATTTGGGGAAACCATGGAAAATCCAAATCTGGATGCCCGGACGGGGATTCGAACCGCCGTCCTCGGGAATGCGAGGCCAGAACGCTAGCCGTTACACCACCACGCTCGGTAACAGGAAGAAGAATTTCCGACATGTTTCCAAGTGGCTGCAAAAGGCTAAAAATATCGCATCTTCTCTCATCACCTGGGCTGGTACACTACCTAACAGGTTATGAACACTATAATAGCCAGCTGCAATGAAGAGGGATAGTGGACAACGAGAGTATCCGGAACATGTTAGCGAATGTGTTCCAATAGCATAACAAAGAGCGCCGTACCAACAAATACAAGGCAGGCGCATTTATGACATACTGCGTGACCAGGAATTTGGTACTCTCTATATGCAGCTTGCAATCTGGCCTCTCAAGCAGCCAAAGAAAGGTTCGGATACAGACTCATGTGGCAGCGACTATCGACCGATCAATGACCCTCCCCAAGAGAACTAATCAGTGGATGTAATAGAGAAAAAGTCAAATCCCGAGAAAGGAAATTTCGATGGGTAGAAGGAGCAACCCTCTACCTCCTGGAGTGGTTTCCTGAAGGACTTCAGCTGCTCCGAATTGGCTGTTCCGGGAGTGTGATAGAGTGGTTGAAGTGTGTAATGAGACAAACGTGCTAAACTTAACAGAAGTATTTACTTAGTTCATCTGTATCTGCATGTATGTTTGTTTAAATACGTGTGACGGTATGCGTATAGAAGTGAAAGCGTCTGTATTTTTGGGTATGTGCACATGTGCATCCGTGTATGTGACTTGCATCTATATACATTCGTAAGCAGCAGTCAATTACTAACAATAATCTAATTATATGTGCATGTGTCTGTATATGTGTGTGTATGTGTATCCGTATACAAAGAGAGACCAAAGCGGAAAAATTAAATACCTGTTCGATAGCTAGAAATATTTATGATTGTATATGTGTATGTAAGTTTGTGTATGTATATAGATACAATCAGTACTAACTATATGTTGGTAACTGCTGATAGGTTATTTTAACTGCTAATATAGAAAACTAACACCACCAATTACATTCAATCTGATTGTTAATTTAAACAATTAATAAATAATATCAATTTAGCGTCACATCCTAAACAAAATTCAACTGGTGTTTTCAAACAAGAATTTTAATCATGTGTATCTTGTAGCAAATTGCAAATATGGGCCCAGAACAGACAGTGGATGCTGGGCTATTCTGTAACAGGATGTAAATAAATAAACGAAAATCTGGATGGCCGGATTAGAGGTGGGCGCCGCGCCGGCGTGACGCCGCCGTGTCTCAGTGGCGCGCCGCCGCCGCCGCCGACACTTGCTTCGCGGCGTGTCCTTGAGCAACAATTCCCAACAAAACACTACTTTAAAAAAAAATTAAAAAAAATGCAAGAAGAGAATGTAGCGAGATACTGCTTGCCGGAGCAAGAAGTTGATGCCAAAGGGGTAGAACCAGAGTTTCTGGATTCCTTTGATAATGTCGTACAATCCCTAGTTGATTCTAACGATTCTATTTTAGAAAATGATTGACGGAACCATCCCAAACAAAAAGATCGGATGAAGTAATTGAAGAGAACTTACCATCTGTATAAGGAAATCTTATGTATATAAATAGACATTGTACGTGTCGCTATATATCACTTTGCAGCCACAACTACATTAAGTAGACCACTGGTGTTAGTCTGTGGTAACAGCCTCTTTTAGTCTTGTATCATTCACTATGGGTTGTTTCTTGTTGGTAGTTGTGGGTGTACGAGAGATTTGGTGGTTGAAATTGGTCATATTTTAACCAAAGTGTTCTAATTTTTTTTTGTAATCTTCTAGAATATATTAAAATGTTCTAGAATGTACTTGAAAAATGTTCTATAATACGACACATTTTTCAGCTATAACAAGTATGAATAATTTATATACAACTAATTTAGTGTATGAATCGATTTTGACAGGACTTTAGTTGGAGTATTGCTGATTTGGCAGGGAGTAAAAATCGGTATGCTACGATTTGCTGATGACATTGTCTTGTTAGCAGAGAGGGCTGAGGATATTGAGAAGTTACTGAATGGCATCAACAAAATACTGAAGGAAGATTTTGGACTGAATATAAATCAAAGTAAGACAAAAGTGATGAAATGTATCAGAAATGATACCAATACTAGTAGATTAAATTTAAAAATAGGATCGGATGCAATAGGAGAAGTAAGAGAATTCTGTTACTTGGTAAGTAAAATTACAACCGATGGCCGAAGCAGGAATGATGTTAAAAGCAGAATAGTACTAGCAAAAAGAGCCTTAATGAAAAAGAGAAACCTTTTAGTTTCAAATATTGATCTAGGAATTAGAAAGAACTTTTTAAAACTCTTTGTGTGGAGCACAGCACTTTACGGTAGCGAAACATGGACTTTAGGAATACCGGAAATAAAGAAAATTGAAGCATTTGAAATGTGGTGCTATAGAATGCTGAAAATTAAGTGGACAGACAAAGTAAAAAATGAACGAGTTTTGGAAATGATGGGTGAGAAAAGAAGTTTGTGGAAGAAGCTTACAGAAAGAAGAGACAGGCTGGTAGGTCATATTTTGAGACATGCAGGATTGGTTAATTCCTTAGTGGAGGGAACAGTCGAAGGTAAGAACTGTAGAGGAAGACAGAGATTAGAATATATGAAGCAGATAATTGAGGACATGGGCTGTAAGGGGTATGTAGAAATGAAGAGGCTAGCACAGGATAGGAAAGGATGGAGGATTGCATCAAACCAGTCGAAAGACTGGCGATGACAAAAAAAAAAAAAAAAAAAAAAAAAAAAAAAAAAAAAAAAAAAAAAAAAAAAAAAAAAAAAAAAAAAAACATATTCTACGTTTTTTCCTGGAAATATTTAAGATTCCGTACAAAAAAATAAGAAGCTTCAAAATTTTGACAAATACGAAACAAGTCTTAGGCACGAACCAGTATTAAATATATTCCTTCTATCAAAACTGCAACACCAAGTCAGCGTTTTAAAGATGCTGGAAAGTTTGTAAATGTGACCAATCAAATAACATGTTGAAAAAGATTGGACAAGATGAGCTAAAGAATAATCAAAGTGAGTAGAATCTCTTAGAGGATCTAATAAATTTTTTGAAAAAGGTTTCACTCAGCACTTGAGGTATTGTCTTAAAAGACATGTTGTACTACTGTGACTCTTCTGTTTCGTTCTGAAATAATTAATATAGTAAATTCTGTCTTAGATGGTGAATCGTTGATTATGTTCCAGTTTAAGCGCAACATTAACAAACGATTCCCTGTTATAAGATCATTCGTAGAAGCATCACTTTTGTATACTGCTTTGTGGGTCTCAAAGAGGTAGATACTTATTTAGAGTCAATACAAAAGACCAGAACTTCATTTGTTGCCTCATATATCAAGGAAGCAATCACTAACATTGACGAGTCAGAACAAACGAAGGTGTTGACCCTATCGCTTCTTGAAGCTCCACCAATGATACATGATTGCAGCACAAATTCTTGATGAATAACATCGTGTTTA
Organism: Vandiemenella viatica; assembly: GCA_031002005.1. Classification (NCBI taxonomy): domain Eukaryota; kingdom Metazoa; phylum Arthropoda; class Insecta; order Orthoptera; family Morabidae; genus Vandiemenella; species Vandiemenella viatica. The sequence continues at coordinate 258,033,016 of CM061921.1, forward strand.
TGCTAGATTAGATGGTACTGATGATCCGATCGATCAAAAATGTTGGCGAGATTTAGCTTCATCAGATCCACCAGAAAGTAAAAATGCAAATCTTTAAGTTATTGGAACAAGAAAAATGCCTTTCCACGTCCTTCTCTTCTTGCTAATCCTTTGCTTTTTGCGCCAGCCACAAGCACACTGAGCGAAAGGGTATTTTTTGTAGCTGGATAAGTTGTTTCTGCGGAAAGATTTAGATTCTAGACTAAACTTAAATTGCGTAAATAAAATTATCTTTATTCACAATAACTACAAAGAGAGCAAAAATATATAAAATTTTGAATAAATAAATGAATATTTTTGTTTCCTATAAATATATATGTATAAAAGCTATTCATAAAATAGTCACACCGCCACGCCGCCGGCGTTACGCCGCCGCCGAGACTTTTGCAGGCGGCGCCCACCTCTAGGCCGGATGGGGTTCATGCCTGCGTACTAGAGGGTTACTGCTCACCCACCACACTGAGGACCATATGTCACAAACCACCTGTTGCACTCAGGTGGCCAGTGTGAATCATGAGAGAGGCAAGGACCTGTGTTCAGCCTGAATTCAGACCGGGTTATTACGCCCTGGGGGGGGGGAGGGGAGGGGAAGTCTGTGTGTTACCATCTCTCTGTGAAGTAACTTTTAGTGTACGATAAGTGTACTTTGTTTGTAAAATGTGTAGTTTTTTAGGCGGATACTGGGGACCGTCTCAACATCCGCCGTGCTGATTGCGGGAAACTTCGTAAAAACCGCAATCAGGGCTGCGGGTACGCGGGACCAGGACTGGAACCTGGTCGCGTTGTACCTCCCCGATTCAATATGCGACGCCTTAACGCACTGAGCCTCATTATTATTCTTCTTTCGTTCTTCTTCTTCTTATTATTATACTGCGATGAAGCTTAGACCTCGGCAGCAATTTCTCCGCACACCGGTCCATTCACACTTTAATCTTTCACTGTTTGAAGACATCATTCGACAACATAATCCAATGGCTGAGTCCCTTATCTACCACTAGCCGTTACCCGCAACGTTTTATACGTGGACTTATAATTTTATTGTTAGAATTAATTAGATATAGAAAGCTGAGAAGATAGAGCTAACCGATGGAAGGAATACATTGAGAAACTGTATGATGGGGACGACTTGAACAATAGTGTATTGGAAAAGGAAGGCGATATCGACATTGATGACTTAGGAGATCCTGTTTTGAGGACAGAATTTAATAAAGCTCTGAATGACTTGAAAGCAAATAAGGCAGTTGGAATTGATGAGATCCCTGCAGAACTTCTTAAATCTCTAGGAGAGGAAGGAATCGAAAGATTATTCAAGCTAATATCAAAAAGTTATGAAACAGGAGAAATTCCTACTGATTTTAATAAAAAATATCATCTTCACACTTCCAAAGAAAGCACAAGCCGACAAATGTGAGAATTATCGCACCATTAGTCTAACATCACATGCTTCAAAATTACTGACCAGAATAATATACAGAAGGATGGAAAGGGTAGTAGAAGAGATAGTAGGTGAAGATCAGTTTGGTTTTAGGAAAAATCGCGGTACAAGGGAAGCAATTCTGTCTTTAAGATTAATACTCGAAGGGCGGATCAAGAAAAACAAAGATACTTTTATGGCATTTGTTGATTTAGAAAAAGCTTTTGATAATGTTAGGTGGGACAAGATGTTCAAAATTTTAAAGAAGTCAGGTCTAAAGTATCGAGATAGAAGAATACTCTATAAACTATATAAGAATCAAGTGGCTGTAATAAAAGTAGAGAATCACGAGAGACATGCATCAGTTAAAAAGGGTGTGAGACAAGGTTGTAGTCTATCCTCGTTAATATTCAACTTGTATACAGAAGAAGCAATGAAGAAAGTCAAAGAAAAATTTCCATGTGGCATAAGTTTTCAGGGAGAAAAAGTCAGTATGCTACGATTTGCTGACGACATTGTCTTATTAGCAGAGAGGGCTGAGGATATTGAGAAGTTATTGAATGGCATGAACAAAATACTGAAGGAAGACTTTGGACTGAATATAAATCAAAGTAAAACAAAAGTGATGAAATGTAGCAGAAATGATACCAATACTAGCAGATTAAATATAAAAATAGGATCTGATGCAATAGGAGAAGTGAGTGAGTTCTGTTACTTGGGAAGCAAAATTACAACCGATGGCCGAAGCAGGAATGATGTTAAAAGCAGAATAGCACTAGCAAAAAGAGCCTTCATGAAAAAGAGAAACCTTTTAGTTTCAAATATTGATCTAGGAATTAGAAAGAACTTCTTAAAACTCTATGTGTCGAGCACGGCACTTTACGGTAGCGAAACATGGACTTTAGGAATACCAGAAAGAAAGAAACTTGAAGCATTTGAAATGTGGTGCTACAGAAGAATGCTGAAAATTAGGTGGACAGACAAAGTAAGAAATGAAAGAGTTTTGGAAATGATGGGTGAGAAAAGAAGTTTATGGAAGAAGCTTACGGAAAGAAGAGACAGGCTGGTAGGTCATATTTTGAGACATGCTGGATTGATTAATTTGTTAGTGGAGGGAACAGTTGAAGGTAAGAACTGTAGAGGTAGACAGAGATTAGAATATATGAAGCAGATAATTGAGGACGTGGGTTGTAACGGGTATGTAGAAATGAAGAGCTTAGCACATGATAGGAAGGGATGGAGGATTGCATCAAACCAGTATGACAGCTGTTTGCAACATGTTTAAAAATAGCAACAAACTCTGGGGGTGAGGGGGATTAACTGTGCGAGACTACCTATCACAGTTCCTCCGGCAGATTGTTGTTTATGATTTAAAATTATGTCACTTTTTGGGGACTTCTTATATCAATACCGTTTTCTACATAATGTTTTTTGTTTATCTGTCCTTTGCTAAGATTTATATCCTTTGGGGGTTTGAAACTCACAAGCTAATTAGATATAACTGCCTATGAGAAAAACACGTCTTTTCTGATTGTACGTCTTCTACTTTTTAGTGTTTGTTCCCGTGCTTTATTGATGGTCATCGCAAATGGTAATTTTAGTTGAAACTGTGGTCTTTTGAACTGAATTGGAATTATTGGACACACGCTATCCGTCTGTCTATCACCACTCGGAAAGTATTCAAAATTTCATGACAAAATGTTATTTACCTCGAAAAATGTATTCATAGTGTTTCCTTGTCAAATTTAATCAAGATTGGTTTAACTGTTTAGTCGTGATAGGTAAAAACAGACAGAGTTATTTCCTCATTTAAATTTTTTTTTCACCTAAGCTAATGCTAATTTCTAGTGTTGATCTTCCTTTCCGTTACACATAATACTCTTTGAAATATCCGGAATTAAATCAATCTGCACGTTCTGTGACCTTGTCAAACTGACTGACTTTATCTGGTGTGGATTAGTTTCTCTTTGTTTTAGTGTGCCTTTTCCCTGTCTGCCTATCTGTCAACTCGCGTTAGATCATCTGACTTCTGTCTTACATTTTTCTGGTTCTCTCTTTGCCTGCCCTTCTGATTGCCAGTGAGTCTCCTTAATGCTTCGGCGCCATTTCGTCTGCTGTTGCGAGTGGCTGTGACATCCTTTGCCAGTCTACTTGCGTCAGTGCACGGATCGCATTTCTAAGATTATCTACCTTTTGTCGTTCTGCCTCTCTGCGTTTTAATGCAAACCTGTTCGTCGGTGGTTTTGTTTCTCCGTTTATGGCCCCCTGCCATTCTGTTCGTCTGTGCGATGTTTTTCTCTCTCTATGGCTACTTGTCAACCTCATGGTTCGTCTGTATGTATCCTACCATTAAATTCAGACTACCTCAATTTGTGTGTTATTGCTCTTAAGTATGTTCTATCTTATCTGTTCGTCTTTGTGTGTCTTGTTTTCTGCGTGCCCATCTGGTTGATGCACCAGTACTATTTTTGTGTACATGCCTTCCTTTGTAGCAGAGTTTGTTTCCGATTTCCTGCCTGTCTGCTAGTATGCGAAGCTCGGACGAGGGCTCTGAAGCCAAAAGAGAAGAGTCACAAACGATTTTGAGACACTGGTCCTCAGACTAGGAGTTTTGAGGACATAATGGAAAGTACTGTTTAAATAATTAGCTAATAACGGCCACTGTTGTCTTATATGATACGATCACGGTCTGTCAGTCACTGTAGGCTACTGCTGTCTATGAGTTTTCACTCTTCACGCTCTGACCTCACCGCAGCGATATCCTTTTACCCAGCAGCCACCCCCGCCGATGAATTAGAACTATAGGGACAGGATCTTCAGTGGAGAAGTGCTCCTAGCCGCCGCAAGGGTGTTGCCCGCGGGGAGCTGCGTGGAAACGGCGCAGGTACAATCGGGATTAAGTCCCCAAGTTTCCGTACGTACAGCGTCAGTCTTACCACTGCTACTGCCTTGAGTCTGATGTTTGACCCATGCTCTTACGTACCGTACATTGCGGATTCTATTACTGCAACCACGTCTCCGTTCTACAGTGTCCCGCCACGCCCGTGGTCAGCCTCTCCTCTCCCCCCAACATGAGGTTGTGAACATGGTAACACTGTACAAACCGGCACCATTTGTCAGTCTACGTGAACCGGCCACTCCCGGCACCGGCTATTAGAAGCAGGGTTCATCACTACCCTGAACTTCCAGAGCCACTCCTTCACGTGTGCAGGGGCTGCTGTGACACTCAGAGTCTCTCGAATTTAGTCCCTTCTCTGGCCAGTATCATTTGACAACCGTTACTCTGTTGGCCATTTCATGTCTATGATCTGCTGCTAAGTCTGCCCTTTTTGTAGGACATCTTTAATTCTGACTGCTTCTCTCGCGAAATCTTCAGTGGCAAGATAATTGTGTTCAGTTCCTAGGTCCAGTCTTGGTTGTTGCCATAGCACCGCCCTTGCTAGCAAAACTGTTCGCCTTGGTAGCGGGTCTCTTACCCATACAAGTGTGCACTATGTGGCGACCACAGTTAGTGTCGAAATACACCGCAGAATTATCTCGATCTTTTACTTTTTTTTGATGAAGACTGCGAAGGCAGCTGTTGAATCACCTTATATAAACCCGTGAAAACTATGAATGCTGTATTATATCAGAAGAAGGATCATCTAGAATATTTATACAAACCGAAGCCGATAAAGGTCAAAAATCTATTCGCCTTCCGAATTTCTTAGTCTGGTCTAAGAAAATTAAAAGCAAAATTGACAAGTAACAGATGGATTGTAGAGCCTATTATAACAACTTTCCGTGACCGGCAAAAAAATACTGAGACCACGAATTTTTTTTTTTTTTTTTTGAAACGAGGTGCAGGTATGAACATAGATGGAACTAGCTTTTACCTGCGTGGACTTGAAATGTTATTGCTAGGATTGGATACAGAAAACTTTAAGTTGTCTGAAAGGTGTTCCAGAAAGCACAGTCAGGATAATGTGGCAGGGAAGCCATCGCCATATCACTCTACCATTGAACCTGTCTCATGAAGAGAACTAGTTTGCAACATGTATAAAAATAACAACAAACTAAGGGGGGGGGGAAGGGGTTAACTGTAGGAGACTACATAATAATGTTACTTTCTGGGGACATGTTACATCATAACGTTTTGTACACAAAGTTTTTGGTTTTGCTGTACTTTGCTAAGATATATAGCCTTCGCCTGTTGAAAACTGGTGAGCTAGCTACATATAAATACGAAATAATAGTCTGGTGCAGCACAAATCCAAAAAGTGAATGCAAGAGAAAAAAAGCCCGAGGTACCGATATAGCATTACATAGACTACCACACCGTATCCGACCGTCACCGTTCGGTTAATTTTCAAACTTTCACGACAAAATACGTTATTTATTCTTAAAAAGCATCCTTTGTCGTTCCTAATGATACGTAGCATTTCCTCATCAAATTTAATCGAGATCGGTTTAGCCCTTTATTCGTTAAAGCGTAACAAACAGACAGTGATACAGAATTACTTTCGCATTTATAATATTCGTGTAGATGAAAAAATAAGAAGACGGACTAAACGTGTGTGCTCTATTACTGATGTGCTAGAGACTAGACAACGCTGTGATATGTTTATGTAATGAGGATGGAATATGAAAAATGGGCATAAAAGTTGAAAATTATACAGCGGAGAGTAGGAGAAGAAGAAAAGGGAGAACAGCAATATTATGGAGAGACAGAGTTAGGAAACCGTGAAAGAAAGCAATTGGCAAACAACTATGGAGAAATAAAGATAGATGAAGATCGCAGTGCTTAGGGTTCGTGCATACTGGAATATACAGTGTTATTATAAATGAATGAAGCGATTTCAAAAATTTACTTTACCTTTATTATTTGACATAGTGTTACAAAAGTTAAGAGTTATATGGAAAAACTCAAAAAGTTGTTTGACAAATTAAAAACACTCTGTATGTGTCCCGTTACTGATTCTGTAGATATCAAGTCGATAAACAATTCGAATCCCCGTCTGGTCATCCAGATTTGGGTAGTCACGGTTTCTCCAAATTACTCCAGGCAAATGCCGGGATGATTCCTTCAAAAAGGCCGTGGTTGAATTCCTTCCAGTTCCTTGGCGCCAGTCCTCTTCCGCCTCTAATGACGTTGACGTCGACGAGGCGAAAAGCCAGAGAGAAAAAAATAAAGATAATCAAGTTATCGCCATGCTTAATCCGTTCAAAGTCACTGTTGATGCCAGCTCTCATTTCTGGCAGCTTTGTAGGCAGAGGAGGCTAAAACACTGAATTTTTCACATAACTCCACACAACAAAATCTCATGGGGTTATGTGGGGATAGCGTGGTAGAAATTAACACCACGACCAACCCAACGGTTTCTCAATCTCCTGTTTAACGGGGCGTCCATTAAATACGTGAGGTGAAATGGGGGGGGGGGGGGGGAGGTCCGGCTAAGTCTCACCAAATCTTACCAAGGGGGGAGCGTCAACCGGAAATCTCACGTCACCTCTTTAATTTCTTGAAGAACAGTAGAGTTAAAAAATTAGGTCTGCAGGAAAGTAAATAAAAGGTCTTTTAAAAAAAAAAATCTACTGGCTCGGTCAGTAGGGGTGGGGAGGTCTCCACAAGAACTCACGTCATCATAGCGGGGGGGGGGGGGGGATTTCGACCAGGTCTCACCAAATCTCACCACAGGGGAAGAGGTCCTGAATTCCGGAAAAGCACCCCACGTAATAAAGAATTCGAGAACATGGTGTGGAGCTGGTAGTACTGGTGTCAGCCAGTTTTCCAGTATGTCCAGATACACGTGTCCTGCGGTCTCGTGACAGAAAATTGAAAAACTGCTGCATAAATGTATGAGTTTCTCAATATGACTAATGTTTTGTGATAATATGTCAAATAATATAGCTACAGTAAATTTCTGAAATTACTTCAATCATTTATAATAACCCTCTCTCTATATATAGAATGATATTTAACAAGATAGTTTACTATTATTATATTTAGGTCTGATAAGGTTTTATTTCTCCGAGTTTCAAAATCTGTAGGCCACGTTTTTTCTCTTTAACTAGGTCAGAGCTTAAGAAATTTGGGAAAAACGATTTGTAATAAATGTAATAATGTAGTAGTGGTGAATGGAACGTTGTCCTGGATAGGAAGTGGCGTCTGGGCGACGCAATAGATGAGTGGAGCAGACGCTGACATCAGAAGGCCGCACACGTCCAGACAAATGACCTACCTGACAAATTGCTTCGCGTCATTTCAACTCGATGACGGCAGGGGCAGGAGAATACCAACTTTAAAAGTGAACGTAGTACTTTCTCCACTTATTGTTTCTACAAACTATTTTCCCTATAGATACATCTAAAAAAGAAATCTAAAAGTATATATATTTCACATTAGTTCGAAGCCATTTAACGCGATTAAGGGCCGAATATAGAAAACGCAATTTTAGGGAAAATGGGAAAGGTAGTTTTTCGGTGAATAAAATATGGTAAAACCATTAAAACAGAAATAAATTCGACAACCAACAAAAACACAAATGAGCACGCAGACAGGAGCAGCTCAAAGGCTGTTTCAAGTCGATTTGTTGTTACAACGTTTTCAAATTCGTTGAATGAAACACATTACATTTGTAAGAGATGTGATTGCAACAGGGAACATTGTCATCAGGCCATGTTCTGATACGGCTTCAACATTTTAAATAAACGCAAGTAAAATACGATGTGTGTTTGTTATCCGTTGTTGAAAGTGCACTTTGAAGCAATGCAGTACAAGTATTTCATTTCTGGAAATTGTAGCACAGTACAGAATTTATGGAAAGGAATCTGAATGTTATATTTCTGTAACCACTATCAGTGGGTTTGTTTTGCTTACACGTTATTTTTGTAACAGCTATTGTTAAGCCTCCACGGCAGTTGCAAAAGACCACAATAAATTGTGATATGTGAATTGAGAGGGACAACCATGTTGTTAAGCAATGAATGAAAATTGTGTTTATTTATGATTTTTAGCAACTAATATTAGAATGTCTGTTTCATTTCGTTATTGGTTTCACCTTCGCGGATCGTCTTCAAGTGTATTCTTTGCCTGGTTCTTCTTTATCACCTTTTCCCAATATTAGAGGTCAGCTACCTTTGATGAGTTTACTCAAAGCTGGTTGGTCAAATTTGGAACTGTTTATAGGGTCGCATGTCCTTGCTACAAGCCAGGTCATTCTAGTACTAATGGAGGAAGTGAGGCCATTTGTCTGCAAAACTTGTAACTATGTTCTGCGTGATATGTGAATTACTGTATTTGTTTGTGAAATGTGTACTTCATGAGGTGTGGATTTGGGCTGTGCAAAAACTGCCTTCAGGACGTGGACTTGGGCTCGTGCCCGACCCCGTTGTACCTCTTCGATCACGTGTACTGAGTCACACTGACGTGTATTCTTTACACTTTGTGTTTACGTGTGGAAACAGTTGACCGTCCCACCATTCATCTAAATTATTACAGAAAGCCGTCAAAACTACTCATAATCTTGGAAATGTTTGTTGAGTAACAAATTTCTTGTACTTTAAGGTGTTTGGAGAAAACTTCACGTGAAAGTGAAGGTAGCTTCTTCAGAAATCATTTTAGTCTCGGAAAAATAACTAAAGTTAAAGGGAAAACGAGTTGATGTGTTACTGATGTTACTGATCTGGCATAAAATTTTCTTATTATATAAGGTCCGATGGAACTATGAATCAGCGAGAGTGTTACAAAATTACATTCAAGGTAGTAATCAACTTGAGACATTATGTGTTTGCATTAACACTGGAAATTGTGTGTACTTTTGGGTTGTTAAGTAACCTACTGTAATGTTTTTTTCTTCCTGTAATCAGTCTTTCGACTGGTTTGATGCAAACCTCCACCCCTTCCTTTATCTCAACATACCCCCTACAACCCAGGTCGTCATTTATCTGCATCGTATATTCTAATCTCTGTCTTCCTCTGCAGTTCTTTCCTTCCACTATTCCCTCCACTAACAAATTAACCAATCTCTTGTGTTTTAAAATGTGACCCATCCTCCTATCTCTCTTTTCTGTAAGACTCTTTCATAAACTTCTCTCCTCATCCATCATTTCCAAAACACGTGCATTTCTTACATTATCCTTCCACTTAATTTTCAGCATTCTTCTATAGAAACACATTTCAAATGCTTCAATTTTCCTTCTTTCTGGTATTCCCAAGAGCACGATTCGCTACCATAAATTGCTGTGTTTCATACATACAGTTTTAAAAAGTTCTGTGAGAGTCGTCTTTCCCAATAAAGCCATTTTCGCTATTGTTGTTCTGCTTTTAACATCATTCCTATTTCGGCCATCAGTTGTAATTTTACTTCCTAATTAGCAGAATTCACTAACTTCCCCTATTGCATCCAATTCTATTTTTATATTTAACCTACCATTATCGCTATTATTTCTGCTACATTTAATCACTGTTGCCTTGTTTTGGTTTATATTTAGTCCAAAATCTTCCATAATTTTTTTCTTCATGCAATTCAGTAGCTTATCTGTAATTGGTAATGCTATTAATTTGTTAAGACTACTCTAGAACTTGTCTAATCTTATCCAAACGCATTGCATAGGGTTCTACGTTAAACTGTAGGTCCAGCGATGACAGAGTCGGAATAATCGGAAAAACGAAACTCTGTCACCTGGTGGCCTAACACTATTTGTATATCCCGGGCAACAATGCCGTGGGAAATTTGCTTATTTTTGAAGGAAGTTGTTGAGCGTGTGAGGTATTTTGGCTGTGGGTTCATGAACCCACAGGCTGCGGCGGGGCAGTGGCCGGAGCGGCGCGCTACGTGACTTAATGCGACAGACGGGGTCAACTTCAGCAGGTCACCTCGCTGCACCCGCTGCACCGCACTGCACGACACACGCGCCAAATACTACATTCACTACAAAGTACGAGAGTACTAGTAACTGAGGGGATCAGTGGCTGCCAGCGGGGGAGTTTCTGGCCCGAGGCAAGTTTTGGACTAAACGCCGCCCGCTGCTTTCCAGTATTAAATCCGGCGATAAGGGCTGCATCAAAGGTGTTGTTAATTACTTTTCCATGATAATATATAGCCAAAAGTAAATTCAGCGCAGTCCGCAATTTATTGTCTAAGAAAAGAAATACAACAACGAGGCAATTTAAGATTGCTGATGACAAATAATACACAAAATCCCGAAAAATTAGTGTCATTACACTAAGCCCAGCCCTCTAATTAATAATATTGTTGTTTTATTATAAGTATTTGTTAATCAAACTGTGAACAATATAACAATATTCTTAACATCTTTTAATGATTTTAGACATCTTTCCTTATTTTTCTTTTATGATATTGAGAACCTCACCTAAGAGCGCTGACATCGGACCACTGTTTAAAAAATTGGGTTAAGAGCAAAAAACATTGGAGCACTATGGGTTGAATTATTTACTACAAGAGGGGGAGTCGGCATGTTTTATTTTCTGAAAAGGGCGATGAGAAATTTTTTCTTCGAAACTGGAGGCGGTAATTTTTTTCTGAAAGGGAGTGGTAGGCAAAAAGGGGTTGGGATGAAACATAATTTCCATATCGTTTATTTTAAGTTTATTGATCTAATTATTCAGCCATTATGACAAGAGCACATGGAATAAATTAGGCAAGGAAGAAACTACATGAAAGCAGCCATTATGACAAGAGCACATGGAATAAATTAAGCAAGGAAGAAACTACATGAAAGTAAAGAGACTAGTTTTGGAAATAAATAAATTACAGTCCTCCCATCATCGGCCTGAAGAGATGTTTAACTGAGGAATACGCTAGTAATCTATATAAAGATCTTTGAATTTACTACTAATGCGCCTATGGTAACTGAAAAAGTTGTTTTTATTATAATTTAAATATTAAATATCATATAAAGGAAGTAAAATTGGAACTGATGGCAGAAGCAGGGATGATACTAAAAGCAGAATAGCACTAGCGGAAAGAGCCTTCTTTAAAGACAAAAGTATTTTAGTTTCAAATATTGATCTAAGATCAGCTAACATCTCGTCCAAAGATGAGGGTAGAAAAGCTGCCATGAAATGTAAAGAGGAGTTGTACGTCTGAAAAAAAAGGACGTAAATTTTGTATTTATAACTTAAAGCTGGTGTTGTCAATGGAAATAGAAAATTGCGATAGAGTTTATGCAAATGTTTTTTGGTATGGCAGGAGAGACTGTTGCTTGTGGACTGACGGCCGCTTAGGTCATTGTTTTTGAAATTCAGTACAGAAAAAGAAGATGGTGGTGAACACGACAGGTCTTATTAGAGGGATCCGCATTCGGTAATAATCACTTAGAAAAACTGGGACTGGAATATGCCATTGAATTCCGAAATTTTACGCGTTTGACCCCAAGCAATTTCGAAGATTTACTCCAGATGTTTGAGAAAAAATCAGCAAACAGCTCACGAATTTCCAGAAAACCATCCCAGTTTCTCTTAGGTTTGCAATCACGGCGAGCGGTGACTCATATCACAAATGCATAAAAAAAAATTATCTCTGTTTTTATACTCAGTCAAAGCCACATCCTAGAGGCATGATATACTAAGGAAATATTCTATTAATTTAAAAGTTTTCTCTGTTGACCATATTTTAAAAATAATTAAAAAAAGGTAGAAAGGGCAATGGGTCCGGAGACTCGTATATCGCGGCGAGGAGTTTCTGTTCCAACAATACATCCACACTACGAAATGTTGCGCAACAGGTCACAAGTCTTATAGACACACACTTCACTATGCTGAGTTGTGGAACAACCAAATTGTTGCCGAGTGTTTTTCACAGTCATAGATATAAGCTGAGCGATTTTGTCAGTGTGATCTAGGCTTGGGTAGTTGACGCCAGCACCAATACTTCAGTTTTTCACCGGGTCCGTTTCTGATCTACAGTTTACAACATGCCATACAAGACATGTCACAAAGTGCTTTCGTACCTCCATGTTTATGGTCTTAGATTATTTTTTTGAGAAAGCATCTTGGCCGGTGCATTCCTCCATCCATCAACACAGTGGCAATTTGGTTACTAGCCCTACTGCCTGTCGTCATCTGTGTTTTATTTTGTTAATTCTCATATAACGCATCTCTTTTAGTAATCCGTTCATGTGATTTAGTGCCTCTTCCGTATTCTTTTCAGTCTCAGTTATCAGTGGTAGTACATCATCTGCAAATCGCATGATACTGTACAACTTTTGCATCATGATTGTTGATAGCTAAGAACTTCTTTATGGCTTTTTCAATATAGATGTCAAATAATAGTAGTGATTGTCCGCATCCTTATCTTACACCTTTTCCAGATTTTGGTTCCACTCTTTATTTGATAATTAATGCTGTCTGATTCTTGTATAGGTGCTATTCTTCTGTCCCCGTAGTCATTTTCACCTTTCTTATGATTGCAAACAACACATTACAGCTTACGTAATCAAATGCTTCCTCCATTTTACGTACCCGAGCGATAATTATCACACCTTCAAAGTAACAAGAGACTCCACTGAAGATATGTGGCATTGATTTATACAAGGAAGGTATGCACATACATATACCAAACGGACAATCACAGAGGGGAATAATTCACCACGCTATACGCGGGAAGTTAGTAGATTACTCAAAAACCAAAGAAGGATACACGCGCGCTTAAGAAGACGGTGTACTTAGTGACTTAGAAAACAGTTGAGTCATGAGGAAATGCGTGAGACTTTTAATGACTTCCGTTGCTATTCTAAAAGTCTCACGAAAAAAATCAAAGAACGTATAGTCCAACGGAAAATCCAGTTGTTGGAACAGCACTAATACACAACGAATGCGATGATAACGAAAGCCGCGACAGGGCTTCTGTTCTTAACACCGAATTTAGAAATTCGTTCACCGATGAAAATATCAACAAAACAAACATTTTTTTCCGACGTGTGGAATTAGAGATGGATTCGTTACGAATAAATACTGCAGCTATTGTTAACTCGTGAAATGGGGGAAAGCGCCAGATCCCGATGGTATTTTTTAAAATTCTTAGAGTACGCGACGGAAATCGATCCATTTCTGTGTGATATACGCCGTAAATCTTTAGAAGAGGGAAAACGTACTTTCCGACTGGAAAGTTGCACAGGTATTACCAATTTTCAAGAAAGATGAAAGAGATCCAGGAAATATCGACCCATATCTCTAAAATTTGTTTGCAGTAGAGTACTGGAGCATGTTATATACTCGAACATCTTGAAGTTTCAAAATGAAAAGAATTGCTTACTAGAAACCAACATGGAATTTGGAAGAAAGGAGCGTATGAAACACAGATGGCCCTGTTCTCACATGACTTAATGAAAGCTATTGAGCATTGTCGTAATGCATTTTTGTGTGTATTTTTAGAAAGGTAAAAAACAACTGATTTTTTTGCGAGGATTTGATCGTAATGTATATCGGAACAGGTCTGTGAATCGATAAGAGATTTTTTAACTGGTTGGTAGCAGTATGTTGTTGACGAAGAAGCCTATACTATTCTAGATGTTACATCTGGTATAACTCAATGAAATGTAATAGGACCGCTTCTTTTTTTAATTTTTCATAAACAAGCTTGGACACTAAGTTAATAGCAGTTTGAGATTGTTCGCTGATGATGCAGTTATGTATAGGGAAGTAAGTAATTCATCCAATTTCTTTAAAAAAATCAATGCGATATGAACGATATTTAGATAACTTACTCTAAATGCAAAAAGGGCAAGGTAATATGCATAACTAACAGAAAGAATCCGTTTGTTGAGGTGTACAGTTATTGACATGGTTGATTCCCTGAAGTATTTTGGAGTAGCAGTATCATGCAGCATGAAATGGGACCTATACCTTAGTTCGGTCAGAGGTAGAACTAATTCTAGGTAGCCATTCATAGGTCGAATCCTGAAGAATTGTAACGCTCATACAAACGAGATAGCAAACAAGACTCTTCTGCGTCCACATTTAGACTACTGTTGTCCCGTATGGAATCCGCATCACAAGGGATTGACTTACAGTATAAAGTGCAGAGCAGAGGTCACTGAATTGAATCATAGATTGAACTGGGATTGTCTGACAGACATAAACCAAGTTTTCGTTTTAATTTATTGATAAACATGCGAACAACTCCTTTCATTTACGAGTACGATGATATACTTTTTCCATCAACCTATTTGAGTCGGATGACAGGGGAAAGATAAGATTAGCGAAATTGGGTGTCATTCTGATGCTTATTTGAATTTCATCTACCATTCAGCTATTTTGTATTCGAATGAACAGTGTTACTTTTGGTGCAACGCATAATTTTGTGAATTACAGAATACAGATGTAGATCAATGAACGTATATACTATTGGTCTCTCTACAGGCAGGGGCGGATCCAGGATTTTGGTTTGGGGGGGGGGGCTTGGCTTGAGTGGACTTTGGTTGTGGGGCTTGCCTTCAGTGGATTTTGGCTTTGGGGGAGGCTTGAGTCGGCCATGGGGTAGTCTTTATAGCCTCCTCGGGCCTCGAATCCATAGAGCTAAAAAAAAAAGTCTTCAAAATTTCAATGTCGGGAGTGGACCTAGATAATTTTTTTTTTTTTGGGGGGGGGGATAGTTTCTAGTGCATCTGTTTCCTTCCTGAATCAAAACTTCTCTTCTGAAATATTGGCTTCTATTATCCTCTCTGGTGGTAGCTGATTTGATTTATGATTAGAGAGGCATGAAATAGAAGTTTCAGCGTTCTATGATCTTCACACATCATCTGGGATCAGTATAAGGATACTATGCTCAAAATCTGTTGGGGTTCCTCCTGTTAAGAAAATTTCATTTATTAACTGTGTATATTGTCTTTGCTTTGCCTCTTAATGCCTGTTAGATCTCTGCAGGGATTTCATGTTGTCCTGAAGCCTTACTGTGTCTTGATCCCTTCAGGGTCTTATCAATCTCTTCTCCGAGTATTGGTGTCCCTACCTCATCAACTCTGGAGAGCTGATCGGAAAATCCTCACATACTATTTCGGAAAAATAAACTATCAAGATTTGGGGATTATTTATAATTGGTTTCTTCGTTCGAGAGATTGATTCTGGAGTAAGTGGCTTATGGAATGAATGAAAGTTTTGGCGACAGTATCACACGGGGAAAGTTGCTGAGGTTGTTAGAATAACCGCTATACATTATGCAGCTGATTCAAGTAATGACCAAACCGGCCACTGTTCCACGGAAGAGTAGATTCTCGAATGATAATTAGGAAGCATCGGTATTATCACTTACAAGAAAAATAGGTTTGTGTTTGCTTTGTTCTGAGTCTTAACTGCTTGTGTGTAAGTGTCGCAAAATACTTGACAGTGAAATTGTTACGAAAGATTTTTATTTTATTATTATCAGCGCCGTTATGGCTCTTAGACGGACAGAGGCAAGGAACTGAAAGGAATTCGGCCAAGGAATTTTGGAGGAATCATTACGGCATTCGACTGGAGTGATTTTTGGAACACATGAAAACGGAAACCAGGGATCGAGCCCGCATCCTCCCGAATGTGAGGGCTGAGCGTTGTTACAGTATAAGCTGCATTAAGAAATGCAAGGTTTTTTATTTATCAAATAATTTCTGTATTTGATTTGTATGAGGCAGCAAGTAACCGGGAAGGGACGATGAAAAAATACAGAAATTGATATTGTTCATCTTTTTGTTTTCTGCAGGATTTATAAGTCTGAAAAACCTATGACAATTGAGCGGAACCAAGTGAATGGTAAAAAAAAATTACAAAACGTTTCTGCTTTTAAATCACGCAAAGTTTACCTTCAAACTCTACGTCCTGCAGTCTGAAAATTCCAACTTGTTTTACTAGCTTTATTTACTTCTATCAAAATTTATTTATGTTGTGGGATGTATGAAGAAGAAGAAGACTGTAGCGCACAGGCTCTAGTCGATCATGGGCTTATAAATTACGGAGGTAGTGGTCCGTACCCCTATTCTTGACCTTCGGCACTTCGAAGGAGGTGAAGTGGTTCTCTCCATAGACCTTCCTCTTCGGAACTAAAGTGACGCAGGGAGTCGTTCAGCATCTAAAAAAAATTCTCGGTTTTTAGGGGCCTGAGTGGACTTTTAAAAAAAAATGACATTTGGCCTTCTCGGCCATGCAGCCAGCAATTAATTTAGTATATGGTACGTGTATCCACAGTCGAAATGAATTGTGTCAAGTTCGGATTTAGAAAAATACAGTGACCAGTAAATTGTGCATTAAACCAGGGATATAGTCAGCTTTACTGATCCACGTGATCGGCGAGGCTCTCGTCCGTCTATAGTGAACAGTAGAATTCTGGAGCATGTCATATGCTCTAATGTTATCAAGTTTCTGGATGAAAACGAGTTACTTACAGCAAACCAACACGGATTTCGCAAGAAACGTTCGTGTGAAACGCAACTGGCTCTATTTTCGCATGACGTAATGAAAGTTATCGATGCAGGATCACAAGTTGATGCTATTTTCTTGGATTTCCAGAAGGCTTTTGACTCTGTACCACATAACCGCCTTTTGGCGAAGATTCGAGCGTACGGTATATCTGATCAGATCTGCGAATGGATACGCGATTTTCTAACTGGTCGGTCGCAGTATGTCGTTGTTGACGGGGAAGCCTCTTCAAAGCTAGATGTTACTTCGGGCGTTCCTCAAGGAAGTGTAATAGGACCACTTCTTTTCTTAATTTTTATAAACGATCTCGGTGACTACGTTAATTGCAGGATCCGATTTTTTGCAGATGATGCACTTATTTATAGGGAAGTGGGGTGCTCTGACGATTGCTTAGAAATACAGCGCGATCTGGATGTTATTTCGGAATGGTGCCGTAAATGGTAGCTTACACTTAACTGTAAAAAGTGCAAGGCAATGCAAATAAGTAATAAAAAAGACCCCGTTTGCTCACGAGTACAAAGTTAACAATTCAGTTGTTGACAAGGTCGATTCCCTGAAGTATCTAGGCGTAACAGTACAAAGCAACATGAAATGGGACTTGCACATAACTTCCGTCGTAGGCAAAGCTAATTCTAAACTACGTTTTATAGGTCGTATTTTGAGAAGCTGCAATGCTCATACAAAGGAAATAGCGTACAAAACAATAGTGCGTCCGCATTTGGAATACTGTTGTGCAATTTGGGATCCGTATCGCAAGGGATTGATTGACACGATAGAGAAAGTACAGAGGAGAGCCGCTCGATTCGTGACCGCTAGTTACTGTCCTTATGTAAGTGTCACAGAGCTGATACGTGGGTTAGGCTGGGATTGTTTGGCGGACAGACGACGTCGTTTTCGTTTAAATTTGTTGGAGAATATGCGAAAATCTCTAATTTACGAGTGCAACGAAATACTTCTTCCGCCAACCTATTTAGGTCGCAATGACAGAAGGGATAAGATTCGAGAGATAAGATGCCGTACTGATACATTTATGTATTCTTTCTTTCCTCGTTCTATTCGGAATTGGAATACTCTAAAATAGGATTGGTGCTTAGCACCCTCTGCTACCCACAGTAATTGTGAATTGCAGAGTATAGATGTAGATGTAGATGTAGCTTCAAACATAAACTGAACTTACCTTTCGTACCGTTCACAACAATAAGTTTTTTAAACTCTACGGTGCGGTACTAGAAATCTAAAATAGACACGTGATACATATGATGTGATATTTATGAGCCTGTAGTTATGTCGTTTTAAGCTCAGAAGATAGAGCTAACCGATGGAAAGAATACATTGAGAAACTGTATGTTGGGGACGACTTGAACAATAGTGTAATGGAAAAGGAAGGCAATGTCAACATTGATGACTTAGGAGATCCTGTTTTGAGGACAGAATTTAATAAAGCTCTGAATGACTTGAAAGCAAATAAGGCAGTTGGAATTGATGAGATCCCTGCAGAACTTCTTATATCACTACGAGAAGAAGAAATCGAAAGATTATTCAAGCTGATATCAAAAAGTTATGAAACAGGAGAAATTCCAAATGATTTTAATAAAAATATCATCTTCACGCTTCCAAAGAAAGCACAAGCCGACAAATGTGAGAATTATCGCACCATTAGTCCAACGTCACATGCTTCAAAATTATTGACCAGAATAATATACAGAAGGATGTAAAAGGTAGTAGAAGAGATAGTAGGTGAACATCAGTTTGGGTTTAGGAAAAATCGCGGTACAAGGGAAGCAATTCTGTCTTTAAGATTAATACTTGAAGGGTGGATCAAGAAAAACAAAGATACTTTTATTGCATTTGTTGATTTAGAAAAAGCTTTTGATAATGTTAGGTGGGACAAGATGTTCAAAATTTTAAAGAAGTCAGGTCTAAAGTATCGAGATAGAAGAATACTTTATAAACTATATAAGAATCAAGTGGCTGTAATAAAAGTAGAGAATCACGAGAGACATGCATCAGTTAAACAGGGTGTGAGACAGGGTTGTAGTCTATCCCCGTTAATATTTAACTTGTATGTAGAAGAAGCAATGAAGAAAGTCAAAGAAAAATGTCCATGTGGCATAAGTTTTCAGGGAGAAAAAATTAGTATGCTACGATTTGCTGATGACATTGTCTTGTTAGCAGAGAGGGCTGAGGATGTTGAGAAGTTACTGAATGGCATGAACGAAATACTGAAGGAAGATTTTGGACTGAATATAAATCAAAGCAAGACAAAAGTGATTAAATGTAGCAGAAATGATACAAATACTAGTAGATTAAATATAAAAATAGGATCGGATGCAATAGGAGAAGTAAGTGAATTCTGTTACTTGGGAAGTAAGATTACAACCGATGGCCGAAGCAGGAATGATGTTAAAAGCATAATAGCACTAGCAAAAAGAGCATTCATGAAAAAGAGAAACCTTTTAGTTTCGAATATTGATCTAGGAATTAGAAAGAACTTTTTAAATCTCTTTGTGTTGAGCACTGCACTTTATGGTAGCGAAACATGGATTTTAGGAATACAGGAAAGAAAGAAAATTGAAGCATTTGAAATGTGGTGCTACAGAAGAATGCTGAAAATTAAGTGGACAGACAAAGTAAGAAATGAAAGAGTTTTGGAAATGATGGGTGAGAAAAGAAGTTTGTGGAAGAAACTTACAGAAAGAAGAGACAGGCTGGTAGGTCATATTTTGAGACATGCAGGATTGATTAATTTGTTAGTGGAGGGAACGGTCGAAGGTAAGAACTGTAGAGGAAGACAGAGATTAGAGTATATGAAGCAGATAATTGAGGACGTGGGTTGTAAGGGGTATGTAGAAATGAAGAGGTTAACACAGGATAGGAAGGGATGGAGGATTGCATCAAACCAGTCGAAAGACTGATGACAGCAAAAAAAAAAAAAAAGTTATGTCGTAGGCATATAGTGTAATCCATCACTTGCCCAGCACTTTATGTAAGACCGGAAGATGGAGCATGAGGGATATTTTTATACTATATGTAGCATTGTTTTTGTGTACGTGGTTTTTAAATTTTATGTTATATTTTTAATGGTTTTATCCTTATGACTCTTAACGTGTTGACTATCGATGCGTTTCCCATATCACTCTCAGGCGAAGATGAGGTTACTGTATCTTACAGTAAGGTCGACGCAATACGAACGTAAACACTCAGTTGAAAGCACTATCGACTCAGGTGTTTGAATAGGACAGCAGTCCTGAGCGATGCGGCCCGCTATTGTGGGATGGATAGTCATCAATAATTTATGATGCCTGATATGTGAATCCATGTTTCGCAAAACTACGGAAGAGAGTGCGTGCTTATTAACATAGCTACACTCCTCACTGTGATTTCCGATTCGTAAATCCACGAGAGTAGAAAGAATACTGAACGGTGGGCCTCGAAATACGATGGTCAGTCAGCGTAATTGTGTTGTGCACTCAGGGCGCTAGCTCGATATACATTATTGGACCAAACTGTTCTAAGCACTCTCACGGATTGATTGGTTCCACTGCTGTTCGACCAGTTTATTTACTCGTTGTATCTTGACGTTGTTGTACTTGTGTAAGTTAAGTGGAAGGTATTGTAAATCCAAACACTGAAGTGCAACCGAATGCAGTCACTTCAGGATATTTTTTTATTTTAAAAAATATGACCTTTGGTCTCTGTGAACATTTAGCCAGATCCAATTTATTTTTTGCTAAATGGTGTATCAGGATCATTTTATCTGGGATACTATAGTGAGAACAACAAGACGAACTCAACAGATAATGAAAAACCACCTGTGCCGTAGGCCGGATTCAAACCGGGGATCCTTACAATGCAAGGCCAGGACCGGCACCGCAAGGTTTAACGTCTCCATCCGATGGGTCATTGTGATCTCTGCTAATTCCCTGTAGAGACGTTCGGACATTTGGTGTACAATCTAGATATTATGAATCGGTTATCCGCACCTCTCGTTTAAACCAATTGATCGCGGTTTTTTATATCGCTACATATTTTTTAAATAGTACGACGAGATTATTAGCGCCGGGAGGAAAGTGTGGGAAACGTAAAGAAAGGAAATTAGTCATGGCCTGTGTAAAGGAACCACCATTTCACCATGGAATACTGAAAACTACTATACAGCTCAACCGAGGATTAAATTCATGTTCTTCAAAATGCGGGATGGATCGTTACCGCTACCCAACAGGATGGGTCTGTGCAGTGGTGGATGAGCGGTATCGCTCTGGACTAGCACTAGGGAGGGCGCCGGTTCAAATCCCCGTCCGGCCATCCAGGTTTTGGTTTCCCATGATTTCCCTAAATCTCTCCTGACGAATGTCGGGGTGATTCCTCTAAAAAGATCATAGCCGAATTCTTTCCCGTTCCCCGCCACCAGTCCTTCCATGCCTCTAATGGCCTCAAAGTCAACGAGGCGTAATGCCAGAAGAAAAAAAAAATGATAAAAAATATAATACATTTGAAAGTTATAGATCTACCTAATAAAAAGTAGTTTCTTGTGGTCTGTTGTGATTTAAACAAACCCAAGAATAATAAAATGTTCTATAGAAACAAACTTTGTCACGAGACTAATACTGAGAAGTTAATTTTCAGATTTTCTCATGGTTTTTAATGCCTGTTGTTATTACAAACATGTAAATATATCTATATGCGAATGAATGTTATGGTGTGTTTGGCATTTCTCCTTTGAGGCATAGCCAGCTGCAACGGTTTTCATTCTATCAGCATGTGTATATCGTTTATTCTAACTTCATTTGATTCTTCCAGTGTGAATATAATGATTCTTTCTGTTATTCTTGATTTGCCGGTACATAAATTCATGGAATACACAGGACTGAGACAATTCTAAATGGCCAAGCCCGAGGTCTGTCAATCCCTGCAACTGGATTTTTTTTTATGGCTTTATACCTCATGGACGTTGAGGTCATTAGAGGCGGGAAAAGACTGGGAACTGGAAGGAATTCGGCCATGGCTTTTTGAAGGAAGCATCCCTGCATTTATCTGGTGTGATTTGTGGAACCATAGAAATGGAAATCGTGATAGCCGGACGAGGGTTTGAACACATGGCAAACCCCAGCGTTACCGCTCAGCCGCCACGCTCGGTCCTAACACACTAACCACTGAGCTCTTTGTGTTGCCCGTACGAGAAGTTCATAATGAAAATGTCCACATAAGTTCGTCATCACAGTATTATTCTTCTTTGTACGCCAAATTTCTCTAAATATGTGCGCCGCATTTCTGTATAGTAATTTTAAGCTCCGGTTGTGATCAAAGTCCATTTGTGTGTTGTACATCTCGCTATACTTTGGCATTTGTGTTTTTCTCAATTATTGCGAATATTTTAGTCAGTCTTGAGATTTAAATGAAAGATTTGAAGCGCCGAAGGGGCAGGTCGGATGCCGATTTTCACAATGGTCTGATCCCCCCTTAATAGCACTAAACCAATAGCACCTACACATTATCTCACTGAAATAACATCACATACCACTTCATCCCGTGAAATTTCATTTTCTTTTCTCCTCCCTTTCTGGGTGCTTCACTTTTTTGTCAGGCAGTGTATATTCTTCTTGAAGCATTTTATAGGATCGTAGATTTAAACTCTTGTAGATAACGTTACCGATTCAGTAATCCTTGTGTAAGTTACACTGCAATTGTTGAATATTTAGTCTTCAAGAATTTTCCTTTTTAATTGTCTGTTCTGTTATTTCGTATCAAGAGGAGGATTTGAGATCGATTATGAATATTCTTGTTGTCACACCGGAAGAATAATCACTTTTGTAAATATTACAATGCGCTTATTTTAAAGCTGAGAAAATCACATCAAAGCGTAATCTTCATCGAGGTACCTGAAGGCAACGTCTAGTGGATTAATTATTGTCTACTCAAGTGGCAGAGGTTTTTCTAGTTAAGTACTAGGTACGAAAAATTAAAAATTAGGTATATATGCCCCAAATGAATTTAGTAGATCATGTTGATTATAAATTCCCAACCCGTCTTCTGATCACAAGTGTTCCGGTGTATAAGAATTGTTTTTCTTGCCCCACTTCATGACCATCTAGAGTTACATTGGGGCACCCCAATAATGTTGACACCAGTTTATGATTGGTCGCCTATCAAGCATACATCTATAGGGATGTTAAGAGTCCGCTGATTATTTAAAGATTCTGTGTGATCTTGGTATTGTTTAAATCAGGAGCTACAGGTACAAATTCAATTAAAAGCATAAAACGCAAGATAACGGTACAACAAGCAAATGTTATCCACTTGCCCTTATGTACGAAGTGTGACTGACCCATTTGTTAGTCTTTCAATCATACTTCTCCAGTCCCGAGACACTTTTCCATTAACAGATACATGATCTTTCACAGGCGACTAAAGTAAGATGACAGAGCGTAACAGGATTCGTTGGAATTTGGAGAGCATTTGCATATTAGTGTCCAAAACTTCACAGACTTTGTTTAGTCGTCTAGATTATCACACGACGCTACCTAATACTGTCTAATTAATATTAATAAAAGTATGTATCTTTTAGTAAATTTATTTCTATTCCAACTTTCAAACTGATTATTGCATGCAATGAAACACCCTTCATGTTACTTAGAGAAACAATTGGCAGGACCAAGGATCGGTACCACGTTCCTCCGGGAAGCCAGACCGCAACATTAATCAGACGTTCGTGTATCAACATGATTAAAGGGGCGTGGCTATCATGAGGTTACTGTACGGTAGTTTGCCAAATGTAAATGTAAACAAACTGATCCAGCTTCCTTGAGTCTACTGACGGACTTAACATTTAATTGAAAAAAAAAACAATCTTTGTAATCAGGAAAAATACAGACAGTTTAGTAATTAGCATTAATGGTCATATGTTCTAAAAAATGATTAGATTCTAATATCCACGATGTAGGATTACCTGAGAAGGTGGGTCCTAAGGGGGAAATGAAGAACGGCGTCGGCACTGCTTGGACATGCTTAAATATCTTGTGTTTAGTTGTGACCTCCTGTTCAGCACTAGCTGGTGGACTGAGTGTGGTGGGTGAAAGGTTAACGCTCTGGCGTCGCATTCGGGAGGACGCCGGTTCGAACCCCCGTCCGGGAATTTTCCATGGTTTCCCCAAATCATTACAGGTGAATACCGCGATGCTTCCTTCTAAAAGTCATGGCCAAATTCCTTCCCGTTCCTTGTACCCAGTCCCATCCCACCTCTTATGACCTCGACGAGGCTTAAAGCCATAAGTAAAAATAATAATAATAATAAAAAAAAAATCCTGGCTGGTGTGTCGTGGGAAGTTCAGTCGGTTTTGTCGTACGGCGTCGAAACCTGGTCCATTAAACTCTTCCATTAATTGTTTTGAGTCTTTGGAAGTGTGGCTGTACTGCCGAATGTTAAAGCCCTGTGGACACGTCAAATAACCAACGAAGAATTTAGCTGTTCTGTGAAAAAAAGAGAACTCCTGACCATCATTGAACGCAGGAAAGCAGCGTATTTTCTCACTGGAAATGATAAGTACAGAATTATGCAGCTTATCATTGAGGGCAGTACTGAAGGAAAATGGTAACAAATAAATGACTTATTTTGTTTGGCTTGTATGACCGGAATATCCGCATTAGTTTTGGCCGCCTGGGTGCTGTTACGTTCCGCCCGTGCCGTTAGCAGAAGTCTCTCCATCTGGTTGTGAAGCGTGCAGTCTGTCTTCAGTGAAAACGGTGTAACATCTGAAGGCGCATTCCCACGATCCCTTGTAACGAAGGCGAGACGGGACGGGACGGGACGAATACTCAACCACACGCCATGGGAATAGGGCCGCCTCTGCTAGCGGAGACGAGACGCAGCTACCCACTCTGAGTCGGTAAACATCACAGGCGTGTGTAGCGGTGCGCTGTTGCCATCGGTTTGCAGGAGCTGTGCGCACCCCTTCTGTTGCTTTAAAGTGCTCTGTGCCAAACGAGACTAGGCAACGTGGTGCGGAGGTGGTGGCGAGGTAAGCGGTGGCTAACCTGCGGCCCGCGGTCGTCCCTACACTTCGGCTAATGAGGTCCCGTCCCGTCTCGTCTTCGTTACAAGGGATCGTGGGAATGCGCCTTGAGGTGGAGATGGTGACCATCCCAGCATTTGTCCTGTACGCCTCGTTGACGTCGGGGTTATTAGAGGAGGGAATGGGAAGAAATTCGGCCACGGCCTTTTGAAGAAACCATCGCGTCATTCACCTGGAGTGATTTGCGAAATAATGGATAACTCAAAATTGGATGGCCCGATGGGGATTCGAACCGGCGTCCTCCCGAACGTGAGGACATCGAGTAATCATTCATCCATCAAGCTCGGTGGTAAAAGAAGAGGATCTTATAACATTTTTAAAGCGCGAACAAGCACTAAAAATTGAAATCAGTACGTCTTTCTAAAGTTGGACGTGATTCTGGCTAGGTTGAAATGTTACATGGAACAAAAGAAAAAGTATCATAATGCCCATGCGCTCTGTTCAATAAATTAGTTCTTCAAAAAGTTAGATCACTCGTAACGCTGCAGTATTTAAACAAAGACAGAATACGTTAACATGATCTTCGGATCAGTAATGTCAATACAATAATTAGTGGGAGCGCGAATAAAGCTTTGTTTGTAGCTTCTTTTGGATTACTCAACTGAACTGCCTTGTGGAATTACAAATATCTGGCCACATGTTGTTTTATCATTAGTTTGAAATGGAAAATTACGAGTATACGATACCGGTGGAACTACCTACATGTAGTGATGTCATAACCTATGACATAAGATGCCTTGGGTTTTATGCTGTATCAAGCCATGTTAGTTATCACTTTGGTCCAGGATGTAATACAACATCCACAAAAAGTTTTGCTTGAAAATTAAAACGCATTCTGCACGAATATTATCTCTGGCTACACGTGATGTCTCGTAGAGTGGCGCTATTGGAAACTCGTAAAAACCTATATTTCCAATGGCCTTTTTAAAAAATAATTAAGTTTGAATCGTATTAATGGAATTTTGGTAACTGTGATGTGTGTTAGATGGACGTAAATCCTAACAATTTGCTAAAGCCAAGTTGCATATTTGCATTTGCTGACTACTTGGTGATGAAAAATATGATCTAGCTTCTGGAGGCAACCATTTTGAAGCAATATCGTATAAATGTGTGTCGGTACAGTGAACATCAACAGCTATCTGACTCACCAATCTTTTAGGTACACGACGAGTACATGAAACACTAAACATACAGCAATAAGCTTAAACTGTGTGATACGACCTGCGACAGCATGATGGAAGTGTGTTGGCCCTAATCTGCAAAGTTCGTCAGTTCGAATTCGGCCTAGGGCATGGTCATTTTTTGTTATACCGTGCTGCCCTCATCTGATGGCTCAATGTTATGTTTCCCTTGCTCGCTCCTAACATCACCACCCTTTCCCGTTGCCTAAGTTTTGCAGTAGACCGCTGTGTCAATGTATTTTGGTAAAAATTTGTCAGCGGGCACTCTATGCAAGAGTAAATGCAGGGAAGTGGGGATGGAGCAGAGTCCTCAGCCAGATCCGGCTGCATTTCTACGACCATCTGGTTTTTGTTTGAAATGCAATTTTTATGTATAATTATTAATAGCGAAATTCGGTTCTGCCGGGTGCCTATCGAAAAATGACAGCAAGTACTCTTAATTAAAATTTCATTAATTAATTTTCTTCAAACAATTTCGCTTTTCACATGTTTTTAATAAATTGTAATTCATTTCTAAGAGAATCACGTAAAGTACTTAAAAGGTTTGAGTTGCCGATGTAAAAGTGGTCGCAAGTAGGGATTGCCAGCTGCTAAACATATATAAGAGCGAGAGAGAGTTAGCGCACCACACCGTCCATTAGACAAGGACGTAGTGTGTCAGCGCTAAGTCGTTTTTAAACTATTGCGCATGCGTCAATCCGTAAAGTGCGGCTTGTTGTTTTGTTACCGATCAACAATTATGTTTGTTAAAGTAATATTAACATTTAAAAAATAACTCGGTGTTTCCTTTCATGTAGTTAAAAGCCAAATGTGCTTGATTTTAGTGTCATTTCATTTAAAAAATGATTCTTAGTGATTTTGTTTCGTCGTGAAATAAAATATATCTACCAGGATATTGAATTGTCAGTGGAAGCTATAAACGATAATGGTTATCATTTACAATGTTTTTAAAAAAGTAACAGCTTCGGAACAAAAAGATAAGCAAGAATTTATGATTTTTGCAAAACTCTAATGGTAAGTAAAATTTTTAATCGAATTTGATATTGATTATGTTCATAGATATCGTATAAATAATATAATGCGTTGGCTATAGTTTTAACGATACTTGTTTTATTTGCCATATATATTTATGTGTGTGTGAGTGACACGATATTTGACTAGGAGACATTTTTTTTAATATTATTTCGAATACAACAAAAATTTAATCATGTTTTTACTGTAGTATTTTTAAATGGATTCTATTGGTGGTGCTTTAAGTTGAGCAGTTTATGAATTGACGCATGCGCAATGGTTTAAAAATGACGTAGAGCTGACACAATCCATCCTTGTCTGATGAACGGTATTGTACTCTACCTAACTCTCTCTCGCTCTTATATATGTTTAGCAGCTGGCAATCTCTACTAGCGGACATTTTTTCATAGATAACCCAAACTTTTTAAATTCTTTACGTGTCCCTCTTGGAAATTAATAACAATTTATTTAAAAAACAAGTGAACGAGAGATTGTTTCAGGAAAAATAATTAATGGAATTTTAATTAAAAACACTTGCGGCAATGTTTTGATAGGCAACCCGCAGTACCATAATCTACTATTCCCAGACATTGCAGCACAAACATTCCTCCCCTAGGGTTGAATGCTAGGCTGGTTCTAGCCATGGTGGGACTTCCAGCCCTCGAACTCTAATGATTCACACTGAGTAATCAGGCAGCTGGTGTTCACGTGGCCTTTAATGGACCTAACAAGGAAAACATGAATTCTGCAATAACTAACAGATAAAGTTTTATAAATATAATAAGTACACGAAAATAATTAGTGGAGACAATTCTATGCAGGATAATATTCCCGGCACCATGAAGACTCCCTTCGTAGTTAGGGTCTGTGCACTGAAAAATTATGCAAAAGGAAGAGAGTTTAGTTTTCAGGCATATATATATAGAGTTACAAAATACAATAATGCGTTTGATAACATATTTCCCAAGACACTTGTAGATTCATGTCAGCAGATGGGTATTTTATGCAAGTGACACTATTTATGAGGAACTCATGCAAAAGTTCTGACGAAAACTCGAAGGAATTAATATTGCGATTGAACAATATATGCTGAAAATAATAGATGGATTGTAGAAAAATTTGCAAGATGATAATGATGACATATAAACTACATGAAACAGCAGAAAAAAAGAATGCTGTCTTTTGGGAAAATAATTTAGCAGTATCAAGCGTGAATAAAATGATTGACCAGATTCGAGATGTTAATTATTTTGGTATCTCAGATATCACATTTCGATAAAACTGATTTTTCCGTGGAGGTATTAAAAGAAACCTTTTCTCCTTCTCTCGATCTATCTTTTTATTTTTTTAAACAAAGCAAACAAGTTTTAGAAAACTACGAAGCACTGGCAGTCCCAGGATCTGGGGCACGGTAGTCAGATTAGTTGAATCCTCTAATATAAAGTTAGGAAGTAATTGGTTAACTAATTATATACCTAACAACATTCACTTTATAGTTACTAATGTCTATGTGTCAAGGGACTGACAACTAATGCAATTTTGAAAAAAAATATAGTTATTTTATTTTGTTACAAGTCAAGAATCATATATTTATTCTATATATACCTTTAATCTAATATTTAAATTTGAGAGGAGTACACTCCTGTCCATAACTTAAGGCATCTTCGAGATCCACGGAAAAATACACTGATCAGCCTAAACATTATTACCACCTACTTACCAGCATATTGGTTCACCTTCCGAACGAAATAAAGCAGTGATTCGGCGTAGCATGGATTCTAAAAGTCTTTTATAGGCTTCCAGAGGTATCTGACACCAAATTTCTACGCACAGGTTACGAAATTACCTTAAATTACGGGCTAGCGGTTTGTGGGCGCGGCGCTGGGAACGAGCATCTCGGAAACGGAGATGATGGTCGGCTGTTCGTATGCTTGAAGGATGGTGAAATCACGAGTAGGCGACATCCAAGCCACATCACAGAACGTGAAGGTCGGAGGTTTGCCCGCTCTGTAAAGCAGTATACGGGATGATCTGTGGCAAATCTGACGGAAGAGTACAATTCTGGTACTTCCAGAAGTGTTTCAGAGCACAAAGATCGCAGTTCTGAAACAGATCACCCCCTATCCTGCTTTACAGAAGGGGCAAGCCTCCAACCTCCACGTTCTGTGATGTGGTGTGGTTGTCCACCACATCGTCGCCTACTCATGGTTTCACCGTCCTTCAAACATTTTCCATAGATGCTCACTACAGTAGCACGCGAACAGCCGACCAGCCTCTCCGTTTCCAAGACGCTCGTTCCCAGGCGCCACACCCACAAACCGCTGGCCCGCAATTGAAGGGAATTTCGTGACCAGTGCGTAAAAATCTGATGTGAGATACCTCTGGAAGCCTACCAAGAACTTGTAGAATCCATGCTATGCTGAATCGCTGCTGTATTGCGTTCGAAAGGTGGATCAATATGCTAGTAAGTTGGTGGTCATAATGTTTTGGCCCATACTAATGATCAGGCTTGCGGTGACCCATCTAATTGCTGCACAAGGTGGCGGTGTTAGGACTGCAGTCCTACGGCCAAGAGCGTCCCATGCACGCTCCAGGAGTGTGATGTCCTCGTGTTGCTGGTACTTGTTCACCATCTCAGTCCTGTGTGGGTTTTAGCACGTGGTCGACCTTGCTAGCACTGCCATTGAATGGTTTCTCCCCTGGAATCTTCTCCACTGTCGTGGCAACTCCAGGCTGACTGCGGCGGCCTCTGATTCAACGATGATCCGATCATGGGTAATGTCGTCCGGATATGACCTCTGCGCCATCGTTGTTCAATAGAACGCGAATGCTCACTCGAGTGTGTCAAATGCACACAACACGCATTTAGAATGATGCACCTAATACCTCTACCCATACGGACCATTACCGGCACACTAAGCAGTCTCGTACTGAGTTTCCATGTTTATCATGTGTTTGTGAGTTATGCAGCCACAGTGAAGTCCAACCATTATCACCATCACGCAGTGATTTCTCCTGGCTCTGAAAGATCGCTTAACGTATGGACACAAGTGTACTTACAAGAATATCAGAATACAGTTAAGATTTTTTTAGATGCCTAAATCTAAAAAGAAATTTATTTTTTGGTCTAAAGTCAGGCTAAGAACTGAGAAGTATAGACAAAGTATTAATATCGAAAATATAAATATGAAAAAATTTATAATAATAATCGATAAAAGATTTCTGCATCTCCCTTTTATTTTGCATTTACGGCTCGTCGACGACTGACTCATTAGTGCTGGGAGAGAATAGGGGCAAGGAATGGGAAGAAATTCGGTCTTCCTGGCATTCACATGGAGGTAGTTCAGCAACAGTCTTAAGTGGTCTTTGCAGGTCGGCAGTCGGATGGTGTTAATCTGCGTTCCAACGACGTCTCTTAACGGAGGCCTTCCGGGACGGGACGGGACGGATAGCCAACAACACGCTGTAGGAACGGGGGGCCGCCTCTGCTAGCGAGGATGAGACGGAGCTATCCACTCTATGTCGGTAAACATCACAAGCATATATAGTGGTGAGCTTTTGCCATCGGTTTGCAGCAGAGGTGCGTACCCCTTCTGTTGCTGTAAAGTGCTCTGTGCCAAACGACACTGGCCAACGTGGTGAGCAGTTGGTGGCGAGGTAGCGAGGGCTAAACTGCGGCGCGCGCTCGTTCCTACACGTCGGCGTGCGGCCTCCGTTACAAGACGTCGTGGGAATGCAGCATTATACAAACACAAGGCTTCTACGACGTGCTCTATCGTCTTAATTAGACTTGTATGCTGTTCTGGAGGACTAGAAGTACACTTCTATTCATCGATGCCGATGCGTCTTTCCAAACAACGTACATATGGGTTGAAGATGGCAGAGCATGTGATCGAAGCGTTTTGTTTCTGTAATATCACCCTTGCTCCCCATACTATGGATGCCTGCGAAAACTACCTCACATTAACAAGCCGGGAAAATCTCCTCACACCCAACCGCAATTCTAATGATCGGGACGGGTATCGAACCCGCGTCCTCTAGAATCCGAAGGCCACGTGTTTACTGCTATCCACAAGGATCGGTGAGACGATTGGTAACAAGTGTATAATTTTACCACATCAGAAGAATAAAATACACTAGGTGGGAATAACTTGGTTAGCAAAATGATTAAGAAAATGTGACAAGTATAATTAAGTTTTAAATAGGTCTAAAGGTAAACCAGTTTATTCTCCTCGCATTCGGGAGGACGCGGGTTCGAATCCCCGTCCGGGCATCGAGATTTGGGTTTTCAATGGTTTCCCCAGATCACTCCAGGCGAATGCCGGGATGCTACCTCCAAAAATACCTTGGCCGAATTCCTTCCCGTTCCTTTTCCCCAGTCCAATCCCACCTCTAATGACCTTAGCCATCGACGAGGCGTAAAGCAATAAACCGAGCGTGGTGGTGTAACGGCTAGCGTTCTGGCCTCGCATTCAGGAGGACGGCGGTTCGAAACCCCGTCCGGGCATCGAGATTTGGGTTTTCCATGGTTTCCCAAAATCACTCCAGGCGAATGCCGGGATGCTTCCTTAAAAAAAGGCCATTGCAGAATTCCTTCCCATTCCTTGTCACCAGTCCCATCCCACCTCTAATGACCTTAGCCGTCAACGAGGTGTAAAGCCGTAAAAAAAAAAGGAAGGAGCGAAAAGAACAATGCTTTCTTTCTGAAATCAAATGTTGTGTCATGTCGTTTGGGGGCATCCATAAATTACGTGAGGTGTTTTTCCGGATCTCCGGACCCCCCCCCCCTTTTCTGGTGAGACTTCGTGAGATCTGGCCCGACCCCCCCTCTCTCTCTGGTGAGATCTGGCCCGACCCCCCCCCCCCCCTCTCTGGTGAGATCTGGTCCGTAGCCGGTTACACTCCCACTTTTCGACGTAATACCCCCCTATGTTCGACTTTCGCGTCATTTGTAGACTATTTTTTTTTTTTAGCTCTCCAGTCTAACAAAAATGTTCAAAACGTCACGTGCGATTTCCGTTGGTGAGATTTCGCCGCCCCCCCCCCTATTTCACCTCACGTAATTTATGGACGTCCCCTTTGTTGGCCGCAGTGCCAAGAGTGTTTTGATCCTGCCGAAAGTAGTATACTAGCCCTGTTTACAGAACAAGGATGACCAGTTAGTTTCTTCTGTGTGTAGTTAACTGTGATGATGTTAATGTTTTTTCAGTGTTGTGTATATGAAGATGAAACACGGAAGAGGTGAAATCCGTGTCTGCCTATCGAGGAAGGGAAGAAGAGGGGAGCACCAAGTTTAAGATCCCGTCCCGACGGATGAATAGCCTGCAATAGTGTCGCAGGTCCCGACATATCACATGTGGGATTTAACCCAGGCGTTTAGTACACTATCTGATGATTAGGTATTGCGCTCGGCTACCTTTCATACTCTGCTAGTGAAATCACGAGTGATGAAAAATTTTTCCTCCGTCGGGGTTCAAACCAGCTAATCTATCGTGGAGGAGCAGATTTCATCGTCTTGTTTCAGCACATTTGGTTTACGTGATACGTACATAAGTGATATAATACAAATATGTTTTTTATACGTTTGCAGCAGATTACACAACTGTGCCTTCATTTAAGCAGAAACGAGGAAGACTAAGAGCTTTCAATAAGCAACTTTTCACTGAAGGCGACATAAAGTGGTGTTTAAATGTGCGATACTATTACTTCCGTGGAATAGTTATTTATTCACTTGTTACCCAGTTTCAGATATAAGCGTGATTGTGGAATTGTCAGCTTGTAGTGTGGGTGGTGGATCACTTCAAGTACAAGGAAAGTGTAGTGAAGTGTTTTACTAGATTTTTATGACATAAAACCGCAGTTAGAATTGGAGGAATTTTCCCCAGTATACTTGGTAACACCATAGTTTTCTTCAGTAAAGGTGGTGACACCGGGGTTACCCCCACATTATGTAAGCAAACTGATTCAGTTACGACAGTTACCCTCTATATATAATCTAACACAGAGGTGAATAAAATTAAATTAGACCTTGATCATCATCAATCTTGTTTAGTTTCCTTCCTTGAAGATTTTGTTAAAAAAAAAAAAAAAAAAAAAAATGGGGCACCCTCGTTTACTTCTGTCTTTATAAGTTTTTTCTCCCCTGTATCCTTTGTGTCTCTCCTTTATACCGTAATCTGATTCACCAATCTCCTAGGACGTCTATCTAATCTTCTACTCTGTACATTTCTAATCACATATTGCCTTGTAGTCTAAGTTGGGAAACTTCATTTCTCAGACTTATAATATACTCAATTCTCTTATATTCACTAGACACCTCCCTAAAAATGAGCCTAGTGAGTGAACGGTAGCGCTCGGGCCTGGTACTCGGGTAGATGCCGGTTCGAATCCCATTCAGGACATCCAGAAATCGGTTTCCCGTCGTTTCTCTAAATCGCTCCCGGCGAATGCCAAGATGGTTCCTTCAGGAGACCATGTTCAAATTCCTTGCCCGCAGTCATATCCAGCCTCTAGTGACCTTGATGACTATGAGCAGCAAAGCCCCAAGGAAAAGAAAGCCATGACGGGCAGTACACGTGACTTGTACATATTCTGTATAGCTCTCAGAGGAACTCTTATGTCCCTAATCAGGCAGCGCACATGATGGAAGGAAGGAGAGTTATTTATTTATCCTGTTCAGTATTTCTAGTTTTTCCGTTCCATCCCTTGATAACAATTACATGGCAGTTGAAGCCTTCCGCACATTTAATCTACTCTCTCTTAATTTCGAGGCTGTACTAGGAGTGTCTTCGGCTAATTTTTATTGCCAATATCTTACTGTTGCTCACTGCTTACCCATACTCTTTAAACTGGTGTTACCCCAGTCAAGTCTCTTCTTTATCTCTTGTTCGGTTCTCTGAAAAAACCTTTTCCTCTTTGGTAAGAAGTCATACGTGATAAATATGTTTTGCCACTTTGATTCTGCCAGATCATTCCCATCAATTTTGGGACCCATAGAAGCGAAAATATTCTGAGACGACAATCTTCATTCAATTTTCAGATTTTCCTTGCGTGCTTCTACGAGGCTGCTGATAACGTGCGAGTAATACTAAACGCAGTTAATCTTCCTGAATCTAAAAGCGAAGTCTGGTTGGTGAACAGTTCAAGTAAAGACGCTTTTCCATCGTTTCATGAAATGTCTTCACATGAATGTCGAAATGGTTCCTTTAACAAAACCACGGCTGATTTACATCCCGATCCTTCTGACAACCTATTCCTAGTGCTGTGACATCATCTTCTGCGAGCCGTTAGCTCTTCCCCCCCCCCTCCCAGCCCGAGAAAAAAACCATAAAAATCAAATGTGTATTTTTTATTTTAAATTTCGTTATGAAACTTTGTGAAATCATTCTGGGGTATACTCAAAATCAGCATATTTCTTATTTTTGTTGTGATTGCTTACAAAGCGAAGTGTTATACTTCGGGAACATGGAGTGTTTTATGTGTCACTTTCCTCATACTGAGTAGGAATAGCTATACAACCTACTTAATTGTAAAGCGTAGATTGTAAAAGTGTGTAGGATTCTTGAAAGCTGATGACAATAACTGTTTATTTCTCTTGTACTGCTATCACACATCTCAAATTCTACCTTTTCCCGAGAAATGGCTTCGCGTTCCGAAAGTACTGAAATACGCCTTCTAGTCAACAATTCAGTATATTGCTATTATGTGGTGGGTGAGTGGTAACATAATAGCTTTGCATTCGGCGGGACACGCGTTCGGATCCTCGTCCAGCCATCCAGATTTGGGTTTCCATGGTTTCCCAAATCACTCCAGACGAATACCGGGATGGTTCCTACAAATGGCCATGACGGAATTCCTTCCCGTTCCTTGCCCTCTGTCCTTTCCCGCCTCTAATGACCTCGACGTCGACGAGGCGTTAAGTCATAAGCAAAAAAAAAAAAAAAAGCAGATTTCGATTTTCCATGGTTTCCGGAAATTACTCCAGGCGAATGTACTGATGGCTCCTTCGATAGGTCATGGCCGAATTCCTCTCCATGCCTTGCCCCAAGTCCTTTCCCGCCTCTCATGCCCTCGATGCCTACAAGGCGTAAAAAGCTGTAAGCAAAAAAAGAAGAAGCTATTTTGTCAGTAACACGTGTTGATTAACTGAACTTCCAGTATGAATAATACGTTTTGCAAATTTTTTAAGGAAATGTATATTGGGTACGGAAGTTTTTGTTAGTGCGTTCTTTGTAGTATGATATACCCGCCTCGTGGCCCATCAGCAGACTCATAGTCCTGGGTGATGCGTATGTAGAGAGAGCATAGGACATTATTTACACTGATTTGTCATGCATTTGGAATCGTTAATTATCGCGACCCTGTCTTGTATTTCATTCACATATGCAACTTGAAAATATTCAGCTTCTACACCCACCTTTACAGATAGACAGTTGTAGTGGCACACACTCAAGTGCCAGAAGTCATAGTATACCACCTAATATCATGTGGGCCCATTTTGTTCAGCGTGGAATTGACTTAACAAGTCTTTGGAAGTCTCTTGAAAAAATATTCAGCCATGTTTTCTCTACAGCAGTCTATAACAGCGAAAGTGTTGTCGGTGTGGGACGTTGTGCACAGGTGTGTTCCAGATACGTTATATTGGACTCATGTCTGGTGATCTAGGTGGCCAAATCATTCGCTGGAACTGTCCAGAATGTTCCTCAAAACAACTGTGACGATTTTTGCCCATTGAAGTGACGCATTGTTGTTCTGGAAAAGTCAATTGTTGTTTCGGAATATGAAAGCCACGAATGGCTACAAATGGTATCAAAGTAGATAAATATAGCCATTTTCAATTAATAGTCGATTCAGCTTAACCAAATATCCCAGTAAATACCATGTAAACACTGCCCATGCCAGGATGCAACCACTACCAGCTTCCACAGTGTCCTCGTGAGAACCTGAGTCCATGGCATCGTGGGTTCTTTGCCACTCTTGAATGCTACCGTCAGGTCTTAGCAACAGGAATCATGAATTATTTGACCACGCGACCTTTTTACAGTCATCTAGGGTCAAACAGTTAAGTTCATGAGCCCAGGAGAGGCGCTACAATCGGTGGCGTTTTGCTATCAGAATCACTCTTGTCGGTCTTCTGCTGGCATATCTGATCAAAGCCAAATCTCGCTGCACTGTGCGCACGGACACATTGAGTGCTGCTGTTCGTTGCCCGTCTATCAACATTGACACGTCGATGCAGACGACACTGGTCTGTCATTAAATGTACATGTTCGGCCACTGAGTTGTCCGTGGCGAAAATTACATATTTACGGCACAGTCTTGGCAGTGTTCATCGAGGAATGTTCAATTCATGAACAAGTCTCGAAATGGAATGCCCCATACGTCTAGCTACAACTAGCATTCCGCGTTCAGTCTGTTAACTCATGTCGTGCGACATTCATCAGGTCAGAAAACCTTCCACATGACTCACGTGAGAAAAATTAAGGCTTTACCAGCACTTACACTGCACATTTATACGATTCTTCTGCGATGGAATCGCCTTATGGATATTTAAATCTTACTATACTATGATTTGGCATTTCAGTGTAATTATTGGTTGCAGGATTAGAGGATCGACATTAATGAATCGATCTGTATTACTTCAACTGACCGTCAAGTAAGAAATCAAGCTACCGATACGTAAGAATAAGTTGCTACTACTGAACAAGTTAAAGAAAACAGTTTCAGAAGAATTTACTTCTACCACCTGAAAATAATAAAAATTTTGTGAAATGAATTTTTTGTTGTTGTCATTTTAGATAGGGAAGGATTTCATTTAGCAGTGTAACGGGAATGCATGAAGAAAAGAACAATCAAAGATATTACACAAGAAGGAGTTATTTCGTGGCTATTACACGCATCATGTGGCGTGTCTATCTCCTTGGGACACTGATAAGATTGCTTTCCGTCGTGGGAAAAAGAAATAGAAGGAACAGCTATTAAAATATGACTTCTCTCGCGTTCGCAACCACATAAAAATAGAACCGGGACTACACGTTAAGCTCATCTGAAACGAGTACTGTAGACGACGAGATAAAGGTGAACATTCATCGAGAAATTAGAATCAGGAGTGTTTAATTTTTATTTCAGTCATCGTATACTGATTAAATCGTTTTTAGAATATGAACAAATGGAAATAGAATAAAAGTTTGAAAGGCATAACAGTTTATATTTAATGTATGAAACCTACCACAATCCTCCAATGACGGGGGATGATGGGTGATGGGAAAATCAACGTAACAGTAGTAATATGTTCGGTCATACTATTAGTAATGCTATGAAGGAACCTGACTGGCCATACGAAATATATTTATTGGCACCACCACTGATTCTTAAATTTTGGGAACAACGCCAGCGCGTTCGTTGAAAAAAGGCGAGTTCGGAATCCCAATAGAACCGTTAGTTTGTTAAAAAAAATCGTAGTATCTGCGGTCTGTGATCCTCTCAGCTATCAAGATTTTTTTTTTTTTAACGTAGTTGCAATTCATGGTGTTTATTATGAGCCTATGGGTTTCGATAGTATGGACCCCTCAATAGCAACCTTCCTAGGAGATATAACTTTGCCATCCCCAGTACGAAGGTTGCTGCGATGGTAGTGTATCATTTGTGTTGTGGATGATGTTTTTTTCTTAAGACTTTACGCCTCGTCGAAGACTAAGGTCATTAGAGGCGGGATGGGACTGGGGACAAGGAACGGGAAGGAATTCGGCCATGGAATTTTTGAAGGAAGCATCCCGGCATTCACCTGGAGTGATTTGGAGAAACCATGGAAAACCCAAATCTGGATGCCCGGACGGGGATTCGAACCCGCATCCACCCGAATGCGAGGCCAGAACGTTAACCGTTCTTCCATCACGCTCGGTGTGTTGTGGATGAGAGGTGAAAGAAGGATTAAAATGAAACCCGACGTCGGTTGCAAGGTTAACCGTTTTCAGTTACTTTGTGCTTCACCAATCAACTTAAATCAATTGTCTTTCAGTAATTCATACCTATGGAGTAACAAATCCAAATAATAATTCGTATAGTTCCTTAATTACACATTTCTCGTGAATATTTTTTCTATTTATACTTCCTTTTTTTTGGCTCTATACGGCTACAGAGGACCACGTGAGCTCCGGCCTTCTGTTTACACAGGCAGCCAGTGTGAATCATGGGAGGACAAGTACGCTATCTAAATTTAGAACCGGATTTGTGAGATCCGGACCATTTAAGCTATGTGTTGTTATCTGTCTGCGGAAAATGTAACTTATGTTCTGTATGATAAGTGTATTTTTGTCTGTGAAATGCTAGTTTATGAGGTGGAGATTCGGAACCATTCCAGCATTCGCCTAGACAATTGCGGGAAACCGCACATAAACCGCAACGTAAACCAAGACCAGGACCCGAACCCGGTTCCGTTGTACCTCCTTGAAACAGTGTGGTCATGCCATAACGCGCAAAGGCATACGTTAGACAATACGCTATAAAATATGCCATAAAAATCAGTTGGTTTCTTCTTTCGTCTTCTTTGACAGTTTCTGTTTTTTCGTCTGACTCGCCTCTCGCAATCCTCTATCTTAAAAGCCATCTCATTTTCAATAAAATACCGCATACTGCTTCTAGTTTTCACGAAAAATTAATACTATTAAATTATGAAACAAATTTAATGAAGCAATGATGAAGACTGTATCAATTACCTCACATGGTTCACTGAAACCTATTCGTCCGAAAGACACCATAGGATCCCCAGCTTTAACGTCCCTATCCGATGGGCGAATCACTATCAACAATGTTCTATACCCTTACTCCACACACAGTACTGACGGATTTGGCATTTAAACCAGGATTTTGTTGCACAATCTGATGATTAGAAATCATCTCCTAGCCTGCTGGCGAAGACCCAGATAATGAAAATTCGTTTCAGATAACCACATGTTGAGCATCAGACAACCAGTCTCAGCTGCATCGCTCAGTGAGTGGGGTGTCCGAAACTTACAATTTGAAATAACTTGGTAATACAACGTTTAGGATAGTTTTTAAATTACATATTACCTAACCATAAAGTAAAGGATATTTATCTAAGGTAAAGGTACAGTTTTCATACTGCTTTTCCATTTTTACATAATTTTTAAGTAAAATAAATCTTTATTTTATTGTGTACATGGTTTATTCACGTCTTTTAGAAAGTAGTAAATTCTCACGCATCAGATATGAGTGTGGGATTTTATGTTCATTTTCCCAGCATTCTCAATACTTAACATTGCTATGGACCTAGACAGCGCTTGCATAGAAAAAAGAATATTAGCGCTAACTAGAAACGCCGACTGGGTACATTGGTACTCAAGGACAAGCGAAGATCAGCTGGGGACACAGATACAAAGTCCAAGAAACGCTTTTCTCCCTCTCCTAAAATAACATATTCCAGCACTCTCTGATAACGGTATTAATTCACTCCTGATAATACAATCTCCAACAGATTTAGAATTAGAGAGATATCTGACACTTATTTAATATGAGATTCACAACGTTTTTAGACACACACTGTTATCAGTGCTGTAATGATAAGAAATCGCTGAACAAATTCCGTGCAAACTACTCGTCATTACTGAGATCGTTAACCAAATTGTGCCAACCGAACCCGGGGCTATTATAACCTCTCGTTAATTGAAGTCATTAGTCTCATACCTGAACTAGTTAAAGGTTTGACGCATTTTTTAGAACTAATAAAATAGAATTTTGTAACAAAATTCGTCAATAGATACATCAAATTCAACGTATGATATTTTTTTTTAACTACACAGGTTTTCAACAATTTTATTTTATAACCTAATGCTAATTCCATATCTTTTCGTAACTATCAAAACAACAAGTAATGTTTTATATTCATATTGATGAGATTGTCATATTACAGAGTTTTTATGGCTATACTAGAGAATATATGGGAATATCTCTTTACAACTTCGTAAGATACTTTAAATCTTGGATTAGCTAACAAACTATGATCATGCAAAAAAAATGAATGTCTTATTCCTGACGAAGAAATCCTGTAATGTTCTGTATAGCTTTTTATTGTTGTTGTTGCTCTTTGGCGTCGAGGTCTTAGAGGGTTGGAATCCAGTTATCTGGCCATGGCGTTTTCAGGGAACAAGCTCGGCATTTGCTGACTGCGATTTCAAGTTACCATGGAAAACTGAAATGAGTATGATGATCGAATCTGGAGGGTCCCGAATTACAGGAGGCTGCCTTTCACCCACCAGGCACTGTTTTGTTAAGCTGATGTATTTAAAATGCGCCATTCATCTCATAGTCTAACAAGTTAAATGAAGAATCAATGACCAATAGAAGCTATGATTCCGTTATGTTTAGATACAAAGAAATACCATTTGCTGAGTAGGGAAGTAAGCAAATTTTGATTTTCTAAGAGCCCATTAACGAAACGCCTGGATATCTCATGCCATAGGCTTGGCAGATGGATGGTCAGTGTATATGGTAACATAGAACCGTTACCCATTATACATTATAGCAATTCTTTCTCTTTATTTATTCTAACACTTTTTTCTCGTCGCTGTGCATTTTCCTTTTATCACTTTAATTTCCTTTTATGTTACGTATATTGGCTCATGTACGTTTCAGTTGCTTAACAATTACGTAAGCATTTTACTTTTAAATGGTGAAACATTTTCTTTGTATTAACAATACTGAGGATGGCTGGCAGCAGCTTTATTCTCAGTTGTCTTCTTCCGTTCGTTGTATGAACTACAGTTCATATCTTTTCTTATTTGATTTATATACTTCAATCGTGGCACTCCTCAGACGTTTTACAGTTACATTTTCCCTTCAGTGACTCCTTTAATTCACCTTTCCTGAATGTGTATGTGTCAAATATTTGATTTCGTCATTCATTTAAAGCTTTAGGAAGCTTCTGTAATATTCCTTTTTTTTTTCTTTTTTTTTTTAACAGTTTAACGTCCCTTTTTAACAACGTGGTCTTTAGAGACGGGAAAGGATGGGGGCAAGGAATGGGAAGGAATTCGGCCATGGCCTTTTGAAGGAAGCATCCCGGCATTCACCTGGAGTGATTTGGGGAAACCATGGAAAACCCAAATCTGGATGCCCGGACGGGGATTCGAACCGCCGTCCTCCCGAATGCGAGGCCAGAACGCTATCCGTTACACCACCACGCTCGGTTTGTAATATTCCAATATTAAAAATACTAGTTTCTAACTTTCTCCTTTCAACATTCAGGTCTCTTAAGGTAGGAATACCTTCCTTCTTCCTTCTCCTCTTGACTGTGATCCACTTTCAAATATAGGCCTTTAGCAAACTCTTCCTTACCGTCGAGCTAATATACGTCCATGCCAACACAGTTTTATTTCTATAAATGCACAGTTGGCATGGTTAATTCTATTTTATCTACAGTGCTTCGATCATACCTCGTGTTCTTACTTCCTAAGTATATGAATTCTTTTACTGCTTGGATTACGCCATCTCCGATTATAACTATTGTTTGCTTCTCTTCATTCATTCTGCAATTAGGACCATCGTATTTTGCTTACCGATTTTCATATTATAATCTTTTTCATTACTTTTATCCTTACCATGTCATAAAAATGGCTTCCGGTATTTTTTTTTTTTTTTTTTTTTTTAGAAAAATGATCTCTGTTTGAAATAGGCTACTAATTTTGTCCTTGTTTCTGGTCGTTTTCTGTATACCCACATTAAATCAATATTCCATATCCAGTTTTTGCATTGCTTGTAGGCAACCATTCTTCTTCTACTCTTATAATAAATTATCGCGTCGTTTCTACTGGACGGAGTGTCACGATAAGTATCTTTAAAAAATATGACTCTATACGGTGGTTACCAGCAACGTTCCCCAGGAAACCACTCATTTCAAGCAGCTACTACTACGCACTGACAAACCAAAACATATTATATCAGCCACAGAGGCTAAGAAAAAGCCCACCAATCAATGCTACCTTGTGCCAGAAATTTATGCATCGTGCGAGCGTGATGGTCTTGTCACCACACAGGTTCTAATCTCGATCCGACCATCCAGATTTGTGTTTCCTTGGTTTCTCCAAATCACTGCAGGCGGATGCAAGGATCGTTCCTTCCCGTTCCCTGTGTAAAGTGTTTCCCGCCTCTAATAACCTTAACGTAAACGAAGTGTAAAGCCAGAACATGCTGTAATTGTGATGGGCTTCACGCCGCCTGTTACAACGGTTGCGCATCACTTATACGACTGTGATGTAGTGGCCAAGCGAACTCGTGTCGTGGATGCTTATTTGACTCGCAATGACGAGTCAAGTCAAAGTAGCTGGCCGGCTGGCCAGCGTGTCTCAATTTAAATTCATGATTGTCATAACTTTTTTCTGTACAGGATTTATCTTATCAGGGCTGGATATTACTAAAGGCTCAGAAAAAGTCGCCCAACCCTGGAACTAAGGTTTTTCCGGTGATAGATGTCTGTTAGACCGCGCAGCAGTTGTCCTCAGACGATGGAGAAGTAGTTGCCTCTGGTGATAGCTGTGACCGCGTTCCGCGATGTATCTATCAGTGCAAGAAAACTCTTTGTGACGCGCCTCTCCGCATCAAGCCTATTGCGGTGCTCCGCCATGCAGCAGTGGGAGCTACCGAGACTGCTGACACAGATCATCATAGCGCTCTCAAATCATACCTGAATGTGTAAATCCTACGAAAATGATGTCTACTTTCTCGGGTCTTAATACCGCCACATCTGTGCAACCAAATACAGCCAACAAGAAGATAAACAGACAGCAAAGTTATGACCAAACGAAAGTAATGAGTAGTATATGGCGGTAGACAACAAATGCCAATTACATCGCCAAAAGAACAGTTATCCAATGGTGAGTTCGTCACTGATCCTCGATTCGTTTCCGCTGCCGGCCTTAATATTGCTGCGTTCCAGTCTGAGGACGGATAGCACCGGTTTCCATGCTTCATTCAGATAGAGTCCTATATTCCTATTAAAAGAATTACCATTAAACCGTATTTAGACTTTTTTATGTTGGATTAAAAAAAATAAGGGGTGCGTGACATAACCTTCACATTTTCAAAATCTATTTGATGGCAACTGTCAACGACATGTTCTGCGGCTACAGGCTTCAGTTGCAACAGATGAATGTTTCGCATGTGTTACAGATGGTCTGCGCCACCCAGAATTTTCAGCATCCGCAGGGTATAACGTCCCGATACTATTGGCCTCAGACCGTCTTTCAAGGAACGATACAAATCCCGTATTTA
Organism: Vandiemenella viatica; assembly: GCA_031002005.1. Taxonomy (NCBI): domain Eukaryota; kingdom Metazoa; phylum Arthropoda; class Insecta; order Orthoptera; family Morabidae; genus Vandiemenella; species Vandiemenella viatica. Next base: position 258,076,405 of record CM061921.1, read on the forward strand.
TGATGGACGGATGGAGGCATACCATGGAAAATCGAAATACTCTAAAAACTCTAGGTACTACTACTTTCTAGCTATATGAAAATATTCACTGTCTTTGACTCTTCTCCTGCCATCACAATTCTCTTGAGAGTATCTTCTTTCTTACTGTATTCATATATTCACTCATCTTTGCATTGAATTTCACGTTATTTAGTTCCATAATATATATCCATACACACTACTGTTTGTGAAAATTGCAGCACCGAGATGGAAACATGTGATCACAATTAAATATATTCCACAGGTTAGGGATATGACAATACACAAAGTATTAGAATTAGAATATGCACTTTGACAGTGAGAATTCAGTATGGATTGAAGCTGCCAGGTGCTACAGTCAGAGGCTCTAGAAGACGTGGCATGAAATCAAAGAGAGCATGGATATTCTTCTGGGGAACGCTCAGGCGGTTTGTAGGCACGTCCATAATGCATAGACAGCGTTGCAGGAGGACCAGAACCAACTAGTTATGATCGACCATATCCCAGATATTTTTGATGGGTGAACATGCAGGCCAGAGAAGCAGTGGTACCCGCCATTCTTCGAAGAAGGCTTGCACATTCCCCACTCCATGTGTTCTGGTGTTGTCTTGCTGAAATATGGCAGGTGGAGGTACTTGCAGGGAGGCAGTGCTTCGTGCTTTAAAAGTCCCCTGAGGTAGCGGTTGTTTCTCACATTGCCTTCAATTTGCAGGAGGCGAGATCGCATGTTATAGCCAATTACATATAGTGTTTGTCCGCTATAACCACTCAATAATACAGTTCACCACGGTTGTATCTAACATGTACGCTGCCAGGCACTAAAATCAATCAATACCGACGAAAAATTTCACTGGACGAGATTTAGAAGGCGCCGCGTACATTGAATCTGGGAGATATAAAGGAGCCAGACAGGAGTACAGGCCGCCCTGACTTCTGTTTCCACAGCCATCAAGGTGAATGCGGGGTCGGTCCCCAATATCCGCCCCATAAACTACACGTTTCACAAACAAAAAATACACTTATTACACGCTGAACATAGTTACACATTTCACAGACATATGGTAACAGTTAACTTCCTTCATTAGTACGTATTACGGCCTTGCAGTAAGTATAAAATACTTGGCGTCAGCAAGGACATGCGACCGTGAAACCATAGCTCCAAATACGACCATGCCAACGATGAGCAAAACTCATCAAAGACAGCCGACCCTACAATTTTGGGATAAGGTGGTGAAGAAGAAGACCTTGTTGACGTCGTGGTCATCAGAGATAGGAAAGGACTGGGGGGCAAGGGGCGGGCAGGAATTCAGCCCTGACCTTTTTGAAGGTACAGTGATTGGGGTAACCACGGGAAACCGAAATTCGCATGACCGGACGGGGATTCGAACACGCGTCCTCCCGAAGGTAAGACCAGACCTGAGTGATATCAAAAATTAAAACATAAAATAACTTTTTTGTCATATTGTTAGAGTATCAAAGTTTTATTTCGGCTTGTGCGTGTCAATCAATCAAGGAATGAGTTAGCTTTAACTGAAACGGCTATTTGCATAACAGATCCCTTAACACCCATTATTTAATTTTAAGACTTAACATTAAACTGGAATTTGAGTTGCTTGACGACGAGCCTGTTATACTATTTACATTATGATCGGAAGCAGCTTAACCGATACACAGTGAATGTTCAGACGCTACCGAGTAGAGAGGCTGCAACTAACTAAAAATACTTGGAGCTGCATTTTTCTGAGAACTTTATTCACAGCGAAGCAGTATAACATTCTCCAGAATCTCCATAATTGATGAATACGATTTCAAGGAAATTGTAAATGATGCTGCAGCTATTAAATGACTCGAATGTTTTGTTCCTAGTAACCCTACGTAAGTGTTCTAAGAAACCTACTAATTACTGTAAACACCTCTAAAATCTTTCATACAAATTTGCGCGTCAGGCACAGAAAATAGCGTATACTTATGTGTTTAGAATATATCATCGAATCTGACAGTCAGTATCTTTGTAAAACATTCTTTAGAAATGTTTTTTCTCTGAAATACTGAATCCTCAAATGTTCCAGTATAATCTTTTATAATTGTGATTATAAGGAAAAAGGAGACTTCCCTTGTTGGTTCTCTTCGCCATGTTCGACAAACTGTGAATCGTACAATATTTCTGTTTTCTCGTTGATAAACCAGTATATTTTCTTAAGAAGAGAAAAGTGAATCGTCTAATCACACAATATTAGTTCGTGTTGACAACACGAGCAAATGTTGAAGAGTGCCTTCCCGACAGTTATTTATGTTCACCGGGTCAGCTAGAATACTTCTAAGCTTTTTAATACAAGCGATAGCTTTTCAGATTCCACTACCCGGCGATTATAAAATCTTTCGATGTTTACAGGTGAGTTTATTCAACCTTCACGTGTATCAGAGTGTGGCACGGTCAGAAAATTAAACGTGTAATTTTATCAATCCGCTTGATTAGTAATTTGGATTTTAGCTATTTTTTTTTAAAAAAAAGTCTGTATTTATTCAAAATGTCTTCAAAAAATATTTGGAATTAAGTTACCACCACATTGGAAGTGAAACTGCTTAGCATGTTTTTCTATGTGTAAGGGAGTGTCCATAAACTACGTGACTCCATTTTGGCCTCCCTTGAATCCCCCTCCGCCCTTGCACGTTTTTCTCTCACCAGCTTATTGTTAAAATTACTGCATATATAATGAATACAACTGATATTTGCGTTATGTAGTTTTCTATAATTGTAAATATTCTGAATGAAATCTTGAAACTAGCCACTCCTGCAACTGATCATTTACCGAGGATGGTGGGTGAACGGTTAACGTTCTGGCCTCGCATTCCGGAGGACGCGGGTTCGAATTCCCGTCCGGGCATCTAGATTTGGGTTTTCCATGATTTACCCAAATCACTCAAGGCGAATGCCGGGATGCTTCCTTCAAAAAGACACTGGCCGAATTCCTTCATGTTCCTTGTCCCCAGTCCCATCCCACCCCTAATGATCTTAGCCGTCGACGAGGCGTAAAAAAATAATAAAAAAACACTGTTCATTTATAGTGAAAAACCTCTTTTTCAGGTATAGTAAGAGATCCCTTTCTTCTTGAGGTGTTACTAAAGACATTTTCCTTATCTCATTCATCATTGTTCATTAATTGGTAAAATTGAGCAACCAACACAAGCCACGTAAAGAAACTAAGAAGAGCTGCATTTTTTTGTATTATTTTGCTGCAGTTCTGTTACCTTTCTTACTGCGTTACCAGGGAATGATTCTTTGATCTCTTTAAAATATTTGTATAACTCATTGGATAGTTAAAATTCGATTGAATATATTTTTTTTATAACCTTGGTAAAATTTAATGTACAGTGCCACAGAACACCATACTTTGAACTTAAAATAACACTTCAGCTAGCACTAAAATAACAGTTGCGCTGAAATTCAGTTGACAGAACAAAATTAGAATTATTTTATCGAGCGTGGTGGTGTAACGGATAACGTTCTGGCCTCGCATTCGGGAGGACGGTGGTTCGAATCCCCGTCCGGGCATCCAGTTTTGGGTTTTTCATGGTTTCCCAAATCACTCCAGGCAAATGCGGGGATGCTTCCTTAAAAAGACCATGGCCGAATTCCTTCCCATTCCTTGCTCCCATCCTTTCCCGTATCTAAAGACCTCGCTGTTGAGAGACGTAAAGCAGTAAAAAAAAAAAAAGAATTATTTCGTCAACGAGCTATGTTGTTGACACGATGGCGATCCTAATCATAACAGCTTTGTTTGAAACCATTAAAGCAATACGAACTGACATTGCCTTGGAAAATTCAGAGTGAAATCTGTAATTAAATTTGAGTCTACTTACGGCATATCTAATATTTTTCGAATAATAATGCGCCGTCACGTGTCGGTTAGTTCAAATGCGCCAGCCACGAGCAACCCAACGTTATGACTACAAGTCACACGTACTTACAGCACTGTTAGTATATAGAATATCTAAATTACATATCGAGGTAATCAAATGATGGAAATAATGCTGTTGTTTGTTCTTTACCTCATTTTAACAGTGGCAAATAAAATTAATTAAAAGCCACGAAGGTTGGCTCGGACTCACCCCCTCGCCAAAGCAGCCCACCGTAGCTTTTTACTCAGTTCCCCCCTTCCCTCCCCCCTTCATCAAGCTATGTAGTTTATGGACGCTCCCTATAAAAGGCGCGTGTCAATTATAGTCTAGAACAGTTCCGTGCATGCGGCCGGGACCACGATTGAAACTAATATTACTAACAATAATATTAGTTTGATACATAGATGGAAATCACAATAAAAAAATACACAAAAAATTAAGAAATACCTGTAATGATCCAGCTACCGTGAAAACGCACACAACGTTAAAAGCAAATAAAACGTAATGAAAATATCACCGCGTTTTTACTTTTAATAGCCTTAACCTAATGTATAAGGTAACCTCATGTCTAAGCAACCTGACAGTACTGACAGCGTCGGGAAGGACTTCATCAAGTCGTACAATTCTATTTCACCTTTTTTCATCCGGAAGGTTTAATCACATGTTCTTAACTAAAGTGACGTATTTAATTTAAATTTAAATGTTATGAAGAGCAAACTTAATGAAGGCTGAGAATCTAAAATAAGTCTTATGATTTCTTCGGTTCTCGTCGGCTCACATCGGGCGTCATCGGCGCAGTCTAGCATAGCTCCAGCCACTCCGGCGGCGGCGGACTGAGTGAGCAGCAAAATTATAGAGTAGATATGTGTTGCAGGAGATTATTTACTAGCTTATAATCTTAAAAATAAATTAATATTTTAATCCTTAATTTTGTTATACATTATGAACAGTTCCTTTTTTTTAGTGAAAATTCGTGTTTCTGTAACATTTACGAAATGGAGGGTAACGAAAAATACAAAAATTTATCCAAAACAGTATAAAATCACTGAACGTTATATTGAGCTAACCTGTTCAGTTTTTCATTTTGGGTGTCAGTCCCATGGCCTCATACAAATTGTTTAAGTGTAATTGAAGAACGTGACACAACATAAACTAGTTACTTTGCAATTAAATATTTGCTACCATATTGCTTTTGAGATGAGTTAAACATACAATATTTTTTCAAGAAAAACATTATTTTTAGGATTCTATATCAACTTTCAACAAGTTTATATTGCATTTCTACATAATTGTTAATTTACAATTTTGTGTTACCGAGCTTGGTGGGACAGCGATAACGCTCTGGCCTCCGATTCCGGAGGACGCGGATTCGAATCCCCGTCCGGCCATCCAGACTTAGGTTTTCCACGGCCTTCAAAAGGCCATGGCCAAATTCCTTCCAGTTCCCTGTCTTCAATCCTTTCCCGCCTCTAATGACATCGACGTCGACCTTAAACAAACAGTACGTATTCTGTTGATTGTGTTTTGTCTCTAACTGAAGAAGGAGGTCCTATCATCGTGTAGATAGTAAGGGTGAAATGTTTTTTTCTTTTAACCACCTGATATGCACAAGTGCAGCCATGCGCGTTATAGCGCCTTCACGCTAGAGTCGGTTGTGCAGCGGACACGGTTTCAAATCTGATTCCGGCACACTGATTACGGATGTTTGATGGCTTCTCATAACACTTAAACAAATGCTGGGACTGTCTTCAAATTAAACTCAACATAATATATACTTGTCAAGCCGAACATAGATTACACAGTTCACTAACAGATGGCGATTTCTGATTTTCCTGCTAGGATAGTGTTTATGGCTCAGGAGGAAGGCGCGTGCAATCTAAGCCGACGTGGGTCTCCTTCAGGGAAGGGTTGGGGGACACAGAAGCTGTATCGCGCTCCACTGGTTCGAAACTCGGTGATGGAACAAAGTTTCAATTTCCAGTACATAGGTACCAATGGAAAACTTTAATGACCTCATTATACGGTTAAATATCAAACGTAAATTTTGACGACTATCTTGGAAGACTGGGCATGCACACAATGAACTAGATACTACATCTACCACACACCCATCACAGTCGTCTATACGAGTAATAACTTTATTGCCAAGTGACGCCATTACAACCCGTACTACCGTTCTGTGTCCCATCCAGTGCCCATTTATGGATTTCCTGTATACCTTGTATCAGTGGCACTGTGTCTCGAGTCAATTTACTGCCAGGATCCCCTTTTATTGCCTACATTATCACCGAGCCCTACGTTTTTCCGTGGATCTCGAAGATCCCACCGAGCGAGGTGGTGTAACGGTTAGCGTTCTGGCCTCGCATTCGGGAGGACGGCGGTTCGAATCCCCGTCCGGGCATCCAGATTTGGGTTTTCCATGGTTTCCCAAATCACTCCAGGCAAATGCCGGGATGCTTCCTTGAAAAGGCCATGGCCGAATTCCTTCCCATTCCTTGCCCCCCCCCCATCCTTTCCCGTCTCTAAAGACCTCGCTGTTGAGAGACGTTAAGCACTTAAAAAAAAATAAAAAAAATCGAAGATCCTTTAACTTGTGCACATGAGTGTAATCTCAAATGCAAGGAAGGATTAAAATAAAACCTGAACTCCAAACTAAAGTTCTGAATATAAAATTTGAATTTTTCAGAACGAAATAAAAGGAGGAAGAACGAATGTTTTCCAATTAATGTTGTTACCTGTTCGTGAAATTTCATTGAACATGTCCATATTACACTTTTTTATACAGTACAAAGGACCAGCCGTGACAAAACATAGTGACAGTTAAGTAATCAACATTGTTAATAACATAAGACTCAAATATTTGTAGTAAGAGGGAAACACTACCTCGCGTGGTTCGAAATGGTTCGGGTTCTGGAGATGGAAGAAATTTTAATACGACTTGAACAGCAGGGTAGGAAAAGTGGTATTGTGCATTTCGTGATCAGCAGCTTGTGCACCGGTAGTGCGGGGATAGCGGGCTTGCTTCACGTTGCAGAGCTCGCCGGTTTGAGTCCGGCCCAGGGCATGGGAGGTTTTAATTAAGTGTTGTGTCCGTTCTGTGTTGTCCTGTCAGTTGTTATCATCGATAATAACACGAGAAGATTCTATAAACGTACTTGACGCATGAAAGAAACACAGCTGCTGGCTGAATGGCTACAAGACCGAATGACTTTTTTTTTTAATTTCTATTCAAGCTTGTGCACTGAAGTCACAAACCTATCCACAGTGCACATGTAGTGAGGACATATGGTGCTATTATTGGTGATACTCCCTGCGGATGGGGCGTTAAACATGGTGGTCAGCTCTGTGGATTTCGAAGTGTTTCATCCTCTCCTTATTTTATCCCACACACACAGTATATACAACATACTACACTGAACACATACAGTCAAACCATCAAAGTGTTGCACATACACTATCATAAACTGAAGTGTCGACAGTAATTAATTCAACATTCCTTGATCTACAGTGTCAAGAGTGGGACATGAATATGTAATTTCAGGCATTACCTCCCGCCATGGAAACGCAGTGCCTGGCCACGTCTACTGTATGACCGAGACCAGCGACGTCTGCGTCTTGGTATCAATCTTGAAATACAGGAAACACTGTGTCAAAGAACAGCAACACTCAATGTCGTATGTACGATGAACGTGTCCTTGCGGATAATGCAGTGACACTTGGCGTTGATGGGATGTGGCGGCAGAGATCTGACGCGAGTACCTCTGATAACAAAACGCCATCGGTTGCAGCGTGAACATATTGGTTGATGGTCAGATGAGTCACATATCATTCGGTAAGAGCTAATCGTAGGGTTAGATTACTGCGCAGACCCTATGAGGCTACTGATTCAAGATGTCATGAAGGCACTATGCGAGCTGGTGATGGCTCCATTCTGTATCGGCTGTGTTTAAATGACATGGACTTGAACCTCTGGTCAAACTGTACATACCATTGACTGGAAATGTTTCAGCAATGTGGAGATCATTTTCAGTCATTCACGGTCTTCATGTTCCCAAACAACGAAAGACTTTTTCAGGACGACAATGTAAAATGTCACTGAGCCATGATCATTCACAGTCAGTTTAAGGAACATTCAGGACAGTTCCAGCCAATGTTTTTTTTCCATTTAAGTTGTCAGACATGATTACAATCAAATATATCTGGAAATATGGTCGAAAGGTCACTTCACACACGACGTCTTGCACTGGCAACATTTTTGCAATTACGTACGGCTGTCTAGGAAGCATGGCTAAATATTTCTTTATGGGACGAGTCAATGGCATGTCTAGCTGCTGCACTTCGTTGGGCAATAGCGGATCCCACATGATATTAGAAGATAACACATTACTTAAGGCACATCAGTGTACTTTTTAAATCAAACCAGGGCTTCTTCCCAGGACATTGCCACGGAGGGGTGACACTACGCCAAGATATCGTGTATGGCTCGCACTTCTACCTCGAGTAAAACCATATATTTTTATATAGTTCATAATACGACAGAGTACAGGATTTGATCGTCACTTGGGCAGGATATTAAAAATCGGAAGCTACAGAAAGTATTATTAAATCAAGGAGTTGCTCAGTTTGAAATAGAGTTTCGTAGTTATATCGTTCTCTACTTTTTTTTGACAGTTTAATACAGTGACTCAACGGGGTGACAAGGATAGTATCGTACCGTCTCTTTACTTGTGTTGAGACTGCTCAATACTGGTTTGATACACATTCAGAATGTTAGACGAACGTTATATAATGGGTCTGAATTATGAGCGTATGAAATAAACGCCAGGCGTTGTACACTGAATCATGCCGGTACAACGGTCCAGACACCCGCGTACCGGCCGTCCTGACTGTGGCTTCCAAAGCCAGTTATACTCTGTTCATACTCAACTGGCGGTTCAAGGTCATGTTCCCCTTCCCTCGCTCCTCACCTCACCTCACCTCACCTCACCACCTCTCCACGTAGACGAGTGGAAAATTTGACAGCGGGCACTCTTTCCCCTCCGTATGTAGGGGTAAGGGCAGAGAAGTGGGGATAGAGCAGACTGACCTTGAGCCGCCTCTGTTCAGTGAACACACTAAAGATGAATGCCGCGACGGTATCCAATCTCCGTCTCATAAATTACATATTTCACAATCAAGAAACACACTTACCACGTGCTAAACATAGTTACACGTTTAACAGACAGATGGCAACACTTCACTTCCGCCATTAGTGCTTAGTACTGCCTGGCAATAGGTATAAAATACTTGGCGTCAGCAAGGGCACGCAGCCGTGAAATCATAGCTCCGTGCCAACGATGAGTAATATCATCGAAGGTAGCCAAACCAAAAAATGGTGGGAAAGATGTGCTGAAGATGATTGTGAAGTTTGAATAGATGTCACGATTCAATTCTAGCAAATTGTGGTGGCCACATCTTGTAGGTGTATGTAAGCATGGTCTACATCCCCATGGTTTGTTGGATCCTCCCGTAAGAGACTCGAATACAAACGTGGGACCACCAGTTCCTTTCCTTTATGTGCTAAAATGCTGTGTTACGAGTTTAATTCGCTGTGGAATGTGCTTTTTGTTGTGAAATCTGTTGTCACACATTCAGGCCTAGTCTTCCGAATGGTTTCACCATGCTTGACGACCCTATCCGATGGAAGAATCAAACATTGTCGTACGCGCTCACACCAAGTAAACTGTATAAAGTAGTTGGATTTGAGTAGGTACACAATCTAGTTTTGGGGAATTACCAGCTCTCCTATCCTGCTGGTCAATTCCTCAATGACGAAAATGTCTTCCACCACCAGGGTTGGAACCAGCTAACCCCGTGAGAGCTCAACCTACGCGGTGGGTGACACGAGAATACCAGGGATCGATGTGATAGGACTCACGATTCCACTTCATCTGGTAGTTCACTTCTTGACTTAATCTGAATGCCTGACTGCTTACCAAGGGAAATTCTATTCATGTTTTCAGAACTGACAAATATACTACGCTGTGGAAATCTGGAATTCTTTGGAATCTGTTCATTTCCCGTTTATGATATTTCGGCCACTAATTACGAGTTGAAGAACACTGGATATTTACAGAAAGTTGTGAAGAAACGGTTTTCTCTCTGTTAGTTTAAAATCAGTTTACTTGGAGCACAATGGATGCTGCGTTGTTGGCCGGGATGTTCCTGAAGGATTCGGTTGCATAGTGCCACGCGGTCTGCCTCTGTCGTTATGATAACCTGTTCCGGGTAGAGACGGCCTATACTTTGACGTGGAGTCAGAAGCACGGAGCGTCCCAGTGTACTCCGAAGCTTTGCCAGAAGTGAAGGTGAGTTGCAGTGACCGCTAAAATTTCCAGTCGAGATCTGTGATTCAAACAGGAGAACTTCCAATTTCCAGTGAGGCGTCATAACCTACTGAGCCACGAGACCCCCTGAAATGTACTGAACTATTCGAATAACATAACAGAAATTATTCAATTAAGTTATAACAGAAAGCATATCATAAAACAATACTTCCTAATTAGTTTCTGAACAGAATAGTTCAGAATTGCAAACTTTAAGTATTAAAATTACTTTATTTATGAGGAAAATGGTCGAGCTTCTTACGAGGGCTGTTAAACAAGTATGAATATAATACATTGCAGAGCGAAGATGACTGCGAAATAACTGAGCGGCAATTATGGAAACTTCAACAGAGCGACGATACCAATTTTTGGTAAGTTCTTCAAGATAAAACGTTGCTTCATATCAGTCAGTCCTCCAAACAAGAAACTAACAGAAAACATTCTTCCGAGAATAAATCCATTTAAAATTATTATGTTACTTTTCTTGCTTGTGGCCTTAATCCTCGTCGATGTCATAGGACTGGTGGCAAGGCACGGGAAGGTATTCAGCCATAGTCCTTTTAAAGGAACCATCCCGTCATTCGCCTTGAGTGATATCGGGAAACCGTACGAAACCCAAATCTGGATGACTGGACGGGGATTCGAACCCACGACGCTCGGTCCCAAGAGAGAAAACTGAAGCAGAATACTGTACGAGTGAATGTAGAAGTTATGATGGAAAACTGGAGCGATTACATGCCAGAAGCATGCCCCATTTCCACAATGCTTAAGAAACATCGCTATTTTTAAAAGCTAAATGATTGGCGAAACAATGGAATCAACCAAGTGAGAAAAGCTTGTTTCAAAGTTGATCTGTATTCTGTGCCAGTTATCTACAGGAAAGTTGTTGAGCTTAGTGCGAGGAGTGGGGGGCTTCTGGTCAGGAGCCATGGCCCCGTGCTGGTCTAAGGTGGACCAGAATTGAGATGGCTGAACCGGCGATACCGAATGTTACTCCCCACCCGTTTGGCTCGGTTAGAAAGTAAGAAAAAATCATAAAATTAGTTTCGGCTATGGATTAGTCTATTGTTACAATGAATAAATTATGTAATATTATCAGAAACTTGTGGACAGTGTTTATAATTAAACTATTCTGAAATATCGTGTTTCATAGTTTCTTAATAGTAAAGGCTCCTTTGATCGAAAATTAGAAGTCGCACGTACACGAGCATCAAATGCTGCTAAGTTATCCGTGTATACCCTTAAATTGTCCGACTAAAAATAATTAGACGTATATGTACACGAAATTGCGAGAAAATTAATTTTCAAAGTTTCTATGTGCGTTAAAAGAAAAAAATCCGAAACATTCGATGAGCTACAAGCGTTGATCACCGGAAACAGATTAAAGAATTAAAAATCTGCCCTACACTAACTGTATTAGCTGTCTCAAAAAAATAAGAAAAAACTAAAAAATATAACGTGACAAATAAAAATTTGAACTCTGAGGAACAAAATCGTAAGAATTAGGTTTATTTTAAGATAAGCTACTAATCAGGTTAAAAATACTTATTTACATTTAAATGTTGATGTACAGGGATTACTGGTAGAAGGTTAATATCTATCAGTATATTTCAGTTAGCAACAATGACTTCTGATATAGAGCTTAAGGTCGCTAGGAAGAGGTCTGTTTCACCTTGACACGGGGTAGATAATTGAACTACTGTGTCTGCCAATGCTAGAACTGGACAACAATGCTTGGTGGAAGGTTGCATGGAATGCGCGGTAATTCAAGCTGTAAAGGGTCGTCTCATGTTAGGGTGCGTCAGTTCAAATTCCGGAGAGGGAGGCACTGATGTAATCGATAAGTAACTGCAACCAACTTCAGCTCGCGACCCTACAACTAGCTGATCAGGCAATGCTTCGCTATTGTTAGATCCGAGTACGAATATACACAATTGAACGTTCGATATCTGTTTCTGTATTTTGTTAAAAGTAGATATTTACTTACACATTATTATTTTTATGTTTTGGATTACATAAATTGCAATTATCCTCCCCCGGACATCCAGTTTTGGGTTTTCCATTGTTTTCTCAAATCATTCCAGGCAAGTACCGGGATGCTTCCTTCAAATAGCCATGGCCGAATTCCTTTCCGTTCCCTGTCCCAAGTCCCATCCCGCCTTTAACGATCTCGAAGTAAACGAGGCGTAAAGCCTTAAGCAAAACAAAAAAAAAAAAAAAAAATTAAGAGGACATGGACCAAGGTTGTCAGGAAAGAGGAAAGCACTGTGCAAGCTGATAGTGGCTACAGCCTGGTATGTGCTGTGTTTATGTGGAATGGACTTATAGTAAACTGAACTGACCATTTCCAGCGATTCGTAGTATTCACGTTCTGAAACAGCAATGGACTTTTCCAGGACGACAATGCGTGATGTTACCGGCCCAAAATAATTCAAGTGTGCTTTGTGGAACATTCTGGACAGTTCCAGTGAATGATTTGGCCACTTAGATCGCCAGACATGATCGAATGATTAGTTAGTGCACAACCTCCTGCACCTTCAAGAGACTTCCGACGTTTTGTTGAGTCAATGCCACTTCGGGATGTTGCACTTTGCCGGTTAAAAGAGGTCGCACACCGTATTAGGAGGTATCCCACAACTTTTGACACTTCAGTTTACGAAACGAGCAATACTGCAGTTTTCTTAATTTATTTTGGGTACTAATGGAAACGAGAAATCAATAGTCTGATGAAGTGGAATTTATCATTGCTTCGCCACTACTGCTGGTGCCAAACCCCGTGCTTAATTTCTGTCATAGTTGCTGCCAACGGTGATTTCACATTGAAGCTAATTAGAACTGAGGGCATTGTATGATTGCATATAGAAAGCAATGTTGTCAGAGACTTGCAACGAAAAAGGTAGAACGTCCGTAAGAGTATGAATTCTGGTCGTTGGTATAAAACCTTTAACTAAAAGGGAAATAGAATTGTTGAAGAATCCTGTAATATAGATTCAATAATGCGTTAATAGAGGTAATTGAAGAGTAATAAAATGTTAAAACGGGAATGTAAGTATTATCGAAAGCTTAGAGGTAAAAAATTCAGAGACAGGAGGAATGCTCCTTTCAAAACCTTTATTATCACTTTTATTCAGTTTCTGCAAAAGATTTGCTTAAAACATTGGTTTTGAAAAACATTTTTTAAAAAGATAAACTGTATTGCTCGTTGGTATATCAAAATTTCTAGAAAATATGTTCAACAATGAAAGTCAGACCATCATTTTAAGGCTGAAATAGGCTATGAATGAGGTCTATGCATGTGAAGCATACCTACGAGAAAATAATAAAAAATAAATATTTCCAGGAAATTGGAGATGAGTTATTACTTGTGTCCTCAATATTAATTGCCAATTATTTAATGGGAAACGTATACTTTGTGTTTTAGTTTCAGAAAATAAAGTTAACTGAAATCAAAATTATGAAGCCTGATATAATATTCCTATGATCCTCCTTAAACTATGAAGTGTTATCACCACTTTTAATTATCGTGCAACACTGTAACTTTCCTCAATGCTAGAACGATGAATTACACAATACGAAATAACATTTTGAAAGAAAACTTTATTTTTTAGTTGAGATTGCTGACCGTACAAGATACGGCTTGGTTGAAACCATGTCATATTGTGATAGGATGTTTTGTTTCTCGAGTGAATTCATTTATTTTCATATGAAACTCTTGCGGTATTGTCCACACAAATTTTTTTCCTGTAGGTATGGCAATACAAGCAGAAACTAGAAACGGATACATAGATTGGATTCATTGGCATTCAGATATGTGAACTGATCTCCGTAAAATTGCTCGAGTGTTATAAAAAATGGTTAAATATATCTTTACTTATTGCCTGGATCCTCAAGAAAAAGGAATGTGACCGGTAGGACCTACAGGTTAAAATGGAATGCGAACACTGGAGCAATCACAAAAAAAAAAAAAAAAAAAAAAAAAAAACAAGCTGCACTACAAGAAAGTTCTAGATCCTACCAGGAATCGAAACGAGGACCGCTCATGGTCAGAGGTGTTATATAAGGACCTTTGATGGAGGCAGCTCGGCTCTATCTTGTGTTGTCTTAACTCTATTTTATGCAGCATATCTTCTTTGCAGTTATGAAAACAGGATCTGTAGCATGCTTCCCATATACATGACAAAGTCATTTTTTAATAATTAAGTATTCACTAGTCACTGAAGGCGTGATTATTAGAGGCAGTAATGAATTAAGGAAAAGGGACGGATAGGAATTCGGTCATGATCTTTCGAAGGAGCCGAACCATTATTTTGGAAAACGTGGAAATCCAAAATTGGATATTGAAACAGCGTAGTCTGGAATGCTAGGCCTGTTTTATCATATTCTATTAGACTATGTTTCGATTGCATTTGATAAAATTCGGACACTTCGTTCACTAGAAGTTTTCCAATGGAAGGAATAGAATGAAGCGTATTAAATAAAGTACAAAAATGAAAATAGAAACTGATAAAGACATCACAGCTGAAATTTCGTGTAGTTGAATACAATATAAAGACAGAGGACGACAGATCTATTACACTACTAAGTTCTATTACTTGGAAATTTTTGTGTTTAGCAGTCACAAATCAAATCAGAACTTAGGCGAGACAGTAACAAGTAGGCATAGAAAAACTAATACATGAAATTGGGTTGTTGGAAGTATAGCTCAACAAAAGATTGGAAGGGAAGAAATAATCGAAAATAACCGTAAAAATTAATACGAGAGAGACTCTACAATGCTTTGGGAGATACATATTTGTTTCTTAACCAACGCTATTTAGTTAGTAGTGTATTTGGACGATTCTCAGAATATTCTATTACAAGAAAGTGTGGGGAGAAATGGAATTACACAACGGTTATTTAAAAAAAAAAAACTATTCCCTAAAACGGTGTTGAACTACGACCCCAGAAATTAGAAGATAAGGTGCCAATTCTTACGGCAAAGATCGACAATTATTGTCAAGAAACTAATGAAAAGAGAGTATCAAAGTTTAACAATATAGAACTGGAAGAAAGTTATGAATACGTAAGAATAAAAATGTATTTAAATTTGATAAACGAGTGATGCTGGTGATACTGTGTAAGGCAGCCCCGACCTCGGACTACACCCACGAGTCTGGTAGTCGGCTGGCCGCATTAAGTGCAGTCGCAGAGGTCAGTTGGCGTCTGGCCCCACCGCATTAACACGTGCCGCCTGTCCACCTCACAAACCACCTCATATCCTACCTCGTGCGTTTAATATGTCTGTCGATATAACGTAAAATATTACTATTTATTATCATTATTAAGTCCAGATAACCCCATCGGGACTACACAAAGTATTTATAATCGTTTGTTTGCTTTCATTATGGCCATTAGATCCCAAAAGATGGAAACAGCGTATCGTTAACACAAGAAAATACAACAAAATAAAGCATCCCGAAACGCACAAAAACGGATACATTACAGTATGTCTCTGACACTCATTTTCAACAGGATAACATTGAGAAAGTTTACAGACATTCACAGTGATATTAGGAAATGAAGACTAAGATTTTACAGACACATCAAAAGAATGAATCATGACAGGAACTCAAGACAAGTATTTGATTCATATGAAAACCGAAGTAAAGCAGTGTTAGATAAAATCAAGAAAGACCTCCAAAAGACATTCAAAACAGGGAGATATTTAGATCCATAATTTACAAGTGGTAAGTTGGTTGGGGTAAAGGGCTGAAGAACATCGTTTGATGAGCGAATATTACTATCATTATTAATTGCGATATAGTTCATACACCTTTTAAATTCTTTCTTAACAACTGCGTATGCATAACGAGAATTATCTTTAAATTATTTCACGATTTGTGGTAAATTTCAACCGATTACTAACTGTAGTCCTTGACTAAAAGTGAAAACATCCCCTGTTCTTTATTTGTGAAATCAGGAGGTAGTTTATGGTGATGGTCATCTCTTACCTTTCATAAACTACTTGTACTTTTCTCCCAGTATGAATCCAAGCCTCGTCGCAAAGTATTCCTCATACACACCTGACATATTGTTTATCCTCTTTTTATGTTCCAATGATTCCGAAATCGACTTCTTTATCTTATCACTTACTGACTGTATTCTGCATTAGTTTCCGCAAACAAATTTGGCTGCCCATTTTTTTAACCTCTCCTACTCCCTTGTGGATCCTGTACCATCTCACCATAGTCAATC
Organism: Vandiemenella viatica; assembly: GCA_031002005.1. Classification (NCBI taxonomy): domain Eukaryota; kingdom Metazoa; phylum Arthropoda; class Insecta; order Orthoptera; family Morabidae; genus Vandiemenella; species Vandiemenella viatica. The sequence continues at coordinate 258,092,922 of CM061921.1, forward strand.
ATTTCCTTAGTACATACTCTCATAACTATCTCTAAAGAATGTATAACTTTTTAACCTCCCACCATCACATCTCCAACATATCCTATCCAATTTCGTTTGCTATGAGAATATATTTACATTCATGACTTCAAAACAGAAAACACACTACAGTAGGATTATGTATATCCTTTATTTTCTGGTCTGTGTACCTAATAAACTAATACTTTTAAGCACTTTTTTAACCGACTTCAAAAAGGAGGAGGTTCTCAATTCGTCTGAATTTTTGTTGCTTGCTGACTTACCCAACTAAATATTCTGACCAGATCCCTATGTAGCTTTCCGCAATCCTCTCACGTTTTAACTCCTTTCGACGTCAAAATGTCATTTCTAAACGAAATAACCACTTACTCGAATTAATACAGAATCATTCATTAAAATAATGAACTGCAACAGTACCTTTATGATACCTGTACACTTTCCCACTTCCATCTCCCCTTACTATTTGTTTTATACCTAGTAAGAATTCTTTCTTCCGAAGATACACTTGCCGAATTACCACAGTGGTTTAATCTTATTCTTCTGTTCCTTGCCTCTGCAGGGATATGTCTAGATGTCCGCTGATACGCTACAGATAGAAATGCAACGCATCTTCTATCAACAACCAAGTATTTCTGGTAAGGCTTCTCCGATGCTTAACATAATTAGGTAAATTTGTATGGAAAGTGCAGGTACAAGGTCAGGTAACATAATTAACTACAATTTATGATCTAATTATGCGGGATGCGATAATTTTGCCTAAGTATTGATTATAGAGATAGTTAATCACTTTCAGATAACATAACTTGTGTTGAAAATAGTGCATATTTAATTAAATGCATTCAGCCACTGTTTTGCATAAATGCTGGAAACCACTACTGAAATGTGGAAATGAAGTTCCTGAGAAGTGCTACAGGACGTACACTAAAACGCATGTCAAGAATAAAAAAATTAACAAACAAGGTAACACCAGTAGTCGAATATTTTCAGTGGTTTCAACGTGTGAAGAGACGGCACACTACATCCCCAGAGGAAAACTGATGCCTCCAAGACCAACAAAAAGATGGAAGGCGACCGCAACATGTCATTAAGCTTTGTACTGGAAAGCAGTGTCATAAACTACTGAAATGATTTGATGACACAGTACTAATGCAGTTAATCTTCACCATATCCTATGTACAACTCGTATACCAATTGTTGAGGAAGCGTTGTATAATTTAATCACCAATTCGCTGCTTTGTTTTTCTTACACTGTCCGGCAGTCCTGGTTTCAGTTACCTATTCTGATGTTGGTATGGTTACCATTTCTATCTAAAAGTTCCATGTTTTAAAAAAGTACAACTCAAAACATACCAACACAAGATTACGCTACTGCAGACCGAGTGTGGTGGTGTAACGGTTAGCGTTCTGGCCTCGCATTCGGGAGGATGGCGGTTCGAATCCCCGTCCGGGCATCCAGATTTGGGTTTTCCATGGTTTCCCAAATCACTCCAGGCAAATGCCGGGATGCTTCCTTCAAAAGGCCATGGCCAAATTCCTTCCCATTCCTTGCCCCCCATCCTTTCCCGTCTCTAAATACCTCGCTGTTAAGAGACGTTATGCAGTTAAAAAAAAGCTACTGCAGAGAGATTACTAGGAGCCACATTTATTGTCATGATTGTAAAAGGTAATGAAAAAATCCAGAGAGAAAAATTGCTTTTGACTAAGCTGCATAATTTGACTCAACAGAACTCTAATATGTCGGAGTATTTTTCTGACTTACGAGTAAATTTATTCTTCCGCCAGAAAGATTTCATTGTTAAGTCACTTCAGTTCATCTGTTTTTTAATTCAAATTTTGTCAAGGTAAAGTTACACAGACCCATAAGGTATTTACTATCATCAGCTTGCTCATAATGCGATTGATTGTGACCCGGATGGCCCGGGTTCAACCCCCAATAAAGCAAAGTGTTTTTTTTTTTTTTTTTTTTTTTTTTTTTTTTTTTTTTTTTTTTTTTTTTTTTTTTTTTTTTTTTTTTAAGAATGCCCTACTTGACGCAGTGTGGTAATACAGAGCTCTACCTACCCTACATGCAACAAAGGAAACCACCTTGGCGTTTTATCAAACTGCTCATAATGAACTGCAAGATGCTGATTGCAAAGATCTGCCTGGAGTAAGTTGCAAAAAGAAAATCCCAACTGTAGGCACACAAATAGTACACTTTTTAGAATCTACATGAAAAGAGGTCTCATAATGTAGCATACATCTTACACAAGTGCACTTCTCTTAGGAAAATATCTACATTGATCGAAATTTTGTTAGTATTGATTTCTTGCTGAAACATATGTCGTAAAATTTGTTACAGTTTTTCAGTTTTTGTTCCAATGAATAACTCATTTTATGTCGATTTCAAAATTTATTGTGTTTCGGAATTAAATGATAGGGCTTGTAATGATTTTAAATACAAAATATTAATCGTTTGTTAAAGCTTTTTGTTATCGTTTAGAATACACCAGTGGATGTAAACAATTATCAATTTTCACTTTAAACTGAGTCAGAATATGTATAAAAAACAGGAAGCGGTATTAGAAAACAGCACAAGGTTTCACTGCACGGAGTGTTTGGACAAGTGTAGGTTTTTGACGGCATGTGCAGTCGAAATTCATTCGTGTAAAATCACGGATCGTACTAGTAAACGTCGTTTTGAAGATTTTTTTATAACTTCTTTTCGTATCTGGGTTTAAATGTTGTATAATTGTTTTTATTTGAAGCGTGTCCCAGAGGGCGGAAATGCCTTGACCCTAACAGGGTGCAACCCCCGATAATAAGCTACCACTCTCATCAATAAAGACCCTCATTATGTCAAAGTGGAACGCCAAACCTTATCACGCTCACTTCATTTTAATTTTAGATTTACGTCTTCCCGAAATAGACGAAGCCATGTGCTCACAGTGGAGATAAAAAAGTTCCTGTCCTCAACTATATTATCGGTAACAGGCTATCTCTAGTCTGTAATTTGGCAGGATGCAGATTTTATTCCTGACCAACTAACTAAACAGTATTCCCACGTTTTATGTAAGTTAATTTGCACAATTACGAAAATTATTCGTCACATTGGGTTATTCATGTTTCTTCGTGAAATCAGTAAAGAATAATACTAGATGCTGTCATCATTTCGATGTAGAAAGCCATAAACCCCATAGACAATCGAAAATCCACAACCTGTTCTGTGGACTTCACCGACAAGACAATAAAAACCAAGGAATGTTATTCGTTTAGTACAATATGTCTTCTTTGAATGAGTTGTACAAAAGATAGACATGTTAAATATTCATCTGAAATATACAGACTGATAAGCCACCAGAACAAGAGACGAAGTTGCCACTTGGTCAAACAGTGAAGCAGTTACCTAGGTGGCATTGTTTTATCGTGCAAATTAGAGATAAATTTTGAATGATGTTCTTTAACTAATCGTTGGTATTCCTCTGTGATAGCTGAATATAAATGTTGTATTTACTACACACTGTAGTTCCACCACTACTTTGAACGAGAGGGGTACTAGTTTTCCTTCCTGAGGTGAACATCTTAAACTGCATACAGAATATGCTAAGATCATAAGAAAACTCTATAATGTGAAATTCTCTTATAAAATTTGATTTGCATTTAAAAAAATAACAGGTTCGTCTTGTTCAAATCCCATCTAGTGAGGTTTTCTCATTCGATTGCAGGTGGCACAACAAATTTGCATATCGACAGTTCATATCACCAGAAAGTCAATCAGAAACGACTCCACAGTCCGTATGCGGTCAGAGCTACAATTGATAGCGATTCATACCACTAGTGGGGACGCAAAAATGGCGGCTCCTTGCTGATTTTCGAGGTGTTTTCTCATATTTTATTCTGTTCTTCTTCTTCATCATCTTAATGTTCACAGTTTTGTAGATACACACAACATCCCTATATGCATCCAGATCTTAGAATGTTCAGAACATGAACATCTGTGATAAAATAACGGTAAAATTCGTTGACTTAATCAGATAAAGAGTGGCTTGGAGGTTCAGTGGAGATCGAAAGGTCCCCGTTTCGAAGACGTGAGTTGGCGGGGATTTTCATAGGACCTTTGCCTCCGGTACAGCTTACTGTGAAATGTGAAGTACACCTGAACGCTTCCGTGGTTTGGAACCGTAGGTCCCCTTTACATGGTAGGATTACCGAGTTAGGTTATCTTAGCTTTTTAATAGTTAAGGAGGCTTCACGCATATGTTTGGTTTCTTAATCAACGGTCTTATTTCAGTCGGAGATTTGTTTTCAATCGTTTAGAGCTGCGACTATTTATATCCTGTATATCTGCCTGCTGTTTCTTACCTTTCAGAACGTACGAAATGCTGCCCGCTATAACATTCATTAAAATGCGTGTATGCAGACGTGATAAAATTGAAGACTCCAGCATTGAAACATCTTCTTATTTTTAATGCAACTCAGCACAAAAGAGTTCGTAGAAAAAAATTCATCACACGAGATAATTCAAATCTACCTAACATCTTAACAAAAGTAATGCGTCAAGTGGATCAAGTTTCACATCTCAACAACCGAATGATTGTTGGACAATTAGAGTGTAATTCCATACGTGAATACGCCTCTAGAACTTACAGTTAACGGAGATGTTACTGAGATTCATACCCATAAGAAAGGCTGCGGATTAAATTTGTACTGTTATAAGCTTTAATCATAACTCTGTGCCGACAAAAAATTGTGAAAATAAGTAATGGAAACTGTAGCTGATCTTCTCTGAAAACTTACGCTTGAAGTGAAAATTTATTTTTTCAATGTATAGACAGGAACCTTCAGTACGTACTACGAAGTATATAAAGTCACTTTAAACAAGACTGTGATACTGTGGAATAATGTTTCAAAATGAAAGGTTGTTTGTGTGACAGAAACAGGAAAATTGTGAACAAGAAGGAAAGAAATATATAAAATAATGAGCTCCAATTTTCAAAAAGCATAACACTTCTTGCAGGTTAATAAAATATTTGATAGTCCGGAAAGTACATGTTTAACAACCCAACCATAACACATCTGCTCAAATACACGCGATTCTAATTCAAGGACTAATTTTGAAGTGAATTTTTTTATTTTTTTGGCGCTTTAGACCTGGATTAATATTATAACGGAACTTGGTTACGAAAGTGATTAACTGATTATATTTGAAAAAAAAAATTATTAGAGTACTTTTGATATATATTTCATAAAAGTTTTGTCTACTAAATGCGAAATTTGTTTAATGTTTCAGACCGTAGTGATACATTATTCCTTTGAATGTTTATATTTCCTACACATCCTCCTTCTACTTAAATTGTGTTTACATATTTAGCAAAACTCTTGTCTCTCGCAATTTACGACTGTGCAAATAAGTCTGAATACTACTGTGTGATCTTAAGTACATATATTTTACTTTTCAATTAGAGCTTTGCAGGTAATGGAAGTTCAAATGATTAGAGTCGGGAGATGATTGGGATAAGAAACAGGAAGGAAATCGGTTATGTCGTTTTGAAGGTGCCATCCTGTCATTCGCCTGGATTCGAGAAGTAATTTAAAACCGAAATCAAGATGGCCGGAGGGGGATTTGAACCTGCTTCCTCCCGAGTGCTAGGTCTGAGACTTGCCACTCACCCACCACTCTCGGTAATTTACTATTAATTACATACAGCTTTTCACGAGATGTGCACTCCCAGCTGATAACTAATCTATATACGAGTCATAAGCAATGTACCACCATCTCTGCCCCTTTCACTGTTATGTTGCACCGGTTCCATGTAATGAGTGTGTAGCAATGTTTCACCGCAATCGCTTTTGTGTCTTCCTTATTCCGATACTCATGGGTCAACGATCGTGCCAGTTGATTAGTCTAGGGAAGGGACTCACGAACTGAAGGGTTAGGCTAGGCATTTACTTATCTGCGACCTTGAGATAACCCCACCCCTGAATTGCGATGGCTTACCGGAACTCGCCCTTATCAACGTCATTAAGAGACTCGACCCCGTGGCAACATCAGCTCTCGTGCAAACCTACTTCGGTGCGCTTCCTTCACCTTCTCAACGTAAACAACAGAACGAAACAGCCTCCTCGCTGTTTTGTTATTTACATTTCTCCGTTCTACCTTGTTCGTCTGGACCGCTACGGGCCCGATATTACCCGGGTCGAGCCTCGGCAGTGGAGGTGATTTTCTTCATTCCGGACTTGGGTAGAAGAGGTGGTGATGCACAATACCTAATCAACAAATCCCCGGCATCCCAGCGAATGCAATGACGGAATATAACAATGATGGTGATTCGTCCGAATAAAGGGACACTATTTGTCCTTCGACAGAGTAGGTTTGAATGGGCCGTTGCCGGGTTTCACTCTCTCCTTTCAGCACAAATAACACACTACTGAATACAGATACTCACATTCACTCTCATCTGGCTGCTATGTGAGGGTAACGCCCTGTATAAGGGGACATCCATAAGTTACGTGAGGTGTTTTTTCCGGATTTCCGGACCCCCCCCCCTCTCTGGTGAGATCTGGTCCGTGAGAACCCCCCCCCCCCCTAGTATTTTTTAGGTCACAATCCCACTCTAATACGAAATACCCCCTAAAATTGACTATCGCGCAATTTGCTCTACAGTATAAACAATTTTTCGCAAAACCTCACGTCAGATTTCCGTAGACACCCCCCCCCCTTGGTGACATTTGGTGATATTTCGCCTGACCCCCCCATATTTCACCTCACGTAATTTATGGATGCCCCCTAATAACCACCGGATTCAAGGTATGGTGCACGTTTACATATTTCGCCCGTAATCCTGGTGTTTACGCAACCCGAATCGCATAACTGTATTAGGTGCCTGGGAAATACATTTTGATTACTTATGGCTTTACGCCTCTTCGACGTCGAGGTCATTAGAGGCAGGATGGGACTGGGAAAAAGGACCGGGAAAGAATTCAGGCATGGCTTTTGAAGGAAACATTCCGGCATTCACCTAGAGTGATTTGGGGGAAACCATGTAAAACCCAAATCTGGATGCCCGGATGAGGATTCGAACCAGCGTCTTCCCGAATACGAGGCCAGAACGTTAATCGTTCACTCACCACGCTCGGTCTGAGAAATACAAGAAATGCTTCAAAAATCAATTATTTTTTTTTAGTGGAATGTTATATATTAGATTCCGCCTTCCGAATGAAATAACATCGCTCTACTCAGCGTAATAAGTGAGCGGAAACGGTCGGTCTTGCTGTTGGGGAGAACATGGGTTGAAATCATGGCCCCATCATCCAGATTTCCTTTTTTTCGTTTCGTCAACGTCGAGGTCATTAGAGACATAAGAGCAACAATGAATTCGGCCATGAATTTTTGGTAGAACCATTTCGGCAGTCGCCTGGAGTGGTTTCGAAGAACTATTACCTGGATTATTTGAACCAGCATCCTGCCGAATGCGAGGACAGAGCGTTACCACACCAAGCGTGGTGGGTGAGTGGTTAACGCTCTGTCCTCGCATTCGGGAGGACGGCGGTTCGAATCCCCGTCTGGGCATACAGATTTGTGTTTTCCATGGTTTCCCCAAATCACTCCACCCATAAATAAAAAAATAAGCGTTACCGCTCGCCCACCACGCTCGGTTTTCGTTTTTCATTGTTTCCTGAAATCACTCCAAGCGAATGCCTGGATGGTACCTATAAAAGGTTATGGCCGAATTCCCGCCCGTTCCTTGTGCCTGACCATCTCCCGAGTCTAATGACGTCCAGGCCGAAGAGCATAAAAGCTCCATGAAAAAAAAACATGATCATAAGAAAAAGATTTAAAATAACTATCCACCCTCTGCGGGAATTTCTTTCGTTTTCTCGGTATCTCTCATTTGTTTTATTTTAATTGTGTTCAGCCGTTTTAGCTAGGATATGCTATTACAGTACATATTACGTTCTTTTATGACAAATTATTGAAGAACATAATTGTGCACTGTGGTTTGTACTCCACGGGACTGAAAGGTGCGCGATGAATTTCGAGCTCGACATGCTGAAGGACACGGTTTTCTTTGGTTTTCCGAAATCACCTCAGGCAAATGACGGGATCGTAACCTACCCTTTGTTGATAATATAACACACGCACCTCAGGGAGACGTTCCTTCTCGTTGCCACCAAAGACAGCTAAGTCAGTTCCGATTTGCCTGACCAGCGACAATTTCCTGTGGTCCGGTGTTTGGAAACAAATGAATTGTTATTAGAAACTGGTTTGGAAGTGAGTGAGATGGGAACGAGGGCAAGCATCCATACTGCAAGCTGTTGAATTGAATATCAACTTGCGGCATGAATAATATAGGCGATCTCATTCAGAATATCTGTAAGAAGGTTACAACAGGTGTCAGCACTGGTTTAAAATAGAAACTCTTATGAAACTCTTCCTCAACCGGAACTGCACGAAGGCAGCCTCGCAATACTTTACATTGCAATTTTATGGAAATTTTTGCTGTATTTAACATACCGCGTTCTGTTATATTAGCACCTTCGCAATCGCTAAGCCGATTTTAAGAGGGGTTAAAACAATAGCTGTTTAAAAAAGAGACCTTTCTTTTAGCTGTTTGTAGGACGAAATATATAGTAATTCGATGTGTGATTGCTCATCATGCAGTTAATTTGCTAACGTAAAAGTTTTCAGTTTGGAGAAAGACAAAATATTTACGGATTCAATCGAAATTACTGTGCGAAGAACATCGCACTTATAACTGGATGTAAACAACTATTTACAGCTGACCTGATGCCTATCACATTTTGCATTCGCAAGTTTCCCCAACAAATATTTTCAGCAATAAGCGTCAGGTTTTAATACCGCAAAACATTTCAGCTCTCACGTTGATTTGTTGGATGTTGCTGTTAGTGCTGTAGGAATTGTTCCTGACGTGATGGATTCGTTGTGTATTGTGTTACTCCCTTTGCGTAATCTTGAGGGCCACCCTAGCATTCGAAAAGTTGATTACGACCAAACATCAGCAATGACAATGTTTTGTGTAAAATTAATAACTGTTAGCTATCGCGAAAACCCTTTTGTGCACACACAGTGAATGCAATGCAAGCACGGGAGTTGCAGTGGGTTCCAGAAACGCCTCCTGTGTTGTTTGTGGAAACTGATATGATGAAGAAGCTTGGTTGGAAGTAGGAAGTGGTGGGGATGAAGAGATGATCGTGAACCAGCCCATGATTCGAGATATAAGGCAGTGGTAATGTTTTCATATGGAGCTAAGGTGGTCAGGGACTCGAATGATTTATCGCTGGAGGTGCTGAACAGTTTGCCTCAAACAATAAAAAAAATAGCATAATACAGAAGTAGGTGTGCAATATAATTGCCATCGGGCCATCAGCCTCTTCGTAATTTAATTGAAATAATTGTAATAAATTCGCAAACTAACAAGGACGAAGGTTCCGCATCTTCCCATTACATCCAGAATCATGTGTCATCTCATCTTCGATGAATTAACCATCAGGCAACAGTCGAATAAAATGTAAAAGGAAACAGCTAACATGAATGTACGTTCTGCCAACAAGACATTACTTGTATACTTGTTATCTGCGCTTAGTCTTCGGAATGGATGTTACTAGTATTCACTTGAACATCAGGGACTATTGTTGTGTATCACACCTTACGGGAATCTGCCAAACTGACACCAGGTATATTCCGCAGACATTCATGGGTCACATCCAGAATTATGGATTCTAACCCAGAATCTATGCATCTGGCAGGCTAAGAATTACAGAAAACTTCTCCATTTGCGATAAAACTATACATTAATTGATTTTTAATATTTTCAAGGTAAGGACAATTATTTACCAGTGAGCTTTGTGGGGTTCAATGAGCTCGTGCCTGAAAACTGTATTCGTAATTTCTTTATATTACAGATTTTCTGGATAGATAATCATTCATTTCATAAAGTAAATTTCAAATGCTAGTTTCCACAGATTTGAAAACACAAAATAGGCTTTCCTGAGCCCACAGTTAGTGCCCAACATAAAATCTTACCAACTGCTAAGTCTCAGAACATCAGTGCTAAATAATTTTTACTGCTTTCTTGTAAATTTGACTATATTTTTAACTTTCAGGTTGAATCAGTAGTAGATATTCTGAAACATTTATGCGTATATCACTTCCAGTCCATATAACATTATAATACGTCAGCATACTTCTTGTATTGTTCTAATCTGTTACGCACATATGGGTCGAATAAAACAAGTCGTTTATGCCTTTAGGTGAATTGCACATATTTTGTATGTTGTAGTGATCGAAACACTAAAGAGTGTGCCTCTAATAGCAGGTATACATTTCCCCCATTTCATTCTTATGAAGCTTAGTTACTGAAAATAAGATTTTTTTTTATAAAATAATAGAAAATGTATTAATAAAACCCATTAGGTGTAGCCATTGCTACTTATATTTTTGCCTGGAATCCTGAAAAAAAAACAACAACCAGTGATTCGTAATACTGTCCAGCAATTTATTTTTTATTATTATTATTATTTTTTTAAATCCCCGATCCTAGAGTGTGATAGGACTTGACTTGGCCATATCTCATAGTGATTTTATTTTTGACGATAATCTTTATTCTTCTAGTATCTTGTGAAATTTGTGTTTATGTGGGAAAATTTGAAAATCGCCAGAAAACACACAGTTCACATATATCGTGGACGAATCTGCTACGCCATTTAAACTTATTGGATAGTGTCCTCAGGTTTATTTCACTAGCGTCATTTACGAAATTTAATCCAGTATTTGTTTGCCAAATGTTTACCAAGTGTATGATCCCTGCAATACTAAGCTCTAAGCTGTCGGAGACTGTGATTTTAGGATACGGTAATTTGATATGCGCGATGAAACTTCGTGAGTTCCAAACTAGGATTACTCCATTGCGTGTTACCCAGTAAGTTGCGTGGAAACACTTGATGTGTGTGTTTGATACAGTGTTAGAGGCAGGACTCCAGTCCAGTTCCTCCGTGCTGTATATGTTCAAATGACTGTTGTTAAGTGTAGTGCGTTGTGCATGTAAAGTCGAAACAAGGAGAAAGGTTGAACGCGGTGTCAACTGTAGAGACTTCGTCCCCATCCAGTGGACGAATCGCCAGCAACAGTCCATACGCACTGCGGTGAGGTTTGGGATTTAACCGAGCACTCGAATACAAAAACCAATCAGCTCCAATGAAGAAATTTCTTTCACCAACCGGTCTCAAACCAGCTAACCCCATGTCGAGCGCCTAAGGTTTTATGTATTTTCACCACAATACATGTAAGAGTACACTGTATCTTATAAAAATAAACTGGGGTGATGTGGTATTTTCGGAACAAAAATCAATATGGACGAAGAAGTCGTTTAAACTTATTGATAGACATGTGTACTCCCACTTTCACTTACAAGTGTAGTGAAATACTTCGTCCACCAACCTATTTGAGCCGGAACGACAGGACAGATAAGATTAAGGAAAAAAGGTGCCGCAATGATTCTTATATTAATTCTTTTTTTCCCTCGTACCATTAGGGATTTGAATGCACAAGATGAGATTAGCTTTGGTGTTGAGCACCCTCTGCCACCCACAATTTTGTGAAATGCAGAGTATATATGTAGATGTAGATGAACGCATATCCCTACCAGCCGGGGATATGCTTTCCCGAAATCACTCCAGGCGAAAGTCGGGATGGTAACTTCAAAAGGTAATGGCTTTCTTGATCCTGCCCGTTTCCGCATCTAATTACCTCGACGTTGTCAAGGCGCAAAAAATAAAAAAGGAGACTTCCAAATTTATGTAGAACCCGGAATACGGAAGTATTCCAGTGAACTTTGCCAGAGATGAAAAACAGGTTAACAACCTTTACAATTTCCAGACGATGCAAGAATTGGAACCAGAAGAGTTTCGATCTCCAGTAGTGACCAGTCTGGGTTGACATTCTGGAGGACGAGTGTTTGACCCATGGATAAAAAGCTAGATTTAAAATTCCATGGTTTCCCGAAATCACTACAAGTGAAATCTGGGATGGTTCCGTCAAAAGGTCACGGCCGTATTCCTTCCGGATCTTTGCTCCCAGTCCTCTTCCGGCTATAATGGCCTCATCATCAACAAGCCCTGAAACCATTAAAAACCACCTCAACACACTGGATTCTGTGGGCCTATTTATTTAATTCATATCTATTTTGACGGGTGAAACATATTTATCAGGATGTTAAAAAGATAATAGTGAGACACTGAGTTCAATGATGATTCTTGAAGCCAATCAGGGACATGAACAGCCAACAGGGTTTTGTTTTATTTTGAGAAAGGAATACAGGACTCTATGAATTATTTCAAATACTGAAACCGAACGGTCGTTTTAACATATCCACATTAAACTAAAATCCATATTAACAGTATTTTTTAATGTGACTGTAGTAGCGAGATCACATTTCGCTTTATTGAGTTTTTTTTTACAGTTTACAAAACTATTTCAAAAATCTTTAAATAAATTTTAATGATTTTATGAAAATTTGTTACAGTCTAGTCAAGAATTTATAATTAAATGTATTAACAGTGTTAGGATCGTCATAGTTAAATTTACGGCACGTTCGTAAATAGTGCCAGGCCATTGCTAGTTGCGAATTATTGTTTGATGGACGTTAAATTATGTAGGCCAGCTAGCCTACTAGTTTTCATCGCATTATTATTATTGAAACTCACTCATTTTGCCTATACCTGTTTTAATCAAGAAATTCGCTAATTAATTGGTGCTTTTTAAAATACTTTGGAGAAGAATGTTTAAAGAACACTTATCAAAGAGTTAATAAACGCATAGTTACCAGAATTTCTGATTCCTAATTTTCGTTATCAAGTGACTATGCCACATTTCTTTCCAGACTCAGCAAGGCTTCGGTGGAAGCCTAAATCATCTAGCTACAGGTAGTTAACAATCAGGTAGTGCGCACGGTGATGCGCAGGCCTCGCATTCGGGAGGTCGTAGGTTCGAATTCCCATCCAGCCATCCAGATTTTGGTTTTCCATGGTTTCCCGAAATCAGGCGAATGCCGGGATGGTTCCTTCAAAAAACCATGACCGAATACCTTCCATTTCCTTTCCCCCACTCCTTTCTCACCTCTAATAACCTCGACGAGGCGTAAAGCCATAAGTAAAAAAAAAAGATAGTGAACAGTTAATTGACAGCTGCAAGTTGCCGAGGCAGGAGAAGATGTACAACAAGTTTCATTACAAATACCAGCTTAGTCCTTTTCTTTAAAGAGATTTAGTGGTAAGGAGTGGCCTAAATATTCGACAAGATTTATTTATTTAACATGTTACGGTTAGAGCTAAACCGGAATTCCGTCATCCAAGAACAAAATGTTCAGTTGTGATGGAACATTTACACTCTTTCACTTATTCTCGAATCTATGATTTTTATTTATTTTCCTTTAACAATATTAGCAGATAAAGGTTTTTAATCAACCACTCTTAAATTCTCACTCTTTTCTTTTGCGTTCAGTTCCGCATTTGCTACATGCCAATATCTCTGTCTTCCTTTTTTCTAGCTGGTTTATTTAAAACGTCTCCTTATATCCATCGAACCACAGCAGAAAATTCTGACAGAATCTTCAAATGAAAAAAGACTCATAAAACCAACCATTAACCAAATAAACGTAGAATATACTGTTTTGTGCCATTTTGCATTGCTCAACAAAGTAAAAGAAATCTTTTTCCACATAAAATTGTTAACGTTTTCACTGGAATGAGCCAAAAAATTTATCAAATGCAATCGGATAGAACAGCAAGAAAAGAAGGGCATATCTCGTCAGTATTTGGTTTAGCAGGGTTAGTAAATCTTACATACTTCAGAACCAATAGTTGCAGTTATAAGTTCTGTTAAAAGACAAAAAAAACGCAACTTTTTAAAAATGTAGCAAAATAAGTTAAATCATATAACTGTTCATAAGATTCTGCTTAATTCCTATTTTATGCTCAGGAATTCCAGTTTACGTCCATGATGGTACTCGTTTATGATCTGGTTTCTATAAACTTGGGCTGTAAGTATCGTTCGTCTGCCTCACAGTACCGCAGCGTTCGGACCTTAACAGCTTTCAATCACTTCGCCAGACGTAAGTGAGCCAGTTGCTTTTGCACGTGTGCCTTGCTGATTTTCGTAGTCTCGGTTCACTGGTTCGCAATCTTGATACGGAAGACTTCTCTGCCAATCCTTTTCTATAGAGCAGTGATTGTCAACTTGGGGAGCTAACCCCCCCCCCCCCCCACCCCAACGCTCTGGGGATGCGTGGCGTGTTAAGGAGTGAAAGATATATAAACATAGTAAACATATAAACGTTTTAGAAAATAGAGAAATAATAAAATTGTTGAATTTGTTAACTAACATGTTTAATAAAACCATATAAAACACGCTTTAATTTTTTAACTTAAATGTCAAAGTTTTTATATTGTATGTCAGTGTAATATTACTAGCTGATACCCGCGACTTCGTACGCGTGGATTAAGAATTTCATTGCCAGAATTGAATATAGAAAGCTGTTGGTAACGAAGGATTGGTCCCAAACAACACCGAGTCGGCATAATACACTCAAACACACACTGATTGCGAACAATCCCTGAGTTATCAATATAATTTACACCTACAGCATTGCAAGACTACCTACCCACGATTTGCCTCGCATTGCACCCCTGAATTTGTGATAGCTACAGTTTAACATTCAATCCGAATAACCGACGGTCCAGGCGTGACTCTTACGATCAAAAATAATTTTTAAAAATCTTGGCTTCCACGGAGATTTGAACCGGTGACCACCATCCAAACATCAGTAAGCAATCCCTTTAACCACTGAGCTTCCATACCTCTATATAGAAGGGTAGTACAGAGACCTACACATCCCACGCGTCTGTCTATCGGCGTTCAGTAATTTTTCAAAATTATAAGACAACATGTATAATTTATACAGAAAATTTTTCAACCAAATGTAGACAATGTTTATCTCCTTGTTTCAAAGGATAAGTGTGCTAGGTTTCATTGATATCGGATGAAAACTGTAGATTTGTATGAAGAACAAACAAACAAACAAACATACATACATTCATCTTTATATATATATAGATAGGTTGGGGAGACGTATACCCAATCAATAGTCCAGGGGGAGGGGGGAGTGGTTATATGCCCTAAATTTTATAAAAGGTTGTGAACCACTGATGCAGAGGGTGTTGTGGAATCTTGACGGTTTTTGGTTCCCCCTTACGTTTCTGCGCGACACTATACAAGCAGGTATTATATGTTTCAGCGCAACAGAGAAACGAGGCTACCTAGGGAGTTGTGAATACCGTCTGACCGAGTTATTGCTGGGCCACGGTCACTGCCAACCTACTGATTGTGTCCGGCGCCACGCTCGATGCCACTTACAGTAGCATCTTGGTACTTCATAACGCCTGCATGCACTGGAATGACACGGTGTCTACGATTAATCGGGGGAATGTGTAGAGGTGTGATATCAGTGAGATGAGGCAAATACACCTCAGAGCTAACGTTAATTCCTATACCAGTTGAAAATTCCACTTTTCGATGGAATAAGTGAGCATTAACTCAGATATTACTCGGTCATTGGATTCTGGTGAGATGCATTTGACGTATCTCACAATCTGCCACATTGCTGTTATCGACTGAATAAACAGAATTCAGATATGCCGAATATACATCGTATGTAGCTAAGAAACTGGTTAGCAAAAAACAGGCCAGCGTTTATGGGTGCCAAGTTTTGAGAATGATGCTCCTAAAAACAAGAGGGTCCTAAGCAAAACTTAGAACCTGTAACCGCGAAATATATAGCGTTAGGAATCTGAGATAATGCTTACCACTCCCATGCAATAGCACGCAATTTCAGTTGATATTTCTAAACAGTCGATAAAACATTTTTTTAACTGCTTAACGTCTCTTAACAGCGAGGTATTTAGAGACGGGAAAGGATGGGGGGCAAGGAATGGGAGGGAATTCGGCCATGGCCTTTTGAAGTAAGTATCCCGGCATTCGCCTGGAGTGATTTGGGAAAACCCAAATCTCGATGCCCGGACGGGGATTCGAACCGCCGTCCTCCAGAATGCGACTCGATGAAAACAAATATCTCAAATAGTTTATAATACCACGTCGAATATTTCAGATCACTCGCGCGAAGAATCAGCATTCGATAGAGGAAACCTAAATTTTTCTAATTTTCTGAAATCGAAAAGAAGGATGATAATAATGGGTTGTGTGAAACCTATACCCAGACACCGCAATATAGCGTTTGAAAAAACTACCGCCTTTCCAATTTCATCTAGATAAATAATGGGTTGCGTTAATCAACATGACTCAAAGAAGACGTCTCGAAACATTATTATTTTATTCACTGAATGCAAATGGAACATACCGCTATGATTTATCAGTCGTACTAATAAGCGACATAACTTTTCGAAGAAATTATTCATTAATATCGGATGCATCAAACAGAAATCGTAACATAAAAATATTATTGGACCTCATGTCTGGTAAAATTTTGAATGAAACCAGAGAGAAAAAGACGGAAGGCTGTATAAAACTGTCAGAACACTAATGATATACAAAAAATAGGAGTCAAGATGTGTGATACAAATTTAAACCATAATTCAGGGAAAAGATTCAAATACCGAAACCGGTTGAACTGTGAGTATAACGTCCATTGTACCACCAACTAACGGGTAATACACGCTCACATTTCGTCTGGCCATTCAAATGTCACTGGATTCATTCTGATAGAAATTATAAACATATTTTTACAATGCATATATTTCATCGATTTTTGCGTTCTTCGTTATAACTGAAAGCATTGATTTTTTTTTTTTACTTATGGATTTACGCCTAGTCGACCGCTAAGGGGGATGGGACTGGGGACAAGGAACGGGAAGGAATTCGGCCATGACCTTTTTGAAGGAAGCATCCAGGCATTCGCCTGGAGTGATTTGGGGAAACCATGTAAAACCTAAATCTCGATGCTCGGACGGGGTTAGAACCCGCGACCTCCCGAATGCGAGGCCAGAACGTTAACAGTTCACCCACCACGCTCGGTGAAAGCATTAAAGATTTTAATCTACGTAAGAAACTTTTAAGAGATGTAATAACGTACTCTAAATAACAAAGTGCCTCCGAATTTTTTTTTAATAGGCTGAATATCACTATTAAGAAACGAGCGTGGCAGGTAAGTGGTAACGCTTGGTACTCACATTCCGGAGGACGCGGGTTTGAATCCGCATCCGGCCATCCAGATAACGGTTTTCCAATGTTTCCCGAAATAACTCCAGGCCAATGACTGAATTGTTCCCTCAAATAGCCATGACCGAATTTCTTCTCGTTCCTTGCCCCCTATTCTCTGACGGTTCTATTGGTATCGTCGTCGACGAGGTGTAAAGCCAAAAAGAAAACACTTGCTATGCAGTTCATACCCGTCGACACAATAATAACTATTAATTTCATGAAATGATACAATTTTATCTGTATTTGCTTAAAACTGATTAATTAATTCGAAAATGCTGTGCACTCGAAGCGAATTTTTTCCCATGCGTCAACTGCCTTTGGTAGAAATATTTACTCGCAGAATGACTTTGCTCAAGTCAAAACTTTGGTCCGACACTTGAACGCTGGCAAATTTGTTTGTGGGAATACCGTACAACACAGTCAATAAACGATATGATATAGGAGGCTAGTAAAGAGAGTGCTGGGAATAGCTTGCGGAAGGTATTGATGGCCAAATTGACTTCGGGAATAAGGGCGTGAGAGAGCTTTCATTCGTAAGATAGTCAGGGTCTGGAATAAACTGTAGCGATAGGTGCGCAAACAAAACTGTAATTTAATTCAAACTAAAAGTTTATCTCAATGCGAAATTGGCACGAGAACATAATTCTGCAACGAAATTAATAGAAGAAATAATAAATTAATTATTCTAACAGTTTCTGTAGCACACAGGTGTCGAAACTGGTTAAGAAAAACTGTGAATGAGTCAAAAATGGACTTTGGCATCAGGAAATGAGGCAGTATTTATATTTAACCTAGTATTCAGCATACAGATGCAAAATATAGATTTCAGAAAGAGGAAAGGTTTTAAATAAAGACTACAAAACTAAAATGTAATAATGTTGTAATTCCTATTAATGCAAGATTTACTTCGTGTCAGCGGGAGAAAATTATGTCCAACTAATACTGTTTTCGAACGAAGCTGTTAAGTTTTGTCCATAACATTAAAAAAGGAAGATTTGTTTTCATACATTGAAGATAACATGTAACAAACCTATAAGAAATCAGAACATTATGACGTCTACGGTTTTGTTCACCACATGGTTTGAAACATTATTCACTCACCCTTTTAACTGAATTACCTGAAACATGAAACTGTTTACACGAGAAATATGCTGACACCGAAAGAACTAGAAACATTTGGAGTAGATGATGCGCCTGCTGATCTTAGATTGCTTCGCTCGAGCCATTTTTCTAATTGTTTGTTTGCAGGCACATTAATAGTTGACCTTTGAAGCTTTCTCTGTTAATCTACTGCAGCAAGCTACGTTGGCTCTCGGCAAAAAACGCGTGATTAAAATATGAATGCGTCCCCTTTCCCCGCAGCTTATATGTCAAATTGAAATCAGTTGCGGTTCCTTTCACGAGAATGCCGGGGTGGTACTGCAGATGTACACTAACATTGTTTTATATCGTCACATTACATTTTGGAGTTATTTCAGCTCATCTGCTACTGAAGTGACGCTTAACAATGGGAGACAGAGCAGCTGCTTACAAAGAAGCATAACAGACCGTAAAAATAACCGACTGTTCGCTAGACCGGACAGTTGTGAATGCTATTAGCAACATTATAGCCAACCAACATGGACATCGGAATAATAGATCGTGTGAACACAGCTGGTCCGGTTTTCATATTACGCGATGAAGCAGGATTACAAGTAACGTATTTTTTTTTTTGTTGGATCTTCAGGAAGCTTTGACCACTATAACACACGACCATATGAATGTATGAATGAATAAGTGATTTACTACTAGTCTATCGGTCACAGTGTATCGTCTTACAAGGTTATCATCTGATATTCTAGATATTACACCAGGCCGGTCCTTGATAAGAACGATTCTTTGAAGTATTTTAACGTAACAGTACAGGAATTTTGAAGAATTGTAAGGCATATACAAAGGAGATAGTGTATAAAACCTTCTTGCATCCTCATATTGAGCACTGTTGTATTGTCTCGGATCCGTATCGCAAAGGAGAAAGTGCAGGGAAGAGCCCTTGATGTAGCGCTTAGGAAATTGTAACAGAGGTTCATCTTGACGCAATTTCAGATTGAATTGATTGGTAAACATTCACAATCCCCGGGAAACACTTGTCCCACCAATGAATTTGGGTCGCAAGGGATGGGATCAGGAAAATAAGGTGCCATCTGATGCCTAAATGTATTCTTCCCTCATGCCTTGAGGGATTGCAATACGCAGGGATTGAATAGTTTTCTTGCAAGGAATGTTGTAGAGTATTAAGTTGTATCCCTGTTTGGTTTGTGAATGAATTTCACTTAGTACATTTACTGTGGTCAAGATCGTGCACTTTACTTCTACGATAATTCGAAAAGACGTGTAACTGAATATGATGCAGTGTTTCGTAATATGTGACTTTAATTTCCCAAATTATTGACAGATCATACTGATACTATCTTTTAGATACCAATTGCAAAATGCAGCTTTCTTGCACTTCTGTATTACCCGACAGATTAGTTTTCTTAGCTATCAGTAGATACTGAATTCTGACTATCAAATAAGTTGCAGTGTACCACATTACTTTCTGGCCAGAAATTTAACTAACATATCACATTTCCTGTATTCAAAGTTTTAACTGGGAATACATTTTCAAAATCAGTTTGTTACGTAATTTTATCATGAATCTAATTAAATGGGCGACAAAATTCACTATTTTATTTCCACAGATTGATCAAGAAAGGAAGAAAATTGCGAGCCAAACCGAACAGATTGATGATATCGTGTATTGTTGTAACTTTGCTATGCGATGCGGGATGCCAAATTAGATGAGTTAGTTACAATGGACTGTCTGCGGTATAAGTTTGTGGGTATCTCGCATATCTTTTCACATTCGCTGATCAAACTAAAAATAACATAGGGATGTTTTGTGTCAATAATCTTTGTTCTTATAAATGTTATTTGTCTCATACTCGTTGTTTTGATATTGCAGGGATTCTTTGTTTTGTTGACATCGACAACAGATACTCGTATGTTGCTGGTTATGACTGTCAATTTTATAATTTTACTTTACACGTAACGCCAGTATATTGTTGTAACTTTATTTCAGTATCACTAATTTAGTATCCATGAAAGAATATGTTGAGATCTTGACTCATTACCATCACAGACAAAGAAAACGAGTTGAAAACTCTTTTCAGCCATAATTCTCTATGCAAATAAACCTTGGAGCGTGGTCTACACGTCAGTACAGCAATTAAATCTTCATTTGTAACAGTGATGGTAAGTTTATTTTGGATATCTGCAGAGGGGAGCATTTTGTCTTGCATCGTAATGAAATTTATTTAGCGCTACTGGTAGCTGGGACCCCATCATTATACAAACCCTGTATTCATTCTGCTAACCTCTATTAAAGCTCGACCCATGTATTTAAATTTTTTACCTGTACGGGCAAAGCAGGGGTGAACAAGGTTACTCGAAAAACTTTAAATCGCTGTGGCGAAGGCACAATATATATTGGAAATAACGTTAAGATACCAAAAATTTGCTTTCCCATTTCTGTCCATTCTAATTTAATTTCTTTCTTAAACAATTCCTTAAACACTGCAACGCTGTTGAGTTTTCTGTGAAACAATGGAACAGAATTCACACTTCGACCAATTATGTTTTATGTTTAACACATATGCTTATCAGTGTTTCTACGACCATATTTGTTACTGGGAAACTTTATCAGTTAGCATCCGCTTTTCCTCAAATTTCTAAAGTAAAAGTTCAGAATGGTGATACAACAAAAATAATGAAATACCCAACCTGTTTGAATGTTTCGTAACACGTTAATTGTTTAACTTAGAGTTTCGTGTGGATCGCAGTTTGCTGTCACAAAACTGTTACGAAACAGATCCTGGCCTTGTCTTTAGAGTGAGTAAAAGCGTGGGCAGATTCTTCAGACCGACCAGAGAGCCGACACTTTCAAGCACACGCCAGGTACCACTTTAACGTGAGTGCAAAGGAACTCTGGATGTGGCACTAGGATTCTAAGTGGTATCAACTACAAATTTGATAAATACTTTTGAGAAAGAATGAAATGGGTAGATGTGTAAGCTAAGACGTGTTACCTTATTATAATATCTTTCCTCTATACCATTTCGTTCCTCAAATATTATGTTCAAATTGTTAGCCCGGTAGACAAAGATGGCGCTGAATTTCTAGTCGACAGTGTAAAGTGGATTCGTAGCAATTTTTCGTTAACAGAACCAAAATTTTTTGTGGAGTCAAACACCAATAACAAAAGTGGAGTAACGAGAACAGAGGAAAACAATTTTTGCAATTTTTTTGTTTCGCATGCCGCAGCATTATCGTCGGAAGAGTTAACTAAACAAATTTTGTGCAGTGGCATTGTTAGCATGCAGGCAAGGAATTTGATTAGAATGTGAGAGTTTTACGAGTGACACGAAATTCGCTGCTTGATTCTCAATACAGATCTCTGATTTTTTTTTTTAAACCCTTATAGAAAGTGAAACCAGTGTCGAATATAACTAATACAACGCAAATGCAATTGAAAAGTATGAATCAGAATGTCCAGTTATTAAAAATTATGACAGGAAAGTTCTATTTCAAAAAAAAAAATCTAACTGACATAATTGGTGCTTATCGGAGTTCCACAACCAAATTTTTTTTATCGTAATTTATCACGTTCTCCGGTTTTTCTCAACTTCCTAAGCAAAGTTAAAAGGTAAGAGCAGTGAGAAAAACGAGAAGAGAAAACGCGAATGATTTAATATACAGTTATTAACCACGCCGCAAACTGTTATAAAGACACAAATAAAAAAAATTATTCGTTCTTATATTTGCGATTGAAACCCAAAATTATGGCGCACAACATGAAACAATTAATAATTATTTAAATGTGGGTGTTTTCGGGAAAGTATTTTCATTTAAATAATCGGTGCTTACCGGGGTTCAACAATGTATATATATATTTGCTAGCATACTTGATCATAATGATCGGTTTTTGTCAAATTCCTAAGCAAAGTTAAAAGTTAAACTACACCACAAACTGACGTAAGGCCAAAATAAATATTTTATTCTGTTCTATATTTGTGAATGGAATCCGGAATTACCGACCACAACATAGATCACCTAACAATTATAATAATAAGATCGTTTCCAGGAAAGATGTTTAAATCCAACAATCAGTGCTTATTGGTTCGTCCACTACCGTATTTACTTTACGACAAGCACCGATTTTTTTTTTTTTTTTTTTTTAATTCCTAAGCGAACCGAAAATGTCAGAATAGTGAGACAAATGGGAAGAGAAAACAAGAATGATTTAATGTACAGACTGACTTAAAAAATCGGTTATATATTTGCGAATGGAGTTGTTTTTGGTACTTACGCGGCTGCGCGAACGCGAGCACTTGCTCCGTGCGCGCGTGGAAGTCGTCGTCTTCTGACGGCACGGGGCCGGGCCGAGGCAGCCGCGGTGCCGCGGGCTCGTCCGACTGCATGTCCGGGGAGGGCGCGTGGTACATGTCCAGGAGCGAGTGGATCTTGTTGGGGATGCGAGGTCGTGGCCGCCCAGTCATATTGGGCGGGTGTTTCATGCCCAGCTTCGACAGGATCTGCGCCTTGATGTTGTCGAGGCTGATGTTACGCAGTTCTTCTCGTAGCAGGCAGGAGGCGCACGGCGGCGCCGTTGCGGCCGGCGCGGCGCCCTCTTCCGACGCCGGCGTCGCCGTCGCCGTATTGTCCTGCGCTAGCGAGCAACCGAAGAGTAGCATTAGAGCCACCACCGCTGCCATCTCACAACCCGCACGGAAAGCGAACAAGACGGCGAATTTAGCGTGTGTACGTGTGTAATTGTGTGTGTGTTTGTGATGTGTGCCGGAGGATAGAAGGCTGGGGAGAGAGGGGTAAAGGGAGCCGGTCAGAAATTTTGGAGTGTTGGTTGTGAGGGGATTGGAGGCCGAACGGACCGGTTAGCTCTCCCCGGACTTGTGATCTATCCGAGATCCCTAACAGCTGACCTCTTTATATACGGGCAGCCGGCCTTTTTTTTCCAGTCGCGGGTTTTGATACGAGAGCTTGTCGCGCGCGTGTGAAGGGGGGCGTGGCCTGCGCGCCACGTAGCGGGGAGGGGGGGGGGGCGCCATACTGCCAAGGTCGGCACGCGCTCATGCGCACGGACGGACGCTACTTCCGGCCATCCACAGTGCGCATAACTATTGTTTAACAACACAAAAAAATAAACCAGTCTCCTCCCACCGGCCGCCATTGGGTGGCTACGTTTTGTTCTCGGCCGAGCCAGCGAGTACGAAACCGTCAGTGGCACAACGCCCGCGTACGCGTTCGCAACAATCGGGTCGGCCGAGTCATTACTTCCTAAAACTAATACAATTTGTGCAAGCTGCAGCGGCGAGTTCCGCCACCACCTACCAGAGGCCACTACCGCCTTTACACACGCGGCTGTCGCAAAACATGGCGGCGCACGGGGCATCGTAGTTGCGGCTAAACTTCCACAATAACGTTCTCGGACAAAATTTCGTGCTGCCGATAATATACCACCGATCTTTGGAACCATATTTCATTGCGAGAAATCTCTTTTACGTACAACAGTTTTAGTATTAATGTAAAATCGTTTTATTTCCGGTAAATTAATCCCAGCAACGTACTTGAAAAATATAACTGTTAAATTTTTAATAAAAGAATCAAAGTAACCACACAACAATACAGGAAAAACTTTTACGTTTGTTAGTATTCTTACAAAACTTGCTGTTACATTTTGTTAACATTGCGCGTTATAAAAAAATATTCAGACAAAATTTATAGAGATGACAATATAAAAAAAGAATTATAATAATTAATTCGTTTATTCAACTGTATAAACAATTAATTATATCGCAATTACGAAACGGCCCACAATATCCAGTTATTAATTCCTCTGTTTCATATATGGAAAAGATTTAACGTTCTGTTTAAACAATAATGAAAAGAAAGAGGAATAAAATCTAAACTGCAATCAGTAGAAAGCTATCTGGGTGGTTCTTAACAGATATCCCTTGTACTGCAATTCGTACACAATGGAAATATTTCAGGTTTTACCAACATTTCTACCCTCCTTTATTTTTATAGGTGAGCAGTGCAGTATTGAAGTTCAGTGGAAGTTTTGCATATTTACTTGTTTCAAGAAAATTTGTTTACTTATAGTCCAAGATTAGCTGTTGAGAAGACTATACTGAAGAGCGTCTCAACACAAGGTAAAAGTAGTATACATGTGCTTTATACATAAGCCATAATATGCCACCTACGATTTCGTGAAAAAATGTGATCACCCAGTAGAAAATTGGTGCGTAATATTACAACATAAGTTCCTTATCGAAAATATAATAACCGCATGTATCTATATAGTTAGTATCTTAACAGGGAATACGATGAAATTCTGTCACAGTCATTGTAGCTAACTGATTGAGCTGTCTACGTCAAAGTTTTTGGTTATTCCTGACGAAACAATCTGATTCATATAGACATTAGACCCTGCAAATACCTTAATAATTTCTTCAAACGTTTTTGTTGTTTTACAATCGTATTCAACTTTGTCATGCCGGTTGTTCAACCAGACGTCAAACGTAGAGTGAGGGCGGTTTCATTATCAACAACAATAATTGTTAACAGACTCAGAATCGTAAAACGGCGGCGTTTGTGTCAAAAACTTAGCCTCATAAAGATTTAAACCAACTCAAAACAACAATAAATTCTGGAGACCACAGTTACATTTTAAAAATTTAGTTTCATGGTTTAAAGTTATTTTTTTGTAGGTCTGTTTCGTCATGATTTAGATGTATTTTCTACCAACAAATTAGTTTTTGTAATATAAACAGAAATACGAATTTAATCTCTCCATGTCTGCTCTATAGCGATACCTCATCAAAAACCACTCTGTCTCCTCATGTGTAAATTGGCTGTTTTGGTCTTTTTCACGTTTTTATGTTTCGGAACACTGAACAGCAGAAAGACATAGTAATTTCAAGTAACTGGAATTACCATTTTCTGAAAGGCCTAAAAATAATAACTGTTGTATATTTCCATACTCATCCACACCAAAAATTTTCGGTATAGATCCTAACCAAATCCAAAACAATATGGAAGTAAATTTTAAAAGCTATACAAAACTTGAATGTTCGAACAGACAGAAAGACATTACACAAAAATTGAATTACAACTAAGTCTATGGTTTGTCTGAATACTTTTTTTTTTTTTTTGCCTGAAGATTAAAGCTCGTATTGTTCAGCGAAGAATGGGTGATGCAGTTGATAACAATGCTTTCTGTTCATATAAAAATAATTAACCAATCTTTCTGCTTGAGCAATAATTTTATTTGTTCTCAGACAAAGCTTCACACTCTCATTTTCAGTTCCTCACGAAACTGTAAAAATCGTCAATCAGTATAACGATAACTAAGGCCGGATGCTAAAAAACATTTCTGGTTACAAATATGTCTACAATCTTGGCTGGCAATATCCATTATTTATTTAATGGTAAATATAAATATTTCTCCACCAGTTCATATTTTATTACTAAAGCATACGGTCTCTGTAAAAAACTGTTTAACAATTTTATTGACATACCGCAAAATCGTACTTTATGTTTCTGATCCTTCCTCTATAAAAATTATCTTTCCATTCCCACAAATTGACGGCATTTGCGCTACTTCCTACTTATCGTTAAGGAATGATTCAGTATGGGAGTCATTCACTTGTTGACTACACCCCATTCAATTTCTCTGTAAACAAAACTATGAAATTTTAGACACAGATTTTTACAATGGATTTTTATATAAAAATAGAAACTGGTGTTTCTTTTTTTTCCATCAGCAAAATGGCTTTAAAAATATGGTTCATTCAGTTCAGAATACCTTACGAAATTACTTCTAAAAACAGAATACATTTTAGCTGTTTTAAATGTATTATTGTTGCTAGTAATACATAGCTGCTCTGGAGTTAAACAATAATAACAGCTTTTAAACAGGTAACACATAGTGACTCGATACTATTTGTAAATATCGAAACAAATCTGTGTTTGTAGTGACATATCGTGACTGCAGAGGACTTTTTTATTTTATTTTTTATTTATGGCTTTACGCCTCGTCGACGGCTAAGGTAATTAGAGGCGGGATAGGACTGGGGACGAGGAACGGGAAGGAATTCGGCCATGGCCTTTTTGAAGAATGCATCCCGGCATTCGCCTGGAGTGTTTTGAGGAAACCATGGAAAACCCAAATCTGGATGCCCGGACGGGGATTCGAACCCGCGTCTTCCCGAATGTGAGGCCAGAACGTTAACCGTTCACCCACACGTGCAGAGGACATTAAGCATACTGCATCAGAAGCAAACACTGTTTAGTCTTTACGGCTAGTAGACGAATTGGAAAAGGAACGGCAAGGAATTAAACCATTTAGGTAAACCATGGAACCTTCCATCTCCAGAACGTAAGGTTCAAGGCATGGCCACAAGGTACAAAGACAGTTCGATTTCATTTAAAGATGGTCTCGATAGACATTACTGAAAATAATCAGCGGTAAAATTAGGAACTTTGCTCCATTTCCAGAGATAAGTAAACGAAGGTTGTAACAGAACGGAGTATCGGAAAGTGTTTTCTTCTTTCCTTTGTTAATCTATAAATGCAACCAGTACTTAAAATATGCAAAATAACCAACATTTTTCACAGTCTGTTTATTGACAGAACACCTAGAGCACTTAAGTAAATGATAAATGCGCGTCTACTTTAGTTGCCTTAGTTATTTGTGACACTTCGCTTTTATGTTTACCGCGGTATAAAGATGGTTGTAATTTCTTTGTGCATAGGATGCTGTTTACTCCTTACATCTATAGATTTCTAATAATTCCTTTTATCAACAGCCCTCGATTGAACGACAATTTCTCCCTTCCCAGTAAACTTAATTATGATTGTAGTACATTACATCTTCATTGCTTCATCCATTTTTTCTTCCTTCAGTTTAGATGACTTGGGAAACCTATAACACATATCTGTTTTATTATTTTCGTAGGTGTTTTCTCTTCAGTATGTATACCTTAATTTAAATGTACTTCTCACAAATTACACAACCTATACATTTAATCATAAATTTCTTGTTCTAAATCATCGATTTTGTGTTTTTACTGAATTTCGTTTCGTTCATATTTTATGGAAATGGTACAGTCAACTTAAGTAAATTGATCACTTTCTGAAATTACAATTTCGTATTTAGTTTGAATTTTTACTTCCTCTCATCATGACGAGCCAATTCGATCACGAAATGATTCGGCTGCTTAGAGTCATGATTCGAGACTGAACTCAAGGTAGAACGGTGTTTGACTGTACTCCATCAACTCCATTGGTCTGGTGGTCTCCAGCGATCTCTCCCTCTATAAACATACATACCTTTAACTCGAATCTTTCCCTGCTATAACTAGGAAAAAATTGAATATATTACAATACAATTTAATCCAGAGAAAATGAAAAAGAAATTGTCCCCGAACACCGAAACTTCCTATATTGTACACAGACTATATGCTTCTAGATGTTTTAACATGAAAAAATAAAAGCCCTAGATTTGTCTGAAACAGGGTCAGCTATAAAGGAAAAAAACCCAGTAAAACTGGAAGTATCGTTATGCATCATATATAACTGCGGAAGACAACCTTTCTGTTCTGGGAACCCATTCCAAATACATACGTAATAAGACTTTGTATCTTTGTAAATCAAGCCACCTCTTGTCAATTTTGTTTCTCAGAGCAGTTTGTCATTGCCATCATTTTTTGTTGTTCTTTTTTGCTACTTTGTGTTCTGACTATCAGCTTTTCGCTTTCCTAGTGTCCTAATGTTCGGTATACATATTGTCTGATTCTTTGTACTCATATAGCTGTTTCGTTTTCTGTTATCTTAATATACGAAAACATTTCTTTCCTCCATCCAACTTCCTATTATGCAATATTGCAATCTTAATTTTACAAACTGAATAAGATTACGCAGTTAAGTTTTGAATGTCAGGAGTGTACTCTATCAAAACCTATCCGGCGAGTTCTACGAATATAATGTTTTTTTTTTTTAATTATTTAGTTTTTTTCCCAAATACGTAAGAATTCCTAACGATGATGGCAACTTGCAAATTGTAAACATTTAGTAACATTTGTAACATTTAGTTGGAATCAGAAGTAGCAGCATCGTGACACCGTTTTGGTCTTTTTGGTTGTTCTAAAACCTTAAATTCAAGCACTCGGCAGAATGGATAATTCAGATAACTAGAGGAAATGAAGTATTTTCACTTGAAAGCTGAAGAAAATGTGGAGGAAGTTTCTGTAGTTTCGTTTAATACTAGAGGTGTCAAACTGAGTGCAGTGGATTACTTGCTGGCAGACTACACATGGTGTAATTCATTCGACAACCCTTCTCTCCTTAGCTTAATAACTAGTTAGTATCCCCTGTGGTTGGCTTTCATTGGGTGCGTCGCATCACAGAAGGAACATCTGACGGAATACACGGTGAACAGACCGTGAAGTTGATACTTATAATCCATGCTATATGTTACCTGTTTGCGATTATTAATCGACATTGTAACTGTAAACTCGAGTTTAAAACTGAGTTCACAGAATAAAAATGAAATAAAGAATTTGTAATTTTGAAATAAGTTTCATTTTCAAACTATTTCCACGCGTTCCATAAAGTTTCCAAGGGATGTTCCATCTCCATTATCTGTATTTTAACCGCCATAAGATTTGCAAATACTCCACACAGACGCCACTGCCTGGAGATATAACCGGTTACACATTTCCACAGTTTACAATCTGAGCTCCTTAATGTCAATGATTGCTTCCGAAAAGGCTAATATTATAATCTTTCAAAAATCTAAAGCATGCTTACGTCAATTCGTTGTAGTGTTTTGAAATTACTGTGAACACAAATCTCATCTACTTTTATAAAGCAGTGCTGAGAGATAGTAGTATGATTGCGATTTTAATTCGCTGTTTCAAAGCTGTTCACGCACTTTAGACACGTAAAATTCTTCCTGTAAAATACATCCCAGATTTTATTTTCAGATACCTGTAACTTTCGGCGATTTCGTCCGTAGCGTGTATACAATGGTTTCTGATGTGGCTCTTACTGTATGTGGTTGAGTATCCAGCTCATTTTTTAATTGTTGGTAGTTCAGTATTAAGGGGCACATCTTCAGAATTCGTAGATTCACATGCCGGTCCGACCAGAAACTTTTAAGAGCAGCTAATGTGACGTTCACTTCTGTTAGGACTTGCTTTGCGTATTTCACGTACTCCGTACAATCCATGTTAAACTATAGGTTCAACCTTGAAAGATGCAAAAGCGCTTACTTTAAAACTGTTCTGGGTCATAAGATCTCACGAATTTACGTTATTCTATTGTTGAAAATGAAGGGGAAGAGTGCATATAAACTTTTACGAACTTAACACGTAACTGATTTTCACTAAACATTTTTTTCCTGCTAATTTATTACTTCGTAATATCAACTAGCGGTGAAGCTTATCTCCCCGTTGCTATTTCCCTGAAAATCTACTTTAGCATGGCAATAAATGTTTAGTTGAAAATCATTCACTGGTTGAGTTAATTCGTTTAGCACCTCCTTTGATAATACCTTCCAGTCCTTGACTACAAATGAAAACTGTCCCATTCCTTATACCTGAAATCAAGATCTTGTTTACGATAGTTCCCATATTACTCCCTTTTTCTTTATCCAGTATCAATCCAGGCCTTGTCGCCTATATACGCCTTATACACATCCAGCATTCACTTCAACAGCCTCCAAACTTCCAACGATTTCCAACCCTACTGTCACATCATATCATATTCAGGCAAGGGTTTGTCTTTCAGCTCCTTCACTTCCATGCTACATTCCGTCATCACCCGCTCCAATAGATCCAGGACTTAGAAAACGCTCCTTAAAATTTCCACAATGTGCTCTGCCCAACTGAGTTTACTATCAAATGGTATACCAAAATATTTACATTTTGTGCCTTCAAGGGATGTAAGGGCAATTTACCTCTCAATGTATGGTCATACAAAACTATTTTTCTCATTTTGTACTGCTAATAAGCTGGATATTTTTGGCATTTGTCTTAATTCCATATTTATCTACCTAATTAGATTTCCATGCAAATCCTTCTACAATATAGAAATTATTTCATAGAATTTTTCACGTCTTTTGTATGCAATGACAGATGACCCAAGATACGATTTTTTTTTTTTATTTGATTCGTATCGTCTTGGTTCAGAAAATTGACATGTAATATTATTCTGGAACGAGAGCGTCCGTAGATGGGCTAAAATTCCAAGAGGTAGGCAACAATTTAAACAGTCGTGTAGACGTGGATGCCGCACAATCCGACGTATGTTTGTAGTTGTTAGTTCCGCTTGACACATCAACAGATATTTTGTAATGTTAGCACAGGTGTCGCAATAACGAATGTCAAGTTTCAACTGTATGAAGTAGTTTTCTTTATACGGTTTCTTAAAGGTTATTTATTTTCTTTACCTCCTTGAAATAGAAGAACTGCAATATCTTGCATCTTAAAATTCTTTGTTTTGGAAGGTTTTTCACAAATGGGAGTTGATACAAAGCCATTGAAGGTTTATAGGGAATATGTTAGTGCATTTTTTACTGCAAAAATATCGCCGCCTGAATTTAAGGTGGTCTTACATCATTTGAAGATTATCCACATGAAGGCTGACGAAAAACTGCAACTACAGACGAAAAGTGGAGAAGGTTCACAATACGTAAGATCGGTTATTATGGGTCTATGACACAGTTAAGGCAGTAGGAGTATCAAAAAAAAATGTTTGGCAGATTTCACATCATGAATTAAATATACAAGGTAGATGTCGCACTTCTTAAAGATTGAAGAAAAAGAAATGTGAAAACTAATTCCTGAAAAATTTTTGGACCGTTTTAAAAATGACCGTGCCAATCTTCATTACTTTAAATGAGACATAGATTAACCCCTGCAACATTTGTGGCCACTTCATAGAGGACATAACTAGTATTCTCTGGTATGCAGAAAACAGTGAATTTTATTAATTTCTTTTTAAAGCTTATAACAACAGTCGCATACTGTGAAAGTATTCACAATAAAATGGATGAACAACATTCGTCGACAAGAACCTGGATTCCATAAGAGAAAAATAATCTTTCATCAGGACACTGCAGCGGCACACGAAGGTGCTTTGGCAACGAGAAAGTAGAAGATCTGAAGTACTGAATCTATTCACGAAATTTGGCCCCATTTCCTCCTATCCCCGAATTTGAATAAAGCATTTTGATTCAAATGAAGAAGTGATAACGCCTGTAGATGGGTACTTCTCATACCTTCGAGAATCGCACTACAAGGATGAATGGACAAACGCTGAAGAAAGTGCTTTTGACTAAATGATGACTATGTAGAAAAGTAGACGCCTTTTGGAACTTAAACACACTCTTTAACTGAAAGACCGAGAAATTTTCATCTTGCCGTCGTGTCTCTTCATCGCTAGAGCGGTTCACACTTATTTAACTTCATATTCCAGTTATTAATCAACACTAACACAAAATGAAAATATGGATACTTGGATGTCAACCTGAAGTAACGATCAGGTCGTCCTCACCAGTTTATTTCATTTTTTCAAATAAATTCTGTTCTCCCATTTTGACTCGTCGTTGTGCTACCATGATGGTGTCCAGGGCAAGTGTGTTCATACTTGGTGGAAGAAATTTTAACGATTCGGAACATAGTCAGCACATTCATAGTCACCAGATTGCGTTCCAAAGTTCCCAAATTTCTGTGAAGGTGAATCTTCCGTTGGATGAGGACGTCAAATTTGGACCCTAATTGTATATTTCGAAAGAGATGTCTTTGATACACCGCCGTATGGATTTCACCGTTTCTTTCCTTTCATATTATACACAAAACAATCAACGCGCTGCACTTAACAGTAGTGCCTAGGGCTTAACACCATACCATCAATATTTCAACAACATTATTTACCCCTGAATGGACTATTTTTTCATTAAATAAAGAGAAACTCATAAAAAGTACAGCGTTGGCAGTATCCTTTAGGTTGACTCATTGAATACAAATATCGATTAGCACCTGTTTTGTGTAAAGTGTACTTTTTCACCTTTGGGTATTGGATCGGATGATTTAATTCAGAACAAATAGTTTTTTGTTTTTTTTAAAAAAAAAAGTGATTTAAGTTATAATGTGCTGCTCAACATGTCGTAATATTCACAGAAAAAGTTAAAAATGTTCAAAAATTGTAACTGAAAATTAACAGGCTGAAGGCCAGTTTGCGTTTTGCCAAGCTACCTGAACCAAATAAGATAAGAAACTTTGGAAAATAGTTTTTTAATTCTTCGGGTTATTAATTGATGTTTATTTTTTTCAGTCTGAGAAGAAATTCTGTGATAATGCTTCGTATAACTTTGAACTTGTGTAAAAAAATTCCCTTATAAGTGTGAATTTACTGTGTAAAGAATAAAATTTTATTTGACCTTTTTAAAGTTTTATTTGAAGTGGTTATTATTATTTAAAAAATCGATTAGTTTTTCGCTTATTCAAAAGAACAATTTTGAATTGAGTTAAGGACAGTAGAAAACTTCATCCGTTGTATCCAAATTTAAGATGTAATTATTTGTGTAGTAAAATTAATGTTAACATTAAATAGGTAAAGCAAGTCCTAGCAAAAAACATAAAGGAAGGGAGAAAAGCAATTAGGTGTCCTCAAGAAAAAGTCATAAAATAACAAGCCAACAAACGTGGTGCGAAAAACAGAATACGTTTCAAGAATAAAAGTGCGTCAAATTACACGGATAAAAAATAAGGGGAAAGAAAAGGAGCTGTGAACCTGAATAACCTGCGTGAAATAATTCAGCCAAATTCACTAGCTAAATAGTCAAACGTAGCAAGCATAAACGAACTGGTATACCTCTTGACAAAATAAAAAATTATAATAAGAAATATTTATCTATTAACGCAAAACTGAGAGACCATATTAACCAAAGTCTCTGTGCAGTACAATATCTTATGACGAATACTGAAAGAATAAAGTAAAAAGGAAAATTATTAAGAAAATTCCAGGGACCCAAGCAGATGAATGGAAAACTGGAAATGAAGAGTAACAAAGAAATATATTAAAAAGAAAACAAGAAAATAACTGATGCAATGAAAAAAACAAACGATGGTAGTTGCAAACGGTCATCTGAAAAGAATAGAAAAGATTAACACGAAGAATATTTGATAGCTTTGATATAAATCTCAAAATACAAATCATATGGTTTTAAAAAATAGTAAAGAATACAAGTGAACCGAAAGTGAAGGTGGGAATTGTTAAAGATGGAAATGATTTCAGAGAGAATATAAACGAAACAAGGTAAAAAAAAAGAGGACAAGAAATAAATGGACAGAAGGAAGGAAAGAACAATTAAATAATAACGAGAATCAACTGGAAATAATAAAAATAAACAAATCATGAAAACATTGTTCTCCTTCGTCCATAATGATCAAAACCGAAAAAACAGGTTTAAACCTCACTTACGCAATGCTCATTGTTCCTTATTAATTTCACCGTATAATTAAAGCGGCGCTATAAAATCCCTTTCGCTGTCAGGTAAGATTTATAACAGTGGAAGGGTATTTTTTTTTTCTTCAGAATTGGCATTGTTTTCGGAGATGTGGGAATGGAGTTAGCTTTCCCTCCTGAGAAATAATTTCTCTCGTTCCGCCAGCAAAATTTCAGATTTCACAGCTGTTACAACTTCATCGCAATTAAATAGTCAATATGGTTCCAAGGATTTGAAGAAAGTGATGGTCCTGTTCTTTACATTAAGCTTTGCTTTTGCTAATGAAACTTGTTCTGAGGATCAATGTAGATTAGATTGCATTTTTCGCTTTGACTGTATTTCGGGAATATGGAAACCAACAATATTAACAAGTTAGTTACATAGTATGGCAACAGTTCCAACAATTTATAGTTTAATAAATAAATGCATAACATCCCACGTTAATTATAATGTACGAATGCATTTTACAGGAAGTCTGGTTGATTACTGTCTTTTTTCAATATGTGCGCTTTTTTTTTCTAAATGTCATATTCTACATCAGTGATTGTGAATTACTGTGTAACAGCAACATTCCTAATACAGACCTGTTAGTCCTTTTCAATTATCATATTTTAAGAAAAACCATCCTTCATTTTGCAGACAGATTTTTGCAGGTAACGTTTTATTTCTTTTGAATAAAGAAGGCGATAAGTATATTGTACATTAATTTTTGCGGATGTTATATTTAGTTCTACAGCTATGTATGTTAGCGATGAGACAAGAGTTCAGGATTATCTGCAAGGGTATAGAGTATATGTATTGTGCTAGTATCGTAAATATAGCACAATATTATCAAAGTTGTGCACTATGTTCTCGGGCTATACTGACAAATAATTTGTAAAGAAAGTTCTTTTTACTGATATACTTTCTGTTTTTGTGAAGAATTTCTCCAGTTTGCGATGTCTTATGTGAGTAGGGAATGAAAATGTGTAAAATATACCAACTTTCTTGTTTCCATATAAGTTGTTCGCACATTTATTGTCAATTAAAAGGTTTCAGAACTACGTTTACTTTTTAAAAACAATTGCTGAATGTGTTGGTTCCAGTTAAAGTCGTTACTTGAGTATCCATCGAGGAATATCTGCAATTTAAAGTTTTTAATGTTATTTGTAGTTACAAACTTCATAAATTTGCATTGTATTCTATTTTCTAGATACGATATAAGACAAAATCATGCCCTTCAACGAAGATCTTAGTGATCAACTCATATGAAAGCCATTACATGATCAGAGAAGATTAAAAAATCTACCGCTGTATACGTTTTTATTAAATTTATTTCGTTGTACTTGTAGACTTTTCATTCGCGACGTGGCACAAAACATTACATTTTATGTTAACATTTTGTAGAAGCCACTGAGAGTAATCCCACTATATGTCTCAACCAATAGTTTTGGATCCAGGCTGCACAGTACAAAGCAGGGTACAATATGGGTGGTATTCAGTGTTTTACGATCTCCTTTTGAGCAATGTCATCGGAAATGTCCCTTAAAACAAGATTCGTTTGAACTTATTGCTCGCTTGGAAGACAGAGAAAATTTTTACTCCAAGGTAGGAAAAACATTTGTCGGGGATCACATATGAAACGATCTATCATTTGACGCGGATTATGTTGCAGGGGAGGAGTTTCAAAGGATTAAAAGGAATATTCAAACTGAAGAAATAAGGTTGTTAGAAGTTAATCTGAATACCTGCAGTGGTAGCAAATAAATTAATTACCAAGTTGGTTTTAAATAAAATGTGGGCCTAAGAAATATTGTTTAAGAAATAGCTCTTTCTTACAGAAGTATGTGTAACTTTTTTCAAATGAGCTGAAATATTTCGTTTGTTGCCGAGTAGTAAATAAGTCTCCATTAATCTACGCCGGCAAAGTCTCGAGCAAAAGTAAGTCCATAATATATAGTAAAATTGTCGAAAATTAGTGTCTGTACAATTATTTCAAAAAATTAATTAAAAAGAAATTGCACATAATGATATATTATGTCACGAAGTAAATTACAGAATACTTTTTATCTAGAATAATAACATAATTCCCGATGACAAAGGAGCCAAAACTAAAAAATGTGAAATCTTTGTCCGTGTGTGCATACCTCACGCAAAAACTGATGAACTGATTTTAGTGACACCACACATAGCGACAACTTATATAATCACTTAATATATAGGATATGTTTCCCTATTAGTATTATATTTATTAACTTTTATAAGTGTCATATCTTTTCGGCCAGTAAAACAAACATCAATAAACCAAACATATCAGTTAATAAACGGCATTGGAGCTATATGAGACCTGCATCAGTGCTTCCTTACTGTTGTCATATGACATATACAAACCCAAACGGTGGTACAAATACAAAGTGCCTTTAGGTTTATTAATGGAGACCGGGTGAAGAAAAAGCAAACCCAGAGGGGCTTTCACTTCGCCGAAAATAGAAGCCCGAAATGCTTGGGTTAGGAACAAAGTAACCTTTAATAATGCTACAAAAATCATAGTATAATCCGTTCCAAAATGAAAGCTGAAACCGCAGAACAGAAATTTTCTTGTTAATACGAGTCTATTTATTCCATTCACAACTTTCATTAATTACAATATCAAACTGCAGCTTGTTTTGGTTCAATCATCACCGTGATAGATGAATGTCTTAGAATAATACTGTTTAGAATGAAGGTTTAAAAAGGAAGCTAAATACGTAATAAACCCAGAACTTCAAAGTTTATGGGAAGATTCTGACAGGCAAAAGTAAATCTTCCATACAGATCAGATTTGTCTCTAATGCAACTTTATCTAAATATTTATGTGAAATAAGCAGCGCATGTTTATAAAGACAATCCGAACGTAAATAACTGGATGTGTCTTCTGGTTTTTAGAGCCCAGAAGGTAATCGGCAAGGGCATTTCAGGAGGTGATTTGGGCTAATCGTAGAAATCCAAAATCAGGATGACAGATTCGGATATCGAACTTGCGTGCTCCCGAGTGCTAGGCCCCAGGATAACTAGATTTGGAATGATTTGTTGGTGCTGGGTGCTATGGCACTGCAAGAGTTTTTAGGCGTTTCTACTCTAATAATGCCCTTTCGCAAACAAACAAATCGCAGTCTAGTAGTTTCATACTTAATAACTTATGCTGTGAGTATTTTTAAATGTTAAGCGGAATAGAAACCGTCCAGATAAACCACAGGTTTTAAGGCCCGGGCACACAGAACGCGACAAGCGTAAGCAGCAAGTGGTCGTTCTCTCGTCGCGGCGACACAGGACGCGACAACTCCATAGCGACAAACGCCAGTATAGTGAGACCCTCGCTCGCGAAGAGATCTGTACTTCTCTATTTCTTTCTTAATAAGTTTAGTTTTCTTGGGCTAGAAAATTCTTAAAACATGTCAAGTGATGAGGAGACTCTACTTATTTTGTTCGCACTAAAAATGGTCTGGGTTCCTGACATCAATAAGAAGAGATCTGGGTTTTCCATGGTTTTCCCAGATCACTCCAGGCGAATGCTGGGATGGTTCCTCACAATCGCCCATCGGCGCCTCCTGCCATATCCCTTACAACCCTTCCAAACCCTTTTCGATAGGTGCAATGCATCCTCCGCCACACACTTTTAGTGAATCGCGGAGTAATAATAATAATAATAAAGAGAGAATGCCTTGGTGAATACCACCACCTATGCCGGGGACTGGTATCACAAGAAGATAGATTTTATACATATAATGCTTCGAGAAAATACACAATCTGTTAAAATCAACTATATCGAATTGCACCACGAACTGGAGAAAAGTAATTGGTACAATAGAAAGATTAGCATTTGTATGTTCTGTTAATTTAATATATATTCTTAAAAACAAAACAAAAACGACACTGCCAAAACCAGGGCCGGAGCTAGGGGGGGTTAAGCGAGGCAAAAGTATCCCGGGGCCTGTGCCCCCGAAAGGAGCCCCTCTGCCAGGGTGTCTAACTAAATAGAAATAAAACTTTAAAATTCGTTCTTAAAAAGGTGTAATTTGATTTTTTTTTTACCTTAAAATTTAAAAGTTTAATATAAATAATTTTGTTGGGGGTGGGGGGGAGGAGGGGGGCTCAGAATCCTTACCCGGGGCCCGAAAACCTTAGCACCCTGGCCAAAGCCCCTGACCTCTAAGTGATTTTCAATCTTATCACTTCCCAGCTCTTCCCCCCTTGGAGGCAGCTGTGTCATTTGCATGGAGGTCAATATAAAGAAATACCCCTAAAACCAGGAGTTTCATCACAAAGTGAAATATTCACAATAAAAAATACAATTTATTATTGACAATGTATTTCACAATCAAAAGATAGGCTCAGATACAAGTATTATTTATTTTAAATAATTACAGTGTAAACAAACAAACATAAAGTGAGAAACTAAGAAGGAAAAATACAATTCTGAATGCGGAAAATTATTTTTTTTATGAGCTGGAAATCTTTTCATATGCATCTCTTAGTACACCTGAAGTAGTGGCCGTCGGATGCGGTGGAAATCAATTTTTCTTCATCGGCCATGTCGCTCTGTTGCGCGACAGTTCTGTAATTTTGTACAACTGTGTCGCTCGTCGCCGCGACAAAGACTGCGGCCCGGCGACGGATCGCTTTGTGTGTGACCGTCCCGATTCAAAACTGTGAATTACAACAATAGCACGTGTCGTTGTCGCTTGTCGCGTTCTGTGTGCCCGGGCCTTTACGGTTATAAATAAGTTTTCTTGAAAGAATGTCTATTTTCTCTCAAGCGTATACCGTTTGGTGTGAAGGTTTGCAACATTGTCTTCTATTACAGATATTGAAAATATAGTGCTTTTTGCAGATCCTGTGGCAAAGAATACTGAAGACACAACAAATCATACTGACCGTTCAGTTCAAATAAACTTATAATAAACCACCTGTTGGTCCCAACTTCGTTCGCATGAACTGCTGGTGTGCAGTCTCCCTCTTAAATCTACATCGTTCACGGCACTTATGGCTCACTGCACGCTAATTCTTTTTGCATAAAGGGAGTAGGCAGCAAACTTCATTCTTCCGAATAACACGATGCCTCTCATACGCTGAAATCAGATAAACATTTCAAATGCGAGAAATAACTTACTTTTTAAATAGAAATTAATTTATGGAAACTTTTTCTAAAATTCTTTAAATTCTTGACGTCACATTAAAATAAAACAAGCTTATTCTTATACTAGTACCACGTACTGTTTATTAATCGAACTCTAATCCAAATCCCACCAACAATTTTTACGTGACTTTTATTTTAAAGTCTCTATTTTTCGACTGTTCATCAGAATGAAAGATATCCCATTTTACCTGCGGAACACCCCAAAAAAATGAAACATACTGTAACAGCCCTCAAGCCAAAAATTAAATGGAATGGTATTTTATGAAGCACTTATAGTAAGCTAGAGTTTGGGTGAATATGATCTTGTATGTTTGTTTCTCAATTAACTGTAAATCAGTGTAAATAGGCTTAGTTTTTTGTAAAGAAATTATTTAGAGGCCATTTAATGTGTTTAAGGACAGAATTATGCAAGAGAATTGCTTAAATGTTCGTAATTCCAAGTATTAATGCAAGTTACGATGTCTAAAGATCAATTTACTACAGTTTAAAATGATTTCTGTGAATAATTTTGTGTTTAAGTATCTTTAATTTCCATTTCTGACCATTTTGTATTGATTGTAAATGATTATGTATTAATTCTGATTGTTTCTAATATGTTTCAATTGTTTAAGTATTGTTAATGTCCGTGAAATATCTGTCGGAAGCTTTTGAAGTGTTCTAGAAATTTCGATGTAGTTTATATAAAGCAAACATCCGAGACAGAAAAACAGTTTTCACCGACTCAATTTACGACGGCCAAGAACTGTATCGTCTGTGGAACAAGTGTTGTATACAATCGCTGGATTGTATGTATGCATGTAAACAGTATCGTTGACGTCGTGTTTATGAAAATAAAAGCAAGTTTAAACTTAACTGTATCGTGGACTAGTCATTTATCATATTAATTAAACCACGAACAATCTAATAATACTCTATTTTACCCACAGCACCACAAACTGTACATTAATCAAAACCACATCGAACTCAGACCAATAATTTTTGCGTGAATCACGTCGAATGAAGCGTATCATAAATTTCCCAGCTTTATAACGTCACATTAAAATGAAACATGCTTTATTTTACCCGTGGGACTACGGACTGTATCTCTATCAAAACACTTTTTGCGTCAATCGCGTTTATGGAAAAATTGTCTTAATATTATCAGCTTTACAATGTCACATCAATATGAAACATATCCTATTTTATACGTGGTACCACGGACTGTACATTAATGGAAAATCCATCGAAATGCTACCATTAGCTCCTGCGTGAAACTCGTTAAACTAAAGAATTATTTAAAATTCATCAGTTTTACGATTTCACATCAAAATTAAAAACACAATTTTACCCGTGGCTCTGTATTAATTGAACCCCCATTAAGATCCGACCAGTAGTTTTTGCATCATTCCTGTTCAGCAAAAAGTTGTTACCAATTTGTTATATTTCTCAGCTTTTCAACATATGCCGTGGGTTAATGGCCTATACAATAAACGAAGCCCAGTGAGAATCCGACCAGTACTTTTTACGTGAATTGCGTCCAACTAAAATATTATTAAATATTCCACATCAAAATGAAAGATATCCTATTTTACCTGCGAGACCTCGGACAATTCACTAGAGGAAATCCCATCAAACATCGACTCCTAGTTTTAACGTTAGTCGCGTTCAACGAAAAATTATTTTAAACTAGCTTCGCACGCGCCGATCTTGGCTTGTGTAGAAATGCGGGTGGGCTGATTCTTTGTACACCCATCCGAAGTTGATTCTAACCATTTTAAATTTGAATTAGCTGCTTTCACAAAATGTCCTCTTTGCATTTTGCACTCTCCTTTTTCTGGAAAGTTGCAAAAAATCAAATTAAAAATTCCGAAATATGAAACACTGTGCAACCGCGAAATGTTACCAGAATTGCAAAAATGACACAAAAATGATCGGTAATTGGATCATATCAACCTTAACCGTAACTCAAAACTGAAGTAGTTAGTTTGAAATGTAGGGGGGAACCAGAAGAAAAAAAATTCGCCAGAGCCACAAGGAAATACACACTGGACATGTACAATAGGTGTTTTGATTTTGGGAGGAGCTTCCATCGCGATATACGTCCCCACTAACATGGTACTCATTAAAACAGCTTATTAATTACTAACAATAATTGAATTCTTCATGCCTTATGTTATTGCAAGAACATTCTGGTTCAGGCTGCATTTCAACATAACCACAACTTATACTGATATTGCCGTTACAAAATCAACCGATGACACCCTTGAACATATTAAATGTTTCACTATATACAACTTGGGTACTGACAACATTGTCTATTTCAGGATTCCAAGTACGAATAGCATAAATTATAACAATTAACTTCATAACACACCCTCATTTTGAACAGCAACCCCAGGGCTAAAACAGGTGCAATAATAAATCCACTGTATCCCAATGTTACATTAGCGGTTTTGGATAGGTAGAAATGCGGCCTGGATTTCACAATCAAATTGCAGCGAGAATAAAACCGTTTAGTATGCATATTAAGCACTAAGTTACTTATCGTAAATATCACAATTCTTTTATTCTTATTGAAGATTTAATATATTATATAGTTGTTTGAGTAACGAATTCCTAAAAGCAAGTAACTATAACCAAAGGCAAATACAATATAAACGATTCGAAGATTAGTATATTCATCTTTCGTCGAACTCTTAAACGCTTAATTTTTACAGTAAATTAAATATTAGAAATGATCATTACGTTTGAGTCAGGTATTCCGTTTATTTACTGCATTCAGAAAACTGGAAAACTAAATATTCAAACTCAAAATACTAAACAGAACCATAAGTCAGTTTTCGTCATATTTATGCGAAAGAAGTGCGCGTTTGAAACACATAGTGATCCGT
The DNA here is from genome assembly GCA_031002005.1 of Vandiemenella viatica. NCBI lineage: Eukaryota > Metazoa > Arthropoda > Insecta > Orthoptera > Morabidae > Vandiemenella > Vandiemenella viatica. Next base: position 258,134,843 of record CM061921.1, read on the forward strand.
GGTCCGTGATCCTCCTTTTTAAAGGTTTTTAGTTACTTGCTCCTTCCCTCGATACATATAAATCATTAGCAGATTTTAATTTGGACCAATAGCTCTAAAAATTTTAAAACCTCATCCAAATCACTGCGGTAGTTTTTGCGCAGTTCCCGTTCAAATAATGAGATTTGCGTAGCTTGCTTACAGATTTGTAATATTATAGAAGATTACTCAGCTTTTCTATGTTACATCATAGTGAAATATATCATATTTTACCCGCGAGACTACAGACTGTATTTTAATCTAAACTCCAAATAAATCGAACCACTAATTTTTGAGAAAGTCGAATTTATCGAAAAATTTGTATTAATTTTTAAAAATATTTAATTTTTTTGACATCACATCAGAATGAAACCTACCATATTCTAACCGAAGGAACCATGGCTGTGCATCAATCGAAACCCCGTCAAAATCGATAAGAAGTTGATTTGCTTGAATCCCTTTCGTTTCAACATTCGGAATACAGACATAAATTTAAGTGCCTTTTTTTTTCCTCTATAAGTTATTAATAGTGCCTTCCCCCAACTTAAAAGTATCTTAAATGTACAGCCTTTTCTCAGTTACAGTTTTATAATATGTATTCATGAAGAAAATACAATTAATGCAATCGGGAACAATTATAAAACACACTGCTGATATGGAATATGAACAAAACATCTTATTTTTAAAATAAGATTCTTTAATTTACTGGATGTTTACATAGCTGGCATCATAAACAGAACCAACGCTTTCAACAACTCCGTAGAAGCCCATTTCTGCAATCTTGTCATTAGAAAAGTAGCTAGAATTCCTGACATAGAGATAACTTATTGTTGTATTTTACATATTTCCCTTCGCTACTCAATTATGGCATCTTCTTGCCGGAAACTTTACACAAGTGTTAAAGGGTTTTTAAGTCACGCAAAGGTTCCCTGAGAATTGCTTGATGAGTAATCCCCAGCTCCTTGCGGAGGTCTGTTTATAAATCTAGGTAAACTATGCATTTCAGCACAGTATATACAGTCACTATTTTTCCTAGCAGAAATTTTTTGACACTTCAGTTTTAAAATCCATAGTCATAATACAAGGAATACGTATGTTACACATGAAGACACCAAGCCATTGTCAACTAACTGAGGAGGAATAAGAAAGGAATAAGCATCTTCTTATTTCAATTCCCAGCCTCAAAGAAACCTATTATTACTTAGCCAAAACTGAAACTTTTCTGCTTCAGAATCCATTTTCCAGTCTTAAAGAGCTCTATTCTCATAGTTTTAGTAACTAAAGAAGACTGATCTGGTGCATGATTACTTAACAGAGTGGTGATTGTTTTTTGTTGGAAACCATTTACAATTGTAGCAATTAATAAGAGATTTTGTAATTTAATTCAAATATAGTAATTTACATGGGACGCCGTGTGTTTACTGAAAGCAATGGAAACTGTATGTTTCTTTTGGCAATCTATGTAACTAACTTGTAATTGGTAGCTGGTAACATCTCCAAGACTGTTCTCATATGCTATCAAATCGACTGTATGTAATTTAATATAACACAATCTAACACTACTAGTGTTTGCCTAGTATACTACCGTTAACTAATCTTCAAAGTTCATTAAACCAAGAGCACTTTTCTTCTCTGAGTCGGCCTCACTTCATCTAATTTTGTACCTGAACTCATTGCTTGAAGGGCGTACTTGATTGTGAATGTTTCTTGTTCATTATCTACATAGAACATTTTTTTTTATTAAATTCAATTTAAGCTACCAGTTTCGACATAATATTGAAACAGTGTCGAAACACCGATGGCAGAAGAAATTCTCACCATACCGTTCTTTGTCAGGAAATTAGAAGAGGTGGCAGCGAACAATTCTTGATCACCGGATCGACTTCGAAAGTATCTATGCTGTTCGAATGGAATGAGGGTGTAGGACTATTGATAGTAGTTGATTTGTCGAATGCAGAAGTTGAATCCGGCACGAGGTATCACCCTCTCCGTTCATTCAACCTCAAGTATAAATCACTACACCTAACGCACATCACCTACGCGTTTATAGTGACTCTAGAAACACGGAGGAACGTAATTGGCGACCCTTTCTATTTACCATAAGAATAGGTATGACTGCAGTTGGGGTCTTGGTATTATCCTTAGTACATGACATGTCAGACAGTGAATAACCGAAGGTTAGACTACCCTTACTAGAAACTCAAGTGGTGTAATGACAACTGATGAAAGAACATTTTAGTTTCAGGTCAATGTTCTCCTGGCTTTGTTGGTTAAGGCACCTGAGTGCGGAGCGAGAGGTCCCCGGTTCGAAGCCCAGACTCAACTGGAATTTTTTATGGTCCTTAGAACTGAACTTAGCCTCTGGCAAAGCTTTGTTTTGTTGCTGCGACGTACGCTGCAAGAGAGGCAGACTCCTCTTGCCAGGGAGCCGGTGAGCTTTGTCAAACATCAGCATATTACTATTACACAAGATTGATCCAGTTTTGATGTTTAATTTCGTGTGAAAAGCGTTGTTATTAATGACACTTGTTTGGGTTTGGCTTATATTCTTATCCCATTATTTGTTATAATTCCGTTCAGAAATTTCTGAACATTCTAGCTCGTGTCTGTAGAAAGTATACTAACTTCTTCGCCATTACTATTTATTCTTTAAGGATTTTAGTTTCTTCTTCTTCATAAAAATAAAGATAGAATAAGCACGAGATGTGTAGCGGACGGTTCTTCAGACTTTTCGATTATTTTTATATGTAGACTACAAAGGTAATATTTTGATGGAAATCTTTAGGCCTTTTTTTGTATCACTTTCAAAAATCCTTCGATCAGTTTTTTTTCAGAGATTTTTTTCAATCCTGATGAAAACTTATCTTTTACTTCTGCTTTTTCTTTAGTTTTTTTATTATTTTTTTATTTTTATTTATTTATTTATTTTTATTTATTTTTTTGCTGTCATCAGTCTTTAGACTGGTTTGATGCGATCCTCCATCCCTTCCTATCTTGTACTAACCTCTTCATCTCTACATATCCCTTACAACCCACGTCCTCAATTATCTGCTTCATATATTCTATCCTCTGTCTTCCTCTGCAGTTCTTACCAACTGTTCCCTCCACCAGCATGTCTCAAAATATGACTTGCCAACCTGTCTCTTCTTTCTGTAATCTTCTTCCACAACCTTCTTTCCTCGCCCACCATTTCCAAAACTCGTTCATATCGTACTTTGTCTGTCCACTTAATTTTCAGCATTCTTCTGTTGCACTACATTTCAAATGCTTCAATTTTCTTTCTTTCCGGTATTTCTAAAGTGCATGTTTCGCCACGATGAAGTGCTGTGCTCCAGATGTAGTTCTTTCTAATTCCTAGATCAATATTTGAAACTAAAAGATTTCTCTTTTTGATGCAGGCTCTTTTTGCTAGTGCTATTATGCTTTTAACATCATTCCTGCTTCGGCCATCAGTTGTAATTTTGCTTCCCAAGTAGCAGAATTCACTTACTTCTTCTATTGCATCCGATCCTATTTTTATATATAATCTATATATTAATATCATTTCGGATACATTTCATCACTTTTGTCTTGCTTTGATTTATATTCAATCCAAAATCTTCCTTCAGTATTTTGTTCATGATACTCAGTAACTTCTCAATATCCTCAGCTCGTGCTGCTAACAAGACAATGTCATCAGCAAATCGTAGCAAACTGATTTTTTCTCCCTGAACACTTATGCCACATGAAAATTTTTCTTTTATTTCTTTTATTGCTTCTACTACATACAAATTGAATATTAACGGGGATAGACTACAACCTTGTCTCACACCCTTTTTAACTGATGCATGTCTCACATGGCTTTCTACTTTTATTATTGCTACTTGATTTTTATATAATTTATATTCTATCTCGATATTTTAGACCTGATTTCTTTAAAATTTTGAACATCTTGTCCCAGCTAACATTTCGTAAAATCTGGCCGTAAGTTCAGATTGTTCATATTCGCCGCTGAGCTTGGTGAGTGAACCACAACCCTTCGGCCTGGTATCCAAATCACTTTCCCGCCATCGAGAACAAAAAGGCTTAAAGCCCAAAAAAATTCTTATTACTCGACACGTGATACAGTAACTTCTTGTGCTCCACCCATCTGTCTCATCACCACCGCTACTTGATACTACATCTTTCCTTTTCCCGAAAATAGTGTCTGATCTTACTCTACATTAAATGATTTCTGTCTTTAATTTCCCCATTCAATTTTCAATCATCTTTTCTACGCTACGGTTTTATTTTGATTTATAAATTATCAACACCGCTGTTTTCTAGTTTGTCTAGTACATTATGTGTACTGCCTCATCTGATCCAGTATTACTTCAGCTTTAATATTACCTGCCTGAATCTTTCTTGCACTTTTTTACCTTAGTCTTTCATTTATGGTCTTCTGCTTCACTTGCTCATCGTTCAGCTGCCAACCACGGCCGCGAAGGGGCTAGCGTGTTGGCCGTGAGTCGCAAAAGAAGCCAGTTCGACCATTGCCTAGTGGGTGCGTAGTTTTAATTGATTTGTTCATCAAGTGTTGTTCATAATGATTCGTACAATAAGACTGATAATGAAGCAATGTAGAATCATATCTGTACATTATTCTTTAAAAAAAATGCTTTCTTACGTGTCTTTGTTCTGTTATACTTCCTTACACTCTTTCACTTTAATCAACGTGATCAGATCAAATGGACGCTACAGGGAGTGATATTCTTCTCTTTGTGCAACCATTACATAATATGTAGATGTTGCTTGAACTCTCCGGAGTTAGAGCGATTATTTTATCAGAAATCTGTTGCAGGGTGTGTGAAATTCATCAGTTAACTTTCATCAGTTTAACTTTAGAAAACATCTTTTCACATAAGTATGTTCTCCAGAATACATATATAGATCTCCGTGTATATGATTTTAGTTACCGAATTTGTCGTCAGAAAGATATTTATAGAACTGGATTATATCCATTTCTTTAACATCTTTAAATACCATTTTCAACTTATCATTTTATAGCAAGTCAATCACTTGCAATTGAAAGTCTGACGGAAATCAAACAGATTTTAAGATATTGATATATCTTTCAGACTTACATCAACATCCGAAAAGCGCTGCTGTAACTGTAAGTTCAGAAAATATATCTGGAGCAAATTTTTTAAAGAATGGATTCCGCTAATACTTGCTGTTTTTAACAGCATGGAAGATGGTTGGATTTTCTTAACGTAATTTGAGTTTCAAATAGTGCAAATTTACCAGTTAAAATATATTTTATTACTGAAATTTTTTATCTGCAATTTAGGATTAAATTCGTTACGGATTCTAACGATTTCCGTACCAGATTGATAGATTGTTCGTGGTTTAATTAATACGATAATTAAGTAGTCCACGATACGTTTCAATTTAAACTTGTTTATTTTCTTAAACACGTTGTCAAAGATACTGGTTACATGCATTCATACAATCCAGAGATAGCATACAACACTTCTTCCACAGACAATACAGTTCCCGGCCATCGCAAACTGAGTTGGTGAAAAACTACTACTGTCTTTCCGCTGATTGCTTTATATAAACAACATCGAAATTTCTAGAACACTTAAAAAGCTTCCAACAGATATTTCTCGAACATTAACAATACTTAAACAATTGAAACATATTAAAAACAATCAGAATTAATACATAATCATTTACAATCAATACAAAATGGTCAGAAATGGAAATTAAAGATACTTAAACACAAAATTATTCACAGAAACATTTTAAACTGTAGCAAATTGTTCTTTAGACATCGTAACTTGCATTAATACTTGGAATTACGAACATTTAAGCAATTCTCTTGCATAATTCTGCCCTTGAACATATTAAATGGCCTTTAAATAATTTCTTTTCATAAACCAATGTATATATACACTGATTTACAGGAAATTGAACAACAAACATACCAGATCATATTCAACCAAACTCTAGCTTACTACCAATGCTTTATAAAATACAATTCCATTTAATTTTAGGTTTGAGGGCTGTTACAAGATGCTTTTTTCCGTAGCTATTCATTATTCGATAGTAGTGGTTGCGGACAGTTTTTCTCATTTTTTAAAAAAATTAATATGTTCTCTGAGTTAGAAAAATATCAATAAAACTTTTACATTACTGAGCTATCAGATTGCTGTTTGGTAGAGTAGGTCAGGTTATTCGGCTTCGATCTCTAGTAAAAATGTATGAAACGCGTTGATTAAGTACAAGAGAGCGAATAAAGTTAACCGCTGACAAACTGAAGACTGGTGTTTCACACCAAGCACCTGTTAGTGAACAATACAATGAATCGTCAAAGGTTATGCACATTTAGCTTTTTCACAAGCACTAAAATATTCCAGTTAATCCTTTCCTCATTTCACACATTTTTTTAATCACCATCAGTTTTGACACACTTTAAGTGATTCCATTGTAAATTAAACTGGGTTACCGCATTCTCCATTTCTTTTGAAGAAATCTTCCCCTGTATCTGTTCCACGCTGTCTGTTGGTGGAAACTGATTCTTCTGTCACTTCAAAGTTGGTATTAATCCTTCGAATAAACAGTAGTGGTTGGGCAATATCAATAATGTTCACGCATCGTTGAACTAACAACTCAGAATAATATAGCACAATAATAATAATAAATATAGCTGTTATACCGGAGCCACAAATAATTACCAACTCGTATAATAAAATTGTAGCTGGGAGATAGTCTGTACATTTGAGATATTTTTAAAAACTTAGTTTGTAATACTATTATAAAGGAACTGAGAAGGAATATATTTTTTTTAATTTTTGCTTGTCTGTTTGCAAGTTGGGATGATATCTTCGTCTGCAGTTGTTCCATGCTGTCTATCTATAGAAACTGATACGCACAAAAATTCTGACAATATTTATTCAACCAGGGAATGAAAGATAAAAAAAACATTAACTTAAGTCCAGTGGTTCCCATAGAGTTTCTCCAGTGCCACTTCTAGAAAGGGCTCAACCACGCATACACCTTATAGCGGGAATTATAAATAAATAGATGCGTTCATGCACCATACAGCCACAGCATTTCAGTAATTCTCTTTCACACACGCAGTCTTAAAATATATTTTGGCGAAAGCAATGTTCGCGTATTTAAAAAAAAAAAAATAAAAAAAAAACAAGCTGGTACCCACGACTTCGTTCGTGTTTGTAAAGAATTTGGATTGACAGCTACCGACATCTAACCACCATAATGCTCGATGGGAGACTCGGTGCTATTACCAAACACAAACGCCAGTCATCTGCGCTATAAAGTTCAGGCAGCAAAGTAAAACATACGGACACACATGTCTTTGGTCGAAATACGAAAATATCCTTGGATCGACCAATTTCAACCACTATATCTCCCACATTCTCACAGTTACCGAAATTCTGCTAATTTACAATTCTGTCGACGGGTGACTCTGTGCTAATACCACACACAAACACCAGCGATCTACGCTAGAGAGTTTTGGCTGAAAAGTGGTACACCATGACACATACTTTTTTGGTAGAAATACGAAAGTGCTGCAGGTCGACCACTTTCAACCACCATATCTCCCACACCCCCATAGCTACCGACATCTAACCACTATAGTACACGATAGGAGACACGATACCACTACCATTCATAAACACCATTGGTCTATGCTATGTAGTTGTGGCAACAGAGTAACATATACGGAGACACATGTCTTTGGTCGAAATATGAAAATGTCCTGCATCGAGAACTTTTAACCATCATATCTCCCACATCCCCACAGCTATCGTCTTTCGGCCATCGTTGTGCACGACAGGAAACGCCATGCTACTTCGAAACACAAACACCAGTGATCTGTGCTAGGTAGTGGTGGCTAAAAAGTGAAATATGGGAAAACATACGTTTATATATATATATATATATATTATCTTAGAGATTACCTTAGGCAAGATATTACCGCGCGTACCCCTTGAAGCAACTTCTTTTACCCCTGGGATATCACTAATTGGGAACCACTGAACTAACCAAAATACTCCGCATGTGAAACCTCTGGTACAAAATTATACATAGTTTTACAAAGATTCTATACACTCTATATATACAGCTACTTCACAATGTACACAACAAATTATGCATATTGCAACACTCATCGTAGTCATTTATACACACACAAAAACAGTTGCACATACGGACTACGGAGGAAAGAAGCTGACCGCCGCACCTCTGACAAACTCTGTTTTGGCTCCTCTGCGGAAGAATCCAGCCATGGTTTGCAGACCAAACACACAAAACAAAAAAACAAAAGGGTGCTTCTGGTTTAATGCTGAAAGAACAAACGTTTATCCAGAGTTATTCATTCGTTTTTGTACACTCAAAAAATCTAAATAAAACTGATGAGCGCATAAGTGAATTAAAAGCTCTGTTCAATTTCAGTGGAAATGTACAAGATTAAACCATAATAACAATAAAAATACATTAGTGTTTGTGAAGATTGAAAAAAGTGTGAGTGGGGATAAAATTTAGTGTGAACAGAACACTGGTAACAGTCCATGAAAAACCGTTCCGTTAATATGGAGGAAGCAAAGTGAATTGCAGTGACCACAACCTAAACTCGTAGACGCTTTCGACCTAACCAAATAGTGTTCGGAATAAGGTTCATGGGCATCATTAGAAATATGAGAGTGGAGACTTTTGCAGGTATTGCTGCCATCTAGTCATCCAGGGCGTCCAGCGAGATGATGTCAAAGAAACACGACGTTTCAACAGCTGGAGAGACAGCATTATCAGCAACTGACAGAGCTTGAAAGGGACTTCATGGTGGGTCTCCGGCTGGTAGAATCGTGCAATATCCAGATTTGTGGGGCATACGGATATGACAGTGACTCATATAGTACTGAATGGGGATGTTAGGACAGGAAGGTTCTGGTCGAACACATCAGACCACCACAAGGGAGGATCGCCGTATTCTGCACCAAGCACATAGTAACCCCTGTCATCCGAGAACAAGTAATGGACACGCTGCAACATTCTGTGTAATCCTTGGTCGGAAATCAAAAGCAGCCGAACTACGGAATTACTGTCCCATGCTTAAGCTACAGTTAAACCACGACACAACCGCTGCGTATGGAGTGGTGCCATAACTGGAAGCATGGACTGCTGATGAATGGTAACGCATTGCATTCAGCGATGAATCGTGGTTCTGCACCACATCAGATGATCATCTTCGGCGAGTATGACGGTGACCTGGAGACAGGTCCCATTTTTACAATATTTTGGAGAGGCTCAGCGGTGTTACTCCTGGCATCATGGTGTGGGGAGCCATCAGTTATGATTTCAGGTCGCGGCTGATAGTGATTGAGGGAACTCTGATGGCACAACGGTGCGTCACGGACATCCTGCGGCCTCATGTGTTATTCCCATGCGGCAGTGTCGTGGTGCCACTTTTCAAAAGAACAATGCTCGCCCACACATGGCAGTGTCTCTATGAACTAACTAGGTGGCCAGCAAGATCACCAGATCTGCGCTAACGGAACATATACGATGTTAGCACGGATATCAACTCCGTACCAGTGCCAGTATCCAGGATATCAAGAACCAGTTACAATAGTTGTGGGCCAGCTTGACTCACCTTTCCCATCCAAATCAGTGTATGCATCCAGGCCAGAAGGGCCTCACGTTATATTGATAAGTGGCCTTATGCTGCAAACTTCTTTGTAAATTTCACTCTATTTTGTAATAACATCACATTTCTATTACATTTCATCACTTTCCATAGCTTATATTTAGTCGAAAATCTTCCTTCAGTATTTTGTTCATGACATTCAGTAACTTCTGAAGATCCTGTCTGTTCTGTTAACAGGCGAACACTTATGCCACATTTATATTTTTATTTCACTCCCTTCATTGTTTCTTCTACATACAGATTTAATATTAATGCCAATAGGCTACAACCTCATTTCCCACCCTTTTCAACTGATGCATGTATCTCATGATTTACTTTTATTATAGCAACTTGATTCTTATTTGAATTATATTCTTCTGTCGCGATACTTTAGATCTGATTTCCTTAAAATTTTGAAAATATTGATTTTATAAATCAGCAAATGCCTTAAAAGTATCTTTGTTTTTCTTGATCCGTCCTTCAAGTATTAATATTAAAGACAGAATAGCTTCTATTGTACCGTGGTTCTCCTAAACCTAAAATGATCTTCACCTACTACCTCTTCTATTATTTTTTCTAATCTTCTGTGTATTATCTTGGACAGTAATTTTTAAACACGTGATGTTTAACTTACAGAGCGATAATTTTCAAACTTGTCAACTTGTGCTTTCTGCGGAAGTCTGAAGATGATATTTTTATTAAAATCAGTTGGAATCTCTCCTGTTTCTTAACTGTTTTATATCAGTTTCAATAATCTTTGGATTCCTTCTTCTCTTACACATTTAAGATGCTCTGCAGGAATATCATCAATTTCAACCACCTTATTTGATTTTGAATCTTTTAAAGCTCTATCAAATTCCGTCCTTAAAACAGGATTTCCTAAGTCATCAATTTCGGCATCGCCTTCTTTCTCCAGTACACTGTTGTTCAAATCATCTTCATCCTACAGTTTCCATCAGACAGGTCTATCTTCTGAGCTTAAAAAGCGGTTTCCCATAAGCAGCTGAAATGTTGATACATTTTTTCTTCGCTTCTCCCAAATTTTATTTGATCCTCCTATAGGCCACGTCTAGTTTACATATGACCATTTCCTTTTATACTTCTTCGCACTCTTCTTTCAATTTTCTTTTATCTTCTCCTGTTAATTTGATTTATGCTCTGCCGCTGTTGCTTCTTTATTCTTTCGAATTTCAGCCTTCAGTTGATAACTGTTAGATTGTGTTCAGACTCTATGACAGCTCCTAGGTATACTTTATAATATAGAACTTCATTCCTGAAACTCTGTTTGGTTGTGATATAATCTAGCTGATATCAACCTGTAACTCTGGAACTTTCCAGGTGTATGATTCTTAAACAGTGTGTTCTTCACAGTGAGTTCCTGTTTATCGCAAAATTCTAACAACCTGCTTCCTCGTTTGTTTCTTTCTACAGTATTCCCTTCTTTTTTTTCACTATGGCATTCCAATCAGCCACATTTATGAGATTATTCTCCCACTTCTTTATTTAAAATAATACATCCATAGGATTCGAAACATGTTCTATACACTTGTAACCAAGCGTCTTCATAGTTGCACTAACGACGCATAACATAAATGTTGCATTTCAGTACTAGTAACTTGAAAAAAAAAATCAATTCAGAAAAACGTTTTTTCACAAAATGTTGCGTATCTAGTTATACGGGCGCAAAGAGGTGTTGGAGAGTGATCCTGCTTAAAACAATGAAAATCTGTTATTTTACGTTTGACACTCTTCTTGCGAATTGAAGCTTTACGCTCCTCATCAATGTCAGGTTCTCTCGGTATCCAACTTGTAAATGTAGTTGTTGCAACTATACAATAAAAACGGGTACTGCGGAATATCGGTAAAACCTGATCAAGTGTACATAACTATAATGTATGGGTGTAAACTCGGTTGAAATTTCTTCGTTAATATTTTGACTTCCTTCCAAGATACATAAATGAATTATGAATGACACATTTCATTTTTTTTCCTAATCTAGGAAACGTACTCAGGATATTGATGAAAGCTATTCGTTGGGTGCAGTAATATCTTTTACACCAAGATGTTATCAAATCTATGGCACGTGGACACAGGAAGTATAACGTAAATGTGGATTGTACCTGAGATAGAGCTTATAAATGCGACATTCATTCGACGTCGACAAGTTATTAATGTCTCTCTAGGATTGGGTTCTATTACAATAGACAAGAGTTTGTAAAATTATACAGAAATTGAAGTCTGATATATGAGCCTCATTCTTGTTGCAATCTGTATCTCAATAGTAGCACAATGTTGTATTCAAAAATTCCAAGCTTGAGACAAAGGAACACCATCTACTGCAATATGTTGTATCTGAATTGCAGATCGACACAGCAATTGCTAGGTTAATAATTTATTACCGTGTGCATCGACGCTGCAACGAGAGGAGGATGCATAATGTAGCAGCCCAGCCTGAACTGAATGGGCACTAAAGCAAATTAACGACTTTATGTGCAACCACACACAAGCCATGGCGCTCCGTCACCTGTCGAATTCAGGAAGTAACAAAACCGCATCCAAGCAGTGAGTGAGCCAGATTCAATGCTCTCAGAAACTACATTGTATTCAGATGACCAATAATTCTGTAAAGAATACAAAAAATCAGAACGTCTTGAATCATGCGATATATGTATAAAAAGAACAACCACGTATGTGATATTTCATGGTACCCGCATGCGGGAATTGACACTTCTTTTTGTTTTAATGATCCTAATCATAATTTTTACGCTTTGTTACTCTCTCTCTACGCTCTTGCATGCTTTCAGTTCTTATTCGTATACTTTTTATTTTTTTAACAAGTAAATCCACCTCGTTTTCTCATCGTTTCTTAGTTTTGTTATGAACTTGTTATCACATTGCTACATATACTCCAATTCACTTTAAATTAAGACATTATCCTCAGTGTCCAGTATCCACTAGTTTTTTTCAGCTATCCTAAAAATCGCCTTTATGTTTCGAAAATTAGAATATTTCTGACAATTATTTTTGACAAAAACTAGTATACTTTTATGACTAACGTTTAATTCATTAACGTCTGTCGAATTCAACGAATAAATTAGGGTATAGTCACCGAGTACTTCAAGCGCTACATATTTTGACGCCATCGTTTTTAGTGGAATCTAATTCTTAAAATAACTCACCATATTTAAATAAACGTTTACTGAATCACTAGTGATTTAAACAATGGCTATTCCACGAAGACTGAAGGCAACTACTACATTAAGGTACCAGCACCATAACTTACATACCCTATCCTTATTGACACCATCGTCTTCAGCTGACTGATATATATATATCAAAAAACCTTGTGTGTTAGGATAAAAGCTTGCTGAATGGCGATCGTTAAAATAACTAAGATGTGCCACCGAGCGTGGTGGTGTAACGGATAGCGTTCTGGCCTCGCATTCGGTAGGACGACGGTTCGAATCCCCGTCCGGGCATCCAGATTTGGGTTTTCCATGGTTTCCCAAATCACTCCAGGCAAATGCCGGGATGCTTACTTCAAAATACCATGGCCGAATTCCTTCCCATTCCTTGCCCTCCATCCTTTCCCGTCTCTAAAAACCTCGCTGTTAGAGAGACGTTAAGCAGATAAAAATAATAATAATAATAATAAGATGTGCCGAAAGCAACGACTAAATTACGGTATCTTCTTCTTCTTCCGCACCTTTTCGCAATATTTTGTAGTCGCTGCCTCTGTTGAGTTTTACTCATCATTGGCATGGTCAGATTTGGATGTTTGGTTTTTCGGCCGGAAAGTAAAATGATGCCATCTGTCTGTGAAACTTGTAACTATGTTCTGTGTGTGATAAGTGTATTTTTTGTTCCTGAAATGTATAGTTTATGAGGCGTAGATTAGAAACCGTCCCTGTATTCGCCTTAATGGCTGCCGAAAACCACCTAAAAACCGTAGCCATTGACTAGATTTGGGTATGATCACGACAATTTCACGCAATAAACCATTTGATGTTTTCGTTTTCAATGGAATGTTATTTCTCGCAAAAAGCGAGTGTCTCTTTTATAAACGTTGCTAAATGACCGACATGAATTGTAGATGAGAACGAGTTACTTACACCGTGTCAACACGGATTTCGGAAGAAGAGATCGTGTGAAACACAATTGGCCCTATTTTCCCATGACGTAATGAAAGTTATCGATGCAGGTTCGCAAATTGATGCAGTTTTCTTGGATTTTCAGAACGCTTTTGATTCTGTGCCACACAACCGACTTTTAGCGAAGATTCGAGCTTACGGTATTTCGGCTCAGATTTGCGAGTGGATACGTGATTTTCTAACTGGTCGACCACAGTATGTCGTTGTTGACGGGTATAAGCCTCTTCTAAGATAAATGTTACTTCGGGCGTTCCTCAAGGAAGTGTAATACGACCACTTCTTTTCTTAATATTTATAAGCGCTCTAGGTGATAACGTCAAATGCTGGTTGTGATTGTTTGCCGACGATGCAGATATCTATAGGGAAATAAGGTGCTCCGACGATTGCTTAGAAATTCAGCGCGATTTGGATGCTATTTTCGATTGGTGCCGTAAATGGCAGCTTACACTTAATTGAAAAAAGTGCAAGGCAATGCGGATGAGTAACAGAAAGAATCAGTTTGTTCACAAGTACAAAATAAACAATTCAACTGTTGACACGGTTGATTCCGTGAAGTATCTGGGGGTGATAGTACAAAACAATATGAAATGGGACATGCACATAACTTCCATCGTAGGCAAGGCTAATTCTAAATTACGATTCATAGGTCGTATTTTGAGGAATTCTAATGCTCATGCAAAGGAGATAGCGTATAAAACACTAGTTACTGTTGTGGAGTTTGGGATCCGTATCGCAAGGTTCTGGTTGACTCAGTGGAGAGGGTGCAGAGGAGAGCCGCTCGATTCGTGACTTGTTGTCACAGCCCTTATGAAAGCGTCACAGAATTGATACATAGATTGGGCTGGTATAGTTTGGAAGACAGACGACGTGCCTTGCGTTCGAATTTATTGGAGAATATGCGAAAAAATTTAAATTTGGAGTGCAATGAAATACTTCTTCCGCCAACCTATTTAGGTCGCAATGATCGGAGGGATAAGATTAGAGAAATAAGATGCCGTACAGATGCTTTTATGTATTCCTTCTTTCCTAGCACTATTCGGGATTGGAATGGGCGGGTTTAGGATTGGTGCTTAGCACCCTCTGCCACCCACAATGTTTGTGATTTGCAGAGTATGGATGTAGATTTAGATATAAACATTGAAATCAATAACGTTTACCAAAGGCAATCAACACCACCGTATTCAGTGAACTGTTTTTATTTTCTATAAGTAGAAGGTATTTAATTAAACATTTGTTGAATTACAAATGTATTAATCACTATTATATGACGACGGCAGCGACTATATTAAGATATAATCACCGACCATTTCAACCATCACACTATTTGGTGCCACTGTTTTCAGTAAACTATTATTTAATTCAGAAAGCGAGAATATTTTTATACGCGCTTGATGAGTGACCAGTGTTTAAGTTACTAGCGTATGACGAAGGTAACCACTAATATAAAGTTTGACCCCCGACAATTTCACGCACTTTTTGGTGCTGCTGTTTACAGTAGACTGTAATTAATTTCGAAATGAGAGTGTATTTGTATATACGTTTTCAGGGTGACAACCGTCTATTTCAAGCACTATATTTTTTGATGATACAGTTTTCAGGTGACTTATTTTTCTGAAGAACAAAGTACACATTTTATAAACGTTTATTGAATGACCAATCTTTAAATTACCAACGTTTGCCGGAGGAAATGATCAAACTATGGTTTACGCAATTCACTTTTGACGCATCCGTTTCCAGTGGGTTATTTGTTTTGGGGGTGGAGGCGAATAAACTGAATAGATATAAACGGAACCATTTTCTGAATGACCAATGTTTAAATAAACAATTTATACAGAAGGAAACGACTAAATTAGGATACAATTACCAATACATTTTACGCGCTACACTTTTTATACACACAGTTTTCAGTAAACTGCGTTAAAAAAAAAACAAAGGAGTATTTAAATGAACTTTTTCTTAATGACCATCGTATAAATAAGTTACGTATGTCGAAGTAATGTATATCTTTATTTTTTCCAAAAGCCGTGTATTTAAATAAAATTTTACTGGCTGACCAACCCATAAATCACTAACGATTAAGAATTAGTGGTGGATCCTACACTTCCACATACTAAAATTTTCGACGACGCCATTTTTAGTATCCCGTTATTTATTTCAAGCACAGTGTGGGTTTGTATACATGTTGCTTAGTGACCAACGTTTTAATCTCAAAAGATGCTAAAGACAAAGGCGGAATTAATCTATGATTACGGAGAAATAAACGCACTACTTTTTCTATATTAACGTTATAATATTTAATTAAAATTGCAATGGAGTGCACACTCTGGTGACAATTTCCCTACACACCCATCTTCCCCCTTTCCTGCACCCACGTACATTTGCCCTCTACAAATTTTAAATTAAAATTCTTTCAATGTTTTCGGCAAATTATTCATCAATTCTCTTGATAAATTATTCCAATCCGTATTTTCTAAATTTTTTCTGAATGATTAACGTTGAAATAACCAACGCATGTTCAAACAATAGAATAATTCAGGATGTGATCACTAAGACCACCTACACAAGAAGCTACTTAAAAAAAAAAAAAAAAAAATGTGACTAGAATTTGTGGCCGGTCACTCGGGAGTGTAATTCACTGGCTTGCCGTACACGGTTAGTGACGTATTAGTGCTTATTATCTGATAAGTTGCTTGCGTATAACCCTGCAGATTATTTTTCTGTTTAGCTTCAAATTTATGGATGTTCTTCATTATCTTTATTAATTGTATTCTTTGTTGTTCTCTATTATTCAGTGCTGAATGAACAAGCATTGAATGTAAATTTTTTGGAAGAGATTGAAAAACAGCTCGTGCTGTATAATTACATACTTACAAACTACTCGTAGAAGAACGGCACAGACAAAGAGTGGAGTGAAGTGGAAAAAAGTTGACAGGTAGGGCCTACGTAGTGTTTTTAACATATAGGCAATAGTAATAAAATATTATCTAATTATAGTATCATCTTATTCCCTACGTTTATTTTGCTGTCATCAGTCTCTCCATTAGTTTGTTGCAATCCTCCATCCCTTCCTATCATGTGCTAACCCCTTCATCACAACATACTCCTTACAACCTACATTTTCAATTATCCATTTCATATATTCTAATCTTTGTCGATCTCTACAGTTCTTTCCGTCGACTGTTTCCTCAACCAACAAATTAACAAATCCCGCATGTCTCAAAATGTAACCTACCATCCTGTATCTTCTTTCTTTAAGACTCTTCCACAAGCTTCTTTTCTTACCCAGCATTTCCAAAACACGTTCATTTCGTACCTTATCTGACCACTTAATTTTCAGCATCCTTCTGTAGTACCTACCACATTTCAAATGCTTCAATTTTCCTTTTTTCCTGGTATTCCTAAAGTCCATGCTTCGCTACCATAAAGTGCTGTGCTGCACAGATAGAGTTTTAAAAACTTATTTCTAAGTCTTATATTAATATTTGAAACTATTATATTTCACACACTTTTTCATGAAAGCTCTTTTAGCTAGTGCCATTACACTTTTAACATCATTCATGTATTCGGCCATCACTTGTAATTTTACTTCCGATGTAGCAAAATTCACTTACTTCTTCTATCGCATCCTACTTTTATATTGAATCAACTATTACAACTATCATTTCCACTGCATTTAATCACTTTTGTCTTACTTTGGTTTATATTTAGTCCCAAATCTTTTTTCAGTATTTTATTCATGACCTCCAGTAACTTCTGAATATCTTCAATCTGTTCTGCTAACAGGACAATGTCATCAGCAAATCGTTACACACTAATTTTTTCTCTTCGAACACTTATGAAAAATTCAAATTTTTCTTTTACTTCATTTATTATTTCCTCCTCATATAAATTCAATATTAATGGAGATAGACTACAATCCTTTCTCACACCCTTTTTAACTGATGCATGTCTCCCTACTTTTATTATAGTCACTTAATTCTTCTATCTCGATACTTTACACCTGACTTCTTTAAAATTTTGGACATCTTTTCCCACTTAACATTATCAAAAGCATTTTCTAAATCATCAAATGCAATAAAAGTGTCTTTGTTTTTCGTCCTAGTATTAATCTTAAAGTCAAAATTACTTCTTTTGTACAGCAGCTTTTCATAAACCCAAACTGATATTCACCTAGTATCTCTTCTACTATCCTCTCCATTCTTCTGAATACTATCCTAGTGAATGATTTTGAAGCACATGATGTTAGAATAATGTTGCCCTAATTCTCTCATTTGTTGGCTTGTGCTTTCTTCGAAAGTCCGAAGATAGTACTTTTATTAAAATCAGTTGAAACCTCTCCTGTTTCATAACTGTTTGATATAAATTTGAATAATATTTGGATTCCTTCTTCTCTTAGATATTTCAGAAGTTCTGCAGGAATATCAACATTCCAACTGCCTTATTTGGTTTCAGATCGCTCAAAGCTCTGTCAAATTTTGTTCTTAAAACAGGATCTCCTAAGTCAGTAATGTCGACATGGTTTTTTTCCAGTTCACTGTTGTTTAAGTTATCCCCATCATACAGTTTCTATATGTATTCCCATTGGTTCGCTCTGCCTTCATAGTTTAAAAGTGGTTTCCCGTTAGTAGCTTTAATATTTATACATCATTTCTTTATATCTCCAAAATCTTGTTTGATCTCCTTATATGCCACATCTACTTTACCTAAGACCATTTCCTTTTCTACTTTTTCTCCCTTTTCTTGCAGCCACTTTGCTTTTGCTTTTTTGTATTTCCCGTTTATTTTATTTCTAAAATATCTGTTATGATCTCTTCCTGCTTTCTGCTTCATCCTTCTTGTGCCTTCTCCTCTGATCCATCAACTTCAAAAAGTTTCTGTGATCCAAGAATTTCGGGCAGCTTGTTTCCTAAAGCCTAATGTTTCTTCAGCAGCTTTGATTATTTCTCTCTTCAGTGCTTTCCATTCGTAATTATTTGAACCCCTTTCAGAGATATTTTTTAGACCCACGTCTACCCATTCAGCAAATTTTTCTCTCTTGTTATAGATTGTTTCAGTTTGTTTACTCGTAGTCTGTTCTGCTTGTATTGCTTCTTTATTCTCTTCAGTTTCAGCATGCACTTCATAATTATGAGATTGCGTTGAGTGTCTGTCGGCTCCTCGGTGTGCTTTACAGTCTAGAACTTGATTCCTAAATCTTTGTTTGACAATGATATAATCTAGCAGATGTTTACCTGTATCCCCCTGACCTTTCTAGTTGTATATACCTCGTGCATGGCATTTAACCTACTTAATTTACGTAGTTTATGTGCAACTAGCTGATACCCGCAACTTCGTACGAGTGGATTAAGAAATACTTTGCCGGGATTGAATGTAGAAAGTTGTTTGTAACGATGGTTTGGTCCCAAACAAAACCGAGTCGGCATAATATGACAAGAAAGCTATCACTATATCATTCTACCGTTGAACCTGTCTCTTGAAGAGAATCAATTTCGAACATATTTCTGTCACCATTCGATAAGTTCTCAAAATTTCGTGACTACAACTGTTAATCATACCAGAAAATAAAATAATTGTTTAAAAAACATAAAAACCGCCTTCAAAAAAGAGCACTGAAAATTTTAAAATAACTTTATACCTTGTTTAGAAGAAAGTAAATCTAAATGGACAATATTTTACATTACTGTAATTGAAATGTTTACATTAATTAGTTATTTTTGGAGTCGGTGCCAGCTGTCAGATCGCGCAGATCGAATTACTTAACTTTATTTGGTGTTCGAGGCAAACCGAGAGTACGAACAAAAATTCCAAATGTTTTATAGCATGTTGTGAGGAAGATAGTTTTATTGCGGGAGACAGCTTAGGGAAACAAATTAACGGTATATTTTCTGTGGTTCGGCCTCGTTGGTCATCCAGGCATATCTCTGGCACTACAGAGTCTGCATCATGCAGTAAACACTTTATAGTTAGTATAATATCGGTGTATCATCTATATGTTTCAGTTGTGTTGAAAAATGTTTCTAGAATTAATTGTAGGTAACTAGTAACATGATTTTTTATGTGTGAATGTTATTTATTATTGGTTTTATCTTTTTGTTTTTCTTGCTTTGGCTGGCACCGACTCCAAAAATAACTAATTAATGTAAAAATTTCAATAACAGTAATGTAAAATATTGTCCATTTAGATTTACTTTCTTCTAAACAAGGTATAAAGTTATTTTAAAATTTTCAGTGCTCTTTTTTGAAGGCGGTTTTTATGTTTTTTAAACAATTATTTTATTTTTAAATTTTTAGTGGTATTATAGTTAATTTGTGTTTAAATATGCCGCGCCAGTTCTAATTTTGCGAACTTCCTGGTAGTTCAGTAGATAAAGCGAATGCTTTAAAAAAATCTGTCTTTACAACAACTTTTAGAATGGGATGACCTGGATGCTGTGTTAAGGGGGTGGGTACACCTAACACATACAAATATTTGATAAAGTTGAGATGTCATTTTCTCCAAATCTATTTAAATTTGAGGGTTCAAATTTCATAGCTCCATAGAACTGTTATAGCTAGATATAAAAATTGATTTTTAAAACAAAAATATTGTTTAACAATAGGATAATGTACCATCCAAATTGACAGTGAAAAATATATTGTTGTAAAGGGTTTTAAAGATAAAAGGCACAGTATATGAAATTTTTCAGAAATGTTCTTTTAATATTGTAAACTAATATCAAGGCAACAAGTTGAACCTATAATATAACATATTTAACTATATTTTTTTATTAATAAATTTTTTGTCAAGAAATTAAAATTTTTGCTTTTTTTTGCTTAAATATAAAGGCATATTTTTCATTTGGGAAAAGCTGCATAAACAATAATGGTTCAGACTGTAGTACTTAGTATGTAGAACATGTCCTGCAAATTTGAAAAAGATCTATGCATATGGAGAAAAGTTATCTTTAAAACCATTTGATGAATTGCTGTTTTGAGATATTTAAGGTTAAAGATTTGGATCACCTTCAAGTGCAGTAACATTTAAATGGCTGTCAATCGTGCAGGGCATTGCTTAATCACACATAATTTCCACACTGTTGAAGATATTGAAATAATTTTTTCAATAAAATGAAGCCAAAACTATAAACTGTTTTTGTGAATAATAAAAAAAAATCATTTTTTGAAACCTGATAAGTGTACCTACCCCCATAAGGAATATCAGTTTACATTTTGGTTCAGGCAGTGTTTCGATCTAATCATAACATCTGTTAAAGCTGCTGCTCGATAATCGAAACATGTAACATCTGGACATTAATACATACCACATACACAAATCTGTCTCTGGAATATATCTGTTCGTTCCGGCATCACAAAGAAAATATAGATTTTTAATTGGTTTTCACAACGTAAAAGCTTGGGGTCCAAGTTGAGACATTAGGACACATACATTTTATAAATATTCTACAATGACTTAAAAATAGCTTAATTGATTTTGACTTTACTTAAAACTGTGGATTTTGTAAAGAACATTGGAAATTATAAGCGATGGGGGTAAAGGAGAAGCGGGATTGGGCTTTTGTATACCAAATGTAGGCTGTCTTTTCTGATTCATTTAAAGTATACGTTTGTAAAATTCTATTGATATCATATAAAATTTTTAGGTATGTATAAAAAAAATAATTAAGGGGTGTGGAAGTGAAGAGTAGTTTGGTGTTTGTTACGGTAGTGTGGACAGTATTTTTTTCTTTGTTTTAAAGTATACATGTGCAAAGTTTCATCGAAACCAGATAAAAACTGTAGCTTTGTGTAAAGAACATTTACAAAAATTAAATGGTGTAAGGGAGTGAGCAGTTGGGTTTTGTAAACAGAATGTTTCTCTTTGTTCTTAAGTATACATTTGCAGTGTGCCATCGAAATCTGATAAAAACGGTAGGTATCTATAAAGAACATTGGAAATTAGGAGGGGTGGGGGTAGAAGAGAAGAGGGTTTGCGCTTCTGCAACCTAATTTAAACACAATTGTTATGTGTTTTTTAAATATATGTGTGCAAATTTTCTTCAGAATCAGATAGAAGCTGTGCTTTGTATAGATTAAAGGTGTGGAAAGGGGGAGAGAGATTTGGCTTCTCTAAACCAAATGCAGACAGTATTTTTCTATTTGTTTTGAAGTATACATGTGCATACTTCCTTCAAAATTAGATAGTAATGGTAGCTTTATATAATGAACATTGACAGTAATTAAAGGTGTAGAAAGGGGAATAGGGTTTGTGTTTTTGTCAAAGTAATGGGAGTAGTATGTTTCTGTTTCTATTTGCTTTTAAGTATACGCATGCGAAGTTCCACCGAAATCGGATTAAAATGTGGGTTTCTACAAACATTAATTGATGAGAAAGGGGAGCTAGGGTAGTTTTTTTTTATTTTTTTGGTCAGAAATCTTCTCCATAAAAATATATATATATGTGCCAACTTTCATAAAGATCGGTCAAATGGTGTCAACTGTATCTTTTCAAAAAGAAAATTGACAAACGTCAAGGGGCGGAAACGGGGAAAAGGGTTCAGTTTTTGCAAACCAAAAGCTGACATTATTTTTCTTTTTGTTTTACAGTAAAAGTTAGCTAAGTTCTATCTAAACTGGATAAAAACTGTGGGTTTGTATAAAAATTAAACGGTTTAATGGGGAGTGGGGGTGGTTTTTTGGTCAGAAACCTTCCTCGTGAAAAAATACATATAAGCGCCAACTTTCATGGTAATAGGTCAAACGGTGGCATCTGTAGCTATTTATAAAAAAAAAAAAAAAAAAAAAAAAAATTGACAAAAATTAAGGGGTTGGTAGGAGGAAGAGGGGTTGAGCTTTGGCAGAGCAAATGATTAAAAGATTTTTCTGTTTGTTTGAAAGTATACATTGGCAAAGTTCAATCAAAATCAGATATGAAATATAGGTTTCTATAAAATTAATGGGCGTAAAGGGGGAGATGGGGTGGCTTTTTTTGGTCAGAAACCTAGTCCATGAAATATTACATGTATATGAGAACTTTAATGGAGATCAGTTAAATGATGTCGACTACAGTTTTGTATAAATAACATTGGCAAAAATTAAGGGGTGGATAATGTGAGAGGGGTTCAGTTTTTTCAAACCAAATGTTGACAGCATTTTTCTCCTTATGTTTGACTATACATGTCCAAAGTTTTCATTGAAATCGGATAAAAAATGTGAGTTTGTATAAAAATTAAGGGGTGTAAAGGGAGAGGGGGGTATTTTTAATTTTTTTGTGTCAGAAACTTTTTCCATGAAAAATTACATGTATATGCCAACTTTAATGGAGATCAGTTAAATGGTGTCGACTTTAGCTTTATATAAAGAACATTGGCAAAAATTAAGGGGTGGATAGGGCGACAGGGGTTCGGTTTTTTAAACCAAAAGTTGACAGTATTTTTCTGTTTATTTTTTACTATACATTTCCAAAGTTTCATCAAAATCGGATAAAAAGTGTGGATTTGTATAAATATTAAGTGGTGTAAAGGGGCAGAAGGGGTGGTTTCTCAATGAAATTCATATGGGACCACTTTGGAGGCATACTCTATCCACTATAAAAATTCCATTTAAATCGGTTCAAAATTGGCGAAGAAATCGCTGAACATACATCAAAAAAAAAAAAACCAGACGAATTGAGAACCTTCTCCTTTTTTGAAGTCGGTTAAAAATGTCCTGTGCCCTTCCTACAGATTTTCTTGTCAAATTCCATCAATATCAATATATCCATTTAGTGATCAAAACGTAACAAAAAGTCAGAGACTTACTTCCGCATTTATTGTATTATTACTGCAGATCAAACACACACACTGACTGCGAATCACCCCTGAGGGATCATTATAATGTAAAAAAGTGTACACCTACAGTATTGTAAGACTACCTACGATTTGCCTCGCATTGAACCCCTAAATTTGTGATATCTACAGTTTAACATTCAATCTGAATAACCGACGGTCCAGGCGTAACTCTTACGATCAAAAACAATTATTAAAAATCTTTGCCTGCACGGAGATTTCAACCGGAGACCACGATCCAAACAGCAGTAAGCAAGCGCTTTAAGCACAGAGCTACCAGACCGCTATATGGAAAGACAGTACAGAGACCTTCACATCCTATGCGTCTGTCTTTCACCGTTCAGTAATTTTTCGAAACTATAAGACAACATGATGTATTATTTATACATAAAATTTCCAACCAAATGTAGACAGTACTTTTCTCCTTGTTTCAAAGGATAAGTGTGCAAAGTTTCATCGAGATCGGATGAAAACTGTGGATTTGTATGAAGAAAAAACAAGCAAACATTCGTCTTTATATATATACATATTTCTTTGTGCGATTACAACAATTAATTTCACCGAAACTATTTCTGCTTAAGTTGCTGGATGGAAAGAAAGATGGAAAAACATTCGGGCTATCTTTTTACGATAAATAAAAAAAAAACCAGGACGGAGTGGTAGTGGGTCAAAAAATAAAAAGACTTACTGTTATTCAGAAGCGATGCAATTTACTCTTCCATACATCAAGGAATTTAGTAAAGCTACAGAAAATTTGCCAAATCTGTCTCAGGTGGAAGAAGACGAACGTTTTGATGATACTAATGAAGAAAAATTGTGATCGTTGAAAATTCAGAATTTTCAGCATCATTTCAGCCATTACAAGCGTCACCTATGCTAACAACATCACCACCGCGGTGCACCGCCTCAATAGCCTTCGACACCTCAATAGCGAGAGAGGTCGGGTGTACAGTACCATGACCCTACCCGGTAAGGTACAACGATGCTGTATGAAATATGTTCAAGAGAACATAGCAAATGCATCAAATTTGGCGTCCTCTAGATTTACGGAGCATCCAATTCTGCCTTTTCTTCCTCATTTGCATTTTGATGAAATTATAACACATAAATATATCCTCGTCTTCACTCGAGCTTGACATTTCAAAATCAGAACAACGTCCTATGAAAGGTACACAACCTTCCTCTCTTATTTCGGTAATATCCAACTAGTTCCGTTTCTTTTTAGTAGTTCTGTGTGCAGAGGGCCTAACACTTTACCTCACTATAGCTTTTTACGCCACCGTTTCAATATACATGTTATTTTATTCACAACCCCCGTAAATGTAAATAAAATTTGGTGACTGAGCAACGTTAAAACATGAAAAGTGTACATTGGTGTACTACGCCATAAGTGATTTTTTGTTTGTGAAATGTGTAATTTATAAGGTGATGATTGGGGATTATCGTAGCATTCCCATAGGTTATTGCAGAAAACCGCATAAAAATCTCAATCAGAACGGCTTTGGATTTAAACCTGGGAACGTTTTACGTCACCATTCACCGACCTAACGCACGCAGACCACTGGATGGTTAAAAAAACACAATGCATTTTTTTTTAAAAGGTTTGCTGAATGGTAAAGTTTAAATCAATAACGTAGAATTTTTGGAATCATATCCTATACTTTCACCCACTACATGTTCTGACGCCACCGTTAACGGTGGTTTGTTATTTTTCTAAAAGGAACAGTTTTATATAAACCTATCCCTACCTCAGACATTTAAGTTATGTTATCATTACCGACAGCCTCTATACTATTTTCTGTGGCTGCAATTTATCTTTAAAAAAAAAAAACAAAAAAAAAACAAAAAAACACCCGAGCCAATTTTTTTTTATTTCACCACTATAATTTAGGGAGCCACCGTTTACAGTGGAATGGTATTAAATAAACAAGTATGTTGAAATAAACTTTTTTTGAAAGACAAACGCTTAAATTGCTAACGTTAACTGAAGAAACGAAAAAATTATTATATAATTATAACACTTTTACGCACAACACTTTTTGACGTCACCGTTCTGAGTATATGAGCTTTTTTAGAGGAGTCATCTGATCAATGTGTCAGCTCACAACACTACATACAGTCCACAGGCGTAACAGCGTATTGTGGACTATTAAATACGAACACATTTTTTTTTTTTTTTTAATTTTAATGGCTTTTGGCAGCTGAGGCCATACAGCCAGCTCAATGTGTTATATTAAAGCTTCCAGTGAATCAGTTATATCCAGTGTTTATATAGTCTTCAGAGTGCGGACGCCACAGGACGGACAGGACACACACAGACACACAACACTTAACATCCATGCCCGCGGCCGGATTCGAACCGGCGACCTTCGGCACGTGGAGCTAGCACTCTAGCCCCTACGCTACCGAGGTCGGCAATACGAACACATTGTTGCTGCGGCTCATCTCTTCAAAACACATAGTTACTTCAGTTAATAGCCCAAATTAAGGAGATATTGTAACTAATCAATTTAGAGAAATATTTCCAAGCATCCATTTTATTCAGTAAGATTGCATCAAGCAAAAAAGCTTCTCAAACGATTTAATATAAACTTGAATAACTTAAATGTTGGCGGATATTAATCAATGTACACAAATTTAGGGCTGCTCACGGCCTCAACAGTTATCCCACAAAGACCTCACTTCGCTACGTACGTGTCAACGGTCACTATTCTTAACAACTAACATAAATAACATCCTCGCTACCTCTACCCCTACTGCGCTGATACAACATTACAACATTACTGCATATAAGCTAATTACCCGCCAGCGTGGCTGGGTAGGCTGGTCAGCAGGATCAGGCTCGAGACTGAAACAGGCGTTGACTGCGGTTTTTTTACGCCACCATTTTCAGTAGACTGCTACTTATTTAAAAACAGTGTATACTTGTAAACACGCTTGCTGAATGATCATCGTATAAATCAATAACATATGCGAAAGAAAACGACCAAATAAAATATTTTTTACTTATGGCTTTACGCCTCGTCGACATCAAGGTAATTAGAGGCGGAATGGGACTGGGAACAAGGAACGCGAAGGAATTCGGCAATGTCCTTTTGAAGGAAGCATCCCGGCATTCACCTGGAGTGATTTGGGGAAACCATGAAAAACCCAAATCTGGATGCCAGGACTGTGATTTGAACCGGCGTCCTACCGAATGTGAGGCCAGAACGTTAACCGTTCACCCAACACGCTCAGTAAATAAGAACATAAACGCCAACTTTCATACGTTACTCTTTTTAACGCCACCGTTTTTCGGTAAACTGATATCTTTTTAAAAAAAATCTTGTGTTATCATGACTATGTTTAAACGTTTCCACTTTCGCGAGTACTTCAGCATACTCGTATCCTCTTCCAGAGGTTGTGTATATTACAAAGCAGGGTTTTATCTAATACCCGCCTTCGAGACTTTTCGTGGTTTCAATGGTGCGAATTGGATGTGTTACCATCTGTCTGTGAAATGTGTAATTAGGGTTTCATCTGATAAGTGTATTTTTGTTTGTGAAATGTTTAGTTTATGAGGAGGAGATAGGATACCGTCCCAACATTCGCTTACATAATTACGGAAAACCTTCTAACAACCGAGCGTGGTGGGTGAACAGTTAACGTTCTGGCTTCGCATTCGGGAGGACGCCGTTCGAATCACCATCCGGGCATCCAGATTTGGGTTTTCCATGGTTTCCCCAGATCACTCCAGGCGAATGCCGGGATGCTTCCTTCAAAAAGGCCAATGCCGAATTCCTTCCCGTTCCTTGTCCCCCATCCCGCCTCTAATGACCACGCTGTCGACGAGGCGTAAAGCCCAAGCAAAAAAAAAAAAAAAACCTTCTAACAACAGCAATCAGCATGTAATCGCCAAATACAGGATTTCAACCTAAGCCCGTCGTACTTCCCGACCAAGTGCGGTGGCGATTTAACACTCTCGTGCATGACAGGTTCAAATATTCAGTTCTGTTTTTATAAATTTTTACTGAAATATCAATGTTTAAATGTATCACGTATGACTAAGGTAACGGCTACATTTAACTGAGATTATGACCAATTAATCACAGTACTCTATTGGATGCCACCGTTTCTAGTGGACTGTTATTTTTAAAAAAACAACATGTGTATTGTAGTGTCCGACCGAAGGTCATTTTTTGGCCGAAGCCGAAGCCGAAGCCGAATGTTCGGCTCTTGACATAACCTTCGGCCGAAGCCGAAGCCGAAGGTTCAAAAATAACTAGATATCTTAGAACATTGCCTATAAATACCCGTAACATGGAAGTTCTAAACTTATTTTGATTTATACATGGTAATATTGATGTAAATGGCACCTTTACAAAAATGGTATCACGGTTTTTCATATTTATTTATTATAATTAAATAAGGCACTAATGTACTGTATTGTGTGAACGGAGACTTTCTCCGCGTGTCAATGCAATGTCACCTTGGCGGGTTTGCAGCGAGATGGTGTACACTGCCCGCTGACTGATGGTGTACTTGTGGATTTCTCGAACAGTGAATACCTGATGAAGACGACAGACAACGTCGTCGAAACGTTATCTTTTTATGACACCATCCGGTTTCAAACCCGCGGAGATTGCTTATGACAGAGAAATCATTAACGTACAAAATTATGGCATAATCACTAACACTTCCACGCCCTACACTATTTCACACCACTGATTCCACTAAACAGTTACTTTTCTCAAAACAAAGCCTATGGCTGAATGACACAGTTCAATTCACTAACAGTGTGACGAAGGCAACAACTAAATAAATGTACCGACAGTTTCGTGCACTACACTATTTGACCCCACCATATTTAGTGGACTGTTATTTTATCGAGAGAACGTGTTTATTTAAACAAACCTTTGTTGAATGTTTAAATCTCTGAAGCAGGGCCGCATTTAAGCATAGGGGGGCCCGAACCACAAAGAGGGGCCCCTCACCACCCACAACCCTCGCCTGGGCAGGTAGTAGAGCTAAAAAAAAAGGTAGCCCATAAATTTTTTAGGGCGAATTTCGAATATTTCGAAATTTAAGAATCCAGCCACTGCCGACAGGGGGCCCGCACCACATGTATAGCCTAGGGGCCCACAGATCCTAAATGCGGCCCTGCTCTGAAGTGCGCCGAAGATAAGAGGGCGCCCATTAATTACGTGAGGTGAAGAAGGGAGAGGTGAAGAGGGTCAGCGGAAATTTCACTTGAGGTTTTGAAATTCTTGTAGAATGGTAGAGCCGGAAAAAAAGGTCTACAAATGACGCCAAAGTCGATTTTACGGGGGTTAAAACCGACTTTAGGGGGGGTATAACCACCCTTTTGAAAAAAAAGTCTCAAAAAGTTGCGAAAGGGGGGGGGGCGTCTCACGTCATTTTTCAGGGGGGTGTCCGACCAAATCCTCACCATAGGGAGGGGGTGACCGGAATTCCGGAAAAACACCTCACGCAATTAACGGACGCCCCCTAAACACTAAACTGGGGTATGATCACGTATACTATCATGCACGACAATTTTTATGCCACACATTGTAATTTGTTTCGAACACATAAACGATTTGCATACACGTTTAGTTAATGACCAATATAAAATCACTAACGTATGACGCCGGTAAGTAGTCAATTACGTTTGTTCACCAAATTCATTCACGACATTTTTTGATGCCATCATCTTCGGCCATCTGATATTTTTCTAAATATATTGTAATAAGTCGCGTTTCCAAGGCGACGCAGAATGCACAGATAAAGGGAGGGCTATTTTTCGGCGAGCCGGAAGCCGCGAGCCAGTTCGTCAAGCCACCCGCTGTGCTGTTGACAATAACAGCAGGGACAGCCAACCTACGAACAATAGGCACACACCACTCGGATATTCTTGTATGCTGTATGGACTGTATGTCGAGGTGAGAAGAGGGACTGCGAGACCACCGCCATCCTCTGTGGGCCCGAGGTTCATTTCCCGTCCCCGGCAGTGAACAGTACGCGGACACGGTAATGTGCCTATAAAAGTGAGACTTATTGCAACATATCAAGAGCCCGGAAAATACCCCTGAGAAGCTACCCTGATTAGCTGGATACTTGTTTAAAATATTCAACTGAGCTAACCATCCGTAAAACTTCACATGTCAGATTTGTGTCTTTAGTTTGGTCAATAAAGTCATGTCTTTTGTGAACCCATTTTCTTTATGGTCTTGTAATCCCTGAGACGTGTCATGTGCGAGGCTTAATATTAACTTGTTGATTAAGAAAGGTTTCAATTGCTGACGCCATACAGGGTGTCTAAAAGGTTGAGCCACCCCCACCAAAAGAGCATATTACAATATGTATATATTATAAACGTTTGTAGATTGATAGGGTTTTGAACAAGAAATGAGTGTGGAACGCAAAGACTAAATTAAGAAATTATCACCAAAAATTTCACGAGCTACCCTATATGACGCCAACGTTTCCAGTGAGCTGTCTTTTTTTCAAAAACCTTGTATTTATGAATAAACTTTCGCCGAACGACCAAAGCAGTAACATATGTGAAATGCAAAGACTAAATTATACTATGATGACCTACATTTTGAGGCAATAATCTTTTTTCCGTCACCATTTGATGTTAGCTGCCGCTTTTTAAAAACCGAGTGTGATCGTTATCTTTCAAACGTTGTCATTTTCGCTGTTCATACTTCAAAGTCAGGTTCTAACTACTACCGGCGTGTTGTAGTTTCAGTGGGGGTAACGGATGTGTTGCCATGTGTCTGTGATAGGTGCAGCTTGTGTTTTATGTGATAAGTGGATTTATATTTGTGAAATGTGTAGTTTATAAGGGGGAGATAGGGCACCGTCCCAGCATTTTCCCAGATGATTGGAGAAAAAACATACGCTGGGTCCGTTGTGCCTACCCGAACAATGGTGGTGGTGATTTAATTCACAGAGATAGAATATTTACTGTATTTTTAAAAAAAATCAATAATATTTGACGAAGGTAACTGATAAATTAAACTAAAATCAGGGACAATTACGGGCATTACACTATTTGACGCTACCGATTTTCATGGATCTTTTTGTTTCCCTTCAAATCAATGTATAATTAAATAAACTGTTGCTGAGTGACCAATATTTAAATCATTAATGTATTTCTGAGGAAACGACGTAATTAGTGTATGAACGCCTACACTTTTCCACAATATATTTTTTAACTCCACCGTTTTTAGTTATGATTTTTCTTTTTTAAAAGTAACTCTTATACCTGTATATATGTAATTTTTTGCTGATTTACCTACATATGTCAGTCTTATGCGGGAATCAATTACTAAATTGTGGTATGACAAACCACATTTTCACCACTACACTTTTTGACGTCACCGTTTTCCAGTGATTTATTACTTTTCTCAAAAACCAAGCATAATTTTTATAAACGTTTGTTGAATTACAATGGTTTAAATCTTTAACGTATTCCATACAATCACCGAAAGTTTCTCGCACAACACTATTTCACACACAATTTTCAGTGGACTATTACCTTTCTCAAATAGCGAACACAAACGTTTGCTGAGTGACAGACTGTTAAATCACTAACGAATGACTAAAGCAACGATAGAAATATGGTATATTCACCGAACGTTTTCAGTGGACTATTATTATTGGGAAAAACAAAGTGAATGTAAATAACTTTTGCTGTATTACCAACTTAAAAATCAGTAACGTATGGCGAAGGCAACGGATAAATTATGGAATGAGAACCTACAAATTCACAGACTACTATTTAAAAACACCGCTTTGAGTGGTCTGTAATTTTTCTAAAAGAAGGAAATATTTTTTAAATGTTTGTTTACCACAGGTGATGGCAGGAAGGCCTGGAAGAACATAAAAACACGAACGCACTTTACAGTATACCCGTAAAAACCTTAGTCATGTTAAGGTGAGACATATGATATGTACACATCAAGACCTGCCATAAAACTGCTCCAAAGATGACCCAGGTGGAAGGGATGGGGATTATAATAGTGGTGGCTAAGGGAAGTATTAAATGTGACAAATGATAATTGCAATCTCTGTAATCTCTTCTGTAAATGTAAAATAAAGTGAACTAATTTTCTTTTTTTTAATAAAATAGACAACATATTTAGGGTCTGTGTAAAAAATTTAATATTAATTGTGTATTTATAATGACGGACGTGACAGGTTTGGAGGTGGGGTTATAAGGAAGGTTGATCCAGGGGGGCTGCCTGGTGAGTAGGATGTGTTGTTCCATCTACGGAATTCCGAAGCGGTAGTAGTTTCAGGGAAAGCTCCTGTCACTGTTAAACAAGTGTTGGGATTGTTAGAGTTGGGCATCCACTGGTCGAGCAGTTTAAATTGTTGTTTCGTGATGAGGCCGGGTAAGAATTTATGCAGTGAATGCAGGTAAGGAGTGTTGTTATATTAACTTTTCGATAAGAAAACTTGAAATGTTGTATGAATTACTTATTGTATGTCTAATATTTTTATCTTCAATACCACTCTTATCCAGCGTAGACCTCCCAGTCTGAAATCTTTAAAAAATATCTGACTTAGGACAAGTGGTTGTGCCCATACTACAATCAAAAACTGCTTTCAAAATAATATCTAAATTACGGAGGCGACATGGTAAATAGATTCGTTTTTGCTCTAGTAATTGCCGTCTCAAAATACAGGTTTCCCGGGGCAACTAGTGCATACTGCATTGGTTTCAAAACACATTTCCGGGATTTTCCAATATGCCCCCCCCCACTTTTCCGCTGCTGAAAACAGTTTTTTACCTGTGTAATTCCCATGTTATTTTCAAGCTGAGAAATCCCTATCATCCCCACAATTAATCAATACCGCTGTCCTCTATACATTTTCTTTATGCAACTAGAAAACCTATTAATTAGTCAAAATATTTATAAAATTATCAGAAATGTTAATTTTTTTGTCTTTTAATGTAACTAATACAGAAGACAAGAAAATGGTTAAAAGTAATAGATTGTTTGTTACCACTTTCTACTTACCAGGCCGATGTTGAAGATATGGATCATTACTTGACCTGAAAAGGTTAAAAGAAATTTAATTTAAATCTTATCAAAAAAATCAATGAGATTCAAGAAAACTACGTTTCCTACGAAATGATACAAAAATCAAATTTCTATGATAAATGGTTTTCAAGTTATGATGGAAAACTGCAATATTTCTGAAAAAAATTCCACTTTTTTTCAAGATTTCAACTTCGACGAGGCATGGGTTAACGTTATCCAAATGAGATGAAACTTCGACAATTTCATTTTCTAACCAACTGACGCCCGAATATAAGCCGGAAAAAAATCCATATATACTTCGTGCCAAACTACCATACTTTAAATAGAACCCCATCAAAATACTAGCAGTAGTTTTTGCATGAATCGCGTTCAACCATCGATAGATACTAATCTGTCGAAACTTTATCTTAAATTTTCAACTTTTCTACATTACATCAAAGCGAAATATGCTGTGTTAAAAAACGGTATCTTTCTTTTTTTTGGATCTTATGAACAGCACCAACAGCAATTTAAAAAAAAAAACTTAAATATACCGACGACTTTCTTATGATTATAGTTTCATTGAACGTATAGATTTCTCTTTTTTTTGGACCCAACATAAAACTGAATGATACTTTATTTTTCTTATGAGATCTCGAGCTGAACATCAAAATCCGATCAGTAGTTTACTCTCGGAAGCGGTCTGTTGGCTCAGAGATTTAAAATCCCGCGGTTCGAATCGCTGTCTCGGCAGTGATTTTCATAAGCCCTTCACCTCTGGCACAGCTTGCTATGTAAGGTGAGGTACGCTGGAACGCTTCCGTTGTTGATATTTCACGTTAAAGCTTCCCTTTACTCCGTAGGATTACCGGATTAGGTTAGGTAAGGAGGAAAGGAACTGCCCACCCTACCAGGCTAAATATACCTCCTTCGGGGGGGGGGGGGGGTGTCCAACAAACCTACGGGTAGAATACCAAGGTTAGCTTTTAGTTTTTTAGTCAATAGGGTTCAACGGAAAATTATTACTAATTTGGTAAATTTTTTCAGTTTTTCCTACATAACATCAATATGAAACGTACCCCATATTACCCGTAAAAATAGGAGCCATACATTAATCGAAACCCCATCAGAATCCAACCATTAGTTTTTGAATGCATCGCGTTCATCAAAAAACTGATGTTAGTTTTTTTATTTCTTCACATTAAAAAGAAAACCTCAGTGGGACTACGAGTTGTATCTTAAGCGAAACTTCGTCAAAATCCAACCGGAAGTTTTTGGCTGAATTCCGACTATCCCAACTTGCATACAGAAAGAAAAAAAATTAATAAAAAGTTGATTCCTTCTCTACAGCATATTAAAAATGTCTCAAAAGTAACGCCCTGACCTCGCATTCGGGAGGACGTGGGTTCGAAAGCCCGTTCGGTCATCCAGATTTGGGTTTTTCATGGCTTCCCCAAATCACTCCAGGCGAATGCCGGGATGTTTCCTTCGAAAGGCCATGGTCGAATTCCTTCCCGTTCATTGTCCCCATCATTTCCCGCCTCTAATGATATCGACGTCGACGTGGCGTAAAGCCATTAGAAAAGAAAAGTTTAAATCATTAGCACACGAGGAAGGAAATGATTAAATTTGGATCTGATCATCGATTTTTCCACATACTGCGACATTTGAAGCCTTCGTTTATATTGCTCTGTGTTTTCCAAACCAAAGGAAGTATATCTAAATAAACGTTTGCTGAATAACCAATTTCTAATTCACTAACTTATGCCGTACTTTGGGTACGATCGCTGACACTTTCACGCACACATTTTGACGCCATCGCTTTCAATAAACAGTTATTTTTCCCAGAGACCTAGTATATTTTTAACAATCGTTTGCTTAGTGATCAACGTTTTAATCGCTAACGTGTAACGACGACAGAGATTAAAGTGGGTAATAATAACTAACACTCCCACCCACTACGCCGTTTTCATTGGACAGTTATTTTTATAATGTTTTTAAATGAACATTTGTTGAACGATCAAGATATGAATCATTAACGTAAGCCAGAGGCTTATTAGAGTATACACACCGACATGTTCAAGCAATATCCCATTTGCCAAGGTCTCCAGTGGAATATTATTTTCCACAAATAAGGACTATATTTTTTTTTCAAAGATCTGATTTATGAACTATGTTTAAATCACTAACGTATATCGGAACTAACGACTAAATTGGTGACATCATTCACTGCAATTCTTGAGGACAAATTTTTCAGTAGACTATTATTTATTACTACAACCGAGTATATTTGTGTAAGTGCTTGCTGAACGACCAACATTTAAAACACTAACTAATGCCAATGGAAAAACTACACTGAAGCGCAAAAGTCAAATGAGAGGAAATTGTAAAAATCCAGACGGTGGTAGCAGCGCCGAAGAAACGAATAAATGTGCCGTGTAGTTTCGAGCTATCATTTGAACTCTCGTGAGTCATGTGAAAGGTTTTCTGATGTGATTGTGGCAGCATGACATTAGTTAACAGACTCTGAACGTGAAATGGTAGTTGGCGCTAGACGCATGGGCATTCCATTTCAGAAATCGTTCGTGAATTCAACAGTCCTCGAATCACAGTGACGATAGCGTGCCGTTAGTATGTATTTTACGATCCATTTGATCTGAAATATTTTGCATATGGCCCACTAACTGATATTCAGATGAATTTCTTTGGTTCTCGATCTGTTTCTTTGCTCACAGATATTTCTGACATGGTTGCATATAAGTCTATCAATTAATTTACCTATCACTGATGTCAAGTTAAGCAGCCTATAATTTTTAACTCTATTTGTTGCCCCTCCTTTATGACCAGTACTACTATCGCACTTTTCCTGTACTCTGGCGAGCAGCAAGACTCCAGACTCAATTTAAATAACAAATCAAGGTATTGTACAATGTTCTTTCCCGCTATCTTTATTATATCTGCAGTAATATTATCAGCACCAGTAGTTATAATTTTTTTTGCTTTCTTAGTTCCTTCATAATACCCTAAGGTTGAATTTCATATTCTTTAGTCCGCTCATTTTTACTTCTGTGGACAAGCCCTACACTCCCATTCCTGATTCATAGTCCCTAATGGTCTCATCAGGCCAGTCACTTCCTTTTTACAAATCTTCAGTAACGTATTCTCCATCCTTATGTACCATCATCCAAAAAAGCAATACAGATGTTTATATATACCATTCAGTGGTTCACCTGCACTCATAATATTATTCTTTAGCTTTCGCCGTTGAAGCTATTAATTCCGTGTTTACTAGACTCAAGTGTTGCCTAATACCTTGCTGTCGCATAACTCTAGTACGTTTGCTTCTCAACAAAATATTTAGTCTCCTCGCCTTTCTACTATAGTAGTAGGTTCTGTACTTCTCTTTACTTTCTATTTTGGAATAAACATTTCTTCCTCCATTCTTATCATCTTCCTAAACTGTTACCACTTTGACTCCAATTTTGTCCTTCTCCGGAAATAGATTTTTATTTCTGAAATATTTACTTTTTACAATTGAACCTGTACAACCTTCAACTTTGGCCACTGCTTTACTGGACCCTGTAATATACTTCGGAACTGCTTCGTGATCACTTAATCCGCCAGCCATTTAAGACCCCACAAGATTATCATCTGGGTTAATTAGGAATATATCCGACATGTTTGGTCCCTTTGTGCTTTGCTGTACTACTGGTATAAGCATCCTTCCTTCACTTATTAGCAAATCTCTGTTCTCTTGTGTTGTTTCTCTTATTCCAAGTTGACACCTGATAAATTTAAATAACCACGAATAATGATCATCCTCGTCCCTGAAATCCAAATACGAATTTAATTTCATTTTTACAGGTGTCATCTCAATCCATGTGCGAGCGAATCTTCTCAATATTTGTCATTTAACTACGTTTGTTAGTGCAGCTAATGAATTCAGTAAAGTAAGTTCCTGTAGTCTTGCGACGTGGTAACAGAGTTTCGATTTGCCGCGCATTCCGCCTCTGACTTGGCTGGGCCTTTAGTCCAACGTGGAATCCGAATCACGGTACTTTTTGGCGTAGCTCATTTGTTCGAAAAAAAAAGAAACTCTTAAAAATTCCTGGCGCCACCGGTATTTGAACCTGGGACCTTACCCCAAACTTTCGAAACCAAGTGTCTGTTCAGTGAATTGAGCAGTGGCGGCTCTAGACGTAGTGCCACTGTGACATGTCACTACCTCTAATCATGAATAAATAAATTAAAAAATAAACGCAGTGAAAGAAAAATAAATATTTATAAATCCGACATTCTCTACTCTACAGTTAGGGAAAGTATTGAATTCCATCTGTTGGCCACATCAGTAAACTGTTTCGCTGTCGTGGAGACAATTCTTGGATGGCACAGATCGCGCATGCGCTCTAGCGTTTTCGTGGAAATAGTCAAGATCGGGGGTTCGCTTTGTTAATGGGGAATGGAGACAACTTCGTTCTGTTACACGCTGCAGCTCGATAAAGTTAGTAATACTGCCGGCAGAGTGCAGCAGCTGCCATTTTTGTAGCATTCAACTAAATATCCACTGGAACAGTGCTTCAGCATGATTACTGGTGGGCCGCGAACATAGTTCAGGAGTTCCACAGGCATAATATTATAAATTCTGGTACCGTATTCGTACTGTATAAGGCTGTATGCCCAACATTTAAAAGCCTTGAATATTTCAATGACCCGGCAAAAAAGTGGCATTTCCAAGATGAGATAGAACAGCACTGTTTCTACAACAGTCTATTCACTTCCATATGGCGTCTAGAGATTAAGTAAATGACTGTTTACTAAGGGTTTTAAGTGGGTGTGAGGAACCGCGGAAGTTGATAAGATTGGTAACGCGACTGGTGAAGTAAATAAAAATAAAAAGCATACGGTCTAGCGTCTTTTATTTTGGTTTATGTATGTAGGCCGGTGGTATAGTGTAGCGCCCATCCTGTAGCAACATTATTATTTATCTGGTTATTAAAATTATTATTTATCTGGTTATTAAGATTATTATTTATCTGGTTTGGTATGATTAACATGTAATTAGCTTTTAATAGTTCACATCCAGTTTTATATCTGCGTTTTTATAGGATTGAAAATATGGTTTTAGATTTATTATGTTATAATGGTACATTTTAATAACAACAAAATAAAATTAGGCCCAGGATGGAAGACATTAAAAAAGACAGAGGAAAAATTGCAGAGGTAAGTGGCGACGGAGGCAGGAAACTCCGTAGAGGAAAATGAAGTTACGTAATCGTCGTCCATAGTCGGCTGAAACGAAAAGGAGAAAAATAAAAAATAAAAATAGGCCTGTGTGAGTTAGTGGCCTACAGCATTATTTTTGAAAATTTACTGGTCCTCGGGTTAAAAAAGGTTTGGATACGCTGCCCTAGAAGCTTTGTCAATGCGAGCAGGCAATATTTTTTTTCCTTAGATTCTCTGAAGGAGAATTACATAAGTTTATGAATGTACGTAACAGGAAACGATTCTCAAGAGAAATGTGTTCCACTGCCGTCGTAGTCATCAAAGGCAGTGCCCGATAAGAAAGTATGGGGTCCTAGGCACTCTCAAAAATTTTGATTCTCTCTGTTTTTTAAATTAATTATATGTATTTTATAAGTTAAAAAAAAGGTTTTGTAGATGACTAATAGAATTTATCATATTTTTATTCAATTAACAAATTAATTTTACAATTTATCATATTTTGAAAATTACTTTTATTTATCGTACACTACTATGAAACAAAAAAAATAATTTCCATGCTTTTCATATTATTTTGATTGTTTTATTCTGGATGATTTTTTTTTTATTGTTTTTATTTAGTGAAAAAAGTGAACTTTCAGGGAGCCTTAAAAAATCAGGGGCTCCAGGCTACTGCCTAGTCGTGCCTAGGGGTAATCCAACACTGCTTGTAGATCAACTTGTCGGTTTTTGGCTAATCACTAAATGTTTACCGTTTGGTCAAATTTAAAACATTTATAATTGATTAATTTCAAAATCATTTAATTAATCCGGCAGTAATTGCAGATAATGAGACTTTCACACGTTACAAATCTTTATATAGCGAGATTCTTACTCTGAGCTGTTTTTCACCTTTCACTTCAATGATGATCAGTAAGCCGCGGAAACATTCAGTGGCGGATCCAGGGAAGGAGAGGGCTAGGGGGTTTAGGCGCCCCCCACCCCCAAAAGCACCAAGGTCACCCCCGACGACATGGATTTTGGGAACCTGTTTTTTTTTTTTGTTCTTATAAGGGCGGCATTCTGTAGTTATGAGCCCCAAACCAAATCCTGTCCCCCCCCCCCCAATCAAACCAAAATCCTGGATCCGCCACTAGAAACATTTTGTTGTTGTCACTACCTGAGCAAATCACTTCGGCCGCCACTGGAATTGAGTGTCCGGTTTTTATTCAGACCTTGCGATCGATATCAGCATTATGCGAAAAACTGTGAAAGCCCTCGGAAAAGAACTTCTTTGTTTTTTTAATAAATTATTCGGTGTGTGTAAATGCGGTAATCTTATTTAGAACCACGGTAGAATGTTGTAATTAATATCTGTACGTCTGCGAGACTCTTTAGGTCGAGAATATATATATATTTAATTTTTGGCATCGTATTAGGAATAGGTGATCTGTAATGTCATCGATCAATTGTACCGCCTACTACGTATACTATCCTGCCACGTAGTTATGGCTCATTGAAGCATAAACGAAAGGCAAATTGTGGCTCCGACTATACGAAGTTATAGAAATATGTTTATGGCTTTAACAGTGTTCATTTTTAAACAATAAAAAGTGTTGTTATGTGGAGTAAGAAGCTTTTTTTCATGAATGTTAGGTGAGATATGATAATGTTACATCGAATTGACGAATGAAGATAAAGAACACAATAAAGGCGCGAATAATTAGGAATTGCATAAGGAATTTGTAATTGCTGTGTATTTAAGAAAATACTGAGACAGAAATAATTTATGACGAAAGGTCATAGGGTAGCCGCCATTAGCGGCTGGAAGGGGGGCGCTTTCAAGGAATTCAACTTCAGGTGGAGCGACTGACTGGCGGAGGAAAGCCAAGCATAAGAAAATTAAATTAAACTTATGAGAGAAAGAGAGCACCAGGCAACATCTTTGGCAATTCTCTACCCCAGCCCAATAGATAGAGAGATGAGAACAATTCGTAATAAGTAGTTATAGTTGATACTATTGTCTGTCTCAAAAGCACGGAAGAAAGACATTATTTGTACAGCGCTGTAGTGTACAGTTAAGTGGAAAGCGCGCATTTTGATTAGTTTAACACGTTTCACGTGTGTCATTATTAAATGTCTTAAATGAGCGCTACCCACCAAACAAAACAAAAGACAAGCGTAAAATAAAATACTATCACTCAGTGCTACTCATCCTAAAGTAAACAATATACTGGCTGATAGAAGCCGGAACACTGTATGTCAGTTCCAGTACAGTGAAAGTAAAAATAATTCATAAAAATGACCTGTAGTGCAACAAAATGTAACTATAAAGCCACTGAGGCCGGGAATAGTGTGTAAATAAAAGGAAATGAAAATGTAAGTAAGTTTATAACATAATTTTGTTTTGTAAATTGTAGCATAAAACAAAATCATTATATGTATACACACTCAACAGATAGAACTGCTGAAGGTGCTACAGAGTATGGAGTGAAAGGCGTCCCGAAAAATATTCAATCGCATTGGCGTGACATTAATTATTCATACAAATTGATTATATCAGGAATTGAAAACTATATCCACTTGTTAAGCCAATTCTTTCTCTCTTTCTCTATGCCTCACTCTCGAAGAATAATTTGGGTCAAAGTAACAGCTTTATAAAAATAGATAGTTCCATTCAACCTCGTAAGAGATTGTGTTGATAAATGATTGTATTTGAAATACGAGGCCTTCAATTGTCTAGAATCAATATAAACAACAAAAATAACCCAATTGCAATTGAAGGGAAGTTAAGTATGTTATAACGTAATGTTATTTGTTTTTGTTTTGAATCGAACTGTTCAGTCGGTGTTATGGGCTGGTAATACTGAGAATCGGAATCTTCTTGTGTTCGATGAGGGGAAACAGAGATCACATGACAACCAGTGCCTCCCACCAGTCTCGTAGCCAGGTGATCAGGGACAATAAACAGAATGGAGAGTTCATTGAACCAGTACTTGTTTTATGACTGCAGCGGTGTGCGTGCTTTAAATGTGCTTGTTTACCAGCTTTGGAACAAGCCACATTTTCGAGGCTGAAAAAGGAACTCTTCTGGCCTTGCTACTCACTGGCACCGGACGATGGTGATTGGTCAAAGCTAACCTTGGGATAAAAAAATTAAACTATTAGGAGAGAGAGACAGGCAAAATATTTGTATATTCTTAAACTCAGTAAGACACAGAGACTAGAACAATTCGTATAACAATTGGTAATATGTAGGTACGGTTATAGTAATAGATTCTGGTTTAATATTTCTTGCGACGATTCACTGAATAAATAATAAAATATTATTGTAACATTTACCCAGACCTTCCCTAGTACTTTCCTAAATATGGGTCATGGCTCAGAAATACAGTCTTCAGATATGAATACGATTAAAGAAAGGAAGGCCGGGTTGCGTTACAACATGCCGACATAGTTTCAAGTTCAGTTCTACGCTACGGTTTAAGGTGGAATACGAACCACGTATCATCCTTTTTCTTACTCATATCCAATTAGCATCGACAGTTCATTCCATATTGTTACAAAGGGTCTAGCTGCGAATTTCTCGGCCCTTAAAAATATCAGTCTGTAGCAAAAAACACAATATGGCCACAGCGTGGGAAGAGAGCCATCTTGTCCGTATGGTTGTAACCGATAGAACAGCTTCGTCCACGCCGTTGGTTCGACTTCGGAGCACTGCAACAGGTGCCGAGATGTCTGCACCGACGGATCGACGCCATCTGCTGACGGCTCTAATAGTGTCAGGCATGCCATTGCGTCGGCTTCCCTTGATCATAACCCGCAATGATCACGTAAACGCCATCACTGGCGTGCTGAGTGGCAAAATATAGTGTTTCCTGATGAGCCTCATTTCAACTTGTTCTACAGTGATGGCCGAATACGTAGACGCTACAATGATGAATGGAATCGGACAAACTGCAATGTTGAGCGGCATATCGAACAAATGCAAAGTATGATGGTTTGCGGCGCCATTGGCTATCTTGCCTCCTACGTATTGAGGGCAATCAGAACAGCAACAGTTACATCAGGCAGATTTAGAGCACGAGACACTGACTCTCCTGCAGGCAGCTCCACATGGCCATATTTCATTAGGGAGGAATGTGCAAACCTTCTTTGATAAACGACGGGAACCACTGCTTCCATAGCCTGCTTGTGCGCCTGACATATCATCCACTGAACATGTGTGGCAAATGGCCGGTCGACAACTTATTCGATCTGGTCCTCCTGCAGTGTGTTCCCAGCAGCATATCTAGGCTCTCTTTGGTTCGATGCCACGACATCTAGAGGCTCTGATTGGAGCATGTGCCAGCTTTAAAATAGTAATGAATTTTCATTATCTAGGTGCATGTACAGTACTGAAATTCATTTTTTTATTGTGTCTTTACGCCTCGTCAACGTCGAGGTCATTAGAGGCGGGATAGGACTGAGGACAAGGAACGGGAAGGAATTCGGCCTTGGCCTTTTTTGAAGGAAGCTTCCCGTTATTCGCATGGAATGATTTAGGGAAACCGTGGAAAACCCAAATCTGGATGCCCGGACGGGAATTCGAAGCGGCGTCCTCCCGAATGCGAGGCCAGAGTGTTAACCGCTCTCCCACCACACTCGGTCTCTGCAATTCAAATCATTTGTGTATTGTGATGCCCCTAATCCGATTTCATTGTAATCACGTATCTCATTCCTGGTGTTACAATTTTCACAGAAGTGTGTTTAGTGGGTTGGCGTACACTTTTTCTTTAATAATAAAACGCAAGGAACTTGTGAACGATGTTTTCACGGTGAAAAGACAGAGATTTCTACTGGTTTTGGTGTTAAATTTTAAGGATTCATGCTCATTTACGATTTTAAGAGTTAAAGGCAAATCATGAGTTAAATGTAACAGAATTATTACAAATTAAATTTCTCTTGCGGAGAAATTTGTGAGA
Source organism: Vandiemenella viatica (assembly GCA_031002005.1). Classification (NCBI taxonomy): domain Eukaryota; kingdom Metazoa; phylum Arthropoda; class Insecta; order Orthoptera; family Morabidae; genus Vandiemenella; species Vandiemenella viatica. The sequence continues at coordinate 258,177,665 of CM061921.1, forward strand.
AATTTGTGTTTTTGACGTGATGACTGGCGTCAGTACGGGACGATCATACGTGAAGTATGAAATGTCATTTAAGAAACTCCGAACATGTATTATTTAGAGTTTTTGTTTCTCTTAGCCTTTTCGCAAAACCAGATTAAATGGGAGAAAGTCAATAGCTGGCGATATATCGGTATTTAAGTCTGAAGATGGACATATTTTGATTGATATGGATGTAATGAAGTGCATATACAATAAGGTAACCAAGTTCCATATAGGAATGTGGGTATATCTATTGCTTCAGTACTGGGAAGAACGTAAACCGATAAAAAAAATCATTGTTTTTTGGGTTGAAATTGAAGACAGCAACCAGTCACATGAATCCTTAAATGAAAAACCCATATACTCCAACATTCCATATTTGGGTAAAGTGTCTTATAAAATTGCAAACCTATTTCGCAAGACCAACGTAAACATCAGCTTTAATACAGATAATAAGCTTCAGCACAAACTCATTAACAATACAAAACTGTATAATTCTCCTTACAGTAAATCTGGAATTTACACAATAATTTTCACAACATGCTCCCAGCCCTATGTGGGTCAAACAGGCAGAAACTTCTCCCTACAGTTTAAGGAACATTTAGATGCAATCAGACTAGGTAATATAGATAAGTCCACTTTTGCTGCCCATGTAATTAAAGAAAAACTTTCTCCACTCTCTTTAGAAGAAAACCTTCAGATAACACACATTGCTGACAAAGGGAAGAGAATGGATCTCCTTGAAGAGCTAGAGATCTATATTCATGTCAAGGAAATGTCAGACAACATTTTAAATTAATAGAAAGAGCACTCTAATAAAACTTTCCTATAAAATTTACAAATTGTGACTGGTTGCTATCTTCAATTTCAACCCAAATTTGATATCACAGTCGCTGAATTCCACCAATCCATCATAGACAAAATATTATTACATATCATTGTGTCCCACAGTCAAATCCACAAATCGGAACTCACCAAACTGACTACTAAATCAGTCACGATTGTCAACTGGAAAATAAGGCTGGAAATATGACAGTGAATTTAGCAAATACTACAGGTAGCATCCCAAGTCTTGCGATCCGTGGAATTTTTTAATCGAGACACATATTCGTATTTAACAATGAAAGAGCTGTATCCTCATCTCGCACCCAAGTATCATTCGACACGTAAATTAGACTGGGTACGCATTGATATCGTTCCTGTATGTTCGTGAACTCTCGTTGACGGGCAGACAAATCGCACCTTCATTGCGGTAATGTCCAGTTTGTTGTTAAAGTCGCCTTTTGGGTGCATCGCTTCCCCGACGAACATGATAAATAATGAAAACGGGAGTAATGACAGTAGAAATATTCAAACGTAATATAAACCGTTTTTAAAATATTATGTTCCCCTTTCCTTCGAACCGCCGTTTGTACTGTATTAGACTGGACTCAGTAATACTATACTTAACCACTGCATACGTCAGCATTGTTTTGCCATATGACTTTTCCTTTATGCAGTGTATGTAGTCAACTCATTTGATGCTGTTATGAACTGCCATACTTATAGACGATCTCATTTCATGCACCACCTGTCACATGTGAACTGTAATAGCAAGTGCAGGAACAATTGAAAACTTGTAACATAAACCTTTTTTTCTTACTATCTCTCCTTTAAATACTTAATTTCATGTAAATTGGGAGAAGGCTTTGTTTGCTGCAGTTTTTACAAGATTATTTTATTATTATGTGAGAATATGCTGTGTTTATGTTGAGCGTATGGGTGTAATTTCTATTTACTTTTCACACTGCATATATTGGTTGAAAAAAAATATTAAGTGCGCTAATGGCAATTACGATATTTTGGCTTATATCCAGTAATTGAAAATTGTTTGTTGTGTTTAAAGGAATAATAAAGACCTTTAAATTATTGTTTATAATAGTTACCAAATAATTATTTGCATTGTCGTTTAAGTTTTCTGGAAAATCTGGCAGATTTTTTATAGTACGTAGGAATAAAAGTGCTCTGCTTAAATACTGTCTAGGGAGAAACTGCAAATGATATTGTTCGTTCCTTGGCTTGCTATTTGTTGTATTATTGTATGCACAATGTTGTCGTTTCCTGAACACATAATAGCCGTAGAGCTTCATGATATTTGAACCTACACTTTGGTTGAAGAGTTTTATGATCAAATATTTCAGTGAAAATTAAACCCCTCGGCGACTGGGTATTAAATATTGCCACCCATAGAGTAACTCGTTAAAGCATGCGTTTGGAGTAGGGACTGCGGTCTAACTAAGCGGAATCCTGCAACATTTGACAGTCTGGAGGATCCTCAATTCTTATAATGACGTGAAAACGTGTGTCAGTCTGCGCGCCAGTTGCCTGCCTCGGGCTGGACCGGTTGCATTATTTTCCCAGCTCGCCTATACGTTTCCAGTTGACATTTGAGTCGCATCAACAAATGTGTGTTTTTGTTCGCCGTCGTTATTCGTACGCAAATAGATTCACTTTATGGTATTTATAAGAACTCTCGTACGTTTTTGTCCTATACATTACTGTAATTTGAATTATGTTGCCTATTTAGTAGTATTTTCTAACTATTTTCTAAGGCTATAGTAGACCGAGTAATAATAATAATACCGAAATTTTTTAACTCGATCAGTATATTATTTTCCTAAAATTTTACGGTATTACAAAACAGTGATTCGAATGAAATATTATTTGCATCAATATTTAATATAATAATGGTCATCATGTCCGTAATACTGTCGCCACGCCCGTGGCCAGCGATGTTACTACAAAATACAGCTTATAAGCGTTACTTAAAAACAATTTTATTTATTTAAGCAACCACTAGGCATTAAAATTAATGTCATTTTTCCAGCTAAAATACTTTTAGTGTCGATTTTTCACATTTAACACTTCAGTTGATTTATTAAACAGATGTTTATTATTTAATTTGATTACTTTTTATAAACCGTATGCTGGACTTTGTGGGATCCCGCGGGATTACTATTACTATTACTATTACTCCGCGATTCACTAAAAGTGTGTGGCGGAGGGTGCTTTGCACCTATCCGGGAAGGTAATGGTTTGGAAGGGATGTATGGAATATGGCAGGAGGCGCCCATGGGCTATTGTAAGGAACCATGTGTCACCTGGAGCGATCTGGGGAAACCATGGAAAACCCAGATCAGGATGGCCGGAGTACTTTATCGAAAGCTACTCCTGTCGGATTTTATGTTTAGTCGCCCGTTACGAATAGATAATGCAGGTACCATTAAGCAATTAGAGCTCCTGAAGTGGGGGAAAACACCGGGCCCGGATGGAATTCCAGTAAGAGTATTTTCAAAGTATGCGGCGGAAATCGGGCCATTTCTGTCTGATATATTCAGTAAATCATTAGAAGAGCGAAAAGTACCTTCAGACTGGAAAATCACGCAAGTAACTCCGATTTTCAAAAAAGGTGATGGAAGTGACCCTGGAAACTATCGTCCCATATCTATAACATCCGTTTGTAGTAGAGTTGTGGAGCATATTATATGCTCGAAAATTATGAATTTTCTAGATGGTAATAATTTGCTTACAACAAATTAACACGGATTTCGGAAGGAAAGATCATGTGAAACACATGACGTAATGAAAGTTATTGATGCAGGTTCACAAGTATATGCAATTGTTTTAGATTTCTAGAAAGCCTTTGACTCTGTGCCACACAACCGCCTTTTAGCGAAGCTTCGAGCGTACGGTATATCGGATCAGCTTTTGTGAATGGATAAAGGATTTTCTGGTCGCAGTATGTTGTCGTTGAAGGAGAAAGTTCTTCTAATCTAGATGTTACATCGGGTGTACCTCAGGGAAGTGTAATAGGACCACTTCTTTTCTTAATTTTTATAAACGATCTCGGAGACAAAGTGAAAAGCCTTTTTAGATTGTTTGCTGATGATGCGGTTATTTATAGGGAAGTAAGGAATTTGGCCGATTGCTTAGAAATTCAGCGCGATCTGGATGTTATTTTGGCTTGGTGCGCTGAGTGGCAACTTACTCTAAATTGTAAAAAGTGCAAGACAATGAGCTTAACTAACAAAAAGAATCCAATGGTTCAGAAATACGAGTTAAACAATACAGTTATTGATATGGTCGATTCTATGAAATATTTGGGAGTAACAGTACAAAGGAACATGAAATGGGACATACACATTAATTCTTTAGTAGGTAGAGCAAATTCAAGGCTGCGATTCATAGGTCGAATTTTGAAAAATTGTAATGAACAAACAAAGGATATAGCGTACAAATCTCTTGTGCGTCCACATTTGGATTATTGTTGTGCCATTTGGGACCCGTTTCGTAAGGGGTTGATCGAAAGTATAGAGAAAGTACAGAGAAGAGCCGCTCGATTCGTGACCGCCTGCAACAGTCCTCATGAAAGCGTCACAGAACTGATTAGCAGACTAGGTTGGGAGTCTCTGGTAGATAGACGACACACGTTTCTTTTAAACTTATTGGTAAACATGTGTACTCCCACTTTCACTTTTGAGTTTAGTGAAATACTTCTTCCACCAACCTATTTGAGTCGGAAGGACAGGAAAGATAAAATTAGAGAAATAAGGTGCCGGACTGATTCTTATATGAATTTTTTTTTCCCTCGTACCATTAGGGATTGGAATGCACAGCAAAGAGATTAGCTTTGGTGCTGAAAACCCTCTGCCACCCACAATTTTGTGAATTGCAGAGTATATATGTAGAAATCCTTTCTATTCCACTCCATAATCGCTCGTGGAAAAAATGAGTACAGAAATGAATCGGTTCTGGCCCTGATTTCTCTTATCTTATTTTCGCGGTCATTCCGAGATATGAATGTTGCTGGTAGCAATATTTGTTTACTGTCATTCCGAAATACGTCAGTCGAGAATTTTTCAATTAGCTTCTGTCGAGAGCAACGCTTTCGGTGCTCCAGGTCTTCCCAACCTAACTCCTTCAACATCGCACTTACGCTTTCCCTCCAACTATATATACCTGTCAGGAATCGGGCGGCTCTTCTTTGGACCATCTGCATTAATCGCTTTTGATGGGGATCCCATACAGAGCAACAGTATTCTAAGTTATGCCACACTAGTGACTTGTATGCAATCGATTTAGCTTGCATTGACGCCAATCCTACAAATGTACATCGGGATTGGGAGTTACATTGTAACTGGTCTGTTCAGCTCCGATTATAGCAGGCTTTTTCTCTATCAATTTGAGCATGGTTCTTCATTTGCGAAATAGGACAATTGGCCACTGTAACGCTATAATATGCTAATTTTTCATTAAATGTTGTTTACTAGTTCCCATCGCCAAAATAGAATATTCCGATGAAATGTGGCATTATAAAATAGGATTATTTGGCAAACGCAGGCCATTTATTGCATTAAAATAGGAAAACCCATAAAGTTTCGGCGCCTTGTGTGAGTTAACAGCGCACCACCAGCTGCACTCAGGAGATACCAAGTATTTTGATAAATTCCAGGGAAGCTGAGGCTGGTTAATGGGAGCACCCGAGCTGACGCTTATATCTCCCTCACAGACCCCACATTAGCCACCCAACAACCTTCATCTGGAGAATTGCCCATACTGCAGTGGGGATGGTGACGCATAACACCCGCGGGGAGCGAGGCGGATGCGGCGCAGACACGGATCAGACCGAGTCCCTCCACAACCTCTCTATATCTATCAGCATCCTCTACATCCATATCCACATGGGAGTTAGGCAGATAGGATGTGAAAACTTGGGAGTACTGGTGCTACTATCGCAAGTATTAACATGAATACCTCTTTTTAAAAACAGATAGCCAATGAAACAACAAATAAACATTTATTTAGGTACACAAGAGAAGCTTCTACTCAGTACTTAACTGCTTCAGAGAAGATTTACGGAAGTAAAAAAGCTATGGTATCATTTTGTTCCTCTGGTCACTCCACGTGCATCGCAGGCACTTCCGTTCTTCTAACTCCCTCTCCCACACCGCTTAATAATTCGAGGTTGTGACCCCCCCCCCCACCTAAATAACATTCTTTCTTCTTCAATCGGTCGAGAAGACAACTCTCAACATTTCCACAGGGGTTTCCTTGAATTAGACCTGTGATTCGCTGATTTCTGCTTCCACTTTCATACCAGATACTTTGACGTTTTCACTTTCAAACTGCTGCGATCATTCGAAATTTTGTTTTATCGAAGTTGAAATGGTCGTAAATTATCCGTAGTTGAGTATTTCATACGACATGATTCTATATTGTCCCAAGTCACGCAACAGCAGGAGGCCATTAGGCGTGTTCTGACTCGACGCTATTCAGCCCCTGGGTCCACTTTGTGGCTCCACAAGGATTTCTATCCTTCGGCTTTCTTGCTCAGTCGGTAGAGCCGCCAACTCTCGCATTTCTCAGGTGGTTTGCTTTAATCCTACCTGCGTTACATTGGTTCTACGTCCACTTTCTTACCATGTAATTTGAAAATTTCACATTCAAAGTGACACATTTCTTTTATATTTACTTTTATCGATCTTGAAACGGTCTTAAGTTGTCCACCGTAGTATGTTTCTCACTAAATGATATTATTTTGTCTCAGCGATGCGACAAACGAGGGGGCTGCGGCCTCTAAAGAAACTCAGTGTGCACTGATTCGCCGTTTCATTACCCGACCCATCACGGGAGAGACGCCGACTGATATACTTAACGCTTTTCACCCCGTTGTCTTTGCGTACTAGCCGTTTCTGTAGGTCTGGGATGACACCCACTACCAAACTTGAAAATCGTATTCACGTCAAAATTTGGCAACGATACTCACTTCTCGCACCTTACCTGTGCCTCTGCTGATAACTCCATTCTGTCACGTGAGCAGCGATCGTTCTCGCCTGAGCGGCTGCATTTTTATTAGTGCAGCTTCTAGTTTGTCCAACGCCACTTATAGTACACTTTCCTAACCTGTCTTGATCCATCTGAGCTCGTTACCTAAATTTATAACTGGGACATTTTAACGTAATGTTTCGCAGAATTTCTGTTTAAATTTTGTTTAGTTGTTCGAACACTTTAAATCGTCTTTTTTAAAATAAAATATCGCAATTTATACAATCAAATACTTATATTTTCGAATTCTAATGTCGCCTATTAGCCTATATCAAAATCCGGCAAAATGTTTAGTCACAGCGCCCTCTAGATTTTGTTCGAAGGCAAAAGGTATTTGCCCGACACATAGAGCCCTCAAAGAACGAAAGCCATCATTTAATTACCATAGTACAAAGGCCTCAAACTGTCAACGGATTTTGCTACTCCAACTATTCTTGCCGCCATCTCCACAGCAGATCGGTTTCTACAAAAACCTACCGAGCGTAGCTGGTGAGCGATAGTGATTTGGCCTCACTTTCAGGAGGACGCTGGTTTGTATACCCGTTCGGCCATCCAGATTTTGGTTTTCAATGGTTTCTCCAAATCATTTCAGGCGAATGCAAAGTTTAACCTTTTAAACGCCATGGCCGAATTCCTTCCCTTTCCTTACTCCTCGTCCCTTCCCGCCCCGACATCATGCCAAAAAATACGATATTACATCAAAAAATATGGGAAGAAATTTTAATCTTGGAGATGGAAATAAATAAGGAACGAGGCTGTAAGAATATTGAGGATAACAAAAACATCCAGCAAACACACTATGACATCTACTACACTACGCAATCGTAAAATAAAGGTTCAGAAATGAAATATCTGCTTAAATACTATTTTATGACTGTAGAATGGAGGCTGAAATCGAAGAGCAAAAGAATTAATATGGAAAAAAGTTGTTGTTTGTCAAATAATAAATAAATAAAATTACATGAAGAAAAAATGTTCAGTAACAGGGTGAAGGAAAAAAAAGGAAAGTTAATTTTTAACTGAGAGCGAATGGTATTCAGTAAAGGCAAAGATAATTTGAGCAGGTGAAGAGACATATGGCACATGCAAAGAAGCAGGCATTACAGAACACGCATTATATCAATGACTGAGATGAGAAAGTAAAACGATTATAAATGTTAAGAAGCAGAGAAGCGGCCCTGACAAATCTGACACGAAATAAACAAACTAGGAACAGGTAAGGAATAATGACTGAAAGCCAAGTGTGAAGAAATAAATTAATCCTTTATAGATAGAACAGGTTCGTCACTTAAGAAGATCAAACAAAACTTGTGGAAATGAACATAAAGAGTTCAAAAACACACGAGTGGGTGGGAAACCTATTTTAAGCTCGGAAAAAGGTGCTGACGGGGGAGGAATCTATAGAAATATTGTATGTGTGGGACAATTCCGACTGTAATGTCTGCGCAAAAACGTTTATGTGACGTAAATGGATCTAGTTTCAAGGTGAAGATATGACAAAAAATTGAAACTCATAAAATTGTTAGAATCTCGGGGAGAGGAAAAAATTCCCAAAATGTCACGGGAAAGGACATTTGAAAACAGTTTTATTTTATTGAATCATGATCTAACACCACCCAAGCAGCCCAAAAGAAGCAGGCTGACAAATGTGCACCATCTGTTGACGTAGGATGTTTCAAATTTATTTACTATGGTAATAGAAAATTGAAGAGATATTAGATAAATACCATTTAAAAGTTGGAAAGAAAAGGGGCTGCAAGAGAAATAATTCTGACTTTAATCATGTCGTTCGTGGGTGTTGGAAAAGCTTGTGAAACACGTTAAGACGTTTACTGAGTTAGTGAAATCATACTAGATGCAGACACGGAAAAATAGTTAACTACTTTTATAAGAGTCGGATAGAAAAATTGATGACAGTCAAAGGGGTGAGAAGCTAGGCCGTAATGTACTGCTATAAAACCAACGAAAGAAAGAATTGAGACCGGACTAATGGTTCAAGTATTCATTAAGTTGCGTTTTCGGACGGTATTGTCGTATTAGCAGTAAATAATGAAGCCACAGAGAAATCTACAAACAGTACTACATTGCGGTACAAAAAATATTGAGAGAGAAATTTGGAATGAATTGAATGACATCAAAAATCTCTACAGTGAAAACAAATTAAATATCGAAACTGGAGAAGTTTCGTTATGCGGGGAATAAACTCTGTGGGAGGAAGGTATTAAATTGTTACGTTTGCTTCAGATTATGTAAAGTGTAAAAAGAAACTTCTCACTATCGGACAGTGAACCAGCCCACAAAAGAATTTAGAAAATTAGGCATGTCTTGATGCAGAAGTTAACAGAAGGACGCTAAAATTTAATTGGAGAGATAAATTTTGAAACAAAAACATTCTGAAGATAGCGAGTGAATGAAGAAGTATATTGATTATTATTACAAAAAGCTAAAAAGGCGATCTCAGTGCTTTGAGGCTCCGCACACTGGATCTAGGAAGTACAACGGGGCCGGACACGCGCCCAAACTCCTTCCCCCTCCTCCCCCTACAAACTGTCTTCACTGCGGTTTTAGGCGATTTTTTCGCAGCCATCAAGGTGAATGAAGGGATGGTAACCAATTTTCGCCTCTTAAACTACTCATTGCACAAACAAAAATATGTTTATCACACATATAACATAGTTCCACGTTTCAGAGACAGATGGCATCACTTCACGTTCTCCATTAGTATGTAGTACGACCTGACAGAAGGCGTACAATGCTTGGCGTCAGCAAGGACAGGTGGGCGAAAAACCAATGTCCCAAATTTGACCATGCCTATGGTGAGTAAAAACTCAAAGGCAGTCTACCCCCAATGATGGGAAGAGGTGGTAAAGAAAAAGATATATTATTGGATTTAAAAAAAAAAAGCCTTAGGAAAGCATTTTATACACTTCGTGAAACTTTCTTTCTAATAGCATTAATGAAATTTAGGGCTTTCATGAATGGAGTTAACTGCTTACTATTACATACTAGCTTCGAGCCCGTCAAAAATGACGGTTTGAATACAGTATACTGGCAGTTCATTTTTTTTCAATTGGTTAATTATATGGAATTGTTATTACATAATGCTAATGGCCTTGATTTTGTAATGTCCTATATATTGATGTGTGAGTGGAGACTTTCCCGGCGTAGTGATGAAATATAATCTTCACGGGTGTTCAGCCGGATGGTGTCAAAGTAACACTATATATTTCATTTGCAGTTCACATAGCGATACAGTAGTAACGTCTACTGAATTAATGACGATGGAAGTATAGAACCAATAATATCAAAAACAAATTAGGAATCCAACAAAAACTTTTGCTGTCAATTTAATATCAGTTTTTTTCTGGTCCAGGCACAATTCAGCACGATAAATATGAAACTTCTTTCCCCCGCAATAAATAATACTTTCAGTAACATGGCACTTATTAAAGCAGTTTAAATGGTTTGTAAAACTCATTTCAGAGCGAATTATGCTGTAACAAAATGTGTCAGTTGCGATTCTGATCAACTTAGCCCCAACCTCCATTAACATTGCATTCGAAAATCATAGCTTTTATTACCATCATATGAATAACGACAGGCAGCACCTATGGTGGTAGTCTGAATTTATTGTGGAAAAGATTCCATGAAAAAGCGAATATCGACAATTTTTAATGAAATCTTCGTGATATGAGTACCATACTGTGGTTAGATTATCGGAGTATTTGACTATGATTTATTTAAATAAATACATTTTACTTTAATGACGGAAAGCATAATATCGAAAACGGATAACGGTCATTTATCTCGGTGATATATTTTGCCATTCGTAAATTTGGTGTAAACTTTCTTAGAGTTTTTAATTAACTTCATTGTTTCTTATTATCTGCCAAAAACATTCCTAGGTTATGTTTTAACTTCGTTCTTATAACTGGTACAGATAAAATAACGCAAACATGGAATACTCTTCTCCTTGCATTAATTTTTGCATCTAGTTGTCATAAATAAACAAAAAGCAACATGTAAATTTAAACGAACGTACCAATTGTAACTTTGTAACGTATGATTGTCTTGCATTAATTTTCTATCTCTGCTCGCCGCTATTTGGATGCAAGAATATCGTTGTTGAATTGCGAATTATAAACTGAAATCATTTTTAATTATATCTTTCGTGATATGAGTAACTTATTTTGGTTAGTTATCAGAATATTTGGTTAGGTTTTATTTAAATAAATGCATTTTCATAATTTCGAAAACGGATGACTGTTATTTATTTGACTGATACATTGCGCGATTACGAACGTTTCTCTGAGTTTTTAATAAACTTCATCGTTTCTTATCGTCTGCCAAAAAAATTCTTAGGCTATGGTTTAACCTAGTTTTGATAACAGATCCAGATAAAATAGCGTAAATATTGAATCCCCTTCTCCTTACATGAATTTCTGCGTCTAACTGATACGGATAAAATAGCGTAAATATTGAATATCCTTCTCTTTATATGAATGTCTGCGCCTAGTTGTAAATAAACGAAAAGTAAGATGATGGTACGAATGTAATATGGTGGTTGATGATTGGACGTTCTCTAGCTAATAGCAGTAGCAGCTATAGACGACGCATTCAGACTCCACGTTAGCGTTTTATATAAGGGGATTAAAAACTCATGGTTTGTTTTGCATACTGCTCGTCAGTGCGAAAGAGCTTACCAAATGTATATCTTTCCAATTTCAACTATAAAGTAGACCAATTCGTATTGTGTACTGCATGCTGACTATTAAAATTAATGATAAATTTCTTAGTAATTAATCTTACGAACGTTTCAAATTTTGCAGCTTCTGATCTGCTTTACTCTTCAATGAATGCAGCTTATAATACTCGTATCTGCGAGGTGGCGTCAGCTAGGTTCTTTCACAAGCGTATGTCACAAGACTGAATTTATTATGTCCACGTGGAATACAGATTATATCTACACTAAACTGCTCTCATTGAAAAAACTTCTAGACACTTCGTGGATTCCTTGTGTACAAAAACACTTTTTAATTTTCAATCAACTCAGGTGGCAAAATACATAAATTCACAAAAAATACTTCTATAATTCAGTTACAGTCAAATTTATTATAGATATATTTATAAATTTTGAATTTAGAATATCATTACTATGCAATAAAATCCTATAAAAGTTGTGTATGTACAATATTTTTTTCAAAACAATAATTGCGATGTACGCTCCTGATTATTCAGATTCCTGTCTGTGAGTTCGCGCATTACGCAAAAACGAATGGATGGATTTTAACGAATCCTCTCATAGTGGTAGCTGATATCATCAGGTAACATACAAGGTGATTCAAGAGGAATGTTAAACATTGCAGGAGTTGGTAGTATGAACAATATTGAGTAAAAAAGTTCATATAAACATGTGTTCGATTTCCATTCGTTTCGCGGCTAGGAGGTTGTGGAATGTTATGCATAAAATAAACCTCAGAGAATGATCAAGAGCACACAAGTAACTTATTGAATTACTTTATTTTTGCAAAACACATTTGCAGCTTTTCTGAGATGAGTGCGCATCGGGACTGTACATGTCGATTTCAAGCATCAATAAAGTGATTCAATTTGTGTATTAAAGTCGGTGGAGGGATATTCGAACATTTAATTTTAACTGCTGTAAAATATGCGTGTGTTTTTACATGAATAAAATTCTTCCATAAGTTATTTGTGTGCTCTTGATCACTTTCTGAGGTTTATTTTATGCATAACATTCCAGCAACTCCTAGCCCAAAAACGAATGGAAATCAGACACATGTTTATACGATTTTTTTTTACTCAATATTGTTCATACTACCACCACCTTCAATGCTCACCATTCCTCCTTAATCACCCGGTATAAGATAGATTTATTTAGACCAGTAACATAGTTATCGAAGGTACATAGACCAAAACAATAGAATTTTTGAATTTTTATCAATGTTGGGTGCCTCAAACAAATGAATGGGTTTTATGGAAGCTGCGCACATTGACAGTTAAAGTAATCAGTTAACTTGTGGAATATTTTTTACCGTATTTCATTCATGAATGAAAACAAGGTTCGCCACTTTATTTTTTGTACTAATGGAACATATCAATCAAATAACGTCTAATGCAAACATTTTCGCAGTATAATTGTATACTATGTTGAGTATAAATAAGTCCAAGTACGTAAAATAAATAATTAATACCACAAAAGTCAAGTCATATTATTCACAAAAATGTGAAAGATACCAGACTACAAATTACACATGGAGGAAGGTGACAGAATCTTTAAACGAAATAATGTATCTCGGGTGCGATTAGACAAAAAGCTGACGCAGGGATCTCACAGAAATGCAACAAAGAAAAAAGCTAAAGCCTAACTTACCAGCCTCTTCCCTATCGTAAGAGGAGATAGAGATCAAACTGATCGTCTCTCATGCCTCTGTCCAAACGATATTGCATTATAATTAATAAAGAATCAGTAAGCTGCTTTCAGTATGGGATGTGACGTGTTCGTAATTAAAACTGTATATGATATATGCTCTTTACATGTTAAGTAACTATTATTAGTATTTGGCAATACTTTTGATTTACATTCCTCAGAATGTGCGCACGTGGGATCATAGATAACATAGCTAACCAAATTTAATCTAGTTTATAGGGACGGTAACAACAAAATGAGACATTGGAATAGTTCAGGTCAGGTTTTAACTCCAGGCATGAAGGAGGGATTGAAGACAATATGAGTGAAGAATTGTATAGAACTCACCTACCGTGGTTTATAGAAAATAATGAAATAGTTGAATAGTACACGACAGTGATTTGTTCTCGCCGTTTTAATTTGAGTGGAATATATATACAGGGTGTTACAAAAAGGTACGGCCAAACTTTCAGGAAACATTCCTCACACACAAACAAAGAAAATATGTTATGTGGACATGTGTCCGGAAACGCTTACTTTCCATGTTAGAGCTCATTTCATTACTTCTCTTCAAATCACATTAAACATGGAATGGAAACACACAGCAACAGAACGTACCAGCGTGACCTCAAACGCTTTGTTACAGGAAATGTTCAAAATGTCCTCCGTTAGCGAGGATACATGCATCCACCCTCCGTCGCATGGAATCCCTGATGCGCTGATGCAGCCCTGGAGAATGGCGTATTGTATCACAGCCGTCCACAATACGAGCACGAATAGTCTCTACCTTCCTGCAATTGGGCTAACTGGCGGTGAATCGAGAAAGTACAGTACATACTAACGAAACTAAAATGAGCTCTAACATTGAAAGTAAGCGTTTCCGGACACATGTCCACATAACATATTTTTTTTTTTGTGTGTGAGGAATGTTTCCTGAAAGTTTGGCAGTACCTTTTTGTAACACCCTGTATAAATACTGGCTGCACACGTTAAGCGGCACCACGCTGGATCAGGCAGGTGAGACCGGTCCGTCTTACCAGCCAGTCTCTCTGATTGCAGGTTTTACTATATCATCTAGGTCCTACGTGAATGTTGGGTCGGTTCCCAATTTCTTCCTCATATATGACACATTTCATAAACAAAAATACAGCTATCATAGAGAAAAGTATAGCAGACAGATGGAAACACTTAAGCTCCGCCATTACAATAAATTGTTGTGACCTAACGTGGTGGGTGGGCGGTAACGTTCTGGCCTCGCATTCGGGAGGGCGCGGGTTCGAATCCCTGACCAGTCATTAAGATTTGGGTTACCATGGTTTCCCCAAATCACTCCAGGCAAATGCTAGGATGATTACTTCAAAAGGCAAAGTCCAATTCCTTCCCGTCCCTTGCTCTCAGATCCTTTACCGCCTCTAAACATAGTAAATCCTGTAACGTTGTCACAGGTGATACAGTTTAATAAAAATCTGCAGAAAGATAACGATGAAGTCATTGCAAAACTCCTTGATATCTTTCTTAGGCTTGAAGGGATATATCGTTACGTTTCAACCAGCTAAACTACATTTTGGTAGATGGTAAGAAAATAAGTGGAATATTGTTTGAAAAAAATCTAACTCAAGTCGGTTAGTTATAGGAATTGGGATTATCATTGATCATGCAGAATTTTCATGGACAACCTGCATTAGCAGTTACGGTGAGTCGGTCTCTAACACAGATCTATTAAAAGAATTAATAATAAACTTTAATAAAGCGATCTAGGTAAGTGTAAGGGTCACCAATCTCGTGGTGGCTATGTTTCACATTTTATAGGTATGTAAAAGGCGGTCACTATACGTTGGTACGTGCTTTAGGAGCATTTCTAACCCAATGTGTGGGGTTTAGGAGCAACTTCAGAGGTTTGCTCATACAATTTACCAGCAACTATTATTATTATTATTTTACTGTAATCAGTCTTTCGACTAGTTTGATGCGATCCTCCATCCCTTCATATCTTGTGCTAACCTCTTCATCTCTGCATACCACTTAAAACCCACGTCCTCAATTATCAGCTTCATACATTCTATCTTCTGTCTTCCTCGGCAAATTAACCAATCCTGCGTGTCTCAAAATATGACCTACCAGCCTGTCTCTTCTTTCTGTAAGCTTCTTTCACAAACTTCTTTCCTCATCCATCATTTCCAAAACTCGGTTCATTTTGTACTTTGTCTGTCCACTCAATTTTCAGCATACTTCTGTAGCACCACATTTTAAATGCTTCAATTTTATTTTTTTCTGGTATTCCTAAAGTCCATGTTTTGCTACCATAAAGTTCTGTGCTCCACACATAGAGTTTTAAAAAGTTTTTTCGAAGTCCTAGGTCAATATTTGAAACTAAAAGATTTCTCTTTTTCATGAAGGCTCTTTTTGCTAGTGCTATTCTGCTTTTAACATCATTCCTGCTTCGGCCATCGGTTGTAATTTTGCTTCCCAAGTAGCAGAATTCACTTACTTCTCCTATTGCATCCGATCCTGTTTTTATATTTAATCTACTAGTATTGGTATCATTTCTGCTACATTTAATCACTTTTGTCTTGCTTTGATTTGTATTCAGTCCAAAATCTTCCTTCAGTAATTTGTTCATGCCATTCAATAACTTCTCAATATCTTCAGCCTGTTCTACTAACAAGACAGTCATCAGCAAATCGTACAATACTGACTTTTTCTCCTTGAACACTTATGCCACCTGAAAATTGTTCTTTTATTTCCTTTATTGCTTCCTCTCCATACAAGTTGAATATTAACGGGGACAGACTACAACCTTGTCTAACACCCTTTTTAACTGATGCATGTCTCTCATGAGTCTCTACTTTTATTATAGCCACTTGATTCTGATACAGCTTATAAATTAATCTTCTGTCTCGATATTTTATACCTGACTATTTTCGAATTTTGAACATCTTGTCCCACTATCAAAGGATTTTTCTTAATCAACAAACGCCATAAAATTACACTGGACTACAAAAACCTTTTTTTCTGGTACAAGAACAAAATTAACTGTTTGTGGAAGATAATGCACTCCTAAATCCAAATCTAATTTCAGAATTACCGTATCGGCCTCAGTTTTCATTTGATAATGATTTTTATATACTCTCACGTTAGCCTATATATCATATGGATCTGCCAATAAGACACGCTCACAACAATATTTCCAAATGTAAACATTAAAATATACATGTCAATACAAAAAAGAATCAGAGAAATGAGGAACATAAAAGTAAAGGAATGTAAGAAACATATCTAACAACGCCGAGAAAGATTACATTCATTTATATCTAACACTGTTTCCTTTCAGATTTTCTGCGATATTTTGCCTCAGGAACGTCTCTTCGTAAAGTCCAGCAGTAGTTGGACAACATTGCCGCACTCCAAATGCCTTGATAACGCTTTTTCATTTGAGAAATGTTACGGTGAAATCTTTCGCCATGTTCGTCACTAACGGCGCCAAGGTTATCCGCTCAAGAAATGCAGTTTGAGTGAGATGTTGCATCCCATACGATGGTATGATCTCAATAATTCATGTACATTGTCGCGATAGTTCTCTGCCTTATTATTGCCTAAAAAAATTCTTGCAGATACTTGTGAAAGACAGCCACACCTCTTTTTCAGCATCACTCAAGACATCAAGGAAATTATCATCATCCATTAGTTCTCTAATTTGTGGTCCTACTAATATTCATTCCTATATTTTCGCTTCACTTATCTTTGTGAACTTCTCTGGCAAGTACATGAATCATTGTGATGTTTTATCCATGGCTTTCACAAAGTTTTTGACTAGACCCAATTTGACAGTAGAGTACACGAGCCCTTAAATACTCCTTGAGCGCACGCACGGGCTACAGACGTAGCCCATTTATGGGTTAACTAATTAAACATCCTTATTTTTATCATAATGGCTCATACAATTAACAAAACTTTGTTTCTTAATTATAATTTGCAACATAAACATAAACTTCTCTCTCTCTCTCTTTTTTTTTTTTTTTTTTTTTTCCAGCCCACGTCTTCAATTATCTGCTTCATATATTCTAATCTCTGTCTTCCTCTACAGTTCTTACCTTCGACTGTTCCCTCCACTAACAAATTAACCAATCTAGCATGTCTCAAAATATGACCTACCAGCCTGTCTCTTGTTTCCCTAAGCTTCTTCCACAAACTTCTTTTCTCACCCATCATTTCCAAAACTCGTTCATTTCTTACTTTGTCTGTCCACTTAATTTTCAACATTCTTCTGTAGCACCACATTTTGAATGCTTCAATTTTCTTTATTTCAGGTATTCCTAAAGTCCATGTTTCGCT
Organism: Vandiemenella viatica; assembly: GCA_031002005.1. Lineage (NCBI taxonomy): Eukaryota > Metazoa > Arthropoda > Insecta > Orthoptera > Morabidae > Vandiemenella > Vandiemenella viatica. Next base: position 258,195,306 of record CM061921.1, read on the forward strand.
ACCATAAAGTGCTGTGCTCCACACAAAGAGTTTTAAAAAGTTCTTTCTAATTCCTAGATCAATATTTGAAACTAAAAGGTTTTTCTTTTTCATGAAGGCTCTTTTTGCTAGTGCTATTCTGCTCTTAACATCATTCCTGCTTCGGCCATCGGTTGTAATTTTACTTCCCAAGTAACAGAGTTCACTTACTTCTCCTATTGCATCCGATCCTATTTTTATATTTAATCTACTAGTACTGGTACCATTTTTGCTACATTTCATCACTTTTGTCTTGCTTTGATTTATATTCAGTCCGAAATCTTCCTTCAGTATTTTGTTCATGTCATTCAGTAACTTCTCAAAATCCTCAGCCCTCTCTGCTAACAAGACAATGTCATCAGCAAATCGTAGCATACTGATTTTTTCTCCCTGAAAACTTATGCCACATGGAAATTTTTCTTTGACTTTCTTAATTGCTTCTTCAACATACTTCTTAAAAATCAATTATTTTTGGAAGGTTTGAGATCTATTAGTCTTATTTTTAATTAGGAACGTAATATTTATTATAAAATGGGTTTCCAGTTAAGTAAATGAATCAATTATCAAAGTCGTTGATAATAAATCATTGTGTTGGCATACATTCAGGACAGACGACTGCCTGATGTTCGCTACAAATGCGCCTCATACATTTGCTGCATTGCTTGCGCGTGCTGCGGTCCCGAGCCCTGCTGCAAAATGAACATCGACCAACTCCTCCCCGATAGGCATATTATGTTGCGGGGGTTGTTCTGCCAGTCCTAGAAGTAGTCTGCCTTTCAGTTTTATACCTTTTGGTATATTTTGCTGGGATATACGACGTTCCATAGAAGGTCTTGCAAGATCGAATAAGACTTCTTGAAAGTATTGACGACGGATCACTTTCATATCAAGGTTGTTCATCTGATATATTGTGAAATCTGGTTCTTGAAGTGACCGGTGGGCACTTACTCCATTTTGGTAGGAAGCCAAGATGACAGAGAGAGGCAGGTCTTCATCTTCGTCCTCGTCCTGCTCGCCATGTTGTTCAGAATCAGAATAGTGAGGAGATCCTAGAGGGCCAATTTGTTCCTCGAATTCCCCTTCTTCCTCACTTTCACTAAATATGTCATCGTCTTCGTCATCTTCCAGCAACTATCTTAATATTTGGGCATCGTTCATATTACCTGCCATATACAAATGACCAAAACATAATAAAGTTACACGAAAAATCCATAAATTCAACAACACACATAAAAAACAGTTATTGACGTTACTTTTTATAGCATTACTACAGCAAATGTATCATATTTACCTCAATTTTGTCACTTGTATATTAAATAATTAACTTCCTCCAACGCTCGCGCGGGCTACAGGTGTAGCCCATCAACTTCGAGGGCAATTTATGCAGACGTCCGTGCGCCGCGAGAGATGGCACGCTACTGGTGGGGGCAGAGGCTAGTACTTGAAGAATACACTGGACGATTAATCTGTAGTGCGCCAATTTTAAATAATATACGACAATATTACACGTTGGGCTACATATGTAGCCCACGCGTGCACTATAGTGTTAATGTGCAGCGGAGGTAGCTACACATTTTTGGGGTCAACAAGAGGAGTGTTTACCACATTCTTCTGTCCAGGCAATAGCTCATTCCGAGCAGACCACTTTTTCCCAACATAGTGGTTTTTTGTGTCCCTGCTATCCCACTCGCATAGAAAGCAGCAATGTTTTGTGTATCCCAGCTGCATGCCGAGCAGAACTGCAATCACCTTGAGGTCGCCACATATAGGCCATTTGTATTTCTCATATTGGATATGAGTGAAAAGCAGTTTAAAATTCTCATATATCTCCTTCATATTAACTGCATGAGCTATAGGAACTGAAGGAAAATTGTTTCCATTGTGAAGAAGCACTGTCTTCCGACTAACTTTGATAGAATCTATGAACAAGCGCCACTCATTTACATTGAAATCATGGCCAAGAGTCTACATAACTGATTCGATATCATTACAAAAAACCATGTCACCACTCTTGGAGAAATATTCGGAAAAATCAGCTTAGTGGTCACGAAAAAAGTCACTTTCGTATCGCGAGAAAGAAGACTCCATACTTTCAATCGCGAAGCTAAAAGCTCAGCCTGTTGCTTCGACAAATTTAAATCACCGACAAGATCATTGATATCCGCTTGAGACAGAATGTGTGGCTGATTTCATTCACAGAGGGATTGAAATGTAGGGTCGACATTAAAATTTCGTTCGGTTTATTCTGCATTTTCACCACTGTCTTCATCGCCACTTAAAGTCACTGTCTCAGGAGGCACTGGTACCAGTAATTCTTCACTGTGGCATACAGGCCTTATAGCAGATGATAAATTAGGATATTCCACAGTTTTCTTTGTTTTCGAGGTAATTCCTGCTATTTTTGTCAGACAGAAATAACAGTCTTGTGTGATCCGTTGGTTACCTCCAAATCATCGGAACAGCCAAGGGCATGTGACGTGATCCCCTCAACCAGCCTGTCAGGAGTGTGACACATACGAAACAACAAATGTGAGGTGCCCATTTTTTGTCTTGATCGGCAACTTTACATCCGAAATTAAGTTCATGGCACTTCTGCACAAGAGGGGTAAATTTTCGTTTTTGTGATTTGAGAGTTAATTCTCCACAGATATAATAAAAAGAATTTTGGTAATTTACACACATACGAGGCATTTCTTCTTCTCTATTAACACAAAACAGAAACTACTACAAACCTACAACAACAAGCAGTCACTTTTCACGCTGTCAGAACTCTCAATGCTGAAACAAAAGTGGTAACAAACAGGGCAATGGATTTCTGAACTGAGGATAATTTGTTGTAATTTGTCAGTCGAACAGTAAAGACGTATTTCTTGTTTGCTACGTACATGTTTAGTGTAATTTGCCATTATTGTTTATGTTTAGTGTTAGTGTTATGTTATTCAATAGTGGTGTTTCAAAGTCATCAATTGTTTATATTTTTAATATCAGAGCATGACCTTCGAATATTACAATAAATGCGAAAACGAAAAATTATTAAGATAAAGTGACATCGAACATAAACATAATATGTGTAACATGTTATTTGATTGAATTTAAATACAGATTATGACTGTAATGATTTTGATGTAAACTGGACTGATATTGTTAATTGTATTGAATGTATTAAATTTAATTGGACGTAAAGTCCACAAATAAATAATCAAATAATGTATGGGAGTTAGTTTTACATATTTAGATTGTTTTTCAACAATTACATCAGCAGAATAATTATTAAATTAAGCCACAGGAGAATAACCAATATGGAGTGTTTTCAAGGACTTATGCCGACATCGATAGACAGAGGGCAGCGTGTCACAATAAAACTGAGCCCGATCGGCAAAAACTGATTTCATTTTCGAATTCAGCACCTACGACGTAGCTAAGAACACCATTCATTTTCTTTGTAACAAAAATACTGTTTATCAATGTTATCTTTGTTTTTCTTGAACCGCCCTTTAAGTATTAATCTCAAAGCCAAAATTGCTTCCCAAGTAACGCGGTTTTTTCTAAACCCAAAATGATCTTCATTTACTATCTCTTCTACTACCCTTTCGATTCTTCTGTATATTATTCTGGTCAGTAATTTTGAAGGATGTGATGTTAGACTAATGATGCGCTATTTCTCACATTTCTCTGGTTGTGCTTTCTTCGGAAGTGTGAAGATGATATTTCTATTAAAATAAATTGGAATTTCTCCTGTTTCATAACTTTTTGATATCAGCTTGAATAATCTTTTGATTCATTATTCTCCTAGGGACTTAAAAAGTTCAGCAAATTCTGTCCTCAAAACAGGATCTCCTAAGTCATCAATGTCGACATCGCCTTCCTTTTCCATTACGCTATTGTTCATATTGTTCCCATCATAGATTTTCTAACTCTATTCCTTCCATACGTTAGCTCTATCATCTGAGCTTAAAAGAGGTTTCCCATTGGCAGATTTAATGTTTACACATCTTTTCGTCATATCCCCAAACTTTTGTTTGATCCTCCTATATGCAACAGCTACTTTACCTATGATCATTAATTTTCTACTTCTTCACATTGAGTGTGGTGGTTGAGTGGTTAACGCTCTGGCCTCGCATTTGGGGACAACACCGGTTCGAATTCCCGTCCGAGTATCCAGATTTGGGTTTTCCATGATTTCCCCAAATCACTCCAAGCGAATGCCGTGATACTTCCTTCAAAAGACCATGGCCGAATTCCTTCGCGTTCCTTGTCCCCAATCCCATCACGCCTCTGATAACCTCGACATCGATGAGGCGTAAATCCCTAAAAAAAACCTTCTTCACACTTTTCTTGTAGCCATTTTTCTTTTGCTTTTTTGTATTTCCTGTTTATTTGATTTCTAAATTGCCTGTATTGCTCTGTTCCTGCTTCATCCTTCATCCTTATCCATCAGTCATAAAATTTTTTCTGTCTCCAAAGTTTTCGGGTGGCTTGTTACCTAAAGCCTATTTTTCTATTTTTTTTTAGCAGCTTTCGTTTTTTTTCTCTTCAATGCATTCCATTCCACTTTGGTTAAGCTACTTTCAGAGTTAATTCTTAGACCTAAGTCTACCATTTCTCTCTCATGTTAGATTGTTTCATTCACTTCCAGTCTGTTCTGCTTATACTGCTTCCTTATTCGCTTAAATTTCAGCCTGCACTCCATTATTATCAAATTATGGTCAGAGTCTATGTCTGCTCCTGGGTACGCTTTACAGTCTAGAACTTGATTCCTGAATCTCTGTTTGACCATGATATAATCTAGCTGATATCTGCCTGTATCCCCTGGACGTTTCCAGGTGTATACCCTTCTTGCGTGTTTCTTAAACAGTGTGTTTGCAACGACTAGTTTATATCTTTAACAAAATTCTAGCAACCTGCTTCCTCGCTCATTTATTTCTCCTACCCCAATACTTCCTACAGTATTCCCCTCTTTTCCTTCTCCCACAATCGCATTCCAATCACCCACGATTATTAGATTTTCCTCCCCGTTCACATATTCGATTAATTCTTCGATTTCGACGTATATTTTCTCTGTTTCTTCATCATCTTCGTGTGACTTTGGCATTTATACTTGTACTAACGTGGTTGGGGCGGGCTTAATTTCCAACCTCATCAAAATAATCATTTCACTAAACTGTTTATAATAACTAACCCGTTTCCTAACTCTCACTATCATTACAAAACCTATATCAGTAACTCCACTGACAGCTTTTTTGTTAATTGTTTTGTGTTCCCCAGACCAGAAATCCTGTGCATCCTTCCACTTAATCTCACTAACCCCGATGACATTTAACTTAAGTCATTCCATCTCCCTTTTTAAGTTTTCAAATTTACCTGCCCTGCTTCTAACATTCCACGCTCCGACTCATAGAGAGTTTCTATCCATTCTGATGACTCCTCCCTCAGTAGTCCCCACTCGGGGATCCGATTGGGGGATTATTTTACCTCCGGAATATTTTACCCAGAAAGAAGCCATGTTTTAAATTTTATTTTATTGGTAGTGGGTCAAAAAGCCATACGGCAAAAACACAAATTTCAATTATATCCTCACCTGTACAAGCATAACACAAATTAGGAATATTATATTACATATATGACCATAATACACATTACAGATAGTCTATCACGTATACATGACCATTATTATAATACTTAGTATCTGTTATTAATTACATGACGACAATATTTAAATTATTAAACACATCAAACAAGGGGATGCAAACAGTAATGACGATAGGATCCTCTAGATTTATATTTTCATCTCACATTCTTTTAGGTATGTACATAGCAGCATGAAGACTCCGGCGTCGTCTGTCTCAAGGAGATGTGACGCACTTGATGGTGGGAAGCAGCCTAATCTCACCAGCTGTTCTGTTAGATCTGTGGAACTGTTGTGTCTGTTCTCGCAGCCGAAGAAGTTATGGTAAATATCCTCTACGCTCGTCTCGTCACGTCTGTATCAAGAACTTCGAACGATATTTATTTTGTTCAATTGTGCAGGGAAACATCTATGGTGTAACTTTAACCTCTAGATGGTTACGATGTTTTTCCTGGGATCTTGATGATGCCAATGTTGTTATGGGATGACGGGTTGAATCTCTCCATAATGTCTTCCTTTGACCAATCGTCTCTTCTCACTAGCTGATGATTCTCCCGCTTTTTTTGATTTCGTCATTAGGTCACCCACAGTTACGAAAGGATAAACACCACCTTCTTTGAAAGTTGCTTCACCAAGCGGTCCAACTGTTCGTTTCTTTCTATAACGATGTGGCCTTTCACCCACACGAACACCAGCGGCCTTTCCGTATCACCCGGTATGCTGTTTCCAAAGTTTTGCGTAAGATATTGTCTTTGTTGGCAGCTTGCATGTGTCCTTGCAGGCTAGCTAACGATGGGCGGAAGTCTGGTATGATGACCGATGTTGTGTCATCCAAACGTTCAGCATACTCCATTGCCTTCTGAATTGCTAACATTTCCGCTGTAAAGACGGATGCCTCTAGGGGAAGTTTAAACATACCATATCGCTTCCTCTTTAGATCCAAATATGTAGAGCACACATATGAATATAATTTTGATCCATCGGTATAGATGGAGGACGCGTTTGGCCAACCGGCTAAAAATTCTGCCAGCTTAGCTTTACTGCCCTGTCCGGGACCTTTCAGATTAATGTCAGTTCTCACTTTGAGTGGTGTAACAGTTGCTTGATATGACATACAAAACTCTGGAAGAAGGTGTGTCGACATTATGTTGCTTGTTAATTTCGTATAGCTGTGGGATCTTCTTGCGTGACCAGTATATTCTAAAACTCAATTGAGTTCCAAGATCCTCAATTTTCTGGATGATAGTATTGTTATTAGTCTACTTTTGTTTATGCAGAAACTGTCTACACAGTTGCATACGGCGCGTGTTGAGAGGTGGCTCTAGTGCTCCTACCAATAATGCATTTGTAAGTGTTGACGTCATAGCCCCTGTAAAATTTTTTAGTGTCTTATATTGCAATCTATCAAGGATTTGAAGGATGTTATCCACTCCACTGGGATGCTTGCGTAACTAAGATGTGGCCTTATGAATGATCGGTATAGAGTCAGAGCAAGTTTCGGGACTGTACCCCACCAGGGTGTTGTGGTTGCTTTCATGAAATGAAGTGCCACTTTACATTTGCTTGTAATGTCTTTGATTCGTTGTGTCCAGTCAGGGCCGGCGTTAGGGGGGGGGGGGGGGGGTAAGCGGGTCAAAAGTACCCGGGCCCGCCGGCTGATGGGGGCCCCGATCACCGACTGTAGGGGCCCTCAGGTCATGAATCCAAGGATCCGCCTATTGTCCCCCACCCAGTTTGTAGAGCTAAAAAGAAAAGGTCGCCCAATTTACCCTGGGCCCGAAATTCCTAGCGCCGGCCCTGTGTCCAGTTAAGCTTATTATCTACTGAGACTGGTATCTGACAACTCGTCGATTCGGGAAGTGGTATGATCCGAGCTGTACCTCATCCATGTCAGGGAATCTGCGTCTGCTATAAACTGACGCCGCTGATTTGCTTTGGGATATGTCCAAGACCACTGCCGTAGTCGACCGACCAAGCTATAAATGGCGTTCTTGCAATCATTTAACTCGTTCATCATGACATAGAAACACGAAGCAACCATCTACATACAGGAGCATCTTCACCTACCCTGTTATTGTACTAATCTTCTAAGCTCGCCACTATGTATGTCGAACAACAACGGCGAAACCGTAGACCTTTGAGGGAATCCACGAGTTGTTATTCGAGAGCCTACTACTATACCATCGATTTGAATCTCTAGCGACCTTCCTGCTTGCAATGAGATGAGATCAACTTCAAATTTGCTAGGATTCAGAAAAGGCCGATGCTGGTGCTGCGAAACACAACTTGCTCTTTTAATTCACGACTTGAGCCGTATTATAGATGAGCAATCCCAGGTTGATTTAGTTCTATTAGACTTTAAAAAAGCTTTCGACACTGTGTCTCACACTAGGTTACTTAGGAAACTTCGTGGCTACGGCATATCTAGACAAATATGCGACTGGGTTACAGACTTTCTGGAGGGCAGAACACAGTGTGTAGTTCTCGATGGTGAGCGTTCATCACTTACTGAAGTGAGGTCCGGGGTTCCTCAGGGAAGCGTGATAGGTCCTCTGTTGTTTCTCATATACATTAATGATTTGTGCGACATAATAAGGGGGATGAAAAGATTATTTGCCGATGATGCTATTATTTATCGGGAAATCACAACCCAAGACGACTGCGCTTTGTTACAAGACGATATAATGAAAATAATTGCGTGGTGTAAACATTGGCAGTTGGAGTTAAACGCTAAAAAGTGCCAAGTAATGCATGTAAGTAAAAAGGTGACACCATTTAGCTTTGAATATACTATTAATGGTAGGTCTACTGTCCTTAGAACGGTAGATTACGCTAAATACTTAGGGGTAACAATTCGTAATAATTTATCATACAATGAGCATATCGAGAATGTAATTGGGAAAGCAAATCGTATGCTTCGATTTCTAGGTCGTAATTTAAAACAATGCACTCCGGACGTTAAATCGATTGCATACAAGTCACTAGTGCGGCCTCACTTAGAATATTGTTGCTCTCTATGGGGTCCCCATCAAAAGGGATTAATGGAGGCATTAGAGATGGTCCAAAGAAGAGCCGCCCGATTCGTGACAGGTATATATAGTTGGAGGGAAAGCGTAAGTGCGATGTTGAAGGAGTTAGGTTGGGAAGACCTGGAGCACCGAAGGCGTTGCTCTCGACAGAAGCTAATTGAAAAATTATCGACTGACTTATTTCGGAATGACAATAAGCAAATATTGCTACCAGCAACATTCATATCCCAGAATGACCGCGAAAATAAGAAAAGAGAAATTAGGGCCAGAACCGATTCATTTCTGTACTCATTTTTTCCACGAGCGATTAGGGAGTGGAATAGAAAGGATTTACCGGGCGACTAAACATAAAATCCGACAGCAGTAGCTTTCGATAAAGTACTCCGGCCATCCTGATCTGGGTTTTCCATGGTTTCCCCAGATCGCTCCAGGTGACACATGGTTCCTCACAATAACCCATGGGCACCTCCTGCCATATTCCATATATCCCTTCCAAACCATTACCTTCCCGGATAGGTGCAATGCACCCTCCGCCACACACTTTTAGTGAATCGCGGTGTAGTAGTAATAGTAATAGTAGGCCCATATCCAATACCTTCCCAGAAAGTACCGATGGGATCACATTGTTATACGGATGTGTTAGATCCACGTATAAGGCCATAAGATACTCGTTAGAGTTGTAATACTCATAGATGTCTGTCACAACTTGTGTAACTACCTAAATGGTACCTTTGTCTTTCCTCAAATCCATTTGGTGCATTGATAGTAGGTTGTTGCTTTCTAGATGCGACACCAGTCGGTGTTTGACCAGCCGTTCTAGAGTTTTGAGACCACAGAACGAAAGGGATATTGGCCAGTAGGACGGGGCGAGTGGGAGGTCTTTGCCATATTCCAGAATTGGTTGGCAATACGCTCACGGCGCTTCATGTCCGGTACATTCGCGCGTTGGCTCCACTCGGCGTTCATCAATCTTAAAAGTATGCTCTTCCTTCGACTTCGGAGGGCTGATATCGTGCTATGATGGATGTTATCTGAGCCTGTGTCACTGTTTTCGTTACGTTTAAGTGTCGCTTAAAATTACTCTTCCGTAAAGAGTGTTAAAAGTGTGTCATCTTTCCTCCCATCTTCTGTCATCTCCGCTTTCTCCAAAACTGTGGCCGAGGTGAGGTTAAACAAAATGTCCTCCGCAACCAGTATTGCTGGAGCAGTATTATGTTTTGATCCTGTCGCATTCTAGAAGCCTTTTCTTTTCTCCTAATATCTTTTACGGTAGAAATTCTGTTGAGAGAATTACAAAAGTCAGTCCAGCCTTAGCGTTTTTTTCTCCTACAGGATTTTTTTTGTCCTCACTTCCATCTTCCGGAGATACATATAGTATCTTCTGTCGCCGAATCTTTGTATTTGTGGAGAGCCATCTGTCTTTCTTTAACGGCTACACTCTTTATCCCACCAATGATATTATTTCCTGTTTCAGGTGCCCGGTTTGATTTCCGTGATAGCTTTCACTGTCGCCTTTTCAATGGCTGTCATAAGGGGACGTCCATTAATGACGTGAGGTGTTTTTCCGGACTTCCGGACTCCCCTCTCCTCTGGTGAGATTTTGTGAGATCTGGTCGGACTCCCCCGTAAAATGACGTGAGATTTTGACTGGTCCCCGTTCACCCCCCCCCCTTTTGATACCCTTTTTTTTAGCTCTTCTGCCTCTTAGGGCGATTATACCCCCCCCCCCCTAAAATCGGAATCCACGTCGTTTTCACCCCTTTATAATCGACATCCGATTCTTTTGTAGACTTTTTTTTAGACTATCGTTACCCAGTGCTTCTAGGAGCAGCCTCCCAGCCTGGTCTATTCTTCCACATCCCCAAATATTACGGCGCGCATTTAGATCTGCCATGATAAGAGCAGGCGGAGGGATATTCGTCAAAAGATTTGAAATATCTTGTTTACTGAAAGGGATGTTCGGAGGTCAGTACAGAGCCATGACCGCTGTTTCTGTCCCCATAACTTTCATCCGTATCGTACAAGCCTCAATAGTGGGAGCTTTATTCAGAATCTTTATTTCAGGAAATTGTAAGTCTTTCTTGGTTAGGAAAACATCTCCTCCGTTTCTCATACGGCTGCTATGCTGACATTATATTATTTCTGAATATTCTCCAATGATTCTTTGTTTCAGCGAATACCGGTAGACCTGGCATTTCATTGTAGCATATTTGAACAGTTGTTACCCATCATTGCAATATGTATGAAAGTGCGATATTATCCTTCTTAACCCTAGTGGGCTGCGTATTCCACATACCGTACAATCTTTTCCCTTATCCCGTATGGTTGTCTCTCCTTCTTCCTGTGTACAGTCAGTGTTTATGCATATCCTATTTGCAAACGGCCGTCATACCAAGGCTGTCCGTTCACAATTACTGCAGAAGACGAATGAGCAAAAGATTTTGCTATGCATTAAGAGGTTTCGGCAAACTAGTCCGAATTCTCAAGGGTGCCAAGAAAGGCGAGGTCGCTGGGGCGGATAGAGTGAGATCATGAACCCTCCATTAAATGTCAGTACTGCGATACACGCAAAGTACTTCCAATACTCTGATGATATGGAACCACACTTATATAAACTAGAGAGAGTGGTCTCCAATTTAAAAGACAAGCCACTGATCATGGGGGGGGGGGCATGTAAATGCATCGTGGTACGGATTCCGGACAAACCCCAGAGAAAGACTCCTCGAGGATTGTATAGCACAACATAGACTGATTATGTATATGAGAGATCGGCACTCACTACATTTTTTTTTTTTTTTTGCTGTCGTAAGACTGGTTTGATGCAATCCTCCATCCCTTCCTATCCTGTGCTAACCTCTTCATCTCTACATATCCCTTACAACCCACGTCCTCAATTATCTGTTTCATATATTCTGATCTTTGTCTTCCTCTACACCTCTACAGTTCTTACCTTCGACTGTCCCTCCACTAAAAAATTAACCAATCCAGCATGTCTCAAAATGTGACCTACCAACCTGTCTCTTCTTTCTGTAAGCTTCTTCCACAAACTTCTTTCCTCACCCTCTCCAAAACTCGTCCATTTATCGATATGTGATACACCATTTAATGTTGCGTATGTAGTGAGTGCTAAGCAGAATAGCACTCACTACATACGCAACATTAAATTTTGCATCAAGTATCGATATAACTCTTTGTACACGAGCCGTGGCGCGAGAAATGAGAGATTGCACAGTGAATGATGGATGGTCAACAAGTGAGCATAGGTGCATCACCTTCAAGCTAAGCACCAAACGTGTGGTAAAAGACTGCGTGGTCACGATATAACTAAAGAAACGTAAAGTGGCGAATTTTCGACGCACATGAAAATTCAGCAAGGAGTCTTTAGCACACCACATACCACTAGACGTGAATGACGTGGCAGCAAAATTCCAGGACGACGTCTTGGAGATATGTGACACCTCAATGGGTAAGATCTAAAAGATGCCCGGATCTATACCAAGGTGGAACGAGGATCTCACTCGTAGGCAGAAGCAAACAAGAAAACTCCGGAGAAGAATTCAAGTGACCCGCAGCAAGGATAGCGAGCAGCCTTTACGGAGTCTACAAATGGCTACATCCGCCAAACATAGAAGAAAAAAGAAACCTCTTGGCGAAAGTTCATCCAGGATCTATGGGGAATAGCCGGCAGGATTCTGAGAGGGAAACTGCGTGGTGGCAATGTCCTGGAAATAAACCAAAACACGATGGATGCACACAACATGGACGGAATCCGTCGACAAGAAGAGAGCTTCATAAATAAATGGAACAAACAATCGTCATAGCTGCAAATTACGAGTATATCGGTCCTGAAGCACCGCACCAGATTGCGGACGACGAAATCGCCCATGCAGTAAATAAAATCCAGCAAGTCGGGACAAGTGAACACACAGGAACAAAATGAAAATCGCATCCCCAGAAAACACAGGCGATGTTTCTTCAGGGCTAACTATTCTGGAGAAGACCACCTATGATCAACATGCCAAGGTACTCTGTTTAGTTTGTAAACCAAGTACAATATATTGGTGTAGTGCTAGACGCAAAGATGACCTTCATGCCGGAGAAGAATAGCAGTGAGAAGCATCCGTATATTAACCCAGAGAGACTTGGGCCTAAAGAGAATGGTGGTCCACACAATGTGCAAAGCCATCTGCATGCCAATGGCGCATCTGCGTGGGTTCATAGGGTGAGAAATACCCTCACAAATCGATTCATTCTGAGCATGCATTATGATGGTTAAGCATGGCAGACGGTGTCCAACGATAGATTACAAGTAATCTTGGGCTGTCTACCCAATGACTTGAAGATCATCAAAATTGCTGTCAACTACCACCTACATCAAGCCCAAGAGACATCTGTGGCTGGCTACGAAATCTGAGGAGAGGCACTGGAGCCAGGCATACTGAACTTCAAGCGCAGACTACAAGCAGAAAAGAAAACACCAACGGTAAAGCTGACCAAAGAATGGCAGAACGGGCGACAGATTTACAAATGCGTGCCTGACGTCGAAACATGGACTGAAGACTTGAAAAGTCAAGAGGACCTCTCCTACCCCGTGACCTGCTATAACACGTGCCTTGGGCTGAGAGGGACGCTACACCAGAGGGGACTAGAAGAAGACAAGAAATTCGACTGCTCCTTAGTGGAGGATACCCCCCTGGCACTTATACAAGGACGCCAGAACTCGGCTACAAGACACCGTTCACATCCACCAAGCTAATTGGGAAGCTCAGCTCCTGCGGACACCGGAAGACCACACAGCCTTCTGCGTTTTCGTGATGTCCGTCATCAGTAGCAGATCCAGGGCAAGGCACATAGAAGATAACCACCAAGATCTCAGAAGAAGGGAATAGTGCACGGCCCGACCAGTACCTCTGCTCAGTGCTCTTTCGGTGCGCTGTACGGACGCCATGAAACGGCTAGGGACACGTCTTCGACACTGGCCGCGGCGGCGCTGCCTCCACGCGGCACCCCGTGAGCACTGAGCAACATTCACGGTGGCTAAAGGAGAGAGTCTGTCCTCCTCACAAAGGTGTATAATTCTTCTACGATCGATCTCTTCGAGGCTGGTATAGTTGGGTAATGGAACCTGGGCGAGAATGTGAGGAGATGTACGAGTGTGAACTCCGGTAATCTTCTCTAGCAGCAACCTCAACCATTCCCAAGGAACTCAGTGTACCCGACATATACATGTTGTCTCTTAACTGTACAGGTGATAGAAAAGAAAGAATTTACTCCCGTAGTGGAAGCATTCTATTACATATAGGCCTACTTATATGTTTTTATGGGCGTTTTAGGTTTTTTGATAGCCAATTGTTACTAAATTTGCTTCTAGTTACTCGAAAAACTTTGAATACATTTTTTTCAGGCTGAATTCAGAAAGATTTGACAATGACACCTTAATTCTAATTTTTTGTATCAGTTGGAAATTAACCGAGGGAAATGTCTGCGGTGGGGAACTCCACTATCCAGTGCATAACGTTAAAAAACCAAAATTGACGATTAAACTGAAGTATAAAAAAATATTTTTCTCACTGAGTTTTTCACGTTTTATTCGGTAAACTTTTCAGTAAAAAATTATTGGACGTTCGCTTTTTAGTCCAGCGTCCAGTACCACAAAATAGTGTAGTGTAGTTCATTATTCTATAGAATGGTTTTGTTGTTGGTTTACAGTAAACATTTAAGTTAACTGCGAATTAAATAATTCTCTATTTTAGAATTAGAAAGGCTTATATGGAGCTACAGGCGTATCTGTACAAGATAGTTTATTAGATCCGCATGGAATGGGGAAAATAGGAAAAAGTGTCGGCAAATGTGGTACTCTAATAAAAAAATAAAAATAAAAAAAGCTGGCTTTGTGTGAGTATACAATGGAGGGGCGGGATAGATTGTTGATGGAATAAAACGCAAATTTCATCACATGTCCTTTGTTAATAAGCTCACATGGAAAGAAAATATAGGGAAGATGATGGTGATATATTTCAAATCGCTGCGTCTTACATACAGGTTTTCGTTATTAATTTTAAAAATGATTTCTGGCCTTAGCAGCCATACATCAACTAGCACTTGTTATGATTAGTTTCGAAATTACATGTTTTTTTTCTGTTTAATACTATACGCCTCGTTGACGTCGAGGTCATTAGCAGAGGGACAAGGAATGGAAAGGACTTCGGCCACGGACTTTCCAAGGAACCAATACGGTATTCATCTGAAATGATTTCGGGAGAATAGAGAAAACCGAAATCTGAGTCGCACACAGTATTGAAACCGCGTCCTCCCGAATGCCAGACCCGAGTTTCGGAATTCAACAATGTTACCATTAAGTACAGTCTCTCATTCTAAGTTTACTTTAAATCTCCAAGTGTATGTGGTTATTTAAGGTCTTCAGTGTTTTGTATACAGACCTGCAACGGATGCGATTCTTACTTAATAATGCTCATGCCCGAAATCAACGAACTAGATGATACTCTGTAGGATCGCAAACAGAGAGCTTAATGAGGGTATGTACAGAAAATTAAGGGATTCTTAGTCGGGCATTTGTTTGAGTATGACAGGATGGTATTTGACCCACATTATGAGTACAAAATACAACAGTTGGAAAGGAACCAAAAGTGACTGGTAGACTTGTTTGTGGAAATTATCGTAGAACACACGTGGTAACAAATACGATAATTGAGCTGGCTTGTGAGTTGTTTGAATACTGGAGACGGTATAGGGAAAGGGTGGTGTGTATTAGGGATGAGTAGACAATGAGGTCTGAATGGAAATTGAGAGAAGATATGACTATAAGTCAGTATTTATCCTCTGGTATTAGGAAGTGGGTAAGTTTTATGTGTAAACACATCAGGGATTGGAATGAGTGGCGGAGGGAGTTGCTGACAGTGAAAATGGTATAATGCATAAATACGTGTTCGCGGAAATCGTTATCGGACAGTCAGCTCCATCACAATTAATAATTAAATTCTTATTAAGTAAATTAAAATTTGTGTCATAGGAATAGGTGGCTTGCAGTTTATTTCATTTGAATTTTATTATCTTGCGTGAAAGTAATATATCACTAATCTGTCATAAACTTGGACGGTAAAATTTGCTACAGATAACGAAGTATTTGATTAATAACTGTTTTATTTTTAACATCGAACTTTTAATAACGTTGCACGTATAGCTTTAAATATAAATGGGACTGCCAAACATATAAAATCATAGTCATGTCGAGGAAGTAGATGTGGAGATTCCTTCTACATAAGTCTGTTTACATAACCAGGAAAAACCCCGTTGCCACGCCCCCTACACAGCTACGCCCACTCCACAGCCATGTTCCCTCCTCCGGCCTCCCCCCCACCCCGCAAGAATATAGCTGCCAAAACCAAAGTTGTGGTGGGCAAATATTTGTGACCTAGCCCAAAATGGCAGCAGCTTTCGTTAGTCACTAACAGATGGCGCGCGCTAACGTACGTAAGGCTCCTGATGAGAAGAAGATGCTCTTAGTCAGAAAGAAGCGAACATATACCTACTTGCTTATTTCTGGCTATTAATCTCTTGGATCCAGTTCCTAAATCTGCTTTCATTGATTGCCTTTCCTTTGCATCAAATTGAAGTAAGTTAATTTGCAGTGAACCACCTGTTATTTATTTAGAGGTATCTTAAATAAGGCTGCCAGATCATTTATGTACAAAAATCATCCAACAAGACATTTTATTTTACTGGAAGAAAACGTATTTCAGGAATATTTGTTGTGCTCATATTTTATGAACTTCAATACAATGCCTGACGTCACCATTAGGCGTCCCTGAAGCGAGGATAATGGTGCCTGTAGACGATCAAATTTATTTGACAAATTTGTAGGTCAAACATCACGTTTTCATCAAACAACAGCGCAAACGCTCAAACCTGGGATCAAACAAGTTTGTCAAACTTGCCTTTAGTTTCGAATGTTGCCTTGTCGGAACGTGACGCGTGCCGCAATGAGGAATAAAGACAATGCTTTTTTAGCGTTGACTCTAACACTGTGTGTCAAGAAAAAAAAAGTAGATGTTGGTTTAGACAATGACTGAAATTAAGAGAGAGAGATTTACACATGAAAATTTATTACGAGAAATATCGCGCAAGGAACCAGATGATTACAATAAATTCCTGCTCACGGAACATAAAACGTTTGAATGATTACAGCCAGTGCAAATTATGAATTTCTTACGGTTGATGTCGGTGCAAATTTTCGAGCGTCAGATGGAGGATTGATTAAAAAATACAACATTTTGGAATTTGTATGAAAATAATCAGTTGCAGATTCCAGATCAATTGCCGAATACTAATTTTTTTTAAAAGTCCTCCGTATATGTAGGAGATGAAGCTTTCCAGCTGCTACCAAGTTTATGAAACCTTGCAATAAACAAGTGTTAAATGATTACAGAAGAATTTTCAATTATCGTTTATCTCGAGCGGGTTATTGAAAAAGTATTTGGCATTCTCAAATGTAATTTTAAGGTTTTTAGAAACCCACATAATTATCTCTAACAAAAGCAAGAATTTATGACGTGTTATCATTTACACAATTTACTTACTAACGGGGGAAAAAAATACATCTGACATGGAAGAGATGGAGACTATTATACAGGGTTCTTGGAGAAATTAGCCAAACCAGATGCTAATATTTAATATATTTAATAAAATTTCAATGAAGCCCACGCTCCGGTGACAATTTCCCTAAACACCCATCTTCCCCCTTTTCTGCACCCTCTACAAATTTTAACTTTAAATTCTTTCAACGTTTTTGATAAATTTGGCTAAATATTGAAGTTATTCGATTCTTTAGATTTTATTTTCATAGCACCGGCAGATCGTGATATACGGACATGAACTGTAAAAGGAATCCTTCGTCTGATAAATTATGTCCACTCAGCCAATTATCATTCCTGCTGTTGTCACTTGGCGAACGGCAATGCGTTCTCCATGGTCACTAGGCGATAAATGAAACAATGTTTGACAAACACCACCACACACCTTCAAACTTATTTGACAAACAAGCCGTCAATCAAAATTTCCATCAAACACGTCAAACGCGTCGATTGTTTAACAAACGCGTCAAACAATGCCGCAGACTCTCAAGTAATATGACAAACACGTAAAGTTTGACAAACAATTTGATCGTCTACAGGCCGCTTAAGAGTATGAAAGTATTAAGGAAATGAAAAATTATTTCACGTGATCTTGTTGGTCGAGCATCCGTCCATTGATTTGTAGCGTGTCTTTCTTCAGATAAAATTTGGATGTTTTTTACAATGTTGCGCACCCCTGAAATCACAGTATCCTACCAGCAAATAGAAATTACATACCTTAGAAATACGTTATGTTCAACAGAATTTCTACCAGAGATTCTTTTTCGATGAGACTATGCTGCTCGCAATATCGATCACTTTCATTTCTTTCACAAATATTTCGTCTTTAATCTACTTTTTTTCAAGGCGATTATTTAGTGGTACCGAGAAATGTTACACTCCACACTACCTGAGCCGTAGTAACATTGTTTCCACGGTAATTCCGGTGGAGTCAGGGCATGAGGAGCTTAGGCCGATAACGGGCGCTATCTGGTAGTGGTGAAAGAAAACTATCGCCATTTTATGTGAAGCCATAATCATAGCTTTACCGGCTTGCCGCAATTTTGTTTGGCTGCCATTTTACCGCACCGTCATTTTCTCGCACCACGATTTTGTTTCTAGACAATATTTTGTGAGCGTGGCTTTACCCAGAACGTCTGACATTTTCACCACACCATGTAAACAGACTGTACCAGAAGGAACCCTTCCCATCTACTCAAGCAAAACAGTTGGTGCCTTTGATTTAATTCTTGGATACGCTAGACCGAGCGTGGTGGGTGAGAGGTAACTCTCAGGCCTCACATTCTTGAGGACGCGGGTTCGAATCCCCGTCCGGCCATCCATATGTCGGATTTCCATTGTTTTCCGAAATCACTCCAGTTGAATGCCGGGATGATTCCTTTGATAAGTATGCCAAAATTCCTTCCCGTTCCTTGTTCCTTTTTCTTTCCAGGCTCTAATGTTCTCGAAGTCGAGTATGCGTAAAGCCATAATCAGAAAAAAACTACTAACTTCGAAAGTTAATTCAAAATATTTGAACGTTTGTTAATGGAGCATAAATAAGTTTCTTTGTATGCAAATAACACTGACGTAAACTCATTTTTGGAAATTATTTCACTAACATAGCTTGGATTTGCGCAAGACATGAATGAGCTACTGATACGTGATACCCGTCAGATTGTTCTAAATATTCTTGTCATAATTAGTATATCTGTGAAGTTCTGATGAGTTTGTCGTGTAAGGTACTCCAAACCATTTAAATATATCCATTAGCTTCCTGCTACTTATAATTGAAACTTTTCATCCTGGCGACTAGGTGCTTAGTAAGTGTTACTGTTTTGTGTGGGCGACCGTAAGGTATGTGTATGCTCTTTGAGTTGTGAATGAGATAAAATAGGTGATTAAGCCTTGTGCCACCTCTTCAAATACAATTCAATCCATTCATTTTCCATGGATCGCAAGAGACTGGCTAAAAGAAGGAGTGACATGCCGGGACTGCGGGCGCTGGTTTCACTGGGGGTGCAGCGATGTATCTAACAGTGACTCTTGTGTCAGTATTTCCTGGAACTGTCACTCCTGCAGAATTAGTGATCAGGAGCAGCGGATTCTGAAACTCCAGTCAGATTTGGCATCTGCAGAGAGGGATTTAAAGGCCCTGAAGGCAGAAAACTCTGTTCTTAGGCATAGGCGGAACAGTGAATGGAAGGAAGTCAGCTCTGGCAGGAGAGGTAGGAGACGCTGTCTGTCTGATGGTTTCCAGCTGGAGACATCCAATGTGTTTCGGCCATTGGAGGATCTAGATGGTGACTCTGAGGACCGTCAGGTTGGACTGAACGATCTGGGTTCTTGCAAAGTAAAAGGGAAAAGTTTTCAGGGTGTATCTAAAAGTAAACGCAGGAAGGTACTGTTACTTGGGAGCAGTCACGGGAGGGGAATCAGTGAGATGGTTCAGTCTGACTTGGGGCCAGATTATGAAGTCTGCAGTATTTTCAAACCAAATGCAGATCTTGGAAGTGTGGTAGCAAATGTGAAAGACCTAGTTAAAGATTTTTCAGATGAGGATTGTGTTGTAATTGTTGGGGGACCAGGAAATAGCCTTGATAAAGACCTCAATTATTCAATTGAGGGAGACATTGCCCACATTTCCAAGAACACACGTCAGACAAGTGTGAGATTTGTTGGTTTGCTTGAGCGTTACGATAAACCCTGGATGTGGCATAACATCAGGCGTACAAATGCATCCTTGGAAAGGGTTCTCTGGCAGCCAGCTAATTCACACATTGGTTTGATTGATGTGGCCTGCATTGGTAGGGACAGTTATACTCGCCATGGACTCCATCTGAATGTCAGAGGTAAGAGGAAGCTTTCGCTTCTTATTGCTGATGAGGTCAGAGGATGCCAGGTGAGTGAAAGAGGTATTCCTGTGATAAATGGTGTTAAGTCGCGGCCTTTTTTAGGGTAAATAAAATAGATTTATTAAGACGTCTTAAGGAAATTAATGTCTCTGATGATCATAATTTGTTGAAATTAAAAATTCCAACTGATATACCAGTATGTAATAATAAAATAAACAATTCAAAGTCCTTGCGTCAAAGTGTTCAGACCAGTATTTTCCACCAAAATATAAGAGGAATATTTAGTAAAACTGATGACATTACCTTAAGCCTAGAAGAGATTCAAAATTCCAGAAATTTTAATGTAGACGTTTTGTGTATATCTGAGCATCATTTGTCTGATACAGGAATATCTCAGCTGTCCATCCCAAATTATAAATTAAGCTCTCATTTCTGCAGATGTAAAATGGAGAAAGGGGGAGTTGCCATTTTTGTTAAAAATAATATTGAATGCAGTAGTGTAGTTGTAAGTAAGTATTGTATAGAACAACACTTTGAATGTTGTGTTACTAAACTAGAATATGATAAGGAAGAGCTGATAGTGATAGCAATTTACAGGGCCCCCTCAGGTAATTTCAGACTGTTTTTATCTCATTTAGAGTCTTTGCTACTAAGTTTTACAAATAGCAAACAAATAGTATTATGTGGAGATTTCAACGTTGACTTTCTGAATCACAGCAATGATAGATTAGATATGGAAGCCTTGATGTTGTCTTTTAACTTAACAGCACTTGTAAATTTTCCTACGAGAATACAAAATAATAGCAGGACTGCAATTGATAATTTTTTTATGGATATTTCTCAGTGCAGTAATTACAGCATACATCCAGTAATAAATGGTATCTCAGATCATGATGCCCAGCTATTATGTATCGAGTCCAGGAACACTGTTAAACAGATAAAGAAAAGCTGGGTTTATAGAAGAAATATTAGTGAAAATAATATAAAACACTTCATAGATACCTTAAACAATGAAAACTGGTTAGAAGTATATAATGCGCAGGGTGTTAATGTGAAATTTGATTCCTTTCTGAATATATTTCTAACACTTTTTGAAGGTAGTTTCAAAAAAGGAAAATTCTCAACACTCCAAACAATGAACTGGGCATGGGATGGATAACAAAGGGTATTAGAATCTCTAGTAAAACAAAGAGGGACCTTTATTTAAAAATGAGAGAATCAGATAACTATGCGCTGAAAGTTCACTATAAACTTTATTCTAAAATACTAAGAAATGTAATAAGGAAGGCCAAGAACAGGTACATATCGGCGAAAATTGAAAATTCAGACAATAAAATGAGAACAATATGGAATATAATAAAGACTGAAACAGGAAAAACTGTAAATCACTCTAAAGACATAAAAATAGAACAAAATGGACATGTGTATAGCGAAGTAGGGGAAGTTTGTGAAATATTTAACAAACATTTTACGTCAGTAGTAGATAAATTAGGCATAGAAAAGCAATCCCCACATAGTGCTCTAAGGCTTCTTGAGACTGCTTTCCCAGATAGCTTTGTGGAGATGAAATTGCCACCAGTAACAGTCTCAGAAATAAATAAACTCATTAAACAATTAAAACCTAAAAATTCTTCCAGCTATGACAATATTTCAAGTAAATTACTGAAAAGATGTTCAGACTGTATCAGTCATGTACTTGCTCACATTTGTAATGAATCCTTAATACAAGGTGTTTTTCCTGATAGACTAAAATATGCTGTTGTAAAACCATTATTTAAAAAAGGAGACGTAACATGTGTAGACAACTATCGTCCCATTTCATTACTTTCAATATTCTCAAAGGTTTTTGAAAAAGTCATGTATAGTAGAGTAATAAAACATGTTACACACTATAATATCCTAACTAATTCACAATTTGGGTTCAAAAAAGGATCATCCATAGAAATGGCTATATATTCATTTTTAAATAACACATTTGAGGAACTGAATAATAAAATGAATCCTGTAGGAATATTTTGTGATCTTGCAAAAGCATTTTACTGTGTAAATCATGAATTACTTTTGAAAAAAATGGAATACTATGGTATTTTTGGGACCGCAGGTAAATGGTTTAAATCATACATTGAAAGCCGAATGCAAAAAGTTTCAATTTTTATTCTAAAATAAGTAAAGATGCTTCATCAGACTGGGAGAAAATAAAACATGGAATTCCACAAGGCTCTGTCTTAGGTCCCCTCCTCTTTCTGTTATACATCAATGACCTTCCTGGAAATTTATCCGACAAAGTTAAGAGTGTTTTATTTGCAGATGACACTAACCTGACTGTGCGTAAAACACCAAACAGTACTATAGAATTTAATGTAAATGAAGTACTTAGAGTAGTAGCAAATTGGTTTAAGGCAAATTCATTAAAATTAAATTTTGAAAAAACACATTATATTAGATTTAAAACAAAAAACTATGCACAGCCAGATATATGTATAAACTATAAAAACAACACAATCTTAGAAACAGAGAGTATAAAATTTCTTGGTATTAAAATAGATCAGAAACTCTGTTGGCATGATCATATCACTACACTACTGGCAAAGTTAAGTAGTGCCACCTTTGCAATACGAACACTTTCTCTAACAGCAGATCTAGAATTAATGAAACAGGTTTACTACTCATATTTTCATTCAGTAATGTCATATGGCATAATTTTTTGGGGAAACTCTTCACAAAGTAAAAAAGTTTTCATAGCACAGAAAAGAGCTATTAGGTTTCTGTGTAGGGTAAAACCAAGAACTTCTTGCAGACAACTCTTTAAGAAACTCAATATTCTTACAATGTATTCTCAGTATATATATTCTCTCATGAGCTTTGTCATAGAAAATTTTAACCTGTTTACACCTAATTCACAGGTACACAATTTCAATACAAGAAACAGAAATAACTTGCATAAAACACAAACATCTCTGTCATTAGTACAAAGAGGAGTTAATTATTCTGGGATACATCTGTTTAATAAACTACCTAATCATATAAAACAGCTTTCAGATAATAAAGATGTATTCAAACAAAAACTTAGAGATTATCTTATTGGCAACTCCTTCTACTCCATTCAAGAATTTGAAGAAAATAATTAATTGTACTCATTATGACGTTTGCAAAACTCAGTTGCAAAAATGTATGTTTATTATTATTTCTTGTATTTGTAAAATATGTATATATATATATATATATATTTACTATGATATGACTCATATTATGTGTATATGTATCAACAATGACATGTTTCACATCCCAGAGGTACTTCCTCAGCAGGGATCCATGGAACAAGATTGATAAATAAATAAATAAATAAAATATCCCTTTACGAAAAATATCAAGATAGTAGCTCAGTTTAACCTTCCCATCCGACTGACAAATCACTATCGACAGTGTTGTAAGCCATAACTCCATACACACTGTGGATGGAATTGTGACATAAAGGTGCGCTTCCAATGCAGCGTCAGACGCCCTCGGCTGACTCACGCGTAAGGCGCTGTAGACTGCTTGCAGAGTATAATGGGCCCACTTTCTATGACGTGTCACTGACCCGTGCTACGGCAGCGCGGCAGAGCACTATAGAAGCAGCCGCTAGC
Source organism: Vandiemenella viatica (assembly GCA_031002005.1). Lineage (NCBI taxonomy): Eukaryota > Metazoa > Arthropoda > Insecta > Orthoptera > Morabidae > Vandiemenella > Vandiemenella viatica. The sequence goes on from CM061921.1 coordinate 258,219,090, forward strand.
AGAACAGTCGCAAGGAAAGGTGTTTTTGGTATGAATGATGGTGAAAATTTGATGTGTATAGTGTCTAAAATTGCTTCAATTTGAAATTTCTTCACTGCTATGCAATGACCAATCTGTGAAGCACAATGTCTGGAAAGAAAGCTGAATTCATCATGAGATCAAATAAATAGTACAATACCCACATTTATCAATATTGTTTCTTACCTTTGTGACATTGGTTATTCTTTATTTATTATTAAAGAAGCCTTTGAAGGTACAAGTTACTTTGCGTTATCGAATTACAATATCAAATGTGGTTAATAATAATTAAAAATGTTAGCAATTATATTGTATAATTAATTGCAACGAATACGATCAAACGGAAAATATTCTGATCAACTCCATTATTCTTATTATTTTTACTTCCATAAAAATCGAAGTGTTGAATTTGCATAGAGATTTAATTTTTAGCTAGGCATGAATAAGTCTTCAAACAGAAACTAAATTTTGCCCGGGAAGAATCTTGTGGTTTGTAGGCCCAATCATAAAAATTACTCTTTCATTGACCCATCTATCTCACCATTATCTGTACAGATATTAAACTCAATATTAATAATTCTTTTATTATATAACACAAATTAATAATAAATAAACGAATTTAATATCATAAATTCACATAAACTACTGCGAATTTTTAATAATACACATGCCTATTTTTTAGAATATATAATTAGGAAACAACAAAGTCTATTGTGTTCTAGTGAAGTGGTAAGCTTGTTAGAGTTTTAACCCTGCACCTGCACAGCTGTTCAAGTATTCTGTGAATGAGTCTGTGGCAGAAAACCTATCAGCATGTGCATAACCGCCAACCATTGCTAATGGTCCAAGATGATGGTAATGGTTAATTTGGTTTTCTTTTCATAATGAGGATCGTTACTTTTATCTAGGAGTGGATGTCTAAGTAAACTAAATGATCAGTTGTTTCTGGTTTATAACCGATCGAAGAATAAAATATGAGAAATAATGCACTTAATAGAGCGAAGGAATTTTCAGAAACCCTACGAGCTCGATAAAGACGGTAGTTTAAAAAAACTTTTGTACTCTCAGTACTTGCAGTGGTTTCATCATGTTTGGATATAATCAAAATGCCTATTAAAATATGCAGTAATTCTATATATGAATTTGGCAGTTTAGATGGCGGAAGAAACATATTGCCAATTACAAATTACAAATAATTTTCCGATAGTAGTTTTTTTTAGAAATTCCATTATCACCTTCTTTCTCGTATAACCAGAGATCAGTGAAAATGAATTTGTGTCGAATACAGGGAGGCCTTCTAGTAATCTTTTAATGAACACCTTTAATGAGAGTCTCGAAACAATTTACCTCATCCATCGTTTGAATAATAGAACGTACTTCAGCATTTCGTCACCTAATTTCAGTAGTATTTCTTCAATTTCCTTTAAAACTACATTATAGGCCTACAACAAAACTCGCTCACTCATGACTTCAGTAACTCTGGTGATTCACTTACCATAGTAATCCCACCTTAACCCAGTACTTTGGTACACAATATGGTCTTTAGGAATTGTGCAATATCACCTCTCCCACCATTGTGAAAATACTAAATCTTTCTACGGCCAACAGGGCGCCGTAACAGGCACCAGACAGGATAGACCTGAGCTAACAAGGCGCAGTGTTATTCTGTTCCCGTAGGTTAACGCATAGGCAACTGTGGAAAACACTCAAGATTGCAGCGGTAAGATATGTATGACGAAGTTTTACAGCCGAATCCTGTGTTTTTTTTATAATCTTTATATATATAAAAATCTCGTGTCACGATGTTCGTCCGATTTAGATGAAATTTGGCTTAATGTGTGTGATTTAGTCCAACTTAAAAGATAGGATAGTTTTTATCTGGATTATAGACCTCAATATTTATTATTTGCGAAATAAATGTTCATTAAATGTTTGTCATAGGACAATGCTTTGTAATTATTTGTAAGCCACCAAGGCTAAGCGGTCTGCTGGCTAAGTGGTTAGGGCGTCTGACTGGAGATGGAAAGGTCCCCGGTTCGAGTCCCTGTCTCGGCGAGCATTTTTATAGACACTTAACCCGGCATTAACCCCCGGCGCAGCATGCTGTATGAGGTGAAATACGCCAAGACCGTACCGTGGTTCGGATTCGATGTTAAAATGTAGGTCCCCTGTACCAGGCAGGATGGACGGGCTAGGTAAGGGCGGCTAAGACAGTGGCAGAATGCCCAGCCAGTAGAAACAATGTCACCAGGTCATTACAACCACACGTAATTATCTTTATATATATAAAAATCTCGTGTCACGATGTTCGTCCGGGATGAACTCCGAAACTACATAACCGATTTAGATGAAATTTGGCTTACTGTGTGTAATTTAGTCCAACTTAAAAGATAGGATAGTTTTTATCTGGATTATAGACCTCAATATTTATTATTTGTGAAATTAATGTTCATTAAATGTTTGTCATACGACAATGTTTTGTAATTATTTGTAAGCCACCAAAGTTATGCGGTCTGTTGGCTTGAGTGGTTAGGGCGTCAGACTGGAGATAGAAAGGTCCGCGGTTCGAGCACCTGTCTCGGCGGGGATTTTTATAGACACTTAACCCGGCATTAATCTCCGATGCAGCAGGCTGTGTAAGGTGAAATACGCCAGGACGGTACTGTGGTTCCTGATTCAACGTTAAAATTTAGGTTCTCCTGAACCAGGCAGGATGGGCGGGCTAGGTAAAGGCGCCTACGACAGTGGTAGAATGCCCAGCCAGTAGAAACAATGTCACCAGGTCATTACGACCACACGTAATTATTATTATAGTTCCATAAGTTTCTAACAGATGGCGATGTGTTAACTTATCGATACAACACTTGGTTAGCTAGGTTGGGTAATCATCCAGTAGATGAAGTTCTGTTTCAATTTATTTATGCTACAATTTATTCCTAACAGGTTGCGGTGTGTTAATTTATCGAACCATCCAGTAGATGGGGTTGTATTTCGATTTATTTATGCTACAGTCTATTCCACGGGTGCGAGTTTCTTCAATTTTAATTGTGCTGTGTATTGTGTTATAATTATACTGTATTGTTGTTCATCGTTTGTGTGTCATTATACCTAACGACAAAGTAATTACACACATGAATATAACATTGAAGAAAACGTTACGATAAATTCGAATCGTGTAAGTATTTCTCGCTAGCTTATCATTTTTCTTCTTCTTTTTGTTCAGCTAGAGACCACGTGTCAATTTCAATTCCTCTCCTGTTGTTTTTTCTTTCTTCCTCCTCAGTACTCCTTCATTATTGCACTCCTCTCTACCTTTGAATCCTGCTATATTCAAAGTCTGCTATCGATAAAAATTTCTTTCTATGCAGTTCACTGGTAATATTTCGTTTCAAATCTTTCTAAGCCTCTTGAAAGCCTGGTTTCATCCATGCTATAAATGTTTCGAAAAAAATATAATTCTTCTTTTTCTGTTATTTTTCAATGTTATTATATATTTCCTCATTAGTTTTTAACTTCCATTTTACTGTATTTTTCAATGGACCCAAAAATTCCGGTTTCACCACTATATTATAGTGTCTTATTTTAAGGCTTTCAGAAAGGCACTTTTTGTTGTAATTAAAATATTTTTCAGTGAAATGTCGCCAAAGAATCTAACCTCGACAATGCGTGTAGCAGAGAGGCACGACGCACGTCGAGAGATCTCATCAATCAGCAACACAAATCGCGGCAAGTAAGGAATGTCAAAGAATCAGGACAGCTGAGCGTCGTATGCAAGAATGTGGTGGTTTCCGACAGACATTACCAGTAGACTTGCGCATAATAGTTCACGAAGGGGAGCGCTCAGTTTAGTTCGCAGCTCCCTCGCGAACTAGTTCGCTCTTTTAGTTCGTTAGTTCGCGTCTCGAATTCAGAGAAACAGAGCGTTCGCTCGCCTTGCTACCGCTACTGCACGCGCTATTTTGTTTGTTAAGTCAGTTTTATTAGGACATGATCATTTTTTTGTCGTTTCTAAATGGAATTTAATATGACCTTCTTAACAAAAGTTATTGCTTAATAATAGCCCTTTCAAATTACATTAGCATGAACAGTTGGCGCCGATAAACCAAAGTGCTCATTGTCCTTTACACAAATGGGTAAATTGAATAATTGTGCTGTTTTTACTATTTACTTTACATGCATTCGTAGAATATTAATTTTTTAAATGGATTTGTTTATTAGTTCATGGAAGAAACATTACTTATAAAAGGCGCTAATGATCCTGCCGTCGACGCGCCCTTAAACCCCAACAACAACACAACATTAATTATAAAATATTATAAACGCGTTTATTTTGATGAATTAAAATACTCGTTTATAAGTAATCGGCTTTTTTATATAAATAAAGTTTTGGAAATCATGGACAAAATATAATTCTACTATTGGCTACAACTTAAGTACTATGACAGAAATAGTATTACCTATATTATTAAGAAAAATAACATTAATACTTCCAATGTGATATCTAATAATTAGACATATAAAATAACAGTGACCCTTGAATGAGAAAGTGGTAGCAATAACGAAAGTGCGTAAATTTCCAGTGAATTGGAAGTCATTGAGCTATTATTTTATTAGTGAAGGGGAGAATAATCCAACACACATTCACAATTTTTTGGCGACGAATGAAACTGATGAAGACACAAAAGTTAAAATCTATTTGAATTTCGCAAGTCATTTCTTTCATCACTTTCACAAAGTTGTTAACTAACAGACTGAGATAAGTATTATATTATATCAGCTTTAAAATCAGCACTAGAAAAATGTAAAAGATACTGTTTCTTTGGTTAAGAAAACAAGAAAAAGCCTTTAGAAACCAAATTCTCCACAGAAAGTGATAATATAAAAAAATAATGCTCTAGTATTCGTTGATAAATGTCTGGAGTATCTTAGTAAATAGTTAGATTTTAATGAAAGCAATTGGCTATACAAAATCCAAAAATTAAATTCAAATCACAGGGTTTCATTTGATGACTGTGAGACTATATTAGAGGTTATAAATTTGCGAGAAAAAATGAATATCAAAGTGAACAAACTTTACTCTGAAATAACAAAATTATCCGAAATCCAGGTAAAAGTAAGAGAAGTATTTCATGAATAAAAAATGAGCTTTTTCTCGAAATTAATTTGACAACTGAGAGGGATAAAGCATATGACAATTTAACTGTAGACAAAAAAGAATTAAAGATGAAAGAAGTGCAAAAAATATAGCTTAAAAAATGAAATAGTAAAAACATACCTTTTATCATTTTCTACTCTTTCCTAAAATATTATATTTTTGAAGTGTAGCATATTTTTATAGGTTATTCTTTTTAAAAAATTCCTACCATCAACCGAAAAAATATTGGAAACCCTAGCGGCGAATGGTGCTCGTTCGCGAACGGTACCGCTCTCTATAGTTCGCGACCGGGAGCGCTCTGTTAGTTCGCGAACTGTACCGCTCTCTTTAGTTCGCGACCGGGAGCGCTCTGTTTAGTTCGCGAAAGGTACCGCTCTCTATAGTTCGCGACCGGGAGCGCTCTGTTAGTTCGCGAACTGTACCGCTCTCTTTAGTTCGCGACCGGGAGCGCTCTGTTTAGTTCGCGAACTAGGTCCTCCAAGACAGCTCGCTCGCTAGCTTTGCTAGCGCTACTGCACGCGCTCTCTTGTTTGTTATGGTAGTTGTGGTTATCGATGGTTGTCTTTTGATTGTTAATGGGATCAAAGTGTATTTTATGTTCACATTCCACGTTAAATTTCCGTTTGTGACTTCTGCAATAATGATTAATGTTGAACAATTTATTTTTATTTTATTTTTATATCTGTGTCTTCAGTGAAATGTGTCCACAAGGAACTATGTTTCATTTTAGATAGTAAACTAAAACAAAAGTTGGTCTTCGGGAAAGGATCGAACGAACTAACGAACTAAGGAGCGAGAGATCTGGGAACTAGTTCGCGTAGTTCGCCTATGGGAGCGCTCTTCCGAACTAGTTCGTTCGCGAACTACACAAGACTAATTACCAGTGATTCCTCGCTCTACTTTTGCCGATGAGATTAACGTATGTTTAAAACAATCTTTTTTATGGCGGGATGTCGAAACACTTTGATTGACCATGAAAATGCGAGTACAGTTGCAACATGATCCATCGGCACAAGTATTTTGTAAGCAATTGCTGGATATTGGAAAGGTGAAATAGAACTGCATCGAAATACACAATACATCAAATTACCAGACAAATTCTGCACTGTTGTTCACTCAAAAATGAACTAACTCAGCGTGTGTTCCTGGATATATCAAATAATTACTTAGATCATAATTGGATCAGTAATCGTGCTATTTTGGCAGCAAAAAATGTTGATGTCAACGAAATTAACTTCCAGATACGACAGTTGTTGCCAGGTGATCTGATGCCTTTTAAATCAATAGATACTATTGTAGATGAAAATGAAGCGGTAAATTTTCCAAATGAGTTTTTAAACTCTTTGGATATAACAGGAATGCTGCCACACAATCTCTGGTTAATGATTGGTTCACCGATTATTCTTCTTCGTAATTTGAATCCACCTAGATTATGCAACGGTACACGTTTGGTGATCAAAAGGATCACCGGAAATGTTCTTGAAGCAACTATTTTGACCGTAATGTTTAAAGGAGAAATCGTCCTGTTGCCACGTATTCCAATGATACAGTCAGAATATCCAATACCATTTAAAAGGCTTCAATTTCCGATTCGTTTAGCTTTCGCTATGACAATAAATAAGTCACAAGGCCAAACAATGTCCGTTTGCGGCTTGGATTTGGAAAATACGTGTTTCTCCCATGGGCAACTATATGTCGCCTGCTCACGTGTAGGGAAACCATTAAATCTATTTGTATTAGCAAAAGACAGGCTAACTAAAAATATTGTGCACCAATTAGCGCTTAAATAAATTAAAATTATAAATTGTAATAATTTAAAATAATGAAAATAATTGTTAAAAATGTTTAAAAATCAACTTCATAGGCCTCATTTATAAAACTGAAATTTCAGTTTATATAAATAAATAAATAAATTATATAAATAAATAAAAAATAATTTATTTATTTATTTTTATAAATATCAATTTTTATATAATTTCAATAAAGTAATTTGTAATAAAATGTAAATTAAATTTTTTTATGATTGTTTGTCCTTAATTTCAACTCTCCGTAATTATTTACCAATTACATTTGAATTTCCAAATCGACTACAATGTTTTGTCTTTATTTGTGAATATTAATTTGACTACTTTAGGAAGTTTATAATAACATTAATCCAACGTACTATAATTACTAAGTCACAGCAACGCGTGACCGAGTCAGCTAGTTATTATTATAGTTCCATAAGTTTCTAACAGATGGCGATGTGTTAACTTATCTATACAACACTTGGTTAGCTAGGTTGGGTAATCATCCAGTAGATCACGTTCTGTTTCAATTTATTTATGCTACAGTTTATTCCTAACAGATGGCGGTGTGTTGATTTATCGAACCATTCAGTAGATGGCGTAGTATTTCGATTTATTTATGCTACGGTCTATTCCACGCCATATGTGTGAGTTTCTTCAATTTTAATTGTGCTGTGTATTGTGTTATAATTATACTGTATTGTTGTTCATCGTTTGTGTGTATTTATACCTAACAACAAAGTAATTGCACACATGAATATAACATTGAAGAAAACGTTATGATAAATTCGAATCGTGTAAGCATTTCTCGCTAACTTATCATTTTTCTTATTCTTTTTGTTATGGTCAGCTAGACTCCACGTGTCAATTTCAATTCCTCTCCTGTTGTTTTTTCTTTCTTCCTCCCCAGTACTCCTTCATTATTGCACTCCTCTCTACCTTTGAATCCTGCCATATTCAAAGTCTGCTATCGAACATTTTTTCTTTCCATACGGTTCACTGGTATTATTTCGTTTCAAATCTTTCTAAACCTCTTGAAAGCCTGGTGTCATCAATGCTATAAATGTATCAAAAAAATATCATTCTTCTTTTTCTGTTATTTTTTTCAATGTTATTTTATACAGGGCGTTCGCCGGGAAACGCAACCCACTGTTAGCGCTACAAGGAAGAAACTGCTCCCGGCGAGCGAGCGATCAGCTTCCGGCATTGTTCGACCGTCGGCCGCGGACTATTTCACAATAATTACGCTTCATAAACTTGTATGTGCTAAGCATTTAAATGTGTCGTAATTCATTAGCTTACCTTATAAAAGATGCTGGAAGTGTTGACCATCTTGTGTAATGCACATTTCACATCTTCTGAACATATTTCGAGACACACGCTGGATTTCACCTTTGTCAATGGACATTATTACTTGATAGATTTTTTCCTCAAGTTCTTCCAATGTGTGAGGATTTCCTTCGTACACCTTACCCTTAAGTTTACCCCAAAGGTAGAAGTCACAAGGGTTTAAATCCGGTGATCTGGCGGGCCACAACCCACGGCTGATTACACGATCATAAAACACTTCAAGTGCAGCAAGCGAATTTCTAGCGGTGTGAACTGTCGCCCCATCCTGTTGAAAATAGCCGTACAATTTTTCTTCTTCAGTAAGTTTCTCGAAAAACGGTTTCACAATATTTTCGATATATCTTGCGGAAGTAAGAGTTTCACGGAAGAAAATTGGACCTATGATTCTCGAAGCACTAATCGCACACCAAACACCCACTTTTAAGTCATGCAATGGCAGTTTGAGTAGAGTATTTGGTTTTTCTGAACTCCAGTGTCGACTGTTTTGAGCGTTAACATATTAACCACTCAGATGAAACCAGGCCTCATCAGAGAAAAACGTCAGTTGCGGATCAACAGTGCCATCGTGGACACCCTGCAGGTACCAGTTGCAAAATCTAATCCTAGGCCCCTGGTCTATTTCTGTAATTTTATGCACCACAATTGTTTTGTACGGCTTTAAGTGAACTAGCTTTGTTACTTTCCAAGCTGACGTCTTAGATACGCCTGCCTGCTGCCCTAACTGACTTAATGATTTTTTGGGTGACTGTTCTAGTCGAAAAGCGATATCGTCAATTTTCTCCTCTGTGAGAATACGGTTGACCGACAGTCTCTTTTTGTTAAAAAATGAACCCGTTTCTCTTACTTTTTTAACCAGACGCAGAATTGTTGATTTAGCTGGCAGTAAAGCGCCAGGATATTCGCGACGAAATTTACTGCGACACTTTTTAAACGACTTCTTCTTCACATATGTATCGTAGAGAAATATTCTTTGTTGCAAACTGTAACGTACCATAATTTTACTCACACTCAAACACGGTACAGATTAGTAAGAGTATGAAGCCCTAAACCAGCCAAACCGCAAAGAAACGTTTATTCACAACACTGATTAATAAGAGACTGAAGTCACAAACTAGCTACAATGCAAAGAAACCGTTCTTAACCATGTAAGGGTCCCATTATACTGTGCCACTGCACTGTTGGGGCAGCGGAGGTGTTAAACAGTGCGGTGATTCACGGTATCGTGTGGCGGGAACCGCTGGCCCCGCTGACCGAGCAAGTTGCCGACGGCAACAGACTGGGAGGGTTGCGTTTCCCGGCGAACGCCCTGTATTTCCTCATTAGTTCTTAACTTCCATTTTACTGTATTTTTCAATGGACCCAAAAATTCCGGTTTCACCACTGTATTATAGTGTCTTATTTTAAGGCTTTCAGAAAGGCACTTTTTGTTGTATTTCAAATATTTTTCAGTGAAATGTCGCCAAAGAATCTAACCTCGACAATGCGTGTAGCAGAGAGGCAAGACGCACGACTGTGCCTTCAATACGCCGTGGATATGTACGCCAAGGTTGAAAACAAGCATTTGCGATTTATTCGATACAACCAGGTTGAATTACTATCGGAGGAATACATCCTCTTACGAGATACTGTTATCGGCAATATTTATGAAAATTTAAACGCCAATGATATCGGTAATGCATTTATTTTACCTTCAAGCTACATCGGCAGTTCACGGAACATACAGGAATATATACAAGATGCGATGACTTACGTACGTCATTATGGTCGTCCAGATTTGTTTATTACATTTACATGTAATCCGAATTGGGAGGAAATACAAACTTTGCTATTACCAGGCCATCAATCAATGCATCGTCATGATGTCACGGCACGTGTGTTCAAACAAAAATTAAAATCATCGATTGATTTAATCGTAAAACATTCAGTTTTAGGTAACATACGTTGCTATCTGTATTTGATTGAGTGGCAAAAGCGAGGTTTGCCTCATTCTCACATTTTGATTTGGCTTGAAATTAAAATCCGTCCAGAAGAAATTGATCAAATAATTTCAGCCGAAATTCCGGACCCATTAATTGATCAAGAATTGTTAGATATTGTTACCAGTCACTCGATCCATGGACCGTGCGGTGCTTTTAACATGACATCGCCATGCATGGAAGGTCGAAAATGTAAGAAGCGTTTTCCAAAGGAATATACGAATGATACTATTACGGATATCGATGGTTATCCGTTGTATCGCCGCAGAAACACTGAGAATGGTGGCCAAACATTTACAATGCGAATGTCAAATTCTAGAAACCAAGTTCAAATTGACAATCAGTGGGTCGTACCATACTCACCATTGCTTTCAAAAACGTATAAGGCTCATATTAACATCGAGTTTTGCAGTTCTGTAAAATCCATTAAGTACGTTTGAAAATATGTTAATAAAGGCAGTGATTTGGCCGTATTTGAAGTTCAAAATGTAAATAAAAATGACGAAATAACACGATACCAAATAGGTAGATACATCAGCAGCAACGAAGCTATCTGGCATATTTTTAGTTTTCGAATCCATGAAAGAGACCCTTCCATCCAGCATCTTGCAATACATCTTGAAAACTGTCAACGTGTATATTTCACCGAAGAAAATATTTTCCAAAGAATACTTGAGCCACCGAAAACGACAAACCACAAACTGAATTTTTCACATTGTGTCAAAAATCGCAAAAACATTATTATACGTATACCGATGTTCCAAGCTATTTTTCATGGAACAAATTAGGTAAAAAATGGTAGCCACGTAAACAAGGAGAACCACATCCTTCGATCGCAGGCATATTCAAAGCAAAGACTTTACACAGTGCATCCAAAACAACGTGAAAGTATCTTTCAGCGTTTGTTATTGGTGAATGTTCCCGGACCAGCTTCTTTCGAATGTTTACGAACAGTTAATGGTCGAGTGTTCAATACATGTCGAGTGTTCAATACATGTCAAGATGCATGTCGCGAGTTTCAGCTGCTGGTAGACGACAATTATTGGGACCTGACACTTGCTGATGCAGCGTTGACAGCCACGCCGAATAGTATTCGTCAAACTGTTTACAATTATTTTGACATGTTATCCAGCACAATCTTCGAGTTTGTGGGATAAATATAAAAACAGTATGACTGAAGATATAACTGAAATTTCAGTTTATATAAATAAATAAAAAAATAATTTATTTATTTATTTTATAAATATCAATTTTTATATAATTTCAGTTAAGTAATTTGTAATGAAATGTAAATTAAATTTTTTTATGACGATTTGTCCTTAATTTAAACTCTCCGTAACTCTTTACCAATTAAATTTGAATTTCCAAATCGACTACAATGTTTTTGTCTTTATTAGTGAATATTAATTTGACTACTTGAGGAATTTTAGAATAACATTAATCCAACGTACTATAATTAGTTAGTCACAGCAAAGCGTGACCGAGTCAGCTAGTACACAAATAAATTACTACAGTAAGAGCTATAAATTAACACATCACAAGCTCTTCCCATGAATTTCTGTTATAGCAAAGCAGTTTAGTGATTAAATATAATTTGTAAGCTAAGTTAAATGCTGGACGGTTGTTAACACTGAAGGAATGGCTTAAGTGCGATCATTCCAAAGTTTTTGCTGACGGCAGATCTGAGATGGGGAATCTATTGAATTGATAAGGAAGCTCACCATCTGTCACGTTTGTTCGATGCAGCTGCAAGTATTCATGTATTCCAGTGCAGCTAATGGGCACTGCGACTCTGCTGAAATCATGAATGTACCTACGAATGTATGAGATCTCTGAGAGATAGCTACCTCACACTCCTACACAGGTGGAGAGGCTGTGACACAAGCAAACTGCTTAATTCGACTGCCACTCGACATTTCTCGAAAAGGCGTAACGTTTATGGATATCTGCGTAAACCGTGACACGTAGGGGACCAATAACTGAACCAATAGCCACTAGAATGTTAGAAATTTAAGTACTATACCCGCAGATATCTAAGACTACCCGCCAGTGTGGCTCAGGCGCCGCACAGTGGATCGAGGAGGCACAACGTGACCAGGCACGAGCACTCGACACCCCGTACCGGCCGAATTCTCTGTGGTTTTTAGAAGATTTTCTGCAGCCAAGGCGAATGCCGGGATGGTCTCCAATATCCGTCTCCGAAACTACACATTTCACAAACAAAAAATACACTTATAACACACAGAACACAGTTACGCGTACCGCATACAGATGGCAACTCTTCGCTTCCTCCGTTTGTACGTAGTACGACCTGGCAGCCTACCCCTAATGTTAGGAAAAGGTGTTACTGAAGAAAAGGAAGCAGACATTCAAATATCTAAGGAATATTTTGAAGTAAGATGTAAGCTGATAATTAGACAGTATTAGGGTTCATTATCAGCAAACAATAACCTAATGAGTGAGCGGTCGACGGTACAGAAATAACTCCAAGCGGAATGCCTTCGTGAAGGCTATATTCGATTTTCTTCTCCACTATTTTCTAACGACTATAACGATCAAGAAGTTTACGTGCGATAAATACTCTAATTGAATATAATCTTCTAGTCGTTGCTGTTTGTGAAACATTAAGCCATTAATATGAAGTTTCATATACATTTTTCCGCCTTTTTTTTTTTTTTTTGCACAATTGATAATGAAGTGTCTAATGCAAACATTAGGAAATGACAACAACTAATAATGAAATAATATCTACTAGTTGCACAGTGAATTCAGTTGTTCGATACAAAGGTACACTGATTTTTCATCTTCTATGAAGCTTTGTTACTTAATTTAAAGTATATATTAACTGTTAACGTAGTGGAGATGGAAAAGTGCCTTGTTCGAATCACTGTCTCGGCGGGGATTTTCATAGCCCTAAACCCGACCTTCACCTCTGGCACAGCTTACTGTGTAATGTGAAGTACGCCTAAAGCTTCCGTGACTCGGATTCCACGTTGAAACCTGTAGGACCCTTTACCCGGTAGTACTACAGGGTTAGGTTAGGTAAGGAGGAAAGGAACTGGCCACCCAGCTTCCAATACCAGGCTTAGCATACCTCCTTTGGGAAGGTTCAGCCAACCATCGGATTGAAAACCAAGCTTACCTTTAACTTTTAACGACTGGGTTGTCACCGCAGCCGAGGTATTTTGATGCATTTTGCTGTTTTAGATACGCTTTATTGACTTCATGTTATAGCTGAATCCTTAATATATTCTTTTAGTGTTATATATTATTTCAGTACAATTTTCATTAAAATTTGCAATTTCGAGATTGTCTTTTTAACAGAGCATGGAATTGTTATCCTTGCCTTTCAGCTGTTGGACGTTTTGGCGGGTAGTTGCACTGTAATTGGCTGGCGTAGGTATCATCATATGGTAAACGACTTCTCACGAGCGTGCGAGCTCAGAAATCTCTCCATTATCGTCTTACACAGCTTGAAACAATTCTCGTCAGAATTTGATAAAGAACATCTTCTGTGTCTTGGTAAAACCTTCGGACACGAATGATATGTGTACCAGTTAAGAAATGTTTAATTACAAAAGAAGTAACGTTTATTCGTGGAATTTGATTTATGCTATGTCAACCTCGTCTGCCGAACGGACACTGCAAATAGTGAGAGGCCGTATAATTTTGCATCGCAGATCTTTTTAATGAATTCATGTTACACAGTTTAATTTAGGTGACATAACAAGCTTAATGTGATTTCACGTTTCTATGTGGGGAGTAATGAAAACTTTATAGAAAACTAGCCCGTACCCGCGACTTCGTACGCGTGGATTAAGATTTTTTTTTTTTTTGACAGAATTAAATATAGAAAGTTGTTGGTAACGAAGGATTAGTCCCAAACAATATCGAATCGGAATAATATGACAGGAAAGCTATCACTATATCATTGTACCGTCGAACCTGTCTCTTGAAGAGAATCTATTTCCAACATATTTCTGTCACCATTCGATAAGGTCTCAAAATTTCGTGACTACAACTGTTAATCATACTGGAAAAAATATCCTGTGCCCTTCATACAGATTTCCTTATAAAATTCCATCACAACGATATAGCCATTTAGTCGTCAAAACGTAACAAAAAGACAGAGACTTATTTCCGTATTTATAATAATATTACTGTGGTCCACACTCACACACTGACTGCGAACAACACCTGAGGGATCATTATAACGTAAAAAAGTGTACACCTACGACATTGTAAGACTACCTACGATTTGACTTGCATTGCACCCCTAACTTTCTAATATCTACAGTTAAACATTCAATCCGAATAACCTACGGCCCAGGCCTGACTCTTACGATGAAAAACAATTTTTAAAAATTTTAGCCTCCACGGAAATTTGAACCGGAGACCACGACGTTCGTAAGCACTGAGCTGGCAGTCCAGTACACGGAAACACGGTACGTTGACGTCCACATCCAACGTGTCTGTCTATCGCCGTATTTTGAAGTTATGAGACAATATGTGTTATTTATACATATAATTTTTCAACCAAATGTAGACAGTATTTTTCTCCTTGTTTCAAAGGACAAGTGTGCAAAGTTTCATCGAGATCGGATGAAAACTGTGGATTTGTATGAAGAACAAACAAACATACATTCATCTTTATATATAAAGATATTCGATATTATTCCATTTCTACCACTAACCAAACTGTCAGTTAATGTTACAAAAAAAAAACAAAACAAAAAAAAAAAAACAAAACAAAAAACAGATTTTTTTGGCAGTTCAAATGTGTGTTAGTCGGATAACACTCTGACCTCGCATTCGGGAGGACGCCGGTTCGAATCCACGTCCGGGCATTCAGATTTGGATTTTACATTGTTTCCCCGAATCACCCCAGGCGAAAGCTGGGATGCTTCCTTCAAAATACCATGGCCGAATTCCTTCCCGTACCATGTCCCCAGCCCCTTCCCGCCTCTAATGACTTCAACGGCGACGAGCCATAAGTAAAAAAAGTGTTTTAATCGGTTAATATCAATACAAGGCTCTTAATGGTTTTTTTTGCTATTCTATTAGTGATATATTACTGCAAATTTCGAAGAGATCCAACGATGTGAGCTTCCATTCGTTTCTTTGTAAATTTGCAAGTCCACTTCAAACAAACCAGTATAGACGCTATCAAATTCACAATAGCTATTGAGCGTGTTATAAAACTGTAATAGTAATTCCGCTAATCGTCTTTGTTAGGTTAGGACAAATTCATTTTTCGGTTATGTGATGACTGATGAGTTAAGTAATACAAGTTCCACGAAGAATGGCATCAAAAGTATTTTAGTATTGAGATGCTGTAAATGTAGTCTGATGTTTTTTGTGTTATGTATAAGAGTTGAAAGAAGGATAGAGTGCATTCCGGTGTTTACCCATTCAGACCACCGTCAAGTTTACGTGACCTTATCAAAATCAATAATGCGGTATGCATTCAGTCCATATGCACAGTGGAGAGATCTGAGTACACAATCTGGTGAATAGGAATTGTGCATCACTATCTCCTTCCATGCTACCCAATTACCGGGTGAAGAAATTTTCTTACAGCACCGGGGCTAGACCCAGATAACCCTGTAACCAACGGCAGGCACAGCCATTGTTTCTCAATTACGAAGCGTGGGAACTGAAAAACTGAAACAAAAATCTAATCAGATCCACAATTCAATAACCGCAAACCATTTGGTGAAATTTTCGCAAATAGGTTCAATAGTGTTGCAGTTATAGTGTTACACATACACAGACGTCAAGAAACATGACAATACGTTAAAAACTGATCATTGTTCAAATAAACAGATCTTATTAAGTGATAGAAACTGTGGGCACTTCCGACAAGAGCTATCTATGAACCTAAGGATTATGCGGATTAGATTTTGGTCACCGGAGAAAGGATTGAGGAATGCAATGACAAAACGACGTTGTCACCGGCAACCGCACCAGTCAAATGTCAAAATTCGCATAATGAGACGCTGCAGGTGCCGATATTGACCGCGATGACTTCGAGAATCGTCTTCATTCATGCGAATAGCCAAATTTCAATAAAAAGTCACTACCAAATGCCAATCGAAATGCAGAAGATCTTGGCTAGCGACAGTGGCAGAGGTCAGTCTCACTGCACTCAGGTGGCTGATCCGAGGAGACAGCGTTCAGGATGCAAGTCTCATTTCTTCATCGACGGATTTGCTACGTTCCCTCCTTGATGTCTTAATTTCAGTCAACATCGAGACACCCAGTCCACATAAATATTGCTATGTCCTTACGACGGCCGAACGTCACACGTCAGAAGGCGGTCCACGGTAGACGGTCACGAACAACCCGAACAAGTCTCAGGAACAGGCCGAAACGTAACCCAAAAACGCGCACTGGCAGAGTCCGGCGTGAGGTTCACAGAGCCCGAAGAGAGTACCAAGACGTAGCCATGAACGAGCACTGTCTGAGTCCGGCGTGAGGTTCACAGAGTCCGAAGAGAATACCAAAACGTAGCCAAGAACGAGCACTGTCAGAAATCCGAGAGGCGATTCACAGTAAGAGAGAGTACCGAAAGCGCAGTGAACACTGAACTGAGGAGTGGAGCTGCGCGGGCTTTATTTATATGTGCGGCGGGTCGGCTGCGATTGGTCGCTGCGGAAAACTATTATGTGGTGGCGCTGGTTGGCCTCTATATGAGATCGATATCCATGCCCTCTACCGGGCATGCGGCGATGTCGGGACGGGATACCAGAAATATGTAGTTTAAAATGACGATAACACACTAACTGCAATCTCAGTACTTACTTACTTTACTTTCCGTGTCCAGAAAAAACGACCTCAGATTCTCTTCTCCCAAAATTCAGCTTCAATCGCCTAGTCATTTACTTCAATGAGATCTTCGTTTGAACAGACGGTTCCCATGATGCTGCATCTGAGCAGGTGTTGATGATCCTGTACCTCCCCGCAGTCGCATCTGTCATCCTCATATCCCCATTTCACCAAATTAGATTTACATTTGGAGACCCCAGATCTCAACCACCAGAAAAACCAAAAATCGGCTATCTTCTAGGCCAAAATTGAAAATGACTTCAATAAATATAGAAGGACTATCTAGAGATAAGGAAATTTTATTAGCAATCTCAGTTATAGCCGACTATTCATCCCTTATTGCATCTAAAGGAACTTCGAGAAATTTTAATTTCAATGTTCTATCTGCTTTCAAATCTGCGAGTTCCTCTTGTTTGTTAATTGGAAGATGCGAATTCGCAACGAATGGATCAGGAATCCAGTAGAAATTTTGCGGACCGTTGCTCTAGATGGCCTGACAGCCCGTTGACTGAGTGAAGAGCATTTACCGAGCGTGCTACAAGAAAACAGTACACGAAAAAAAATTAATTAGAAAACGAGGAGAAAGGCTAAAATGTAATAAAATAAAAACCCACGGAAAATTATGCCACGAGGACGAGAAAGTCTATTTCGTGGATCTGAAGCTATCTATTTGTTATTATTACTATTTACATACCAACACCTAGTATATATTATGATTCCATATTTCCAAAAGATACTGAAAATTCTGGTTTGAAAGTACCAACTGAAATTTGTTTAGGATGTAAGGCTAAATTTATGTTATTAAAGTTATCACGTTGCATGAATTTTGGTTGCTTATCTAAATTAACAATTAGATTGAACATATTTCCGTATTAACAATTGTCAATAGTTACCACCATATACAGATGGAGGACAAAATAATACGAACACCTGTGAAAAAGTATGACGTATTTCATACCTCAAGTACAGCCGCGTCACCTGCAACAGAAGTCTGCCACCTAGTGAGCGTGAAGAGGAACGTATCAGTCTCTCAACAGCAGTCACCTGCGTTGCATGTGTCTATCGAACTGTCTGTGATAAGTTGACATGTCAGACCTGTCAGAATTCCAAAGAGGAATGATTGTCGGAGCGCGTTTAAGTGGAGCATCGGTTACGGAAGCATCAAACCTTTTGGGGATTTGCAAGGAGTACGGTATCAACCGTTATGACAGCTGAAAGAAGGTAAGATGGCGTCTTCAAAGCACAACAGTGGCCGAAAGTCAAAGCTTACTGATAGGGATACACGAGTCTTGAAGCGCATATCTTAGCAAGGTCTTGGACCATTTGTTATTTTGCATGGTAGAATCAAATCCAATCACTATCTAAGCATTCTAGGGGATCATGTCCATCCTTTTGTTCAGACTGTATTCCCTGGAGAGCGACCGCTTTTTCAAGACAACGGCCCTATCCACACTGCTAGGTGTTCGAAGAGCATGACGATGAAGTTGAACATCTTGCCTGGACCCCTCAGTCTCCGGACTTGAATATTATTGAACATTTATGGTAATATTTGGAGTCCAAACTTCGTTCCCGATTTTCTCCTCCATCCAGCCTTTCGGAATTAGAGACCGTTTTGCAGGAGGAATGGCTTAATATACCTTTAAATATTGTCCGTGACCTTTATGCATCTATCCCACGTCGCATTAAATCTGTACTTCAGTCAAAGGGTGGTCCAACCCCCTATTAATAAAGATTTTCCATTATTTCACAGGTGTTCGTATTATTTTGTCCTCCCCCTGTAGTTAGCTAATGTTTACAAATTAGTATGAACATACATAATAACAACATTGGTCTTTAAGAGAAAGTTAAGTCGCACAGCATTCTATATTGATGTCACGAGATCAAAACTTTGGAGAAATATCTGTTATTTTGTACTAGGATGGTTACACCACAAATCCCGTCGTGGCGGTAGTGACGAATTACACTTAAACATATAAAGAGGAATCTTTCATCAGGTTTTAGCCATATTTCAGTTAGAGTGCAGATGAGTATGACATTTTATTTTATGACTGCCTGAGACCTTCCTTGTTGGAGCTAATGGACCGTATGTTTCAATGCAAAATATTCTCCATTATCTTGTGTGATGATCACACCTTCTTCCAAACGTGTGACCTGATTTTGTGGGGAAGACTTCTTGCCGTGGCCATGTTGATCAGTGAAGTAATGTATTCTACCACATATTCTGTCAATTATTTCATCATTCACTATATTATCGTTCACATGGTAAAGATTCTTTTGTATGGGAGGTACAATAGCATGTGTCGAGTGGTACAGTCACTTCTCGCAGACATTACTTGGGATTTAGGTGGAACTGTCATGTTTGCTTGACCAAGAGGCAACATTGTGTGGTGCTCCACGTTATTAAGCAGTGGTAAATGCATAAAGTCATTGTTAGCAGAGCTGTACATTTAGCATAAGTAGTCGTATTTTCTAGAGATAGGGCCTCTTCCAGCGTCATATTCTGCTTTATCCTCTATTTTTTTTTTTTTTTTTTTAAATGGTAGTCTTCACAATAAATACAGGCACATGGATCCTGGCTTGATGTTGTATGGACACACTGCGGCGTTGTACCATAAACAGTTAAAGCATTGAGTGACCCTGCATATGTATGGTTTCAAACTATATCTTTTTCTAGAGATGTAGATATGCTATGGAAGGTGCTGCCAGCCAAGTGTAAGCAAACCATTTGGGTTGGAGCGAATTCAACTCCGCAGCCTTTGTGCATTTCCCTCATATTCTTCGCACTTACATAACTTCTACTAGCTGGAGGATTTTTGATTCGATAAGCGCTAGTTCGACATTCATAATGACACCCTCTTTAAATTTAAAAAAAAAATTATGTTTAGAATAGTTGTTATAAGTTGCAAAAAATTAGGCCACTTTGGTGATTTGATCTTGATTTGTGCTTTGTTTCTTCCTTTATTTCCGATGCTTAAAATAAACTTTTATTTACAAGCACTGCTTTACATATTAACTTTCATACAACTATTGGGTGAAGGTGACCTTAGATCGTTTTGTGCTTCTCCACATAACTTCTTTGATATTCTGCGTACTTTACAAACCGTCCGCTTTTTCTCTACAGAAATGAGACTGTCGCAGGTATGCGGTAACGTCCCCAGCTTGCGGGGTGATTAAAAAAAACATGGAAAAAATGACATGCTAGATCTGTCATACAATAAGGATCAAAAATCGTACAAGAACAGAGGGTCGCAAACGCCGGTAGACGTCGCTAGAGCCACGATCACCAGGCCTGTCTCCCTTGGATTTTTTCTTGTTGGGATTTTTAAAAGGACTTGTGTATGAAACACCTGTTGAAACGCCGGAAGACTTGGTAGGAAGAATCGTTGCGGCAGCCGGATGTGTTCGAGATACACCTGGTAACCGTATCTTTGAGAAGGTGCGCCGTTCCATGCAACGGAGATGCCGGGCTTGTCTCGATGCATCTGGCAAAAACTTTGAGCATCTGCTGTAAGCTCAACATTTGGCTTGCATTAGTCGCATGTGAGTGAGTAATTATCAATAAAATGATCTGTAATGGTTTTTTTTTCGTCTATTTGTGTCAGTATTTTAGACGCCCTGTAGTGGCTGCGGATCGCAGTTGCGACCCTCTGTTCCTATGCGAGTTTTGATTCTTATTGTATGACTGATCTACCATGTCATTATGTCCACGTTATTTTGAATCACCCTGTATAGCCAGCGGATTGGTTGGCTGTGTGGGTAAAGATGTTTGCTTGTTGGCAGCTCATAATGATGTTGCAATGTCGTCCTCTGTGCGTCGTCTTTCATGGCGTTGTTTCTGGGGCAGTGAAGAACCGTCAGCATAATCCATTAGTAACATTTCCAACGCGTCGCCCACTGCAGATGTGGTGCATGTGTTTGGTAGCGTGAACAAACTACGTGGCTTGGTCCAAGGGGGGGGGGGGGAGGGGTTGGCTGGAAGGCTACGTGGGGGAGAGGGGTTTCCGAGCCAGGCCACGTAGCTTTCCTTTCATAACATTTTTCACAGTTAAAATGAGGAACAGAACTCACAACAGCATGTGAAAATCTATTTCCCTCAGCTAATTATCTCCGTATGTAATTAACAATCGTCTGACAAGAGAAAACAGTACAAAATATCTTCTGGAATCAAAAGGAAAAAAAGCTACGTGCTACGCGGGGAGGGGGGGGTAGAGGCAAAAACCACGTAGGGCTACGTGAGGGGGGGGGGGGGGGGGGAGGGTTCACAGGAGGCCAAAATGGAGCTCCGTGGTTTATGCACGCTCCCTTTCCTAACGAAGTATTGTCAGTTTGTAGCTGTATACCATCTTCGCCTTGCAGTATGCAGTAAAACGTTGCCTTGCTGAAAATTGGTAGCTGCGTGTCTACGCAGCAGAGGTAGTATTCTAGCTGCACGACTTCCTCATAAGCAATAACTCCTCAAACCATTACGCTTCTCTCACACAGAGGGTAGTGGGTGAGCGGTAACGCTGTGGCCTCGCAATCGGGAGGACGCGGGTTCAAATCCCCACCCTGCCATCCAGGTTTCGATTTTCCAGGCAAATGACGGGATGGTTCCTTCAAAAGGCCATGGCCGAATCCTTCCCGGTTGTTGCCTCAAGTCTTTTACCACCTCTGATGACCTCAACGTCGACGAGGCGTAAAGCCACAAGGAAAAAAACCTTAAAATATAGTACAATCCTTTTTTTTCCGGAATTTCTTACACTGGGCTGCCAGGTGGCTCAGTCTACTGTGCTCTAGTGATGAGAGGACATGTCAGACAACAAGCATACATATATGTTCTTTCTTGTACTTCTAATGAAGAAGGCGAAGGGAGAGAAAGATGCATGTACACCCTACGCTATAACAAGGGAATCTAAAGCGTTGTACTATACTCTGTTTGATGAACTGTGTTCAGACGACAACAGGTTTTTTAATTACTTAAGTATGTCTAAATCGTCTTTAATTGAATTATTGTCGTTAATAAAGTTAGATTTTTCCGGGAAAGATACGAAAATGAGAAAGTGTATCACAGCAGAAGAAAAACTAGTAATCACTTTAAGGTAAGTAAACCAATAAATTTTATTTTAAGGTACTAACTTTATTGCATTGGGAAACAGTAAGTAAAAAAAAATATGAATATTGTACTTCAATATTTCTTGATAAACGGTTGGTGATATTGTATGTTAATTCTATACTTATCCTATTATGTCAGAAGGAAACTGATTCAAAGTTTTCAAAAAAGTAATAAAAAATGACAATGTTTTACATTTTCCTTGAGTATTTTTATGTGTATATATATTACATATTGAACAGTAAAGGTTCACTCATTTGAGTATCAGAATTAGGGATATTCACTAAACATCGATGCATCGTATCCATTCGATGTTTACCATACGATACATCGGATTGATTCGATGTTTTGACAAAGAATTTTTCTATTCGATGTATCAATTTTTTTATATAAAAACATCGAATCAATAAAAAAAACTAACTCTGGCTAATAATGACAAAAATAATAGAAATAAATGTTAAGATTACTAAATTTATTGAAGATTAAAATAAATTATTTCAATTTAAAGTAACTGTCATTAACATGTGATGAAACCTGTGAGCAATTAGTGGGACATAACAACAGCGAAGATGCAGTTGGCTATCCTGTCTGTATGAGTGAATGAATAAAACCAATTTCTTGGATTCACTCCTACTGTTTGCCAGTGTTTGCTGTGAATCGAAATAAGATATTATTACTCTAAAACAACTGGTACCTGATAATACTCAATATTTAGATTTAAATCGGGTTTGGGTAACATCTGATTGAGTATTATTGGGACTTCTGCTACATCTAAACTTTTATTTTCAAAGGCTACTGAAATAGTCAGTCAGCAAAGGAACAGAATGAATGGAAAACGATTGATTAAACTTCTGTTTCTGCAAAGTTTGCCTAGCCACCATTGGTATTAACTGGTTAAATACTTAAAATTAATATTTTTATGTAGATTTAGACTTGAGTATTTAATGCCTGTATTTTTTTTTATTGTAATGGTCTGGTATCGTAATAAAATATTTCTGTTAATTTGTAGTACAGTTGTTGCGGATGTCATCTTCGCGGAAGCCGATGCGGATATTCAGTGCTTGACATCCGTGGATGCGGATGTTTTGCGGAAGCGGATGTGGAAAAATAAATTTATTTAGATTTTAATATTTTACCAAAAATAAATTTAAAATCAATCTTTTTTTCATAAGTAAATTTTATTTCCGTAATACTGCCATATTGATTTATTTTTGCCTCCTCTTTCAACAACGAAAAATGTGGGATGATTTCACAAGTGAATTAAATTATTTACATAAATAGTCTACTCGCGCTTCTAAAACCAGACTTTGTCATATGAACACGGATTTCGTGGCTAGACTAATTCAAACGTCAAGCACAAGGCCACGCCACCACGCATCTCCGCGCTCGCTTTTTCTTTTTTGTCATAACTATACGCCCCATCGACATCGAGGTAATTAGAGGCGTTAAAAGATCGGGGCTAGGAACTGGAAGGAATTCGGCCATGGTCTTTTAAAGGAAGCATTCTCCTAGAGTGATTTGGGGAATCCATGGAAAACCCAAATCTGGATTCCCGGACGGGGATTCGAACCGGCGTCCTCCCGAATTCGAGGCCAGGCCATTACCACCCAGCCGCCACGCTTAGTTCCATGTTCGCCACCCACCTTCCCACCGCCCTGGTGGCGCATTCACAGTACAACTTGTAGGACCTACGAGATCCGATTTTCGATAAAAGAACTCTTGATTGTCGGTGAAAGAGGTCACAGGAATAAATGTGGGAGGTGTTGGGTGTTGTTAGACTCTAAGGCAACCAAAAAGGGTCCTTGCTGTCCAACAAGCTATACATATCGGAGGAATCTATTGGAGTAAACATCCTACGAGTGTGCGATAAGGACATATGGTGTGCCGCGAGAAAGTAAGAGTGGAATGGATTGCTTGGTACATCTAGAGTAGCGTGAATGGTTAAGCGCATCCTACGGTAGTTCTACACAGATGTCTTATAAGTTGGACCGTGAATAAGCCGCTTTAACGTCGAGCCATACTAGACCACACCGCACCGACACTCGGACGAATGACGGCTCGCCCCCCTAGCATCCACACTGGTCCCTAGCAAGTCCGTGTGACGGACGGGATCCTACTCTCTCTTCAGTCTCCTTTAACGTATACACATCGTTGTACATGGAATTAATGTTAAAAAAATAACTTACGTAAAAGTGATTTGGGGATTGCAGCTAGGATTACCACCCGTAATTTATTATAATTATAGAGTATTGTACTTTATTTTGCGTAGGCGTACTTTATAATCTACGAAAGTTGCCTTGGAGAAATTAGTTCATTAAAATCTTTTTTTTTTTTTGTCTGTCTCCTGTTATCACCTCATTGTTTGAGCTCTTATGCACGAAAATAGTATCCCAACGCAGTTTTGATAAATGATCATCATGTACTGAATTGAAAGATTCTCATGTATATCTACATAGTCACAATGAAATGTCAAGCGTCACTAACTTCGCATTTAACGTGTTTGTTTTGTTTGAGGTTCCTTTCAATTCACTCAATTTAACAAAAAATAATAAGATTATTATACATTTTAATTTAAATACAGACTGCAAAAATTCTGTAAAATAATAATAATTTCATGTGACCTAAAAGTTCCAGTCACAGAGTTTCTTATCAGCCGTGCAGTACACCTATTTTTAAAAGGAGACCTACAGATTAACGTGAAATTCGAACCACGGAGCGTCCCAGCATCCGAGCAATAAGAAATCAAAACTTTTCCAGAGGTGACTGTGAATTTAAAGACCCATGAAAATTACAGCTGAGACAGGAATTTGAACAAGGGACTTTCAGTGCCCTAATCGTACGCCGTATCCATCTGAGTCAAGAGACAAATCTGGACGACATGACAAATATTCAAACATAGTAAATTCAAGGTATTTTTTTCTATATAATTTATTTTAGTTATTCCAAAACACAAATGTACTTTTATATGATTGAATACACATTTCTCAGTACTTCTTAATTTAGATGCTTGCGGCGTGTGATTCGGGTATGGAAGGTCTCCGGTTCAAAATCCGGGTCTCGGATGCAATTTTTACTTGCCTTAAGATCGACCTTCACCTCTGGCAAAGCTTTGATTTGTTAATGCGAACATGCAAGGCCTCTACCTACATTTTACTAACATCTGATGAACTTAAAGTAAGGCTGAAAAAAGGACACTTTTCTAAAGCAATCAGTAACGCTAAAATACCATTTAGTCGTCTTTACGAATTTACTGAATTCTTTGTGTACGCTTCACCACGTCGACCAGCTCGACACCGGCCCCCACCCTCAAAAATTAAACCAAACTAATGACGGCCGACACATGAGTGACAACAATAAGAAAAGTTTCGGTCGGCCGTAGCCCAACCTTTACTTTACATGCAAATTCAAACTTGTAAATTCGTCGCTTCTGTAATAACACTGTTTAGTTGCAAGATCGTCAGAAAACAATCACTTTTTTTGTTAGCTAAGCGACGATTGGCAGATTCTCGAATAAAGAGAAAAGAATAATATATATTACAATGTTAACAAAACATCCGCAATACATCCGCATTAAAAATTGCGGATGCGAAAGCGGATGTAGGATTTCACGCGAAAGTTCCGTACTTGCGGATGCGGATATCCGTTACATCCCTAATTTGTAGTCTCTGTTTCACTTACAAAGCTATACTTCACTCTTACAGCACTACTTAACCGACACACAAGATTATAAAATTAATTTTTTAATGTTGGGTGAAAGGTAACACTCTGGACTCGCATTCGGGAGGACGCGGGTTCAAATCACCGTCCAGGCATCCAGATCAGGGTTTTCCATGGCTTCCCCAAACCACTTCACGTGAATGTTTCAAAAGGGCTCGGCCGAATTCCTTCCCGTTCCTTGCCCCCAGTCCTTTTCCGAATGACCTCGACGTCGGCGAGGCGTAAAACCATAAACAAAAAAAGCATAAAATTAAACACATCATTACAGCTACAGCACTACACTGCTGGTATAGTGTTACTCTGTGTTCAAAAGGACCAAACGAAAGACAATGAACTAAGAGTATCTGCGTTCAACTGGAAATTGTCAAATTTTCTCTTGGCGATTATAAAGGAACGGGTTAAGAGATAAATGAAACTACATTTTCCGACGAATATTGTTGGTTTGTATTTTTTGAGCTAAGAAAACCATAAAAGTATTCAATGTTGAAAAAACATCGGTGTTTTTAAGCGATGCATCGAAAAACATCGATGCAGGGTTCCGATGTTTTACATCGATGTACAGTCTAAGTGGACACCCCTAATCAGAATCATTATTTGATGGAGGAGATTTTTAGTGACTGTCTGCATCATGGCGTTGTTGAAATTGAGTCTGGAAAAATTGAATTTGTGGTTGTTGATTCACTAGCCCTGGATTTTTAAAAAAAAATTATTTAATGGTCGATGGCTTGCGCCAATTTGACCAGCTGATATTTACATATTTTCCCTTCATGAATCTTACATTTTACATTTTTGGGCAATGTTCTACTTTCACAATTGTTTGGTATCTTGGTTACATATAATATCTTTCTTAAGATTACAGATTGATAAATATTAATTCTAGTGCTATTTTCATTTGTTATCGACATGATGGAGACTATAGATAGCTTTACATAGATACAATTTATACATAGATACATTTTATAATAGTAAGACTTAGAAACTTTTGGAGGAGCGAGTATACTTACACTAACACATATACGACCTCTTTTTTTTGGGGGGGGGGAGATTGTGAAACATGGATTGGGTGACTTGTTTATTGTTGACTTCTTTTTCCTAGTATGACGTGCCTTTGATGAAGTGGTAGGGGATTTCGGGGTGGTTTACTTCCTTTTGATTTATTACTGGTATTTTTTTTTTTTTTTTTGAATTTATAAGCTTTCCTTATTAGCTTTATCATGATTTGGTAGTGCGGATATCTGCATATTTGGCTGTTAAATTTTTATATTGGCTTGGTGTAGGAATCGGGCTAGCGCCACGTATACCTCCTGTCTTTGTGTTGCCAAGAGAGAAATTACTGAAGTTGGGAGGGATACTTTTAATTTAACTAGGCTTTTATAAAGGTTGTCTTGAGAGGCCGTGTATTGGCTGCATGCTAATATGACATGGTTTAAGTCGGCTATTTCTTCGTGTTCTTTTGGGCAATAGGGGGAGTTAAGTACTTCTATTCTGTGTAAGTGACTTGGGATGTTTCCATGACCCATTCTCATACGTAATATGGATGTTTTTTTACTTCTACTCATTTTTTGGGATACATACCAGATTTTTGTTGGTAAGTCGGCTTGGATTAATGAGAAATGCCTTCCTCTAACAGTTTGGAAAGAGGACCAATAGTCTGACCATTTCCTCAGGTACTCTGTCTTGATGATAGGTAGGATGTCTGTATGAGGCAGCTGAATATACTGTTTTTCTCCGTTCAACATGCCTTCTTTGGCTAATTTGTCGACGGTTTCGTTATGTTGTATTGACGCGTGACTCTTAATCCATATTAAGTGTAGCTCTTTGCCTTCTATCGTGGCCGAATGCGTTAAGTTGATTATGTTTGATAGGATCGAGTTTAGGCTTTTTGTCGATTCGGATTTTCCAAATTTTGGATTACGCTTTTAGAGTCAGTCAGGATTAAGATTCTGTTGTATCGTTTACGCCCGTAACTTATAGCCGCTCTAATTGCGAGGGCTTCTGCTGTATATATCGAGGTTTCGCGGGGAAGAGATACTTGTTTGAGTAACTTTAGTTAGGGCAGAAATAGGCTTCTAGTCTTGGATGAGGCATTGTTTGCTTTTGCATAGGATGTTTTTCCATCGGACGGTGTTGCATACACTGTTGTTGCATGCGCAGGGGTTGCAGAGGATACTGTAGTATTGATGGTGGTGACATTGGATTGCAGGTTCCAGTATAACCCAAATGCTGCCATCCTTGCTGTACATGTGTTTGAGCAGCAGCTACGAGAGAAATCATGTCTGCCCAGGGTTTTAATTTTATTAACATACAGAGGAGAAACAACTTATCCTCATCTGTTTCATCGAAAGTGAGGGATTTATCTTCCGATACAATCTTTTTCTTTAGAACTTCTATTAGCTCATGGTCGTTGCTGGTTCGTTTTATAGATTTATTTGTTGATAGTATATGTAGGCCCACAGTCAAACAAAACTGAAGTTTCATTTTCTTAATTCACTATGTCTTCTTCATCCACGTTTGTCGTTGTTTCTTTCACTGCAGTTTCCATAAAATGTAGTTGTTCAAAATATGTGTAATGGTTTTTCCTGGTTGAAGCAGAATCACTTTTGACACCCTTTAACCGAAGAAGCATATTTGTTTTTTTACTTATTGCTATACGCCTCGTCGAGGTCATTAGAGGCGGGATAGGAGTGGGGGCAAGGAATGGCAAGGAATTCAGCCATTAGCTTTTGAAGGAAGCATCCCGGCATTCGCCTGGAGTGATTTGGGGAAACCTTGGAAAACCCAAATTTGGATGCCCGGACGGGGAATTCGTTATACCAAAAGTTCATATAAGAACGGCGTTTCAGTTAATACACTCGTGGCTGTATCCACATAAGCTATTCTGAGCAGTTAGTTCATGCAATGAAGTATTATTTCTATTACCATGAAAACCTTGATCAATATTATAAAAAAAAAGAACTCAGTCATAAACAATACAAAATTCTCTATATGTTTAAAACATTCCCGGCTATCATGAACACGAGACTATATTTGTCCATCAGTCTGAAAACTATGATCTAAGGGCGTAAACTGGGCGAGAAATGTCCCAATGAAAATATCTCTTATCCGTTTTAGTAGAAAAAAGCGACGATTGTCTGCGTTGAAGCGATCTTTTGCCGGTTTTCTGATTACTTCACCGATCAAAGCTTATTAAAAGTGCTCAAACTCATGTCCCACATCAAATTAGCAACATAGATGGCTGTGGTTGCTCCTGGAGGAGTCAGTACAATCCCACGGCAAATATGCCATAACATCTCGCCCTTTATAGCCTTCTGGACAAACGCACACATCCATTGTTGTATGTTGCTTATGCCGGAATCTCCCCCTATGCAATCAGTAACCACTAGTCCAACCCTCTCGTCCTTATTTGGCGGCGGTAATAGGTTTTCAAGGATACCTGCCCATCGAAATATTGGATCAACTTATCATATTATTCTTCATGATAATAGGAAGCTAAATAACCAATACCGAGCGTGGTGGGCGAGTGGTTAACGCTATGGCCTCGCTTTCGGGAGGACGCTGGTTCGAATCCCCGTACGGGCATCCAGATTTGGGTTTTTCATGGTTTCCCCAAACCAATCCAGGCGAATGCCGGGATGCTTCCTTCAAATGGCCATGCCCGAATTCCTTCTCGTTCCGTGTCCCAAGTCCTTTCCAGTCTCAAATACAAAAAAAAAAACAATGTTATGGTATCAAGGCTTTCTCAAGCTGGAAGAAACCCCATTTGTAAAGTAAAGCAGTTTCATCATACGATTTCTCTGTTTGGTTTTAGACAACACAGGTTTATTTGAACCAATACTCTAAACTCAAGTCTAACAGTAATTTCGTGCGCGAGCCATTTTTGACAAGTCCGCGGCAGCCTCGCGCGGCATCGCAATTCAGCCCACCGAGCGTGGTGGTGTAACGGATAGCGTTCTGGCCTCGCATTCGGGAGGACGGCGGTTCGAATCCCCGTCCGGGCATCCAGATTTGGGTTTTCCATGGTTTCCCCAAATCACTCCAGGTGAATGCCGGGATGCTTCCTTCAAAAGGCCATGGCCGAATTCCTTCCCATTCCTTGCCCCCATCCTTTCCCGTCTCTAAAGACCACGTTGTTAAAAAGGGACGTTAAACTGTTTAAAAAAAAAAAAAAAAAAAAAAAACAATTCAGCCAGGATTGCGTGGTAAACTATGAGGCGCGGTCAGTTTTCCAGAAGCAATAATGGACGTTCTACATGCACGAGCAGTTTCCACGTTCATTGTGATACATCACATTGTACTTAAGAAACCGAAATGAAAAGTGCGTTGGTGTGATACTTATTGAAGCAATTGAGGATACAAAAAATATTTTACAAAAATGATAACAGTAGAGTTCTTAAAAATCTTAATTGAGCCAAATGTGAATAAAGTGAATATTGAGTTTCGAGAGGCAATTTCAGTTACTGAGAGACTAGTTATAACTTTAAGATTTCTAACAACTCGAGACTTGGATACTAGCCTGCAATACCTTTTTCGAATCAAAATAATTAATTTCGTGATGCGAAGCGCTCAGAGAATGGGTACATGTAAGTAAATAATACACAGTTTATATGAATGTTTTTATTGTTATTTAATTTTCTGGTGTCATTCTTAACAAGAACTTACTTCTTAATTAGGGTAAAAATTTATTGCGTCAATCATGTCATTTGGCAATTATAAAGATTTCTTAACTAGAGTTTCAAGTGATAGTTGTGATAGTAAGGGAAGTGATACCATCTGTCTGATTAGGCTGCACTGGAGGAAGAGGAGACCGGGTTGAAGGTGGATAGAAGCCGTTGAAGGCCATCCATATTGTGCGTATTTTCCCGAATCAGCCCAAAAATTACATTAAGAAAATTTGGTTGACCAAATTTACATATTTCATTCCCGATGTGCACATGTAAAATGGCGATGACATTGTTTCATTCAGTATTTGAAAAGCTTTTTTTCATTATAGGGATTCTTCTTCAGTATTTGGTTTTCTTTTAGCATTAGTTTTTCTATAAATATTCAGAGCTTTATTCTCTTTTGCTTCTAAGATGTCCGGTATGTCTGTAGCTAAATGTGTAAATGGTTATTGACGATCATTTTAATTTAGTATTACATTTTGTGTTGTTATCTTTATATATATAAAAATCCCGCGTCACGATGTTTGTCCGAGATGAACTCCGGAACTACTTAACTGATTTTGATTAAATTTGGCTTACTGTGTGTAATTTTGTCCAACTTAAAAGATAGGATAGTTTTTTGTTTTAGTTATTGACATTAATATTTATTATTGCGAATTAAATGTTCGTTCAATGTTTGTTATAGGACAATGGTTTGTAATTATTTGTAAGTGTCATAAATTTGAGCGTTTTGGTTTTGTAGCATATCCACTAGCCCTGAAAATATATATGTATTTATAAGTATATTTTGTAGTATTGAAATGAATGTATAATATGAATTTTAAGCAAGTGTATTTGCTCACGGAGACCACAGACGGTACCAAGTTTGTAAACAGGGGTAATATAAGTGACATTAATATCTTTGGTTTAATAATTGTGAGAGAGTGTCTGGCCGCGAGCGGCGCGAGTTGTTGCGCGCCAAGATTGTGGCGGCGGTCTAGTAATTTTGTATTGAGCCTGCTGGGTCTGTGATCGTTCTTAATATACGAAAGAGTATGTTTTCATTTGTGGTTTTATAAAGTTGTTCAGAATAGCAAATGGACTTTGATCAATAAAGTAGAAACTTATTGATTGTACGAAGTTAAACGTCTTCTTATTATTTGTATAATAAGAACCTTTAAAAATGAAGATAAGTAGCTCCTCAGTCCACGTGCTTGGGTGAAATGACGGTATAAGGGCCGAACCGTCAACAAACCTGTGGACTTTAATTGGTAATAAGAAATAATAATTGTGAGGAGTATTACACTTGGCTTAGCACTGCCAGGATAGTGAAGATAGCAGTGATAGATTACACTTGGCTGAGGAGTATTACACATGGCGACCCTGCAGAGGATAATTCAGTGGTATGATGGTACCAATTACGGATGTTAATTGCTAATTAACATAGCATCCGGGACGCCTGGAAATCTTCTGATTCCTACAACGTCGCTGCAGTCAACAGTGGTGAGGAACTTCCGACGACAGCAGTTTCGCAGATTGGCAAGTACAAAATTCCAGATTTAATTCACGGGGTAACAGCAGCAATCGACCATCACATTGCAGAAAGAAGAGCAGTTATAAAAATTTTGAACAGTAAAAAGTTAAATTTAAAATCAGTGAAATTAACTCTAAAATTTGTTTGTTTAATAGAACATTGAAACGAGAAAAGTAATTATCGCTTGGTTAAAGAATATCTAAAGACAAAGAATTGCTATTAAGAATTGTAAAAGAAAAAGTTATCATTGAAAGTCTGAAGTTTGTTACAAATTGCAGTAGTTTGTTTAGAGTAGTTAGCGTCTGTGGTTTCCGATGAGAAGCAAGTAATAATAAAGAAATTATAAAGAAAAAAGGGGGGAAAACATTTCGTAATTAGAATTAAAATCTGTAATGTATCTATATGTTTGATTTTATTTCAGGCCGGAGGAGAGCAGAATATAAATACTATTTTGTTTCTGTGAATTGTAAATTTTCAGCTGATACGAGGAATTACTAGAGTTGGTGGTGTTTTGGATGCTGAATTGTTTGTCTTTGTTGTGTGTGGCTTCGGCGTTGTTGAAAGCGGCGTTGGCTCATTGTTGATTGATGACCTTGGAGTTTTGAATTGTTGTCTGACGGAATTTTTCCTATTAACTGGAGTGCAATATAATTTTGTTTCTTCTATTTTGAATTTTCAAATGTCTTTGAATATGGAAGACGGTTGTGATAGATTAGTCCGAACGGAAGGTAATACGGATTTAGTGGAGTCGGATGGTAATAATTCAGGAATTTTGATCGAAAGTTCGGGAACAGTAAATTTTGATGGAAAATATGAAAATCGTATGGGGATACGTGAAAAGAGTAAATTTGTGCAAGCCGAATTGAGCAGTAGTCCGGTTGTTAATGGGGATGACAATGAATTTGGCAGTCGTTTTGCAATTAATGACATTAGTAGCGGTAGTGAGGATAATGAGCAAGTTGAAGGAACGAGTGTAATTAATGGGGGGCAGAACCCAGTAGAAAGAATAATTTCACCAGAATTGAATCAGTCTGAAAACACTCGGGAAGGGTCTGAAAATTTTAATATGCTGCTAACCGCCATATTAAATGCTAGCCGGAAACAAGAAAAAGCCTTATTGGAAGTTAGCCGAAAACAAGAAAAAGCCTTATTGGAAGTTAGCCGAAAACAAGAAACCGCCCTATTAGATGCTAGCCGAAAACAAGAAACCGCCATATTAAATGCTAGCCGAAAACAAGAAACCGCCATGCAAGATTTGGAAGAAAGAATTACTGGAAACTTCAATCAGATGGTAGTACAGGTCCATGAAAGAATTGAAAATGTAACAGAGCAGATGAACGTAAAATTCGAAAAAATTGAAAGCAAAATGTTGAAAATTGAAAATAATATGCGACAAAAAATTGTGGAAGAGATAAATGATAACGTAATTCCTATGGTAACTCGAAGTGTGGCCGAAAGCGAAAGGTTATTTAAAGAAAAATTAGAAAATGTAAACAAAAATCAAGAGAATGTTGAAAATGAGATGGGGAAGATTCGGGAAGGTCAGAAACAATGTGATAAGAAGATACAAGGAGTATAACGGCAGGTCGTTGAACATTCCAGTAGAACAGTGTGTATAGAGCAACAATTTGAAGAATTGTCGGACGGAGTCGCGCAAATACGCGAAGATATGATCAGCATAAAAGGAAATCTAGAAGAGGTCAAAAAACAGCCTAATATTATTGTGAGCGGCGGATCGAATGCTTGTCAATTATCGTTACCCGAAACTATATTTGAACCGGGCGGAAATGTTCATCCCGCTGACTTTGTTAAAATTTATGCTAGAACTTTGCCCATAGAATGGTCAGAGGTTGATAAAATGCAATACGTACACAGAAAAATGAAGAGCGAAGCTTTTTCTTGGGGGTGTGAAATTTTAGAGAGCTGTCATAATTTTAATGAGTTTCTCCAAATGTTCCGAGATAAGTACTGGTCTCAGAGACGACAACGAAAAGTAAAAAGTGATTTTTACAACTGCAAGCGTTACCACAGGACAGATGGGAGTATGAGAAATTTTTGTGAGAAAATGCAGACAGAATTACGGCATCTAGATCAGCCTATCGGAGAAATTGAACGAATGGAAGTGCTATTACAAAAGTTGCCCAGACAAGTCCAGGAAAAATTAATTGCAACCCAGTGGGACAAGATGGAAGACTTTTTAGACATACTAGAGAGGATAGACAGATATCAAGAAGCTTATGAAAACAACACAGAACGAAACAAAATGTTCGACCGGAGCGCGGATAAGATGAAAGATTATCGACACAACGATAAGTGGGATAACGGTTCACAGAGAGGACGTGACATATACGGAAGAAGTGGGAGGCAAATGTACGAGCAAGAAAGAGGAAATCGGCATTTTGACAAGAATGTGGCCAATGATAATAAATACGGTAATCAGAACTATAGTAGTAACTATGCATCAGGTGAACGCCGTGATTACAGACAGCAGCCTAAACCGACGGCAGCCTTATCAAATGATGTATATGAGAAAAACAGAAAAAGTACAGGATGAGAAAGAAGAAGAGGCGGAAAACTCCAAACCGCGACTGTGATGGTCCGCACGGAAGCGAATATCGGAACTTATGGACCAAATAATGTTGAAATAAAAGAGAATGAAGAAGAGCATTTATTTGAGTACCGCAAATCATACAGCAAAGATGAATATCTACAATGGTGGAAATGTTTCAACGAGATGGAGAATGAGAAATGCGAAGTCGCGACATTAAAGCAAGGGGATGGTTGGAATTGTCGCGAAGTCATAGATTTGGCTAACATCGATGTACGGGATGAAGAAGAATATGAAAAGAATACCGGAGGAGGAGTGAATAGTGCGGAGGTGCAATGTAAAGCTGCAATGGAATTGTTCGACGAAGGAAATTGTGAGAATGAAGATAATGAGCTAGCATTTAGCATTGACGAAACTGGGGAAATTGTTCCTAGCAGTGATAACGAAGAGGAAAGGGAATCTGGAAGCAGTGAAGAAGAAAATGAGAATGAAGTCAGAATATTTTTTATAAGGAAATATGATGAATCGGAAATTAAAGGTATATCACGGGTAAGGGCGAAAACAGTTGAAGCACCAGATAGCTGTCAAAATGCGAATATAGCCCCTTTACGAACACCTACCGACGTAGCTTGTTATTCTACCGCCGACGGAGAAGAGCAAAGTAAAGAACAAAAAGCTTTATTATCTTGTACAGTTGAGGACAGCCAGTGCCAAGCGAGCTCGGATGATTTCAAAAAGAGTTATCTATCTAAAATGAACCACCAGGAAGAAATAGAATGGTCGCTTCAGGAAATACTAAATGATTTATTACAAGCAGAAATTATAAAAGATTGGAAGAAAAGGAAGAAAGAAAAAATCAACGTTATGGGGGCATAACATTTGAGATACGATACATCAAGAGTAGCGACAACACTGTGGCCGATGCATTGTCGAGACTTGTTAGTACTGAGGAGATACCAAATTAAGAGAAAGTGTTAAATTTCCTGTCGCTACCACTCTTGATCGACAAGAACTTCTAAATCAAGTCAGAGAAAGAATGAGAAAGAAGGCGGATGAAAGAAAGAGAAGATATGATAAAAGAATCCAACCTACCGAGTTCGATTTGAATGATTTAGTTTTGGTGAAAACAAAATGTAAGTCTAGTAATATCAATTCGGAGATTAAGAAATTTTTCAAAGTTTATTTTGGACCTTTCCGTATAATTTCTAAGCCTCATTCTAGTGTATATTTACTTGCATATCCTAAATCAAATAAAAAACTGGGTTTGCGAAACATAGTAGACTTGAAACTGTACAAAACTAAAGATAGTTTGTAAAAAATTGTTGTATGTAGTTGATATAGAGTAATGTACTAACTGATAGAGCAAGTAACAGTCCTTTAGTTGGAAGTAAATTCGATTCAGATGTGGGAATTAAGTTTGGAAGTTCTTTTATTGTTGATATTCAGGGATTGGTAGTCCTGGTTGTTGTCTCGATAATATAAAAAACTATCGCGGGAAGAAAGGTTGCATTAAAATTTAAGTGATCTGAATAGATGTAAGTAAGGTTTCAACCTGCCAAGAGTGTACAAAGAATAATGAAGACATTAAAGTAAATGTTAGAATATGTGGACTTTAAAATGAGCTTGTTGTGTAAGTGATTTAGTAGCACAATTAACTTTGACGCTAAAAGAAAATCAGCTGTGCGGTTACGCCCCTAACCGAGCGCCAGGTAGACTACCCGCTTCGGTAAATCTGACAATAGAGTGTGTGCTCACCGCAAAGAGTTGGTTGTTGACCTCAGTCAGCTGTTGGTAGCTTTATTTGTAACGGACAATGTACAGTTTATATAAAAAAAAAAAAAAAAAAAAAAGGAAGAAGGTGTAAAGTGTGAAAGGTAAAACAAAGTAATATTAATAAAGAAACATTCAATTGGTGTACATACACAGACGGAAAAAAAAAATCCCAACACCAAGAAAAAATTATTGTAGAGTAATGAAATTTGGACAATGCATTTGTCAAGTTAACATGTTTAATTGATTAAATTTTCAAGATCACAGGTTAATTTAAGCTCAAGAAAATGCATTTCAAATGTGAAATACTGTTAAATTAATAGCCGGTGTAACCTCCAGAATTTTGAATGCAAGCCTGCAAACGTGAATGCATTGTGTCATACAGGTTTCGAATGTCACTTTGTGGTATGGAGTTCCATGCTTGTTGTACTTGTGCTGTCAATACTGGGACGGTCAGTGCTGGCTGTGGATGATGCTGGAGTTGTCGTCCAATGATATCCCATACGTGTTCAATTGGAGACAGATCTGGTGATCTCGCAGGCCAAGGTAACATGTCGACACTCTGTAGAGCACGTTGCGAGACAACAGCGGTATGAGGGCGAGCGTTATCCTGTTGAAAAACTCCCCCTTGAATGCTGTTCATGAATGGCAGCACTACAGAAATTCGAGCTGCAGTTGGTACCACAGTGACACAACGAACTGTTAGAAATCGGTTACTTCAAGGACAGCTCCGAGCCAGGCGCCCTGTAGCGTGCATTCCACTGACTACAAGCCATCGCCGTTTGCGACTCCAGTGGTGTCAAGCCAGAGCTCATTGGAGGACGGAGTGGAGATCTGTTGTGTTTTCTGATGAAAGCAGGTTCTGCCTTGGTGCCAGTGATGGCCGAGTGTTGGTCAGAAGGAGGCCAGGGGAACGCCTGCAACCAAACTGTCTGCGGCCTAGACACACTGGACCTACACCTGGAGTCATGGTCTGGGGAGCAATTTCCTATGACAGCAGGAGCACTCTTGTGGTTATACCAAACACACTGACTGCAAATTTGTACGTCAGTCTGGTAATTCAACCTGTAGTGCTGCCATTCATGAACAGCATTCAAGGGGGAGTTTTTCAACAGGATAACGCTCGCCCTCATACCGCTGTTGTCTCGCAACGTGCTCTACAGAGTGTCGACATGTTACCTTGGCCTGCGAGATCACCAGATCTGTCTCCAATTGAACACGTATGGGATATCATTGGACGACAACTCCAGCATCATCCACAGCCAGCACTGACCGTCCCAGTATTGACAGCACAAGTACAACAAGCATGGAACTCCATACCACAAAGTGACATTCGAAACCTGTATGACACAATGCATTCACGTTTGCAGGCTTGCATTCAAAATTCTGGAGGTTACACCGGCTATTAATTTAACAGTATTTCACGTTTGAAATGCATTTTCTTGAGCTTAAATTAACCTGTGATCTTGAAAATTTAATCAATTAAACATGTTAACTTGACAAATGCATTGTCCAAATTTCATTACTCTACAATAATTTTTTCTTGGTGTTGGGATTTTTTTTTCCGTCTGTGTAATAACATTTGGTGTTGTGTGAAAAGGTTATTCAATCAATGTGTCAGAAAATAACACTAACAATTTTAATTGACAATTTAATATGGACAGATGGTAATGACTTCTCGGCAAAGTGAAATACATGCCAAGCATTAAATTTAATTTGCCTCGTAGTGGGGGCAGGTGTAGCATATCCACTAGCCCTGAAAATATATATGTATTTATAAGTATATTTTGTAGTATTGAAATGAATGTATAATATGAATTTTAAGCAAGTGTATTTGCTCACGGAGACCACAGACGGTACCAAGTTTGTAAACAGGGGTAATATAAGTGACATTAATATCTTTGGTTTAATAATTGTGAGAGAGTGTCTGGCCGCGAGCGGGCGCGAGTTGTTGCGCGCCAAGATTGTGGCGGCGGTCTAGTAATTTTGTATTGAGCCTGCTGGGTCTGTGATCGTTCTTAATATACGAAAGAGTGTGTTTTCATTTGTGGTTTTATAAAGTTGTTCAGAATAGCAAATGGACTTTGATCAATAAAGTAGAAACTTATTGATTGTACGAAGTTAAACGTCTTCTTATTATTTGTATAATAAGAACCTTTAAAAATGAAGATAAGTAGCTCCTCAGTCCACGTGCTTGGGTGAAATGACGGTATAAGGGCCGAACCGTCAACAAACCTGTGGACTTTAATTGGTAATAAGAAATAATAATTGTGAGGAGTATTACACTTGGCTTAGCACTGCCAGGATAGTGAAGATAGCAGTGATAGATTACACTTGGCTACCCTGAGGAGTATTACAGTTTCCTTATGGTTCTCCATCCCAATAATCAAAGCTTCTCCAATTTCTAATTTAATAGCGATTTGTCTGGTGGTTCAGTGGTTAAGATGTCTGATTGGAGATCGAAAGGTCCCCGGTTCGACTCCCTGTCTCGGCGGGGAGTTTCATAGGCATTTAACCCGATTTTCACCTCTAGAACAGCTTGCTGTGTAATGTGAAATACGCCAGAATGTTTCCGTGTTCAGTATTCCATGTAAAACTGTAGGTCTCCTGAACCCGTCAGAGTTGCCGGGTTAGATTAAGGCGACGACAGGGGTGGAATGCGCAGCTGACAGAAGCCCTGTCATCAGGTCATTACGACAACACGGAATTATTATTATTTAATATCAGGCATTTACTTGCATATAGGCATTCCAGTTAGTTTCAGCACTGTATTATGGTGTCTTATTTTAAGGCTTTTAGAAAGGCATTCTTTGTTGTAATTCAACTATTTTAATTGTTATTGTTGCAATTATAAATTTCAGTGAAATGCCGCCAAAAAATCTAACCTCAACAATGCGTGTAGCAGAGAGGCACGATGCAAACGTGTTGATAGGGCTCATCAATCAGCAGAACAAATCGCGGCAAGTAATGAAGCTCAAAGAATCAGGACAGCAGAACGTCGTATGCAAGAATCTCAAGAACAGCGTGATGAACGTCTGCGACAGAATTTATCGAGAACAAGAGCGGCATGAGAACAGCACATCGCTACATTTAGAGAAAGAGAACGAGAGAGACAGCAAATCAGCCGTGCATTAACACGTGTATCATTTGTTCATCTTGCATTCGAATTTGATTACTCTGCACATTCTAAAATTGCAATCGGTGCAATGGACAAAGTATGCCAATACTGTCGGGCACTGAAATTCCGCAATGAAGCAGCCGGCATGTGTTGTGCATCAGGAAAAGTTGTATTATTACTACTTCCCACTCCCCCAGAACCTTTGGAATCACTTCTTGCTGGCGAATCAAACGATTCGAAATTGTTTCGGCACAAGACACGCAAATTCAATTCCTGCTTCCAGATGACTAAAATTTGCGATCTCACATCTGATGGACGTCATTTTGAAATTACATTCAAAATTCAAGGCCAGGTGTACCATAAGATGCCGATGCCTAATGATGTCCCGAAGTTTCTCCAAATCTATTTTATGGGAAGTTGTGAAAAACGCGTGACAACTCGGTGCCAGTATAATTTCATCGAACAAGCAGAAGAGAGAGCAATTGTGGCATTGTTGGAAAAATTTTTGGAAAATAATAATCAACTTTTCAATTGTTTAAAATAGTGTCGCCACAATTAAAAAATGACAACTATCAAATTGTCATCAAAGCTGACAAATTACCATCAGGAGAACACGCTGGCAGGTTCAACGCCTCAACTGTAGATGAAGTTGTAGTTATTATAGTTGGTTATCCAGTTGACAATAGAGCCATTAAACAATAGAGCCATTAAAATCACAGGTCAGTATAATTTCGGATCAACATCGTTCGTATGACGCACTCCAGTATCAACTGGTATTCTGGCAAGGGCAGGATAAATATCACATCAACATCAAACATTGTGATCCAGTTACTGGTAAATTTAATATTCAACTATTTAATTCCTTATTTTATTAATACAGTAGACCCGCGGTATTCGGAACAGAGGCATGTTTATCGCGGGCCCACTATATTAATTTCTTATTTTTCTAATTTTTTTTTTACTATTTAATTTCTTATTTTTTCAGGTAGTGAAACAAATAAAAAAGTTACTTCAATGAAGTACTACGCCCACCGATTGATCATTAGACGTAATCAGGATAACTATATCCTTCGGTATCGTCAACTGTACCATCAATACGCCGTGGATATGTACGCTAAGATTGAAAACGAACGTTTTCGATTTATTCTATACAGCCAGGCTAAATTACGATCGGAGGAATACATCCACTTACGAGATGCTATTATCGGCAATATAGATGAAAATTTAAATGCCAATGATATCGGTAATGCATTTATTTTACCTTCAAGCTACATCGGGAGTCCACGGAACATGCAGGAATATATACAAGATGCGATGAGTGACGTACGTCATTATGGTCGTCCAGATTTTTTTATTACATTCACATGTAATCCGAATTGGGAGGATATACAAACTTTGCTATTACCAGGCCAACAATCAATGCATCGTCATGATATCACGGCACGTGTGTTCAAACAAAAATTAAAATCATCGATTGATTTAATCGTAAAACATTCGGTTTTCATTAACACACGTTGCTATCTGTAATCGACTGAGTGGCAGCATTCTCAGATTTTGATTTGGCTTGAAGTTTAAGTCCGTCCAGAAGAAATTGATCAAATAATTTCAGCCGAAATTCCGGACCCGGTAATTGATCAAGAATTGTTTGATATTGTTACCAGTCACATGATCCACGTACCGTGCGGTGCTTTTAACATGACATCGCCATGCATGGAAGATGGAAAATGCAAGAAGCATTTCCCAAAGGAATATACGAATGACACTACCACGGATATCGACGGTTATCCGTTGTATCGCCGCAGAAACGCTGAGAATGATGGCCACACATTTACGATGCGAATGTCAAATTCTAGAAACCAAGTTGAAATTGACAATCAGTGGATGGTACCATACTCACCATTGCTTTCAAAAACGTATAATGCTCATATTAATGTCGAGTTTTGCAGTTCCGTAAAATCTATTAAGTACATTTGCAAATACATTAATAAAGGCAGTGATTTGGCCGTAATTGAAGTAAAAAATGTAAATAAAAATGACGAAATAGCACCATACCATATAGGTAGATATATCAGCAGCAACGAAGCTATCTGGCATATTTTTAGTTTTCCCATAGATTGTGGTATGACAGAGTCACCCACAATGAATATTATTAAATAATTAATTAATATTCAGATTTTCTTTGCAATATTCAGTTATTTAAATTGTAAATATTGTAAATATTGTAAATAATAGCGATAATTGATAGGTAAATAATTGTGTATTAAACCCGGGCAGCCAGAGTCATTATTATTATGTGCTCCAATTTCTGCAAAACTTGCTATTCAGTAATGTATTGAATATGGGAAGTTGGAACTGCCATTTTAAATGCTCAGAGACCGGGACAATGGCAAGTTTCGCCGGCAGACAGGCGCCTTAACTCACAAAGCAGAGGACGCGCGCTGACCGTTAGTTGGAGGGTCCACCGACCTCGCACCCCCGCCCTGGTGTCTTGAAGGTCAACCAGAATAGGCGCGAGCGGACAGCAAATACCAGCTACGATATGAAACACGTGATGATGGACATATATCAATGCACCAATCGTGAACGTTTATAGGGGTTCACAGTTGTTAATTCAAGGGTTTTGTTACATGTGCCGAGATGAGAAGCTACTTTTTCCGAGGAGAAGAGAAGACGCCATATATTCTTCTTCACTTGCTGCCGAGACGAGCTACAGTGTAGACGTGTCAGCCGACACGCTCTTAGCCGACGATCAGTGACTGTGTCTGATCATATTTTCTGGCTCTGGAGGGCTGGAAGCTGAGCGATGCATCTGCCATAGACTGGGAGATGTTATGCTAATGTGG
Source organism: Vandiemenella viatica (assembly GCA_031002005.1). Classification (NCBI taxonomy): domain Eukaryota; kingdom Metazoa; phylum Arthropoda; class Insecta; order Orthoptera; family Morabidae; genus Vandiemenella; species Vandiemenella viatica. The sequence goes on from CM061921.1 coordinate 258,261,463, forward strand.
ACGTTTTCACAAACCCGGCATTCGTTGCTGCAGTGGCACTGAGCTTGTCACTACACCAAGAAGATGCGATTATGGTAATGTACCGACGCATAGGGTCACAGTTCATTGGGTTTTAACGATGCTTGCGAACCCTTAAGCACTCCTGAGATAAGACTCTGCTCTCATCCTAAATTCACTGAGCTAACCAAAATTTTCATGTTTAACTTCAAATTCCAAGCATCTTGCTGATTTTGTGTAAAATTCAAGACGATGCTTTTAACACTAAACGGCGCCCCTAGGATACTCTTTTTGTGGTAAATGTTAACTTCAATTTGCTGGCCTGTGTTGCCACGTTGATAATATGTTGACTTTGCTAATTATTGAAATATTTAATTCAGTTTTATGTTTGCTTTTCATCGGCGGATTGTAAACGTCGGGTATTGCTTGTTTTTGTTGTCTTTGGAATATGTTTAACGTAACGTTAACTATTACCCGGCCTTGTATAAGCCAGAAGACTAAATAAATTGAGTATAATTTCTTGTGTAAAATATTCATGGTTCTAGTTCACCTTTTTAGCAACCATTTAATTAAAATCATATTCATAATAATTCAAGTATAAAGGAAGGAAAGGTAGGTGTTGGAGATAATAATCACCGCGTCCCCCCCCCCCTTTTATACAACATGAAAGAGACCCTTCTATCCAGCATCTCTCAATACATCTTGAAAACGGTCAACGTGTATATTTCACGGAACAAATATTCTACAAAGAGCACTTAAGCCACCAAAAACGACAGTAACTGAATTTTTCACATTGTGTCAAAAATCTGATGTGTTCGGCCAATTCGCAAAAACGTTATTATATACCGATGTTGCACTCTATTTTAAATGGCACAAATTAGGTAAAAAATAGGAGCCATGTAAACAAGGAGAACCACATCCTTTGATTGCAGGCATATTCAAAGCCAAGACATTAGGACGACTCTACACAGTACATCCGAAACAACGTGAATGCTTCTTTTTGCGTTTGTTGTTGGTGAATGTTCCAGGACCAACATCTTTCGAATTTTTGCGAACAGCTAATGGTTGAGTGTTCAATACATATCAAGATGCATTTCGTGAGTTGCAGTTTCTGGTGGACAACGATCATTGGGATCAGAATAGTATTCGTGAACTGTTTTTAATTATTTTGACAACATGTTATACAACACAGTCATCGATTTTTGTGGGAAAAATATAAAAACAGTATGACTGAAGACATACTACACCGAGTTAAACAAACAAACCTGTGTCCAGATCTAGATTTCACACCAGAGATGTATAATGAAGCATTAGTGTTAATCGAAGATTTATGAATTTTAATTTCAAATTTACCACTTAATCATTATGGTATGCCATCACCTGATCCGCCGGCCACCGACTTAGTCAACAGTGATCTGCAACGAGAACAACAGAATGACAATGTGGACTTAGCTACAATTATTGCGAATAATGAGCCATTACTGACAGCAGAACAAAAAAATATTTATAATTTAATTATGCTGACTGTTGATGCTGAACAAGACGGTTTTTTTTTTTCTTGGACGCACCAGGTGGAACCGGTAAGACATTCTTAATATCGTTGATCCTTGCAAAGGTACGGTCGCAACAGAAAATTGCATTGGTAATAGCATCGTCAGGCATTGCTGCCACTTTGTTAGATGGTAGGCGAACCGCACATTCAGTATTTAAGCTGCCACTAGACATTCATAACAAACCAAACGCAATATGAAACATTAAAAAAAAAACGAAAAAAAAAAAAACGGAATGGCTGCAGTGTTGCAAAAGAGTTCAATTATAATTTGGAATGAGTGTACTATGGCTCATAAACATTCGCTCAAAACGTTTCATAGAACTACGCAAGATTTGAAAGGCAACGATAAACTTTTCGGTGGTACTGTCCTACCACTGTCTGGTGACTTCCGACAGACATTACCAGTGATTCCTCGCTCAACTTTTGCCGATGAGATTAACGCATGTTTAAAACAATCGTTTTTATGGCAGAATGTCGAAACACTTCGATTGACCATGAAGATGCGAATAGAATTACAAAATGATCCATCGGCACAAGTATTTTGCAAGCAATTGCTGGATATTGGAATCGGTGAAATAGAATTGCATTGAAATACACAATACATCAAATTGCCAGACAAATTCTGCACTGTTGTTCACTCAAAAAATGAACTAATTGAGAGTGTGTTTCCGGATATATCAAATAATTTCTCAGATCATAATTGGCTCAGTAATCGTGCTATTTTGGCAGCAAAAATGTTGGTGTCAACGAAATTAACTTCCAGATACAACAGTTGTTGCCAGGTGATCTGATGTCTTTTAACTCAATTGACACTATTGTAGATGAAAATGAATCCGTAAATTTTCCAACAGAGGTTTTAAATTCTTAGGATATACCAGGAATGCCACCACACAATTTTCGGTTAATGTTTGGTTCACCGATTATTATACTTCGGAATTGGAATCCACCTAGATTATGCAACGGTACACGTTTGGTCATCAAAAGGATCACCGGAAATGTTGTTGAAGCAACTATTTAGACTGGAAAGATTAAAGGAGAAATCGTCCTGCTGCCACGTATTCCAATGATACCGTCAGAATATCCAGTACCATTTAAAAGGCTTCAATTTCCGATTCGTTTGGCTTTCGCTATGACCATAAATAAGTCTTAAGGCAAACAATGTTCGTTTGCGGCTTGGACTTGGAAAATACGTGTTTCTCCAATGGGCAACTATATGTCGCCTGCTCACGTGTGGGGAAACCATCCGATCTATTTTTATTAGCAAAAGACAGGCTAACCAAAAATACTGTACACCAATTAGTGCTTAGATAAATTGTAATAATTTAAAATAATGAAAATAATTGTTAAAATGTTTAAAAATCAATTTAATCTACCTCATTTATAAAACTGAAATTTCAATTTATAAATAAATAAAAAATAATTTATTTATTTTTATAAATATCAATTTTTATATATTTTCAATTACGTAATTTGTAATAAAATGTAATTAAAATTTTTTATGTTCGTTTGTCCTTAATTTCAACTATCCGAATCTCTTTACCAATTACTTTTGAATTTTCAAATCGACTAAAACGTTTTTGTCTCTATTAGTGAATATTAATTTGACTACATTAGGTAGTTTAGAATAACATTGATCCAACGTACTATAACTACTGAGTCACAGCAACGCGTGACCGGGTCAGCTAGTTATCTATATAAAAAAGATAATAATGTTAGTTAAAATTGAATGTTTTATTATTTTATTATTACGGACATCAGACACTGAAGAAGAATAGTTGGATTTAGAATGAGATTTTGAAAGTAAATGAAATTTTCCTTATTCAATAGACGCAATGAGCGCAGTGGCGGTGACTTGACAGTGTAACGTCGCCAGACGATTCGAATTTGACCTGGCTAATATCCCGAGAAGTTTTTCTTCAGCGTTACCGCCGTGAAAGCTTATATAGTGATCTAAGTAAAGGGCGTTCACCTGAATTAATTATCTGATGTATTTTCTCAGACTGTACAAGTGATTTTCCACAAAGCTCGCAGGAATATGGGTGTTCCCCCGAATGAATTCTCTGGTGCCTTTTAAGATCCCTGGAACTTGTTAAAGATTTTTCATAATCTTCATAGGAAAATGGGTGGTCCCCCGCATATATCCTCTAATGAACATTAAGAACCCTAGATTACTAAAATTATTTTCCACAAATGTTACACGAAACTGAACGCTCCCCTGAACGTATCTGATGATTTTTTTAAGTGTTCCAGTAAGCGTGAAAGATTTTCCACATACTTTACAAGTATAAAAAGCTTTCACCTAAATGAACCCTCTGATGTATTTCAAGAGCTCCAGACTACTTAAATTATTTCCCAAAACCTCACAAGAAAATGGGCGTTTCTCCGAATGAATTGCGTGATGTATTTTAAGATTCCCAACCAGCTTAAATGATTTTCCACAAATCTCAGAAGAAAATGGGTGCTCCCCTGAATGGATCCTCTGGTGTACATTAAGCGCCGTAGAACGGATAAAAGAATTTCCACCAACTTCAGAATAAAATGAGCTTTCCGTTGAATGTATCCTCTGGTGTTCTTTAAGCGAAACAGAATCTATAAATGATATTCCACAAATTTTATAAGTAAATTGGCGTTCACCCCGATTAATCCTCTGATGTATTTTAAGAGCCCTATGCCAATTTAATGACTTAGCACATACTTCACAATAATATGAAAATTGAGCGGAATACATTTTCTGGTGTTCTTCAGATCACTGTAATTCATGAGAGAACTTCTACTTACTTCATAAGAATATGAAGGTTTGATTGATTGAATTTTCTGATACATTTTAAGATATGAGATTATTCTCTACAAACTTCCCACACAGCCGGCTGTCTGTCTGAATGAATTCTCTTGTAGTATTTTTTGGTATGTTAGCTTACTACGGCAGCTGTAATTACTGAATGGTTCCTCTTCTATGATGTTTAGATGTTCAGCTGTAGAATTTTTCTGCTAGTAAGTCTTAATGTTGTGTGTCAAGTTCAAATAGATAAACTGGAATATTTTGCAGTCATAAAATTCTTTGTTTCAACGATTTATTGCCAACCAAAATTCATATCAAGTTGATAAGAGCTTTTAAGGAGTCTGATATTTCCTTTTTAACGGTGAAAAAATGGGCTGTTGAATTTGCAAGTCGTTGCTCTGTTGTTTTTTTTTAAAAGAAATTCTATGTGTATAAAGAATTATCAAAAGCTATAACCATTGAGGAAAACAGAAGGTACAAAACATAGAATTAGAGGACCGGAAATTAAAGGTGTATGACATAGCTCAGATTGTGGCATATCAGAGCATAGGGTTCACTACTTTTTATAACAAGAATTAAAAATGAGAAAGCTTTGTACAACATGGGTGCCACAATTAATAACCTCCGACCAAAAACAAAAAAATAAAATTTCTCTACAATACTTGGACCACTTAAAAAAATATCCTAATTTTTTTCGCCTGTTTTTTACTTTGGATGAGATGTGCGTGCACCGGTGCTTGACAGAAAGAAAACAGCAGTGGGTGGATACAAATCGCTTTGCACCAATAAAAAAAAATGCGATGTAGATTTAATCTGCCAGAAGATCATTACTATTGTTTCACAGGATGCAAAATGATAAACCATAAGAGATAAAAAATAATAGGCAAAATATATGAAAGTCTTCCAGAACAACCAGTCAAAAAAAATTTGCCTAGCAACAAATGTACTTTGATAATTGAGATACGGAGAGATTTGCAGCATGTTTTGTGGGAACATCCGCTGTAATCATCGGTATGGCACCTCACACTTCCACTTACTTCTAAATCTAAAAATTCTCATGGCTGGAAAAGGTTTTGAGTCAAATGAAGAGCTGATAGTTACCGGGGATGGGTATTTCCTCTTTCTTTCCAGAATCGCACTTCGATTATACAATCCGTTTATAGAAGTTGAAAAACTGGTTAGTTCCGATACTTAAAATAGGGACACAACAGTAACACAGTCAATTTGGATTGCCTGGCATTCGCTGACGACCTGGCACATCCATCTAATTTAATTAAAGTACTAGTGAATCAACTCAATATTTTCGGCCAAAAAATTGTAAAGGCAGGATTAGAAGTGTCATTTGAAAAAATAATATATTACAAACATCAGTGAATCTACTTGTATACTGTACATCGAACAGAGAAAATCAAGCAGTATCTCGGAAGCAACAGTATTGTCGAGTTAAGATACTAGAACAAGCATACCAAGTTGGAACACCTACAATAAAAAAATAAAAAAAACAGTCTTTGCTGCAGTACTAGAATGAAGCACAACTAGACAGTCAACCACTATGAAGCCTGATATGCTTCAGAATGTCTAATATTTAACAGGCAGGAACTCGAAATTCAGGAGAGAAAGATAATAAAGAAGTAATGGAACCAGTCAAGAAAGGAAGCGAATGCAAAAGTTGACCTATCAGATGCTATATTAGCAACGTGAGAAAATCGTGTATATGGTCAGGGAGATGTCTGGAATTTTATGGAAAATTCTCGAGGATACATCCTGCCAGATTGTCCAACCAGCTACCACATACTGGCGAAAAAAGGTAGACTAAACCGTTGTGCTGATGGAACTGAGCAACGATCTGCAGGAAATGGAGAAGGGGGAGGGGATAGAAAAACACTTAAAAGAGCCAACATTTCTCAGGAGGAGACTAAAAAAATGAGGTTCCAGGACAAACCACAAAAGATTCAAGTCTAATGCGTGGACCTCGGAAACATAAAGGAAACAAGGAAAATTAAAGAAAAGATAATAAATTAATAAAGAATGTATAACATTTCTTAATTGTATTAAACTTTTTTAATAAAAAAGATGCAAACACCTTTGTGATTTCAAATTTATGAAGGGAAAAAAATGTTATAATTACTAAGTACAATGTTCTCTGCAACTGACAAAATTTTTCATGATGACACTGACTGAATTAAGCTACTGTATTTTCAAGAAGTTTGTTGATGCACATCAACTTAAGCAGATAAATGAAGAAAAACACAAACATTTCATTGGTCACATATGAAGTTACTATCAGTATAGTCTAATAATGGTACAGGTTAGTTTCTGGTGTAAGTAATATAGACACAAGTGACCAATGCAAAATACCTACCTGTAATAAATGGGAAATTAAAATTTTATTGTGACTCCATTAGTTCAGAGGCCTCAAATGAAAGCAAAAGAATTGGTATACTACTCTGTTCACCTCTCTTCAGACTCAATAGTTTAATGAGCTCTTCTTTAATTTTCACAGTCTCCTTATTTATTCAGTTGTGCCAAAGGTATTCTGTAGAAAAGAAATAGTTCCTATTATTCTTTTCCTTTATATAAAAGATGCGTCTTTTATATAAAAGTCTCTAATTACTTAATGCAAGTTCGCCCAGAGAAAGATGAATGAAGATCTCTTGCTATCTTGGTATCTACCCTCAGCTTATTAAACAAACAGCCACTTTGTGTGTCCACTGAACACTTACTACTGTCCTCATTATGGCCAATCCCACTGTGCCTCTACTAGTGCACGTGGCTCACTCTAGCCAGCCAGTTTGTGGCTATTTTCCAGATAAAATCAAGTGAAAGGTCCAGTTGTTTACTATGATGGCTTAAACAACATTTCAGCCTCTACCAGATTTGAATGTACTTAAACTTGGTAAGCAATGCAAATCGAAATAAAAGCTTCCTCCTGAGCATCATGGTTGAACTTTTAAAATTTCAAAGCATTGTGAACTGGTGAAAATAGAAACCCAAAATCCTTAAAACAAATTACCAAGAACAACAAAAATAAACCATATCTGCTACAGAATCAAAACCATATAAATACACATACAGCTATATATACAGTATATGTCAATCATAAAATCGCCTTTTAAACTTGGCAGAAGTTGGTCACGTTACTCAAAATTTGTGTGTTCAAATTTCTTTTCAGACATACCTGTTCCAGGGCCTTGATCAGCCAAGGTTAAATGCTGTTATGAGGTGTGTTAACACAGAGCTTCACTCATGAGCCAATCCCTGTTATTATTGCTGTCTGTGGTGTACCTTTTTTAAAATCAAAACGTAGCCTGGCAATAACAACAAAGGTAAATTTAAATGAATCTTCCAAACATATAAGGAAAATTGATTCATTTTTCAGCTTAGACTCTGTTTAAAAGCATTTAGCATTAAAAGAAGTCACTGCAACATGAAAATTTTATTCAGGACTGTATTGGTGCAAATTGGATGTAGTGTAAATTTTTTAGAAAACAATAGTAGTGGAGGTTTAAAAATAAAGTTGATTAAGGGATAAAAAGAAGGCTGGTAAAATGAAAGATATTGGAGAAAATAAGATATAAAAAATAATTGTTTAAAAAACATAAAAACGACCTTCAAAAAAGGGCACTAAAATTTTAAAATAACTTTATACTTTGTTTAGAAGAAAGTAAATCTAAATGGGCAATATTTTACTTTACTGTTATTGAAATTTTTTACATTAATTAGTTATTTTTGGAGTCGGTGCCAGCTGTCAGATCGCGCAAATCGAATTACTGAACTTTATTTGGTGTTCGAGGCGAACCGAGAGTACGAACAAAAATTCGAAATATTTTACAGCATGTCGTGAGGAAGATAGTTGTATTGTGGGAGACAGCTCAGGGAAACAAATTAACGGTATGTTATCTGTGGCTCAGCCTCGTTGGTCATCCAGGCATATCTCTGGCGCTACAGTGTCAGTTGGTAGGCTGCATCACCTAGTAAACGCTTTATAGTTAGTATAATATCGGTGTATCATCTGTATGTTTCAGTTTTGTTGAAACATGTTTCTAGAATTAATTTTAGGTAAGTAGTAACATGATTTTTTATGTCTTATTGTTCTTTGTTTTTCTTGCTTTGGCTGGCACCGACTCCAAAAATAACTAATTAATGTAAAAATTTCAATAACAGTAAAGTAAAATATTGCCCATTTAGATTTACTTTCTTCTAAACAAAGTATAAAGTTATTTTTAAATTTTAATGCCCTTTTTTTGAAAGCGGTTTTTATGTTTTTTAAACAATTATTTTATTTTTACATTTTTAGAGGTATTATAGTTTATTTTGTATTTTAAATATGCCGCAGCAGTTCTCATTTTGCTAAATTCATGGTAGCTTAGTGGTTAAAGCCTAACAACTTTCAGAATGGGGTGAATTGGATGCTGTGTTAAGTAATGTCAGTTTACATTTTGGTCCAGGCTATGTTTCGATCTAATCATAACATCTGTTAAATCTGCTGCTCGATAATCGAAACATGTAACATCTGGACATTAATATATACCACATACACAATATATCTTTCTGTTCCGGCATCACACAGAAAATATAGATATTTAATTGGATTTCACAACGTAAAAGCTCGGGGTCCAAGTCGAAATCTGAACTACATGTTGAGACATTAGGACACATTTATTTTATAAATGTTCTGCCATAACTAAAAAATAGCTTAAATGATTTTGACGGGATTTAAAACTGTGGATTTTGTAAAGAACATTGGAAATTATAAACGATGGGGGTAAAGGGGAAGAGTGATTGGGCTTTTGTATACCAAAAGTAGACTGTCTTTTCTGATTTATTTGAAGTATACGTTTGTGAATTTCTATTGATATCATTTAAAAAGCTAGTGTAGACAGTATTTTTCTCTTCCTTTTAAAGTATACTTGTGCAAAGTTCCATCGAAACCAGATAAAAACTGTAGCTTTGTGTAAAGAACATTTGCAAAAATTAAATGGAGTATGGGAGTGAGCGGTTGGATTTTGTAATCAGAAAGTTTCTCCTTGTTTTTAAGTATACATGTGCAGTGTTCCATCGAAATCTGATAAAAACGGTAGGTATCTACATAGAACATTGAAAATTAGGAGGGTAGAAGGTCGAAGGGTAGAGGGATTGGGCTTCTGAAACTTAATTTAAACACAATTGTTCAGTATTTTTTAAAGTATACGTGTGGAAATTTTCTTCAGAATCCAATAGAAACTGTGCTTTTTTGTAGATTAAATAGGTGGAAAGGGAGAGAGAGATTTGGCTTCTCTAAACTAAATGCAGACAGTATTTTTCTGTTTGTTTTGAAGAATATATGTACATACTTCCTTCAAAATCATACATCAACAGTAGATTTATATAAAGAACATTGACAGTAATTAAAGGGGTAGAAAGGGGGATAGGATTTGTGTTTTTGGAAAGTAATGTGAGTAGTATGTTTCTTTTTCTATTTGCTTTAAAGTATACATATGCGAAGTACCACCGAAATCGGATTAATTGTGGGGTTGTACAAAAATTAAGTGATGTAAAAGGGGAGGTACGGTAGTTTTTTATTTTTTTGGTCAGAAATCTTCTCCATAAGAAATACAAATAAGTGCCAACTTTCATAAAGATCGGTCAAATGGCGTCAACAGTAGCTTTTCAAAAAGAAAATTGACAAAAGTCAAGGAGCGGAAACGAGGAAAGGGGTTCAGTTTTTGGAAACCAAAAGTTGGCATTCTTTTTCTCTGTGTTTTATAGTAAAAGCTTGCTAAGTTCTATCTAAACTGGATAAAAACTGTGTGTTTGTATACAAATTAAACGGTTTAGTGGGGAGAGGGGGTGGTTTTTGGATTTTTTGGTCAGAAATCTTCTTCGTGTAAAAATACTTATAAGTGCCAACTTTCATAGTAATCGGTCAAACGGTGGCGACTGTAGCTTTTTATAAAGAACATTGACAAAAATTAATGGGTTGTAAAGAGGGAGAGGGGTTGAGCTTTGGGAGACCAAATGTTGACAAGATTTTTCTGTTTTTTTTTTTTTTAAGTATACATTTGCAAAGTTCAATCAAAATCAGACATTAAATGTAGGTTACTATAAAATAAAGGGGTGTAAAGGGGCAGATGGGGTGGATTTTAAATAATTTTTAGTCAGAAACCTTCTCCATGAAATATTGGATATATATGACAAATTTAACGGAGATCAGTTGCATGATGTCGACTGTAGTTTTGTATAAAGAACATAGTCAAAAATTAAGGGGTGGGTAGGGTGAGAGGGGTTCACTTTTTCCAAACCAAAAGATGACAGTAATTTTCTCTTTATTTTTGACTATACATGTCCAAAGTTCCATTGAAATCGGATAAAAAATGTGGGTTTGTATAAAAATTAAGGGTTGTAAAGGGAGAAAGGGGTGGTTTTTTAATTTATTGGGTCTGAAAGCTTTTACATGAGAAATTACATGTATATGCCAACTTTAAAGGAGATCAGTTAAATGGGGTCGACTTTAGCTTTGTGTAAAGAACATTGACCAAAATTAAGGGGTGGATAGGGGGAGAGGGTTTCAGTTTTTACACACCAAAAGTTGACAGTATTTTTCTGTTTATTTTGGACTATACATATCCAAAGTTTCATCAAAATCTGATAAAAAGTGTGGGTTTGTATAAAAATTGAGGGGTGTAAAGGGGTAGAAGGGGTGGTTTCTCAATGAAATTGATATGGGACCACTTTGGAGGCATTCTCTATCCACTATAAAAATTTTATTTAAATCTGTTCAAAATTGGCGAAGATATCGCTGAACATACTTGTACATAAAAAAAAAATTCAGACGAATTGAGAACCTCCTCCTTTTTTGAAGTCGGTTAAAAATATAATGAACTCAGCTTAAGTAATACCTTAAAACAGGTCTCACAACTCAGATATTATTATTTAAAATCACTTTCCATATAGGAGGCAATTAATGGCCATCATAACCAACAAGGAACCATGTTCAGGAAAAGCAAATTAACAATTTTTTAGATTATTAATTAATTAAATATAATTGTCATACAGGCAGTTTCCCTAGATGCCCACTTAATCATTTCATGATTTATTGTTTGATCTTAAAATCTTTGAGTGCAGTTTCACAGCCCAATTGAAATTCTTTCACTGCTTTGTTAAATTGTTCAGCATTTCTCTTGATAATAATTTCCAGTCGCTAACACCCTTACAGACAAAGGAAATGTTCCCACTCTCCAACACCTGAAATCAAGTGCTAGTTTGCGACGAAGTTCACCTCTTCCCTGTCATATATTATTCTTAATTCTTGAACCAATATTTACCCAAGCACGTAAGCAAGGGTGATAAACAGAGAAACAGAGCAAAGAAGTGAGTGACAGGCAGATAGTAGAGTAGTGGTAAGAAAAGGATTTAAATCACAATGGTGAAAGTGTTCATTATCACTTGGTGACTACAAACGAAAGTACTTGCCAAAAAAAACAAAATTTAATTTAATGCAGTCAAACTTTTAGTACAGCTGTAATAAGTAGTTTTTCGCGTTTTCATCAACTTTTACAGACATAGAAGAAAGGTTACTAATAAATTCATTTATCATAAATTTTCAGTTAATCTTATCTTCCAGTATTATCAAATAATTATTATACAGGGTGGTCAGAAATTCACTGATCGGTGGGTAAGGGCAGTGTTGGGGACGTTGCACTAACGAAATAAATACAAAAAAATCTAGTAAAAGTCGTACCGTTTCTGAATTATCCGCAGCTAAAGTTGGCCAATAAAAGCGCTGCGAGGGCGAATTCAAACAGCCTTCCACAGGCGGTGTTGTCAAGCGTACTCGAGGCATAGGGTCTTCAAAGAAAGCGAAAAGAAAAACTCTCTTCGGAAGCGGGGATCGAACCCGCAACCTTCAGTATGAAAGTTGGGCGTCTTACAGACTACGCTGCCAAGGCACTACAATGTATTTGTTTTTAGAAGACACTAGGGCGGACTGTTTGTTAGTAATCGGAATTATCGGTGATCCGCGACATTTTTCGAGAAGTCGGTGGTGGGGCTAAAGGACCATGACAGAAGAAGTCTCGCAGTAGAACGCATCTTACTGATAAAGACCGTGTCATCATGCAACGTCATCATTTTTCGGTTGAGGAGTACGCCAATATGCATTTAGCGTACGGCGCTGCTGGAAAAAACAAGACTGAAGCAGTTAGGATTTACACTGCTCGATTTCCTAACCGTGTGATTTCATCGGCCAACACTTTTGTGTTGGTTGACAGAAGGTTGAGGCAGACGGGAAGTGTTGCTGTCCACAGGCTCGACGCCGGACGAAATCAGTTTGTGCGGAGTGTAGGATATGAAGACAATGTGCTGGAAATGATTGCTGATAATCCGAGGACAATCTCAAGGGTCATTACCAACGCATTGCAGGTACGTCCAATCTAAGTGATCCCTCAAATTATCCGTTTAAATGCAGCCTTTAAATAGGGTCTTTTTTGTTGTTTTTTAATTACCAGGCCTCATATGCCACTGTTTTGGACGTCCATCACGACGAAGGGTTACATCCCTTTCACTTTCAAATGGTCCAAAATTTGGAGGAAGACGATTTTCCACTTCGAGTTCAGTTTTCACAGTGGCACCTGCAGCAATGTAACGATTATCCAAACTTTGAAAGGAAGTTGCTGTGGACGGATGAGGCGTGCTTTACCAGGGAAGGGTGTTTTAATACCCGAAACAGCCACATCTGGGATGCCGAAAATCCGCATGCAATTTTTGTCAAGTCATACCAACACAAATTTAGTGTTAACATTTGGGCGGGTATTTTGTACCAGTTTATACTAGGCCCTGTTCTACTTCCGCAACGTTTGAATGGCGCTTCTTATTTCATGAAATATCCTTCCATTGTATTTAGAACACGTCTCTTTGGCAATTTGTAATGACATGTGGTTTCAACATGCCGGCGCACCGCAGCATTTTGCAGTACCGGTACGTCAACACTTAGATGCATTTTATCCTAACAGGTGTATTGGTCGAGGAGGCCCAATTTACTGGCCAGCTCGGTCACCAGACTACAACCAATTGGATTTTTATCTCTGGGAAGCTGTCAAGGCCATTGTTTATGAGACTGAAGTCGAAACAGCAGAAGAACTTTTGGCTAGGATAATTCTAGCTTTTGATGAAATTAGAAAAGTTACAATTTTGGAAGACTCGCAAATTCAGTAACTCAGCGTTGTTGTGCCGGTATTGCAGTTGAGGGAGGACATTTTGAGCAGTTGTTGTAAAATGTAAGGGACCTTATTTTTTTATTGTTGTTTATTGGGATACAGTTTTACTAAAAACAAGATTTTTCATAGATTATTTATTTTACGGTTACTGTCGCGGGTTGATGATTATTGTGAGTAAATCCGTTTTGGGTTTCAATGTTGCAACAGATAAACGTCAAGTTGAAAATGAAATTACTGTACAGTAACATTGTTTTGTATCAGTGACAAAAGGGCTTTCAATGAGCAATAGCTTGTTTACCTTGTGCGGCTTGCCGCGTGTTAGCAAGTTGATACACGTTACCAAAACCGAGAGTGGTGGGTGAACGGTTAACGTTCTGGCCTCGCATTCGGGAGGACGCGGGTTCGAATCCGCGTCCGGGCATCCAGATTTGGGTTTTCCATGGTTTCCCCAAATCACTCCAGACGAATGCCGGGATGCTTCCTTCAAAAATACCATGGCCGAATTCCTTCCCGTTCCTTGTCCCCAGTCCCATTCCGCCTCTAATGACCTTAGCCGTCGAGGAGGCGTAAAGCAGTAAATCTAGTGAAATACGATTACCTCGAATAAAAGAAGCTTCTTTGCAACGAATAAGTTAAGTTTGCAGATGTTTTTTTGGTCCAGTAACTAAACGATTTTTTGTACAAAAATTAAAAGATTAATCTGGCAAGCAGATCAAATAATTCAAAACCAAATCCCATAAAATAATACCTTTAGCCTCACCACAGACTTCCCTAAAAATGTTGCGGATTACCCATTAATTCCGATTACTTACAAACATTCCGCCCTAGTGGCTTCTAAAAACAGAGTAACTGTAGTGCTTTGGCAGCGTAGTCGGTAAGACGCCAAACTCCCAAACTGAAGGTTGCGGGTTCGATCCCCGATACCGAAGAGAGTTTTTTATCTCGCTTTCTTTGACGGTTCCATGCCTCCAGTACGCTTGGCAACTCCGCCTTTGGAAGGCTGTTTGAATTCGCCCTCGCAGCGCTCTTACTGGCCAACTTTAGCTGCGGATAATTCAGAAACGGTACGACTTATACTAGAATTTTTTTTTGTATTTATTCGTTAGTGCAACTTCCCCAACACTGCCCTTACCAGCCGATCAGTGAATTTCTGACCACCCTGTATATAACCGAGAAATACAACATATTTACGACTTTCTTTTTCTGAAAATCATTAAATAGCACCAAAAATCTTTTAAGCATTACACATCAAAAATTTTTGTTCATATACTGGTGCTTATAACAACTTAAGCAAAACTAGTTATAATGAACTGCTTACTATTCTTTCTTAGATGCTATTCACCTATAATAGATTTTTACCATTTCAACTGTCATTAATTATTTAGCACAGTAGCCAACACCAGTGTAGCATATTTATAAATACTTACATTTAAAAACAGGCAGTAGAAATAGTTTGTTAAACTTTATCATAATATCTGGAACACCTAAAAAGGTAACCGAGTATGCACCTACTTCAGTAACCATAAATTATTAGGTAGGTAACTAAATTAATTCAAAGCTAACTTTATTTTTAATTGTAACTAAATCCTAAAGAGAGCATTTATGTAAAAGTTAAAATCACAATAAAAAATGATATTTCGAAAACATTATCACGAAGAAATCAAATGCAAAGTTCCCAGGAAAAACCACTTTGTAATTTTTAATAAACAAAATTATCTTCTCACGTAAACCATATCACAGGGGAGTTCCACCATTTAAACTAGAAGTTTGCTGTAGAAACGTTTCCACTATTGGCATAATCCAGAATATACACGACCTTATGAGCATTCTATAGCCCTCAGCATTACACATTCAGTACTTTCAGAATTCACTGTTTATCTCGGTGTATAGTGCTGAGAGAGTTAATTACACAAATCTTCATTTAACACAGCCCTCATAACTTATAGTCGACATCACTATAACATTAACAACTAGTTGTGCATACTATTAGCTCCATTTCCTCAATATCAAAATATCGAACATAAACTAGACCAATAACCACGGAATATGAGGATAAATGAAATGTGTAACATTCTAGTCATCAAATACGCACACTGTTAAATTTTACAAAACATTATCAAGTTTTTTGCTGTCATCAGTCTCTCAAGTAGTTTGATGCAATCCTCCATCTCTTCCTATCTTGTGCTAACCTCTTCGTCTCTACATACATTTTACAATCTATGTCCTCAATTATCCACTTCATATATTCTGATCTGTCTTTCTCTATAGTTCTTATCATCGACTGTTCCTTCCACTAACAAATTAACCAGTCCCACATGTCTCAAAATGTGAGCTACCATCCTGTCTCTTCTTTCTATGTGAATTTTCCACAAACTTCTTTCCTCACCGAGTATTTCTAAAATACATTCACTCTGTACTTTATTTGATCACTTAATTTTCAGCACCATTGTATAGCACCTCATTTCAATTTTCCATCTGTCTGGTAATCCTAAAGTCAATGCTTCACAATCATGAAGTGCTGCGTTTGAAATTTGCAGTTTTTTTTTCGAGTATTAGATTAATATCTGAATCTAAAAGAAACTCGTGTCAGATGATAGTAATTGTGGAAATATTGTAAACCATTACTCAATACAAAAAGTTCTCTGTGGCGAAACAAACCATTGCCATTATAAGGAGGAGCCTATCCACATCTCTATTCTAAGATTATATTTTAATGTCAATTTTGAATAGCACATAAATTGTTATAATATTCACTCGTTCTACTAAAAATAATTTCTGGAATCATATATATTAAAACACTCCCTTTCATCTTCTTCCAGTATTACTAATAACACAAACCAAAAGAGGAGTTTCATGAGATTATCATACTTCATTATTTAGAGCCAAACATAATTCATTACTTCAGTTAGCAAAACCTATACGTCAATGAGAAACAAACCTCCTCCTGACGCTAGAAATGTAAATAATTTGGCAGGAAACTTATGCTGGCACTTTTTGTAGGTAAGGAGAAGATACTAACTTATATGACACAACAAAAGCAAACAAATTCAACTTAACATCAAAATTATTCATAACATTTGTGGTTTCTAGAAAAGAATTCATTCACAAAATTCAGTCAATGGAACATTACATATTTACACGTACTGCGAACATCATTTGATTCAACTGGTGTGACGTACCCCAACGCTCAGTGTTAAGACCTATTTTGTTTCTAATTTATGTAGATGATCTTATTAAGAATGTTCAACCAAAAGATGCAGTTCAGTTTGCAGATGTCACAAGTATTTTACTAACCTCCTCAAACACGAAAAATTTAGAATTGGTAGCAAATGAATTCATTAGTGAGTTGAAAAACTGGTTTTATACAAATAACCTAATCTTGAATGAGGAAAAAAACAGTGTGTCTGAACTTTTGTCTACCGCACTCAGCTAGCAAAAACAATATTCAAGTAGTCATAAATGAAAAAGATCTAAAAAAATGTAAATGAGACCAAATTTTTGGGATTATGGGCGTAACAGAACATGAGTTGGGATGTACACATAAGCAAATTGGCAAAAAAATGTGTACAGTGTGTTATGGACTGAGATTTCTTAGAGGTGCCACAAGTGTTAGTACAGCAGTGCAAGTGCAGTATGCTCATTTCCACTCGATGATAAGGTATGGAATTATTTTCTGGGGTAACTCATCACAAAGCACTGATATATTTAGAATGCAGAAAAGAGGAGTGAGAACCATATGTCGACTAAAAAGATTAGAACCATGTACAACAGATTTCATTAGCCTCGTCATTCTAAATGCTCCATGCCTTTACATCGATGAAATAGTTCATTTTACGAGGGATTATCTCCTGAAAGCCAACAAAGTAATAATAAATGATATGGTACACAATTACTTCACTAGAGGACATACAGATATCCATATAACGTTTTACAAGATTTCAACACATCAAAAAAGTATTTTAAATTCAGGAATAACACTTTAAAATAAAATACCAGAGGAAGCAAAAATTCTTCATGTAACTCATTTAAAACAAACTAAAAGCATTTCTTGCAGGACACAGTTTTTGCTCATTTGGGGATATATGGACTCATAAAAAATGTGCTTTAAGATATTTGAACTTCTATTTTGATCCACTATTGTATTGTAATTATTTTTTCATGTATTCTTATATTTTCATCGTATTATTCTGTCATCTGCCATAATCTCATATTTATACATAACATAAAAGCATTAAAATGACTTATCCAATGTCAAATGTGCACCTATACTATAAATTGAGGAACTGGATTAATAAAATCTAATCTTAAATTTCGTAGTTAACGGTATTGCTATAAAGATGTTGCAAGTTTGAGAGGAATTAGTCCTTTCAAAATTTTGTAGTTGATATAACTAGAAACATCAACCTGTAATAGTTAACTCAAGAACTCACACTCATCGAAATATATTATAATGTATATAGGAACTAAAAATCTAATTTTTATATTATCAGCAGATATATAAAAATAGGTAAAACTGCAATGTTGGGAATACCCAATTTAGATTCAACTTCTGCATTTGTTTATTCATATATCACCATTCAAACACTAAAACAAAGTAGGTAAAATATACAAAATATACAAAATATATTTATAATTAGTAGCTTTCTCACCATCATCGTCCTCCGCAATATTTAGCAAATGGCCAGGTCTGCTTCGACACATTTCTCTCCGTTTTCGTCTCTCTTCCCACCGTCTAGGTCCAGTAGTCTCCTCTTACGAGTACACTATCCTCCGCTTCTTTCAGCTATCAGTCTAACACGTGTAGTTAATTTTCCCACTAGAATAATGAATTATAGTTACTCAGCTATAGATAATGTTTTCTACCTCAAAACTTAATAATCAAGCCATCTGTTAATGGACATTAGTATTATGATGCCCAGTTATTGACTATCAACACTTTAATAGGCACTTGCTCCAAGTAATGCTTTTAAATTTCAGATAGTAATAGAGCAGAACACGAGGATACCAAACATGTTGGATATATTTCTAATAAAGCCCGATGAAAACCTTGTGAGGTGTCAAGTAACTGAATAAATGTGATCACAATACAGTACTGGTGGATATTAGGGGATCCAGTTAACTAGTGGCAGAAATTGAAGGGGGAGATAGGTACATTTATAAAATGCACAAATTTTATAATTGAAAACATATTTTAGGGAAAGGTTGAGGAGATGGAAGGATGGCACAAGTGCAGTGAAGGCGAAGTGGCAAGAGATTAAGGATATAATAAAAAAAGGGTGAGGAAATATTTATTCCAAAACAGAAAATAAAGAGAAGTACAGACCCTCACACTACACTGGGAGTTGAGGTTAAAGAGGTAACTGAGACGAGAACACAAGATAGATGTGAGGAAGGAAGGCTGTAGTGAATACTTAAAACAACTAAACAATCAATTAATAACAGCAAAGAGAGAAGTTTAAGATGGTTTTGTGAAGAATATTATTGATGCAAGGGGACCACTGAACCATACATCTGAAGGTGGGTTCCACGGCGCGTGGTTTTTAGGATGCGCCACATGAGCACGCTCCTCTTGTCAGCCCCCGCCGCCTCCCCAGCTACGGGGCGCGCCATCTCTGCAATAACAGGTGAGACCCTTCCCACGGCCCGCTCTTGGTTGCTGGATCGGCTCGGTCGGCAAATACGTGGGTCGTGGGCAGCTAGCTTAATAATATCTACGGCTATGTTAGAAAATTTAGAGGAATTGAAGGTATTCAAACAATTGTAGATAAGAATGGAGATAAAGTTTTTGAGGATTAGAAAATGGCAGAGATATTGAGTGACTGGTTTAATCAGACCACTAGGGACTATGATCCTGTGATGGGAGGGAATAAACCAGAGAATAGTCTCCATATAAGCAGAAATGAGGAAGATATAAAATTTAAAATAGAACCTCAGGAAAGTATGAAGGAACTCAGAAAGCTATAAAAAGCTCAAAGGGGGTAGTGTAGATAATATTACTACAGATGTAGTAAATATTGTGGGATACGATATTGTACCTTATCTTGAAATTTTATTTAAAATGAATCTAGAGTCTTGTAGCCTACCAGAGGACTGGAAAAGTGCGATAGTAGTACCGGTTCATAAAGGAGTAGTGACAAATAGGGTTGAAAATTACAGACCGATTAGTTTGACATCAGTGGTAAGCAAAATTGTGGAGAGATTGATATGCAACAAAATCATAAATGTCTGTGAGGAAAGAAACTAGTTTGCAAATCGACAACATGGTTTTAGGCAAGGATGTGAATCTATGCAAGATGTTTCGGATGAATTGGACAAGGCAGGCCAAGTTAACAGTGTACCACTAGATCTTTTAAAGGCATTTGACAGAGTAAGCCATAAAATGGTTTTCAATAAGTTAAAAACTATTGGAGTGGATGAAAAGGTAACTTGCTGGATCGATGAATTCTTAAAAGGCAGAAATCAAAGCGTTAGAGTAGGAAATGCATTATCAAAATAGGTTGAAGGGAACATGGGAGTGCCACAGGGTAGTGTGCTGCAACCATTGTTATTCATAATTCTAATGAATGATAGTGTTGACAGTCAGAATATAGAGCCTTTGCAGATTACATAATACTATATAATAGGATCAAAACATGGGAAGACTGCTAAGAGTTACAGGGTGACTTAAATAGAATATCTAAATGCGTAGGTAAACACGGAATGAAGATAAATGCCAAGAAGAGGCAGCTTATTAAGTAAACAGATAAAAAACTAAAGATTGTTTATAATTATAGAAAGGGGTCAGAATTGCTTATAAAAGGCTTGAAGTGCACATATTTTGGCATAACGTTTGATAATAAACCCAACTGAGCTAAGCACACTGGGCAGGTGATAGGAAAAGGTTATAAAATCCTTGGTGATGATAGGATGTACAAGAAAAGTTAAGGAATTAGGTTACAAAACATTGGTCCGACCATTGCTTGATTATGGTGGTGTGGTGTGGGATCCGCATTTTGAGTATCCAATACAGCAGTTGGAGGGCGAGCAAAGAATAGCAGCTAGATTTGCATGTGGAAATCTTCGCAGGACCCAGTCAGTATCTGATATGTTAAAGAAGCTGGATTGGGAGTCATTGGAAGACGGGTGGAAGGTGAAGTGGGAGTGTACAAGGCATATGTCGGTGATGCGGCCTAGAAGGATATTGGTCGAAGAATTCGGTATGGTGCATGGAAGGGGAGAGATGTCCATGACCACATGCTGGCACTTGATTTCATGTCTAAGGGAGTGGAAAATTTTCTCTTATGGGTAAGGGTGTCAGGGATTGAAACAAATTACAACGTGAAGTGATGAATAATTTACCAAAAACGCTTAAGGAATTTGAAAATTAAAATTAGTAAATCACATATGTAGATGGGTGTGGAATTTAATATCCATAGTATGTAAAATAATTTAAAAAATAATAAAAAGAGGGTAATTAGATGACAAGGGGAATTGCCACCGGAGTATGTGCTTTATTACAATTAAATTAATGTAATATATATAAGATGATGAATCAGTTTGTTGTTTTAAAAAGTACCTTAATACGACAAACTGGGAACATGTTTATAATGCGCAAGATATGAATGAAAAATACATTTTAGTAGCATTTTATGTAATTGACTTGAAAGCTGCTTTCCCATGAAAAGGTGTCATGCTTCTCGAAAAAAACAAAAACCATGGATAACTGTGGGCATTAGAACATCATGCATTTGTAATAATTTATTTTTGATGATCTAAAGGTCCCAATTTTCATACCGAAGTGTTTAAATTATCGACTCTCGCAATCAGTCAGCTCATGTACGTCCAAAAGTATGAAACTGACTGCCTTTGTGCGCTGTAGAAACATAATATCTCATATCGTCCATTCTCTGAATAAGAACTGACACACAGGAGCTTCTCTATCTTCTCACCAACTCAATGAAAGACAAAATTCTTGGTACAGTGTAGTAAACACTAGACTGAAGAGCATAATCTCATTTCACATGGTTCCTGCACTCTGGAAGTGGAACTACTTTCCATATGAGTGCTTTTCAATATTGTATTTATATTTTGCTGAGCTTACTTAATAAGCTAGACCGCATTGAGTATTTGTCCATCAACATTCGTCTTGCATAATGTGACATCGTTTTGCTATGTATTCATTCATCATTATTGACTTTTTGTTTAAGCAAATCTATTTATGATTGTGTTGTCCTTTTGATGTGCCCTTATTCACGGTATAATTTGTGTATATATGTATATATATAATATAAGAGAGAAAAAGAGTTGAATTACGTGGACAGCTCTTTTTAGAATTATCGAGGGCATTTGTGTCATCATTTGTGCCGAATAACTAGCATTTAAATCAATATCGGATACAGAGAAGTTGGATTACAATCAACGATGCTGTCACCAGCTACATCTATCTCTCCTTCCGCGAAACTGACATAACAGTTTCCAGTCCGCTCTTATTTAATCGACACTTCGATTCTTATCGACTTTGGTTACTCATTTCTTTCCACGTATTATTCTTGTGGGTCATTATCACTCTCGGTACCTAATCGTTGGCTGCCATGTTGCTTTTCTATAGGTTTATATGGTTTTAGCCGTCAGGCTATTTGAGCCATCATCACGTATTGTGTGACCCTTAGTTTTTTATTTCATTTTAGTCTTTATTACATACTTATATATTGCTGTTATCGTTGGGGTGGACAGGACTTTTTATGAGGTACGTTATATCCTTGATCCTGAGTTCACCTTGTATTATTTCTTTTCTTATTCTATAGCTTTTTCCCTCCCTTATATTTCGCATTCCGCCTTACAGCCACTCACCCAGCGCT
This sequence comes from Vandiemenella viatica, assembly GCA_031002005.1. Taxonomy (NCBI): domain Eukaryota; kingdom Metazoa; phylum Arthropoda; class Insecta; order Orthoptera; family Morabidae; genus Vandiemenella; species Vandiemenella viatica. Next base: position 258,283,822 of record CM061921.1, read on the forward strand.
TAATGTATTATATATATCATCAATTTGACGATAATAATTCAATTGTAGGACAACACTTGACCTTAACACCTCGGCGGGGCTCGAACCGGCGACCATCGGCACGTGGAGGTATACCTCTAGCCACCCATATTGTTTCTGTACGCTACTGAGGCCAGCTTCTAGAGGTTTCAAGACACATTAACTCATAGTTTTAGCAGCAACCGAAAGAAGTCATCATCGTTCCTGAGACGCAACTACCGTTTGGAGTTCTTAAAGCATTCTGACTTCTTCTTCCGTACGGGAATACAAAACTGGAGGAACGTGAATATTCTCATCCATACTTTCGGTGGGGAAAACTAATAATACGTGCATTGTTGTATGTCTCTCTGACAATAACCGGCCGACACGTGAGTCCACCCCCGATTCGTATAACAAATCCGTCAAATTAACTTTTTATTTACAACTTTTAACTGTTTTAATAGCTGTAAATTTATACCTAATTCCTTTATATGGGTACTGAGCTGCGTTTTCTTGTTGTTTAATTGTGCCAACATTTTGACCGATCAAATTTGGACAACCAAAATATTTGTTCAAGAAAAAAAACACAATTTTCTTTAGAAGATACCCAGAGGCTTCGGGTGAAACGTTGGCGCAATTAAACAACAAGAAATCGCAGTTCAACACTCGAATAAAGGAATATGATATAAACTTTTTAATTAAATTGGTAAATAAAAAGGAATTTGTTCGTCATTTAAATTTACGTAGTGTGCTAGCAATGTTTCAACTAAGAGGTTCAACGGAGGCTAGTAACAAAGTTCTTACATCAGTAAAACTGATAATAAATACTATCGCTTCACAACATCTCGTGGAAGAAAATCGATCAAAAGTGGTAATTTTCATACTTTAGTGCGAGGATTTGTTTAGTGATCAAGTGATTGTGACATTATTTTATTATGGCGACTTTGTATGAGTTTAGTTATAATCTACTTTAATAGTTTCACCTTCGGAAACATTTATCTGTATTCCATTAGCTTTGTAGGGACAAATCACTGAAGGTTGTATGAACCTAGCACCTAGTGAACTGTGTTGTAATTGCTCCTTACAATCCGAGTGAGAATACCAATGCAAACATCGCGAACACGTAATCAACATTCACTTATGTATTTTGTGTCATATTAATGCTTGTAGCAATATTAAATTTACCAAGCCCGATTCAACCTTAGTAAAGTGTACGAGTAAACTGACAGCTTGCGCCACGCACTGCAACTACTTTTCAAGAAATTGCTGATACTTGCTTAATTTTCGATTTTTTTTTGTTTCTTCGTTTTATTTGGCTTTTTCACCGCAAAATAAACAATGAGTTCAGAAATAAAATTAGGTATCAGTAAAACCAGGCGTAGGAGAGCTATGGGACGTACCAGGCGTTCCTTCAAGTAGTCTTTTGAATCTCGCATTGCTGCTTTTTCTACTACAGTCTTTATGACAGTCACTATGAATAGCCAATGAACTCATGTTTATTAAATGTGCAAAGCTTTCATTCCCTATATTAGCACTAGCGTCTTACGCTAGATTCCGCAAAATAACTTTTTTTGTGGAATTAACACATTGAAAAGGCGATAGGAAAAGCGAACCATACGCTCCGACTCATAGGCCGTAATTTAAAACAATGTATTCCGGGTGTCTAACTGATTGCACACAAAGCACTTGGCGACCTATCTTAGAATATTGTTCTTCTGTTTGGGGCTCCCATCATAATAAACGCTTTGGAAAAGTTCCAAAGAACAGCCGCCAGATTCGTAACAGGTAGACACAGCTGTATTTCTTGATTTAGAAAAAGCTTTTGATAATGTTAAATGGGACAAGATGTTCAAAATTTTAAAGAAGTCAGGTATAAAATATCGAGATAGAAGAATACTTTATAAACTTTATAAGAATCAAGTGGCTGTAATAAAAGTAGAGTATCATGAGAGGTAAACATCAATTAAAAATGGCTTGAGACAAGGTTATAGTCTATCTCCGTTAATATTCAACTTGTATGTAGAGGAAGCAATAAAGAAAGTAATAGAAAAATTTCCATGTGGTATAAGTGTTCAGGAAGAAAAAATCAATATGCTACGATTTGCTGATGACATTGTCTTGTTAGCAGAAAGGGCTGAGGATATTGAAAAATTACTGAATGGCATGAACAAATTGCGGAAGGAAGATTTTGGACTGAATATAAATCAAAGCAAGACTAAAGAGATGAAATGTACCAGAAATGATACCAATACTAGTAGATTAAATATAAAAATAGGATCGGATGCAATAGGAGAAGTTAGTGAATTCTGTTTCTTGTTAAACAAAATTACAACCGATGGCCAAATGAGGAATGATGTTAAAAGCAGAATAGCACTAGTAAAAAGAGCCTTCATGAAAATGATAAATCTTTTAGTTTCAGATATTGATCTATGAATTAGAAAAAACTTTTTAAACAGCACTTTACGTTAGCGAAACATGAACTTTAGGAATACCGGAAAGATGGAAAATCGAAGCATTTGAAATATGGTGCTTCAGAAGTATGCTGACAATTATGTGGACAGACAAAGTAAGAAATGAACGAGTTTTGGAAATGATGGGTGAGGAAAGAAGTTTGTGGAAGAAGCTAACAGAAAGAAGAGACAGGCTGGAAGGTCATATTTTGAGACATGCCGGATTGGTTAATTTGCTAGTGGAGGGAACAGTCGAAGGTAAGAACTGCAGAGAAAGACAGACCTTATAATAGTTTTATTTTTTTATTTTTTTGCTGTCGTCAGTCTTTCGATTGATTTGATGCAATCCTCCATCCCTTCCTATCCTGTGCTAACCTCTTCATTTCTACATACCCCTTACAGCCCACGTCCTCAATTATCTGTTTCATATATTCTAATCTCTGTCTTCCTCTACAGTTCTTACCTTCGACTGTTCCCTCCAATAACAAATTAACCAATCCAGCATGTCTCAAAATATGTCCTACCAGCCTGTCTCTTCTTTCCGTAAGCTTCTTCCACAAACTTCATTCTTCACCCATCATTTCCAAAAATCGTTCATTTCTTACTTTGTCTGTCCACCTAATTTTCAGCATTCTTCTGTAGCATCACATTTCAAATGCTTCAAGTTTCTTTCTTTCCGATATTCCTAAAGTCCATGTTTCGCTACCGTAAAGTGCTGTGCTCCACACATAGAGTTTTAAAACGTTCTTTCTAATTCCTAGATCAATATTTGAAACTAAAAGGTTTCTCTATTTCATGAAGGCTCATTTTGCTAGTGCTATTCTGCTTTTAACATCATTCCTGCTTCGGCCATCGGTTGTAATTTTGCTTCCCAACTAACAGAACTCACTCATTTCTCCTATTGCATCCGATGCTATTTTTATATTTAATCTGCTAGTATGGGTATCATTTCTGCCTACATTTCATCACTTTTGTCTTACTTTGATTTATATTCAGTCCAAAATCTTCCTTCAGTATTTTGTTCATGCCATTCAGTAACTTTCTCAATATCCTCAGTCCTCTCTGCTAACAAGACAATGTCATCAGCAAATCGTAGCATTACTGATTTTTTTATCCCTGAAAACGTATGCCACACTGGAAATTTTTCTTTGACTTTCTTCATTGCTTCTTCTACATACAAGTTGAATATTAACGGGGATAGACTACAACCTTGTCTCACAACCTTTTTAACTGATGCAAGTCTCTCGTGATTCTCTACTTTTATTACAGCCACTTGATTCTTATATAGTTTATAGAGTATTCTTCTATCTCGATACTTTAGACCTGACTTCTTTAAAATTTTCAACATCTTGTCCCACCTAACATTATCAAAAGCTTTTTCTAAATCAACAAATGCCATAAAAGTAGTCTTTTTTTTTCTTGATCCGCCCTTCAAGTATTAATCTTAAAGACAGAATTGCTTCCCTTGTACCGCGATTTTTCCTAAACCCAAACTGATCTTCACCTACTATCTCTTCTACTACCCTTTCCATCCTTCTGTATATTATTCTGGTCAGTAATTTTGAAGGCATGTGATGTTAGACTAATGGTGCGATAATTCTCACATTTGTCAGCTTGTGCTTTCTTTGGAAGTGTGAAGATGATATTTTTATTAAAATCAGTTGGAATTTCTCCTGTTTCATAACTTTTTGATATCAGCTTGAATAATCTTTCGATTCCTTCCTCTCCTAGAGATTAAGAAGTTCTGCAGGGATCTCATCAATTCCAACTGCCTTATTTGCTTTCAAGTCATTCAGAGCTTTATTAAATTCTGTCCTCAAAACAGGATCTCCTAAGTCATCAAGGTCGACATCACCTTCCTTTTCCATTACACTATTGTTCAAGTCGTCCCCAACATACAGTTTCTCAATGTATTCTTTCCATCGGTTAGCTCTATCTTCTGAGCTTAAAAGAGGTTTCCCATCGGCAGCTTTAATGTTCATACCTCTTTTCTTCATTTCTACAAAATTCTGTTTGATCTTTCTATATGCAACATCTACTTTACGTACGACCATTTCCTTTTCTACTTCTTCACACTTTTCTTGTAGCCATTTTTCTTTTGCTATTTTGCATTTCCTATTTATTTGATTTCTAAATTGCCTGTACTGCTCTCTTCCTGCTTCATCCTGAGCATGTTTGTACCTTCTCCTCTGATCCATCAGCTCCAAAATTTCTTCTGTGATCCAAGGTTTTCGGGCAGCTTGTTCCCTAAAGCCTAATGTTTCTTTACCAGCCTTTCATTATTTCGGTCTTTAATGCATTCCATTCATCCTCGGTTGAGCTCATTTCAGAGTTACTTCTTAGACCTAAGTCTACCATTTCTGCAAATTTTTCTCTCGTGCTAGATTGTTTCAGTTTATTCACTTCCAGTCTGTTCTGCTTATACTGCTTCCTTATTCGCTTAAATTTCAGCCTGCACTCCATTATTATCAAATTATGGTCAGAGTCTATGTCTGCTCCTGGGTACGCTTTACAGTCTAGAACTTGATTCCTGAATCTCTGTTTGACCATGATATAATCTAGCTGATATCTGCCTGTATCCCCAGGACGTTTCCAGGTGTATATTCTTCTTGCATGGTTCTTAAACAGTGTGTTTGCCACTACTAGCTTATATCTTTCACAAAATTCTAGCAACCTGCTTCCTCGCTCATTTCTTTCTCCTATACCAAAACTTCCTACAGTATTCCCCTCTTTTCCTTCTCCCACTATTGCATTCCAATCACCCATGATTATTAGATTTTCCTCCCCCTTCACATATTGGATTAATTCTTCAATTTCAGCGTATATTTTTTCTATTTCTTCGTCATCTTCCTGTGATGTTGGCATATACACTTGTACTAATGTGGTTGGGACGGGCTTAGTTTCTAACCTCATCAAAATAATCCTGTCACTAAACTGTTCATAATAACTCACTCGTTTCCTTACTTTCTTGTTCATTACAAATCCTACACCAGTGACTCCATTGACAGCTTGTGTGCTAATTATCCTGTGTTCCCGAGACCAGAAATCCTGTGCATCCTTCCATTTAATCTCACTAATCCAAACAACATCTAACTGAAGTTATTCCATCTCCCTTTTTATGTTTTCTAACCTACCTGAGCCTATTCAGACTTCTAACATTCCACGCTCCGACTCGTAGAATGTTTCTATCCATTCTGATGACTCCTCCCTGAGCAGTCTCCCCGGTAGATCCGATTGGGGGACTATTTTACCTCCGGAATATTTTACCCTGGAAGAAGCCATCATGATATATGTAATTTGAGAGGATTACGTGTCCTCGGGATACCCTTTGGGTCTTTAATGCAGTGGTTTACCGTTGCCTTCTGCATCCCCATGCCGTTGATCATTTCTGATTCATCCGCATTTAGGGACCGTTTGCAACCCCAAGGGCAAGTGGGTGCCCTGAACCGCTCCCCGCATCTTCCGCCCTCCTTTCGGAGGCGTTGGCAAGCAGTGGGTGACTCCTTATACCGGGAATCTTTCAGTCGCCAGAGCCTCGTCCGTGCAAACAGGGTGCACCACGTGAAGGAGAGGTTGACATTTGGTTGGAAAAGGCTAGTACTAGCCTCTCCCAAACCCTTGCACCCCGATTAGAATATATGAAGCAGATAATTGAGGACGTGGGTTGTAAGGAATATGTAGAGATGAAGAGGTTAGCACAAGATAGTAAGGAATTAGGGATTGCATCAAGCCAGTCGAAAGACTGATGACAGCAAAAAAAAAAAAAAAAAAAAAAAAGACATAGCTAAAGGGAAATCGTAAGAGCGATGTTGAAGGAGCTGGGTTAATAAGACCTGGTACACTGTAGGTGTTGTTCTCGTCATAAGCTAACTAGAAAGTGCATAAGAGATCTATTTCACGATGAAGGCAAACAAATTTTACTAACAGCTACATTCATATCCGCAAACAACTGAGAAAATAAGAGAAATCAGGGCTAGAAGCGATTCTTTTCTATAGTCATTTTTTTTTCTGTAACGATTAGGGGATTGAATAGGTAGGATTTATCGAGCGAGAAATATAGAATTGACAGGAGTAGGTCTCGAAAATCGATCTGGTCATTCTGATTTGGGTTCACTCCAGGTGAATGCCGCGACGGTTCCATAAGTCACTCTATGGATGCCTCCTGTCATATCACGTACATGCCTACTCTTGCGTATACGTTTAGACATTAGGATAAGTGCAATGTACCATCCAGCACCCACTTTGTAAAAAATCAACAGACCACGGAATAATAATAATAGTAATAGTGCCTCTCGAAGTTTGTAGACTCCGTTCAACACTCACCACTCACACCTTCTGAGAGCGACTTGCAAAATAATAATAATAATAATAATATCCCTAATTGAAACTGTAATTTTGAAAATATTACGTTCGCACAAATCAATGACAGTACGTCAAAAGTTTGTTATATATCGAGTAGAAAATGAAACGAAACAATTTTAGGAATATCTAGTATGAAGTGACCCCGCCTTTACTATTGAGCCCCAAACTGCTGCTACCAGAATTGAACATTCTTCCATTTTCGAAACACTACTTCAGTCCAATCTATACAGAAGCTTTAACGCTAACACAATGTATTTATGCATTCCTGATTAGTATGTGATATGAATTTACTGTCGCGGAAAAGAATATTCTAGCTATACAGAGTGGAGTACGTATCTCTCCCAGAAAGCTGGGATTATGTTACTTACAGAATGGTTGCTTAGAATTAAAAAAAGTGTGTAAGAACGTATTTTTGCAGAGAATTGTTCTATCTACAATCTTCGTAGTAACTATAATTTTGTCTAACAGCAAGCGAGATATTCTTGAAAACACGTTTTTAAATCTCTGTTCTTTAATAACTTGTGATGCGACCACGTTATCGACTGGGACACCACAGACGTTTTTTATTATGCTAAAGTGAAGAAGGTATATACAAAAATGCATCTGATGGAATTTTTATCCGAAGTTTCCAAGTTTTCCAATCTGATGTTTCTAGGCTATGTAAGGCATACACTGCCGATGAGTCCTGGAACGGTCCTGATGGAAGATTCAGAAGTGGTGGTCTTCCTGACCACAAGCTGACACTGGATTTCAGGTTAAGAGATTGAGAATATTTCTATTTGTATGAAGTGACGGTTCTGAGTAATTGATCTCAAACAACAACAAAATCTAAATTACACCTTCGCGTAGCACGAAAATGGTAGCTAACGATATTGCCACCCGGAAATAAGCTACCTCTTCTTACTTCTTGTATTATTTTGTTTCACTTTTTATTATTGTGAGAAAAGAAAAATGTGAATAAACATGTCAAGAAGTAATATGCAATATTAATGCCCTCAACGCAGCAGTTTTGTCGACAGTTTTACACCGGTGTAAAACTTAAAAACGTTAATTTCTAGGGTGTTTGTAAAATATTATTTGTGTGAACGGAATATGGAAACCGTTGTTAACAATTTAAAATTTAAGAATTTCAGTTACACTAAGAACAGAAATTGAGAAGGGAATTTATCCTTTCTAACTTGCAGTGTCTTTGTAGCAGAACCCAAAGATGTTATTCATGTATGCTAAAGGTTGTGTGTTTGCTGAAGTAATATTGTATAGTTCTCTCAATACATCAAGAGGAGGTGATATCGAGCCAATCAATGCTGAATTTATTAAATTTATTCTGTAATGTTTGTGTGCTTTGAATCGTACAGCTGATTACTGCTCTACAACAAAATGGCCGTTCACCTCACTCGTGATTACTAAGAAAAGTTTCTTGTTTTTTATGTGGCTGATGTACAGTCCTGAGTGGGTACATTTTATTCATAAATTTGCATGAGTTGTAACATGTCATTCGCCGTGCGTTGAAATTTTTCGTTTTTTAACGTATGAGCAAATTACTTTCGCAGTAAATATGAATGTTGTTGTGAAGGAAGACTATCGTTGTTAAGTTGAAACTTTATATTTTCAAATCATTAGTTTTACAACATTATGAATCCATATGAAAATCCTTACAGTCGTGATTCAGAAATCGAAGGCCGCCGCCTACGCAACGAGAATGACTGTAGAAAAAATTGTCCGTTTGGTCTGAAAATTTGTACACTCGTTCTTTGGACGATATTATTTAAGAATATGTATTTATTATAGCCATCAAATATACACATATCGCTCAAACTACACGCAAAATTTTCAATAACATTAAACGATTGTCGGAAACTACATTGTAACTTCCAAAGATATTAGTTACTACATAGAAATGTAATATGGACAAAAATGACAATTGCCGCTTGTTACGATATTAAAACAAATGTACATTACGGCGTATTTGTTCTATGCAATATCTATCATCGTTGGTGTTTCATTCTACGAAATAGTAAAATCTTTGGATGTCGCATTTGAGCATTATGGCTTCGAGCTATGGCTTACCGTTTAATGTTATATCAGTTTTTGTGTGAAATTTGTGTGGCATGTAACTACTTGACGGATATAATTACACATATTCTTAAACAATTTCGCTTATGGGACGTGTGCACCAATTTACAGACAGTTCCTTATTGAGTCTCCCTCGCTGCGAAGCAACAAGGCCTTTCTCGTGCAGTTAGGCAACATATTAATTTTTATGAGGTAGGCGTTACAAGCTCTGAAATTGATCGCTCGAATACTACATTTACTTTGTACCATTATTTCCATCAAGTCGTTATTTTATGTATTTATTTATGTTTATGAATAGCAATATGCTGCAGATAAACAATGGTATTGCGGTCACTAGTATGCGTTTGTTTAATAGTTGGTTTCCTGAATTTTTGTACTCCTCTTATTAGTTAGTAAGATATGAAGCTGTGTACTTAACACTTATTACATATATATAGTAGTCAGCATGATGGCACCAAAACAAGCAGTAGTATAATATCAAGAAAAATGAAAAAAAGTTTATTTGACAATGTAACTCACACTCCCAGATATTACATCAGTTAATACCCTCTTATTATTTATAATAAGTGCCTAAACAAGTTTATTGTCAAATTGTTTGCACTAGGTAATTAGGAAGAGGTAAATTTCTCATTGAGATATAATATTTCTGTCCTACTAAAATACTGAATTCTGTTTTGTCCCAAATAACACAGTTTCGATAATCCTATGAAACTACAGCTCTACTACATCATGTTTTTACCATTAATGGAAGAAGATAAAGTAAAAAACGAATACATGAACAATTAACTTCTTTCAGAAGAATGGGTTAATGTTATACCAATATATCTACTTTTTTTTCTATCATCAATCTCTCGACTAGTTTGATGGAATCCTCCATCACTTCCTATCTTGCGCTAACCTGTTCAGCTCCACATATTCCTTAAAACCTACATCTCAATTAACTGCTCCATATATTCTAATCTTACTCTACTTCTACAGTTCTTTCCTTCGACTGTTCCCTCCACTTACAAATTAACCAATCCCGCGTGTCTTAAAATGTTACCCACCTTCCTGCCTCTTCTTTCTGTAAGACTCTTCCACGTGCTTCTTTTCTCATCATCATTTCCAAAGCACGTTAATTTCGTACTTTATTTGTCCATTTAATGTTCAGCATCCTTCCATAGCACTGCATTTCAAATGCTTCGAGTTTCCTTTTTCCAGGTATTCCTGAAGTCCATGCTTCACTACCATATAGTGCCGTGCTCCACACATAGAGTTTTAAAAAGGTTTTCTTGAGTCTTTAATCAATATTTGAAACTAAAAGATTCCTCTTTTTCATGAGAGCTCTTTACGCTAGTGCTATTGCAATTTTAACATCATTCCTGCTTCGGCCATCAGTTGTAATTTTACTTCCTAAGTAGTAGAATTCTATTACTTCTTCTATGCCATCTGACCCTATTTTTATATTGAATTTACTACTATTGCTATAATTTCTAATGCATTTTATTACTTTTGTGTTGCTTTGGTTTATATTTAGTCCAAAATCTTGTTCAGTATTTTATTAATGACATTCAGTAACTTCTCAATATCCTCAGACTATTCTGCTAACAGGACAATGTCATCAGAAAATCGTAGAATGCTGATTTTTTCTCCTTGAACATTTATGCACATTCAAATTTTTCTTTTATTCCCTTTCTTGCTTCCTTTAATACAAATTGAATATTAATGGATATAGACTACAACCTTGTCTTACACCCATTTTAACTGATGCATGTCTCTCATGATTCTCTACTTTTATTATAGCTACTTGATTTTTATATACATTATGAAGTATTCTTCTATTTCGGTATTTTACACCTGTCTTACTTAAAATTTTGAACATCTTGTCCCACTTAACATTATCAAAAGCTTTTTCTAAATCAAGATATGCCATAAAATTATATTTGTGTTTCTTGATCCTCACTTCAAGAATTAATTTTAAAGCCAGGATTGCTTCTCTTGTACCGCGGGTTTTCCTAAACCCAAACTGATCTTCACCTACTATCTCTTCTACTACCCTTTCTATTTCCTGTACACTACCCTAATCAGTAATTTTTAAGTATGCGATGTCAGACTCGTGGAACGATATTTCGCACATTTTTCAACTTGTGCTTTGTTCAGAAGTGTGATGACACATTATAGTAAAATCAGTTGGAATCTCTCCTGTTTCGTAACTTTCTGATATCATTTTGAAAAATATTTAACTTCCTACTTCTCCTAGGGATTTCAGACGTACTGCATAAATCTCATCAATTCCAGCTGTGTTATGAGATTTCAGATCATTCAAAGCCCTGTCAAATTTTGTTTTTAAAACAAGATCTCCTAAGTCGTCAATCGCCTTCTGCTTCCAATACACTGTTGTTTACATCATACCCATCATACAGTTTCGCTATGTGTTCCTTCCATCGTTTAACTCTGTCTTCTGAGTTTAAAAGAGGTTTCCCATCAGCAGCTTTAACGTTTATAGATCATTTCTTCATTTTTCCAAAATTTTGTTTGATCTTCCCATAGGCCACCTCTACTTTACCTACGACCATTTCCTTTTCTACTGCCATAGGTGCGCATTACCCTGCTGGATGCAGCTGTTCCATTCAAATAAACATGCATTACTTCCAGCGTGCAACAGGAATGGAAGATGTAGACTGATTATTGCAAACTCAATTAGGTTATGTTTGACCTTGACTTTCCTCCACCATTTATCACAGGCATACTAGAATAGCTGACGAAGAGGTTCTGTTAGATGATACAGAAACGGTTTCCACTGCACTCACAGACATAACGAAATTAAACGAGCCCCAACAGATCCTCTAAAATTTTCTAGCTTTAATGAATACCTGCTTTGGTGCGTAGCCCAATAGAAAAACTGCGGAGAATTTGCTCATACCAATGTCTCCCGCATGCTCAGCAGTTACAAGGCACTGGCTGCGAGACGAGACTACGGCCTGTAACCTGTGTAGCGTTACGCAACTTTGTATTCACACAGCGCCTGGTCACCGAGCAGAGAGGACCAGCTCAATATCAGGCCCGCTGCGTGACCGAGATTTCGCCGTTCCGGACCTCGTCAGCTACACTAGTTTTAGCGACATGGTACACAAGTCCAAGAAGCCGGCATCACCACAGGTGGCTACCAGTCTGCCAGCAGCCCCGGTCGGCGGTGGAAACCTTGACGTCATGGCACTTGCTGCGTTGAGGAATCCACCGTCGTTCTGGCCAACTGCGACGCCACCGTTTGTGTCTGCGGTACCGGAATCGCCGGCGTCACCCGACTCCGACACTGCGGACTTGTGCCCAATGGACACAATAGACCCCGCCACTGACGAGGGGGCCTTGGAGGAGGGACCAGTGCCGCCGATTCTCGCCAGTTACACCGGGAATTTCTGCAGTCTATTGGCACAGCTTCAGCCAGTAACGCTGCTGCCAATGCTCTGCTGGCCAACACAGCAAGGGGTGAAGATCCTCCTCTCCTGCCCTCTGGACTTCACGGCAGTGACCAAGAGGCTACAGGAAGGATCCATCCCCTTCGAAGTCATGCTCCTGGGTCCTAAGAAAACCCAACCGAATGCCAACGAGCAGAAAACCGCGCCAGGGCCGTCCTCCCGCAAGCTCACTCAGTGCTACAAATGTCAAAAATTTTGGCATTGTGCACGCGAGTGCACGAACGCACTCAGGTGCGTTCGTTGCGGGAGAGGTCATCGCGCGGCGGAATGCAACCTGCGCCGCGAAGACGCCTTCTGCTGCAATTGCGGCCAAAATCACGCGGCAGCATACCGGGGCTGCAGCGCATGGAAGAAGGAGTGCGGCAAGAAGAAGCACCCACAACGGCAGCGCCCAGGGCTCCATAAAAGGGCCGCTGCGGGTGACCAACACTCCGGTGCCCCCGGCACCAGCAAGTCGACGGCTGCTGAAAAGCAGCCACGCCATCAAGCAGAGAAGAAGAAGAAGAATCAAGACACGGGAGAGTCAAGACAGAGATGAGTGGCTTGCTGTCAGCACACCTGCACTCGTCAGGATGATAGACTGCAGACTCTCTTCCAGCTCCTCACTGAGCTCCTCACGCGACTTCCGCTAAGCGGAAGTCGCGCCAGTAGCCACTCCCACCTAAGACCTTTTCCACCATGCGCGAGGACCACCGGTCACCGCCATATGAAGATATCATCTTCAGCCAAACAGCAAGGACAACCCGACAGAGATGAAAAACACCGTCATCAAATAGGGAGGAGTAAATGCCGAAAGGCAACACACTCCACAATAATCTGCTCCAATATGGCTGGAGCAGTTAATGGCTGTCTGCGCGGCTGTCTGCGCAGTTACAAGGGTTTCAATGCAATACCAATAGTATGGGACGTAAGAAATTTCAAGAATAGACCTGAGACCACATGGTCTCTCGTGATTGTTGAAGAGAAATGAATTTATTTTTTTGCTCTCTCTCTTTTACGAGGCTTTACGCCGAGAAAATGAAAAATCGAACCGATTACCGAACCAGTGACCTCTCGAATACAATGCCCCAACGTTACTACTCACCTTCCAGAAACGGCAGGAATTTCATAAACGTTTTACGGATTTCTTCAAAATTACATTCAGAGTAGTATAACTAAAAAATAATTAAAGTTTGACAATTGCAACAATAGAATTGAACAACTTGTCTATAACCTGAACTGGGAGAAAACGAAATTCTCTTTCGTCAGAGTTGAAACGCCGGGAACTTCAGCTGGTTTTAAAAGATTGTGTTACATTTCGTAGGAGCAATCGGTGCTTCTTATTTTTTGCATTCGTATCGCTGAAATGTGCCACTAAATGGATCTACTATCTTAATATTTCATTTGTGCTTGATAAGTACTAACAGGATTTCAGTTGCCAGCGACGATTGCATAATGTTTCATTAACTTAAGTTAAAGTCTATCAGTGTTTTGGCTCCTGAAAGATATTTTTACTTCCTGCACAGCAGTAATCAAATAAACTTAGAGAAGATATAGAAATGACACTGATATAAGTGAAATAATTTTCTCGTTCGGGTTCTCATCGCGTAAACAAAAATGGCTCCAGTTTAATCTCTGTAATTTATGATTTTAGCTCAGTATTTCTTGTTTCTAAACGATAAAACATACGTGTTGTGTCTTTCTTTTGACATTGGTTTTAACGATTTTTTGTGTTATAATCTCACTGATTCATTCTAATGTATCAATAGATTGAATTGAAATATATTAAAACAAGTCAACTCAAACGCTTATTTCAGACTCAAGTTAATTAACAGGTCAGTTCATAAATGGACCACGAGACAGCTTTAAAGTTATGAATACTTCATATGGAAACGCAAAATCATAAAGCCAAAAACTCTTCCATTCTTCTTTGATAACAAAATCTGTATGGGATTAAGAGTAATCCATACTGATTACTTAGTTTCAGAAGTGTGAGGTATGGTATATTCAGATTCTTGCAGTATAATTATCCATCAGAAACTCATATACGAGGTGAAATGAACAAATGTCAGACTATTGCAGTGCTGTATGTCAGAACTTCGTGAAAGGTTCCTTTCATCCTTCAACATATACAACCAGGTGTACGCGGATGATTAGCTGGTCCCGGAACAGTAGGTGGCAAAGATATGCAACTACAAGGTAAATTAGCCAAATATTTTGTTTATTTGTAACAGAAATTGCTATCCTCATGTTAGTTTTAGACATAAGCACATTTATCATTGCTATCAACTGAAAAATTAATAAAAACTAACAGTCAAAAGCAGAAAATAATATAAAATAGAAACTATAGAGTTTTTTTTTTCACCGAGCGGGGCGGTGTAACGGTTAGCGTTCTCGCCTCGCATTCGGGAGGACGGCGGTTCGAATCCCCGTCCGGGCATCCAGATTTGGGTTTTCCATGGTTTCCCCAAATCACTCCAGGCAAATGCCGGGATGCTTCCTTCAAAAAAGGCCATGGCCGAATTCCTTCCCATTCCTTGCCCCCATCCTTGCCCCCCATCCTTTCCCGTCTCTAAAGACCTCGATGTTAAAAAGAGACGTAAAGCAGTTAAAAAAAAAAAAAACTATAGAGTTTTCAAAATAAAATTTATGTTTTCCTAATAGCACCCCCTGGGAACGGAATGAGGTACAAACAATTGTATTTCAACAAAGATGTTCTTAATTTTGACTTGTTCTTATTATCAGTCTAAAAATCCCAAACATGCTCATAAATTAATCCTTTAAAAACATTGCACAAATGATATTTGTCCTTCAACTTATGCTACATGAAAAACACTAGATGCATATAATCCATTTTTCACCACCTTGAACCTCCGGGAAAATTTTTTGCGCCATCAATACTCATAGGATCATTACAGATTCTGACTCCGTAGAAATTTTGAGAATAATGGTTACACCGAGGGGCGGATTCGACGCGCTTTGAGAAAAGACGCATAAAAATTATGTGATGACGCCAAGTGCCTTATCTTTCTTCCATCTGTGCGTGCGTTAAGCATAAAAATAGGGAGAATGTTAAGCAAACATGGAGTGAAGATCATTTTCAGACAACCCACAATGATTAAAATCCTGGCTGAAATCTACTACTCCAGGAATTTACCACTACCTTAAGAACGCTGGCAAACTTATATCGGACAGAAGCATTGTGTGTGGAGCATGTAAGAAACATTCGTCTGGGTCAAGAGGAAAAATCAAGTAGGCTGAACACAGTATCCAGAGAGCGCATAGGTTTAAATTTGAAGAAACGAGGATTTTCGCCTGCACCGAATAATTCTGGGACAGCGTCGTCACTGAACACAATCTTAGTGTGGCCTGGAACATGGCGATCAGTATTAAAGAAGCAGCATCGGGAAGTCTCGTATTATACTCTGTCCACCATCAACTGGCGGTTCAAGGTTATGTTATCGTCATCCCGCTCCTCACCGTCCTGTTGTCTATCTCTCCGAGCAGGTCTGAGTTAAGAAAGAACTGTTCCTGTGTGCTCGCATGTTTTCTACTAATCACACACTTGCCTCGCTGGCTGGTGGAAAATATTTGGACGATTCAGGACTTAGCCAGGAGGGTGGGAGATGTAGTGGTGCACTATTCCTAATAACCAAATTGCGTGCTAAATACCTGGGTTAGATGCCAATCCTTTCCGCAATACGGACCGAGTAACAGCATCGGTACTGTTGATATTTCGTCCGTATGAAATATTCGGCGAACCTCATGGTGTCTTTCTGATGGTTAGGTCCAATTGCGCCGGCTTCCTTCCATATGATGATTCTCTCCTTAACCGGGTGGCACAAGCATCGCAGCTGTCCTGGAAGGAGTTATTCGTTTCTTGGGAAATTTAAATGGGTTGGCTTCCACTTGACTTCCTCAGTGTTGGAACTGTATATACTCGTACGCGTTACAACTATGTGTGGACGAATGCGATGTGTGTATGGTCAGTGGAATGTGTTGATTGCGTTGTGGACGAATCCCCATCGATATTGTCGTATGCCCTTACTTCATACACACTGCGGATAGGTTTGATATTTAACACAGGAATTTTAAACACAATCTGATGAGTGGGAAGTGTGCACTACCACCTCTTCTAGGTTTTATTTTTGGACGATTGAAGACATTCCTTAAAAGTGAAATTTATTTATCAATAGAATATGCAATTAAGCTGCTCTATTATTAACAGCTGGAGGCTGGTAGCAAAATATTCGTTGGCGTAAGACCTCCCGCAACGACGATGTCCATTGTCATTTGGTCTTTGTGAGACTGTTTTGTGAAAGAGCCCATCGTAGTTGATGTTGTCGAAAGCTTGGTCAGTGCACTGTAGTGTCTAGGATGAGATGTTAATAAAGCGCCTATTGAATTCTAGCTGCAGAACTAGGGCTATGGTTAGATTCTTCCGTAATGGGAGACTTACAAAGACTTCGAGTTATGCAATTTTCTATGCCACAGCTCCTTAGCTGTCTCGTTGATTCTATGAATAAAATCGGTGAACGGAAGTCTTATATCATCTCTCTGTCCCAGGTGACAGTGTTGAGTTCCTTATTTCTATGTGTGAAGGAATCCATATTATGCTCCTTTGACACCAGTTATATTAAGTTTTAGGCTTTCTGTTGCTAATGGTAATAAACTTCTATCTCAACGTATCTTTTCTCAGATAAGTATGAATCATATATGGTATCCGGGTGTTTACCCTCCATAGTGACTTCCCGAGCAGGTGTATCTGTTGCATCCGCCATGTGAATGCGTTGTTATAGTATGCGTGGATCACCTTGATGGCGGGTGTGGTGTTTGTAGTGTGGATATGAAATTAGAGAAGGGAGAAGCTGAGATCTAGTCTCGGCCCATTCTGGCCTAATCTTCTGAAATACATTAATAGGTCAGCCAAGTTTAATGATCCCATCCAACGAACGAATCACAGCGTCGTATACACTCACTCCATACCTAGTGCGAGGGGTTTCGCTAGTAATCTGGTTACCATACTACAATGTATCCTACTTTGCTGCAAAGTACACAATGATGGAAATTCCTGTCACCGCAAGCAATCGGTGCCTTGCACCAGACACCTTTGCCGTATCTCATCAGCATCGCATACTGGGTGAGTCCAGTTTCCTTAAAACTAACATACTCCACACCCCAAACTTTGGGTGGATGCTTTTGAAGTAAACATACTAAACCGTTGTGTAGAGGTAGGACGGCCAGTTCCTTTCCTCTGGGACCTTCAGTTTTTCTTGGAATCCGAATAACGGACCAGTTTCTTTATGAGATCTTTAAGAGAACAATTATCGTACGCTCATTTTCCAGTTTAAATTGCTTTGTAAGCAGAACTCTCCCATGGACAGATAACATTCCAGCAGCAGTAAATCGTTTATTGGTGCTTATTACATTACACCCACGCAGCCTAAGGCATCTTGGATAAAATCTATGTTTTGAATAGCTCCAGTTTTATCTGAAGACTGAACGATATAGGAGAAGGACGGTTTTGTGGCGGGAGATAAACAATCTGACGGTCACCATTCTCATTCATGAACCAGCTTTGGCGTGGCTAATACACGTCTGATGTTAACTCCTAGAGACCGATGGTGCACTTTCAATTGCAGCAGATACTGATAGCCTAAAAGTGATCTCGCGTGTTTTAATACAGATTTCTGGAAAATGCCTGGATGGTCCCTTCAAAAGGGGGCATCCACAAATTACGTGAGGTGTTTTTCCGGATTTCTGGACCCCCCCCTCCCCCCTGGTGAGATTTCGTGAGATCTGGCCGGACCCCCCCCCCCCTCCTGATGAGATCTGGTCCGTGAGAACCCCCCCCTAGAAATCGCCCTCGAAACTTTTGTAGACCTTTTTTTTTTTTTTTAGGTCACACCTTAACTTTTTTGACGAAATACCCTCCTAAAATCGACTTTGGCGCAAATTGTAGACCTTTTTTTTGGCCCTACTATCCCCAAATTTTTCGCAAAATCTCACGTGAGATTTCCGTAGACCCCCCCCCTCCCCCCTGGTGAGATCTGGTGAGATTTCGCCGGACCCCCCCCTCCCCTATTTCACCTCACGTAATTTATGGATGCCCCCAAAGACTATGCCTGAATTCCCGTTCCTTGCCCAATATCCTTTCACGCCTCTAATGTCCTCGACGACTACAAGGCTTAAAGCCATAAGCAAAAAAACAAAAAACAAAAACAAAAAAAACAAAAAAGATATAAATGATGATTTCATCAGGGAACAGGTGTTGTGTTGGGATTCCACGATAACCGTAGCGCTGCAATTTGATGATGAATTTTTATGTAACTCGACGAGACACATCGAAAGTGAAGAGTAAAATTTTTCGATATCTCGCTTGAATCTCGAGATATCGTATCTCAAAAATGAGGTGGTTAGGTTGGACAAGAATAAAAATTTCGCCACAGCCACAAGGAATTATACGCTGGAAATGCATTATAGTTGTTTTATTTTCTTCCTAGCGATCGTGGTTAGGTTGAAATGCGGCCTGGACCAGAAGAAGAACGTCGCAAAAGGAACAATCGATCTAAAATTTGAACGGTTGCTTGAAATTGATAGCGCTGCTTAATATTTCTATTCATAAACTTTTCGACATTCGATTTCTCGAGAAGCGAGATATCGAAAAATTTAATTCTTCACTTTTCGATTTTTCTCGTCGGTTACATAAAATGCCATCACCAAATTACTGCACCACGGTTATTGTAGGACTGCCGTGTTGTGCTTTGAGAAAAATGCCATCGAGGTACATTTGACAATGTATTGTTGCTATAAAATCCAACCTTTTTTGTTGCTGTGCAGTTCACTCATATTATAAACACCACTGGCCCAATTTGCAAGCAGTTTTGTTGATTATTACATCATATTTTACTAAGCTGCTAGCATTTGCACGCTGCTGCCTTGGTGCGTACTGAAATGCTTTAGCTTTTTTATTCTAATATCGAATATAACGTCAAGAAGCAAAAAAGTTTTAATGTCAAAAAATTTCCCTTTCTTTTGTTTGCTAACTTAGGTTCGGTTTTCATACTGATGTCCAACAATTTTGCTTTCGTTTCATTTACATTTTAACGATAATATAATATATGAAGTATAAGAAATTAGAGCTGCCTTAAAAATTATCTACATTAATTCGTAGAGGTAATTATCGTATATGGGTACTATCCTAATTCACGAAAAAGTATAGGATTATATCGCTGAGCATAAAAACTGACTAGGATTATATCTGCGGCCATAACGAAAAATATAATTTTTGTAACAATCTAAATAAAAAAAAACAAACACACACACACACACACATTTGTAAATGCTGTTACGAACAAATTAACAGAAAGCACCAACACGCTATCAGATTTTAATTTCGACATTACGCACATCGATGTTTGACGTAAATAAAATATCGCAATTTCGTTACGCTTGTTGAAGTGGTCAGATCAACGTATTTTGGTCATTTTAACCTACTACACTTCAAAAACCCTAAGAAATGAATAACCATATTCAAAATACTATATTAACAGAATCCAAAGAGCAGTAGTGTGATTTTTAGTGAGTATCTCATAAGGGGATACGGAATCGTCTATCCCCACAATGTTAAATTATGCCTACTATAGGGAACATTTTCGCACAAACTGCGGGAGCTAGAGAGATAAAATTTTTACTGTATGTGTATTGATATATTATAACAATACTGAAACAACAGTTTTTGTCAAAATATTTATTTACAGAAATATTTTGTATTTATCTGAAAGAAAATTTTTCCATCAGTTTTCACTCGATGATCCCCTCTAAATCTTTTTGGAAATCAAGTAATTTAAAAAAATCATTGATTCAGTATGTGAAAGAAACCCATGTGACTATGTCACAAAAATTTTAGACTTCTAGGTTAACCAGTACCTGAGATAATGTTCCTAGAAGAAGTAAAAAGTAAACTTATGGGAAACGGAGAAAGAAGATTAAAACATTACTGATCCACAGTTAATAAGTGTATAACAAAAGCGCAATACCCGATCTCACAAATCTATAAAAATAAAATAGTTATAATTCTAATAGAGCCATGTATGATACGTCATTTTAAAGAGGAAACTTGGCGGAATATAATAAGCCAATAAAAATAAAAACGATTTTTTCACCGCAAATCCAATTCCGTATCCCCTTAAAGCAGTGTGGTTCAGTTCAGGAACCCAGGCCACCGCGTACCGGCAGCACTGACCATCCAGGCGAATGCAGGGACAGTCCCCAATCACCACCTCATAAAATACACATTTCACAAACAAAAAATACAATATCACACTCAGAACATAATTACACGATTCATAAACAGGTGGTAACACTTCGCTCCCGTCAATAATGCTTAGTACGACCTAGCAGTAGTGACGTCATCTAGGGCATGCGGCCGTAAAACCAATGCCCGGAATATGACCATGCCAGCGATGAGTGAAGCTCGTTAAAGGCAGCTGATCCCAAAATTTTGGGTAATAGGAGGTAAACAAGCAGAAGAAGAACTCTTAAAGCACACAGGTGTTTACGTACATATTACTTACGACTATTACGTTTAATCAACGTATTTCGTTTATTTTCATGTACTACATCCAAAAGACTGAAACTGAAGAAATAAATGACTTATGTCAAAACAAAACAAACAAAAAAACAGAATCCAAAGAGTAGTTGTGTGAACTTTGTATTTAATAAAAAATATAGCTCATCTCAAATACAAAGTAATATCTGGCGCCTAACTGTCCAATTTCGAAATTATTGTCATTTCTTGCTCCATTCCCCGGTCGCGTGAAGTCGTGAGATACACCGCAGATTTTAAGGGGAGCAATAGGTTTCAAACTGTGAAAAAAAACGTCAAAATTGGTGAGGTGTTTATTTTTTTGCGTGATGCCGTTGAATACCCTTAGTTAGATACAGCTCACTTACAGATTTACAATAACATGAATATAAGGTAGGTGTCAATCATACTGTATGTAAATAAGGGGATATAATACAGGAATAACAGAGGATTTCTTGGCACATGCTACCTGAAATATACAAGTAACGTAGCATGTCTAAACAATCCTTGTAAATGCAAATCAAAATGCTTCAGTGAATTCCCTGGTCGCATGGTAAATTTCTGCGGTATATCGGCTGTGAGCTGAATATGCAGAAGCGACAATACACCAGTGCTGAATAGTTTAGCAACAATGTAACTAGTAGCATGCGTAAGTAACACAGAAAGTGCAACATCTGTTAGCAAGCGGTCTTAATCAAGACTACAGTACAGCAATTTTTTTGCAAAATACTCAGTGAGCGGTAGGTAAAACTGAAGCTCAGTAACGCTAGCAATGAGTAGTGTCGTAACTAGCTTGCATGAATACAAAAGCCTTGATGTTTTATTCTGTTTAATCGGTATGTCATATACAGTTTCGGTAAGATATTGATAAAATCCCTGTGGCAGCATACTTAACGCAGTTTTGTAGCCTGGGATTGGAGGGATAATTCCTTGCGAATTTTTTGTTTGTCTTGGGGATGGTGATATCATTTTCATTTAGATCTAGTGCATGGATATGTTTGGCTTCCATGCTCGACTATGTCCAATAATAATGTCCGTTGAATGTATTTTAAAACTTACTAATAAGCTACATTTTCTGTTTCCCCTTTTGGGGCATAAAATCAAAGCTGACTGGGCGTCCCAACCTTCGAGCAGGCTGTGTATGAATGACCGCGAGAAATGCACGCTTCACCTAAGTGCATGCTGCTGCCCCTGAGCAGTATTAACAATCATAGCGAATTCAAGTCGAAATTGGCACTGCAAGCGTTTAAAATCAAAAGGCAAACCAGTCGTGCCGGCTATGATGGAGATAGGCGATATAAAAATGTCCTTTACTTAAGCATTTCCTGTTATTATTGTTTCCCAAATTACGTTTGATATCGACCTTTTAACCGAAATTCTTATCACGTTGCACAGTTTCTGTGGGTCAATGTTGCACGGTTGAATTATTCGAGAGCCAGTTCTTAAATTTGTGTGGAGGAATTCCGTGATGTCAGATACTGTAGATCATAGGTGTCAAACTCAATTTTGCAGAGGGCCGTATATTAAATTTAGAATGTGTAGGCGGACCAGATTTTAAAACTTCCGTAGAGGAATCGAGTGAAGTCTAAAAGCTTTAAAAAACATGATTCTTCTTTCTGTGTCACATTACGATCGCGGGCCGTACCCTTGACATCACTGCTGTAGATGGTTGTAGATCCTCGAATCTTTTCTTGAATTACATTGTTCATTCATTTTGTCAACATTGTCGTTTTTGGGCTCAAGAACCGTCCATTCCCAGAGTCATTTATGGTTTTTAAAATTTTTGTTTATGTTTGGGAAAACGCTGTCGCTCGAGTTATCGGTTGATGCCAGCACAGTGCAGAATTTCAACGGAAACGAAATAAGCCTCGTTGGCGGGTCTATAGGAAATTCGCCGTTGCCTAGTTGTTATCTAGGTACTTCGGCACTTGTTTTTGGTCTCAGATGAACTATCATTTTTGTTTTTAGACTTTTAGTCGGACATGTTTTCAGCGTGGTGACACCTTGAAGAAAGCAGACAGCTCGTGAGATGACAGGGAATGTGTGACTGAAGTCTCCAGCAAGCACCAGGGTTGTTTTCCCTATGTCGCAGAGTCCGATCCAACGCTTCCAGCGCACCTATGTGAGCCATTGTGCACTCATCCTCTAAGATCAGCTTGCACTGTTTCAATACTTTGGCTTCCCCCTGAGCTTTTTCTAATATTGCAAAATGGGTTTATCTAAAGATTAAGATCCAGTGGCAGGTTAGTAGCGGAATGAGTTGTCCGTCCCGTTGCTATTCGGGACGAAGCTAAAATCAGAGCTATTTCTCCCCGCTATAATTCTATCTATGATATGCATATTATCTGAACAAGAGTGCCCTGACGTATATCTATTCTGAAATTCTGATAGTTTGGCTACTTCTATTGATCGCAATATAGCATTAATTATTTTGGCATAGATTTTATACCCTTCTTTCAAAATACTTTTTCCTCTGTAACTGTATCATATCTATCTCCGTTCTTGAAAATAGAGTTTATCGTTGCTACTCGCCACTACTCAGGGAATTCAACCACTGAAGGAATATAACTTACCAACATTCATTGCATTTGTGGACTTCCATAAGGCTTTTGACAAAATAGAAAGAAAATTGCTGTGGGAAATGTTTTAAAGAAATGGATATCCAAACCATATTATAGAATCAGTGAAGTGTTTATATTTTAATACGAAGATACTTCTCGAAAAAAGAAACGAACATCAAATATTAATAATTAACTAAGGCATGAGACAGGGGTGTAGTCTTTCCCTAACACTTTGATCAATGTCGTTATATGTGGCAGAATGAATATCCACCGAGGGGTGTAGACTTGGGACAAGGCACATCCCTAAGCGTAATTTTATTTGCTAACGACCTTCTGGCAATAGAAGATACTGTAAATTGATTCGAAAGAGCTCTATTCCTATGATCTGTAAACGGATGCACAAGGCTAGATCTAATAAGAAACGAGACTATAAAGAGGAAAATATGTAATATGAATAACAAGGTACAGGAACATAGGAATAACTGGAGAGGTCATCTGTATAGCATGGATGATTCACGATTACCAAAAGTAATAAACCAAAATACTCCTAACGGTATAAGAAGTATAGGTAGACCAAGGAAGAGATTGGAATATATCCTGAAGCCGGAACAGGCTAACAAGCCTAATCCTTGAATGAGAAGAAGAAGAAGATTTGACTCCACTGTCACGCCTCGGAGAATAACAAGTTGACGAGGAACGTATTTCCAGTCACACCTGGTGCATGTCGTCTGTCTATGAGACGTACGATGGCGTTGAGAGCCTGTATATGGTGATAAACCACGCGGCTCTATCTATTTAGCTCTATGTATGTTTGGACCTCAATTGCGTCGCAGTCATTTTTCTCCAAATGTTTCATGGCCATCGCTATTTGGAGCCGCAAGCCCAAACTGAAGCAGGGTTTTCCATGCGCTTAAAATAAATTTGTCTTCCAGGTGGATAAACTCTTTGCTGCAAATTTCAGCGCAATATTTGATGGACTGATACGCTTTGTGTGCGTCTATTAAGATATTCCAACTCAGATTTTCTTAATATTTTCCCCATAACCTTCTTCTGTTGGAAGGAGAGCAGGTTTTTATAACAAAAATAATTTCGTATGTTTTCAAATACCTAGTGACAAAGTTTCATACTGGCTACGCTATGGGCCGCTATCGTAGCCGCCCAACGTAACTGGTAATCGTACCAGGTAGAGGAGACCTACAGTTTAACGTGCAATGTGTCTTCATATTACCACAGCAATGCTTTGCCAGAGATGAAGGTCAGTTTTAAGATCTAGAATTCCAGTGGAGACCGCGATTCGAACTCACGATGTTTCACATTTCACTAACGGAGCGTAATGAACTGAGCCACCATACCATTACCATAATCAACTGAGCCACCATACCGCTAACATAATGAACTGAGCCACCATACCGCTATCATAATGAACTGAGCCACCATACCGCTAACCTAATGAACTTAGCCACCATACCGCTGTCATAACGAACAGAGCCACCATATCGTTACCTTAATGAACTGAGCCACTATACCGCTATCATAATGAACTGAGCCACCATACCGCTACCATAATGAACTGAGCCACCATACCGCTATCATAATGAACTGAGACACCATACCGCTAACCTAATAAACTGAGCCACCATACCGCTAACCTAATGAACTTAGCCACCATACCGCTGTCATAACGAACAGAGCCACCATATCGCTACCTTAATGAACTGAGCTACCATACAGCTATCATAATGAACCAAGCCACCATACCACTATCATAATGAACTGAGCCACCATACCGCTACCATAATGAACTGAGCCACCATACCGCTATCATAATGAACTGAGACACCATACCGCTAACCTAATGAACTGAGCCACCATACCGCTAACCTAATGAACTTAGCCACCATACCGCTGTCATAACGAACAGAGCCACCATATCGCTACCTTAATGAACTGAGCTACCATACAGCTATCATAATGAACCAAGCCACCATACCACTAGCATAATGAACTGATCTACCATACCGTTACCATAATGAACTGAGCCACCATACCGCTATCATAAATTCAAATAGATCTCTGAATTGCTGTGTGAAGGATGCGGCTATTGTAGAGAGCGGGTAACATTCTGCGTTGTTGGAATTGACGGATAAAAAAGTCTGGATGTTGGGGCACTCGCGTGCCACGTTTTCGTGTGAAGAATTTCCTTCTTTGAAGTATTTCACGTTTAATATTTCGATACTTCCACTTACAACAACGTTTCGGCAAATGGGTCTTCTTCGCAGAGTTTAAAGAATGTTGTTAAAGTAGTGTTCTGCGCACTGTATCCCCCGCGGAATAAACTCTCTGCTCATTTGCAAAATAAGTTGCAAGTGTTAATATTATTAAGGGGATGAAGGGAGAGAGGAAGACACATCTTTCCCCTTGTTTCAAAATATACGTACTCAATGTTTCATCACGATGGTATAAAAACTGTGGGTTTGTGTGTCGCCAAACCAACTTTTAAAAAAATATTAAATTGCAAGTTCAGATTTCCCGGTCTCTAACCAGAACCGATCTAACTCCAATAAACAGTAAATGTAATGGGATCTCAGAATATCAGCATCCACTTTGGCCAATTACCGCACCGTTATCGAATAATTTACAAATAAAAAATGAACCGTTGCACATGTAAATGTTTCTTAAGGAGGTTGTAGCAAGATGACTAGATGGGTCATCTCGTACAATTTAAATTAATTATTGTTTGATATAAGAAACATCGGAAATAAATAGATATGCTTTTCTTTAGTTGGACACAGAAATCCCCGCCGAGTTAAGGGTTGTGTTAGCGTGGGCGACAGTCTGACTCAGCCGGAAGTGTCCCGTGGTTCGAGACTATGAGGGGATTATCTCTGGCACTGATACCTGTGAGAAAGTCTGGACGCTGGGAATTTTGCGGGTGGAATCCTTCAATGGGCGTTCGCTTGGTGTCGTGAGAAAATTGATTTCTGCATAGCCTCCCGAACAATCCCGACAAAACCCGAAGACTCTTAGCAAATAAGAGGCAATGTATTAGCCGGTGAGAGCGGATACTTTTGCGGAGCCAATACGATGTGTTTATTTCCTCACGTGGTTGGAAATATTAAAAATTTTGTGTTTTTCATGATACTCGCCGAGGGGAAGGAGAGACGAGCTCTGAGAGGCGAGAAGAGGTCACTTGTGCTGGGACGATCGCCCTGGCTACTGCTTGCCAGAGCAGTATTGATGGTTCCATTCTGGAAGCTTGGGTGATTGAGTGCCAAGTCCCGTCGAGGTTGTCATTTGTGCTGTTTGACGTGACCAGTGCCTTACCATACCTGGAAAGGTGCGCTGTTTGAGAGACGATAGCGCTCTTGTTACGACGATTCGTGCAGCCAGACAGACACGGTAATTATACCTCTAGAAACAGTGTGTACTCTGACAAATCATTGAGACAGCCCTTTAACGGTCTTATGAGTGAGAGTTCTTATGCCGCCGGACATTAATTCCTGAGCTAGTTGTGTCCAGAAGCCGTGTTATTTTTTTCTTTTTTTCCAGTTTGCATTGAAAGACTGACTTCCATGTTTGGAAACTTTCGATAATTATTATTTGTGGGATCAAACTAACTCCCTGGCGCCCTATGTAATCCAGTTAAGTCTGGGGTTTTCTTGTTATCATTGTCATACAAGGATCGCTCTCGTTATGTACAAGAGAGGTTTTGCCACAGTTGCATATGGAATTTGCAACCCTTTGTAATGTACATGTATTGCAATTTATTAACTTCAATTAACGATAATTGTTTGTTTGCTATGTTGCACTTGTAAGACGAGGTATTGTGTTGAACTTTATTTTGCATAGACAGATGTTTAAGATTAATAGTAATTATACCTCCGTCTGTATGCAGTAATGAGTACCCAATAAACCAATATTTTAGGATCTTTTTAAATATTAATAACAGAAGTAATGGTTTCACCTCTGTTTCCTGATATTAATGTATGTGCTTTGCATAAAGTAGTGGAAGGTGGAGATTATAAATCGTGCAAGGTAAGCAAATAACCCTCCCCCCCCCCCCAAACCAATCCGCTACAGGGTGATGGGAAAGAGATGGTAGGATTTTGTAAACCAAATGTAGACAGAATTTCCCTTTTGTTTTAAAGCATTCGAGTGCAAAGTTTCATCGAGTTCGGATAAAAATAACAGATTTCTAGAAACAATATACAAATACACTACCTGACAAAAAGATTGAAGCATCCATAAGAGGAGGAGGAACAAAAATTAAAATTCACGGGTTTAGAAGGTATGCGATGTTATTTCAGTGATTAAAAAATCAAGTCAAATTTACAGAGAACTTGGCAGTATGAGACTACTTATCACTATGACGTTACACCTTTTCTGGCCTGCATGCATGGACTGATTCGGTTGGAAATGGTATAATAAAGCCGTTGTATCCTCTCTTGAGTCAAACTAAAACACAACTGCTATAACTGGTCCTTGGCATTCTGGATACCAGCTGACGTCAGAGAAGGTACCACACATGTTCTATCGGGATAGCTCTGGAGATCTTGCTGACCAACATCAAGCAGACAGTTCATAGAGACGCGTGCCGTGTATGGACGAGCAGTGTTCTGTTATAAAATTTCACCACGATACTGTGGCGTGAAAGGTTACTCTTCCTAGAAAAATACTTATGCAACATAAACAGATTATGAATATGGCAACTTTGAGTAATTTCGTTTTGGGTACAAAACAGCGAAAAGTTTTTGAAGAACTAGGCTGGATGAAAATTGAGGTGGCGCTTTAACAAAGAAAAAGGGAAAGCGTAATTAGGTGATTATCCAATGTCTCAACTCTTATAGTGCCATAGGTAAAGGTGATCAATTAAAGATGGATGTATCAATAATAACACACCAAAAATTTAAAAAATGTGTAAAATGATTGCAAGAAATAGATGAGAGGATAATATATTTAGTATAGAGAAAAAAACATGAAAATTAAATTTAATAGTGGTGGTTTATGCAACCACAGATGACACGGATAGTAAAATCAAGGATAATATTAATTAGAGAGTTTAAGGGTCGTACACATATATCGCAAAACAATAAAGTTGTGGGTAGATATATCGGGATGAAGTAATAAAAAAGATCAATAGACATATGTGACAGACACAGTCTAAAAATTATGAATGGATTCTGTCCATACAAAAAATTTATAAATGTATTTGCGTACTAACCACAAGAAAGCTGCATTCTACAGGGCGTTCGCCGGGAAACGCAACCCACTGTTAGCGCTACAAGGAAGAAACTGCTCCCGGCGAGCGAGCGCTCAGTTTCCGGCATTGTTCGACCGTCGGCCGCGGACTATTTCATAATAATTACGCTTCATAAACTTCATAAACTTGTGTGCTAAGCATTTAAATCTTGCGTAATTCATTAGCTTACCTTATAAAAGATGCTGGAAGTGTTGACCCTCTTGTGTAATGCACATTTCACATCTTCTGAACATATTTCGAGACACACGCTGCCCTAACTGACTTAATGATTTTTTGGGTGACTGTTCTAGTCGAAAAGCGATATCGTTAATTTTCTCCTCTGTGAGAATACGGTTGACCGACAGTCTCTTTTTGTTAAAAAATGAACCCGTTTCTCTTACTTTTTTAACCAGACGCAGAATTGTTGATTTAGCTGGCAGTAAAGCGCCAGGAAATTCGCGACGAAATTTACTGCGACACTTTTTAAACGACTTCTTCTTCACATATGTATCGTAGAGAAATATTCTTTGTTGCAAACTGTAACGTACCATAATTATACTCACACTCAAACACGGTACAGATTAATAAGAGTATGAAGCCCCAAACCAGCCAAACCGCAAAGAAACGTTTATTCACAACACTGATTAATAAGAGACTGAAGTCACAAACTATCTACAATGCAAAGAAACCGTTCTTAACAATGTAAGGGTCACTGCAATGCACTGTTGGGGCAGCGGAGGTGTTAAACAGTGCGGTGATTCACGGTGGCGGTTGGCGGAAACTGCTGGCTCCACTGACCGAGCAAGTTGCCGACGGCAACAGACTGGGAGGGTAGCGTTTTCCGGCGAACGCCCTGTATAATTGACTATCTAACACAAAACAGAACTTGCAGTTAATAACACATGATATGAGAGTATACAGCTGTATGGACTGTGGTTCAGACCACTATGTGGCTCAAGTACCGTGGTTCTGATTTAACGTTAGACTGTACCTGGTAGGATTACCGGGTTAGGTTAGGTTAGGTTAGCCATAAGTGGCGGATGCGCGGCGAATCGAAAACTCTGTCACTAGACGGCCGATCCCTTCGGGTATATCCCGGCCTGTCACGTGGCCTAACAAACTGATCCACCAGACCGCTTGCCAAACAACGTTAAATGTACTTACAATATTTACGGTTTTGCCCTCTAAACCATGGGCGAAATATAGTACTAATCAGACGCTGGGGTGATTGCCCCCAAAAATCTTCACTTTTAAAGTCGTATTTAATTTACTTTTTGAAATTGACGCAGGGAACATTACATCACGGTCAGAGTGGACGCATACTCTGACGAGTTGGTGGTAGTACTTAGTTGCGCATTTTCATTGGAGTTAACAAATACTGCAAAAGAAATTTGAAAAAGAAATTTAACAAAATTTAGTAAGAACCCTCGCAAACCAGTGCTTAAACAAGTTAATTAAGTGGTTATTTTTTTTGTCTAAGTAAAACCATTTTCAACAACCATTTTTATTAAGTTTCCTTATTTTTGAACCATCCTGAAGGTAAGTCTGGCTACGCCCTTGATTAGACGTGATAGCATAGCTTTCACTAGGTAAAAATTTCGTTGAAATTATTTCAGTAGTTCATGCAAGAAGCGCGCACAGCTAGACAATAATCGAAAATTTACGCTTTTGCTCTCTGTCATGGGGAAGTACAGTCAGAGACAGAATTTGCGAGACCCCTCGACTTTCGGTTATGCTCCGATGTAGACACGACTACTCCTGGGACAGCATAACTGATAGGAGGTACTCTAAATTCCTGATAAAATAGATCTTCAATGCCCAGCACTTTAATCAAGGCTAAAAAAATGACCACGCGCGCAAAAGATTCGCAGATCCACAGAGGATTCTGTCAGTAAAATAATCAGGAACATCGCCTTTTTAGTAATAATATTTATTGAAATAAAGAAATAGATTGATTTTTCGAGTAATTATACCGCTTTGTTTGATAGACAACATGCATTTTTTAATTATTATTTTAAATAATAAGCAGCGGACACTTCGCTACAAATGCAGTTATATAACGAATGCTGAAAAGATTCGCTAAATTACCTACGGATAATACTAATAAGAGAGTTTGAATGGACTAAGTCACACATTCTAGCACTGCAGCATTATAGTATTATTTAAATAAAACCTAGTTCTTTAATCATTTAGACAGTCCACTCAGTGTTACACAACCTTTAAACATTAATTTTCCACGTTCGTCACCTGCAATAGTTACCTAGTTTTAACATTCCATTGTTTTTATTTCTAAATAAATCACTATCCATGAAGCCGATATTTATTTGGTTCTGGTGACTAAAAATCTATACTTTTATTTTGTTGCTAGAGGACACCTAAGTACTAACCAAGAAGTTTCTGCTAAAGGGAACCTCATTGGGAATTTTAAGTTTATAGTACCTTGTTTAACAGATGTGATCCGACCACATTTGATGTACGGCGTGAAACATTCAGAAAATAAGAATAAGTGAAAGGGCTGGAGACAGAGGCAGTCCCAAACAAACAAACAGCTGTTAAAGGGGCTGCATGAGAGTACAATAACGTTAGCGGGGCAGGTACACGGTAACCTTGAAGAGGTGGACAGCAACAGTTATGCCCACCACAGTGGGGATACAACGCAGGTCGGACATAAGCGATATGTGGCGAAACGTTCGTGTGTTCCTGTACAAATTCGGGAGGTTACAAAAATGGCGAGTGGAGTGACTGACAAATGAACATAAAGCGTCTATATTTTGGTTCTAAGAGAAGGTTTTGTTTGCATGTTCTGGAAGGAGAATCCGGCAAGGAGATTGGTGACGACAAAAAGAGGAGTGGGGATTATGGAACGACGTGCTCTGCACCCCGAGAAGAGGACATCTTGTGCCCGCGAGCTGAAGAGGACGGAGCGACCTGCTCTGACGAGTGGAAGTGGCAGATAGTAACGAATCAGTGTATCAGGAATGGTGATTCTCGAGACCACGTGGATCTTCGGGTGAGCCCAACCGCAACTTGCGTTCTTCAAGTTACCAGTACATTCCATACCAGAAAACGACCCGCAGAGTGATCTGCAGAGATAGGGACTCATGTAATAAAACTTTTCTAGCTAGCAAAGTTATTCGGTGGGATAATTGATTGATTCCGAAAATTCCATAAGATTGTTTATTTGTAACTGACATGTGCCAGATACATTAAATTGTAATTGTGTCTTGTTCAAATATAAATGTAGTAATAAATTGTAAGATTTGAACTTGTTAAATAATTATGTATCTGTTAAAAATAAGTAAAAGGAAAACTAAGCCTTTTCATGCAGTCCAAAATTAATTTAAAAAGGCGCCCAATTTAATTAAAAGTAATGAAATTAATCCCTAATTACAAAGGTAAGCCATTTCCACCACACTTATTTGCATTTATTCTGTGTCCACTATATATTAGCTCTTAATATATTAACTGGAAAACTAACAAACATTAAAATAGAGTTTCCAATGTTTTAAAGAACTAATGAGACGAACTTCATGTTTACAGTATTACAAATTTTGACACACTATAAACAGATAATTTTGTATTTTTCGTATTTTATTTTGGTGCAGATCAGTAAAACAAACACCTTCTATCTACTTGCATCACTTCCTCAAAACTTTTTAGTTTATCTGAAGTCATGTGGAGACTGTTAGATGTTTTATAACCAGAAGGGATTACGTTCGTAATTTTGAAACACATTATTAGTCGAAGTATAATAAATAATGTACATACTGAGGAAGCAAATAAGGGTCTTCAGTAATTTGAAGAATGGGACAGCTTCCAATTACACTATTATTTGTGAATATTGCCACACCCAGAACAAATGGTCTGAATCCAGTGTAGTATCCCTGCCAGTTTATTGATAAGACCAGACAGGGTAACTTCCACCGGAGCCGTGGATAAGGGTCGACCATAGTTCTGATATGAATATTCGTCATAGGTTCCTACTGCAACACCTGACAGGTTTTATGGCTCAGTACATTCAAATATTAATATAGGAATGGAGGTTAAATTACTGGAAACGGCAATGACCTATTTACGTATTTATTTACATGAGCAGTGGCTGGTGACATAGGCGAATAATTACAATGTTGTATTGGCTTTGAAACAAAACATTACAGTCAGGGTCAAGGACTGGGCGAGCATGTAACTTATGGGCGCCTCACAGCCCAAATTAAATGGAATATCGATAATCTCCCCGACGACTATGCGCACTTGAATATGCCCCTCTGACTATCCACAACCAGCTATCGCAGCAGAGCCACCTTAGTAGTAGAAGACAGCCATCTTCTTCTCTGCAACCGCCGCCCCGGTGGCGCCGACGCCTCCCGGCGCCCTCTGCGTCGATGTGGTACGTTGACAGACTTTCGTAGAGAGACCCACAGACCCCTGCTCCCAGGGTTTAAATAGATACTCCCCCTTCCTATCATCACTGTGTGGAGAGGGCAATACTCCTCGCTAACCTGATGTATGAAGTCACTTTAACAGCTTGCAATAAAGACAGGCGCTTGGCAACTGGCGACTTACAGCCTGCTGATATGCGTGCTACTTCTCAGGTCGTAGCTCCGATTGCTTAACTATTTACATGCTCGCCCGCCCTGGATACCGTCTTCGAAATTAATATGTAGTATTTGGGCCAGTCATCGCCTAGATCACTACATCAGAATCAGAGGATGTGTAGAAAAGTTGAACCATAACAAGTGATTAAGATTGTAGTGCCCTATATAGTGTTACCGCACGCTCAGTGCCGTCAAACATAAATAACTTTTACAAAAAACAAACATCATTGTCATGAAAAAATTAAGGCATTATGGTATAGATAGCATTGTTAATTAGAACGTTTGGATCTTACCATTTGAACAGTTTCTTGAACGAAATTTTGTACCTGCGAATTAGGTGTAAACATGTTAAAATGTTCTATCAGAAAGCACATAAGAGACTATATACACTGAGAAGTCATTGTAAGAATATTGTGATTTTTAAAGAGTTGTCAGCAATAAATTCATGGTTATACCCTACACTGCATCCTAAAAGCTCTTTTCTGTGCTGTGAAAACTTTTTTACTTTGTGAAGAGTTTCCCCAAAAAATTATATCATATGCTGCAATAAAAAATAAGGAATCAAACTATAAGTATGTATGAAAACGCAACATACTGAAAGGAGAACGTCTTATGAGGTAGAAAGCAAAGAATTGGGGTATTAAATGCAGTATCAAAAGAGGTGGAAGTAAAAGTAGGAGGATCACAGGGTAGTATATTGGGACTAGTCTTGTTCATTATTACAATTGATGATGATGTTGATGGTTTAGAGTCGGAAGTAAGTTTGTTTACAGGTAACATAATGTTACATGGTTGGATTAATATTGTGAAGGATTGTGAAGATTGGGGTGATAATGGACAGGATTTATAGTTGGATAGATGAATTAGATTTTTTTAAAAGTTTTGGATACTGTGCCTCACACTAGGTTATTTAGGAAACTTCGTGGTTATGGCATATCTAGACAAATATGCTACTGGGTTACAGACTTTATGAAGGGCAGAACACAGTGTGTAGTTCTCGACGGTGAGAGTTCATCACTTACCGAGATGAGGTCCGGGGTTCCCAAGGAAGCGTGATAGAGCCATTAATGATTTGTGCGACATAGTAAGGGGGATGAAAAGATTATTTGCCGATGATGCTATTATTTATCGCGAAATCAAAACCCAGGACGACTGCGCTTTGTTACAAGACGATATTATGAAAATAATTGCATGGTGTAAAGACTGGCAGTTGGAGTTAAACGCTATAAAGTACCAAGTCATGCGTATAAATAAAAAGGTGGCACCATTTAGCTCTGAATATACAATTAATGGTAGGTCTACTGTCCTTAGAACGGTAAATTCCGCTAAATACCTAGGGGTAATAATAATTCGTAATAATTAGTCGTGGAATGAGCATATCGAGAATGTAATTGGGAAAGTAAATCGTATGCTCCGATTTCTAGGTCGTAATTTAAAACAATGCACTCCGAAAGTTAAATCGATTGCATACAGGTCACTCAATTAGAATATTGTTGTTCTGTATAGGGTCCCCATCAAAAGGGGTTAATGGAGACATTAGAGAAGGTCCAAAGAAGAGCCGCCCGATTTGTGACAGGTATATATAGTTGGAGGGAAAGCGTAAGTGCGATGTTGAAGAAGTTAGGTTGGGAAGACCTGGAACACCGAAGGCGTTTCTCTCGACAGAAGCTAATTGAAAAATTTACGACCTACGTATTTCGGAATGACAGCAAACAAATATTGCTACGAGCAACATTCATATCTCGGAATGACCGCGAAAATAAGATAATAGAAATCAGGACCAGAACCGATTCATTTCTGAACTAATTTTTTCCACAAGCGATTAGGGAATGGAATAGATAGGATTTACCGGATGAGTAAACTTAAAATCCGACGGGAGTAGCTTTCGATAAAGCACTCCGGTTATCCTGCTCTGTGTTTTCCATGGTTTTCCTGGATCACTCCAGACGAATGCTGGGATGGTTCCTCACAATAGCCCATGGGCGCTTCCTGCCGTTTCCCGTATATCCCTTCCAAATTATTACCCTTTCGGACAGGTGCAATGCACCCTCCGCCACACACTTTTAGTGAATCGCGGAGTAATAATAATAATAATGTAGAATCAAGATTAATGTCAGGTTATTAGATACTCAGATAGATAGGTTAATGTTTGGCTTAATTATAAGGGGAAGAGAAATTGCTGGTTGAAGGAATAAAGTATAAACATCTTGGCATATTATTTAATAATAAATGAAAATAGGCAGGACACATTGGGAAAATAGTAGGGAGAGGTTTCTAAGTATTGCAATTGCTAGGGAATGTGATGGGATGTACCTTATGATCATGATGTACAGCTATTAATAATCAGTTGGAACTTCTTACAAGAGTAATAAATAATTAATTCTTCAATAAGGGAACAAGATCTGAGGAAGAGAGATCGGTAGGAAAGTTGCTAGAAGGTACCTGATCTTACTGGAAGCAATTTCAGACGCATATGAGGCCCTCTTGTGTGCCAATCCAGATCCCATGTCCCCTGGAGTATAGTGTGCAATCAGAGAAGCAACTTTAAATGAATTCATTAAAAAAAAGCATTATATTTCATTTTGCAAGCCGGCTTCTGTAGTTAGAAGGAGATGAATTTCACTATCTGCCTACGGCATTACATATATATATTTAAGATTTACGAGCAACTTGGAATAAAAATAATCAGGATGCTGAAAATGACGAATGCGTAGTTATTAAATACTATGATCAGAGGCTTCGAAAATGGAAAACTAAATTTTTAACATGTCGACAATAGGCAATATATGAACACAAAATCTATTACGTCTTCGTTAGGCGGGCGTCAGGTGAGGAAGAGCTTTTCAGAAGTTGTGGAATGCAGCAGGAAATTAGTTAAAATTTTGATCGCTAATCCAGATTTACATTTCCATGAATTTCCGAAATCAGTTTAGGAGAAGTGAAAGGGTTTCGTAATATATCGCTGTCCTGGAAGAAAAACGGCAGAACTGCAAAATTAGATATTTTGTGTTCAAGTGGGTACTAAGTATAAAATGACCCTTTATATTCGGTGGAACAGTGACAGAAGTGTAATTCATTTTCTTGCAGCTAGAGGGAAGTTGAGGGAAGTTGCACCACTGCTGAAAATATTCGGGTTTGGTGTAACCTTAATACAGATTCTTATTTTTTGAACTATACAAGTTTGCATGAATATGTGACAATCGCGCACAGCGACAATCGCGCACATTGACAATTGACAATCGCGCACAACCGGGTCGTCTCTTGCTACCTAATTTAGCTACCAATTAGTCACCGCTACAACAGCATGCTGGATTCTGGGAATTCCAACCCCCATCCTCTCCTAACCGGACCTCACACCACTGTTCGCATTCCCTGCTGCCTTGAGTATCACAGTTTTAATTATGGAAGTTACTTCAACTACATATGGAAAGCCGTGTGCGCATTATGACGGGTACAGCTATCGAGAGTTTAGAAAGAAAGAAGATGGAACGATCACCTGGTGCTGTCTCAAAGAAAGAGCGAAACAATGTCGTGGAAATTTGAAGAGTAAGGATGCTGCCATACTGAATGTTACAGAGCATATATGTGGAACCCCTGACGACGCATGCGTTGAAGTACATCAGAAACTTCATGCGGCAAAGAAGAGAGCTCGATTGGAAGATAGTTCAATTCCAAAAATTTACTCTGAGGAACTAGGAGATCTCCATAATAAAGGCTACGATTTTGTAATTGAAATGCCAACCCAGTCAACTGTCAAGAGAAACTTGTACCGTCAGAGGAGTATATCACAACGAAACCAAAAGGAGCCAAATAATCCTGACGAAGTGATCTTGGATGTTGATTTGTTGAAGATGGGAGATGGAGGCCGGTTCCTTCTTACGGATGATATGGAAGGTGAAAGAATAATTGTTCTGAGCGGTGAAAGAGGCAAACAAAGTTTAAATTACACGAACAATTATTTATGGATGGTACGTTTAAAAGTGCCAGTAAACAGTTCTCCCAAATCTACACGAAACATGCGGATTACGGCAACACTGACGAAGAATCAAACATACATCCTGTGGTGTTTACACTCTTACCTTACAAAAAGAAGATTACTTATGTACGTATGTTTCGTGAAATTATCAAGCTGTACCAGGATGGGCCCCTAAGTCAGTGACTGTAGATTTTGAAAGTGGTGCAGTATCTGCCCTCAAAGAAGTGTTTCCCTCAACGGAAGTAAAAGGCTGTATTTTCACACAAAATATGTATATGGAAAAAGGTTCGGGAGCTTGGACTAGCGCGTGAGTACAAAGAAACTGAGGAACTTCGCCTCCATATTCGTATGTGTCCAGCTTTGGCTTTCCTTAAACCAGAAGATGTGACAGATGGTTGGTTGGAGATCCAATCACAGGCGCCTAATAACTCAAAACTATTGGAGTTTTTAGACTACTTGGTAGACACGTCTCTTGAGAATGAACAAATCCCAATTCACATGTGGAATTGTTACAAAAGACGTCATCGCACGTCTAATGCTGTTGAAGGATGGAATAATAGGTTTAACAATGTACTTGGCAGACCAAACCCGAAGCTTAGAGACGTGCTACTTTGTTTGAAGAGGGAAGCCGAGTCTTCAGGTCTCATGTATATGAGATCTGAATTGATTCTTCAAGGAAAAAGAAGAAAAACCACATACCAGAAACAACTGTAAAAACTGTTGACAGATATAAAAAGAGCGGTGACATCAGATCATGTCTAAAGGCGTTGTTCTACATGCAAAAGCTTGAATAAATGTAGGTCTACTGTAAATAATAATCAATTATGAAGAGTCTCTCTGGCTGATTTGGATAATTTCATTATTTTAAATAAATGTAAATAAGTTGTAAATATTTATTATGACGAAGCTTCTTGGCTGATTTTAAACACTTTACTTACTTTTACTTTTTGGCGGTGCGGGCCGGTGTCGGGCTGGTGAACATGGAGAAGCGATAGGTAGATTGCGGAAATTTCTGGTCCTTTACGACCAAATTTTATTTTGATGTTACTGATTGAATTACAAAAGTTTCATTTTCTTCTCTTCAACCTCACCTCCAGGATCATCAGATTTTCTTGAAATGCACCCCGTAAGCAGACAAATCTAAGATTATATTTGTGTTTTACGATAGCAAAAATAAATTGTAGAGAAAAAGAGTACGTTTGTTTTATTGTGTTTGAATGTTTATTTTCCATTTCCTGTATATTCGGTCTGGTGACTCACAGTGTTACGGCGCACATTTTGGGCACTGAAGATCCTCGGTCCAAGTCCCGGGCTCCTTTGTTTGTAATTATTAGAGGCCTTAAAATTGACGTTCACCTCTGGCAAAGCTTTAGTGTGATGATGATTTGTCAATACTGCGATCCGTAAATTATAAGTACACGGGAGTGGGGAGAGTGTGGCCAGACCTTTAAACTGTGCGCGAATGTCGCTGTGCGCGATTGTCACTGTGCGCGATTGTCACGACACCGTTTGCATTTACAGTTTACCAGCAACTTTTATGTATAATCGAATATTCATGATACATATAATGACTTTAGAAAGCATAATTATGAAATAATATAGTCAGAGGCTTCAAAAATGTTAAAATTAACTCTTAACATGTCGACAATAGGCGCGGTTGCCTTATAACAGACATTCCGCTTAGTAAGTAATTCGGTAACTAGGCAGTCAGAACGTCCCACTATCCCGTTCTACGAACAAACTCTCCTCGCCTGCAATCAGTTTAGGAAGCTGTATTTCACTAAAATAGTCATCATCACATCGACCGAGAGTGGAGGGTGAACGGTTAACGTTCTTGCCTCGCATTCGGGAGGACGCGGGTTCGAATCCCCGTCCCGGCATCTCGAATTGGGTTTTCCATGGTTTCCCCAAATCACTCCAAGCGAATGCCGGGATGCTTCCTTCAAAAGGCCATGGCCGAATTCTTTCCCGTTCCTTGCCCCCTCCTTTCCCGCCTTTAATGACGTCGACGAGGCGTAAAGCTATAAGCTGTAAAAAAATCATCACAACTTTCAAATGAGAAACAAGTCCTACAATCTATACCACTCGTCTCTTGTTTTTTTTTTTTTAAGTTATCGTCAGTATTCACTATAAAATACAGCTGGCTGTGAAATGTGAAGTACACCAGAACGCTTCCGTGGTTTGGATTCCACGTTAAACTGTAGGTCCCCTGTACCCGGTAGGTTTGCCGTGTTAGGTTAAGGCGGCGCAATGCAAATCCAGTAGAAACCCTGTCACCAGGTCATTCCGACCACACGGAATTATTATTTACACCTAGACAAAAATTTAAGCGTTATTCCAAAAACGAATAGAAGGTGGAATTTTTTGGTGGAGTTATTAATGCGGAAGGTTCATTTCCATATTCACATGAATCTACATTCATACCCCCGCCCCCCCAAAAAAACCCTTGCTAAACCTTTTGGTGGTTATGTGTAATTGCACCGAAACTAGTCTCGGTACATAACAGTCAGAAGGAAGAAAGAATCCATATAGGCTTCACTGCGGCACCTCATTTCCGTAATTTTATCTATCCTTTCATTGCTACCCAAGTATTTTGAGACAGATGTATTTCAATGCATTCGTAAATAACAGAAGGTGTTTGCATGTTTCTCAGTAAATTGATGTGGGGACTACATCTTCTGTACTATCCCAGTATCAGAATTAATTCGGCGACACTTTCAAAAGGGGTTCTTCTCTGCACATTACGATGCTATTAATTAATTCCATGTGTTACGGATCCCATAAACCACAACAATAGCTCAGAAGTAGACGCAGAATAGTTTTATACGTAATTTCCTTTACAGGTATTTTAGAATACTTCAAAATTCCACCTATGAACCGCGGTATAGAATTAGTTTCTTCAACGACAGATGCAATTCTCTGATACCGTTTCATGTTGCTTTGTAGTGTTACATCCAGGTAGTTAAAAGTTACCACATTCCCAAAAATTGAACGGATTGATTTGGGTCATGCGCAAGTGGTTTCTCCTTATTCGATATGCGCATTATTTTGCATTTATTGAAGCTGCCATTTATCACACCTTATTGAAATAACGTCGAGAACACGTTGAACCTCTAAACAATCAGCATAAAACTTAGCTTCCGTACAGATAATTGCATCAATGGCAATCTCAAACAGCTCTTATCATTACTTACAAGATTGTTTACAAATTACAGGAACTGTATTAGTACTGCTTCCTGCGAGACGTCCGATTCAACTTCTATTGAAGTAGAATCTTTACACCCTATGACGACATACTGAAACATCTACTAAAGAAATATCCTACCCATTCATTAATCTGTGATGTTATTTCGTACGCTCGGATCAGTGATACAAGGCGGTTGTGTGGAACAGTGTCGAAAGCTTTCAGAAAACACAATATATTGCTTCAACTTGTTATCCTTCATCAACAATTTCCATTAAGTCAAGAGAGAAATACAGCCAATTGTGTTTCATATGATCAATTCTTCCAAAATCTGTTTTGCATTAAATTGTTATCATATGTATATTTTGTTCGAACATACCAATTGCACCACAATTCGACTGTCGACGGTAGTGTATCTTCGATCTCTTGAGTAACATATATCTCTGCTCATGAAAAACGTAGTATTTCCACTAAACAATGTAAGTTTTTTTTTTTAAAGAAAGTGTGATATATAAACTGTAAGTAACGCCACTCAGGCAGTTTGGAAACTTCTCACACACAAATTTTGTAATATCGAATGCACAATTCCTTTATACACGTTCAATACACTGAAGTTCCAAAAGTCATGGAATATAAAAATGCAAATATTCATATGGCGACAGCACCGCAGAAGAAACTTATAAATGTTCCGTGCAGTCGCGTGGCTTTCATTTATACTCTCGTGAGTCATGTGAAAGGTTCTCTGACACGATTATGGTCACACGACAGGCATGACTAACAGACTTTGAACGCGGAATGCTAGTTGGCGCTAGGCACATGGGACATTCCATTTCGGAAATTTTCATTAATTCAACATTCCTTGAACCACAGTGTCAAGAATTTTCCGTGAATATGTAATTTCCGGCATTATGGACGATGCAGTGGCCGACCACATTTGCTTAATACCGAGACGTGTGCGTCGAGGTGTCTGTGCTGACGGACTGGCGACACTGCGTCAAAGAATAACAACAATCAATAAGCTAAGTACAACAGACGTGTCCGCGTGGACCGTGCATTGAAATTTGCGTTGATGGGATATATCAGCAGAAGACTGACACAAGTGTGTCTGCTAACAAAACGCCATCGGCTGCAGCGCATCTCCTGGACTCGCAAATAAGTCTGTTGGACCCTAGAAGATAGGAAAAAGTTCGAGTGATCAGATGAGTCACGATTCTAGTTTGTAAGGGGTCATTGTAGGGCTCGAAAGTGGCCAAGACCCCCGAGGCTATAGACCCAGGTTGTCAGTAAGACGCCGTGCAATTTGACGATGGCACCATCCTGGTATGGGATGGTTTACATGGCATGTACTGGGTCCTCTAATCAAACTGAACCCACCATTGGCTGGAAATTACTACATTCAGCTGCTTGGAGACCATATGTAGCCATTTATGCCCTTCATGTTCCCAAACAACGATGGAATTTTCCGGAAAGACGATGAGCCACATCACCGGGCCAAAATCGTTCACAAGGAACATTCTGTGCAGTCCCAGCGAATGTTTGGCCACCTAGATCACCAGACATCCAGTCGAACATATCCGAGCCATGATCAAAAGACAAGCAACACTTTCGCTATTATGAACGGCTGCACAGGGAGCTTAGCTGAATATTTCTTCAAGGGTCTTCGGACTACTTGATCTGTCTATGCTACATCGGGCTGCTGCACTTCGCCGGGGAAAAGGTGGTCCCACACAGTATTATGAGATACCCCATGAATTTTGGCAGAGCCTCCAAGAATTGAACAACGACACGTACAGTTCAGAGTTTCTAGAGATATCTTCTAAATTGGGAATGACCGTCACAATGTTTTCACTTCATCCTAAAGCTACAACAAAACTCTTCTTCAGACTCCCCGTCCTTGGGCAGTAACGAAAATAAATTTACCAGATAAAAAAGAACAAACACCATGTGAAGATGGCAAA
Source organism: Vandiemenella viatica (assembly GCA_031002005.1). Classification (NCBI taxonomy): domain Eukaryota; kingdom Metazoa; phylum Arthropoda; class Insecta; order Orthoptera; family Morabidae; genus Vandiemenella; species Vandiemenella viatica. The sequence continues at coordinate 258,326,238 of CM061921.1, forward strand.
ATAGCTGAAAAGAGGAAACTAAGAGGACTATCGGCAGCCCAATCTATGCGCAAAGTTATCAAAGAATGCTAGTAAACACGATAATACCGGAAGACAGTGAAAAGGTATCAATCCATCTACTGCACAAGACAGATACCAATAGTTACACAGTATCTTCTTTACATCCAGTCTCATGCAAGATTTTCACCTAAGTACTTTAAGGCAAAGTAGAAAAGCATTCGGATACACAATCAGTGAATACCTGCTCAGGAAAAGCAAGTCACGCCTAGAATTGAAGCAACAAGGAGCCTAAACACAAACATCACCTTCGTTGATTGCTAATAAAAATTATAATTCTACAGATATACTAAAATTTTACTTAATGTTGTAACAGCTGTGTACAGACGAAATAACACCAGAAAAGTGATTGAACTGAGTCTCACACAAGAGAAGTCAAAAGATTAGTTCTTCGGTGGAATTTCCGAACGCTTCAGGTCCAGCAAGTTGAGGTTCTAGAACAGAACATTGCAGTTTGGTACTAGATAAAAACATACGACAATGAGAGAAGGCGACTACGAGAGTAGAACGTCGAAGGAATCCATCTGGCACAATAAAGAGGAAAATACGAAATAAAATGTCTCCCTTACTCGTTCGTTTCAGTAGTGAACAAATGTACGAAATAATAGGTTTTTTAGTTTTACGCCTCATCGACGTTGAGATTATTAGAGGCGGGGAAAGATGGGGAAAAGAATGGCCATGGTTATTTCAACGTGGAGTGATTTCGGGAAACCATGGAAAACCGAAATCTGGATGGCCGGACAGCGATTTAGCTTAGCGTACCACTCACCCAGCGGGACTGGTTGGAACGAGGAGAACATATTCACCCTGATCATGTATAAGAGCCTGTTCAACGGAAACAAGGTAGTGCTAATATCTGTAGGGAGAATTAACTATAATGGTGTGCAAGTATTTAGAAGTTGAAAATATATTAGAAGAAGATGTATTTCTTATCAGGATCGGTGCAGCAGAGAAGATTAGTACTATTGGAAGGGCAGATGAAGGAATTCAAAAAACCTTTTGTGTTTGTGGACAGAAAAAACTGGATATATTGGACCAGATCAGAAGTTCCAAAAGTTACTATGTCCACGGATCCCTTCGTATAGCGAAAACCCTGCTGAATTAACTACGTAATAGACAAATTACAAATTGAACTTTGTCTTAAATGGTAAATCGTGACATAAAAATAAAATATGAATAAAACATTTTGATATTCAAAGTAGAGTTTATTGAAATGATAATTTTCGTTTTAAAATACAAAAACACTTTTTATTTTAACGAGATGGTTGAACCTGATGGGATGACATGGGATTATTAATGTTAGCCTCTATGTTTGTGAGTATGATTTCCAATCAACTCTTTTTTTTATTAATGAGGCTCATAACTGCACTAAATCCACGTTCTGCTAAATGCGAAGACGGGAAAGCAACTTTTGCTCAATCTTCCATAACGCAAGATATAAAACTGGTATCTGTTTTTGTAGCCGGAATTTATGGTATGCTTCTTCAAAAATTGCTTCCAGCTCCACGTTTTTGAATAACTCAGTTAATTGCTCCTGTGTTAGTTCGAATCCATCTTAGGGTTCAACATCAAATTCGTGATAACCAAGGGAAGAAAATCTTCAAATCTTTGGCTGAGGTCAGAATGAAGAGCTGTTGTGTTGGAAACAAGCAAGCAAATCTTCGTCCCGTTTTTGTAATTTTGAAGTATTTGGAAACCTATAGCATTTTCCTATCCCCAAGTTTTGTTCGTAAAGAAATAGTATTGAAACAAACGCATATATTTTAGTTTTAGATTTAACTAATTCTTGATCACCTTGTGGCTTCAAATTAGTTTAAGTCAGTCATATAAGCTATGTCATTTTATGAATTAATTAAACTGAGCCTCAAATCATTGTCTTACTTTCCAGAAATTCCAACACTGAATTGAAGAATGCATAAAAACGATACACACATGCACTTTTAGATAACCAATGAACTTCCGTGTTAAGTAATAAATGGTTATAATCGTCTTCATTTTCCGAACAAAGTTGAGCAAGTAACCTCTCATTAAAAGCATTCATTTTAATTTTAACTGCTCTAATGACAAAATCTAGTGAGCCATGCAAGCGTTCACTAAGATTTTTGGTGACCAAATGTTGTCGATGAATGACACAATGCAAGATAAAGCATTCGACTTAGACTGTTTTAATTATGACGCCTACGCGGGATTAGTTCTTCTAATTATCCTATTAAGTAATTTATCTCATTAACTTGTCAGTTTTAATAACTTACTCAAAAAGTAACACTACAAGCTTTTAGACAGAAAAATGACCCTTCTGGTGGCTCAGTGGTTAAGGCGTCTGCCTGGGAATCGAAAGGTCCCCGGTTCGAACCCCTGCCTCACCGGGGATTTTCATTGGCCCTTAACCCGACCCTCACCTCTGACACAGCTTGGTACGCCAGAGCGATTCCCTGCTTCGGATTCCACGTTACACTGTCTGTCCCCTGAACTCGGTAGGATTGCCAGGTTAGGTTATGTTGGCTATGACGGGCGTAATGCAAAGCCAATAGAAGCCCTGTCACCAGGTCATTACGACCACACGGAATTATTATTACTACATAAAAATCTTTATAATTCTTCAAATATTGTTTTACCTTTTGTATCAGTTCCCAAGAATAATTTTCTTTTTTTTTCACAAAATTAACATAAGCTAAAAAAAAAAATCTTTGTTTTCAAGCAAAGTTGACTTGTCGCACTGTATAGAGAATTCAGATGTTTTTAAGTACCCTTATAAGCAATTTTCTACGCATTGAGCCATTTCATCAGTCCTTCTTTGTACTGTATTATTACTAAGTGGAATTCTTCTTATAATATCTGAAGCTGGTTTATGCAGCACAATGCTTATAACCTCATTTACAGCTGGTAGAATATGTTTTTCACCAAAGGTGTGTGCCTTTCCAGACTTTCCAATCAGTAAAGAAACCAGTAAAGAAATGTTATCAGAAATACGCAGTCAATCAATTAAATTTTTATCATTTTTATCAAACTTTCCTGAAGCTTAAATTGTTTAACAGATTCGTTTGCCAAAGTTTTATTGTGGTGAAGGCGTATAGGTAAAGTATTATTTCGTGGTAGCAAAATAAAGCCATACTTTAAATAATCAACAGTATTTTGTCTGCACTTTTTCTTCAGCTAACTCGTACTGTTGAGTGTGAAGAAAGGAGACAAAAATAAGCTATAAGCAAATAAAACATGTTATATTTAATTTAATTGGTTAATTAAGTAATTAATCATAAAATATATTATGATAAGGGCGATAATAATCTCGATGTTGACGCGCCCTAAAGCCCGAAAAACAACAACAAACAACGATATTATGATAAAATTTTGTATATGTACGCTATTTAACTAATTATTTACAGTACAATAAAAATAATTAGTTAAATTATTATTAAATAAATTAATAAATAACAAAATATAATATCGATAACATATAAAAACAATTTTATAAATTAATTTTAATAAAATCATAACTTTGCTTAAATAAGTTTATAATACAACAAGATAGCAATTACCGAGCATGGTGGGTGAGCAGTTAACGTTCTGGCCTCACATTCGGGAGGACGCCACGCCGGTTCGAATCCCCGTTCGGGCATCCAGGTTTGGGTTTTCCATTGTTTCCCCAAATCACTTCAGGTGAATGTCAGGATGCTTCCTTCAAAAGGCCATGGCCGAATTCTCTCCGGTTTCTTGTCCCAAATTCAATGCCGCCTCTAATGACCAAGACGTCGAAGAGGCGTAAAGCCATAAGTTAAAAATATATAAATTGTATTCAAAAATACTTTCGTAACGTATACCATCTTAGTAACAATATAAAAAATTATGCAGATATTTTTTCATAACTAGGAATATTAGTTAGACGTACATCACGCACAAAACAGGACTAAATTGTTGATTAGATGCCGATGTATAATGGCAGGTCTATACGTATTGTTTTGGGGGACTTTTTACTTGATCGTCTTGAATGATCAAGTAGAAAGTCCATCAAAATAACACGTATAGACCGGCCTTTATACTTCGGCACCTAATCAACAATTTAGTACTGTTTTTTGCGTGATGTCAAGTCTTGATCATTCAAGACTCGTGTCCACATTCTTACGCTTTTTACTTTAGTCATTGGCTCAGTTTTATTACAACCATGAATCACTTTTAGTGATTAATTAATTATGTCTTTGTGTCTGGTGAGATTAAAAATAAAAATGTTGTTTATCGCTCAGGGTGGCTTAGAATATGGTTGTTAAAGAAAGAAAGGTTCTTTCATGTGAATTTGCTTCGGGAATTAATCTAAAAATTGGCGTAATTATTTACGAATGAAAACGGACACTTATTTGAAGTTTCATTTAAGAATGAAGGAAGATAGAAAAACGAGAGACGTAGTAAATATCGCCAGCACCACAACGTGCTGACTTCTTAACTTTTATCAACTTTTACAAAAAAAAAAAACTGAACGAAAAGAATTGATTTCTTCGTAACCGTATCTTTTGTAGCTCCACGATCCACTTCCTGACATTTGTCAACCAAAACCCAATAAGCTTGATTTTTTTTTTTGGGCACTTCAATTTTTTGACTACGCAAGGATGAATTCAGAAAAACTTTTCTGAAAACAAAAACAAAATAAAAGTTATTTTCGTTTCGCATAAGCTTAGAGATGATTAAAGACTGAAGAAAAAACGTCAGTCAAGACGGATGCACGTCTATACGTAACAATATGCTTGACGATTTACCAGAAAACAGTACTGCAGTCGATCCGTTTTCTAGAAGTCATCCTTTTTTTCTGTCCACACCCAAAGTTCTGTCTGATACGTTTTACCTGATCAAATAAAAGGTCCGTCAAGACGATACGTGTAGACCAACCCTACTGTAACTGTTTATATTTCCTTGCGTGGCAGCTGACTTCCTGGAGCAGACATAAACTGCAGATTCCATTAACTACAATGCAAAAATTCGTTCACGCCCGCAAGGTATTTGGCCTCGAGGCGCAAACTAAATTTATTTTATGAAATCATCTAAGAAAATTTTCAAACTGAATTATTACGCTTGCTAACGTTGCATCATGATTTGGGTCTGCGAACTGTTAGAGAGGGGAAAAAAAACAACTAAAGCAGAGCCCCTCCCTATAAAAAAATCAAGTACAAAACCCAATTCAACTGACAATGAACCAAGTGATAGCTGTTAGATTGCACCGTCACAGAGTATTTATTCTAATCTGACAAATTTGTTAATAAACAGCAGTGATGATGAAATAACACAATAGATAATGGCACCTGTGTTAACAACATCATTATGTGGAAATCATTACTGAAAGAATATAATAAAGAAAAACCGACTCCAGCCGACCGAGGACCCTCTACTTTGGTCAAAAATGAACACGAAATTTCAAGCTTTCCCGCATATATTAGATACTAACCTATCGCCTCCACCATATTTGATACCAAGCAAACAACTTTTTAGTGGAACGGATTTAATTCACGATCCACTCAGAAATGGATTACAAGGATATAAAGCAGCTAAGCTGTTACTTATTAAACACAATTTGTCATTTATAGACTATAAATGTTACATTGTAGCTCCACTACTAAATAAATTTTATTAACTAAGAAAATTCCTCCTTTTTTGTTAATTAGAAGTAAAAAAAAATGTCACTTACGCACTTACCCCGTTTTGCGGGGTCATGCGTACGTTAGTTCTTTCTCCGTTTTTTCGCTCTGAAAATTAGAATTTGCTAAAAAAATTTAAACACCCGTTTTTAAGGAGAAGATTCTTCTGATTAATTTTTAAAGAGTCGTACATTTCATGCTTCAAAAACCATTTTTTCAGGGTCAATTAAAACTGAATTAGTAAATTCAGGTCCGCACTTACCCCGAAGCATCTTATCTAATAATGATTTTTTTTTTTTATAAGAATGTATTTTAGTTTACTTAGTTTACTAATCCATTTAATTTCATTTTATGAAAAGTTTGTAGCTCCTTGCCAATTTGTTTTGTTCATCATCTGAAGGCTATTTAGTTATTAGGAGTTGTTTTTTTGTTTAAGTTTAATTTTTTTACAGGATAATTTTAAATTCCAAATAAATATAAATTTGTTTTTCCACCTCTGTTTCTTTCAACTTCCGCTTCCGCAGAGCTCAATCACTCTACCTTCACACCTACTTTAGCACCCGCAAAAATAACCCCCATTATAACCCTAAGATACAGCAGCGAGATTCCGTTCCTGTTTAAACATCACCCCCCCCCCCCCTCCCATTCTAGACCTCCTCCTGTTCTATATTTTGTTCTTTCATTGATCGCTGCACTCTTTGCAGCCATTTTCCTGTTTGTAAGCCTCGTCGTATCCAATATATTGGTTAATAATTAAGGATTACCAAAAATATTCTTCCTTCTTCCATTCTGGTTAAATGAGCGAACCATAAAAGTTGTTTCCTTGTAACGTTCTGGACTAGCGTATATTTTATGCCAGTCTGCTGCCTCATATGTTCTTTCCGCATACTATGTATATAATTTAGACACTTAAGTAGCTTTTCCAAGGAAATCCATCTCCACTGCTTCAATCTTCTTGTGGTTTACTTCTGTAATTGTCTGACATTCTGCCCCATAAGTGATAACTTGGTACACAATGGCTCTATAAGTATTGAGTTTTGCTTTCAGGCCAATCCTAGTGGACCGTAGATATAGACTCAGATTTAGTCGATGTCTGTTATCTTCATCATATGTTCCCATATTACTGATAACCACTCAAATATTTATACCTTTCACACGAATTTATCGTTAGGTTATCTGATAACTTCAGAGGTGATGTCGTCTGTGCAGCAGTCAGGTATTCTGTCTAAAACATTAATATTTCGGTGTAAATTTTGTCTTTTAAATATAAACTTATCAAACATCTTTGTCAATAACTCTTAAAGGATTATTGGTCCATTTTTAACTAGCTCAATAGAGACACAACCCGCCCCGTTGGCTGCGGTATCGTGATGGTGTCCGGCTATGACACTGCGTTAGCTGGATCGAGTCCTGGTGATGTAAGAAATTTTCATCCTCAGAACTTGGCCGGCCAATTATGAAAGATTAGTATTCACAACTTTGTCCACCAAAGTCCTGGGTTAAATCCCAAACATCTCCGCAGCATGTTCGGAGTGACGTTGAGCCTGGTGGTCCCATGGTTTCTTTCTGAAGACTAGTCCTTAATGGACCCTCAGGCTCTCCCTTCATCATACAACACTCTACACTCAGTACACACACTATCACAGTTATCCGCACTGCAATAACACCTGGGGTAACGCAACGAGAAACCACCCCAATTCAGCTTCCCAAGAAAGTTCTCATGGAGGGGTACATCCTGGATGGTATGGCATCTGCCAGTAAATTCTTAAAGTCATGTATCATGTTAATAAGTGGAGTTTTGGGCTTTTACTTAACTTCTGTCCTAAGATTCTTTATTATTTTCCAAGCTTCGGCAGCTTCTGTATCTCCCATATAGCTATTAAATTTCTCGCATGTTTCATCGCACATTCTATGTTTTAATTTTGAAACTTCTCTTTTCACCTCCCTATTCACTCGCTTATAGTCTTTCCTGATTTTTTGATATTGAATGCCAGCCATTTTTGGATGAGTTTTTCCTTTTAACTTTCTGCTGTATATCTTGGGCCCACCACTCTGGTTTCTTTTCCCGAACAGGTTCCAAAAATCCTTAAGCTTCTGTTGCTGATGTGTATATACATTGCCTAGTTTTCTCTATACTCAATCTCTCCCTCATCTGCATGTGTATCCTTCAATTTGTTCGCTAACTTTGTTTTGTATAAGAATATAGAGATCCTTCTTTCAAGCTTTGCAAGTTATATTTGTTTATTTCCACTATATTTTTCTCTTATTCAATACTTTGGTTATGATTTGATCTGGAGTTTGCTTTATACTCTACAAAATTTTTCGCTTGAACCATAAAGTAGTGTATGCCAGATTCCACACTTCCACATCATCTTGTTTTATTAACTGTGAGTTATGTTTTTGTATTATATAGTCAATTATAGAGTGAAGCTTTCTTGTGGGTTTATGAATACATTTTATGTGGAAAGAATCCATTGATAATTTTTAGAGTGTGTGTTTCACACATGCCAATCAATCTTGTACCACTATCATTTATTACTTCTTCCAAATTTCTACCCAACTGCTTATTATTTAAACCTGCATAGCTATGTAAATATATGGCCGTGGTCCGTCCAACTTCCTCCGTGCGATGCGTGTCATTGCTTATAATTTACATACCTGTACTTATATTTTACTCAGAACGTAAAAATCGCTACCAATTTATTTATTGCTATTCATTTTAACTCTCATAGTAATGAAAATGGGCCACAATAAATTTATTTTATATTAAACGTTTAGCGGAGCCCCCGAAATTGTCCGTCAAATTGATTGTAATTTGCCATAGAACCCATCAGCGGCCACGCGGACCCAGGGAAGTCTGCAGGAATCACTTTTGGAACCACTGATTTAGTTTCAATTACAAATAAAAAATTTGAATTTTGAAGTTATAGATCATCAAATTGCGTAATATTCTTAACCTTTCTTTCGGGAGTTATTTAAAGTACTATGTATTCAAGTGATTAATCTTCCTTTTTAATATATTTTGGGAATATGCTTAATTCCTGTACATATTTCAAATGCCACCTTGAAAAAAAAAAATACAATGGATATTATTGTTATGTATTTATCACTATGTATTACTATTTTTTAAATTACTTGCTGCTGCTGGGTTACTTTCTCTGTATTGTATTATAAATTAATGAATTTTTATTGATGTTCATTACCACAATTTGTTTAGCGTATGTCAACATTTTTAAACCCTATTTTGCACTGGAATAAAGCCTGTTCTAGGCACCTAAAATAAGATTTCTAGAAACAATCCAAGATTTCAGCTGCTAACAAGGTACATTCAATAAACCTGGAGACTAATCTCAAGGAATACTTTTCCACCATTAATAGCGAAAAAGAATGGATAAGGAATCCATTCATATTTTACGTAAAATCCGAGAAAGAATTGTCATATTCAGATTAGTCTATAATTAAACTTTCGTACTACAGATATATGAGAAAATACCAGGGATGGATTTTTGTCTGTCATCTCGTCAAGAGTATCCAGTTTTAGCAGAAAAAGCTGTAATATTTCTGATACCCTTTGTCGCGACTTTTAAGTGTGCTGAATTATCAACATTTGTTTTACTAAAAAAATAAATACAGAAACAGACTGGAAGTGGAAACGGACTAGGGAATTAAGTTATCACCTATTCCTCAAAATCTGAAGTTTTAAATTAACAAGAAACAGCTTCACACTTCTCATTAATAATTTGGTCTTACTTCTTTTTTCAAAAACTTCATATAAGACAGTATATAAATACTTATTAAAGTACATGAAAATTATTATCGCGTCCAAATAACATTTTACTTTACCTACACATCCCAAAATAGGTATAAGTTTTTTGAAGGTCACGAAAAAAAATTAAAAATCTTGGTAAACTCTGCTCTCAGACACTTGGAGATTTAATATTTTGAATATTTTTTACGAAAAAAACCTTTATTTTATTTTGATTTGTTCATATCCTAAAAAACTAAAAACTTTGTTAATGGTTACTGAAATACGGTACAAATACTAGAGATTATAGTTTCCTAAGGATTTAGCGAAACTGTTTCAAGTTGTAACAGTCCATAAGGTTGGCTGCATATATACTCCTGGAAATTGAAATAAGAACACCGTGAATTCATTGTCCCAGGAATGGGAAACTTTATATACACATTCCTGGGGTCAGATACAACACATGACCACACAGACAGAACCATAGGCACATAGACACAGGCAACAGAGCATGCACAATGTCGGCACTAGTACCGTGTATATCCTCCTTTCGCAGCAATGCAGGCTGCAATTCTCCCATGGAGACGATCGTAGAGGTGCTGGATGTAGTCCTGTGGAACGGCATGCCAAGCCATTTCCACCTGGCGCCTCAGCTGGACCAGCGTTCGTGCTGGACGTGCAGACCGCGTGAGACGACATTTCATCCAGTCCCAAACATGCTCAATGGGGGACAGATCCGGAGATCTCGCTGGCCAGGGTAGTTGACTTACACCTTCTAGAGCACGTTGGGTGGCACGGGATACATGTGGACGTGCATTGTCCTGTTGGAACAGCATGTTCCCTTGCCGGTCTAGGAATGGTAGAACGATGGGTTCGATGCCGGTTTGAATGTACCGTACACTGTTCAGTGTCCCCTCGACGATCACCAGAGGTGTACGGCCAGTGTAGGAGATCGCTCCCCACACCATGATGCCGGGTGTTGGCCCTGTGTGCCTCGGTCGTATGCAGTCCTGATTGTGGCGCTCACCTGCACGGCGCCAAACACGCATACGACCATCATTGGCACCAAGGCAGAAGCGACTCTCATCACTGAAGACGACACGTCTCCATTCGTCCCTCCAAACACGCCTGTCACGACACCACTGGAGGCGGGCTGCACGATGTTGGGGCGTAAGCGGAAGACGACCTAACGGTGCGCGGGACCGTAGCCCAGCTTCATGGAGACGGTTGCGAATGGTCCTCTCTGATACCCCAGGAGCAACAGTGTCCCTAATTTGCCGGGAAGTGGCGGTGCGGTCCCCTACGGCACTGCGTAGGATGCGACGGTCTTGGCGTGCGTCCGTGCGTCCGTGCGTCGCTGCTGTCCGGACCCAGGTCGACGGGCACGTGCACCTTCCGCCGACCACTGGCGACAACATCTATGTACTGTGGAGACCTCGCGCCCCACATGTTGAGCAATTCGGCGGTACGTCCACCCGGCCTCCCGCATGCCCACTATACGCCCTCGCTCAAAGTCCGTCAACTGCACATACGGTTCACGTACACGCTGTCGCGGCATGCTACCAGTGTTAAAGACTGAGATGGAGCTCCGTATGCCACGGCAAACTGGCTGACACTGACTGCGGCGGTGCCCAACCGCTGCGCAACTAGCGCCCTTCGACGGCCAACACTGCTGTTCCTGGTGTGTCCGCTGTGCCGTGCGTTTGATCATTGCTTGTGCAGCCCTCTCGTAGTGTCCGGAGCAAGTATGGTGGGTCTTACACACCGGCGTCAATGTGTTCTTATTTCAATTTCCAGGAGTGTAATGAGAACTGAATGCGATGCAAATAATATTTTCGTTCACCACAAGAGAGTTTGTCAGATTTCATATAGCAGACGTATTGGGGACTACCAGCGTTCAACGGTCAGGATGGATTCCTGGAAAGAGATGAAAAGCGGGTAGGCTGGCGAGCGGAGGTGAGTGGAAAACACGAATGGACTACGCAGAGTCCATGTTTGCAAGCAGGGGTCTATGTTCGCGGTAAAAGGTTAAGGCAGTTGACTGTGGGAGAATTACCCTATGTTCGATACAAAGCAATGGAAATGCTATCTTGAAAGACCGAAGGGAAGTACAACTGGAATACACGTCAATAAATTCAGGGTGAGTTGTATCGTGGAACTCGGGGGACAACGGGGGTGAAAAATCGAGTGGCGGTAGGGGAAATATCCAATCACGTGAGTGTGTTAACGAATGGAAAACGAACGACCAAACGTGCAAGATGGGCGATTGGAGTCAGCAAACCAGAGTACATCATTATAGTTGTTGTATTCAAACTTTAGCATGTGTTGATTTTTATGGCAAACCATGCAGACGCCCTGCATCACGAAGACACTGAGTTTTCACAGTGGAAAAAAGAATGTGCAAGATTCTTTAAATCCCTGCTCTTGAATGCGAAAATTTTATTCTATGTCTGCTCTCAAGTGCGAAAGCTTCATTCTATGTCTTCTCTTGAATGTTTGACATTAACTTCTGCATCTACATTCTGACTTTGCACTGTCCGAATTTATGTTGCAAAGACTGTTGGTCTAACTTGGAGACCATCCGACATGTTACGAACGGATTTTGATCCCCTGAGTATATGTTGAAGGGTATTTATTCCATATGTCTGTGTTACAATTATTTCTTCAAAATGAACCATATTTTTCAAGAAATTTGAAATTTATCTGCAAAAATATACGGATAGCTTTTAAATAGTGAGAATGTTAAGTGATATTCCTAGTCTGTAGCGTGGTTTATGCGGTAAGACACCTGCTTCGCATTTTGCGAACCCGGTTTCAAATCCCCATACTTCCAAATATTTTTACTTCCTTTTATATTAAAAAAAACCATTGAGTATTGATTTTATTTCATTTAAAAGTCGTTTACGTATTTTTATTACGCGAAATAATGTTTAAAACATAAAATATTACCTAACATATAGCCTCAACATTTTTAGAATATCATTACTTTATTGTTTATTGTTAATAAGTTTATTTTGTATGTGTTTTCTAATGAAACAGGTATATTCCATCTTCACCATTTCTATACTTGTCTTATTTTAAAGTAAATATATGCCATCCAGAAGGGGACAAACAGACTCGACGTTATAGAATGAGATCTTTGAGTATGAAGATGGAACTTGCTCATGCACATTAAAAATAATTCCTCCCAAATGTATGCCGATGTGCCAATAGCTCGATGTTTATTTTATTTTATTTTTAGATAAATAAAATAATTTGTTAGGAAAATCCAGAATGCGCCAACACTACTGAAATTACAAAACGAAATATTTTCACGTGAAGACGTGATTAAAATACATTCTTTAATCATGCATCAACTATACCCACCCGTATTCTGCCCAATGATACAGCACAGCAAACTTGGTATGGTGCGCAACTCATTCAAGAAAGAAGTATTTTCAGGAACATTAGTGACGTTTGTTTCTCAATGTCTTCAGTAAAAATAATTGTGCATGTGGCAATATGGAATTTATCGAATGCGCTTGGTGCCAACTGGAAATATGATTTGAATGTTTCTACGATAATTACCATCCAAAAGTATGTTCAACAGGGGAATTGGAAAATTAACCAAATATACATGTTACGGGCGTAGCATTGTAATAAAAGTTGTTTACTGTATCTATTTTAACTAATTATATTACTATAAGTAATGTTTTAACCGTTATTTCGCGTAATAAAATTGCGTAAATGAATTTTAAATGAAATAAAATCAATTCTCAATGGGTTTTGAATATAAAAAGGAAATAAAAATATTTGGAAGTATGGGGATTTGAGTCCGGGTTTGCAAAATGGGAAACAGACATCTTACCACACAAATTCTTTGGAAAAAAATCATTTAACAGTCTTAATATTTAAAAGCTATCGGTATATTTTTGCACGCAAATTTAAAATTTCTCGGAAAATAGGGCTCATTTTGAAGAAATAATTGTAACACAGACATATGGAATAGATACCCTTCAACATATACTTGGGAGATCAAAATCCGTTCTTAACATGTCAGATGGTCTCAAAGTAAGACAAATCCAGTTATGATTTGGCAACTATATTGGTCTTAGGTCTCGCATTACGTCGGAGGCATCACATCGGTACCACTCTGTAGGCTGTCATGTTACAAACACTGCATCAATCTGCATTCACGCCATTTTAACTCTTTATACTACCACCAGCTAATATGGTTGCTGATGACAAGGTTCAGTAGTCACACTTTGTTACAGCCAGGGGGGGCCTAGGGGACTCAAGCCCCCCCCCCAAAAGTATCTAGTAACACCCCCGACATTGTAATTTTGGGAACTTTTTTTTTTTTTTTTTTTTTTAGCTCTACGGATTCTAGGCCGGAGGAGGCTATAAACATTATCCGATGGCCGACTCAAGCCCCCCCCCAAAAAAATCCACTAAAAGGCAAGCCCTCTGAACCAAAATTAACTCAAGCCAAGCCCCCCCCCTCACAAACTATAGTCCGCTCAAGCCCCCCCCCCCCATACCAAAATCCTGGATCCGCCCCTGGTTACAGCTGTATTCATATGGTAATCTCATAGAACTTTCTTCCACTGAGCTCTTAATGTCCCAATAACTAGTACACTATTTGACAGTATCACCATGACTATTCACACCATGTTTGATAAGAATCTCGCGTACTCACTGTTGTAATTAATTGAGATAAAGCCTACAATAGTAAATGGCCTGCTAAATTCTTTATATTCGTGTTTCATATTGGATTGATATTTCTTTTCATGTTTGTCACGTCACACAAATTGAGTGACTGTATTTGAGTTAATGTAATAAATTACGATTAATATCGTATTAACTTCAATTACATTGTTTCATTTTAACATGTGACCCCATCTTTCTCATTATCCAATTTTGTGGAATTTTCTGTGTTTCTAAATTGATGTCGAATAGGAATACAAAAATAGTTCAGTTTTGGAATATTTCAATGCCACCCAAAGTTTACTTGTCAATACATATAAATTTCATGCCTACTTGAAAGTAGCAACCTTGTAGGTGAAATTTTAATTGTAAACCGTATATTTAAAGTAATCAGCACCTGTAACTATGCGCCACATTGTCCTTGATCTCGTCTTCGTTTCTGGAGATCGCAAGACCGAAGACGCTGATAGATAAACTTCATCTATATCTGTACAAAAAAATCAAATTGTAGAAAAGGAGTGTCTGTACCTAACTGCAATGTAAACTACTGATAATAGAGATGCCAAAACCGTAAATTTAATAATTTTTTTCGTCTGTCTCTATTTTTGCGCATCACGCAGAAACTAATGGACGGGTTTGACTGAACTGCACATTGTGATGGCTTACGTTGTCAGTCAGGACATAGGATACTTTTATCCCGATACAGAGTCCAAAACCGTAAATTTGGAGAAAAAAATTCTAACTGTCCGCGCATCACGCAGAAACTAATAAATGAATTTCAACGAATCTTCACATAGTAATAGCTTATGTCAACGGTGAGGATGTAGAATACGTTTTACCCTGATTAGAACATACTTCCCCCCAACACAGAGTCCAAAGCCGCAGATTTTCAATTTTCGCCTATCTGTGCGCGTTTCTCACATAAACTAATAAACAAATTTTAAAGATAGTGACAGCTTATGTTATCTGTTAACATATAGGATACTTTTTATCCTGATTAGTAACGTATTTCGTCTTTTATACAGATAGCAAAACTGTAAATTTTGGAATTTTTTGTATGTCCGTTTAGTTGAATATACTTTTAATATTGCCGGGAGCACGATCTCGTGAATCAGTTAAGGCCCCTGGTTCCAATCGCGGTATCGGCTGGAGTTTTTACCAGCCTCAAAAATGACCTTCACCTCTGGCAGAGCTTTGTTTTGCTAATGTGAAGATGCTAGGGAGCTCCTGGTTCGGATTACACGTTAAACTGTAGGCCCCAATATCTGGTACGACTACCTGGTTAGTGGGTAGGATAGGCGGTTACGAAAGAGGTGCAATGCGCAACTGGTAAGAAATTCTGTCACCAAGTCTTCGAGCCCACATGAAAATTATGTATTGTCTGGTTGAGATTACTCGCCTACCACGATAAATGCTACATAAGCGGTGATGATGTGTTCTACTTTACAGTTTTATTAGGGAGTTTATATCACAGTTTATGTAAACAGAGAATAAAACGATAGTATGGTAAAACCATTACAAAGATATTTTGAACTTTTACTACCCTCGTCCGTTTCCTGAGTTTAATCTCAGTGAATATGTTCGGCGTATCCTAGAAAATACGACTTTATTAAGAATCCAGTTAAGTAGTAATATAATCTATTTATTTTCACCTAGCAATAAGAACAAATAGTGTTGCGTGGTAGAAGTGTTAGGCAGAATACTTTTTTGTTTTTTGCTTCGAACGTCAAGAGTATTAGACGTTGCAGAAGATTGGTGATAAGGGACGGGAATGAATTCTGCCACCACGCCCTTTTGAAGGAACGAACCCGGCAATGCATTCAGCTGGAGTGATTTCGGGAAATCATGGAAAACCGAAATCTGGTTTGAACGGTCTGGGATTCGAACCGCTGTCTTCGCGAATGCCAGGCCAGATCATGCACCGACTCGGTGCAGAATACATACAGTTGTCTTGCGACATTGGTGCCTCGGCTGTCAAGACTTGCCGAGGTGTATGATCAATCACCGAACAAGTCTTATCCACCGGAAACTGTTACAGTATGACGGCTCTAGCATTTGAATCGCTAAAAAATGGTAATTCCTGTCCGCCATTTTGCAGCGTGGGCAAATAGACTCAGAAAGAAATGGCAGCGTATGAAATCTGCTCTCAGAATGCAATGAGACAGCTGCAAACAATGCACGTGCATCAGATGCACTTTTAGATGATACCCAGACACTGTATTACTTTGGTGAATGAG
Organism: Vandiemenella viatica; assembly: GCA_031002005.1. NCBI lineage: Eukaryota > Metazoa > Arthropoda > Insecta > Orthoptera > Morabidae > Vandiemenella > Vandiemenella viatica. Next base: position 258,342,581 of record CM061921.1, read on the forward strand.
TTTGCAAACCAAATCCAAACCAGATAAAAAAAAAAAAAAAAAAAAAAAGCTTCTCATCCAGCAATTGCAGACATCTCATACTTCCATCTTTGTAATGCCTAAAGAACAGTATTACTTAAAATTAAACAGTATATGGTAATATGCTCCTCTCTTTCCCCCTTTTTAGCTTTGCGTCTTGTCGAAAGTGGGGTCATTAGAACCGGAAGAGGATTGTAGGGAAGGAATGGAAAGGAATTCGGTCATGGCCTTCTGAAAAAACCTTCCCGTCATTCACATGTAGTGCTTTCCGAAAACAATGGAAAAAAAGAAATCTGGATGGCTTGATTCGGAGATCTCCCGAACGCCAGTCCCGTTGTGCACACGGTGGTAAAAATTGATGCAATGTCCATCTTGGATTCGCATCACAAAATACTACTTGAAGTGCGATTTTGGTAAGGTTTTTAAGTGAAATAAGTTTAAATACAATCCCGACTAGCTCCTTAACAGAAAACACGACTTTCTTCATTGCCAACCCCAGCTCCAACGGTCAAGATGTTAGATCTGTTAACTCAACTAGCTGATTATGCCATAAGTTAAAATGGCAGTGTTTTCGTTTTAGTTTTAATCAATCACATTTCAGCTTAAAGTTACCAGGAAATAAAACATTTATTTAATAATAAAAACATATTTCAAAATCATACCAATCTTTGGGTTCATTAGAAGTAAATCCATCACTGCATATTAATAAATAGGAAGTGTGTCTGTCTTTGAGTTAATAGGCTTATAAGTCGAGACTCAGTGATCCAATTCACATGCAAATTTACTTATTTTTGGTAGGTTCACTATTCGGTGAAGTTTTAGTGTACATTTTATCACGCTGGATAGATTTCCCAGTATTTTTCCTAAATTAAGTAGGTAAAATCAAGCTTGTTAAAAACAAGCTGGCTAAATAATTAAAGGCATATCAACGCAATGGGACTGGAGAAGCAAAATACTTAAATGATCGAATTCCTTGGCAAATGGTGGATCCTTGCAGTGTAGCCACAGCATATTATTGTTGTTGTTTTTATTATTAGATAACTTATTAAAAATGTAACAACTACATATTTCATAATACATGACAGCAATATGGCTGCAAACTATTTAGTATGTGGTCAGTGAAATAATAGTGAAGCTACTGCAAACATATAATCGAAGATTCTTAACTAAATGTTTAAAATGGCGATGGTGTACATAAAAATCCACAACAGCAAATGTTTGTCCTATTTTAAGCTTCAGTTAATTGTAAAAAATTAATATAAAATTTAGGGACGACTTTTCAGTATAACACATTTATAGAAACTGAACAACAATATAGCGCAGACGCTGGGAGAAGATGGTTTTCTCTTTGGTGCACTCCAGTATATAAAGGTTCGCCCTCGCCTCCTACTAACTGATTTTCCCTAATACAAGCGACCAGAAATTAATAATACCAAAACAGGATAAGAAGTGGGGTGCAGCATTGTTTGTTTTGATTTAGTGCTTGCGCTGTACAGAACAAGCAAAGCAATCCGGAACAACGGCTTACAGCGCGCTTCACGATATATTGTCTCTTATTTGCTGACTGGGAAAAAGGAAAGCGTACTGTTTATTAGTACATCAGTAACTCAAATGTTGCACCTAGCACAGAAAAGCAACACAAGCATTAAACTATGCAACTACGGTACCCTCCACTCCAATGCACGCATTTTTCTCCCTTCTCTAAAATGATGGTGCTAACAATATCTCATCTTCCTTACGCTATTAAATATATTGCAGTATTCCCTAATAATGAGTTAGTGTAGTCTTATATTAAGTTGCATTTAAGATAGTCACTTAGGCTGAGATCTATCATCGGCACAAAAAAAGGATTACTTAATCCTAGATTTTGCCCTGGTGGACCAGGACTATTAGAGAAACTAACCATAAGTACAAATAAAAAAGTAACTATAAGTTTTTTTTTTTTCTTTTATTAGAAATGTAAATATATTTCAGTTTTAATTAAATATACACCTCACTCTTCTATTATTTTCAGAAAATTAAATATTTTTATTTCAGTTAATTTTTCTATCAGATTTTCATTTCTCCTCCATTCCCAAGTGATGATATATATCTAAGATTTTAGATCGGACCCTGAGCTTTCAAGCTGTAGAAATCTGCCAAAATTTGTTCAGCAGTTTTTTCGTGTTGCTGGAGCAAAAACGCAAACAACGGAACAGACAAAAAAAATTTTTAAAAAATGTCGCGGTTTCAGGGATCTCCGTACAGCCAATCGCAATCCTTTTTGTTTTTAAATGCTTCCGTTTACAGATACAGCATCGTCACAATTTTATGAAAGTAACAGATGAGATGTAATGCAACATATAAGTTCAGCGAACGCCGTTGCTGCATTAGAGCGCGACCACGTAGACATTAGCGCCCTAACACAAAAGTGAAGAATTACAGATAATAGCATCGTAGCTTAAACAGAATATAAAAATTAATCGTGAATGACTGAAAGTAACGAGGTTAGCTACACTCAAAGAAGTTTGAATACTACGAATAAAACCATAAGCTCAGAAAGGGGGGGGGGACAAACGGTCGTCAGATTACCAATTTAGCTGGAAAAAAAGCAGTTCAAAAGTTTAAAATCAACATTACTAGATGTAGAAAGCAAATTATTTGAATCCAGCCTAAACTTTTGGATCAAGGTTTGGTATCACATAAAAATGTAAAATGTTAACTACCTTGCCATATTCATTACATACGTATACGAGGTGTGTGAGAGAAAGTAATGAGATTGGTAACACTGCGAGCGATCTGCCAACGCTGTGTCTACCGGTCTGTGCTAGACCGGTTTGTTCATCCCATCCACATGCTCTGTCCGAGTTTCAACTCCGTTCAACCAACAAATTATTTTTAACAGCGCCATCAGTGCAGTTGTGTTTTTCGAAAATGGTGCATTGGAATTTAGAGCAAGGTTGTACCATCAAGTTTTGTGTTAAACTTGGGGAATCCGTGAGTGTGACCTTTGAAAAGTAGAATCAGGCCTATGGGGAACATTACTTATCGAGAGCACAAGTTTTCCGCAGGCACAAAAATTTTTGGAAGGACGAGAACACGTTGAAGATTAGCCTCGCTCCGGGAACCTTCAACTTCAAAAACTGACCAAAACGTTGAGCGTGTGAGGGCTCCTGTGAGATCAGACCGTCGTTTAACAATAAGGATGATGATTGAACAGTTAAATTTAAACACTTTCGCCGTACATCAAATCTTGACAGACTAGTTCAACATGCGAAAGGTTTGTGCCAAATGGTGCCAAAAAACCTGACAACTGAAAAGAAGGACCATCAAAGAAACGTGTGCGTTGATCTTCTTGAGAGGACTGACAATAACCAAGAATTCTTCAGCCGTGTGATTGCAGGTGATGAATCCTTGATATTTTATTACGATCCTGAAACAAAGAGACAAAGCGAAGTGTGGCACACTCGGTCATCTCCTCCACAGAAAAAAAATGTCGAATGAGCAAATCAAAGATCAAAACAATGCTGATTTGCTTTTTGGCAGTAGGTGTATCGTGCATAAAGAATTTGTTCCTCCAGGACAAAATGTCAACCAAGTGTTTTACAAAGGTTTCCTTGAAAGTCTCAGGAAAAAAGAGTGATTCGTGTGAGACCAGACATTGCAAACAAGTGGAAGCTTCATCATGACAATGCCCCGTGTCACACGGTTTTTTCCATCAGTGAATTTGTGACCTCAAAACGCATTCCTGTTGTTCCTCAACCCCCCTGTTCACCTGATTTAAGCCCTTGTTACTTTTTCCTTTTCCCGCAATTGAAGCATGTCTTAAAAGAACGCCATTTTGGAACTCTGTAGAACATTCAAAGACTGTGACCGACCAGTTAACAGTCCTACGAGTTGAAGCCTGCCAGCGCTGCTACCAAGAGTGGAAACAACGACTCCGCAGGTGTATAGCTGCCAAAGGGAACCACTTTGAAGGGGATAACATTGTTGTTTGGAAAGAAATAAGAACTTTGGTAAGTAAAAAATTCTCATTACTTTTCTCACACACCTTGTACACTTAATAAGAATGTAAAAAAAATTGGCATATTTAAAAACAAATAGGGTCGGGATGCTGGAAATTGACCATAGTGAAGAAATGGGATTTTCTAGAAATTTCTATTTAACTGCAAATCGGGGCCCTCAGGTGACCTTTTTCTTTCTTTCTTTTTTTAGCTCTACCAAGGCTTGTGAGGTTTGCTGGCAGGGGCTCCCTGAGCTTTGTGGATCCCCCCTGAGCTGAGTTTGGACCCTCTAATTTTGGTGGCCCCGGTGCACGGCACCGGCTACCCCTCCGACAGCTACGCCACTGGTCCAGAGAGTAAAATCAGATTTGATGCAGCGTCTAGATGCTAAGAAATTAAGGGATAAAAGAAAATTCAATTGATCCAAATCAATATGTAAAAAAAAAAAAAAACTGTCAATTTAATACACTCGCTATCGTAGTGCTTACCGGCAACGTGGAAGAAGCATTTGTTAGCAGTACAGAAAGCAAATTTGGCGGAACTTACACACGAAAGAAGGAACTGAAGACGCGATGGTAGAATGAGTAGGTGAAGGAAGAGGGAAGGCAAAAGAAGAATAAATAGAACAGAGTGTAAAAAAAAACCACAAAATCAAGACAAAATATCATGAAATTATACAGAGATGTAGTTACATCCATAAGTAAGTATCTCCCGTATATTGAAATAGGCGTTGATACGATTGTTCCAGGACAAATTTTGTAGTCTGGTGGTAGCGAGTCGGGTCAGGCGGTTCGGAGGTAACGAGTTCGAATACATTCATACCGAATTTTTTCAATGAGATATACTACTTCACGAGTCCACTCCACATTTGGGACAATGCGTTTTATTGTAAACTAGCGGAGTTCCCGGCGTTGCCCGGTATAGTTGGCGTAGATTTTCCCATACGCTATTTTTATTCAAGCAATGAGAAACATATATACAAAGTTTCATAAAATTCTCGACATCCATTTCCGGGTTTAAAGCAAATCTAAGTTCACCCGCCGCCTTCCAAGAAAGGGGTGGGTAAACTATTTTTATTCATCCAAATGATAAATATGTACCAAATTTTATTAATTTGGTTCCAGCCATTTCAGCTACTAAACTAAATGGTGATTTAGCTGAACAGTTCTAAAAATGAGGCGGGTTGGATGCTTTGATACGGAATGTTCCTTCTGTGTTTAGTTTAATTTAAAGGGTGTAGATAGCTTTTGTTTAATCTTTGCTTATTTAACAGCGCCAGTAGACAGTTGGTCTTCAGTAACCGTCACGCCAGGAAGTGCTCTCTGTGTTTAGTTTAATTTAAAGTGTGTAGATAGCTTTTGTTTAATCTTTGCTTGTTTAACAGCGCCAGTAGACAGTTGGTCTTCAGCAACCGTCACGCCAGGAAGTGCTCTCTGTGTTTAGTTTAATTTAAAGTGTGTAGATAGCTTTGTTTAATCTTTGCTTATTTAACAGCGCCAGTAGACAGTTGGTCTTCAGCAACCGTCACGCCAGGAAGTGCCTTCTGTGATTAGTTTAATTTAAAGTGTGAAGATAGCTTTTGTCCATCTTTGCATATTTGTTTAACAGCGCCAGTAGTCAGTTGGTCATCTTTAACCGTTACGCGAGAAAGTCATTTGTTAATTTAGGTTTTTTTTCCCAGTCGTGTCTATCGGTTGTTTGTAAGTAGTGAACAGTTTATTTGGATCACTCGGATAGTTCAACTTTCATCTTCTCCGTAACTTTTGTTTAGAAATAATATGTGTAGGGACTGTGATTGCTGTGTGCAGGCGCCGGCCGAGGTGGCTGATCTTCGCGCTCAGCTTGCAGCTTTGCTAACGAAAGTTACAAGGCTGGAAGCTGCCGTAGGCGACTGCAGCAGATGTGCTATGGGAGACTCCGCTGAAGCTAGTGCTATCGCAGGTTCTCCTGTTCCCAGCATCGTACCTGTAGTCCAGGCTGAGACCTTGGAGCCTGTGCGGCAGTCACCTGACGGTGTCTGGCGTGTGGTTTCCGGGAGTCGACGCCGCATGCGGGGGCAGTTGTGCAAGTCTGAATCCCAGGAGGACCACTGTCCAACCGGTTTGATGTGTTGTCTGGGTCTGGTTCAGATCCACAATCGTCAAACAGCGAGTTGCCAGCCCCCCTGCCCGCAAGGCCTGAGCGACCACAGAAGCAGATATTGTATTAGGTACTGAAAGCTGGTTAAAACCGGCTATAAGTTCAGCAGAAATATTTAACGATAGAATGAATGTTTTCCGTAAGGGCAGGTTGAACTCCAATGGAGGCGGTGTATTTATAGCTGTTAGTAAACACCTGTCGTGTAGCGAAATAAATATCGATACAGTCTGTGAAATCCTATGGATTAGACTAAAAGTGATTTTGGTGATAGGTAGCTCCAACGTTAGGCGTTTTATTGAACCCCTTAGGGACTTGGCGAATAGGTCTGGGATGAAGTCCTGTGTCCATTCATTGTGTATTCCGGGAGGTCTGATCCAAGATGTGGATCAGGCCATCCCGGATGCCATTGATCGGACGAGGAGTAGCCAGCTGCGGATTGTAGCTCATGTTGGGACCAATGATGCTTGCCGCCTGGGGTCAGAGACTATCCTCTCTTCCTTCCGGCGGCTTGCTCAAAGGGTGAGCTCTGTGGTTGATGACCGCAAGATTTCGGCCGAGTTAACTATCTGCAGCATTGTCGATAGAACCGACTGTGGACCTCTGGTTCAGAGCCGAGTCGAGGGTCTAAACCAGAGACTGCGGCGTTTCTGCGATAATCATGGATGCAAATTCCTAGATCTTCGCCATGTGGTCGAGTCGTGTAGGGTTCCCTTGGATAGATCAGGAGTGCACTACACACGTGAATCGGCTACACGGGTGGCAGGGGCCGTGTGGAGTGCATTGGGGGATTTTTATGCTGAGGCAGGAAGACCCGAAACTGGGATAACAGTTACGGGCACCCAATCAAATTCGACACCATATGTTAGGAGTAGCGTAAATCAGTCTCGACCATTAAAAGTACTCGTTATTAACTGTAGAAGTGTTTGTAATAAGCAGCCTGAGCTTGAAAGCATTATTAGTAGTACAGAAGCAGATATTGTATTAGGTACTGAAAGCTGGTTAAAACCGGCTATAAGTTCAGCAGAAATATTTAACGATAGAATGAATGTTTTCCGTAAGGACAGGTTGAACTCCAATGGAGGCGGTGTATTTATAGCTGTTAGTAAACACCTTTCGTGTAGCGAAATAAATATTGATACGGTCTGTGAAATCCTATGGATTAGACTAAAGTAGCTAGGACAAAACTTGTATTAGGGTCTTTCTATCGTCCACCAGATGCAGATGTATCTATTGCTAAGGCCTTAAGAACTAATGTAAGTAATATAGCACGTCAATTTCCAGATCATGCAATATTACTAGGAGGTGACTTCAACTTTCCGTATATCGACTGGAATAATTACGTCCACGTTACTGGTGGTCGGGATAAAACATCCTGTGAAATTATTCTTGACCTTTTCTCAGATCTTAATCTGGAGCAGCTCGTCACTGAAACCAACGCGGTGCCACAACGATAACGAAAACATTTTAGATATTCTCGTTACGAATAGGCCTGAGTTATTCACGGACATTTCTACCACCATGGGAATAAGTGATCATAAAGCTGTAATTGCTACAGTAAATTAATAGCCGCGCGCAAAAAGAAAAAAGAAAGGGTCGTTTACAGGTTTGAAAAGGCCCCAAAGGAGAGTTTAAGAACGTTTTTGAGGGATAATAACATTACCTTTATAGAAGGAAGAGGCTCGGTTGAAGAGATGTGGCTTCGGTTCATGCATATAATCAGGGAAGGTATGGACTTACATATACCGAAAAGGACAATCAGGGATGGGAACGATCCCCCGTGGTATACACGTGAAATTAAACGGTTACTTAAAAAACAAAGGAAGATACATGCACGCTCAAGGACCACGATGTATAGGAGTGATTTAGAAAAGTTAGCTGAGACAAGAGAACATGCTAAAAATGCGATGCGCGAGGCTTTTAACGACTTTAGATGCAACTCACTTTCTAAGAGTCTCAACGAAAACCCAAAGAAATTTTGGTAGTATGTAAAAAAAGTTAGTGGTAGTGACAACAATATGTCAGTTCTACTACAAGACGGCCGGGAAGTTGATGACAGCCGCGAAAAGGCTACCGTATTTAACACTGAATTTAAAAATTCTTTCACTGACGAAAACATGGAAAACATTCCCGCTTTTGCACGGCGTGTAGAATCTGAGATGGATCCAGTTCAAATTGATAGTGTAGGTATCATAAAGCAATTAAAGCTCCTGAAGTGGGGGAAGGCGCCGGGTCCTGATGGTATTCCAGTAAGATTATTTTCGGAATACGCGGAAGAAATAGAACCATTTCTATCAGATATATTTCGTAAATCTATAGAAGAAAGAAAAGTACCTTCTGACTGGAAAATAGCGCAGGTGATTCCCGTTTTCAAGAAAGGTGATCGGCGAGATCCTAGGAATTATCGACCCATATCTTTAACATCTGTCTGCAGTAGAATTCTGGAGCATGTCATATGCTCTAACGTTATGAAGTTTCTGGATGAAACGAGTTACTTACAGCAAACCAACACGGATCTCGTAAGAACCGTTCTTGTGAAACGCAACTGGCTCTATTTTCGCATGACGTAATGAAGGTTGTCGATGCAGGATCACAAGTTGATGCTATTTTCTTGGATTTCCAGAAGGCTTTTGACTCTGTACCACATAACCGCCTTTTGGCGAAGATTCGAGCGTACGGTATATCTGATCAGATCTGCGAATTGATACGCGATTTTCTAACTGGTCGGTCGCAGTATGTCGTTGTTGACGGGGAAGCCTCTTCAAAGCTAGATGTTACTTCGGGCGTTCCTCAAGGAAGTGTAATAGGACCACTTCTTTTCTTAATTTTTATAAACGATCTCGGTGACAACGTTAATTGCAGGATGCGATTTTTTGCTGATGATGCACTTATTTATAGGGAAGTGGGGTGCTCTGACGATTGCTTAGAAATACAGCGCGATCTGGATGTTATTTCGGAATGGTGCCGTAAATGGCAGCTTACACTTAACTGTAAAAAGTGCAAGGCAATGCAAATAAGTAATAAAAAGACCCCGTTTGATCACGAGTACAAAGTTAACAATTCAGTTGTTGACACGGTCGATTCCCTGAAGTATTTAGGCGTAACAGTACAAAGCAACATGAAATGGAACTTGCACATAAATTCCGTCGTAGGCAAAGCTAATTCTAAACTACGTTTATAGGTCGTATTTTGAGAAGCTGCAATGCTCATACAAAGGAAATAGCGTACAAAACACTAGTGCGTCCGCATTTGGAATACTGTTGTGCAATTTGGGATCCGTATCGCAAGGGATTGATTGACACGTTAGAGAAAGTACAGAGGAGAGCCGCTCGATTCGTGACCGCTAGTTACAGTCAGTGTCACAGAGCTGATACGTGGGTTGGGCTGGGATTATTTGGCGGATAGACGCGTCGTTTTCGTTTAAATTTGTTGGAGAATATGCGAAAATCTCTAATTTACGAGTGCAACGAAATACTTCTTCCGCCAACCTATTTGGGTCGCAATGACAGACGGGATAAGATTCGAGAGATAAGATGCCGTACTGATACATTTATGTATTCTTTCTTTCCTCGTTCTATTCGGGATTGGAATACTATAAAATAGGATTGGTGCTTAGCACCCTCTGCCACCCACAGTAATTGTGAATTGCAGAGTATAGATGTAGATGAATGTCTTTTCGATTTTAGTCTAGGCTACATTTCAACCTAATTACATCTGCTGATGTTGCCACTCGAAAATCGAAACATGAACCGCACTTGCATTTATACATATCAGATACATAAAAATGTATCTTGTGTGTGTCTGTTAATTCAAGCATCACGCAGAAAATACAGATTTTAAATGGATTTTCAGAATTTGAAAGCTTGGGGTCAAAGTAAAAAATTTGATGTATGTCTTTAAACATAACGACACATTTATTTTATGAATACTTGAGAATTATCTGAAAACTGCGGAGTCTACATTTTCAGTATCTCAAAACGGTTTGAATTTACCCTTACAGATCTAAAGAATACATTTCAATTTTTGTTTAATCAGGAAATCAAATTCCATATCGATTTACTACTATAACATTAATCGTCCAATCAGAAACATATATAAACTTTTATTAAAAATCGTTCAACAAAAAGTGCACTATCAGCCATCAAGAACAAAAAAGTTCGCATGCATATGCAAATATAGGGGATTCTACCATAACGGAGTTGCCTCAACCTGAAGTGTACAGCTTGTACCTCCTCTTTTAAAATTAAATTACCTTTTATTTTAATTATTTTATCAACAATATTATTACTGAATGAAATAATTGAGAAGGGGAATTGGGATTTTATTTTACATGTTGGCAACACCGTTTCACGTACGTTTGACATTAACATTTATTACAATAATTACTTTTCAATTACAACTGAAAAATCAACGTGTAATACAATAGTTTCAATATTATCAGTTCTCAGGGGTTTTGTTATATGTCCTTTTACCAATCGCAGCGGGGCGATGAGAGTCTCTAGGGCGACAGGGTTTATCAATATGACACTTCTTTGCGGTTGTTATCAACATCTCTGTGCAGTTACCATTTTTCCGGAGGCGCCAAGTCTGCTTCCAGTAGCATTCCCAGGCGATGAACCATCTGTTGGCTGTCGTACTGCGTCATCCATACCGACGGTGACATGGAACACAGAGCACCACCACCAACCGTGCTAACATCAGTCGCCACACATCCATGTTCTTCCGTCGGCTAGCGACGCACACAACCACAGAGCTAGCCGCCTACTATGCTCACCACTACCCTAACAGCTCCTGAGTACTTGCCTCAAGGTCGCATTCCACAGCAGCCTTGTCACCCTTTGTTTGAACTGTCTACCTGTGTGAGCCAGGAGCTCAACATATAGCGAATATTACTATGTAGTGTAGCGATACACTGCAAACTTCATCATGGATTCTCATGTAACTTCATAAGACAAATCGAAATTGAATATTTTTTTTTTTTTGATATATACTTATACTTCTCAATAAATCGTCTCTCATAACTGAGACGGTTGGGGCCAAAGTTAAAATTTGATGTATGTCAACTGAATCTCAATTAATATTACCTCTACAAAATCAAACTATGCAGAAACGCTTAAACATATGAAATGTATTGCAAACTACATTTCGGGTAATTACAATGTTGTTTACATCAGGATTCCTAGTAAACGAGCATAAATTAACACAATTTCATCATAAACTTATAGCATGAACTGCAACTGGAATAATGCACTCGCAATTAAACATTCACCTCATTGCGATATAAACTTGACACCAAGATCGTCGCCAAAAATACAAGGAACTATCCTTAAGTCAGATATGAAAATAAAATTTTCCACTACTTTCGATTTGACTCATCGAGTTACAAATTGCTGCTCCACATATTGGAGAAATTGCATTAAAAAACAACGCAATAAATTATATAAAATTAATAAAAATGTAAGATTGTTCTGTTTTTATTTCCAACATTAAAGGTTTATTACGAAGTTCTATTGGTATTAAAAATCATCAGGCTACGCATTAATCACTGTAAACAGAATGAATCTACTTTCAGCTCCAAACGCCAGATGTTTCAGCTGACATGCGATATCTTGAAAACTTAATACATATTAATAAAAGCTAGATTATGTCAGAAACTCACATGTATAGCGCAAAATGTAACACAAATACGTTCAGTTTTCCTTAACTAACGCAGCAATACTTCCAACACTAAAGGTTTAATACAAGGTTCTATTAATCAATTAATCACTGTGAAGTGAATGAATATACTTTGTGCTCCAAACGCCAAATATTCAGCCTTTTATTGAAATATCAAAAAAAGAATTACTGAAAACCATAATCGATAGTACAAGAATGAAAGTTACATTAGTCGTCATCAACAGTACTGTCTCAAATGCCAGGGAAATTCTAGTATCAGTGTTACCTGTATGATTGAATATAATCTATCCAGAATAATATTATCCTAAATAAACTACTGTTTTTATTGTAACAGTAACGATGATGGCCAAAAACATTATAATTGTGCTGCCAGGGATAGAAGAAAATCTGTTGTTTTTTAGCTATTAGTTTCTCGCATTCAATACGGCCATTTATTGCGTTTAAAAACTAATTAAAGGAAAGAATATTTCAAGTTTTGTGTAGCATGGAGTATACAGCATAGGTATTACTATTAATTACTTTTGATGCTTTCATTAAAGTCTATGATCAAAGACATTGCAGCTGCGTGTTAAGTACCATGGAGCAAAGAAAAGAGAGGAGACCACGTAAGGGACCTTCTCCATACAACGACGTGACGCCGAGAAGAGAGCGCTGGAGTGGGGAGGTCGCCATATTGGTAGGGTCAAGAAACACAAGGGATGTATACGGAACGAAAGAATTTCTTTGTTTTTAATAGAGATGGGTAGGTCCGGATGGATGCAGTTCCGCGGACCCGTATCACTTGCGCGAGGGATGGATGTACATCCGAGAGCTTGTCGGATCTGCTTCCAGCCGGACCTGTAACAGCGCCACAGTTCTCGCGTGGCCGGAGGTTGAACCACGGCCGGACCTGCAACGCGGAGCTGGAATGCAATTTTTCATTACAGTTTCGATTTGAAATCTATGTTTTGAAGAGTTTAATGTCATTTACTGTACGATTGGATTACAATTCTGTTTAAAGATGAGATTATAAATGAAAAACTATTTCTTAATGTCTGACTGCTAGTAGATAATTACAATAACTATTAAATGTCAATGGGTAGCTAAAACCCGGTAGTACATTATTGGTCGGGTTCATGCTTCTAAGGTGAGGACTGTTTTACGTGCTAAATAAGAATGGACTTATAATTTAACTTGTAATTTTAATGCGTTGTAGTATTATTAAACTTTTAACGTTCAGTTTGATTGATCACAAAGTCTCTAGAATTTTTAACTTTCTGAATTCTGATTGCTTAAGGACAAATCAGATAATACATTTAACATCTCTTTATTGCAGAAACATGGTTCGTAGAGTTTCCAAGGAACATTATACATATCTATACTAATATTATAAATGCGAAAGTAACCCTGTCTGTCTTTATGTCTGTTTGTTACGTTCCTTGGGCTAAACGGATACTCCGATCGTGATGAAATTTGACAGGAAGATGCTGTTGAAATTAGGATCGAGATGGGATACTATATTATGTATAAATAAGAACATATTGCCATTAAATTATGAAAACTATCTCAACTGTAAAAGACAAACGCATAATGTATATATATATTTGTAATGCGCACCCAAGTCAGTTAATGTTAGTGTGGCGTAGTGATAACGAGTTGGCTTCGTAAAAATTCTTCAGCGTTGCTCCGGGATCTAATCCCATTGGGTACAAATATTTTTATGAATTGTTTTTCATAGTTTGAGCCAAGCCTAGGATTTTATAGTAAGGATACCATGTTCTGGCAAATCTTTGGAGGTAGAAAGCGTTAACTTTATTCACGGTATACTGGTTCCACAGGTAGTTTTTGTGTGATCTAAACTAATAATATTGTGTATGCGAAAGTGAGTCTCCATCTTTTTTTTTTTTTACGTTTTAATGAATATATGTGTATACCGATGACAAGGAAATACTTTGTATATTTGGGAACGAAATAGGATACTTTTTCCGATATGAATAACAGTTTTAGTCATGAGACAGGTTCGAAGGTAGAATGGTATATCGATGGCGTTCCCGTCATATTATGCCGATTCAGTGTTGTTTGGGACATCTTAGATAATTTTCAGCTTTGTATATCCAATTCTAGCAATCAAATTCTAAATCCACGCGTACGAAGTCGCGGGTAACAGCTAGTAATATATATAAATGATTATGTGACATTATTGCGAGCTACTCTGCTGGCCGCTTTTACAGAAATATTTTATAATCCAGCCGTTTTTAGAACGTCTAACAATGGCTCAAACAATCGGTTATTATTACTAAGAATTAAATCTTGCTTAAAAATAATTTCAACTAAATTGGAAATAATTTTAAATAAAATTACAAAGAAATTAAAAGTTTCTGAAATTGCACAAAATAAAATAAAGATTTTTAAATCACCAAAAACACTTTATGGTAGCTGGCAAAACATAAATATTACTGTTTGATTAAAATGCATTGTATCGCACTCGATTTAGCATTCACGACAACGTTTTATTCACTCAATCAAAACAGTTTCACATAGTATACAGAGCAAAACACTATACATAATATAAGAACAAATCTCACGTAATTTCTCGCTCACAATTTAAAATAAGTTATACTTGCAATTTTTTTTTTTTCATTTATAATAAACTGTTTCTTAAGCTGGTATATTGTGGAAAGGCAATATTTATCAAAAAATGTTGACTCTTGAATAATTTCATTTTTAGTAAAAAAAAAACAAAAAAACTAACAGTTAACAAAGACTTTCGATTTTTTTTAGTAGTACTTAAACATTATTAAGAAATGATTTCATTTTATTCTTATAGAAGCCCACAGAAATTTTACTCTTACTTTTATCATTATCAAGTCTGATTATGCTGTGATTTTATAATATTACGTACAACTGTGAGTTTCAGACAAAAATAAAACAAAATTATCAGAATTAATATTGTTTCATTTCATAAATTAATTGATAAACACGATATAACTCATACTGCAGTTCTCCTTGGTAGGATTTGTATCCACCATATGCTCGATTGTAGGTTCGGACCCATACAGGTCCGCCGGACACGTATTTGGATGTAGGTCCGTACACATCCAGTTCCGCCATACACTCCGCGCGCTCGATTGTAGAACCGGACCCATACAACTCCGCCGGACACGTAACTGGATGTAGGTCCGCACAGATCCAGTTCCGCCATACACTCCACCCGACCGATTGTAGAGCCGGACCCATACAGGTCCGCGGACACGGAACCTGGATGCAGGTCCGCAGCGCTGGATGTACATCCGGACCCGACTCCTTTAAAATCTCGGACCTGCCCATCTCTAGTTTTTAATCATCGCATTACTAAAAATGAAGTCTTATGGGGTCACATTTATAAATACCCTAATTGATATAACCTACAAACATTAGAATTTAAGAAAAACAAATGCGAAATACTTTTTGATAGGAATTTTGTATGCAGAATAAAACTTCTTTTTTCTGCCTACTACAGCCGCAAAAAAAAAAAAAAAAAAAACAGAACAGGGTCATATCGCTATTTTGAAATCATTGAATAAATCCCTAGTACTCTGAAGGACTAACAAAAATTTTTCACGTTCTAGACATTTAATTCTAAATGCATCTTCTTATGGGAACTTACTTGGTGCGATTCAGCGTAGTGGGTGAACGATTTACCTTCTGGCCTCACATTCGGGGGATGTGGGTTCGAATCACCGTGCAGGCACCTAGATTTGGGTTTTTGACAGTTGCCCCAAATCACTCCAGATGAATGCCTGGATGGTTCAGTCAAAAGAGCATGGTCGAATTCCTTCCCGTTCCTTGACACCTGCCTTTTCCCGCCTCTAATGACCTCAACGTCGACGAGATGTAAAGCCATAAGAAAAAAAAGTTTTTCCCAAATCACTCCAGGTCAGTAGGTCATGGCCGAATTCATTCCCACCATTATTTTCCCACTTCTAATGGCGTAGATCCAAGAAAAAGGTTGATTGTTGAAGGCTTGAATGTTAATTTCTTGACCTAACATTTTATAACAATCGCAACTGGGAAAAGCACATTGGGAATATGGTAGGAAAATTTTACAAAAGGGTGATAAGAGGATATTACAGAGAAGTTGAGGAATTGGATTATGAAACTCTGGTCAGACCATTGCTTGAATATGGTGGTGTAGTTTGGGATCCACATTCTAGGTATCAAACAGAGGATTTGGAGCAGCTGAATTTGTTAGTGCAAATTATTGCAGGAGTCAAGATCCGATATGATAAAAGCACTGTATTGGGAGGAAGGAGGGGAAGAGCATGCTGGGAGTGTTCAAGGCATATATTGGTGGTGGAGTGTGAAAAGCTATTGGTGCAATAATTAGTAGTAGTCTATGGAAGGGAAATGACAACGATATCTACAAGATGGCATTCTATTTCAAACATAAGGTAGTGGGTGTAGGTGTCAGGGATTTGAATAAATTAGCAAGTGATGAATAGTATACAAAAAATGATACAGGAATTTAAAATTACAATTCGTCAATTGCAGAAGTATATGCAGGAGCATTAAACTCTCAAAGTATATAAGATAATTAAATAAATAATAAGAGGGTAATTAGATTAGTAGCGGAATTGTGACTAGATCATGTGTTCCACTTAAACTTAAAATTACTTTTAAAAACAGGAATAGTCAATTTCTGTAGGTTTAATTCTTTAGAACTCATCATAAAAGAGCACAATTACCTCTTAAATTTGCAATAATTCAAAGATCTCAACTACATCAATAAGTGTGCATTTCAAATATTAACCAAAAATGATTTGTATTTATTTTGAAAGAGGTTCAAATACAATACAATACATTCAATTTCCATTGATCCCAATATAAGAGAATGGCTCTGTGTGATTTCGAAAGTTGTCAATTTACAGATAAACAATTGCATATTAAAAAAATACACACACCAGAAGATGTATAGGCATAGCATACATAGTACATTATACAACTGCATAGCAAAATAACACATTTACCAGAAGCTGTACACTCATAGCATACATGGTACGTTAATTATGTCACCTACATTTACATAAACTACTGGCAGTTTATTGAAAATGTATGTAGAAAATGCTCCTCATTCAGTAATAAAAATTTATAAAATTCTTAAAGAAAGAATTTATTGACTTTTAAACAAAATCAATCTTGTATATTTATTCCTAATGGAATCTCCTTTCTTTATATAGTTCTTGCCCCAATAGTTAAACCTAAGCGATAAATAGTTTCTTATAACTGCCCTTATAAGCAGGGCTGTGTAACACACCTTGGTCTAGGGAGTGCTCATTGAGCTGACTGAATATATTTTCACTCAGTAACATTCGTACAACTATGGTTTCTGTTTTCAAAATATTTACTTCATTTTTTAAAAATTAACAGACATTAGTGCAAACACTTCTACGGAACACTTTTTCAGAAAAAAAATTTGGTACTGCATTTTCTCTGAGTCTTGTTGATGACAGTGATGTTCTATCCATTTGATCTTCTGAAAAATGAGCTGAAAATAGAAAACTGCAATTAGTTGGCATCCAATTTTGCCTCCTGCAAGCTTTGATCCATTTTGATCATAGATCTTCATTCTTTGGAAACCTGCATCAAAGAAAAAATATTCTATGTATTGGCTACACAGCAGTAGTTCTTTTTAATATGAATAAGTAACAAAACTGTTTGTTCCTAAAGTCCTTAAATTTTGGTTTATTTTCAAATTGATTATATTTCCACATTCCATTCCAGTAATTTTAAAATCTTTGATGGGAAAGATTACAAAATCAAGAAAATTAGGTCTAGACCTATTTAAAAACAGAAGCAAGTCTTATATGAAATTTTAAAAATAGCCTAGCAGAATGGTAAGGACAATTGAAACCTTCAAAAGAATTCGTGGCTTACTCAGAAGATATTGCTATGGTAGTGGATACCTATTTAAATTCGCCAGCAGCATTAGTGCAATGGGGTTCTATCATTACCGTGGTGCCACAATCTGATGAATTCTTAAGGAACTCGATGAGACAAATCGAAAATATATATTGATATTTCGCTTAGTTCTCGAGATATAATATCTCAAAAGTGAGGTGGTTAGATCGAAATGCAGCCTGGACCAAAAGAAAAAAGAACTAGGAGAGATAAAAAAAAAATAATTGTTCTTTACTTTCAATTAGTTTCGTTAAGTTACATAAGAATTCATAATCACTGTAATGATAGAACTTGCCAGTGCAATTATCTTGCTACCATATATCAAAAGTCGCAAGCTTGTGTCACTAACAACGTGCTCAATAAATTACTAATAACAAATAAATAATTTGTTCCTTATGCTATAAAAATAGTATCCTGCAACAGGCTGCATTTCAACCTAATCACAATTTGACTTAATGTTGCCGCTAAAAAGTTAAACGACGCAAATGCAACCAAATACTTTAAACGTATTGCGAATTACATTTCAGATAACAACAAAATGTACTTGATTACGATTACTAGATCGCATATCACAAATTATCACAATTAATTTCATCAAACACTTTCAACATAAATTAGGTACAACTGGACTAAAGCACATAGAATAATTTATTCGCTCCATCGCGATGTAGACTTGATCCACACGTGAAAAATAGTAAGATAAAACGGTTCTCTACATCAGCAAATATTTGATAACACCGTCGTCCTATTGAGAGCTGTGAATAAACTTTTTTTAACAGGCATTGTAAATCTGTAATGACATCTATTATGTCTTGTAGACGCCGCACTACAAATACTTCAAGAACAATAATTTCAACGTGACTTACCTATGGAATGTTATTCCAGGTTGTTTTTTACTTGTTCTGTTTGTGCAACCATTAGGCAAAACAATTTGGCATTATAAAACACCTTGAAATATCCGAACATGAAATGTTCACAGCAGGAAGCTAATGAAAACAGACCAATGTTTTGAACTCACGAAGATGGCGGCTCCGGAGACAGGCTGCTTCACAGTTTAAGTGACACCTGGTCTCACCTCTATTCCAACCTCCATGTTAAGTACAAAGTATGCCACATCTATTGCTGCCATCTTTGGTACTTATCACAACACGTTGTGATTTTCATTAATGCTCCAGCATTATGTAATGCAGAAACATATCATATCAACAACCGAATTAAGATTATAAGCTTTAAAACGGTGAAAACCCCATCGAAATCTTCAGTAGTTTATGAGTTTTTCTATTTCAAATTTATGTGGTTTTCGTTTTATAGATATAGAGAAGAGATACACTGTGAGACAAAAAAAAGTGAAGCGCTTAGGAAGGTATGAGGAAAAGAAATGAAACTTTGCTGGTTGAGGGGGTATGTGATATTTCAGTGATTAGGGAACGTCCATAAACAATGTGGCTCTGTCAAAAAAGGGGGGAAGGCGGGGTTTAGAGGGGGATAGGAAACTATGCTAGGCTACGTGGGGGAGGGGAGGGGATGATGAGGGGTTCCATTTATTTTATTTACCTCAGGATACAGAATGCACACCACCGTTTGAGTATTTCCGCTATTTAATTATCTCCCTATATACTCACAGTGCCACACATGAAGTCATATTGTTGGGCAGAGGGGTGGGGGGGGGGGGGGATGGACGGAGACGGGGCATTTGAACTAAATTCGCTTACAGATGTCATAGGGGATTTTCAGCGCCAGTGACAGCATTGTTTTAAAACAAACCTATTCTGATTCGGATCACACGCGTGACACCACTAACAATTGCATAATTACAGACAATACGTGATTGCTGCAAGGACGAGTTCCGAGCTAGCGTCGATTCTGGCAAGTTAACGTAATGATAAGTTGGATAAAATCTATCAGTCTCTGGCTGGTATTTACATACTGGCAGGCTAAGCTAACTGGTGAGAGAGGCTAAAGATGTTAGTTAACCCGTGACTGTCGCTATTCTGAGCGCGAGTATTGCTCGTGAAGCTTTGAGGAAGACTTGTTCTGACGTCAGTGTTCGGCATTTCGTACTAAGCGTATCAGCAGTTTGATGAACAAACAAGCTCTGCCGACACTGCAACATGTGCCTACAAAGTTGTCTCGATGTATAACTTAATGTCTTAGAGTGTGAATATTCACCTAAAATTCAATAATTTCAATAATAATCATAAAGTCAATTCCGATATTGACACTCCCCCGGATTTCAAAGCGACATTTCTCCTGGAATGTCATATCAACAACCCCCTGGTATAGAAGTATGAAGTCAAGACAACTACCCTCAAATTACGCTTGTCGGATCTCATCCTTGCAGGTTAATGTACAGAAAATTCATGTAATTAAATCTAAAACATGTAAAATCCACTGAAACAATTTTTTGATATTGTACAGCCCTGATCTAGATTAAAATCAATCACTAATGATAAAACCATCAAAATCTGAAAGTAAGTATTTATGAATTCAAACATCACACACTAAAATTAATACCCATTAAAATATTACACAAATACATAACTCAACACTAAACCTGATTACCATGAAAGCTTAAACGAGTGATATATGACCTTGAAAATTACTTATCTGTATTCTAGGTTATACATTTATCATTCATTTATTGGCTCGAGCATCACTGTGCTCTTAAGGTTTGTTCTATTGCAACACAACACATTCAAGGAAACTTAAAACTTCTTTTGTGTGTCATTTTGCACCTCTATGTTTCCATATCAATCATCATTCACAGTTATTTACTCATTACATTTTGTGTAAATGTGTACTTCTTGTTTAATGTATAATTACTGTCTTCATTACTATCTAATTTCATCGATAAAAGCAAGGTCAAATGTAAATATTTATCTGAATGACAATATTTTAAAGTCAATTGTTCTTAGTTCATTGCAAGACTTTTCATAGTTCGTTTCTTCTTATTTAGGTAAATGCAATATTATTGTCAAGTTTAGGTTTTTCCTACTGAAATTGTAGTATGTATTTTTAAAGATTATGATATGTCAAATTTAAACTGAATGAGTCCCTATTAATTTGCTTCAAAAGCTGAAACTATATGCATACACTTAAAAAAATATGCAAGGTAAAACATAGATTTGATGAGTACTAGCTCTTAAAATGGATATTTTGTATAAAAATAAGATGTGTTGTACTCAATTGAACTGCCCTTTTTACTTAGTGGAGCCGCGAAGATATGTTGTCTCGTGATATGCGATCCATGGTTCAGATAGCACCTCACTCAGCGTTCACGCGTAGAGGACGCTAACCTGGTGACCGCTCTGTAAATAACATTTCTACAGCCAGAAAAGAGTTCTCAAACATTCAAAAAATGTGTTAAGTGAATTCTGAAGTCACTCATCGTTATATGGCAATAATACCTTGAAACTCAAAGATCTGAATTATTACAGTTATATTATGGTAATTCCATTGAAATTTAGAATTTATATCAGACATGTTACTTCCAAGTCAAAAGGAAAAATTCTTTTGTTAGCTTGAATTTAAATGAGAAGTAAAACCATAGTATATTGAGTTTATGGAACCAAGTACATTAATTAGACAATTTGAAATTCAGTGTTTAATGCAGAACACAAGACATTAATTGATATAAATAATGATGATTAGTCACAAGTACCAATATCTTATAACGAACTTCGTACTACATGAAATACATTGCATTAAGATTTTACATAAATTTACTAAATCTTTTCAGCTACTGCTAGATATTCAAAGTTATTAAAATTCTTAACTAACGTTATTATTAATTTTTCACCCTAAACCTTATATTACGAACTGATGGCTAATAACAATGTTTAATTCCTTCAACTTATTTTGATTGAGACTCGTGTGCGTTTCCATCAGATTGAAAGATTTTAAAAAATAATTACGGAAGGTAATTAGTAATACTGAGGAAGAAACCAAATTAATTACTCCAATCTTTATAAATTTACACTAGGAAGCATGAGATATTCAGTCATTTTAGATATATTTAATATATTACCGTCTACATTTCAATTTCACTTATTCCACCTTACCGAAGTCATGTGCCGATTCACTTACAATTACAGTACATCTTACCGTACATTTTACCTTATACCTGGTGCTTAATCAAATTACCCTGGTTCTTCTGACCAGTTACAAGGGTGCATAAAATATACCATAGCTTGGCATACGATCCAGCTATAACCCGGTGCATTTCCGGTTGGTTTGTAACGCCAACCATTAAACTATTTATCCATTGGCTTAACGTTATTCTCGGAGATTAATTACTAAGGCTATAGGTTTTAATCTGACTAGGATCAGGTAACAGTACCGTCGTCTTCCTACCGTAAAACCATTTCAGCCATCCATTTTAATTTAAACTCTCCATAAAATATCCTTCCGGAATTAACCTATGCGATAGGTTGTCACATTCCATTCCGATATCCACGTTGCCCATGATAACCCGTGCATATTTCCGTCGCTTTTCACGACATGCATCGTAACCTGCGCCCGTCATTTTTGCATGACACGAATTCCGCACCACGCAACGCATTTCCTATTTAATTATTTTCCACTGCTGCCGCTTCTTAAATTACAAGCACCTTCGAACCAAGTGAATTTACTCCAGCACGTATTTTATTACCTCACCGTAACGGTTTTAATCTTCAGTGACATCATATTAAATTATTTTACATTAATCTCCCCTGTTTGGTGGACTCAAAGTATCTTTATTTGCTTTCTTACCGTAGAACTTTTAATCTTTTACTTGATAGATAGATTTTCATTTTAATTTCAGTGCAAAGAAATTTATAACTAAGAATTGTAGAAAAGGAAAACTATAGTCACAAATAACCGAAATTCTGTAGAACCAAACATTCCCAATTGTACAACACTCATAAAAATAATGTGATATAAACTTCAGCGTATCACACACTTAAACAAACCGATAACTAATTTACATTTTACTATTGAAACTAAGACTCTATTTAAATAGTATATTACACAGAAGTAACTAAGATATTTTTTATCTTAAACATTTTTCTATTTTTTTGTATTTTTATCGGTTCTTTAGGTTGCTATTTATTCTAGTGTTCCATACTTTTATTGCTAGACAGACTTTCAACCAATTAGATGTTCTATTTACTTGGGATTTTAATTCTTATTGTGCTTACTTGAAACTGTTATTTCGTTCTTTAATTGATATTTTAATTCTTAAGGGATCATTTCCACCATTCTCAATTCAACGAGCGAATACTGTTTTGTGCTAGCGTAAAATAATGTGGTTTTAATCACTTTCCTTCTACTTTTCATTAATGCTTATTCTTACCAAATTTTCAAGTTTCCATTGGTACATTTCTTACAACGCTTTCCACCGTGCTTTTATACTTAAACTTTCTACATAGTGCTTCTTCTTTAAGCCTCATTCTTACCTGATCAGCTTATAAAACAACACACACAACGTTATTTACGCGGAGAATTTTCCTTTGATGTTCTACTTACCCGATACAGCTCCTGACAGACAAAGACTATGAACCTCATTTGTTCGTATCGCGTCTAACTGCCACGCTATTCACTGCTCGGTGCTTGATTATTTTTTAAACATATCTCGCAAGGTTTTGAATTAACAAAAGAGACGGTATACCCGTATTGCGGTTTGAGGGTGGCTAACCCTTGAGCCTGGGGCACGTTTTTTGTCTGTGAACCGTAAAGCAAGCGCTCATATAAAAATATGTTTTCTTGAACCCTACAGCTTCTTGCTAAATCATTAACTTGCTCAATATTTTAACAAAACATTACCCTCCATTGAAATATCCTCGGAATGAGTTTATTAACTATAATAATAGTTGTGACAAACTGCTAGCTTCCCGTTGGATATTAACGTTGGTAATACTTAAGGATCTTTTGAAAATTTTTGCAACTATCGCTACTCTGCGATGTACTATAAAATTAACACAGCACTTCAACACTACTCCATATTTTCTTTATATGTTTATGATTTATGCTTTTTTTGCCTTTACGCTTATTCATCTTTTCCACCATTCATATTTTAGTTAAACCAATACTCGCAGTCATCGTCATTGGAACATTTATTTTAGCACTGAACATTTTAAACCACTTAGATCTAATTTTATTGCACACGTATTTACCATTAAACAGCACATTGTTTTAAACATCTTAGGTTCCCTTAATCTGTTTCGAAACTGCACGTTAAATCATAGTTGGCAATCACGAATTTATCACGACACATTAATTGATTTTTGGATGACTAACTCCCGCACGAATTATTTAATGTTTGCAAATACTAATTATATAATTTTAAAACTTGAACAAGTAGAAATATATAGTACCTTTCTAATTTTCTGATCCGCCCAATTTATTTTGTAAACTCTTTTATAGTTAGAAATTGCACAATTTTTATTATGTGAAACGTACTTTCTGTTCCATTCACTGAACACACAATGATTTTAATTTCCCGATTACTGACTTTGAAATAAATCAGAAGTACTGATATTTTTAACACAACGCTATTAAGCTTGAAAAAAACATGGTCTGAGAAAAACAACTACATATCGGCGCATTATTTATTTTCAGTTTTTACGTAATTTAGTCGCGAATTTTTGCTCAAATAATTTTCGGCTTTAAAACACATTTTAAATTATACATTTATTGCAATGCGCTGCGTGACTGCAAAACTCACCAATTCGCTGCTACAGAGACTGGAATCTGCTCCCACTGATGCACTGGAACCAGCTGTGCTCTGATGAAGTCGCGAAGCCACTGGACACCGCCTGGTCAGCGAACGTACTCTCGCGCTTTGGTTTCTGGAAGCCGTCTGCTTGAATCTTCCGTCGTCTCAGTCGAACCAATTTTTTTACTGTTTCTCCAAGTCGTTCTAGTTTTTTCTGCGACTTGCAAACTGTTGACCGCTTATTACCTCACCAGCTCGCCGCCATACCAGTTCCCTACATTCCTGCTATCTGCTTCTTGCCATTCACTTTTCAGGTTACGGTGTTACGGAGTCCTGGGTTCATATCCCGTCTTCTGACAACCACTTGTAAGAGACCGAATGGTTTGATTGCTGATTGGCTATGATTGTGGGCTTTTGGTTGACTGACCTGAAGGATTTCTAACTATTGTCTTCGTCTTCTGTCTTCTTCGACGGTCTAATCTAACCTATCCTCTTGATGCTTCTTCGTTCTTCTTGTCTTGAGGGCTATCTACTGTTACTATTGAGTCAGGCTGACACCATCCGTATTTCCGGTATGGAGCCGGTGATTATAATAATTAGCGGTTTGCAAGATAATAGCAGGTGCAAGCGGGAATGATCACTAACTCTAGCAATGGAACGAAAATATTTAACTGGTAAAATCTTGTTTAATATATCACTAACAATTGCATAATTATAGACAATACGTGATTGCTGCAAGGACGAGTTTCGAGCTAGCGTCGATTCTGGCAAGTTAGCGTAATGATAAGTTGGATAAAATCTATCAGTCTCTGGCTGGTAATTACATACTGGCAGGCTAAGCTAACTGGTGAGAGCGGCTAAAGATATTAGTTAGCCCATGACTGTCGCTATTCTGAGCGCGAGTATTGCTCGTGAAGCTCTGAGGAAGACTTGTTCTGACGTCAGTGTTCGGCATTTCGTACTAAGCGTATCAGCAGTTTGATAAACAAACAAGCTCTGCCGACACTGCAACACATACCTACAAAGTTGTCTCGATGTATAACTTAATGTCTTAGAGTGTGAATATTCACCTAAAATTCCCAATAATTTCAATAATAATCATAAAGTCAATTCCGACATTAACACTATTACCCGGATTTTCCCGACTTAGACTATCTGCACTACCTAAGTTCTTCACCCGTATATGTGTTACGGTAAAACTATTTTCAGACTGTAATAGAGCCCGGCGCATCACGACGAATCTTCATGGTTTAATAGCAATTTTAAGACTATGTGATCGCTGATAACGTCGAATGGCCTCCCCCAAATATGACACTGGAAATGTCTAATGCTCCATACTAAAGCCAACATCTCTCGATTTGTGGTACTGTGTTTAGTTTTTGCCGGAGTTAATTGGCGTGACGCAAAAGCAACCGGTGTTTCTTGCCGTCGAATACTTTTGATAAAAATTAACCAATAGCTACCTCACTGCGGTCAGTAATTAGAAGGAACGTCTTTGAAAAGTCACGGTAAATTAACAAAGGTTGGGTGGTTAAACATTCCTTCAAGGTTTCCATAGCCTTCGCATATTCCGCTGACCATTCAAACTCTACACCCTTGCGCAGCAGTTGAGTTAAAGTTTTTTCAATGTGGAAATAGTCTTTAATAAATGTGTGGTATTAATTTTCCAGTCCCAGGAATGATTATAGTTCCTTTACGTTCGGGGGGTAGGAAATTCCTCGACAGCGGAAACTAGTCTCGGATGAGGCTTTACTCCCTCCCGCCTAATCATGTGTCCAATAATTACTAATTTAGGTTGTACAAAATGACAATTCTTGAATGATAGAGATAAATTAGCCCCACACAGCTGCTCGAATACACTTTTAAGGTGTTGATGGTTTTCTTCAAAGGTTTTATAATAGATGATTAGACCATCGAGATATATGAGGGCAGAATAGGTGTTTATTCCTCTGAGAAGAGCGTTCATGTGCTTTTGGAAGGATGATGGGGTGTTAGTCAACCCGAAAGGCATTTTATATATTCAAAATGGCCGTTAGGACCACTAAAAGCCGTCTTTGGAGTATCTTCTTTCGTGACAGGAATTTGATGGTAACCAGATTTTAAATCTAGTGCCGAATCGAAACGTATTGGCAGTTCCTCAAGTAGTCCACCGTTTCTGTGATGTTGGGAAGAGTGTATACATCCGGTATCGTGACTTTATTCAGTAATCGATAATCCCATAGAACAGATTTCTGGTCTCTCCATCCACCCTCTTTTTGGTTGCCAAAATTGCTTGAACACTCCATGTTGATGAGGAGGTTTGAATTATTTCATCGTTATGCTGTTGTTCAGTAAAATCGTCCACAATTTTCCGTTGATGAAAAGGAACGCGATATGTCTTATTGTAATTCGGTCTTGCATCCCCTGTAGGAAGGGGTGTTCGACTAAACCGGTAGCGGATAAGGCCTGATTATGTGCTAACAGGGTTATATAGTCCTCCACCAATACTTTAATTTTTATCCAATGTTCTTCCAGCAGATGCTCGAGTTTACTAGAAAAGTCAAGAATAGGTTCCATACTACTTACCCATACCTACTCAACACATTCGTCATTTAACGAGATCTCTGCATGAACTTCTTCTTGCACAAAATCTCTAACATGTACAACTAAAACTTGCGCGAATAAATAGTTCCTTGGAACTTCTACGGCACTATTACCACAATTATCCAAAATTACTGGAATATACTTACTTTCATTATAAATTTCAATATCGCAAATACTTCTTTTAACATAAACCTTCCTTGGGTCTAGAAAATTATTTACTGGCAGGGAATCAACCTATAGTATTGACCCCAGTTCTTCTTCCATCTTCTTATATAATTGTAAATACAGAACCATACCTGAGGATCCCGGAAGAGTAAACGTGGTATTGTACTTCACGTATTACTGCTGTACGCAGCTAATAGGGTTGGTGTCGTCATTCCTTCCCATAGGAAACGTGTACGCGCCTTCAAGAGCCAGTTGGAAGGTTTCATTAGAAAGACTCCTTAACCTAATCGAGAGCTCCGCGATGTCCAGCACTGTCTTGTATTGTTCTAGAAAATTATATCCTAGGATTCCATGATATTTTAAGAACAAGTCTTGACCTACATATACTATTGTACGAGCGCACAAATCAACTTCTTTAGTACCCTAAACTGAAATTTCATGACTTGGATTCACTCCCATAAGTCTACCATTCGGCGGGCTCTAATTCTGTTTACCACACATCGCCGCACTTAGTAGACAACAATGTGTACCGGAATTGAATAATAAACAACAGCACTTAACTTGAATATATGCCGTCAAGACCACATCTGAACTATTGACCCCACAGTCGCCCTGTTTACACGCTACAGGGACGTGTTTCACCCTAATGGGTGGCCTATCGGGGTCGCACTTACTCCTCCGTGTTAGTTTTCCTGCCTCTCACCATTTTTGCAAGTAGGAAGTACAAACTGATTTATATCTACCCCCTTGGGTCCTTGCCGAGCAATTGGAATGATCACTCGATACACTCGAGTCTTGCTTAAATCTATGGGGACAATTAACTTGTTTGTAGCCAGACTCACCGCACGCGAAACAAGTGATTATTTTTGGGGGTGTGAGAAACCTGCTTGATATTCCTCTACCTGCCTCCCCCAGTGAATTTGCCCCTAAACTGTTTGAATAATAAACCATATTCACAAGCCACTGCAAAACTTTGTCGTCTTTTTAGAGAGACAAACTCACGATGCTCAGTGCTCACCCCAGAGAGGAAAATATATAAGAGTCTCAAATCCGATTTTTCTGTAAGGGCTTTGTCTCTTTCTAGTTTCCCAGTCACCTCGAAAGTCTAACTATTCACAAACTGTAGTTTATCAATAAAATCCGGTAAATTTTCACCTGCTTATGTTTCATATAACTCAATTTTTCTGTATAGAATTGTGCACTAATACGGGGTTCAATCTTTTAATCAACTCTTCCTTCAATCTTTCAAAACTAGTTATACCCTAACATGTCAGTAGGCTGCTCCTTAGAAACGATTTTTCAGAATTTTCAGTTTAACATCTGAAGTTAAGGAAATCAAGTTAAAAACGTTATCTAATTAAAAAAATTACTTCCTCCCCCTGAGCTCCGCTGAAGCTGACACCATGGGACAGCAGGGTAGTGGCCAGCTGTAGATTATTCTCGACGCCTTTTGCTAAACTGGTCTGTGAAGTTAAGTTCTGCATTATTTCATTTAATTGTTCCATAGCGTCCTGTACCGAAGAGATAGATTGCTTAGCAGCTCTAGTTTTTAGCATAATGTGTAACAGACCTCCACTCAACTTTCGTCAAAACAGCCGTGGTCGTTGTCCCGCGGACCTGACGCGAAACTGTTCCGCGGTGCTCACAGGTCCTCCTTCGTCAATGGCACGCTGGGCTCTGCGGGCGAAAGGATTGGCAATTTGACTGGCAGGCCACGACTCGCCAATCGCCGCCTGGCGCCGCTACTGTCGGCCGCCTTTCTCAGGGATGATATTTCACATCGCGATCCCGCCGACTGCCGTTGAATGGAATGGTGACAGCAATCGGGATACGACCACGGGTCCTTGAAGAAGAGGGCAGGGGCAGCCCAAACCTTTGCGAGGACCCGGGCGGCATATTTTCGCAAGTCCCTAGTACTTTGTGCAAAGTATGTGATCCGAATGTAGGTATTTCTGATGATTGACGAGAAATGCAAAAATTATAAAAAAAATTGAATTTAAAAATTTTATATTAGGAGATTTATAAAATAACGAAACATATATAAACAACAAATTATTAATGACAGTAAGCTAAGGTATAAGAATGCCCTGAAAGATATATGCAGGGATTTAAAAATAAAATTTGAAGCATTTCCTATGACTAAAATCTTTAATTTTCACCTGAAATCATTTCTTAACTGTTGTTTTGCACATAAACCTAACTCAGCAATAATTTACAAGTAGTTTTACACAGCTTTTTCACAACTCACTCTTAAATATAAGTACTGTCTGTAAATAAGATTCATTAAACTTAATATCATTTAATGTTTATTTATCTACTGAAAGATTTATGCCCTACAAACGATTTTGTAATGCATTCATCGGGTCACACAAGGTTAATAGTGATCCGCACCGTAACCGCAATCATACTTATCTTATTAGTGGCGCTAACTCGATTGAAGTTAGTTCAAATTAAACTTCGTGTCGTTCGACACTTGGCCTACACCCTGCCAACATTAGTTTGGTTTCCTTTTTAGATGGTGTGCGGTGTGGTCCTGTGTCGAGCAGCTGGTTGTGGAGAAGCATATGGAGACAGTTCTGAAATTTTCGGTCCTTTATGGCCAAATGTTATTTTCGTGTTATGGATTACCTTAAAAAAGTCTTACTGCAACCTTACTTCCATGTTGATCAAATAATTGTAAAATGTAGATTGCGTCATTTAAAAGCAAGGTCTCTCAAACTCATAGCTCCACGTACCCCTATGA
This sequence comes from Vandiemenella viatica, assembly GCA_031002005.1. NCBI lineage: Eukaryota > Metazoa > Arthropoda > Insecta > Orthoptera > Morabidae > Vandiemenella > Vandiemenella viatica. The sequence continues at coordinate 258,372,498 of CM061921.1, forward strand.
AATTTAACTGTGATAAACTTCTTAAAAAAGCTAACTTTTTATTTTATTTTTTTAAAATGAGAATTTTTTGTTTAGAGAAATGAATACAGTCAGAAAGAGCAGTATGTTATTAATTAATTTGATGGATAGGCTTGTTTCTTGTCGCAAGTTGGGAAGATTTTTTGGAGCTATTTTGCTCATTTTCATTCTTAGTTCACCATGTTGCGTGTTGAATTCTCGAGATACCCAGTCAGCCGCCATAACGTAAATCTTGTAGCAAAGCTCCTGCGTTCAGTTGGCGAACCCGAGGGGTTTTCGTACCCCGCTTTGAGAAACCTTGTTCTAAAGAATTTGTAATTTTCATTTATTCATTCATCAGATATTGTAATGAAGCCCACCCCATTTTATTCTGTTTTGGGATAGCAGAAACAAAGTAGAAGAAAACTACATTTAATTTATTATGTTTTAAAACATGTTTTTCATTACTTACATATTTGGCCCAATGTGTTATATGGTTACGGCGTGCGATTGGGTTACAGAGAATCCCCGGTCAAATTCGCAGTCTCGGTGGCAACTTTTACGTGCCTTAAAATTAAAAGTTACCTGTGGCAAAACATTGATTTGTTAATGCGAAAGGCAAGGATACTCCATGGTTGGAATTCCACTTTAAACTGTAGGTATCCTTTGTCTAGTAGGATTACCAGAGTAAGTTAGATGTATGCTGAGCAGCCTGTAAGAAACTCTGTGACTTGGTCTTTAAGACCACACGAAATTATTATACAGAATCTTTACAGTTTGTATTTAAATTAATATATGCAATGATTTCATTCTTTATTAATAAAAATATCGAATGAATCAAAAGTGACCACAACAGAAGAAACACGTCAAATGTAAAATGATTGATGTATGACATTTCATTGTAATTGCGTTCAGTAACGCGAGTACCTTTCAATCCTGTACAGCGCGCGAAAGACTTCCAATGAGGGTTTGTGAAGACCGCGTTTGAATATCAGAGAGGTGATAACGTGAGTCAGGTAAAAAACTCACTTTCATGAAATTTTTTTAACATTGATTCCATGAAACCGCTACGCGAAAACGTTAAGGAAGACTGAGTAGGAATATACAGGGCGTTCGCCGGAAAACGCTACCCTCCCAGTCTGTTGCCGTCGGCAACTTGCTCGGTCAGTAGTGCCAGCAGTTTCCGCCACACGGCACCGTGAATCACCGCACTGTTTAACACCTCCGCTGCCCCAACAGTGCAGTGCAGTGACCCTTACATTGTTAAGAACGGTTTCTTTGCATTGTAGATAGTTTGTGACTTCAGTCTCTTATTAATCAGTGTTGTAAATAAACGTTTCTTTGCGGTTTGGCTGGTTTGGGGCTTCATACTCTTATTAATCTGTACCGTGTTTGAGTGTGAGTAAAATTATGGTACGTTACAGTTTGCAACAAAGAATATTTCTCTACGATACATATGTGAAGAAGAAGTCGTTTAAAAAGTGTCGCAGTAAATTTCGTCGCGAATTTCCTGGCGCTTTACTGCCAGCTAAGTCAACAATTCTGCGTCTGGTTAAAAAAGTAAGAGAAACGGGTTCATTTTTTAACAAAAAGAGACTGTCGGTCAACCGTATTCTCACAGAGGAGAAAATTGACGATATCGCTTTTCGACTAGAACAGTCACCCAAAAAATCATTAAGTCAGTTAGGGCAGCGTGTGTCTCGAAATATGTTCAGAAGATGTGAAATGTGCATTACACAAGAGGGTCAACACTTCCAGCATCTTTTATAAGGTAAGCTAATGAATTACGTCACATGAAGTTTATGAAGCGTAATTATTATGAAATAGTCCGCGGCCGACGGTCGTACAATGCCGGAAATTGAGCGCTCGCTCGCCGGGAGCAGTTTCTTCCTTGTAGCGCTAACAGTGGGTTGCGTTTCCCGACGAACGCCCTGTATTAGTTCCATTTGCAAAGACGAGACGGGTGAGCCGTCACTCTGCCGAATGTCGTCGCGAACCAGTATATGTCAAGTGTGGCTCGAACTAACAGCTGCTAGCAAAATAAGTCTAAATTGAGATGAATTGACTACCGAAATGAAACACGGGTATTCTCCGAGCGTAAATCACAAACACGATGAAACTAACAAAACTGAGTGTTCAAATGAGTTTTCCGATGTGCGAGGCGAGATATTCAAACAAAAATGAATTTATCAAATATGTTTTACAGAAAAATGACAAAAATTATTTACTGATAAATTAATTTTTTTCGTTAATCTTGCTTTTTTTACGAATATGATATTGTAATGTTACATCTGGTTTGAGAATAAATAACAGCTGATGTTTGTCAATGTTAAGCGAGACTGTATGTGTTATAGACATGAGCAGCCGCAGACAGGAGGGAAGCGATCTCACAAAACGCTCACCGCACATACAAAAAAAGGTTCGGTTGAGCAGAGGCTTCTGCGAGTCTGACGCTAATGATGTTTTCCCAAGGGAGGAGAGAAGGGAATGTTTGTTTAGCGCTCGGAAGATACGAGTGATTCAGACGTATTGTGAGTGGTGTGTCGAAATTTATTTCTGGTCGTCTGATGGAGGACTGCGGTACTGGGGAGAATGTTTTTCAGGGCGATCTGAAGGGACGGTCGACTGAAGAGAGGCATTCGTGGCTGAGGGTTCGACGAGTCAGGTTGTTTGAGAGTCGGAACGTGGACCACGGCTGCAGGATGTTCGGCGATCGAGTCTCGCCGGTGCTGACTACCTGACCTCGACGGAGCCGGGCTGTGCAGACGCCTTCCCTACACGACGCCACACAAAGCAGTGGGCGCTCGACTCGACAGCTGTTGCCGTCCACGACGGCACCTCTCCACAATGGTCAACAACTTTTGCGTCTCGCCTCTTCCAACAACAACGTCCAACGCACGGTAAAGGAGCCCAGTTCACGCCTCAGTTGTCACCGGAATTCAGTTTAGCAAAACCCAGTAACGCTTGTGGGATAATTCATGCAATCCACTGAGTATCAATTTATGAATTGCTAAGAGTATAGGTGATTTACTTTAAAAGAAAGATAACGAATTTTATTTCTTAATTTGTGGGTTTTTCAATTACTAATATGGTTCATTTATCACCTTTCCTTATGATCCATTATTTTGTCAAATCTAGGTAGTTGATTGAACTAACTGGCGCCCAAAGTATGACCTATTTCAACTTACACCGCTCGTGATAAAATAATTCTAATTTTGTTCAGTTAAGTGGTTCAGTACACATTTAATTCTAGTGCTCACTGAAGTGTTATTCCAAGTTGACAATGTGGTGGAAAACAATTTTTTTTTAGGATTATCTGAAATATGCTACCACCGAGCTTTCAGTAACCTAAACGGCATCAATAAGCTATGGAAATCTTAATCAGGCCAAAGAATCATTCCCTGGTAATGTAGAAAGAAAGACTGCAGCAACGGAATATAAAAAATACAACTTGTGTGGACGAGAATTGTCCTGTTGAAAAATGGCACCACGATACTGTCACATGAGAGGTAACATACGAGAACGCAGAATGTCCGTAACATATCGTTGTGCCGTCTAAGTTCCCTCTAACACTACAAGCCGTGACCTGAATTCATACCCGATGGCTTCCCACAACAATAAAGGCCCATTCACACTAGCGGTCAGCTCAGCCAGGGCCGGCGCTAGGAATTTCGGGCCCGGGGTAAAATGGGCGACCTTTTTTTTTCTTTTTTTAGCTCTACAAAATGGCCAGGCGACAATGGGCGTATTCTTGGCTTCATGGCCTGAGGGCCCCTATAGTCGGTGATCGGGCCCCCCATCAGCCGGCGGGGCCCGGGTACTTTTGACCCGCTTACCCCCCCCTAACGCCGGCCCTGAGCTCAGCTCAGGACAAAAATCGCTATACACGTAATCCAATAGGAGCATTCACACTACGCGGTCCGCTCAGGTCAGGGCAAGGCAGGACAAACTGAAGATCGCGTCGTCGCCGATCAACAACGGTCAAGACCTGAGCTGACCGCTAGTGTGAACGTGCAACCGTCGGGTCAGGTCAGGTCAAATGGGCGACGAACGTGCGAAAACTATATTCGTAAGCAATAGAAAAAGAGTAATAAATAACAAATAAATATTTTAACTGTATGTTATTTGTGTTTATAATAAAGTCGGCAAACTTTAATATAAATTCAAATATTATTACAGATTTTAGTACTGCCAAGATACAGATCCTGTTTCCGAATTTAAAAAAAATATTGAGAATTTATTTTTTGAATCAAAGGCTTCTGTACCAGCGTTAGCACACAACACAAAGAACATTTGTGAAGTAGGGTTTCTTTCACTCATCCTGAAATTCACTTTCTACATGGCATGAAATTTTATCCTTCCGTAAATAATTGTGCAAAATACATGTTGCTAAAATTATGTTATCAATTAATCCTGGGGCAGAATTATTTTTTCCAAAATAAATTCGAAATCTTTGAGCCCTAAAATACCAAAAGCATTTCCCACAACTCGTGTCGCACGGAATAGCCGGTAGTTGCATTCGTCGCACGGCATAGCCGGTAGTTGCATTCTTTTTTCTCTTGATCTGTTAGCGCTTGAAACACTGGATGCACCCAGAACCATCCTCTTTTTGATCTTGACGTATTTTTAGGCTCTTGATCCAAAATCATTGCGATTTGACGTTGGGGTAGAAAACGGCATTGTTCACTATGAGCAACTGAAATGGCCTCGTCTACTACTTGATCTGAGCTGACCGCTAGTGTGAATGCTATCCTGGATCGTGAGCTGACCTGACCTGTCCGCTAGTGCGAATGGGCCTTAAGTCCTCAGGAGTAACACCGCTGTGCCTCACCTAAACATTGAAAGAATAGGATCTCTCCCTAAGTAACCGCCATACTCGCCGACGATGGTGATCCGGGATAGTGCAGAAGCGCTGAACCCAATGTGATTACATTCATGCAGTCCATGCTTCCCGGTCACAACTCTACTCCATACACAGACATTTGTGATGTAGTGCAACGGCAACCTCGCATGGGACGGAAATTACCTAGTCCTGCTGCTGCTAGTCTGACCAATGGTGCAAACTGACACAGAATGCGTTTTCGGATAGCAGGCGCGGTTATGAAGGGGTAACGATGTGCTTGGTGCACAATAAGGCGATCCTGCAGTGTGGTGGTCAAATGTGATCTACCCGAACCTTGACGACGAGCAGGAATGCGAGGACAGGCAAACATAGCACTACTGTCATATCCGAATGCCCCACAAAACTGGATATTGAACGATTCGAACAGACCCACGATGAGGTCTCTTTCGAACTCTGACATTAGTACGCGGCATATCCGTGTATTTCACAGTTACTACTCAAAATCTGACATTATGTACACTACCAGGCCTGAAACAACACTAATCACAAATTACACACCCATCACAGCGAATATATCTGCCAATGGTGTACATGTGTACGAAGTTACATCGACTAACTTCTGCTTCATTTTTTATTCAAGCAAGTGTATGCTTGTGTAAGGAACCATGATAACCCTGTAAGTCTATTTACCTGACCTGGCCCTGGTTGCAGAGGTATCCATTGCATTATCTTCTTCAAGGTTGCATTAAAAAGCATCGATTTCCGCCCCATGATATCTTATGCACGGAATGCAGCCAAATTAATTCCTGACGGAAATGTGTTTCCAATGTGAAAGAGGTATGTTTCCAGAAAATTGTTAGTTGAAAAAGAATTTATAACTGCATCCTGTTAAATGAGAAGGCGAAGATGTTTTGTTTCTTCCCGGGTTTACATCTTGTCCACATCATTAGAGGCGAGAGACGATGAGTCGCAAGGAATGGGAAGGAATTCGGCCATGACATTTTGCAAGAACTATCCTGGCATTTCCCTGTGGTGATTTTGTAAAACCTGGGAGAACCGAAATGTGGGAGGCCAGACGGGAATTCCAACCCGTGTCCTCCCGAATGCAAGGCCAGATCATTACTGCTCACCCACCATGCTTGATAAATAAGATACGTCGTACTGGCAAAGGTATGACACGAGCACCACATATCAGTGGTCTTCTCGTTATAGGGGGTGCTCTATTTGATGAGTGAGGAAAGCTTCATTCCTGTGAGTTATTCCAGTACTGCGTGGGTAGTTTGAAATCAGTGCTTGCTACGCTAAATGACCAATTAGGTGACAGAGCACAATGGATTTTTCTTACCATTACGGATAAGCCCAGATCCCATTCTGAAACCAGAGAAACTAATTTGGCAGTTAAATTTGATGATTCATTGCCCGCACTTCATGAGATTGAAGGGCACCATGAATGCAATGAACGAGATGATCTGCTGGGAACATATATTCGAATGCCTAGGGAAAACAACGGAATAGCAACAGTTGATGAACTTTCAGATATAACATACATTTTATTACTAGAGTTACTATAATACAATATTACATTTTGTGGTGACTTTTTCCTGCTTAACAGTCTGCAGGTGAAGAAGAGCACATGGAGATATCATTGGCAGATGTATTGGTTGCAGTAGTGAAATATTTCATTTGACAGTAGTTTAATATATGGTACACAGTCCTCCCCATCTATGAGACAGCAAATGCACAACATCTACAGAAGTCAGATGTCATTCTAAGTTGTCTGATCAGTCAACAGGTGCACTTGGTGGAAAATACACAGAAACCAGGGACAGTTCAATCATACAGTATATTCTTACCTTTACTGCCTGCAAATTAAGACCTGCCAGTGTGGTTCAGTGCACTAAGACACCATACACTGGATTGGCGAGGTTTTGCAGGACACAATCGAGTCCTGGTTGCCGCATACTGGCATTCCTGTTGAGAATTGTCTCACTGAGGACAGTGAGCCAGGTATACAGCTCAACCGCATTGTCTTTCTTCACAATATGGATAAGATTAAAGAATAAATTCCATTGAAGGAAGAAGCGCAGAGGCCGGACACATCACGGAACCAAGAGTGGGAGTCATTTCAGAAACCAGGAGAGGAAGGAGAAATGACTGGCCAATAAAATTATAGGACTGGTACAGAGTGGCTGGGTGAATCAGACAGCCAATCCAGTGATAGTCTGGCAATAAACAATCTATATTATTGTTAATTTTTTTACCATCTAGGACCAATCACAATGGAGAGAGTCCGGCGATGGACACCAATTGGCCTTTATCGATTCCTGCTGAAGGACTTTCAGAGCTGGTCAATGGGGGAAAACTAAACTGATGCAAGATTCAAGGACTTTGCCTATGGAACCAGAAGAAGTAACATCTAACAGTTGTTCAAGCCAAGACTGGAAGCAAAGTTTTTCACGGCCAGATAGTTTTATAAAGGAAATGGGCCAGACATGTTTTGAGTACAAGTATCACACTAATATATGGAAAGTCACAGGGTGTGAGATCTGTGGTGGTGATATAGTGAGCTCTGCCTACATTGTGGCTAGCATGTCATGAACTCAACAGAACTGATAATACACTGAACTTTAAAGTGAATACTGCATACATACTTTTCTATCAGTTTGAAAACTGAAACATCCCTATAAGGAACACAACTGAGCTGAGAAATCAATGTTCTACCTACTATTTTTTTTTTTTTTTAGCTGGTTGTAACTTGAAAGTCACATGTTTGTGTTTGATTTCTGATGGATTCCTCTTTCCTGAAAGTTATATTTGATAGACTGTGTTTGTAATTTCAGTTCAGATGATCCCTGCAGATTTCATAGTGCTTTGTTACAGTCTTGTTATTAACATAGTGAAATAAATCATTATTTGATGTTTTGCCTCAATAAAGTAAGCCAGTGTGTTATATTCAATTCAATGTATATTTCATTACAAATTATTCCTCAAAACATTCAAGATATTAAGAAAGAGTGTTACATATTTTGGTAATGAGTTATAAGGTTATTTATTTTTAATAAATAATAACTACCCCAGTAAATAACTTTACACAGCACAGGTTCATCTGCCCTGGATTGGGAGAGTGTATTCTATTGTGACTGAGGAACAAGTTTGTCTACCTGCATCAATCCAATCATTTAAATCAAAAGATACAGGTGACAACTCTGGTTCTGTGAAGTTCTTAAGCATTCTGGCATCTTCTCCTTGTTGTTTTCTTGGATCATACATTTCTGAAGATACACCTGATACTTCTTGCTGCTATCCTCAGCACACAAGTGAGAGTAGGCATTCAACACTTTGTTTACAAACTCTAATGCCACACTTACCACAAGAGGAGTTGCCTCTGCATTATTTTGTCTTAGGAGTGAACTGCTGACACTGAAAATAGGTAAATACAGGTGCGAGCGAAGAGTCCCACTTTAAATTCTTTCATCGACAATATAGTGTCAACAGTCAATACAAAAGTGCCCATCTTCTGTACACTTCCCCAACTACTTTGTCAACTTCCCATTCCTTAAACAATTCCTTAGTTTATAAGTCCAACAGTTCATTTAAACTGAGAACACCCAAGGCTCTTCCACTGATGAAGTAGAGATGCCTGCTTTCTAGAGATTGTTTCCCACGACCATGTACTATCCCTGCCTTCTTTTACAGATTTTAAAGTAACAACCAAACATTAAAACTCCTTAGATGGAGAGGATCTAGCCATAACAAAAGCATTTGACAATGGAAATGCCATTCTGTGAAGGATTTGCTATTCACTCTGTTCTGTTATTATTTTCAAGGGTACTAGAAGACACTTTTCGTTGACATAATTCAACACAGGGCAGCTGGTGGAAGAAGAGAATAATATCTATTTATGGCATTAGTGTTGTTGCTCCCATGTGTTTGGAGGAATTGACGTCAAGAAAAAGAATTGTTATTTCGCAGTTGCTCTATGCCGCTGATTGATTTTCCTCATCCCATGCGATCCAGGTAATCAAGCCAAGAATTCCACCATCTGTAACACAGTTTTCCACCCCAATGACCAGGTGTCTTCGTTGAAGAATGAATGGTGAATGCAGTAAACCACAGTTTCTACCAAGGGTACTGCAGTAACCCCAAACTAGTACGAGGGTGGTTCAAAAAATAAGGCCTCCTATTTTTTTTTATACAGAAAATCACATTTATTCACCACTTGTGATACATCGTTGGAAAGCTTTAAGTTTTAGTTATTTTTCTATGTAATCTTCTTTCCGTTTCACGACTTTCCGCATCCGCGCCACAAGCTTTTTGATCCCATCATCGACCCAGTCTCCCGCCGTGTCACGAAGAAATCGAATGACTGCGACCTGCCTTTCCTCGTTTGAATGGAACTTCTGGCCTCCCAGGTGTTTTTAAGTGCGGGAAACATGTGATAGTCACTTGGGGCAATGTCTGGGTTATGGGGAGGCGAGGGGGAGGGGGAGTTACAACAAGATGCGAACCCAAATTGTTCAACGAGGGAGGCCGTTTGATGTGAGACATGTGGACGCGTGTTGTCATGGTGCAAAGACACTATCGAATCAAGGAAGTCTTTGCCTTCCTCTTCAAAGCGGCGAACAAATTCTTTGGCACATTCCACGTGCTTTCTTTTGTGTTCGTCGGTGAGGTGTCTTGGAACACACCTGGCGGACACTTTACTGTACCCTAGCGTTTACGAAACAATTGTGTGTATGGAGATTTTGCTATACTCTCAATTAAGTCTCTCGGTTATCTCATCAATAATTATCCCTCAGTTACTGCACATCATCTCACCAATTATGGTCACCGTTTCGTCGGACATGCTCGGTCTTCCAGGCCGCTCCTCATCGTGGATGTCGCTGCGACCGGCACAATACTCCCGGCACCACTTCCACATGTTTTTAATGTCCATACACTTTTCCCCGTATACTTCCACTAACTGACGATGGATTTCTATCGGTGTAACATTTATCGCGTTTAAAAATTGGATCACTGAGTGCAGTTCGCACCTGGCAGGTGAGCTAAGAGGCTGCTCCATCGTGGATGGCTGTCAAGCAGTGACTGATCGTCCGATTGAGCTCGAACTTGTACCATTCTGTGGTGGAAGAACCAAGGAACACGGCATTGTTGTCGGATTTCACCTAGCATTTTTGGTTTTTACGCAGCGTCGTTGGAGACCTTATTTTTTGAACCACCCTCGTACCTCGCCCCTCCAGGACAGGTTCCTGTGGGAATCTGCACTCTGGTGGAAGCTCTCTAATCGTAAGGGCCATCAATATGTCCAAGAACAGTGCCGTAGGTCTAAACTAAGAAAAGTTCATCCCTCTTCACCACTTGGAAGGAGCTGTTCCCTGGCTGTACAATTGGTTTGGTATTTGGAACACAGTTTATCCACTTACAGCCAAATAACATTAATTGAATACCACAAGAATATCATGCTCTAGGACACTTGGAAACTTACTATGTACTTACAAGCTGACTTTGCAGCTCAGCCTTCTGCCTTCTCCTCCTCTCATTCCTTCATGAACTGCAACACAGCAAAATATAATCATCCTCCAGTGGAATGAAGGTAATGGAGGGCATCATCAGTGTCCCAGATTCAGAGATTTTCTGTGTACCTATTAGTCACTATATAGATGGATTTTAGGGAATCACAACAACTGATAAACCTGATGTCTCATTAACAGGAGCTACTTCAAATAAGCATAAACATTGCGGTGTAAATTTTTTAAGTGTAATTAAGCTTGTAATTATGAGTCCCTCAAGGAAAAAGTTAACAGACCGTCCAACCCCATCAGCATATAGTGGGTGCAGTGCAGTATTACCCACCTGTGTTACTGCACTTTCATAAGCATAAAGGTGCCATCACACTGGATTGGAGAGGTAAAGCAGAACCAGGTTCGTGTCCTGGTCCCCGAGTACTGGTCGTCCTGACTGCAATTTTTAGGCAATTTTCCACAGTTACCTAGGTAAATCCTGGATGGTTCCCAATTCCCGCCTCATAAACCACACATTTTGCAAACAACTATATAGCTATCATAAATAACACGAGTCACAGACAGATGGCATCATTTAAGTTTCCAATGTTAGAATAGGTTCCTGCGGGGAAGTGAGAAGGTCACCAATATACACTGAAGCAAGTGTGATTACTATGCTTTATGTCTTGAGTTTCAAGATGAACAGTACACAGTACTCATCACTAGGAGGCCTCATCAATTCTTGATTGAAAGTGGCTGAAAAATAATAAAGTGCATTGCTAATATAAAATATAATGAAATAACATTTTAAAACAACTACTTTGCAGAGTGTTAGTCTTAAATTAGTATTTTTCCTTTTCAAAAACTAAGATGCAAACTTGTTCTGACCGTTAAGAAAATTGAGTATTTCTATAAAATACTCCACAAACACTGACTTTGCACATAAAATAAGAACTGAATGTTCATTTGCTGCACTGTATTCCGATCCATGCACTAAATGCCAAAGTGTAACACCAATGATGGCTGGTGGCAGTTCACTAGCCCCAGCAAACTAGATGGGCACGGGGGTGGAATAACAATCAAACAACCTAACACATGGCATACACTGTTTAGCATCCAAAGATAACCTTAGAAAAGGTAAAAAGAAACATTGAAACAAAATATCTGTTGCTATATGCTCAGCATAGTTTCTCAAATTAAACTTCATTAAAAATCATTGTGAGAAGTGGCATAAGCATCCTTGGAATCATGACTCATGTGGCCACTGCAAAATACCATGATACTAAGTGATATCAGTTGCCTTTAGAATGTAAAAAAATATGATTAAGTGGTGATGGCTACAGGGATATGGAACATGATTAGATTAAACAAGTGTGAACCTCATGAGGTAACAGGAGTTGACTACAACATAAACTGAGTCATATCAGGGAAAAACTATTTATTGTAACTAGAAACGAACTCTGACTTTGGGGGAAGCTTCCTTCCACAATTAAGGTAAATTCACTATACTCCAGAAGTAATTAAAAATACCCCTAGAATGTTTAACACATTCTCAGTATTTACTACAAAATCAATCACATTCAGGTGCATTATCTAACACAAGGTAGACCAGATTCAACCTGACATTGATAAAGGGAATTTGTAGCTTTCTACAAGTCACACGAGCAATGAAACCTTCCTGATCCCTGACATTTGATAAGTTTTTCCTTGCTGATATAAATCAGTTTGACCTCCTTACTTCTTTGGGAGTGAAGTGAATGTTGTCTTGCGGGTATGAAATATGTAAGTTTCTTTCAGATGTAGTGGTATTTCAATTGTAAGAACATATTTTTAGGTAAAATTTGTGGAGCATTCTCCCAGTCGATTACAGATACCCTGCCTCAAAGTTATAAACAGAAAGTCCAACTCACAAGTGACAGAATTTAGACTATGGTTCATCACAATCTACTATGGCAGAGCTATTGCATCCTCTTTAGATGGTGTAACTGCAGTTCTTATAAAAGATACCCAACAAAAACTAGATACTTTAAATGAATATAAACTTTAAATTTAATCACTGTTTCAAAGCACTGACAAATACAGCACTTATAAATAATTAAAAATCGTACGTATAAAAATTTATTATCACCTGTGACAGGATAGTTAGTAAGCAGGGAGTAGTCATAACACTTTCTTTTGAAACAGAAAAAACCTAGCTGTTCAGTATTAAATCAAGAGATCAAAAAATAAATTTACTTTAACTGGTGACACATATTGACTAGAAATATTTAAAAACATTATTCCTCAAACTGAAAATTAAAAGAATGAAAGATTCTCATTTACTTCCAACAAAATGAATAGACAATACTTTTAAAGCAATTTATAAATAGTTTCAAAAAATGTCTATTTCATCTCACTTCTATCAATCTTGGATAGCCACACTAGGGACCAAACCTGTGTCCTCCCAAATGCCAGGTCGAAGGTTACTTCTTACCCACCAGGTCCAATCATTAAAATACAATCATACAAAGTTCAATCAATATAAAACATTTTTATGTTAAGTTTGATTCAGAAACACTGAATTTACTGAAATGTTTAAAAAATTATATGCATTCCATACAAAATACCTTCAAGTGTCATGACAACTACACGTTTGTTGGATTGGAAATTTAATGTTAAATACGAATTTACAGGAAATAGTAGTAGTATTAATTTTAGTCCACTAGTTGCTCTCCACACATTTATAAACCATAAAGTAGTCATACAGAATTTAAGAGGAATGAGTACAACCATTAATTATATATCCTTTTCTTTGCCTGAATGAAAGTTTGTGAGGAACCAAGGCTGCCGGCACAGCATGTAGTCTCTCCCTCCTCGTGACACTGCTATGGACTACTGTGTGGACTCTAGGGCCAATGACCTCTCCAGTCACTTTCAATACCACAAGAGATTTTTGGAACAATCTTGTGTAGCCAATAATGTTAGCTGGCAGCTGCCTAAGTGGAATATTCCACAATTGAAAAGAGTAGATGTTTACATTCTTAATATGGCTGTGCCACTGGTCACAGAGTTAACTTTGGTGGTTTAGTTTTAACTGATAAGAAAGGAGTTATGCACAGGTGGGAGAGAGAGCCACCTTGCTAGGAAGAAGCTAGAGAGGTTGTTGAGTGGCCTGTTATGTATGAGACACATTTTGGATATTCCAAGAAAGTTACCAATTGTACAAGAGTTTCTAATGATATAATGTTCTCAGTTACTGGAGCTGTGTAGTGTGTTTCAGTCAAAATAAAAGCACTGCTCAAATGTAAAGCTATGATTTTCTTGCAATGATTCACTGCAAAAATCGAACTTTAACCAAATGTTGAATGTCAGAGCTCAAAGCTTTAGCTGACACTGTATGCAAAAGAACAGCCAGGAAAGCAGTGGAAGCACAGGTCTGGACATTTGGAGGACCATTGCAAATAACTGAGTTCCTTGCAGTTACCTCAAGATCCTAACAGTGAATGCAACTGGAATTACCACTACAAGTGTATACTGCACATATCTTCGATAAATGCAGCTCATGTTCTTGATCGCTGTACAAGATGTTGTTACTTTCAAAAATCATCACTGCTTTATTTATTTTGGTTGGTTTCAATAGTTTCTTCAGATATGTAATCATAATTCATTCATCTATGATCAACAGACCCGGCCGCTTGCCCGAGAGATTTTAAAGTTTCTTCAGAATTAGAAGCTAGAAAGGAAAGTGAAAAACAGCTGGGATATATTCAAATCAGTAAAACAATTCATCATTAATGTTGTTTCTGCCCAACAGTTTATAATTTATAGCAACTACGCTCAAAGTATAAGATAAGTATGCAACATAAAATGGTATTAGCAAAGAACATAACATGAATCATCACATCACACTTTGAAATCTATAAAGCATTTTTCATTTTCACTAAATCAGAGCTCCATTTTTCCAAAGAAACAATATATGTTTTAACAAATACATATAAAATGGCAGGAAGGCAGTAAGAATTCACTAAAAACTTTCATTGTAAAAGTAATGTCAACCAAACTCATACCATTCCTAGGAATGCAGAAATTTAATAACAACTTTCCTACCATTTCTCTGAAGTCCACCAAACAAGTGTCAAGGCATTAAATATGCTACAGCTCGTTACCCTTGTCCAAATCATTTCCTACCCCCCCCCCCCCCCCAATCGATGCCCTTTTAGGTACAAATGTTTATTTAACATGTTTTTTATTTAATATATAACTTACTTTATTTATTTGAATACAATTTCAAAGAGACAATACAGTGAAAAAATATTTAATGAAACTAAACACAAATACATAAATAACTTGTAATTCATACTAATAGCATCCGGGATAAGGTTCTGTCCTGTTTTTTCTCATGACAAATTGTATTTTGCGAGCCATATCTTCATTGTAAATTGATTTGCATTTCTCAAAGTTGATTCTTCTTCTTGTCTGCAAATAAAAATGTTTTAGGAAATAAAACTTAAAATAATAATTAGCAAGAATACACAAGTGGAAAAATACAGTATTTTAACTTATTTCTCTCCAGCAGCAAAATGTGTGCAGTATGATGTCCACAATATACTTTCTGTACCAACCCCCCAAATAATAAGCCTTCTGGTATTTTAGATTTTTCTCACTTTTTCTAATGCAAGTTTTAATAAAAAATTAAACCAAACATTCTAATTAGTAATGTAAACATGGACAAAATGAGATTCTAACATCAGTTGAATGGGGTAATTGGTAAACACTGTAGACAATAAAAACATAAGCTGAATGTATAAGTTTCAGTGATAAGTCTTTGCTTGTGCCTTTATTTTTGGATGATCATAACTGGTCAAATATTGTGGGCTAGGAGCACTTACATTGATTTGCAGCAGCCTCTTGCAAGTGACAATTTACCTTAGTCTATTTTATATGTGGTTGTTACACAATCCCCACATGGAAAAGTTGGCTATTCGTGAGACTATGAAATTGAAAGTTTTTTGAAAGAGCTTAGTTTGATTCCAACACTAACAGATGCTTCAAGACAGATCACATTCAGATTTTACCCTTAATATCTCTGGATATAAGAACAATCTACAGCTAACCACCACCAAAAACACATGAAACTTAATATTCCAGTGACAAATTTAATAACACCCATTCACAATGTTTACAGCTTCAGATTAACTAAATTTAGAGCACCATTAGAAACTTGTGCTACATACATTATCAAAAGAAGGGTCACACTGAAGACCCTCATTTACAAATAGTATGCTAATCTTTTCCTTTTACACTTCATATAGTATTGACAGTGGGACTGTTAAAGACTGGATTTTATTGAATTCTTGCATAAAAGTGATGGAAAAAATTGTGCAACACCTACTAATACGATATCACGCTATAACTATCCTACATTCAGGAAACTATAAAAATGTAACATATGGACATCTACGTCAGTCAGTTTTTGAGTACATGTCTTCTGAAATGCAAGTGCAAATTAATAACTCTTACCCCAAACTGTCCTGTTCTAGTCGTGAAATTGAAAAACATGTGTTTACCAGAAAAAACACTGATCAGTGCAAAAATGTCTTATTAAATATGATTTTAAGATAAACTGAGGAAGCATCCATTTCACACATAAAAAACACGAGTAAAGGAGGATAACGACACTATTACACACAATAGTAATTATTCGGAATGGTTTAGTGAAACTGGAAACCAAATTTTGAATTGCTGACACAGGTGTATAACCTGGCTGCTGTTGAAACACCTTTATCAATTTATTGCCAGGTTCCTCATTCAGCGTGAAACTTTATGGCATGTCAACATCAGAATCATTAAAGACATTTCCATTCTATGTGAAGGAGGTAAATGACAAAATCTTTCTTTTGTATGTTATTAATAATGTATAATAATATTTATAAGGAAATGATAGTTGAAGAGAGGAGAGCAATAGCAACAAGAAATACTCCACAAACTCAATAAACAATATTTTGAGCTATGTCCAGCTTCAAGAAATTAGAAACGTTTTTCTACTCCATTGTTGCTAATTTGAAATTGTTATAAGTTTACTCTAAGCAACTGTCTACACATATGAAGAAAAACGGTTCATTAAACATAGTTCATGGTCAGTATCCAATGGCAGAATATGAGAGTAGAGTAGTTGTTAGTTACAGAAACAAATTTATTCTGCTATGCTAAATGCCGATTACAAAAAATATAAAAAAAACCCTACCACATCCGCCTCCCACAATTAGGTGCACCGTATATGGGTATGATTATTTTATGCCAGGATTGGCCTGATCAGCCACCAATGACACCAACATAAATAATTGTATGCATGAAAAATATAAACTCAAATGAGTATTGGATGACAACGTGCTTATTAACTTTTGCAGTGAAAGTTGTGTATAAAAGCTATCATTATAAAACCAACCAACATAACCTTACTTAACAGCAATATACGAGGGCTATTCAGGAAGTAGGGAACGTTTGGATTAGAAAAAAAAATAAGCACAAGGAAAAAAATTTATTATATAAAGACCGACTAAAATACTATTTTTCTACATAGTCACCAAACAAATGGAAGCACTTATCATAGCGGTGGACAAGCTTTGAAATTCCTTCGTCGTAGAAATCTTCCGCCTGTGATTTCAGCCAGTCATGACACTCACCCGGAGCTCCTCGTGGTCATCAAAGTGCTGTGTTGCTAGCCAGGTCTTCATTCTTGGAAACAAGTGAAAATCACTTGGTGGAAGGTCTGGACTGTAGGGTGGATGAGGGAAAACCTCCCATTTGAATGAATTAAGGAGATGCTGAGAGCGGTTTGCCATATGAGATCGGGCAGTGTCATGAAAAAACAGAATTTTGGACGTCAACTTTCCTCGGCGCTTGTTTTGAATGGTTCTCCTAAGGTTGCGCAAAGTTTGACAGTACCGCTCAGAGTTTATTGTTGCACGTGGTGCGAGAAAATCAATAAAAAGCACACCTTGCCTATCCCAAAACACCATTGCCATTATCTTCCTTGCTGACATTGTTTGCAAACATTTTCTTGGTCTTTTGGGGGAACTTGTGTGCCCCCACTCCATAGACTGTAATTTTGTCTCGCAATTGATGTGTTTCACCCAAGTCTCATCACCAGTTACGATTCGATCCAGTAATGATTCACCATATCTGTGATAGGCATCCAGAAATGTCAAAGCTGCCCCCATTCGCTGACTTCTGTGGTGGTCTGTAAGGATTTTTGGCACCCACCTTGCACAAAATTTGTGATAGCCAAGCTTTTCAGTGACAATTTGAAACAACAAAGTCCGTGACACTTGTGGAAAACAAAGCGAAAGATCAGTTATTGTGAAACGGCGGTTTTCACGAATCTTTTCATCAACTTGAGTGACAAGATCGTCGGTAACAATGCTCGGGCGTCCACTCTTCTCTTCATCATGAACGTTCGTTCGGCCATTTTTAAACTGAATGCACCATTTCCGCACGGAACTTTCATTCATTACGTTGTTTCCATACACTTCACACAGTTGACGATAAAATTCAATCAGTTTTAGGTTTTTTGCAAACAAAAAACGTATTACTGACCGCACCTCACAACTGGCGGGATTTTCTATTGCAGCGCATATTTCAAATTTGAATATAAAAAAAACAGGCAGCGCGGAGATACTCACGTTGTTACGGCTGTATGCCGACTGATGTGCCAAACACGCATATACCAAAATATACATGATCGGTGCGCGCCTAGCGGCGTCAGGCGAAAACGTTCCCTACTTCCTGAATAGCCCTCGTATGTTAAAACCAACAAGTGATCATAAGTAAACCACCACTTGGTGTTGGTGGTAGAATTAACAGGAGACCACCATGGAATTTCCAATATATATGGATAAACAACAGAACCAAACATATTTATTATTTCCAAACTGTAACATACCCTGTTCCTTTAGTTATCTGGTGCACACACACTAATTTCATGATAACAAACCATAAAGCCTTAAAATTGCTTCCAAAAAGAATTTATGCTATTTTATGATTTCTTTACTACACACACCTACATATATTTCATGTCAGGGCAAACTTTTTATATTTACAATTAAATTCTGAGAGAAAAAAAATAAAAAAATAAACAAACAATATTTACCTGAAAAGGTTTCTCATAATACTGAATTCTTCTAAACTGGTCAAATATTCCTTCCTTTCCAAGAATGCTGAAACATTATGGGATCAACAGGTACATTGAATGGGCCAGTAAAATACTTTTTTTAAAAAAAATGATTAAGTATATGAAATTATCAAAATTTCTACAAAATATGATCACATTTTCAAGAGCTGAAACCAGACTTCAATTGCAAATGAGGAAAGATAGCACTAAGCATTCAATAGCAACACACCTAAATTATTTTCAAAATAACACTAATTACATGAGGCAGAACCTATACTGCATAGACTATTATTTTCTGTAGCCTCTACATTTAAGGTGTAAATATTTTCTGTTTTCAGAAATTAGCAGACAGTTAGTAATTGTAGTAGAACTCTGTTTATACACGTGTGGTGCAGGGTTTGAGTCCCGCAGGTGACGCCAAAGTTTTGGATGGCCGAGTGGCTATTGATTTGAGTGACTGATTGACTATCGGACGTGTGATTACTAACCTGCCCGATAGTATCCTCTTCTTGATGTTGTTGTTCTTGTCACGACGACGGCCTTCTACCTGACACCAGACGATTATTGATGACGCAGTATCGCCAACTGCGAGGACGTTAACTGCTAAAATAACTATTGTCTGTTAAAGATGTTAAATATTTTAAATGGAAGGCTGCGTAGAGTTCTTTGGCTTCAGTGATTTTAGCCCGATACGGATTAGAAAGGTTTTACGGAAGGAAACAGAAGTTACAAAATAGTTCCGGTTTATTTGTCGTAAATCACACACAGACAGTTTCACTAACTCTAGAACGTAATTTCTGTCCCACGCAATTTGTTAGCTGCACCCCTGTTATCTTGAATTTAGACTCCGGTTGCCGAAATGGGGTACAAAGTGATATGGTTGGTAGTAAATCATGAAACACTAACTACATCGGTGCGTTAAGTTCAAAAGTCCGAGGCACACTGAATGCATCTAGCTGCAAGCCAGCGCTCGTGCTAATGCAGCGCATACCGACTCGTGTTACACCGCACGGCTGTGCAGCTAAGAAGATGGCTATATTGACTTCGCTTTTACACAATATTACGGGGATTTATTTGGTTCCCTTACAACTCCCCCGCCTTTGAAACACGTGTTGCTCCTGCAACATTATCATGCGAAATCTCTGGAATGGTTACTCGTATGCTGCTAACAGATTGCGTGACTGCATTCACAGCAAAATATTTCTGGATCATCTTATTTATACAATGTCTACATAGCCAAATACCCAAAAACAAAACAATTAAAATACAAATAATAGACGAAACACTGGCAGATACAACTGTTATCTTATGTTCATCTCTAGAAATCATTTGTGACTCTAGATGTCTAATAATCTTACTGAATTTAATAGTGTCATTAGATGCTTTAAGATACTTATCAATCTCTTCTTTAACCTCTTTACTATAAGTCAAATTCAATCCAACTAATTTAGGACTGTGGTAAATTTCATAAGTTAAATTTGGTAAGTAATACAATGGATATGACAAATCATAAGACTTTTTAACTGACTTAATTGCTGGTGTCCTAAAATCATTGCCAATTTTTGACAACCTGTAGTGTTTACAAACATTCCTGAACCACTTACTGATAATTTACTTGTTTGCTGAGATTGAATACAATTGACACTGACAGTACAAGGTGTTAACAAGGTAAATATCCAATTATCATGAACTGTAGCAAAATACGATTTAGTGAGGGTCACAACTTCTCTTTGGCATGACAACAAAATTTTCGGAAAAGAATATATCAGATTCACAACTACTTACACTTACATCATGCAAGGTCATCAATGGATATATCTCTACAATATTGATTCACAACTCTGCATATCGTTCTGATTAAGCGTTACATATGATTTATGATCTTTGCTCAATAAAATAACATCTTTCATATCCCATCTCACATATCTGCCTGTTTCATTCCAATAAATCGTAAAAGTATGAATACTATATCTCTCTAAAACTGAATCGTGTACACCAATAGGAATATTAACAACTAACCTCAAATTACTACCCATTAAAACAATAATTACCTTAGAAAATTGGTAATACACACTTTAACTCTCCTCTGTACAAGGGGCAATCATAAACGTACTTCAATCTAACTTATTCTGTATCAACTGTAAATATTTCAAAAACATTCTAGGGCTCAATAAAATATCACTAACCTTCCCACTAGAACCTTTTAATAGAGCAATTCTTCATCTAACCAATTCCATATGTACATTTGTTAACCCAAAAATTAGTTCTTGTAAAGTTTTTACACTAAAAATCTGAAAATTCAAAACTGTTAAAACACTCTCTACTTCAGGCATGTTCTTACTTATTACTGATTGAATTTCCTTAGTTTGTGAGATGAAGGCATCTGTTAATACTTGTACTGCTTGTGTTTGATTTGTAAAAGACTCCTCCGTATGTGGAATCAAAATCAACTGCGATGAAAGACTAAGTTTAACATCATTCCCTACAGCTTCCGAATTATTTAACCTTGACCCTAAATCTTCAGAATTTAAAGTTCCAAATACAGTTTTCAAAATTTGTCCTCCAAGATCGAAATATGACCTCCTTACTCTGTTTGGCTTATGAGGTAGAATTTCCAAAATATTGTAAAACTCTTGCTGTAAAGCACCATACATTATTTTTAGATTCACAGAAACTGAATTTATGGCAGAGTCATTATGCGACAGATTTTCTTTAGTAAGCTCATCAAGAGTACTGAATATGCTATCTAGCTTGGTGCATTCATCTCTTACAATTCCCAAATCATAATCTATTACTACTGACCAATAATTATCTGAAGCGATTACATCACTCTCCTTAGAAAATACTACACCATTACTAAGAGGCTTTTACATGGATTAAATAAACAAAAGGAAACAAGATACTCAATAAAATCACTGAATAAAACATAATGAATACTCAACGTAACTTTCTGCACTGCAATTCACTTGCACACATGCCACTCTGTTTTTCCTCTACTAGCGCTGCCTGGGGTGTGTCAAGTTGGTGCCCGAAGTCTGTACTGCTCAGCTGATCTGCACGACTGTTCTCCACGAGGCTACAACAGTTTCTTCACCGCAGTAAATGTGTTTTATACACATTTCCAAAGTGACAAGGCTAGGTGGTTGAAAATCACCATACGCAAATGTCTCTTTGCAACACGATGCAACATGAACATCAACTCAAATCTTAAACTTAAGACATCTGACCATACAAAAAAACAAAATTACACTTGATGTTACAGCAGCTAAAAAAACATGAAATACACATATTCTGACATTCACCGATTATTTCCTAGGTCTCAAACTGTACTTTATCGTTGGTTTTGAGATGGTTGAACAGGGCCTTTACTTCACAACGAATATGGACTTGAACTTTGTGGCTCTACTGTCTTTGGAATTTGCTTAGGTTGTCCCACATGTGTTGCTGTTCTGTCTGTTGATGTCTTTTCACCTGGGTTCACTATGAGTATTCTATTCCAACTGTATACCCAAAGACGATTTTTATGAACAACTATATCCCTGTCTGATGGCTTAATTTTAACTGTAACTGGGAAAAGAATCTGTATTACTTCAAATGGACCTGACCAATTTGTTGTGAATTTACGTGTTTGACCTTTCCTAAAAAATGGTGTGCTCAATATTACAAAATCTCCAACGCTAATTTCTTGTGGTTTAGCCATTTTATCATATGTTTAACTTCTAACTAATATGCTTTTTGATTGTTTCTATGAACTTCTGACCATATTTCCTTCAATTTAAATGCTAGACTACGTACTTTTGGATTGTCAATATCTTTTGAAGCCTAGTTCGAAACAGGACGTCATTTCTCGACCATAGATAATTTCAAACGGAGTTCTCCTTGTGCTGACATCGACTCTAGTATTGTAAGCTGACACTACATATGGTAATAATAAATCCCAATCATTATGTGACTTGTTTACATGGTTGCTCAACATTTTCCCAATAGTTCTGTGAATTCTTTCAGTTCTACCATTTCCTTGTGGGTGAAAACTCGTAGTACGCAATTTCTCAATACCCAGTAACTTACAGACTTGTGTGAACAACGCTGACATGAAATTTGATCCTTGATCTGTAATAAATCGGTACGCCAAATTTAAGTATCCATCCTAATACAAAAGCTCTTGCTACATTCTCCGCTGTTTGATCTTCCAAAAAGCATCTGTTTTAGTACACTTAAAATAACCCATTACATTTAAACCAACTCTCTGAAATGGCTCTGCTGTTTCTGGTAATTGTTGTAACTATTCTCTACCTCATTCAGGACCTAATCTCTCATTACACTGAATACAACTTTTTACATACTCTCCGACATCTCCTTTGCGACCTGGCCACCAATATTGTTTAGCTAGCCTCTGATTAGTCAATTTCCATCCACAATGACCTGACAAAATGGAATCATGATACAACTTCATTACTGGCTCATATAAGACTTTGGGAACTACTACTCTGTCACCGCACTTGGTTTTGCGATCCAGCACATTATCATGGAATACAAACCATTTATTTTTTCTTCACTTACTTCATTCTTCATCTTCTTCTTGCGCAATTAGCAATTCCACTAGTGAAGGGGGGTCTTGTGCCTCTACAATTCGAAATTTTCTACTCTAACCATCTGTATTACCATGCAATTTTTCGGGCTTGTGGACAACATCAAATTTAAACTCACTTAGCCTTAATGTCCAACGCACGAGTCCGCTCAATGGGTCTTTCAATCCTACCATCGATTTCAACGCTGCGTGATCTGTGATTATAGTAAATTTTCTGCCATAAAGGTAACATCTGAAAAAGTTAATACTCCAAATGACTGACAAACGTTCACACTCTGTAACACTATAATTTGTTTCTACTTTATTTAACTGGCGGGAAGCATAGGCAATTGGTCTTTCTTTTCCATCTATAACCTTAGATAAAACTGAACCTATTGCTACATTACTTGCATCTGCGGAAAGAACAAAAGGTTTGGAAAAATCTGGGAAAGACAAAATTGGATAGGCTGTGAGAGCTTCTTTTAAAGTATCCATAGCTTGATCACAATCAACGGTCCATTCGAATTTTACACCTATTCTCAACAAGTTGGTTAATAGTTTAGCCTTAAGGGCATAATTTTGAACTAATTTTCTGTAATAATTAGCAAGACCAATAAATGATTGTAACTCTTTTACACAAGTTGGTGTTGGAAAATCTTTTACTGCCTGAACTAAACGTGGATGCGGTTTAACACCTCTAGAAATATGATGACCCAAATATTCTAACTCTGAAACTGCAAAATTACATTTTTCAATCGACAACGTCAAATTAGCCTTCTGCAGACGTTCGAAAACGATTCTTAATCTCCTGACATGATCATCAATATCTTTGGAAAATACGATTATGTCATCCATGTAAACCAATGTAGAAAATGGCTTTAAACCCCTCAAAACACCATCCATCAGTCTCTGAAAACTAGCTGGAGCATTTTTTTTAATCCGAAAGGGATTCTTGTATATTCATAATGACCGTTTGAAACATTGAACGCAGTTTTTGGAATGTCCTTGTCAGCAACTCTTATCTGATGATAACCACTACGCAAATCAAGGTTGGTAAAATACTTACACTGGCCTAGGTAATCCACTGTCTCTGAAATAGAAGGTAAAGGATAGACATCTGAAGTTGTAACAGCATTTAAGCACCTGTAATCTACACAAAATCTGATCTTCGTTTCTCCGTTCGGACTCTTCTTTGGAACGATAACGACTGGGGCCGCCCACGGGCTAGTTGAAGGCCTAATAATACAGTCCTGTAATTGTTGGTAAATAAATTCATCAATCAGTTGTCTTTGATGGAAAGGAACCAGATATGCCTTCTTATATATGGGTAATGCATCTCCTGTCAAAATTCTATGTTCAACAATATCTGTGGCTGGGAGGGTTATACCTGGTTCAAACAACTCTCTAAATTCCCGCAGTAATCCTTCAATCTTCTCTAAATCTCTCTGGGACAAGTGGCTCAACTTATCCTTAGAATATACTTCGCGCTTAACTTGGGCAATACACGCCTTTTCACCTTTTACTCTGTGGTCAGCCTCGTTAACATCTTCATCAACAAATATACTGCTAGCTAGCTCCTTATCACGTAAAACTTCGACATGTGCTATCTCATTACCACGTGGTATCTCAACATCATCTTCACCAAGATTCTCAATTATAATGCGAACACATCTACTACCGTTAACTGTGCGCACTTTACAAACACTTCTCTTAACATAGCATTGGCTCAAGTCCAACCATTCAGACTCATCTGGTATGTCGACCACTACCACAGAATTTTCATCACACCCTAAACTATTTCGGACTGGGACATTAATACCTTTACCCGATGCTTTGGGAATTTTCTCTGCTTTGTTTAGATGGGCGACAGACTTATAGGTTCGGGTAACTGCCAAATTTGGGATGGCCTTTCCCTTCTTTCAACACGAACACTGTTTATTATCTGGTAACGTCGAAGGTGGGTCTACACTCTTGTGTTTCCGCAAAACAATCGACCATTTCGCCACAACAATCGCTGCATTGTGTATAGATAGAAAACCAATGCCGAAAATATCCTGATATGAAGAATTTAATGTAAGTGCTACATAAAGTAAGGCGTCATGAGCATAATTATCTTCATTTCCAATATTGTGATATCTCTACTCCCATCCAGATCAGTAATCTTAAAATTGGGTGAACATAATCCCCGAGTTGCACAAATACTCTTAGACAACAACGTCACCTCTGCACCTGTATCAACTAATAAATCGCACTGTCTTCCACTTATGCTGACAGTTACAACTAAATTTGCCACTTTAGGATTCGCCCTGGGGAATACAACAGGTACCCTCTTCACTGGGGGTGCGACATCGCGGCTCTGTTCACCCCTTCCTCGTTAAATTCTTGTGTTCAACCATCTCTCTACGCCACATCTTACTAACCCTAACACGATAATTGCCCTGAAATCTTGACTCTCTCGAACAGTTCACAGCTATATGCCCAAATCTCCCACATTCATAACATCTTGGCCCTCTCTTAGCATTGAATACTCGCTTCGGTGGCTTCTCTCTGTGATCACCTATTGGCCTACTCTTCACTTGCTCATAAGTCACAGCATGCTCAATCGCCTCGTTAAATGTCTTGGGTTTCTGTAGGCTCACGTATTCTCCAATTTCACCTCCTAAACCACCTAAAAACGCGTCAAGTGCCCTTTGATCTGCCTCATGCCTTACAACAAAGTTATATTCCTTATGGTCGCTCTCTTCAGCACCCTTCAATGTATATGTGTTATTTACCACCTTAATTCTATCAGCAAAATGTTGAATGTCATCCCCATGCTGTCTTCAACATACATAACTGTTCCCTATAAAATCCTAATGTCTGCTTCTTTGAAAAACGCTTTAAAAGCTACTCTTTCAACCCTTCATACGTCTCAGTTTGTTTGCAATCATCATCATAAACAACAAATTTAAATGCCTCACCGACCAATTTGGTCCTCAGAATCCTCATTTTCTCACTACTTGACAAATCACTGAATGACAAAAAAAATCTCCAAATTTCATAAAAAAAATTCTTGAATTGACTCATTAGCTGTACCACCAAATGTTATATTACTATTTATAACTGCATTATTAATTTTAGACTTCAATTCAGGATCAAAAACTCTACTTGGATTTAATTCCACCAATTTTTTACTCAAAATGTTAATTGCGTCTTGCAAAAGGCCTTCTCTATTCTCTAGAAGGACAGACATGGTGATTTCCACTAACCTATTAGCCAAACTTCGAAGTTACAGCTGGGTGTGTTCGAATCCCCGTTCACCTACTACTAACTTCCAACGCTGGAATTCACTGACTGACGCTACTGCCGTTGTCCGCAGGCTGCTACCACGTTGTTCCTCACCACCGTTGGGCTGCTGCTTGGCGCCACTCGTTCCTGGGCTCGAACCGACGTTCTCCTTGTTCTGGGCACTGTTGCACAATTTTTTATGTTCGTGACAACCAACAAACACTTTCTAACACTTTCCGTATCGAATAAATCCCATGATCTGACATTCACTTTGTAGCAGAACTCTGTTTATACTCGTGTGGTGCAGGGTTTGAGTCCCACAGATGATGCCAAAGTTCTGTTTTGGATGGCCGAGTGGATATTGATTTGATTGACTATCGGACGTGTGAATACTAACCTGCCCGATAGTATCGTCTTCTTGATGTTCTTCTTCTTGTTACAACGGACGGCCTTCTAGCTGACACCAGACGATTATTGATGATGCAGTATCGCCAACTGCGAGGACGTTAGCTGCTAAAATAACTATTGTCAATTAAATATGTTAAATATTTTAAATGGAAGGCTGCGTATAGTTCTTTGGCTTGAGTGATTTTAGCCCGATACGGATTAGAAAGGTTTTACGGAAGGAAACAGAAGTTACAAAATAGTTCCGGTTTATTTGTCGTAAATCACACACAGCCAGTTTCACAAACTCTAGAACGTAATTTCCGTCCCATGCAATTTGTTAGCTGCACCCCTGTTATCTTGAATTTAGACTCCGGTTGCCGAAATGGGGTACAAAGTGATATAGTTGGTAGTAAATCACGAAACACTCTCTACATCGTTGCGTTAAGTTCAAAAGTCCAAGGCACACTGAATGCGTCAAGTTGCGAGCCAGCGCTCGCTGATGCAGCGCATACCGACTCATGTTACACCGCACGGCTGTGCAGCTCAGAAGATGGCTATATTGACTTCGTTTTTACACAATATTACGGGGATGTATTTGGTTCCCTTACAAAATACAGTAGAACCTCCGCAAGTCAAAAATCCGTAAAACTCTAAAGAAACCCTTGTTTCCTCCCCTTCAAGCCCCAAAACCTCTATTACTCTGTGCTTAGTAGCCCTCAGATTCATTTGTATGGGCCACGACTAGGAACACCATTATTGTTGCATACTTAAGAGATATGACAGCAAGGAATATTTCTTGCGTAAACAGAATTACGCAGCCACATACCCTCCCACCAATTAGGAGTGCCAAAGGTTTCATTCATTGTTTCTTTGAATTGATAGCCTCACGACACACGATATTGACACATCTCGGGTGTTCCATGCTGGGGTCCGTATGATTGACAATGAGCCTCTGCCGGGACCACGAGATGGGGCTTTCCAGCCAACCACCACTGGGTGACAAAGGCCCTCCAACAGCTGTCGACTAAGTGCTTCACAAGTCGCACACCTGGCAACCTCGGCAGGAACGGGACAACCCCACCTGCTGTGTGTGTGTTTGTGCAGCGACACTTATATACTGCTAATCTGGCTGGTTGTGTTAAAGGGCTGCGAAACTTCGATTTCCACACGCACACTGCACTTTTCGAACCCGGTCGACACAGGATGCCGGACTCCAAAGCAGCCGTTGCTGGTAATGTACATTTGGTGATATCGCGCCCACTGTGATTCGTGTGTCCTGCCATGAATGCGCCCTGTGCCCATTAACATAGGAAAATTGCAGATGGCCTCCACAATATTCTGTTCATTGTGGTGCCGTGTTGTGAGAGTTCTCAACGACAGTTCATGTTGGCTAGTCATGACAAATATTTGACAGAGAACAATAACGTTAATACAATAACTGTCCACCAAACCTTGATTTTGTACCGGTTGTATTCATGTATTTCTTTGTCTGTTTGTATCAGAAGATACTAGTTATGGACCCAATAATGTTCTCGTAATTACCACAATACTCTGTGTAGAATTAAAATTTACAAAGTGTATCTTTTCTGTAATTATTGGACTAAGGATAAGAACCCCTCTATCCCAAATATAAATGTTAACTTTGCACATTTCTGGTCCATTCTTATTGGTGTTAGTTTGAAAATTAGTGATTGTTGCATCAAAACGTCCATTTCACTGGCTGAAACATCGGAGACCTTGATAAGTCGAAATAATCAGTATTTCCCTAAAAGGTATTTCAGTGTATATTTTCTCTCTATAACTACAAAATATATATATATATTTGACCTCTGTATCTTGAACATATCAACGTTTGACTCTACTATCTCTACAACTCAATGATTTTAAATTAATAACCTCTATATCTCAAAGAAAAAAATAAGTCAGGCAACTCGATGATTTTAAATTAATAATCTCTATAGCTCAAAGAAAAAATAAGTAAGGCACCATCTTTAAGAATATTATCCGCAACACTTTCTTAGAAGTAATTTTTACGAGTTGCAAATTTTTTTTGAAGAAAGGATTACCGATTTTTTCAACTGACATCAACATGTGTTTTTACCAGGTGTCCCCTGGTTTCATTTTGGGTATTTATTGTTATGTATTGAGGGGGATTTCAATTGAGCTCTACCGAAGAAAGTCTTAAATATCACAGAATTAGTTTGATTCTACTGGCATACACATCAATATCTAATACAGTAGACAAACAGTATTACTGAAGAATGAGTGCTCCAAAACAAATTGAAAACTTGAGTCTCTCTGAAAAGTTAGAAGTGCTTGAAGCTGTAAAAAGAAGAAATATGTTGCTGATCAATTTGGTTTACAGGTGAGTACTCTTAACAATAATAAAAAATGAAAAAAATTCAAAGTGATCAAAATTTGTTCTGCAAAATACAGCAAACTGCAGTATTTCCCAACTTTAAAGAATGCTTACTTAAATAGTTTAAGCGATGTAAGAACCAGAACATTAGCATTAGTGTATCACTATTACAAGAAGAAGCCGAAAGGTACTCTAAAGCATTAGGACTCAATAATTTTAGAGCCAGTACTGGATGGCTAGAAAAGTTCAAAAGATGACATGATCTTGTTTTCAAAAAGTTTGTGGGGAAAGTGCAAATGTCAGCAATGAAATCTGTGACAAATGGAAAAGTGTAATGCAAGGATTAAGTTATGAACCTGAAAATATCTTCAATGCTGACGAAACTGGACTGTTTCTAAATGTCTTCCTGGTAAGAACCTAACTTTGCTCACTGCAAATATGTCTGGCACAGAGAAATTCAAACCATTAGTTAGTGGTAAAACTAAAAAACCTTGTTTTATTTTTGTAGGGGGGGGGGGGGGGGGAGGGGGTGTAAATCTCTACCATTGGAATATTAAGAAAATACAAAAGCATGGACTTGAAATTTGCAAAAACTGGCTAAACAAATTCAGGTAGAGACAAGGAGAGGAACATGTGAATTGAGAGTTTAATTTGTTAGCAGTAGAAAGCATACATCACGCCGAGAAACATTTTTTTCTTTTGGGTGAACTGTCCATAAACAAAAGCAGCAGAAGAAATTTTTGGTGACACTATTTAGCGGCGCGCACAAGTATTCGTGGCTAATAGACGCTTCTGATTGGCCATGACTCGTTAATGTCAGTATTTTATTCGCCGCGCATGAATCGTTTAGCACCGAATAAGTTTCGTATAATCTAATATACGTAACGTTAAAATACATATGTTTTATCATGGTGTAAAATATTTATTTTTGAAATTCATTTCCTTTATCTTGTAAAACTCAATTCGTAATATTTAATGAATGACATCCTTAGCATTTAGGTCGTAATACAGCATGGGCTACAGCGAAACGTCACGATAACACGTGATATTGTACATACGCAATTTCCATATCGCTATTACTATGGTCCAGGCTGCATTACAGGATAAACTCAAACGATTATTGATAAAATAATATTTTGAAAATAGGTGATTCGGTCGTAAAGCAGCCTGGACCATAGTGAAACGTAACCATAGCACTTGATACTGCGGGTATCAGTGGCGTAGCTAGGTCAACAAGGGCCCCGGTGCAAAAAATTTGTTTTGGGCCCTCAGGCCAGATGGGCGACCTTTTTTTTGCTTTGTGTTGCTGGTAGGGGCCCCCTGAGCTGAGGCTGGGGACCTCTGAGTTGTGCTTGGGAGCCCCCTGAGCAGTGGTTGGGGTCCCCTGAGTAGTGAGGGCCCTTAGTGAGGGGCTCCCTGTGACTCAGGGGGCCCCCTTAGATGACGGTAGGGAAAAAAAGAGGTATGCTTGTGGGCCCCCTGAGTGTAGGGGCCCCGGTGCACTGCACCGCCTAGCCCCATAGTAGCTACGCCCCTGGCGGATACCCAATTTTTAAATTGTATCTAACGCTGTTACTGTGGTCCAGGCTGCATTACACCTTATCCGCAAACGCTTATAGATGAAATCATATTTTATAAATATTATATTTCATATGCACGATTTTAATAACCATTTCAGCCATGTGAGGAAATTCAGAAATTTAAATCAACGGATGTCGGATTAACCGACTCGAGAATAGTTTCTACGACCTTTCTCATTAAATGGAAAGCATTTCCAAGGCAATTTTATTACTCAGTAAATGATTAATAACTACAATACGCGGATTAATACATAAATTACGCATCCAATAAGTTACATACTGC
Source organism: Vandiemenella viatica (assembly GCA_031002005.1). NCBI lineage: Eukaryota > Metazoa > Arthropoda > Insecta > Orthoptera > Morabidae > Vandiemenella > Vandiemenella viatica. The sequence continues at coordinate 258,403,431 of CM061921.1, forward strand.
CATAGATTACAGCCAATCAGAAGCGTCCATTAGCTGCAAATACTACTACGTGTCGCTAAATAGTGCCACCAAAAATTACTTCTGCTGCTTCTGATTATGGACGGTTCACCCAAAAGAAAAAAATATGTTTCTCGGTGTGATGTCTGCTATCTATTACTAGCAAAATAAACTCTCAGTTCACATGTAACACTCCTTGTCTCTACCCAAAAATTCCATTGGTCATTGATAATTGTACGGCAAAAAATGATATTCCACAAAGGAAAGCAGTTAAAATTCAATTTCTGCCCGCCAGTACAACATCAAAACTGCAGCCAATGGATCAAGGCAACATTAAAAACTTCAAGTCATTACAATTGTACAGAAGTATTCAAGAGCATTTTAGATAATATGGAAGGAAACAAGAGCTCTAGTATCAACGTATTGAAAGCCATTAGAATGGCTGATAAAGCGAGGCAAAATGTGTCTATAAAAACTTTTTTTTTTTTTTTTTTACACTGCGGCTTTTCATCCTTATTAACTGAAGAAGCTAAAGATGAAAAAATTTCTATTCAGTCCTCTACAGAATGGAATACAGTGGTATCTGACACAGGAATATCTTTTGAGGACTTCTTTATGTGCGATGAAGTTACCACTGCTGGATCACTATCTGATGATGGAATTACGGATTCAGTTGCTCAAAAAGCCAAAATGAATAATGTAGATGACATAGAAGACACAAGCAATGCATCATACATTCCGCCGGTTTCCACCAAAGAGGCACAAGCAACATTAAATACATTAAGAAATTTTATAGAGCAATGCAGAAGAAAAAACATTTTCTGCTCTGTATAGGTTACTATAGCTAAATATATATACATATCTCCCAGACAGATTCCATGCCTACGTATGAATGACACCACAAAACTTTTAAATACATTTACAGCAAAATCCTGGACAAACTGGAGAAGCCAAATGTTTATAACAGTTATGGCCTACCACACCAATCCAATACACGCTTAGGAAACACTCATTGTGGCCATAAACTAATGATAATTATTGTAAATAAAGTAATGTACCATTTAGCAAAGCATTTTCAAGTCAAATTTAGATTTTTTCAGTCAAAAATCAGAATTTCCATTGGGGGTTTTGCAGTGGGCCAGCTCCCCACTCATAAAAAATACGAAATGCTAAAAAAACCAAACAATATGCCTCAGAAAAATTGGATCACTGGACGACAGAACGGCAATGGAAAAAGGAAAATAGCTTTTGGATGCTGGAATGTACAAGGTATTTATACGAAAATGAACATATTGCCCACAGAGCTTGACGCATTTAAGATGGATGTTACTGTATTCTCTGAAACTAAGAGAAAAGGTAGAGGAGAGGAATAACCATGGAGGAAGGAAATATATGGAGACGACGCAAGAGACCTTCACCACGCATTGAAGTGAAGCAGGGTGGAGGAGGAGTGGGGGGGCTTGGCCGGAGTGGAGGGGGCATGGCCGCTTCCATACAGACACGGGGAATATGTACAAAAACCTCAAGGGGACTCTAGGATAAAGGTGACGCCGCAATCTGGTGATGGATTATTATGTAACTCGATATGACAAATAAAAAATGAAGAATAAAATTTTTTGATATCTTACTTAGTTTTCGAGATATTCTTTCCCAAATGTGAAATGGTTATGGTTGAAATTCAGAAGAAAAAATTGGTCAAAGTCAAATTTGATTATGGATTCTTATTTAAAAAGACGAGACAAACGAAAAATAAAGAATAAAAATTTTCGATATCTCACCTAGTTCTAGAGATATACTGTATCAAAAGTGAGGAGTCTTGAGTTGAAATGGAGAAGAAAAATTTCGCAAAAGTCAAATTTAATGATCGATTCTTATGTAACACGACGAAACAAATCGAAAATAAAGAATAAATTTTTTTGATATCTTGCTTAGTTTTCGGGATATACTGAGAAAATCGCAATTGTTTGGAAGCGCAATATCGCCGCTGCCGCCACTGCGCGAGCCTGCTTCACCAATTTAACGTTACTTCTCCTCCATATATTTCCTTCCTCCATGGGAAGAACTTGGTAACTATGTGGGGTACCCAAAGATGCAAGGGCTAAAGCAGGAGTTTCCAACATGATACAGAAAAAATGGAAAAAAGGATCACAAATTGGGAATTTATCAGTGAACGAATTATAGTAGTTGAAATGACACTGTTTGCCAGGGAGATTGTGATTATTGGGGTGTATGCCCCCACAAATGATGCAATAGACCGTGAGAAAGATAAATTCTGGACTACTCTTCCAGAAACCATAGAAAAAATCCCAGGAAGGAAAGAATTGATTTTGATGGGAGATATGAACGGAAGAGTAGGAACAAGAGAATCTTGCAAGATAGTGGGGAAAAACGGAGAAGCAGAATGTAATAATAATGGAGAACGATTAATTGAATTATGTGAACAATTTGATTTAAAAATTAAAAATACATTTTTAAACACAAAGATATTCACAAATATACTTGGCAACAGAATCCTAGAGAACTTCGATCTATAATAGATTACATTATCATTAGACAAACAAGCACCTGAAAGGCAAGTGATGTACGATCATTCAGAGGAGCCCAGTGTGGGTCTGATCACTATCTGGTAAAAATGAAATGTTTCTGGCCATGGAAAATTCTAGGGAGTAACAACATTGCAACAGTACAGAATCACATCGAGAAGGATCAAAATAAATGCTATAACATTAATAGCCTACAAGATGAAAGTATAAGAAATTTATTTGTTACTAGAATGGGAAATATATTAGATGAATCATTTGATGGAAGCACTGAAGAAATATACGAGTATATAAAATTTAACATGAAAAAAATAGCATCAGAAGTGTTAGGAATAAAGGAAAAGAAACTTAAACCTGAAGCAGAGTGGTGGTCAGAAGAAATAGAGCAAGCAGTAAAAGAAAAGAGGAATGCTTTCAATTGTTGGCTGAGTAATAAGTCAGAAGAAACAAGGAATGTTTATAAGGACAAAAGTAATGAAGCGCTAAGGAAAATAAGGATAGCAAGAAATGAAATATGGGAAAGGACATGAGCAGTTGTTAATTGTAAATTGGGATTTGGCAAATCGCAAGAAGCCTGGTCTGTATTAAAAGTACTTCGACAAGGAACTAAAAGCAAAAGTAATCTGCAGCTAATAAAACCACGGGAATGGGAAGAATATTTTCAGACATTACTGAACGAGGACAGAGAAGAATACTTAGAAGAAGGATTACGAGAAGACAATGAGCAGGAAAGTGATGACATTCAAATTTCAGAAGACGAACTGCTTAAGGCAATAAGAACAGGAAAAAAATGGCAAATCTCCTGGGTCAGGTGGAATCAATTTGGAAATTATGAAATATGGTGGTGATAAAGTTGTAAAGCTTATAACAAAATTGTTCAATAAAATATTACATGGGGACCCAATACCTAAGGAAATGACATTAGGTTATATTACTACCATATTCAAGAAAGGGGAACGCAAAGTATGTTCAAATTATCGTGGGATTTGTGTTATGAATTCATTGATGAAAATTTTTGCCAAACTAATAAAAAATAGATTAGAAACACAGTATAAGCCTCAAGAAGAACAATGTGGATTTATGACAGGTAGGTCATGTATAGACCACATTTTCACGTTATGACAGATTCTGGAAAAATACAACGAAAAATCAAAAAATATAGGATTAATTTTCATAGATTTAGAAAAAGCGTATGATACTGTCCCAAGAAATATGTTACGGAAAACATTACATATGTCACAAATAGATAACCGCTTAGTAAAAATAATACAACAAATGTACATGAATAACACATGCCAAATAAAAACTGGGCATGGTTTATCACAAAAATTTAAAACAAGTAAAGGTCTGCTGCAAGGATGCCCTATGTCACCAACCCTATTTAAAATGTATGTAGATGTTAGTTTGAGAACATGGTCTCAAAAGTGTAATAGAATGGGTTTAGAAATAATAGATGGAAAATATCTACATCAGTTACTATTTGCTGATGATTAAGTCGTCATAGCACAAGACGGTGAGGATGCAAATTACATACGTAATCAGGGAGCTAATGACCTCACTGTCGATGCGCCCTAAAGCAACAACAACAACAACAACTACATATGTAATCAACTGTCAAAAGAATATAAAAAATGTGGCTTGAAGATTAACTACAAAAAACAGAATATCTTACAAATAATCTGGATGAATTGTACATCGATGGAATAAAAATTAAAACGGTAAATAATTTTTGCTATCTGGGTTCAATTTTAGAAATAGAAGGAAAATCAAATATGGAAATTAATAAAAGAATTACTAATGGCCGGAAAGTAATCGGGATGCTAGATTCGCTTCTATGGAGCAAGAGTGTTATGAACAGAACAAAAAGAATTATATTTAAATCATCAACGATCAGAAAGCTGGACAATCAACCAAAAACATATCAAGAAGCTGAAAGCATTAGAAATGGATTTCTGGAGAAGATCAGCAAGGATATCAAGAAAAGAAAAAGTAAGGAATACAGAAATAATAAGGCTAATGGAAGTGAAAGAAGAAATGTATGAAGTTATAGAACGAAAAAGACTGGAATGGTATGGCCATGTGAGAAGGATGGAAGACACTAGGATACCAAAACTAGTACAGGAATGGGAAGTTAAAGGAAGGAAGAAAAGAGGACGGCCCGTGATTACCTGGCTCCAAAATGTACAAACAGCAATGAGAAGACTTGGTGCAGAAGAGAAAGATATACACGATCGAAATATCTGGAGGAATATTTTGAGAAGATGAAGTCAAGATCTATGATCCGAATTCTTTATTGTTGTGTTGGAGAAAAAACCTCTGTAGCGAGGAAAATCTCTCTTAATAATAATAACAAATTTATAACTATTGGTGTCAGAGTGAATTGTCCGCCTGATGTTCCATTTTGGTCGGTACATGATATGTAATAATTTCTGAATAGTCAATCAAGTCATTAACAGTAGATAATTATTTCAATTACTGTATAAAATTTATTGTAATTTATCTATCTCCGACTGTCTAATTGCTTGTAAAATCAACATTTCCGCAGTTGTCTACTTTATAAAAAAACTGCACCTATCATTTCATACAATAATTTATATGAAACATTAGATACCATTGTCAATGTCAGTATATTGTTAATTTATATCCGCAGTTGTGTAAAATGAAATGACGTTCATTAAATACATCAACATTTAGAATGAGACAAAATTAAATGACACCGCTTTGTACAATAGGAAAGCTGAACTGCGTAATCAAGTGTAGAAGCCGTATCTAGCTCAACCAGTCAGAGCCAACCAGTATCGTGCTAGACCGCGATGTGAAAACAAAATACTCTGTTCACTCATCGACATCATGGTGAGTGTTGATGGTCGCAGCGAGCATGACCACCTTGGCATGTGCTCTCTCATTAGTAACAATGCTTTTGTTTCACATTGATGAAACACCTACCATGATTTTCACCTTCATCGCGACCTACTCGGCATATTTTCACACAACACTCTTGATTGCAATATCACTACTTTTTGCCACACTAATAGTTCTGCTACCATTATTCAAGAGCCAGGCAGCATTTCAACCTAACCACCACCACCTGGGGTCTACTGGAGATCACGATACCGCAAAGAATTGGTGTCATAATTTTCAGTAGTCAAATGCAAGGCACCGCTGGAAATACTTTCCAAAGTACATTTAATGGTTGATATAGTCTTCTCGGAAGACTATATCAATTCTCAATGCCAAGAAAACTTCATTCTTATGTAGGCCTACATTTAATGGTGGCATGCTGGTTCAAGATGTATTACAACAGAATTATTGTGTGAATATAATACATTTTGCTATTGATTACAGCAGCAATATGATGCCATTAGTGAATGTTGTTGTAGTAGAATCATGATCTCAAGTAAGCCCACTGCCTGCTTTAGTGGCATTTTGTAATTTCAGGTATTGTAATACACAAATATAGCTTGAAATGCAGCCTGGACATATATGGTGACTGTACAGTTATATTGTATAAATATTTGTATCAATAATTGCCACTTCTTTTCTTTCAATTTACGTAATGTGACTTTAATTTTTTTTCTTCGGAACTATGGACAAAATTTGTGGTGCTATCGCAGTCTAGCATAAAGTTGTTCTAGCGGTATCACAACCTAGATTTTAACTGTATTTCCTTTCTTTAGTGACAAAACTGGGGTTAATTCTGGATCATGATACTGCTATGCCGTGAGCACTACAAAATTAATAAAAAATGTTCCTTAATTAATTTGTTATAATGTGTTCTTAACACTTCAGTTTCTCTCCATTGCAAAAAGTCACAAGAAATTTATGAGAGCAAAATATTTTTGACAGGGAATCAAGTGTTTTAGCATTTCTATTTTCTTTCCCAGCATGCTCCAGACTACATTTCAACCTAACCAACATCACTAGGAAGTGAACAAAATTTTAGGTTGATATGACCCCTGTACTGGCTGAAAGTGTTTACAGCGTTGTATTGGTATCGCCGATCTAGAATTAAACCCAAAACTGTTTGAAAATCTACATATCCTCATATCACTACTTCAAATTTCTTCACCCCCCCCCCCCCAAACACTGCTACATTTTACATAAATACAAAATCAAAATCCCATTCTGACAACTGGTAGGGCTAGCAAAAAAACATCAATGAAATTAAGCTATGCAGATATTTCCCTTTGGTAATTTTTCCTTCTCATACATGAAAACAAATTTTGCGTAGAAACGTTGCTAGAATCTGCCATTGCTACTCAAAATACACCACCTATTCCAATTGGGAAACTTCGTTGTTTACAATCATTCTACAGTCCAGCATCTTTATGAATACTTGACACTGACTGTAATTAAACCAAGTAGCCACAGTCTACAAATTTATCTATTACATCTACTTTAAACTCACCAGTGTGAATTAAAGGTTCCTTGTGCATCTAAAGTAACCATTTACAACTAGAACAACTGTGAAATGTTATTTTGTTTACTCAGTAGAAAATTATAAAAAGGACCAAGCCGTAGCAAAATACATAACCTACCGATTAAGCAATCTGCAAGCGTCATCCACATTTCCGTCCTTAACCATGACAGTTCTAGCAATAAATCTGGCGTGACGCAACGGCATAATTCTTCTAATAGAAAACTGGTAGTACTTCGCTTCTACGCAAACCAAAACTACTCCTTCCACATCTAACAAAATGCACCAGAGATAACACTTAGAGATGGGTCACAAATAACAAAGTGGCTACAAATAACCGTTATTTGAAAAAACCGTTTAGCAGGTAGCGGCCAAAACAAATTAACCAATCCAGCATGTCTCAAAATATGACCTACCAGCCTGTCTCTTCTTTCTGTTACCTTCTTCCACAAACTTCTTTTCTCACCCATCATTTTAAAAAAATCGTTCATTTCTTACTTTGTCTGTCCACTTAATGTTCAGCATTTTTCTGTAGAACCACATTTTAAATGCTTCAATTTTCTTTATTTCCGGTATTCCTAAAGTCCATGTTTCGCTACCATAAAGTGCTGTGCTCCACATAAAGAGTTTTAAAAAGTTCTGTCTGATTCCTAGATCAATATTCGAAACTAAAAGGTTTATCTTTTTCATGAAGGCTCTTTTCGCTAGTGCTATTCTGCTTTTAACGTCATTCCTGCTTCGGCCATCGGTTGTAATTTTACTTCCCAAGTATCAGAATTCACTCACTTCTTCTACTGCATTCGATCCTATTCTTATATTTAATCTACTAGTATTGGTATCACTTCATCACTTTTGTCTTGCTTTGGTTTATATTCAGTACAAATTCTTCCTTCTGTATTTTGTCCATGCCATTCAGTAATTTCTCAATATCCTCAGCCCTCTCTGCTAACAAGACAATGTCATCAGCAAATCGGAGCATACTGATTTTTTTCTCCCTAAAAACTTATGCCACATGGAAATTTTTCATTGACTTTCTTCATTACTTCTTCTACATACTAGTTGAATATTAACGGGGATAGAATACATCCTAGTCTCACACCCTTTTTAACTGATGCATGTCTCTCGTGATTCTCTACTTTTCAAATAGCCATTTGATTCTTATATAGTTTATTGAATATTCCTGTACCTCAACACTTTAGACCTGACTTCTTTAAAAATTTGAACATCTTGTCCCACCTAACATTATCAAAACCTCTTCTAAATCAACAAATGCCAAAAAAGTATCTTTGTCTTCCTTGATCGACCCTTCAAGTATTAATCTTAAAGACAGAATTGCTTCTCTTGTACCGCGATTTTTCCCAAACCCAAACTGATCTTCACCTAATATCTCTTCTACTACCCTTTCCATCTGTATATTATTCTGGTCAGTAATTTTGAAGCATGTGTTGTTAGAGTAATGGTGCGATAATTCTCACATTTGTCGGCTTGTGCTTTCATCGGAAGTGTGAAGATGATATTTTTATTAAAATCAGTTGGAATTTCTCCTGTTTCATAACTTTTTGATATCAGCTTGAATAATCTTTCGATTCCTTCCTTTCTTAGGGATTTAAGAAGTTCTGCAGGAATCTCATCAATTCCTACTGCCTTATTTGCTTTCAAGTCACTTAGAGCTCTATTAAATTCTGTCCTCAAAACAGGATCTCCTAAGTCATCAGTGTCGACATCGCCTTCCTTTTCCATTACACTATTGTTCAAGTCGTCCCCAACATACAGTTTCTCAATGTATTCTTTCCATCGGTTAACTCTATCTTCTGAGCTTAAAAGAGGTACCCCATCGGCAGCCTTAATGTTCATACCTCTTTTCTTCATTTCTCCAAAATTCTATTTGATCTTTCTATATGCAACATCTCCTTTAACTACGATCATTTCCTTTTCTACTTCTTCACACTTTTCTTGTAGCCATTTTTCTTTTGCTGTTTTGCATTTCCTATTTATGTGATTCCTAAATTGCCTGTACTGCTCTCTTCCTGCTCCATCCTGAGCATTTTTGTACCCTCTCCTCTGATCCATCAGCTCCAAAATTTCTTCCGTGATCCAAGGTTTTCGGGCAGCTTGTTCCCTAAAGCCTAGTGTTTCTTTACCAGCTTTCACTATTTCGGTCTTTAATGCATTCCATTCGTCCTCGGTTGAGCTCCTTTCAGAGTTACTTCTTAGACCTCTCGTGCTAGATTGTTTCAGTTTATTTACTTCCAGTCTGTTGTGCTTATATTGCGTAAATTTCAGCCTGGAATTCATTATTATCAGAGTCTATGTTGCTCCTGGGTACACTTTACAGTCTAGAACTTGATTCCTGAATCTCTGTTTGACCATGATATAATCTAGCTGATATCTGCCTGAATACCCTGGACATTTCCAGGTATATATTCTTCTTGCATGGTTTTTAAACAGTGTGTTTGCCACTACTGGCTGATATCTTTTACAAAATTTCTAGCAACCTGCTTCCTCACTCATTTCTTTCTCCTGGACCAAAACTTCCTACAGTATTCCCCTATTTTCCTTCTCCCACTATTGCATTCCAATCACCCATGATCATTACATTTTCCTCACCCTTCACATATTGGATTAATTCTTCAATTTCAGCATATAGTTTTTCAATTTCTCCGTCATCTTCCTGTGACGTTGGTATATAAATTTTTACTAATGTGGTTGGGACGGCGTTAGTTTCTAACCTCATCAAAATAAACCTGTCACTAAACTGTTAATAATAACTCACCCGTTTCCCTACTTTCTTGTTCATTACAAGACCTACACCAGTGACTCCATTCACAGCTTGTGTGCTAGTTATCCTGTGTTCCCCAGACCAGAAATCCTGTGCGTCCTTCCATTTAATCTGACTAATCCCAACAACATCTAACTTAAGTTGTTCCATCTCCATTTTTAAATTTTCTAACCAACCTGCCCTATTCATACTTCTAACATTCCACGCTCTGACTCGTAGAATGTTTCTATCCATTCTGATGACTCCTCCCTTAGCAGTCCCCACCCGGATATCCGATTGTGGGACTATTTTACCTCCGGAATATTTTACCAAGGAAGAAGTCTTCATGATATATGTAATTTGAGAGGATTACATGTCCTCGGGTCTTTAATGACGTGCGTCTGTGGGTACACCCGATGCCGAGCCGAAATCCCCCCACTCCACGGCATGAGGAAGTGACGTCGCATTGACGATAGTGTAACATCTTTGGTTGCAATTAGACAAGTCAATAACTGTCTTCTTCAGTACTTCATAATTCCACCTCTAGATGCCACCACCAGCACATAGCTACAATCAATTCAACACACGAAGAAAAAATGGACCTCGCAATTAAGAAAAAAACGAAATAAGTACACTAGCCATTAATTTTTCTTTTTCCATACTGCCGTGTGTTGACTTAGAATAAACGTTCTTTACCCCAGCGGTTTCTATGATACTCATATTGGAAACGAAATGCAAGTAATTTCAATCTATTTTAGCATCACGATTAAATGTACCTATAACGCAACTCGCCCGTATTTGCGAGGACGCAAACCAAACAAACCACGCTACCGGTCAGGTTTGCTTCCCAATGAAAGCTTTTAAGTAATTACTGTCAAGTAATTGTACTACTTGGAGCAAAAGTGAAAAAAAAATACTTTTTGAGCATGTTCCTATTTTATGATCCTGTCTTATCGATAAATATTTTCCATACTGCCGTGTGTTGACATACAATAAACGTTATCTACCCCAGCGGTTTCTATGATACTCATATGGGACATGTAAAACAAGTAATTTCAATCTGTTTTATCGTAACGATTAAATGGACATATAGCGCAACTCACCTGTATATTTCGTTTCATTTTGACTTCGGACATCTCTCTCGTCATACCCAAAATGGATTTACATCTTCCTTCATTTGAATCTTGACTAAATAATGTAAAATAGAAATTTGGTAACTGTTAAATGTTTTTACAGGAATACTACTAGCAGGGGCGGATCCAGGATTTTTTATTTTTTTTGAGGGGGGGGGGCTTGAGCGGACTTTGGTTGCGGGGGACTTCGCTTGAGAGAATTTTGTTTCAGAGGGCTTGCTTTGAGTGGATTTTGGTTTTGGGGAGGGGGGGGGGGCTTGAGTCGGCCATGGGGTAGTCTTTATAGCCTCCTCGGGCCTCGAATCCATAAAGCTAAAAAAAAAAAAGGCTCAAAAATACAATGTCAGGGGTGGACCTAGATGTTTTTGGGGGACTTTGTTTGAGCCCCCTAGCCCCCCCCCCACTGGATTCGCCCCTGAATACTAGGTTGGAATCGCTTACAAAATGATAACGGTATATAATAACTACTGTTTCGGTCTGTAAATTAATGTTAAATGCTACATACAATAAAAGGAATGAGAATTTTCTATGACTGTTGAACCGACCCAATAATGAATAATATTTTTGAACTAACCAAATTATATTATGGAGATGTCAATAAAAAATATATCCGGCTGTAATGTGGTTTCGTGAAGGACGAATGAAGGATCTGCCTTTTATGAAGTACATTATTTTTACTACAAAGAAAGAACTTTCTCCACATTTAAGATTTTTCAGTTATGGTGATATGGATTGATAGTATGTTAAATATAAAATTTCTCCTCTTTAAAACGCACATATACTCTTCTGTTTTATACTATAACTATACTTATGGCATTACGCTTCGTTGCCATCGAGCTTATTAATGACGGAGGAGATTTCGGGACAAGAACAGCAACAAATGCAGCCATTGCTTCTTGCATCAGTCATCCTGGCGTTCGCCTGGAAACAGTTTTGAGACAACATTTTAAATTTAGATCTCAATGCCGGATGGGTATTCGAATTTTATTTCCTAGTTCTTTTTGCCATTACTGCTACCATGCTATTTTATACTAGGAAAGAAGGTTTTGAAAATCTATCTTTTTTAGTTGGAACTGGTTTGGTATTCATTAGTGAAATAAGTTAATCTTGACATTCGTTACATGATTACTTAATTGAAACTTTAGCTCTTCAATCATTTAATGAAAGCAGCAATGCTAACAACAGCAACTAGAATATTAAAAATCCTAGGCCACATTTATACTGCACTTAAATCTAGACTGAAACAGCTGATTTATTCATTCAAACTGTGTTTTCCTAAACTTTCCTACAATCAAGGACACACATATTTAGCCTTTGCAAATATCCAAATAGGTATGAACTGTTTGAAGAAAAAGTAAAAACAGAGCCAAATCATTGGGAAAAAAAGAAAAATAATTCAAAGCCTTCAAGTGCTGTGGCTTCTTCTGATATACATAGCAGCAGGATTGATTTGTTTTCATCGCAATCTGCTAATAAAAGTTTACGTCAACAAAAAGTTTGGTAATATAGCTACCGGGACCATCGTATTACACGCTGATGTGTAGCGATGTACTGCAATCCTTTTCGTTGCCAACAAGATTCCACTACATGCTGAAGAATCCGATACATTTGAGAATCTGGTGAAAACGCTGAACCCCGTAAAAACTCAATTTCCAGAATGACATTTGGTAGATGTATTATTGATACACTTTATGGTACATAGCACCTTGGTATTGCTTGCAGTAATACCTATTACAACACAAGCATCTGTTCCACTCTTGGATGGTTGACTGTTAATGGTTAACTTTAACTTGAGCTAATTTTGCAAAAATATAACGCTTTAACGATTATCGAAGATAACTTTTTAAGTAATGGATTAACAATTAACGAAGTTAACTGTTCCCACCTGAGTGTATAATGCTTTCAAAGAATTAAATTATTAGGCAATGTACAAAAAGGTGGACGGAGAATAAAAGATTGTTATTGATTGTACTGAGATTCCAATATGAAGTAGAGGTTACCCTGACCATGCTCAAGGCACATACTCACATTACAAAGGAATTCATACTTTCAAAGCACTTGTAGGTATTAGTGAGTTTGGAGTAGCTTTATATTGTTCCCATTTATATGGTGGAGCAACATCTGATCCTCAAATGGTAGAGTTATCAGGCTTCCTTGATCTTTTAAAGGGAGGAAATTTTATTGTTATTGACAAGGGTTTTTAATTTTTAATTTCTTGGAAACCAAAGGAGCCACTCTTAACATTACACCTTTCAGAGTGTCATAAGGTCCAAATGACTAGCGGGGTTATCGCAAATCTGCATACTGTGGTGAAAAAATGATATACGCTATTTTACCCCAAACAATGCCAACGTACACATGTCCTCTAGCAAATAAGATATTTTACATTGTTCTGAAAGTTTGTAATGTAAACAAATAGCAGTTTGATTTCAACCACTGTTTCTAATATTTTAAACTTTAGGTTTCTAATTGTATATGAGCCTTTATAAAAAGAAAAATTCAAGTTTCTTCAATTCCAATTTCTTTTATGAATGCTTGAAACACAGTTATGTACTAAAAACTACATCACCTTTTATTTACAGGTTTTTTCACAACTTCAATGACCAATTAAAACAATTGTGGTTTACAATATAGAGTATTTATCGTATTTACAGTTACCTCTTTTTTCTGTTGTACAAAAATTATAAAATCTCAGAAATAAGTTGTTACAGAAATTATTGTATAATAAAGTATAACAAGTACCATAAGGACAAGCATATTTTGATAAGAAGCTATTTACAGATTTAATTTTAAATTCTGTGAGCATTTTGGTAAATTAATCATCATTTACCTTGGTAATTTATTCCAATCTCTGATCCCTTATTTGCGAAAGAAAATTTTACAGAAATTAAGTGCCAGCTTGTGGTCATGGTCATATTTTCCCTTCCATGCTTTACTCTAAATTCTTTCACCAATATCTTTCAACACCTCATACCTTGTACACTCCCAGTACTCTCTTGAAACCTCTGCTGTCTTCCAATGTGCCCCAATCTAGCTCTATTATGATATCAGTTACTAATTAGCGCTCTGCAGCAATGTTCACACAAAATAATAAACACAACCATTTAGGCTATATAATAAAGCAATACAAAATGATTAAACAGTATTTAAAATAAATATCAAAACCATCCACTCAAGTTAGTGACTACGCAAAAAGATTCAGGTTCTGAGGGAGTTGTCAACTTTTAAAATTACTACTTAATAGAGAAACAAATCATTTACTTTTATAAGCAATAATAAAATTTTGATTGAGATCACATGAATAGGACACAATATTAGTACAAAGAACATGTACAAAATGTTCCTTCCATAAAGACAACAAGATTTGTGCCATAATGAGGTTTTGGTTTAGTGAGAGCATTAGGGAGAATGAATCAGAAACAGCATGATCTAACTCGGAGAACAAGCTTAACAACACAATTAGAAATGAACAGATCAAAAAATTGAAATTCATTCAGAGTACATTACAAAGGAAATAAGAAAGCTGAAAAAAACATAAAGGAGCTGGTGTATATATATTACTACAGATATCTTAAAGATAGCTGGAGTGACATTGTACCTTATATTGAAATATTATTTAAACTGAGTCTGGATACTTGCTGCTTACCATAGGACATGGAAAAGTACGATAGTAGTGCTGGTACATAAAGCAGGGGTGAGAAATAGAGTCAAAAATTATAGGCCAATCAGTTTGACATCAGTGGTAGATAAATTAATGGAAAGATTGATATGCAACCACATCAGAAATATATGTGAGGAACGTAATTGGTTTTCAAGTAGGCAACATGGCTTTAAGCAAGATATTCATGCGAATCTCAGTTGGTGGGATATATGTAAGATATTTTAGATGAAATGGACAAGGGAGGACCAAATTGATAGTGTAGCACTAGATCTGTCGAATGAGTTTGACAGAGTGAGCCATAAATGTTAGTATATAGGGTAAGAACTATTGGAGTGGATGAGAAAAGTGATTTGTTGGGTAGTAGAATTTTAAAAAAGTAGAAAACAAAGTTAGCTTAGAAAATCAGTATCAAAAGAAGTGGAAGTTTAAATGGGAGTCCCACGGTAGTGTATTGGGTTCATTGCTATTCATATTCTGATGGATAATTGTGTTGATTAAGAGCCAGGTTATTAGATACCTACACAAATAGAAACTAAAGGTTGATTATGATTATACAGTGGGGAAAGAATTGCTTGTTGAAGACTTGAAGTGTAAATATCTTGGCATTACATTTGATAACAAGCTTAACTGGGCAGGACACATTGGTCAGGTAGTAAGAAAAGGTTTCAAAATTCTGCACTTGTTGGAGAGAGTGATGATGGATGCACGAGAGAAGTAAAGGAAATGGGTTACAAAACTTTGGTCAGACCATTGCTTGACTATGGTATAGTAGTAGTGGGACCCACATTTTGAGCATCAAATACAGGAATTAGAGAGTGTACTAAAAAGGGCTGCTAGATTTGTTTGAGGAAATTACCACAGAATGCAATCAGTTACAGATATGATAAAAGAGCTGGAACAGGATTCATTGCAAGACAGGAGGAGGATGAAGAGGGTCATGGAAGTGTACAAGTCCTATATTGGTGATGAGTCATGGAAAAATAATGGTGCAAGAACTAGACGTAATGCATGGAAGGGAAAAGATGACCATGACAACAAGCTGGCACTCAATTTCAGTCACAAGGGTGTAGGATGATTCTCTTTTTTGGTAAGGGTGTCAGGGATTGGAATAAGTTACTAAGAGAAATGATGAATAATTTACCAAAAGCTTTAAAGAATTTAAAGATAAAATTTGTCGAGGCCAAATGTAGGTGGGGGCAGGGAAGGGGGAAGATGGGTGGTAGGGAAATTGACACCAGAACCTGCTCTCCATTGCAATATTATTAAATGGCAGTCTTCTCAATAGCTTAATATAACAAAGTCAATAATCTTGATATAGTGATTACATAAGTTATGGTAAAAATATTAAAAATAAATAAATATATATATATAGCTCTTTCATAAAAATCAACCCATTCAAAAATAAACTTGTTATTGCATCATAGTAAAAATTGGTTGAGGGCAAAAGTGTGTTGGAGGAGGAAGGGAGAAGGATGGGTGTGTAGGGAGATTGTCATAGGAGTATTCGCTCCATCTCAATTTATCAATTAGTAATTATTAATTATAATAATGTTTTGACAATGTGAGAAAGACAATTATGACAATCTTCAAGAATTTGAACTTTGGGCTTGTAGAAGAGGCAAAAATACCCCATGATAGTAGAGGCTAACAGCATTCATCAACTGATTCTTATAGTATCTATTTAAAAGAACACACTGATCAACAATTCTCTTTGTTGTCCAAATCACAAAATCTTATCTATCAATTCCAGTCTCTACAGCTGTGCCTGCATTTGCGCATAATTTCTTTTGTTCATCACTTTTCCATTTGCGGACAAAGAAGGGCACAGCTATGGTTTGTCAAATCACACACTGTATGGGCATTTAAGCTCAACTATGGTCTTTCCATCCTCAGTAATGCCACCTGGAGTAGCAGCAAAGTAATCCCACTCCTTACTTTGGAAGAGTCCACATGATAACACCTGTTGGAAATGTTAACTGCATTTTTTAAGTCAGAAGATGACTATATCTATTCACACCACAAGAATATAGCACAAAATAACAGTTTGGCTCAGTGGCTGTAATAACAAAATCAACATAAAGGCAAAAAAAATCACACCATTACCTTCAACCACATGAGCTTCTCATAAGATCTGGCAACTTATTATTTTTTTTCTCAAAAATCCCCATTTTAGAGTTAGATCATTTTTAGGCTCATTTTGGTTCAGTTGTCACCTGGCTGGACCTTCACAGAAATTACCTGTTGCAACAAGATTACAATGTTTCTAAAATGAATTCATAAAAGTTAGATCAACAATTATGTAAGTAAGAAAACTGCTAAAATATTTATTATTATGAGAGTTCATACTTAGTACACTACCTGCTTCCACAGTGCGCAGAATTTCATAGACCATTGATCCTGTTATCATTTTTGTCTGGGCTGAATTCCATTCAACACTGTCGGCTTGGTCCCTTTCCAGTGTATATTTTGATGTTCTAGAATCACTGCAGGAGGATTTATGCCATGAAAGGGCAAGTAATGGGCTTCGTGGCTCCATGGCAAGCAGCATACATTTGAACACTTCTTCTCAAGCCACTTTGATTGGCCTTTGATTTCAACAGCCTACTTGCCTGGAAGATGTGGGTTTTCCCCACCACTGCAAATTAAAGTCAAACTTACATAATGCACATTTAGGCAAATTACAGTAATTAATACTACAAGCTCAATTTAACAAGCTCTTACCTGTGGCTGGCTAATCTTGGAATTAAGCTCCCAGGATTCCCCACACAAGTGATAATGTTATAAGTTGTAGCTTACTGCAGCAACATGTTTAGATGTTACAGACCAACCAGGTCTAGCTGGACATGGATGACACATAGCCTGATAAATTTCTCTGGATTATCTACTGAGTACCATTTTCACCCTATAATCCATATTATTTGTAGTTGCAGCAGCACACAAAGCTTTAATGAAGATAATCTCATTCGGCACACATCTCATTAAACCCACCTTGGGGAAATTAGTACACTGCCTTCTGACGCACTAACTCAACTTGAAATAATGTTTTATTGATTGTTCTCTCCTCTGTAACTTGTGAATGTAACGTAAAACTTTTTTAAAAAACAGGAATAAAAGACTTTGGCCTAAAATCAGACATTTATAGGTTTTTAAAAATGATTTCAAGCGGTTCAAAACATGAGTAGAGAAAGGTCGACAAGAAGGCTAAATTCAACGGTACTTTCAAGGTTTAATTCGCTTTGATCTTGTGAATTGTCAGCTGTTATACAGTTCTTGTTTCGTGCACTTCGACAGATTACGTGCTTCGTCTTGAAGGAGTAACTCTTTCAGCGTTAAATTCTGATGATTGCACTCCATCACACTCAAAAACAAACACATAATGTGTTGGCGCTGCAACTCAATACCAAAGAAGTTACACGTATCGTCATTGTGACGTTACTTCCGCGGGCCGAGGGAGTGGGGGGATTCGTGCACGGCATTGGGTGTACCCACAGACGCTTCACTATAATGCAGTGGTTTCCCATTGCCTTCTGCATCCGCATGCCCCAAAATGCTAATAGCTATTTACCAACCGTTATTAACTGCAACAGCAACCACTAGAGGACATCACCTATGTAAACTACTTTTAAAAACCTTCGACCGTTATTAACTGCGATACCGACCAACAGATGTCGCTACTACCGTTAAATACTACTTTGTAGAAATTATTTGCAATAGGGTTCAAAATTTATTATCTCTCTACGACTTAGGAAGCCTCAAAGCCGGTTTCCAGCATCCATCCACCACCGTAAACCGCTTGATGATGCTTTTTGATACTTGCGATGGCTTTTCATCTATGTCGCCAGTGATTATAGCGTCTTTGCCAGTTGAAGGCGTTATTAACTGCGATACCGACCATCAGACGACACCACCGTCGCAAAGCGCTTATGCTATTACTTCCCGTTATTAATTGCAATAGCGGCCAACAGATGGAGAAACCAACTAAAAGCGCTAGTTTGAAAGTGGAATGTAACATATACCTTTGTGCTGTATAAAATTAATCCCGTTTCTAACTCCTGTATACCAAGCCAAGACTTCCACTGATGGTTAAATAAGTTAAAATAATTCAAGGTATCAGTTACTGTTTCTCAGGTTGTAATGCTTTAATTATTGACAAATAAAACTCCTAGAAGATGCCAAAAGCCTATAAATTTCCAATTAAATTTACTCACAATGTAATAATCTATATTCAGACTATGTATGAATAGACAACAGGATGAGTTTTCATGTTTGGTTGAAAGTGCTGACATTACTTATAAATCATGTTTCCACCACAAAGAAATAATACTGTTAACTTGTGTTTGTAACTTGCTGATAGAAATGACTATAACAGAACTATCTGGCAAATTTTTTTTCCTTGTAAACATCTCCTTTTTAAAAGTTACATAATGTTAGACTGTAGGAAGATTGCACAAAGCATCAGTGTTGGGATCTTTAGTTACTTTTTATCAATTTTCTCTTGCTATTATCTTTGTGTAGCACACAAGGTCTAAAATTTTCCTTTGGACTGATCAATATTTTTTCTGGACAGTTGAGGTATTAAAGATAACTTTCCACAATCAAAAATCAAAACCTAATTAGAATTAAATATGTAACAGATTTATGTTCAAGGTAAGGTATACTGAATGAATGACTGAAGTGCTATCTACTTGTACACAATTTATGAAATGTTTGAAAATGGTATAAAGATTCTGAGCTTGTAGGAGGAGGCAGAAGGTTGATATTTATTTAGTTCAGTAAAGGCTACACAAACTAAGTAACTAATAGTATCTAAGAGGTTCTACTGAAGTTTATTATATAATATGCTGAAATACTGAAGGTTGCTTGTGAAATATTATTGAAGTTAGCGATTGGCTACAAAAACGTTTATACTGCTACCGAAAATTAGTTCAAGTGGTACATATGTTAAAACATATTGATATAGGTGCCACAGTTTTATGCTTCATAATATGCACAAAAAGCAGTATTGTGAAAGTATAACATTCTTAAAGTAATTATGTTGGAAACGCAAGTCAGAATCTAATTTCCACGCTTCAAATTAAGAGAAAAACTGGTCACAAACATATATAACAATTTTGTTATTCTGAAAGTGAAACTTGAACTGATTGTTGAGGAAAGGGAGCAATAAAATAGCATACAACTTGGATATATAAACCTTCTGCAATCAGTTATTAATGTTCAGGAAATTCTTTATGGAGATTGAAAAGCAAATTCACTCTATGCGTCAAACATCATTACATTTTCTTCCAGATTGAAATAAATGTTATACAGACACACAAAACTTCATCCCACACTAATGTTTAATTTCCCATTCCTTCGTCTACAGATTCTTAACGAATAGGTAACCTTGTCATGTTTATTTCACCAAGGGCATAGCTAGGATTTTGTTCAAGGGGGGGGCGAGGGGCAGGCAAGAGAAAAATGATAATATGCATGCTACATAAACGTTTATTAATGTAATACATATATATTCTATTAATTAATTAATATTATTATATTTTAATAAATTACCATTAAATTTATATTTATATGTATATATATAATTACACTAATAAAAATTTTCGTACTACTTCATCTAAAACTTTATCACAATTTTCTTGTAAAAGTTTTCTGTGTACACCCAGCATACACAGACAGTGTAGATGGTTCTCTAGGATATTTCCATCTCATTTAACTCTTTGGTGAGGTCTAGTTCTCCAAGATTTTCTGTTGTCATACCCTTGTCCTTCTATAGTTTATACCATAGTGCGACTTAATAATCAAAAAAATAGAGTTGTAACATTAGCAGAAACTTCGTGTTTTTTTTTTTTTTTTTTTTTTTTTAAATCAACCAATAACTTACTTAATCTTTAGTTGGGATGTGGCTACGGACTTCAATCCAGCAATGCGGGGTTCCGCATCATTTGGCAGTCTGGCCTATCCAGCACCTAATTAAGCGAATCCGCAATCAATAAAATGGGGTGAAAACATGTTTCAGTCTTCGTCACCTTGTCTCCCTGTCGTCACTTTTCGGTCCGACTCGTTTTCTACAGGGTTGTGCCCGTCAAGATAACATTTGACTCACAGCAACAAATGTGTGTTTATGTCGTCCGTGATCATAAGTAAATACATCCATTTTTACTTTTTTTAATAACTCCAGTTTATTTTTGTTGTGTGCATTACTGTAATTTGAGTTATGTCGTCCTACTGCAAAATTAGCTCCCAGATCGTACACGCAGATCTGAGGAGCAAGTAGAAACAATACAAAAAGAAGGTTACAACTATTGACAGCTATTTCAAAACCTAGTGAACAAATGACGTGTTAAATGTTTTTGTCATAAACTGTACTTCATTGTATTTGAGATATTTATTCTCAAAAACTGGATTTCAATTTCCTAATTCTGCTAATTCTATAAGATCTATGATAACAAAGTTTTCAAATACCATAAAAGTTAACATAATTATTCAGTTTGAATATTTGAAGAAACAATTGCAAAAATTTTCTTTGAGTGTTTGATAAGATATTTGAACTTTAAGGTGGTACCACACGCTTGCTAAACCTCGTCAAGCCGTCACAAATCGAAACGTGTGGATAGGGCGTTTGACTTGGCATTTGTAGGCTTGCTAGCACTCGTGGCTGATCCGATCGAGTGTTGGTTTTTTGGCGCAAATCAAAGAAAGTTTGCGGCAAGCGATTGCGAAGCGTCTACACGTTTCTGCGGACTTGGTATCGTTTGTGCACTGACGTGCGTTCCTGTTTGTTGTGATAGAAGTGGTGCAGGAAAAATGAATAACTGGTTCATCAACGATATTTCACATTCCTCGAATGCTAATATTCAAAACCAGCATATCTCTTCGGGCGGAAGTTATCAAGATGGTTCATAAAGAAGCGTGTTAGGTGAGTGGTTAACGTTCTGGTCTCACATTCGGCAGGACGCCGGTTTGAATCCTCATCCGGGCATTGAGATTTGGGTTTTCCATGGTTTCTCCAAATCTCTCCAGGCGAATGCCGGGGTGCTTCCTTCAAAAGGCCATAGCCGAATTCCTTCCCATTCCTTGCCCTCCATCATATCCCGTCTCTAAAGACCTCGCTGTTAAGAGACGTTAAGCAGTTTAAAAAAAAATGTAGCTGGAACGGTTTCTATAGATTTTTACATCTACCATCTTCTTTGCCGTCTTTCTCGTTGCATTTTCATTTTCGTTTAAATTTTTATGTTAAATATAGGTTAAGCAAAAAGTTATGGCCAACACAACATCGACGTGCATCATGCTTTCTTCTCCAAAATATACAAGCGCACCCACAAGCGTGTGACTGTTAATGTTCGGCTCCCCACAGTTAACCAAGCGTTTGTAGAGGTTTAGAGTTTTCGGCAAGTGCCAAGTGTGTGGACCCGGAGGTATGTTCACCGCAAAGGATATCAGCTTGGACCATGAAGGCGTGGACGCCACAATTGAAGCACAAAGCGTGACACTGGATCATCCAAGTACTGAGGTGATTCCCAGATATAATGATCTCAAAAAAGTGCAGACCATTTTTAAGTTTTACAGAAAGTTTTTATTTATAATCATGTCAATCAAAACCAACAAATGAGGAGGTAGAATGAGATTTATCAGCTGCTCGCTATATATGTAATTCTTTGCAAATAAAGTGTTAGTTTCAGTTCCTATTAGATAAATAGATTATTTTTCAAACTGACGTAATTTACTGTGATGTATGTAATGTGATCTAAAACTAAATACTTACTATAATTGATTATTTATTAAATAACTATACTTATATTTTAAACAAAATATGTAAAAGCGCAATGCATAATCCCAAAACACTGTTCCAGAGAAGCTATCAAGGAATTTAAATAAGGTATGAAAATAGATCCCTTTCAAAAATCGTATAGAGACTCAACAGGGTGATTGGAACGACGTTGTTGGACAGATACAAAGGGGCGGAATTTCAAATTGGTTCCATTGGCAGTGGCAGTTCTAGTAGATGTGTTTAAAATATTTTAGCTCTCCGTGTCTGCGTTGCTGCAATGATCATTTATGATAGATTACTCCCATGTCGATCGTCGGCAACAGGTTCCGATTATCCTGAGTAATCACTCCAACGCATATAATGAATTCTGACTTAGTAGCAGCGCACTGTAACTGGTAAGCACCTTTCCTCTCCGCATCATTCCCTTCCCTGGAAACATTCGAAAGTCCATTGACAATGTCTTCAAAATTCTCGATACAAGTAGTAAAACACATATATTGTTGAGACCAGTGGGTCTCATATAAAACTGAAATATTTTGCACTTATTTTCTCAGTAAAAAAGTTTCTCGTAAAAGTTTCATGATGTACTCTGTGGTTCTAATTGTGTTCCGTATTTCTGTAATTTGATTTAAATTATTTACAACCAGGTTAAGTCTGTGACTTTCACAATGAAAATACAATGCTTTTTTAAATATCTCTTTAAAAAAATTTGAAACCCACCAATATCACCCGCCAATGTAGAACACCCTTCATATCCTTGGCTAACACACCTGTCAGGCCCATGTCCTTCGTTTTCGAAAAAACTGTCGATATCTGATACTTTAATTTGTCATTAAACTCATCAGTTCTACAAATCGGAGAAATTTTTGAGGATTGCATTTTTATCTTCGTCAGTAAAACTATTTTTATGGAAAGCTGTTCTTTCCCAGCTATATCACACGACTCATCTACCAACACAATATAAACATAAGCCTTCTTTGCAGCCTGAACAATTTCACTTTTAATGACCAAGACGCACAAGGCAAGGATTTCGTTTTGAATCTGTGGGAAGATAATCGTGAAATTTTTCTTAACTTTTTCAGTATGCCGTTTCAAAACTAGAACACTTGAATCAATTTTTAGTTTCAACAGGTATTCATGAACACCCTGATGTTGCTCTTTACTGCTTAAAGGCAAGTCATTTGTATGGTGTACCACAGAAAATAATCGAAAATATTTTAGAGGATACGATTTAGCGATTGTTTTCTGCTTCCTTCTGATGAGCAATACCCATCATTGCAGCGACAGGTATTTTTTCCAAGAAGTTCTTAACATCGTTAGCTGCTGATTGATGATAATGTGAAGAAGCATGTTTTTTCAATATTCATGGATATTTTTAAAGTGACAGAAAGTTCGAGTAACAAATTAATTAGAATATACTAGCAGAGGCACGTAAGTCTGCAAGCAACAATGTTTAAATTTTCATTTCAAATTAGTGCCATTAGCATCAAAAGAAAAGTTATTTTCAGGAAGGTACCCAGCAGCGTTTTAGCATCTCTCTCCAACATCATTCTACTTAACTCATAAGACTGAAGTGAAGCTGGGCACCTAGGACAAATATATTGTAAATTCAAGAGTAATAAATATTTTGTCACAAAATAGATCTACATCTACATATATACTCTGCAATTCACAAAATTGTGGGTGGCAGAGGGTGCTTAGCACCAAACCTAAACTATTTGTTGTGCATTCCAATCCCTAATGGTACGAGGGAAAAAAGAATTCATATATGAATCATTGCGGCACCTTATTTCTCTAATCTGATCTTTCCTCTCATTCCGGCTCAAATAGGTTGGTGGACGAAATATTTCACTACACTCGTAAGTGAAAGTTGTATCATACACGCTAAGACTAGCTTCTAAGTATTGACTGTAAGTGACAATAATCGTTGGTCAGCGGGCGCTGCCAAAGAATAATGCAACTAGTAAGAGAGAGGTGTGTAATCACTGTGAGACAAAAGAGAGCATGGACTGTGTTAAGCTTGCGAGAGGTTTTGTTATTATGGCTATCTGGTTTTGAATAAACGTTTCATGTTATTGGTGTACCATATATGTGTGGTTTTTCTTGTTTTATTAAATATTATGTTCACCTAAATGCATTGCATTAATATGCACAACTGCCGAAACAAATAAAAGGCATCATCGGCAGTTTATAACCTGGCTTTCCTGGTAAGGTTGGAAAGAATATAGCCGCGTTATAAAGTGGGAGTACACATGTTTACCAATAACTTTAAACGAAACGTACGTCGTCTGTCTACCAGAGACGCCCAGTCTAGTCTACTAATCAGTTCTGTGACGCTTTCATGAGGACTGCAGCAAGCGGTCACGAATCGAGCGGCTCTTCTCTGTACTTTCTCTATACTTTCGATCAACCCCTTACGAAACAGATCCCAAATGGCACAACAATAGTCCAAATGTGGACGCACAAGAGATTTGTATGCTATCTCCTTTGTTTGTTCGTTACAGAATTATCTCTACCTACCAACGTATTAATATGTAAGTCCCATTTCATGTTCCTTTGTACTGTTACTCCCAAATATTTCATAGAATCGATCCTATCAATAACTGAACTGTTTACCTCGTATTTCTGAACAATCGGATTCTTTTTGTTAGTTATGCTCATTGTCTTACACTTTTTACAATTTAGTGTGAGTTGCCACTCAGCGCACCATGCCAAAATAACATCCAGATCACGCTGAATTGCTAAACAATCGGCCAAATTCCTTACTTCCCTATAAATAACTGCATCATCAGCAAGGCTTTTCACTTTGTCTCCGAGATCTTTTATAAAAATTAAGAAAAGAAGTGGTCCTATTACACTTCCTTGAGGTACACCCGATGTAACATCTAGATTTGAAGAACTTTCGCCTTCAACAACGACATACCATGATCGACCAGTTAGAAAATCCTTTATTCATTCGCAAAGCTGATCAGATATACCGTACGCTCGTAGCTTCGCTAAAAGGTGGTTGTGTGGCACAGAGTCAAAGGCTCTCTGAAAATCTAAAAAAATTGCATCTACTTGTGAACCGGCATCAATAACTTTCATTACGTCGTGTGTAAATAGGGCCAGATCTTACACTATCGACTTTTTCAAAATCGCTTGATGATAATAAAAATAAGTAAAAAACAAGTGAATGCAGCTAATTATAGTTATTAAATAAAAGTCGTAGTTTTTCTAGGTACTGTATGTAATACTATATTAAAAGGCATCGTTAGCCATACGGAAAATACAAATTAATTACTTTTAAAATCTTTCTTACATCCATTGTTATAAAAAATAGATTGGTGCGCGCTCCGGTTATGTCACAGTATAAACGAGCAAATGCGTTGGGTGCGGGTCGAGTCGGCCTGCAATCTATCTGTATCTAGGCACGCGACAAAGGTCCCCCACTACTTTGCTCGAGGGCAATTAAGACGGGGTTTTTTCTTTGTTTGAGTTGGGTCACGCGGCACAGCGACAGTTTGTTGCCATGGATAACGAAAACTATAGCATTTTAATAGAATTGTACGGTGCCAAAATTTTGTGTAATAGTAAATGTGCGGCCTAATCAGACTCAGATGGTATCACCTCCATCAACACCACAACCACCACTTTAAACTCCAATCAACGAATCTATAAGTCGCCAATTGACAGGATCAATATAATACCTTTTACTTAAGTAAGTTATAAGTTCTCATTAAGAATGGCAACAAAAAATTGAATAGCAGTAAAAAAATTAGAATAAAAGGGGTGCTATTACCATATCTGTGACCATTCTTTCAGAGCTTCGCACAATGCGTCAAAAACATCTGAAACTGTTCAAGAAAATTATTGTTTTGACACTCGAAAAATGTAATGCGGGCTAGTACACGAGTCTCCACTTGCTATAAATTTTTAAGTCACAGCATTTATCAGTAATTGAAATGCCTCCCGAAATTGAGTTCATTGGCTCAATTAATGATTTTAGAAACTCTACCATCGTCATTCTCGTAAAATTTGTTTATTGTTTCCTCGATGGCTTCATATCCCATGGAGTTTCTCCCCATAATATATTCTGTTAAAATACAATTTCCACATCCACCAAATCATTTTTCATTTAGGTTTCTAGTCCACTGTGTGACGCATCAAAGTGAAAGTTGCGGCTATTCATGCACGTGAAATGTCCATGCTGGCTTCATGAAAATACCGTGCCTTGATAGTGTGTCGCGCAATCCTGGCTCGGTTGCGTTGCCACGCGAGGCAGCAGCGCTCGTCAATAGAAGTGGGTCGCGCGACAAATAACCGGTATGGCGCGCTCGAACATGCCTCGCGCGGCAGCCGCTAATAGTCGATACGTAGCTTCAGAGACGCCAACAGCACCGTGCGTGGCGTTTTGTGCCGCCACGGCCTCATTAACGTCTGTTTTCCGCAGATAGCTGTAGTAAGCAGGTTTAAATCGCGCGGACCGAATTAATTTTTTAAAGTTAATTAACATTTTTTAATATTCGGCTCGGCAAAACTCTGATCGAGCGCATTCCTGCGTTCCGCTAGGGGGGGAGCACCTGCCCCCCTGATCGTACCTGGCTACTATTCCTACAGGTTAGTTAGTTTCTAACAACAAATCATATTTATATTTCGGATTACTTTAATGTACAACTGTAAATTCATATTTAAATTGCAGCTGGACTGTTATTGGAACACACTTATTCCATGTGTAAAGTATAAAATACAAATCACTACAGTCATACAAAACTTTAGGCAAATTAATGGCCAGGCTGGAAAAAATTATTTAATTTCAGCAAAGTTAATTTCCAGTTCTTTACGAGTAGGCAACGCGTAACGCTTTTTTTGTTGCATATGTTCGTAAAATTCCTTCCCCAGGTTCATTAGTTTCAAACAGAAAAAAATATTAACGCTTAATCAACACTGCCCGCTTCGGATTATTTTAAATTCAATAATTTCGTAGTTAATATTCCAGTGAGTGTAAGCTAGCCTCGGTGAGCTACAGGCCTGGGTGGACGTGGAACATGAGAGCGCGTTTGCAGAATCTGAACCTTTCCTGCAAGGCCACAGAGGCAAGCAGTTTTGACTGTGAGAAACAAGGTTCGAAATGTTCCTGTACCTTCTAGAAAGACGCCTCCAACCGGCCAATTAAACTTTGCATCCACACCGCGTAATGTCAATTGGACAATGGGAGACAGTCACCCCACCCTGAAGCGAAAGTAGAGTGACACGTTTTGTACTCGTCCTCTGCGCAGTTTCATTTTGAAGATCACGCCGTAAACTTGCCAATTTTTGTGAAGCCAATGACTTAGACATTGTTAGAAATTACACCACCAGCTCCACCCTTCGAATGCTCACGAGGCGAGGCTTGTACCAACCCTCCCGCTATTTTAGTCAGCCATTCTGCTATAGTGAGGAAACACATGTCGCTTCTATGTATATTAAGATGTACCGTTCAACTGTATCAATCCACTTATCTCTCCGAAGAATTCAAGAATAAATGCCTGTTCATAACATTTCTGAAGTAATTTGCAACAATACCTTAAGTCAGTAGTTAGAGTGATTATTTTTAGTGCTTTCCAGCCCGTACTTGCAGACGCCAACGGGACGAACCAAATGTTGACGGCAAACAGGCTGGACGAACTTATGTTCACGCAGGGGTAAGTTGAAGGTAATTCTTCACTCGGCCATTACCATGCGACAGTACCCCAGTAATAAAGTTGGTGTCAGGATGTGGCGTGCCTAACCATTCTTACATCGAAGTAATCATCATTGTTATTATTTTGGAGTCTACTCCACTTAGCATAGCAAAGAAAACAACAATTTTCTCTGGCTATAGTAAATCTTCGGATAAATACTACGCTACGTAGGGTTGGTGGTGTTAAGTGGAATAAGGACGCAAGAAGGAGGAGCTAAAATGGACGCAGAATTCGGCAGCATGGAGTTCACGCAGCAGCGAGCACGGAGCAGACGCTAGGAGGCAGGGCGGTCGCGGATTGACTTGGCTACAATCGACGGAGCAGACTGCGCGGAGTTTGAAAGCAGCGACGGAAGAATCCCCAGAAAAGTGAGTACAGTAAGAAAAATCAGTGTGTAAAAAGTGTCAATCATGCCGCAAGGTGCATCACCGAGTGTAGAAAGTGTGCCGGAAGATAGTGGTGTAAAATTACGGTCACAGAGGCTCTTAAATTAATTCCATCCTCTTTCGATGGAAATAATAGAGAATTAAGTTTTTTCATCGACAATGTGTCCACAGCATTTTCCCTTGTACCTAAGGAAGAACATGACGTATTACTTAAATTTGTAAAATCAAAAATAGTAGGAAGTGCTAGCTCGAAATTAATTGTGAGAGAGCAGACGAAAGATTGGCAATCAGTAAGAGATATTTTAACTGAAAATTATGGCGAAAAGAGATCACTAGATTTTTATGTTTATCAGCTTTTTTCTGCCAAACAGAGAAACGGGGAATCAATAGCAGATTGGGCGTCAAGAATAGATAAATTGTCACATGATTTCAGGCAGGCTTCAAGCCTTAAGATGGACGAACCAGATGTAAAGGGCAGTCTAGCTTTAATAGATAAGTTGAGTAGGGCTACCTATATACAGGGTTTGCAAAATGAACGCATTGAGACAGTTGATTTATCTTTGGTTCAAGAATCAGCAATTTTGTCACATAAAGAGAAATCATTACATGCGAGGGCTGAAATGAAGCCAGTGCTTTGTAGGAATAATGGTAGTTCCTTTAAGAAATTTAATTTATGTGGAAAAATTGCGCACATCAGCAGAGAATGTCGAAGTTCGGCGGCCTGTCAGTTGTGTCAACAATTTGGACACCACGCCAGAAATTGTAGAAATAAGCCAGCTTTCAGAGGGGTCCATTATATCACATGTAATTATCGCAAAATTCTAGGTCATTTCTTTTCCGATTGTCGGAGCAAAGGAAACTGGTGCTCCAAGTGTCAAAAAGTAGGACATTTCCCATCAAAATGCAGAAGCAAATTTAATAACAAACAACATTAAAACAAACAGGAAAACTCCAGTCGAGTGTAAATGCTGACAACCTCGTTTGCATTCGGGATTATGGACGAGTCTATACTGTAGGTTGTCGATGTGTAAACGATTTTATTAAATTGTCATGGCCAGATACCCAAAGTAGTGCAATTAGTTGTCTCTTAGACTCGGGCTCACAAGTCAGCTTAGTCAGCAAATCTATCTTAAAGGAAGATATGTACATCAATAATGATGAGGTCATTCAAATTAAGGGTATTGCCTCTCAACTTATGAGAACATATGGTGTGGTGAAATTGAGGATTAACATTTATATTACTCATAAATTCCATGTAGTTTCTGGAGCCGTGGATATAACCGAACACCGGTTAATTGGTCGTGACTTTCTAATACAACATAGAGTTGTCATAAATTATAGAACCAAGGCGGTTTATCTAGAAGGTCATTATGTGCCAATGTTGATGAAACGAGAAGGGAGTCACACCTTAACTAAGCGAACAAGAGCAGTATACACCATAGATCAACACACATGTTTCCAGGACAACCAGAAGTATCAGACAGCGAAGTTTCAGTTCAGCCATAGACAGAGTAGGAACCAAGGACCGCAGAGAAGTTCCAAAGAAGAGCCGCACGATTCGTTACAGGTATATATAGTTGGAGGGAAAGAGTAAGTGCGATGTTGAAGGAGTTAGGTTGGGAAGACCTGGAACACCGAAGGCGTTGCTCTCGATGAAAGCTAATTGAAAAATTCACTACAGATTTATTTCGGAATGACATCCAGCAAATATTGCTACCAGCAACGTACATATCTCGAAATGACCGTGAAAATAAGATAAGAGAAATCAGGGCCAGAACCGATTCATTTCTGTACTCATTTTTCCCACTAGCGATTAGGGAATGGAATAGAAAGGATTTACCGGGCGAGTAAACTTAAAATCCGACAGGAGTAGCTTTCGATAAAGCACTCCAGCCATCCTGATCTGGGTTTTCCATGGTTTTCCCAGATCACTCCACGCGAATGCGGGGATGGTTCCTCACAATAGCCCATGGGCGCCTCCTGCCATATCCCTTATAACCCTTCCAAACCATAACCCCTTTCGATACGTGCAATGCACCCTCCGCCACACACTTTTAGTGAATCGCGGAGTAATAATAATAATAATAATAATAAAAGAACAAACAACATTATAGGGCAGGCCAAACATCAACCTAACACAGGTAGGGCACATGCAAAGGATTGCTTGCGAGTGGAAGAGAATGTGAACAGATCCGTTACTCAACAGCACGATCCAGTGTTCAATGGGAGAAACAGTAAAGCCGATGGGGAAGTACCAACTAACCAGCAGTCAGTTAGCCCTCAGAAACATTGTACAATCCAGTCGAACCCATTAGCCAAAGAGACAGAAGAAAGTTTGATAAAATTAGGTCCGAGAGAAGAAAGGATTTTACTCATTAAGGTCCAAGGAAAGCGAAACAAAGAGGCGGTGATGAGTAAACAGGAATTAATAAAAGGTGTTCATGTACCAGAATCTCTAGTAACAGTCAGAAATGGAGAATGCATTATTCCTATTCTAAACACACGATAGGAAGAAATTGAATTTTTCTATGCTCCTTTAGAAGCACAGCCAAGGCCTAATCTGTCAGACGCATCAGCAACAGCTGAGTACACCTCACATGTGCACGAAGCTAGTAAACAAGCGAGTCCGGTTTCAAAACACACACCTCAAGCGCGACCACGTGTTAGTCTTTTAAAGGACAACTTGCAATTAGACCACTTGAATACAGAAGAGAAACAGGTCATTTCTGAATTATGTTTGCTATATAACGATATTTTCCTTTTTCCTGGGGATAAATTAACACATACAGATACAGTGAAACACGAAATTAAATTAAAGCCAGAAGCTATGGGGAAAGTTATTAATTCTAGATCTTACCGAATACCAGAGGCTCTGAAACCAGTTTTAGATAAAGAGATAGATAATATGACGGAACAGGGTATAATTAAACACTCTGATAGTGAATGGAACTTTCCTATACTTCTTATACCAAAACGTGCAGATGCTAGTGGTAAACAAAAGTACCGACTTGTTGTAGACTTCAGGAAATTAAATGAGATGACTGTAGGGACAACATTTCCCATTCAATTGATTTCTTAGATCCTAGATTCCTTAGGGAAGGCCAAATATTTTACAAGCCTTGATCTAGCGAAAGGCTACCACCAAATTTTGATAGATGAAAAAGTTCAACATATGACGACTTTTAGCACTAATAAGGTCCATTTTTGTTGCGTCACTATGCCCATGGGGTTAAGCTCAGCCCCTAGTACCTTTCAGCATTTAATGAATTTGGTTTTATTCGGTGTTCATGGCGAAAATGCACTCGTATATCTGGATGATTTATGAGTCTATAGTACCAGTTTAGAAGCACACAGAGAACGGTTGATGGATGTGTTTGAGACATTGCGACACCATAATTTGAAGCTTCAATCAAATGTGAGTTCTTAAGACGTGATTTGATATACCGAGGGCATAGATTAATTGCTGATGGGGTATCCCCAGATCGCGAGAAAACAGAAAACGTGAAAAACTATCCCAGACCAGAAATGACAAAGCAGCTCAAAACCTTTCTGGGTTTCACAGGGTACTACCATAGGTTTATTCAGAACTATAGTAAGATTTCGAAGCCTCTATACGAGCTTTTAAAAAAGGAAGTTGCATTTGAATGGAATCCAAAAGCTGAACATGCTTTTCAAACCCTTAAAGAGAAGCTAACATCCCCTCCGCTTCTAAAATATCTCAATTTTGACGAAGAATTCATTATTACCACGGATGCCAGTGGTCAAGCGATAGGTGCGGTCTTATCTCAGGGCCCAATCGGTAGAGATAAGCCGATTGCATTCGCTTCGAGAACTTTGAGCAAAGCAGAACAAAATTACAGTGTCAGCGAAAAAGAGCTATTATCTTGTGTTTGGGCAGTCAAAACGTTTCGACCTTATGTGTTTGGATGACGTTTCAAACTAGTAACAGACCATAAACCGTTGACGTGGCTTTTTAGTGCGAAGGAACCATCCTCCCCGATACTCAAGTTCAGATTAAAACTCGAAGGTTATCAGTATCAAATAGTTTATAAAAAGGGAACGTCCAATTCAGATGCAGACGCTCTCAGTAGAATCAGGGAAATACAAGCCAACACTGAAACATCAAAGGAGGAGACAGAACCGAATGATGTAATGGAAACTTCCGAAAATGCAGTTGCTACTCCAACAACGACACAAACAGTAGAAATACAGACACAAACAACAGCTGAAGAGTTTCCTGAAATTGACGAATAGGAAAAACGAGCCATTTTGCATCAATTGCATGATGCGCCTCTTGGAGGCCATGTCGGGATTAATCGAAGGTTAGAGAGGATTAAAAAGTACATACAGTGGCCAGGAATGGACCAAGAGGTTAGAGACTACAATAGGCAATGTTCCAGCTGCCAGAAAAACAAATTGACCCAACCGCAAGTTAAAATGCCTTTAGAAATCACAAGAACACCAGAATATATTTTCGAAAAGTGCGCTGTTGATGTGGTAGGCCCACTGCCTTATCAAACCATGGCAATAAATACATCCTGAACTTCCAAGACGAACTATTGAAATTCTTAGCAGCTATACCCATACCAAGACAGGATTCTGATACAATAGCAAGGTCGTTGGAGCATGAAATCATCATAAAATACGGTTCTCCACAATTTTTTCTTTCCGACTGTGGGGCTAGCTTCCTTAGTGACACTTTGCAGAGAGTTTGTAACTTGCTCAGGATCGAGAAGATTCATACTACGGCTTGGCATCCCGAGTCCAACGGGGCTCTTGAAAGAAGTCACAGGACCCTTACAGAGTACCAAATGCACTATATCGATAAGGATCAGTCAAACTGGGATGAATGGGTTCCCTATGGATCATTTGTTTATGATTCAACTACCCATACGGTCACCGGTTACACATCATTCGATCTTCTCTTTGGGCGTTTAGCAAATATTCCAGGTATCTTGCAAAAGGATCCCATAGAAACCATCTACTCTTATGATAACTACGCGGACGAGTTAAAAGCCAGATTGGAAATCTTACATCAAAGAGCTAGGGAGATAAATAAAGTGTAAAATTAAAAACAAAGAGTATTACGACAAGGATCAAAACCCGAAGGAATACAAAGTAGGAGATAAAGTATTGCTTAAGGACGAGAGTGTGAGACGCAGACGAAGCCTTAAACTGGACACACAATTTAGAGGCCCTTTCAAAATTATAGAAGTGCAATTATCCAATGTTACTCTACAGATAGGACGATACAAGAAGGTAAAGGTGCATGCAAACATGTTAAAACCTTATATCTGAGCACATATACACATGTAATTCTAATACCTACTCTTAGAGCACTATTCAGTACCTAGGATTAGCCGAAAATCCGGTTCAGTTACATCAAATAGCTCAGAAACCGCGATAGAATGAAGTTGGATAGGCACCCCGTGTTGTTTGTCAACAGAAACGCACGTGTTGGCCAATCCTCCTGTGACGTAGCTGATAGCGCGAGGAATTACAAATGGCGGCGCGATAAGAGAGCGCCTTGCCCACGCACACAAGGCCGCTCTCCAGCAGAAGAGATAGCGCGCCCACACGTACTTGATATCAGCCACGCACTCAGGTGTCCCGGCAGTAGCTCTTTAACACGCAAGACGAATGCATTAGGCGCGTAAAAAATTAGACATAGAATTATGCATAATATTTTCCATACAAGTCATTTGTTTATAGCTAAAACTGATTTTATTTTGCAGAGAAAAACACTAGTATTAAAACGCTATAAGTTTTGTATTTATCTCTTAAAGATGAACGTGATCCTAGGTACCTTATTATTTCTGCAACTGAGTGTGGCATCCCAAGATTTTCATATTGAGAGATATCAGCAGTCACCCGGTCTGTACTACGATTTTAGACAGAAAGTCCAGCTATCATCTGTCACTTGGCGCATCATAAGTTACGTCGATCTCGGTGAACTTCAAACTAAATTCTCGGAAGTTGAGCATTACACTACAATATTAGTTGCTTTCTGTATAAGTAAATTAGCGGAACTCAATGTATCCACAGATGAATGTAATGAGATGGTAAATGAATTATTATGGCATATTGATCAAGTGAAATACTCTCAAAGGTTAATAGGGCAAATAACACAGCATTAAGCAACGCGTAGGAAAAGAGGAGCGGTTAATTTTATCGGTGATATTTGTAAAATTTTATTCGGTTTGGCTACAGACTCAGAAATTCAATATTTCCGATCAAAAATAGACATTGTGGAAAAGGAATAGCAAACTTTACTTAATCTCAGTAAAGAACAACTTACAGTAGTTAAAACCGATTTAGCAGGGTTCAATCACACCTTAGCAGACGTGAGCCGAAATCAGATAGTACTACTAGAAGGTATGCGAAAGATGCAGAGATACGCGGAAAGTTATGCAAATCATACCGATAAGGCCATACGCCAATTGTCTGTTTTAGTATCTGTCAATGAGCATCTAGTTCGTGCCATTGGCAATATACGAGGTTTGCAAAGGGAATGCGATCTCTTAGTAAGCGCGATCGTAAACTCCCAAAAGGGGTTATTGCAGCCACATTTTATTAATCCAGTTCAAATTGTCCAATACTTGGAATTAATAAGGAATGATATAGGGGATAAAAAGTTCCCAGTTTCTCTAAAGGAGGAAAATGGCTATCTTCTTTTGAAAATCATTACAATCGATGTTTTCTTATCACAGAATATTCTTTCTTATATTTTGAATGTGCCATTAATAGAAAGCAATCATTTTAATCTATATAAAATATTGCCTTTGCCTATACATATTGATGATAATGGTCATTACCTGTAGTTACAACCTGATCGTTCATATATTCTAATTCATCACTCTAAACGTTTGTACACAAAACTGGATGAAGATCAATTAGATTGTAAACAATTGACGTCAGACTCTAGTATTTGTAAACAGAACTTTTTATTACAAACTACTTATGAAAACTCACCGTGTGAGGTTCGACTCCTGCAACCATTAGAATCAATCCCTAATGAATGCGTAAAGAAAATAGCATTACTTATTGACAGTGTTTGGACGGCCATTAGCCGAAACGAATGGTTATTTGTAGTACCTCATGAAGAGAGTGTAACAATATTATGCAATAGTGAACCTCCCACGGATGACACCTTTAAAAATTCTGGAAAGCTAACATTCTTTGGCAAATATAAAGGTTACACTAATACGATAACGATTCAGTCAGAGCAATATATAAGCGCCAATATAACTACTCATGATGTAATACCTAATTTTAAGCTAGACTTGGACTGTTGTACATTAAATCAAGACAAACATAATCTTTCAGAGTGGAGGTTAGCATCGAAATTAGAGCCAGTAATACGATACCTAGACGACCTCAAGGTCGCTGGACATAAAATACAAGAACTGTAAGACGAAATTGAGAGACAGGAGCAAAACATATCTAATGATTTTTATATATCAAGATATTCTGTAATCTCTTATATTATGTATGTAACATTGTAATCATTTTTATTGTATTATTTTGCCTGTGTCGACACTGTAAATGTCTTAGACATTTTTCTAAGTATGTATTGCGCACTACAAATGAGTGATGTGGTAGAGTTTGTGTTCACACTACAGTACTAAATCAAACAGACGCCTCACATGTAAGAAACGTGAGACCTCGTTGTCCTATTCGTCGCAGTATTGATGTGCAAACTGATGACGAAGAAGAAATGGTAGCATTTCAACGTAATCCTTCTGTGGTAAGTAGCAATTTAGAGAATCCATAACCAAGCTCTAGAGACACCAAATCAGCTAGACGCTAGAAATATTGTACTTAACGGTTTTAAACACTTAGTTTATAGAGAGAACACACTAAATATTGTTTGCTTACTAGTATTAATCAGTTCAAAGATAGACTAGATGAAATCTATTACCACAAAACCTTAGTAGAATTTATAATTAATTAATTAAGATATAAAAATGATATCTATTGTGTAGGCCTATTAGAATCCTGGGAGAATTTGCCGAAACACAAGGCTTCTGCAAATTCTTTCCCTACCAGGAAGGTGTAGCATATTTCAATAATTTCGTAGTTAATATTCTAGTGAGTGTAAGCCAGCCTCGGTGAGCTACAGGCCTGGGCGGACGTGGAACATGAGAGCGCGTTTGTAGAATCTGAGCCCTTCCTGCAAGGCCACAGAGGCAAGCAGTTTTGACTGTGAGAAACAAGGTTCGAAATGTTCTGCTACCTTCTAGAAAGACGCCTCCAACTGGCCAATTAAACATTGCATCCACACCGCGTAATGTGAACTGGCCAATGGGAGACAGTCACCCCACAATGAAGCGACACTAGAGTGACACGTTTTATACTCGGCATCTGCGCAGTTTCATTTTGAAGATCACGCCGTAAACTTGCCAATTTTTGTGAAGCCAATGGCTTAGACAGTGTTAGAAATTACACCACCAGCTCCACTCTTCGTATGCTCACAAGGCGAGGCTTGTACCAACCCTCCCGCTATTTTAGTCAGCCATTCGGCTATAGTAAGGAAACACATTTCGCTTCTATGCATATTAAGATGTACCAATCAACTGTATCTATCCACTTATCTCTCCGAAAAATTCGAGAATAAAATCCTGTTCATAACACATCTGAAGTTATTTGCAACAATACCTCAAGTCATTAGTTAGAGTGATTATTTTTAGTGCTTTCCAGCCCGTACTTGCAGACGCCAACGGGAAGAACCAAAAGTTGACGGTGAGCAGGCTGGACGAAGGTAATTCTTCGCTCGGCCATTACCACGCTACACATCTGTAAATTCATATTTAAATTGCACCTGGACTGTTATTGGAATACTTTCATCCCATATGTAAAGTATAAAATACAAATCGCTAGTCATACAAAACTTTAGGCAAATTAATGGCCAGGCTGAAAAAAATTATTTAATTTCCACAAAGTTAATTTCCAGTTCTTTTTCGAGTAGGCAACGCGTAACGCTTTATTTGTTGCATATGTTCGTAAAATTCCTACCCCAGGTTCATTAGTTTCAAACAGAAAAAAATATTAACGCGTAATCAACACTGCCCACTTCGGATTACTTTGCATCCACACCGCGTAATGTGAACTGGCCAATGGGAGACAGTCACCCCACCCTGAAGCGACAGTAGAGTGACACGTTTTGTGCTAGTCCTCTGCGCAGTTTCATTTTGAAGATCACGCCGTAAACTTGCCAAACTTGAGCAGAAATAGTGCGTTTTATTTCACGTTAAATAAAATTCGTCTTTCGCTGAGAGAAGTGCTGCAGACAATGGGTTAGGGGAGCGGTACAAAGCCTGACTGGAGACGAATATTTTTTGGCAGCTACCAATATTCGGCAGTTTTCAGGGAATCCAATTGTATATCTAGAAAGATAATATTTTTAGAATTAAGGGAGTGTTTTTTTATTATTTCTGTACGACGTACGGTTGAGTAAAAATAGTGTGTTGTATTTCACATAAAATAGACTTGGTGCTGCT
Source organism: Vandiemenella viatica (assembly GCA_031002005.1). NCBI lineage: Eukaryota > Metazoa > Arthropoda > Insecta > Orthoptera > Morabidae > Vandiemenella > Vandiemenella viatica. The sequence continues at coordinate 258,441,290 of CM061921.1, forward strand.
GGTGTTTCATACCGCGTTTAAAACATTAATTCATACCTTATGAAGCAATCATGATAGGAATTTGGTTCTAATCGTAGTTTATTAAGCGTTCAATATAGAGTATAATAAAAGTATATTTTGTTTAATATTTAAATACCGTCCGTATATTGAGTCGCATGACTACTTACAGGAAAACCAATCCGTCAAAACAATGATTTTTTTTTTTCTTTCGTGTTGCTGGAGTGTGAACCTATTCAGAATTGTTGATGAAATGATGTATCTGGCGCTTCATACATGGTTGCCCAATTGGAGAGGGGATGAGGCAGGTGACGGTTAGGTTAAGTGGCCTAATTAGTGATACATGAGTGCACCAGTTGGTTACAATGTATCTAATTAGTGACGCATGAGTGCACACTAACCTAATTAGTGACACATGACTGCACAAATTTGTGACTACAAGTCATTTTGATACTTTTGGAATTGTGACATCATGTCTTCTAGAGAACTTTTATGATTTACACCAAAATATCGTCGTGGGATTTTTGTAATACTGACCACTTTTCATCAATTGATTTTTGAAATTGCCTCGTTTGTTCCATAATTATGGCTGCTATGTCGCCCAATTGTGATATGTTTGGTTGCTCACATTGTGTGGCAATTCCTGTTGTGTGGGTTTGCTTTGTGTTGTGCAGAGTGGAGACGTTATCAGCATCAACATCACAGACATTTGGAAAAATTTTAACATCTTTCTCACTCATGTCAGTGGTTGACTGCGAGCTATATCTCGGTTCAGGCAATAAATCAACATTTTCAATTATCTTGGCTTTTAAATTAGTGGGCAGATGCACCGTCTCTGACATTGGTGCATTCATGACCTCACAGTTTTCCGAAGCTACAGTTACGATGTCCATCAAAACAATTCCTGTTCGAAGGTTCACGAGCGAATATATTATGATTGGAAACACAAATCCCTCGCAATTAAATATAAAGATAACGGAAAACAAATAAATCCACCGTTCAATACAAAAACTGGAAATCTGACGATAAACTGGCGTAGCGATTCAACACAAAATTGGAAATATCAAGAAATCCATCAAATTTTGCAACACAAAATTATTTTAATGATTAACAACACAGATTGACAACAGCATCACAACAAATCAGAAACAACGATGTGATGGATATGACGCTTCAAATGCACATGGCCAGATCGACTGCAAAGCTACATCTATTTTAAATTTATGAATGGAGTATTAGCAGACTCCCATTACTTTCATAGATCACTTTAAATCAAATGTGTGGATTCAAGTAATCCATCAAACAAAATCAACAAAACAGTGTATAGGCCCTACTATCAGTTAGATATTCATTGAGTTAATTGAATCATTTGATTTATTAAATCGAAGCAACCTTTTGCGAGAGGCAATTGGATGTGAAACTGGTTTGGGTGATGATTATTGATTAGCTTCTTGATTTGCATAACTAACCAATCATATCTCACAGTGATTCTGAAATAGGGTGAAACTGTAATGTCCTTTTTATCAATTAAAAAAATATTCTCTAAGTTTCCATTTTTTTGGGGGGTACTCTTATGGCTTACAGACATTGGCGGATTCATCATTAGTATGAATACTATTCATATTAAAATCAAATACAAAGCACTGCCACGGCTTACATTTCCCAACAAACAAAAAAATTATAAATACGAAACATTAATTAAAATGTAAATAAGATGAAAGATGACAAAAATTCCTCATTAAATCGATCTAATTATCCCTTTAACAAACATTTCAAATTATTAGATGCACTGTTAAAATAATTATATTAGTACGAAACGTCGGGTGCCAGGATATTTTTACATTTAACATCAAATATGATTGAAAGTTCACAAACATTAGTGCATCTTTCAATATAAAATTTAAATAGTTCGCGGTTTTTAAACGAAGATTATCGCAGTTTATCGGAGATGAAACTCTTAATAGTTCAAGTTTGCTTGATAGGACCGTTCACGCGATAGTCTCAATGACTTGATGAAGTACACACTGTTAAGATCGTAGTACAATTACCGTGGACTGGGGAGACTGCATCGGCGTTGGCGATAACGTTGTAGAACTGGATCACCACAACATTCAATTCACCATTGACTTAGGCACAACTGCCTCTGTAAGATCGACTTGTGCTCTGCCACTCGGAAAGCAGAGAAGGGCATGTACAAAGTAACACCAGCCTTCACACACCGGAGGCCTGGTATAATGTATCCAGTGTAATTCCAGCTTCCACTCACTAGAGCCGTGGTACATAGCGTCCACTGATAATCCAATCTACACTCACTGAAGGCCTATTACAGAATGTCCAATGTCATTCCAGCTAACACTCACGGGAGACCTGGTACAGAATGTCCAACGTCACTCCAGCCTACACTCTCTGGGGACCTGGTACAGAGTGTTTTTTCTCCTTCTTGCAGAAGGGCTCCTGGCTGCTCTCCCTCCATTTTTCCATACTAGCGCGCCTCTCTTTGGCGTGCTCACGACGTGGGGATAAAATTCACAGAAATTAGAAGTACCCTTGGGGTTTTGAGACAGGCGATTGGTTCTGTAAGGTACCTTCTTCCTGAATGGTGATTTCATTGGCCAGAATTGCATTTCGGTAGTTCAGACGCAATCGTTGCTCCACATAAACGTTCGGATGGGGAGCAAGAAGTCCCTGAGGTAATTGACCTTATCCAGGTTGTTCCCAACATCCCAAGACACTCCAAGGGAGTAAGGCTCCACACCGACGGACAAACGGTAGCTTATTGTTCGGCAGGTACCTGCCTGCCCACGGTCTGTAGTCGGCCTGCTGGGGGACTATATAAAGGACTACTAGAGTGGCTTTCTCCCCTTTCGAAGTGTCTATACCCAAGAAACTACACCCTAGCAAATTACCACTCTCACTGTGTCCATTGTATGTATAAATAACTATTTAAACCATATATTAATAATTGTAATTGTACAAGATGACCCACTTAAGTAATTTTGCTACAACTTGGGGTTGTAGTGTGTTAACTGATCTCCAAGTAGTCCATGGCAGTAGTGCATGACCAGGGAGAAGTAATTCATTTGGTACTAACCGCTGTTTTAAATTTCAGCTTCTTGCACACCACAGTTGAAGTCTTGCTTGCTTTAGTGACACTAAGTTTTTTATTTGTTCTGAAGAAGTTTTTCCTATCTCTAAGACATGGTCATACTGGCTGATAGTCATCTGAAGGAAAGGCGTGGTAAGTTGAAGCATTATTCTTCTCTTGCTAACAAAAATCCTCCATTGGATGTCAGGATGTGATATGCCAGAAAGGAAGTATAGCTTCTCCAGTGGAGAAAGAAGAAGAAAACTTGTGATAACAGTGAAAAATGGGCGTAGCCAAGGACGGGCAGGGTTAGGTGCTTGCCCACCTAGGATCTCTCCCTCAATTAGTCTAGCGATATATATATGAAAATAAAAGTTCCCTCTTTTAGTATTGAAAAATAAATTTTGTGAAAATTTAATCAGACCCCTAGTTCTATGAGTGTAAATTTCTTCCATTTTCAAAAAAAGTATTTTTATTAGGTTTCGTTGTTTGCGTCCCATCCTGAATCTAATCCCGGCTACGCCCTTGAATCCACATTTAGTGCCACGTCTATCACTTTGGTGTAGCCTTTGTTGTACCATACTGAGCACACACGTTCAGCTGAAAAGTAGCACAAAGTGAGTGCAAAATTGCTTAAAATATGTTTAATTAGTAGGGAACATTTTGCTTGGTGTTCAAGTTGTACTCATAACATCATTAGGATCTTTCTTCAATTTACTAATCTGATCATTTTGACTTATGTGGTGAAACTTGTGACGCCTCTGGGGGTTTATTGGGTGTAATTACGGCTTTAGACAGGTTTTTTTTTTTATAGTACATTCCATCAGAACTCACACCTAGGATAAACTGTTGCGTCACAGGTTCTCTGTGCAAGAACTGAAACTCGAAACTCTGTCGCGGTGTTGCACCAGAGTAAGATATTTCGGGTGATGCAATATATAGAGACGCAAAGACAGATCAAGGTCTTTTCATCATTTATCGTCGTGGTGGTGCTGTCGCTTGTGTTTACATTTTATCAGCGTGCAGAGGTGCGTCTGGTTGATCGCCGAACCGTCTGAGTGGGTCTTTATGGAGCAAGTTGGTTTTTCTCTGGTATTTGTTCTTCGAAAACGAGGATTTTCTTATAATCGCTCCAGTTTAGGATCTTGTTCGTCGATTGCCAAATTTGTTTAAGTGTGACCACAAGTGAGTCATTAGTCAAGTTAAGGAAACGAAAAATACCTTCTTAATTAGATATGCGTCGACACTCGGCGGCGGAGCAGTTGTTACAATAGCCACAGATAGTCCGATTTTTACAGTCATCGTGGACTATTTCCAAGTTAGATCAGCAAATAGGCCACAAGGAGTTTTGGATGAACGTGTGTTATGTTATAGTGCAAAAATTTTTCCCATGAAGGTTAGAGAATTTTTATTTCAAGAAGACACGAGATTATAAATTACGGCGCAACAGGTAGGCAAGTGATTGTTAGAAACTTGTAGTGGTTTTTGTGAATGGAAAGTGCAACCGGCTAGTAAGTGATTGAAAAAGGATATTAGGGACAATTAGGGAAATATTGAAACAGCTTTAAGAATATTTTTGTGATCGAAACAGATCTGTGTTTTGGTTTAGGAGAAAAATAATTACCTGGCGAAATTCTGTTGTGCAGCATCTTCCAAATGAATGAATACTATTCTGGTTGGTGAGACTAATCTAAAACATAAACTGTGTATTCATTTATTAATTTTGACACGTTTCTGACCTTAAAAAGTTTCAAAGGAAAGATGGAAGAGACCATTGTCTGAAGAGACATTGCACATACTTTATTCTTACTTTACACTATCCTGGTAAGGCGTGAGTGAGCCCAGTTCAAGAACTGTTGTAAGTCAGAAGTATGTAAAGATAACTAAATAGCATTGTAGTTTTATATGGTTTCAAGTTGGATTTTAAAGTAAATTGTTCTTTCACTTTGTAATCTTACGGCCAGGATTTTAGCCAATAATATATGCAGCCAAATGCTACATTGAGTTCTGGAATCAAGCGATCTAATTTCACTACAGAGAATTTTAGTTTCTTTATGAGAAGTGTCATGACGCGAATTCAGCTGACCGCAATAAAACGAATTGTCAGTTTGATCAGAAGACCTACTACGTGAAAAAAACGGATGTCAGTTTGACCTAATTTCAGAAAGGAGAAGACTTTTGTGTAAAATGCGGGGTGTCTTCTGACATACTGCGAAACACCAGGAACATTTCAAAACAAACAATAGGATCGAGACTTGAAGCTAATTTATCATTGGTTTTTAAAAAAAATAAAAAATAATAATAAAGAAAGGGAAAAAGTTTAATAATGGAAAAATATTCAGAAGATAAAGTACGGTTAGGAAATTGTTGTTTCCTTATAGGGTAAAGTGAATCTTTTAGGGGGAAATAATTTTTGTGTTGAATTTTTTGGTAGTTTAGTGAAATTTACCTACCTTTTCTGACTATTGTGCAGTACTCCTTTATTTCAGGAAGTCTTAACATTGTATGAAATCTCAGTACCGTAAGTGGGGGTTACTTTGTGACTGTGGTTTAACTTTGTGACACACAGTCTCGTATTCGTATTTCAAATCTCCCTTCATGTCAGCGATACCAGGAAAGCAAAAAACAGCTCCATTGCTTTCTAAGACTTAAGGGCCGCTGCCCGAAGCTCCCACATCTCTAGTTATCTCTCAGATCGTCGTATTGTTGAAACCTCATTGTGTGTAGTTGTGTCAACATCCGGAAACTTTGTACGCTGAAGCGTTACACCTTTGAGAACCAGCTAATATGAGTAAATATTCTTTGTTATCATTATGTTAGCTAGGATGTGGAGTAATATAATGTTTGTGATGTGATATTTACTTGATACATAACAACGAAACAAAAATATCGACACTTCAGGGGGCTACTTTGTGACACAACTATGTTATGCAGGGAGCACCAGAGCTGCACTGGCGATATCTGGCCTCCAGCAGATCAGCCATTCTCTGCCAGTAGTCATGGCAGTGTACTGTGGAGCCTTTGTCGTTACAATAGTCTTCCGTCTTCCGTGTATCTTCTTTGTTGGCTCTTGTTTATTTATCTTGTTGTTTTGGTTTGTCATCAGTTGCGAGCGCCAGCCGCGTGGAAGCTGCCGGACTCGTTGATCTTCGTGAATCACTCTGGAGGAATTGCGTGAGCAACTCGATGACGGTTGCAAGTTTCGAGCCCAACTCTGTGTTTGCTGCGTCGTGGTTGCAGCATCTAGGAGGCTGTGGTCAACTTGATGTTCGACCGAGTTGAGTTCTGTGTGGAGCTCTCGAATCATGGCGAGGCTGATAGGGGTTGCATGCCCTGATTTCGCAACTGGGCGTTGCAGCTTTCTTGGCAGTCTAACGGCGAACTTTGCCGGCCGGTGTGCCCCTCACCGCAGAGGGGACAGACACGGCAGGACGGCTCATCGATTTTCTTCGCTGCAGGAGCTTCCGGGCAGGGCATCCTCGGTGGCAGGCTGCATGAAGTCCCCCGCAGTTGCAGCAGGTGGGATTCTCCTTTGGCCTGATGCTCTTCACCGCAGCGCACGCACCTGACTTTGAGGGTGCAGTGCTTTGCATAGTGCTCAAAGCCTTGGCATTTGAAGCACTGAATGATGTCTGCCTTGCGCGCAGGTCTGCTGCATTGCGTACAACTGAGATCGTCTTGGTTGTGGTTGCTATCTTTGTAGTAGTTGCAGTTATCTTTATCTGTTCTTCTGCCGAAAGGTTCTTCACTTCATGGATCTCCTGCAGTTTGTCGATTAAGATAATATAATCAGCCAAACAGCATGTGATTATTTTTATTCCATCTTTTACCGGCCATGCAAACAGCGGCTGACTTGTGTGGCGCTGCAACACGCCGAGAAGTGACGACATGTTCGGAGAAGTGGCATAAATGGGCAATACTGGCCCCACTTCTGTCGCGGGGACTTCAACTTCCATATCTTGCTGCACGCCCCCAGTAATGGCGACGCCAGCTAAGGTTTGATCGATGCTGAATGCTGGTTCTGTTGCCAGTGGTTCGCCCTGTCCTAACAGGCCGGCAGTCACCTGCTGGGATGATTCCAGCCTGTTCCCGGCTCTGGCGCTGGCAATGACAAGCTGTCAATGGTACTCTGAGCGCGGGCTGTCACATAGGCAAATTTGTTAGAGAGTGCAGCCATGCGCTCATCGAAGGAGGTTGTCGTTGCTGGCGGGCAGTTAGCCAACTGTCTAGATGCTTTCTTGTATTTTCGTACCATCTCGTTAACACTTGTGTAGCTGGCTTAGTACGAGGCCCGGAACAGGCGAGTCTCGTAGTCGCAGCGGGCGTGATATTGAGATAGTCTTCGCTCCTCGGTGACCAAGCGCCGAGTGTGATATCTGCAGCACACGAAATTACTGTCAACTCCACTGGAGTTGACGGGACTAGAGTAGGGGTGCCTGTCATTCTGTTGATGACATCTTCCCCTGCTTTTACAAATTGGTTATAATTATCATTACATTTTTAGGCATTGGCTTTGCTATCGTCCAATTGATTAGCACATTGTCAGAGTTATATGTTTGCAAAATTACCTTATGGTTTTTAGTATTTTAAAATTCTTATATTCTAGGTCCACAGTTGTGGAACAGATTTTAGTCAAGGATCGTGGGTTTCCACTCTTTGACTCACTGCACTAGATAGTTTCACACGGATTTCTGCCACTGGCGGAGGGGGGAGGGTGCACTTCCTTTCATTGACTCACTGCATTAGACAGTTTCACACGGATTTCTGCCACTGGGGAGGGGGGGGAGGGGGTGCACTTCTTCGTCGCTGTGTTGAGCACTAACCTGGATCGAAGTCTCTTGTGCCTCAGCCCCTCGGTGTCGTACTAGACCAACTCGTTGATCAGGTGGTTCCTGCATGATGCTGCTTTGGTGAAGAATTTCTACGCCATGGCTGCCATCCTCGCCGGGAGTCTCAGTGGGAGATGCAGCGCTCTCTTCAGAGCTCTGTTCTGGAGCACCTGCAGCGTCCGCATGTGGGTCTTGGCGGCGTAGGCCCACACTGGGCTGGCGTACTCGATTACTGGGAGAACGAGTGCCTGGTAGACTCGGACACCGCAGCGTGGAGGCAGCGATGAATTGTGGTTGAGAATTGGGTACAGGACCCCCAACCTTTGGTTGACCCTGCTCCTGACGTCCTCGATGTGGTGCAGCCACGTCAGTCGCTGGTCCAGGGTGACGCCGAGGTAGCGTATGGCATTCTTTTGGGGGATCTGCTCCCCAGACAGTTGTAGGCACAGCCGTGGTGGTAAGCCTCTTCTGCAGAAGACCACGAGTGTGATATCTGGCCTCCGCAAGCCTTAATAAGGCTTAGTCTCTCCCCTCCACTCGCTCAGTCCCGAGGTTCCCGTATTGCGCTAGTCGTTGATTGGCTAGCGGAGCGAATATCAAAGCCAATCACGGCGAGCTGGAAATTAGATTTCCCGACGGTGCCTCACTACCTCACTGATTTTAATGTGGATGTCTCAAAAGGGACAGAGCCAGTTTCCACACGTCACTAAGCCAAAGACCCGTTTCCCTATTAACCTTATTATCCAACGCTTCCCCTAATGACTGATTCCCAGTAGAAAGAGCGCTTGGCCAGCATCTTCACGTTACCAAAGTCCATTTTGTGACCTTTTTAAATCACATGCTGGGCGACTGCTGATTTCTCCATCTGGAATGAGCGGATGTTACGCTCATGTTCTGCCACACTGGCCTTGATGGTCTGGATCGTCTGACCGATATAGGTCTTGTCACATTGGCATGGTATTCTGTAAACGCAAGGAGTCACCAATCCCAATCATCCTTCATAGGCTGGAGCCAATTACGGATATTGGCAGAAGGAATATGATCTTAATTCCACGCCGAGCTAATTACGTGCATATTTTCCTCGAGATGTTTCCTGAATATTAGATAAAGGCCAGAGCCTCTGGCTGAAGATCGCGATCTACTTGGCATTTCTTTGCCTTTTTCCTAATTGCTCATTCTATTACTCAGTCAGAAGAGCCATTCCTCTTGAAACTATTTCAGAAATGTTCAAGCATGGATGGTAGGCTCTCCGCATCGAGGATTTTCCTTGCTGTGTGCACTAACGTGTACAGTATGGTGTTCTTCTGTGCTGGGTGGTGGAAACTCATGGCGTGTAACTAACAGTCCGTTTGTGTGGGTATACACTATGTGAGAGGCTTCCATCTGGTCTCTGTTGAATACGGATATCCAGGAAAGGCAAGCTGCCATTCTTCTCCAGTTCCATCATAAACCGGATGGATTCCGTTTAGATGGTCTAGGAATACACCGTGAAAGCCTTTGTACTGACAGCTACCGTTATCTACAATATCTCTCGATCAAAATGGTGGAATTGATTACCTTTGATCAAAACTATCTGTTTCACATCAGGCAGAATTAGATTCCCAGATGACATAATAAGTAATATGAAAACGACATACGTAAACATAAAATGTCCTATATGAACGGAAAAAATTATGCTGGCACTATTGGACGTTATTCGGCGGATCAGAAGGGTGATCCACCTTCAGGAATACTTTTTAAAATTTTGATTGAACAATGATTGGCTCTATGTCAACACTGCTTTACGTGCCATCTATTTTACACAATCTCTCACTCTCTACCATATCCTTCACCAACAAGATGTCCTAAATGCCCACCAACCTTCTTCTCTAATTTCCTCCCTCTATATAATTCTTTGTCTGTCATATCCCACCCCATTTTAACACCATCAGCAAATTCTTACTGATTGCAGCAAGTTGCAACAGAAATGTCTTCAAAAGTTATTTGATGTCTTGTAAAGCTATCTCTCCTGTACCAACAATCCTCTATCATGCAGCACACACCATCTCCACCTCTAATTGCCAAAGCTAAATGCCTTTGCTGCATTTTTAATATCACCCAACCATCTCATCACCCTCCCACCCTTTGAGGCACAGCCTCATCCCCTTCTCTGTCGAACCACTACATTCTATTGTATCCAAGGGACTTCCTTTCTCACCAAAACAACAGTCTGACCATGTTGCTTGGTTCTGGAGTCACTAGCATTTTGCCACACGTTCCAATGGCTAGTCGCTTTATTAACACAGCTGAAAGTGACAACTGGCAGATTGAGACTGAGTCCAGCATAGAGCAGTTCAAAACTACATTCAACACTATTCAACTGAATGTATCTACCCTTCCCCAAAACCATTCACCCTTCTTTTTCAAGAGTGCCTCACAACCAACATGTCCTCAGGGTTTTTCCACAAATCTGTTCCCAGCTACAATAACCTCAGCTCCACCGAAACCTTGAGAGAACTGTCCAGGAACAAAACTATTATATATTCCTCTACTACTAGAAAAGGCTCCACCACTGTATTCATGGATAACGATGCTGTGGAACTTGGACAGTTCTCTGACACCAACACTTATCATCAATTCTCCACAGAACCCACCTTTTTTGTCTCCCACTGAATATTCTCCTTCCAACCGGGCCCCTTACATGTCCTCTCTTCACAATCCTTGTATCTCCTCATACCTAAAATCTATGCACGCATATGCTATACATTATTCTGAAGATCCACTTGGATGGCAGTCCAGGATGTCCTATAATTGAGGCATATGATTAATCAACTAAGCAGAATTCAGCCTCTGTCAATCAACCTCCAACGTTTGTGCTGAACTTTTCATCCTACACCAAAGATAACCCATATGTCTTGGAGCATCTATCTGAAGTCCTCACTCCTTTGCCTCCATACACCTCTCTATTCACATAACCTCTTTGTATGATACCATCCCCTACTGTCATTGCCTCAGAGCCCTTTAACTCTTCTTTGATAAGTCTCCCACATAGTCTTTCCTGCACATCATTTTTCACAAACTGTTGTGGGTACCCGCATGGCCCAATCTTGTGCAAACTTACTCCTATGCTATCTGGAAGAAAAAAATTCTTAAGAAATTAGGTAAATGTTTTTATATTCTGGAACCATGAGGAATGCCACATACTAGATTTCCTTAATTCCCTGAAAAACAGTTATTCTATCAATTTCAGATGGTCATATTCCCATACCTCTATCACCACCCTTGATGTGGACTTGCAATATGATGAGATACATTCCATACCTCTGTGCACATCAAGCCAACAAATTTACAACAGTAACTACACTGCAGTTGCCAGCTCTCCACACCAAACATACCAATTTGTACAGCTTTACAATCTGTGGCAGACACATCGGTTCTGTTCATGAATCACAATCCAGGTATTCCCATAAATTATCGCAAGCCATCATTTCCCTCAGCTATCCTTCAAATCTCTCTTGTTACATCCCACAACTTATGTTATGCACCTACTAAGGCTGACCACATACCAATATTAATCACCCAGTTCTCTCCTGGCCTGGAATCCATTAACAAGATCCCTCACTGTGGGTGCGATATTTTGTGTTCCTGCCCTAAAGTTTGTGGTCTCCTTCCCAAAATCCTACTCACTGTCCACTGCACTTGCCTTAGCTGACTTGTTAGTGTGAACAACATCTTGGTCCACAAGCACTTACCTTGTGACACTTCTAGACTATACATGAATCTTTGTCCTACAATAGATCTCACTGCAAAACATGCTTCCAGCAACCACTACCTACTCTAATCATATTACGTGCAAATACTTTAATATTATTGGACGCCCCACCTGAGTTACCACTCATCAAATTGGCCAGCTTATCTGTCTTCACTGCACTGCTTCTTACATCAGTCTCAATACTTAACAAGTGTTCTACATGATGAATCCCCATAGGTAAATAGTTTATACTGCCAACCCAATCCATACAAGCTCACACAATTCTAATAATCTCAGCACCAGTTTTATGGTTTGAGCTGTCAGAGTTTTCCTGACACCACCACCTATTTGGAAATATACAGACTGAAACTGGCCAATTAGGATATTCTTGACACCAGACATAACTCTAGCCTCAGCATATGCTAAGACCTCTCATATAATAATAATAAAAAAATTCTATCACTTACAATTTATATATATATATATATATATTCTTTCTAACTTTATTTACTTATTTACTTTTCTCACTTACAGAAGATTGAAATTATATATTTAAATATTTTTCCTCAACTGATAGTCTTATAGATTATTCGATCCCACAATTACCGTTGGTCAATTACTTCCCCTGCCACCAGTGCAATCCTCGCCCTTCTCTCCTTTTTCATCTTTGGTTCATTCACATGGTAGGTCAAGATGTGTACATATCTTTCTCCCCACCATTTCTTTGGCCTCCTGCCTGAGTTAGGTTACTTGACTAATTTTTTAAAGTGTATTTGTGTTTTTATCGGGCCCTTCTGCCATTATCTGTGGTAAGTGACATGTTATTATCCCTACCCTATCTTATTTTCATTGCTTAATGCTGTTTCAATGTCACCATTAATCAAAGATAGGGGAGAAGAACATAAGAACACGTGGTGAATAACTTTTTGTTCGTAGCGTGTGAGATGAAGAAATTTCCAGGGCCTTAAAAGAACTAAAGATCAAATTCTCGGGAGGAATTGATGGAATTCCTGATACTATTCTTAAGAAATGTGTTAGACATACAACTGAACTGCAAACACATTTATGTAATAGTTCATTACTAACTGGTACATTAACAGAAATACTAAAGGTGGCAAAAGTTATTCTAGTACATAAGAAAGGAGAAACAGATAAAGTAGACAACAATCAGCCTATTACTGTCCTATCTGGAATCTCAAATATATCAGTGAAATTTAATAAGCTTTATTAATAAAAAATATAAACAACAGTTGTACTATTATATTTATTAGATAATAATTATTAGTTTAAGAAGCAATTGTGGAAGAAATGGCCTATAATAATTGAATACATTATCAGTTTCACAACATGGCTATAGAACAAGGAAATCAACCTACACAGTTATTTATGCATGCATAAGCAATATACTAGAATTAATTGTCAAAAAATAGATTTTAGTGCTATATTTCTGGTTTTGACTAAATCTTTTGATGTTGTAGATCATAAAATCTTCCTTTGTAAGTTTATCACTATGGTATCCAGCATGATAGCATACAAATGTTCCAAGTCATACCTTGATTGAGGAAAAGAAGTTGTCCACTTAAAACAGTGAAATAACCAGGGAGCACTTATCAGACTTTAGTAGTGTTAAACATAGTATTCCACAGGGCTCAGTGTTTGGACACCTCCTTCTTCTTTTGTATATCAATGACATAACAGAATATATGGAGGCATATAGTAACATTCTCTCTGCAGATGCTACAACATTACTAATAAAATGTGAAATTGAAAAAGTTCCTCAGCAAAGTATTGACAAAACTAAAAAGCAGCTATCTCTTTGATGAAAATACAACCATTTGTTATAAAATGCAATAAAACCAATGTAGTAAATATCCATACTGCTTTAAACAGAACCCTGCCAACCCAAAAAAATTTAAATGATGAGACTTACACAAACAGTCTCTTATCATAATTTTTGTATTTAGGGATTCAGTCTGACCTTAAATAGAAGAAGCATATTCAACATTGAAACTCGAAATTAATTCAAATATAGTATGATTTACATGTTAGAAAATTTGCCACAACTAAACAAACTTAAAAAAATGCATACTTCTTCCATTTTCGTTTGCAAATAATGTATGAAATTCTTTTCTTGGATTAATAATCAAATGCACTATGTAATTTCAAAATTCAGAAGAGAGCAATAAGAATGTTGACCAACCGTCAAACATGGGAATCTTGTACAACCTTATTTAAGTATATGAATATTCCCCCACTGACAGGCGATTACATCTTTGAAACTTTTCCGTTTCTGAAATGGTATCATAGGTATAGATTCAGCTCTGAAAACGATTACACATACACTACACAAGCAAACAAATAGATTTGCATAATATGAGTACAAAAACTAAAATCTATCAAAAGAAATTACACTTTTGAATAAATTGGGGCATAATATATATAAAAAGCACAGCAAATGGAGGAAAATTCTGATAAATTGTTTTTATATCTTCAGTACCACTCCTTTTACCCTGTGGAAGAAAATTTGAAATGTATATTTCAGAAGTAATGAACGTAGGTATCTTAAAATATATCGGTTGTGTCAGATATCATTATATACGAGGGTGGCCCAGAAACTAATGCACCAAGTTTTTTTTTTCTTCAACTATTATTTATTGAACACAATGAAACATATACACAAAAAATATGATGTTTCTTCTTCACTACCTATTCATCCACATAATCTCCTTCCCTTTCTATGGCCTTCCTCTAGTGAGACACAAGAGTGTGTATGACCTGGTGGTTCCACTCCTAGTTCCATTCACAAAGCCATTAATTCACTGTGCAAATCACCTCTTCATCATCCTCAAAATGTCTCCCATGAATGGCATTCTTCAATGGCCCAAACAAATAAAAGTCTGAGGGAGCTAGGTCAAGGCTATAGGGCAGATGGGGTCACAGTCCAACCCTACATAGAGATGTGTTCCAACGACCTGTAACTAGTATGAGGGCGTACGTTATCACGGTGAAGCAAATAATCACCTGGGTTTTTGTGGCATCCAAGTTGCTGGAAGTGCTTCTTGAGTTTGGTTAATGTGGTCACACATGCCTCAGAATTAATGGTGGTGCCTCTTGGCATCACATCAATGAGTATAACACCATCACCATCCAAAACACAGTGATCATGACCTTAGCTGCAGAAGGAGTTGCTTTGATTTATTTATTTATTTATCAATCTTGTTCCATGGATCCCTGCTGAGGAAGTACCTCTGGGATGTGAAACATGTCATTGTTGATACATATACACATAATATGAGTCATATCATAGTAAATATATATATACATATTTTACAAATACAAGAAATAATAATAAACATACATTTTTGCAACTGAGTTTTGCTAACGTCATAATGAGTACAATTAATTATTTTCTTCAAATTCTTGAATGGAGTAGAAGGAGTTGCCAATAAGATAATCTCTAAGTTTTTGTTTGAATACATCTTTATTATCTGAAAGCTGTTTTATACGATTAGGTAGTTTATTAAACAGATGTATCCCAGAATAATTAACTCCTCTTTGTACTAATGACAGAGATGTTTGTGTTTTATGCAAGTTATTTCTGTTTCTTGTATTGAAACTGTGTACCTGTGAATTAGGTGTAAACAGGTTAAAATTTTCTATGACAAAGCTCATGAGAGAATATATATACTGAGAATACATTGTAAGAATATTGAGTTTCTTAAAGAGTTGTCTGCAAGAAGTTCTTGGTTTTACCCTACACAGAAACCTAATAGCTCTTTTCTGTGCTATGAAAACTTTTTTACTTTTTGAAGAGTTTCCCCAAAAAATTATGCCATATGACATTACTGAATGAAAATATGAGGAGTACACCTGTTTCATTAATTCTAGATCTGCTGTTAGAGAAAGTGTTCGTATTGCGAAGGTGGCACTACTTAACTTTGCCAGTAGTGTAGTGATATGATCATGCCAACAGAGTTTCTGATCTATTTTAATACCAAGAAATTTTACACTCTCTGTTTCTAAGATTTTGTTGTTTTTATAGTTTATACATATATCTGGCTGTGCATAGTTTTTTGTTTTAAACCTAATATAATGTGTTTTTTCAAAATTTAATTTTAATGAATTTGCCTTAAACCAATTTGCTACTACTCTAAGTACTTCATTTACATTAAATTCTATAGTACTGTTTGGTGTTTTACGCACAGTCAGGTTAGTGTCATCTGCAAATAAAACACTCTTAACTTTGTCGGATAAATTTCCAGGAAGGTCATTGATGTATAACAGAAAGAGGAGGGGACCTAAGACAGAGCCTTGTGGAATTCCATGTTTTATTTTCTCCCAGTCTGATGAAGCATCTTTACTTATTTTAGAATCAAAAATTGAAACTTTTTGCATTCGGCTTTCAATGTATGATTTAAACCATTTACCTGCGGTCCCAAAAATACCATAGTATTCCATTTTTTTTAAAAGTAATTCATGATTTACACAGTCAAATGCTTTTGCAAGATCACAAAATATTCCTACAGGATTCATTTTATTATTCAGTTCCTCAAATGTGTTATTTAAAAATGAATATATAGCCATTTCTATGGATGATCCTTTTTGAACCCAAATTGTGAATTAGTTAGGATATTATAGTGTGTAACATGTTTTATTACTCTACTATACATGACTTTTTCAAAAACCTTTGAGAATGTTGAAAGTAATGAAATGGGACGGTAGTTGTCTACACATGTTACGTCTCCTTTTTTAAATAATGGTTTTACAACAGCATATTTTAGTCTATCGGGAAAAACACCTTGTATTAAGGATTCATTACAAATGTGAGCAAGTACATGACTGATACAGTCGGAACATCTTTTCAGTAATTTACTTGAAATATTGTCATAGCTGGAAGAATTTTTAGGTTTTAATTGTTTAATGAGTTTATTTATTTCTGAGACTGTTACTGGTGGCAATTTCATCTCCACAAAGCTATTTGGGAAAGCAGTCTCAAGAAGCCTTAGAGCACTATGTGGGGATTGCTTTTCTATGCCTAATTTATCTACTGCTGACGTAAAATGTTTGTTAAATATTTCACAAACCTCCCCTACTTCGCTATACACATGTCCATTTTGTTCTATTTTTATGTCTTTAGAGTGATTTACAGTTTTTCCTGTTTCAGTCTTTATTATATTCCATATTGTTCTCATTTTATTGTCTGAATTTTCTATTTTCGCCGATATGTACTTGTTCTTGGCCTTCCTTACTACATTTCTTAGTATTTTAGAATAAAGTTTATAGTGAACTTTCAGCGCATAGTTATCTGATTCTCTCATTTTTAAATAAAGGTCCCTCTTTGTTTTACTAGAGATTCTAATACCCTTTGTTATCCATCCCATGCCCAGTTCATTGTTTGGAGTGTTGAGAATTTTCCTTTTTTTGAAACTACCTTCAAAAAGTGTTAGAAATATATTCAGAAAGGAATCAAATTTCGCATTAACACCCTGCGCATTATATACTTCTAACCAGTTTTCATTGTTTAAGGTATCTATGAAGTGTTTTATATTATTTTCACTAATATTTCTTCTATAAACCCAGCTTTTCTTTATCTGTTTAACAGTGTTCCTGGACTCGATACATAATAGCTGGGCATCATGATCTGAGATACCATTTATTACTGGATGTATGCTGTAATTACTGCACTGAGAAATATCCATAAAAAAATTATCAATTGCAGTCCTGCTATTATTTTGTATTCTCGTAGGAAAATTTACAAGTGCTGTTAAATTAAAAGACAACATCAAGGCTTCCATATCTAATCTATCATTGCTGTGATTTAGAAAGTCAACATTGAAATCTCCACATAATACTATTTGTTTGCTATTTGTAAAACTTAGTAGCAAAGACTCTAAATGAGATAAAAACAGTCTGAAATTACCTGAGGGGGCCCTGTAAATTGCTATCACTATCAGCTCTTCCTTATCATATTCTAGTTTAGTAACACAACATTCAAAGTGTTGTTCTATACAATACTTACTTACAACTACACTACTGCATTCAATATTATTTTTAACAAAAATGGCAACTCCCCCTTTCTCCATTTTACATCTGCAGAAATGAGAGCTTAATTTATAATTTGGGATGGACAGCTGAGATATTCCTGTATCAGACAAATGATGCTCAGATATACACAAAACGTCTACATTAAAATTTCTGGAATTTTAATCTCTTCTAGGCTTAAGGTAATGTCATCAGTTTTACTAAATATTCCTCTTATATTTTGGTGGAAAATACTGGTCTGAACACTTTGACGCAATGACTTTGAATTGTTTATTTTATTATTACATACTGGTATATCAGTTGTAATTTTTAATTTCAACAAATTATGATCATCAGAGACATTAATTTCCTTAAGACATCTTAATAAATCTATTTTATTTACCCTAAAAAAGGCCGCGACTTAACACCATTTATCACAGGAATACCTCTTTCCCTCACCTGGCATCCTCTGACCTCATCAGCAATAAGAAGCGAAAGCTTCCTCTTACCTCTGACATTCAGATGGAGTCCATGGCGAGTATAACTGTCCCTACCAATGCAGGCCACATCAATCAAACCAATGTGTGAATTAGCCGGCTGCCAGAGAACCCTTTCCAAGGATGCATTTGTACGCCTGATGTTATGCCACATCCAGGGTTTATCGTAACGCTCAAGCAAACCAACAAATCTCACACTTGTCTGACGTGTGTTCTTGGAAATGTGGGCAATGTCTCCCTCAATTGAATAATTGAGGTCTTTATCAAGGCTATTTCCTGGTCCCCCAACAATTACAACACAATCCTCATCTGAAAAATCTTTAACTAGGTCTTTCACATTTGCTCTTTGTTCTTCTGTGAAGAGTCAGGATGATGCAATTCCATTGATTGCCAATTTGTTTTGGTCTCAAGATGGTGAACCCAGGTTTCATCACCTGTCACAAGCTGGGACAAGTTGGCTTCCCCCTCACCTTCAAAATGTTTCAGAAACTAAGATGAAATGTTTTTTCTGAGAATTTTGTGTTCCCTGTAAGAGGTGTGGAACCCACCATTAATACTTTTCTGTGTAATCAAGAGCACTGACGATTATACCCACACTTCCTTTCCTGATTGACAGCTCCTCCTGCACTAACTTCCGAGTTGTTATGTGTCGATCCTCGCGAATGAGCACATCAGCATGCTGCTTCTTGTCAGGTGTTTTAGCCATGGGTGTTCTTCATAACCACCGCAAATCTGGGAGCTCTAAATAACTGCTTTCAGATCGGCTCACACTCTGTGCCTTGTGGCTAACCATACTTCTGTGGACTGCTGATGCTCCATAAACTGCACATAAACATATTTGAAATTCATTGACGACACGCTACTTATAACATACATTACTCACAGATGCCATGTTGAACCATTGCTGCAATTACATTATCTGTTGGAAGGAATGGAAACTTTGAGAGTGCACTCTGAAAACTTCAAAGCATTCATATCTAAAGTTTTGAATTTGTACCATTATTGGGGGATGAGAAAAAAATGTGGTGCATTAGTTTCTGGGCCACCCTTGTATAATGTCTGTTTGTATATGATTTAAGGGACAAATAAAATACTACTATTACTTCTTCTACTAATACTACTACTGCTAGGAATGTAAGCAGTAAAAACTGTACAAATACTCCAAACATTTCTTAGCAGTTATGACAGGAATAAAGTATGTTTGATTCAACTACAAAGAAAAACATTACCAAAATAATAAATACCATTACATGCTATGTAGAAATAAAATTTCCAAAAGATAACATAGAAACTCATATATAAAAATTAACACACTTAACTTCAAGTACAATATTTTAAGTGAGGGCCAGTGAAATGAATATAAATAAATTTAATTGCAGAACTTAAACCTATTAATAAAATTATACATGACTACAAGTTCATATAATGACTTCTAACTGCTGAAAAACTTTGATAAATATGGAATCCTAGGCTGTGTTCAAAAATGTGATAAGTTAATGTCATATAAAACAGCATACTGTTAAATAGTTGTTATATTAATATTTCTGAATAAATAAAAATTAAATGGATGATACAGCCAAGAAATAAAGCAACAGCAAGCCTTGCCAAATATAATTAAGCAAATAAAAAAATTAATGAGTACAGTAAAATTATGAAATCTATGATGGGTGGTGAGACGATGATGTTTACCACGAAAACTACCGGGCTTCATTTATAGATTCATTTAGCTGCTTTTCCTGTCATATGTTTCTTAGCTGATTTGATGATATCCCCCATTTATTAACCTAAGCTAACCACTTCACCTCGAAATGACCATTAGAATCTATACCAACAATCATCTGCTAAACGAATTTTTGTCTTTTCCACAGCTGTTTCGTTTGAAAATTATCCTCATATAAAAAATTTAATAATCCTGCCAGTCATAAAGTATGATACACCATCCTGTCACTTTTTTCTGTGATACTTCACTGAGGAAGTAGTGAGCAAGTTCAAAGAGTTAAGTAGACCTGTGGAAGAAATGATCTTCAGAATATCCCTAGTGCAGAATTATCTGAGGTAGCAGACCATAAATACAATAGGGGTTAGTTTCCCAATTCATGAGTTTGTAAATTTTAATAACTAGCAAGTTAGCTGTTTTTGTCTCACTTATTTGCTCACTGCTTATGTTTAAACTTACATAGTACTTTCTTCTTTTTGAATTTGGTTGTATGTAAATAAAGTTAGTAGTAGTGGGAACAATAAGCCAGTTCTAATAAAAGACGGACGGGAAGTTGGAGACAGCCATGACAAGGCTACCATACTTAACACCGAATTCAAAAATTCATTCACATGCTAAAACATGGAAAACATCCCCACTTTTCCACATCGTGTGGAATTAGAGATGCATCCAATTGAAATTGATAGTGTAGGTATTGTAAAGCAATTAAAACTCCTGAAGTGGGGTAAAGCGCTGGGTCCCTATGGTATACCGGTAAGAGTATTTTCTGAATACGAAGAGGATATTGAACCATTTCTGTCAGATATATTCCGTAAATCTTTAGAAGGGAAAAAAAAGTACCTTCTAGCTGGAAAATAGCCCAGGTAATTCCCGTTTTCAAGAAAGGAGATCAGAGTGATTCTAGGAATTATCAACCCATATCTCTAGCATCTGTCTGTAGCAGAATTCTGGAACATGTCATATGCTCGAACATAATGATGTTTCTAGATGAGAACAAGTTACTTACACCTTGTCATCACGGATTTCGGAAGTAGAGATTGTGTGAAACACAATTAGCCCTATTTTCCCATGACATAATGAAAGTTATCGGTGCAGGTTCGCAAGTTGTTGCAGTTTTTTTGGATTCTCAGAAAGCTTTTGATTCTGTGCCACACAACCGACTTTTAGCGAAGATTCAAGCTTACTGTATTTCGGCTCAGATTTGCAAGTGGATACATGATTTTCTAACTGGTCGATCACAGTATGTCGTTCTTGATGGGGAAGTCTCTTCTAAGATTAATATTACTTCGGGAGTTCTTCAAGGAAGTGTAATAGGACCATTTGTTTTCTTAATATTTATAAACGAACTAGGTGATTGTTGCGATTGTTTGCAGATGATGCTGTTATCTATAGGGAAATAAGGTGCTCCGACGATTGCTTAGAAATTCAGCGTGATTTGGATGCTATTTTCGATTGGTGCCGTAAATGGCAGCTTACACGTAATTGAAAAAAGTGCAAGGCAATGCGGATAAGTAAGAAAAAGAATCAGTGTGATCACGAGTACAAAATAAACAATTCAGCTGTTGACACAGTTGATTCTGTGAAGTATCTGGGGGTGATAGTACAAAGCAACATGAAATGGAACATGCATATAACTTCCGTCGTACGCAAGGCTAATTCTAAATTACGATTCATTGGTCGTATTTTGAGGAATTGTATTGCTCATACAAAGGAGCAATAAAACACTAGTGCATCTGGATTACTGTTGTGGAGTTTGGGATCCATATCGCAAGGTTCTGATTGACTCAGTGGAGAGGGTACAGAGGAGAGCAGCTCGATTTGTGACTTTTTGTTACAACCCGTATGAAAGTGTCACAGAATTGATACATAGATTGGTATAGGATAGTTTGGAAGACAGACGAAGTAGCTTGCGTTCAAATTTGTTGGAGAATATGCAAAAAAAAAAAAAAAAAAAAAAAAAATCGAGTGCAATGAAATACTTCTTCCCCCAACCTAATTAGGTCACAATGACCGGAGGGATAAGATTAGAGAAATAAGATGCCGTACTGATGCTTTTATGTATTCCTTCTTTCCTCGCACTATTCGGGATTGGAATGTGTGGGTTTAGGATTGGTGCTTAGCACCCTCTGCCACCCACAATGTTTGTGATTTGCTGAGTATGGATGTAGATGTAGATGTTTAGATTAATTACAAGATAATAATCTTCCAACTATGTTGCTGGAAGTGCAGATTAAGGCTTATCTCTAGATTCCATAGTTTGATGCTTGAAATTTTCACAGTTGTATCATCTACAAAAAGACTATTTTGTCATTCTCTCCATTTGTTGTTTGGATAACACTTATATATCAAATGAACAACAGGGTCCCCAGCACCTTGCCCCACGTGATTTTACAGTGAGCACTTTTGATGTTACGTTATTAAATTCTGTGTTGCTTTTTGTAACCGTAAATTCATGTAGAATATTTTTTCTGAAGAGGGTTCACTGATTGATGCTACTAGAATTTTCTGTGCCATGTTAGGAAACTGAGGGAAGGAGAGGGTATTCAGAAAGTAATGGAAAAGGGTGGGGCCCTTGTAAACTAGCATTTTACTTCCATATTCTACAATCATGAATAAGGGCTATGCACAAAATATTTGTAACACTGTTTTTATTGCTGCTGCCCTCCATCATTATTTTCTGCGATTCACTAAAAGTGCGTGGGGGATGGTCCATTGCATCAATACTAATGTGTAACCATTAGTGCATAGGAAGGGAAAAATAAGATGTGGCAGGAGGTGCCCATGGGCTATTTTTTGGAACCATTCTGGAATTTGCATGGAGTGTTCTGGGAAAACCATGGAGAACACAGATCAGGATGGCCAGAGTGGCTATCATACTCTAAAATCTCTCCCTTGATAATTCCTTCCTATTCCACTCATTAACTGCTCATGGAAAAAAGAGTATAGAAATGAATTGGTACTGGCCCTGATTTCTCTTACTTTCTAGGTAATTCCTATATATGAATATAGCTGGTGGTAAAATGTGTTTGCTGTCGTCCTGAAATTGGTCAGTCATGAATTTTTCAATCAGCTTCTGTCGAGAGCAACGTCTTCAATGTCTGCCCTATCCGTCTCATTCAACATCACATTTATACTTTCCTTCCAGCCATATGTACCCTTCACGAATTGGGCAGCTCTTCTTTGGACTGTCTCCAATGTATCCATTAACTCCTTTTGATAGGGACCCCATAAAATTTTATAAGTGAGTATACAACAGAGCTTTGTATGCAATCGATTTAACTTCCAGGGTACATTGTTTAAAATTACGACTTGGAAATCGGAGCATATGATTTGCTTTCTCAATTATCTTCTCAATATGCTGATTCCACAATAAATTATTATGAATTGTTACACCTAGGTATAAATTTCCAATGATGCAATTATTTATTGTGCTTCAGTTGGATAATCTTTATTGTGTTCCTCCACTCATACTCATGGTATGGTTTTTTTTCCCACCTATCACGACACATGAAACGTTAATGTATATGAGAAATAACAAAGTCCCTATCACACTCCCCTGGGGAAAAATTGTAGGTCAAATTCAAAATAAAAGTGAGATAGATGAATGATTATTAAGGATATCTGCTTTTATTTTATTTATTTTTCCCCGCATTTGAGGCACAGATTACTTACGCCTTTACCTACAAAGAAAGCATCCCAACTCCCCTTACTGAGTGTGATGGGTAAGTGGTAACACTCAAGCCTCACAATTGGAAGGACACAGGTTCAAGTCCTGGTCCTCCCATCCAGATTTGGGCTTTCCACAGTTTCTCCAAATCACTCTAGGCAAATGCCATGATGGTTTCTTCGAAAGGCCATGGACGAATTTCTTGGCCCCAGTCCTCTCCCACCTATAATGACTTCGATACCATCACCATAATCATCCCACTAAGTATGGCTGAAATCAATATGTAATACATTGGAATCTTTCAATTCTGTCAATCAGAAGAATCTCTTAGTTAAATTACAACATAGTAGTATTAGTGGTAGGCCAGGCCTTAGATTTAATTGAAAACTAGAAAACAGAAAACATCGCATCTATGAAGGTTGAAGATACAGTTGAGATTATAAACTCAGAATGGGGAATAATTAACATGATGTCCCTCAGGTGTCAATTCTTGATCTTTTGCTGTTCCTGTTATACATATATGTCTTTATGCTCATACTTGATGGTAGTGAAGATAAGGTTTACTTATCAGATTACCACAGAATACCTTTAAAAGACCTGTCATTACAAGAAACCTCAGAAACACTATAAATGACACTCTAAAAAGTAATGAGGCGATTGAGTGTATATATAGGTCTATAACTAAAATAAAACAAAGATCATCATCTCTCTTAGTGAAAATGCCAATTTTGATTACTTTTCAGTGGGGCAAACACATTACTTCCATACAAATATGGCAAAAGTGAACATTGTATTGACCTGTGAAATGGGTTCTTTCCTCTACACACTATCCCCTTTTCCTTGCACCAGTACTTCTGTGGCATGGTGAAGTTATTAACAACAAAAATCTTATACCTTTCATAGAAACAATAATTAATTAGGATGACTTTTTCATCTACACTCAATGACTTCCACATATATTGCACATTTCTGACAACTTCTTACATGAAGACACAAGAAATCACAAGTTGTTCCATCCAAGTACTGGCATCCTGCAAATCATCAAACAATGACATCTTGGTCGGCTTTTCCCCAGACTTTTTAAAAGATGGGCTCGCCCTCTAAAATGATTTTTTTTGCCTGTTAAGAATTCCTCCCTACTGATTAGTCCTTGTGACAATATTTACACTATTGTTTCCAGATTTCTCTATTGCCCAGAAAGATTCATTAATTGTTTTTTCTTCTCTCACATAATCTGAGTTTACATTTGCTGCAAAACTTTCATCAGTAATCTCCTCGTCCATAACCCCATATTCTGGTTTTTGGTAATATTCCAAGATTCTGATCATACCATCAATTCTCGAATCCACATCTGTTAACTTAGATATTAACCTCTCCACATCTATTTTTAAAACTGGTAATTTAGATATGACAGCACCCAGTTCTCTTATAGGCTTTGCAAGTGGGCATTTTATTATTCCATACTTTATTTCATCCCAAAAAATTAGCTTCATGGGCATCAAATTTGGGGTTGCAATCTGCCTTCAAATGATTGTTTGATTCGTTAAGTTACTAATATTACTATTGTTATTGCTCCTCGGTTCACTAAAAGTGTGTGGCAGAGGGTGCATTGCACCTATCCGAAAGTGTAATAGTTCAGAAGGGATATACAGGCTATAGCAGGAGGCCCCAATTGGCTATTTTGAGGAACCATCCTGGCATTCCCCTGGAGTGACTACCCAGATAAGGATGGCTGAGGTGATGTATCAAGAACTACTCCTGTTGCATTTTAAGTTTTCTTGACTGGTAAATCCTTCCTACTCCATTTCCTAATCGCTAGTGGAAAAAATGAGCAAAGAAATGAATCGGTTCTGGGCCTGATTTCTCTTATATTTTTGTGCGTCATTCCTCGATATGAATGTTACTGGTAATAATATTTATTTCCTGTCATTCTGAAATAAGTCAGTAGTTAAATTTTCAATTAGCTTCCGTGATCCAGGTCTTCCCAACCTAACTCCTTCAACATCGCACTTACGCTTTCCCTCCAGCTATATATACCTGTCATGAATCGGGCGGCTATTCTTTGGACCTTCTCTAATGCCTCCATTAAACCTTTTTGGTAGGGATCCCATACAGAACAATAATACTCCAAGTGATAATGTTCTAGTGACTTATATACAATCAATTTAACTTCCAGTGTCCACTGTTTTAAATTATGACCTAGTATTAAGAGCATACGATTTGCTTTTCCTAATTACATTTTCGATATGCTCCTTCCATAACAAATTATTATGAATTGTTACCCCTTGGTATTTAGCAGAATCTACCATTCTAAGAATAGTGCCATTAATTTTACATTCAGAGCTAAGTGATGTCACCTTTTTACTTGACTTGGCACTACTAAGTGCTTAACTCCAACGGCCAGTCTTTACACCACGCAATTAATTTCATAATATTGTCTTGTAACCAAGAGCAGTTGTCCTGGGTTTTGATTTCACCATGAATATTAGCATCATTGGCAAATAGTCTTTTCTTCCCCCTTATTACGTTGCACAAATTATTAATGTAGATAAGAAACAACAGAGGTTCTACCACACCTCCCTTTGGAACCCCGGACCTTACTTCTTTAACTGTTGAACGCTCACTGTTAAGAACTACACACTGTATTCTGCCATTCAGAAAGTCTGTAACCTGTCACATATCTGTCTAGATATTCCATAACCACAAAGTTTACTAAGTAAGCTAGTGTGAGGCACAGTGTCAAAAGCTTTTTTAAAATTTAATAGAACTAAGTCAACCTTGGATTGCTCATGTATAATACGGCATAAGTCATGGATTCGAAGTTTAAGTTGCATCTCACAGCATTGGCCTTTACTAAATCCATGTTGATTTTGGTTTAAAATCTCTCCATCATCCAAAAACTGCATGACATTTGAATTGATGATTTGTACTAAGATCCTGAAAAATATTGAGGTTAAAGAGATCATTTAATAATTTTGAGTATCATTAACATTCCCATTTTTAAACACTAAATTCATGATGACAGTCTTCTGTTCTGGTATTTTTCCTTGTTCCAATAAGGTGGTATATGATTCCATCAATTAGGGTGCAATATCCTTTGTGTACCTAGAGTATAATCTTGAAGCAGTTTAGTTATTCCCTTGACATCAAGAATGATATCTTTCAGAATTTTTCTGGTAAAATTGCTAAATATCGGAATCTCCACTACCATATCTGTTGTGAAAGCTTTTTTAAATATCCTATTCAAAATTCCTGCTTTCTCTATGCTATTTTTGGATAATTTCCCATTTTCCTTAGTCAGTGACAGCAGAACCTTATGAGAGCCTCTTATTACTTTGATAGAATACCAGAAATTTTTTGTATTAGTAATCAGATCTATGTATAAATTCTTTAAATATATCATGCATTGCCTTACATACTTCTCTCGCTACTGGACTAATTTGGCGCAATTAGATGAGTCCCCCGATTTCTTCACTATAACATGCAAACACCTTTGCCTCCTGAGCAAATGTTCCACTTTCTGATTGAACCACAGAAAGTTCTTACTAACCTTAATAAACTTCTAAGGAGCAAATTGATTGAAATTGGTCCATATTATTTCTTTTAAATTAAACCATAGTTCCTCTGCATTTGTATTTAGCCTGTATGTTTCAAAAAATTTTGCCAAATGATCAACCAAACTCGCATCGTTTGCATTATGGAAGCAATATACGAGTTTGCCTTTGTCATGCTTCAAATTCAGATTAGATATTAAAGTTACGACAACTGCCTTGTAATCACTTATACCATTTTCTATACAAACTGTATCTACAGTGGCAGGAATGATTATAAGAAAAAGATCCAAAATGGACAAGGAATCTTTGTCACACCGTGTTGGCTCTTCAACCATCTGTTCAAGAGATCTTTATGCAAATAATTCTATGAACATTCTGGTTACTAACCTATTTCTTCTGCCTGACCTGAACATGCATGCGCCCCCTTAACCTATAGTAGGTTAAATTCACGACCCACAGTCAGTGTATGTCCCTGAAATTTATAATGATATTATGAAAAGGCTCTAAAATGTTCCGTGTTAGACAAACAAGAATATGGAGATGGATAAAGTTAGTGCTATTAGAAACTTATATTTCTGCCAATTTTTAACTTGACCCGTATTAATTCATAATAATTATCCATTTCAGTTATGAAAGAGCAATTAACAGTTTTATTAATGGCCACAAACACACCCACGCCCATTGGGACATTTCTGTCTTTCTGAAAAACAGTGAAATGAAGGCTAAATAATTCACTAGATTCAACCAGTGGCGTCAACCAGCTCTCAGTTCCTAGTATTATATCGACATCATTAGTCACAACTGCAGCATGGCAATTGGCTGCTATTCTTCTAATACACCAGCAATTTGGAACCATTATCATTAGCTGCTTTGTATCATTATTTGTGGTGTCTAAATTTGCATTTTTCCTATTCGCAATCCGATGGGAAATGGGTAAAGTATTTTGGAGCTGTAATATTTGATTTACTCACACCATCGCTACCAGAACCAAGATCTAGGTTATCAGCACATCCTCTTTGTTGAAGTGGAAGATCCTCGGACCTCACAGTAAAAAATAATTGACATCAAGATGGTTCCATATTTTTGCAGCCACCTTGGTTACCATTCTTGATGTGTAGTGGACACCCGACCTGTCAAATGTGTCAAACACATAGACCAAGAAGATCAGACAACACCGTATTCAAAAACATTCAACAAGACAGACCACACAACAATACACAATAAAGTAAAAAAATAATTGTTTAAAAAACATAAAAACCGCCTTCAAAAAAGGGCACTAAAAATTTTAAAATAACTTTATACCTTGCTTAGAAGAAAGTAAATCTAAATGGACAATATTTTACATTACTGTTATTGAAATTTTTACATTAATTAGTTATTTTTGGAGTCGGTGCCAGCTGTCAGATCGCGCAGATCGAATTAATTAACTTTATTTGGAGTTCGAGGCGAACCGAGAGTACGAACAAAAATTCCAAACATTTTACGGCATGTCGTGAGGAAGATAGTTTTAGTGCGGGAGACAGCTTAGGGAAACAAATTAACAGTATGTTATCTGTGGCTCGACCTCGTTGGTCATCCAGGCATATCTCTGGCGCTATAGGGTCAGTTGGTAGGCTGCATCATGCAGTAAACACTTAATAGTTAATATAATATCGGTGTATCATCTATATGTTTCAGTTTTGTTGAAAAATATTTCTAGAATTAATTGTAGGTAAGTAGTAACATGATTTTTTACGTATTATTGTTAATTATTATTGTTTTTTCTTGTTTTGGCTGGCACCGACTCCAAAAATAACTAATTAATGTAAAAATTTCAATAACGGTAATGTAAAATATTGTCCATTTAGATTTACTTTCTTCTAAGCAAGGTATAAAGTTATTTTAAAATTTTTAGTGCCCTTTTCTGAAGGCGGTTTTTATGTTTTTTAAACAATTATTTTATTTTTAAATTTTTAGTGGTTTTATAGTTAATTTGAATTTAAATATGCCGCAGCAGCTCTCATTTTGCGAACTTCCTGGTAGCTCAGTGGTTAAAGCGAAAGCTTTAAAAAAAATCTGTCTTTACAACAACTTTCAGAATGGGGTGAATTGGATGCTGTGTTAAGGAATGTCAGTTTACATTTTGGTCCAGGCTGTGATTCGATCTAATCATAACATCTGTTAAAGCTGCTGCTTGATAATCGAAACATGTAACATCTGGATATTAATACATACCACATACACAAATCTGTCTCTGGAATATATCTGTTCGTTCCGGCATCACACAGAAAATATAGATATTTAATTGCTTTTCACAAAGTAATAGCTCGGGGTCCAAGTTGAAATCTGAAGTACATATTGAGACATTAGGATACATACATTTTATAAATATTCTGCAATTACTTAAAAATAGCTTAATTGATTTTGTAAAGAACATTGGAAATTATAAACGATGGGGGTAAAGGAGAAGAGGGATTGGCCTTTTGTGTACCAAATGTAGACTGTCTTTTCTGATTGATTTAAAGTATACGTTTGTAAATTTCTATTGATATCATATAAAATTTTAGGTGTGTATAAAAAAAATAATTAAGTGGTATGGAGGTGAAGAGTAGTTTGGTTTTTGTTAAGGTAGTGTGGACAGTATTTTTCTCTTTGTTTTAAAATACACATGTGCAAAGTTCCATCGAAACCAGATAAAAACTGTAGCTTCGTGTAAAGAACATTTATAAAAATTAAATGGGGTAAGGGAGTTGGCGGTTGGGTTTTTGTAAACAGAATGTTTCTCTTTGTTCTTAAGTATACATTTGCTGTGTTCCATCGAAATCTGATAATAACGGTAGGTATCTATAAAGAACATTGGAAATTAGGAGGGGTGGGGGTAGAAGGGAAGAGGGGTTGGGCTTCTGCAACATTATTTAGACACAATTGTTATGTATTTTTTAAAGTACACGTGTGCAAATTTTCTTCAGAATCAGATAGAAACTGTGCTTTGTGTAGATTAAAGGGGTGGAAAGGGGAGAGAGGTTTGGCTTCTCTAAACCAAATGCAGACAGTATTTTTCTGTTTGTTTTGAAGTATACATGTGCATACTTCCTTCAAAATCAGATAGAAACGGTAACTTTATATAATGAACATTGACAGTAATTAAAGGGGGAGAAAGGGGAATAGGATTTGTGTTTTTGTCAAAGTAATGTGAGTAGTATTTTTCTATTTGCTTTAAAGTATACACATGCTAAGTTCCACCAAAATCGGATTAAAATGTGGGTTTGTACAAACATTAAGGGATGTAAAAGGGGAGCTAGGGTAGTTTTTTAATTTTTTGGTTAGAAATCTTCTCCACAAAAAAATACATAGATGTGCCAATTTTCATACAGATCGGTCAAATGGTGTCAACTGTAGCTTTTCAAAAAGAAAATTGACAAAAGTCAAGGTGCGGAAACGGGGAAAAGGGGTTCAGTTTTTGCAAACCAAAAGTTGATATTATTTTTCTCTTTGTTTCACAGTAAAAGTTTGCTAAGTTCTATCTAAACTGGATAAAAACTGTGGGTTTGTATAAAAATTATATGGTTTAATGGGGAGTGGGGGTAGTTTTTTTTTTTTTGTCCGAAACCTTCCTCGTGAAAAAATTCATATAAGTGCCAACTTTCATGTTAATAGGTCAATGGTGGCGACTGTAGCTTTTTATAAAAAAAAAATTGACAGAAATTAAGGGGTTGGTAGGAGGGAGTGGGGTTGAGCTTTGGCAGACCAAATGTTGACAAGATTTTTCTGTTTGTTTGAAAGTATACATTGGCAAAGTTAAATCAAAATCACATATGAAATATAGGTTTCTATAAAATTAAGGGTTGTAAAGGGGGAGATGGGGTGGCTTTTTTATTTTTGGTCAGAAATCTTCTCCATGAAATATTACATGTATATGACAACTTTAATGGAGATTAGATAAATGATTTCAACTATAGTTTTGTATAAAGAACATTGGCAAAAATTAATGGGTGGATAGGGTGAGAGGGGTTCAGTTTATTCAGACTAAATTTTGACAGCATTTTTCTCTTTATTTTTGACTATACATGTCCAAAGTTCCATAGAAATCGGATAAAAAATGTGGGTTTGTATAAAAATTAAGGGGTGTAAAGGGAGAGAGGATTTTTTTTTTAAATTTTGGGTCGGAAACATTTCCATGAAAAATTACATGTATATCCCAACTTTAATGGAGATCAGTTAAATGGTGTCGACTTTAGCATTGTATAACGAACATTGGCAAAAAGTAAGGGGTGTATAGGGGGAGAGGGGTTCAGTTTTTTCAAACCAAAAGTTGACAGTATTTTTCTGTTAATTTTTTACCATACAGTTCCAAAGTTCCATCAAAATCGGATAAAAAGTGTGGGTTTGTGTAAAATTTAAGGGTTGTAAAGGGGTAGAAGGGATGGTTTCTCAATGAAATTCATATGGGACCACTTTGGAGGTATAATCTATCCACTATAAAAATCTCATTTAAATCGGTTCAAAATTGGAGAAGATATCATTGAACATACATCAAAAAAAAAAAAAAAAAAAAAAAATCTTCAGACGAATTGAGAACCTCCTCCTTTTTTGAAGTCGGTTAATTATTAATCACCAAAAAAAAATACAAAGCTTTTCTTAAGCAATGTATCTACTGACCAACATTTTATATTACCAAGACTGAATCTTATAGTTTTGACTTTCCTAAATTAAATAAAGGTAGAATAACTCAAAGGAAAATTGCAAAAATTAGGTCACAATTCCTGGAGAAAAAGCACTGTTCTTTCCTCCAGCTTTCTATCTTACATTGAATTATCTATTGTTTTGTAGTCCTTGTCATCTTCTATTGTGACCACCATCCATTAGCCCCAGTGCCATAACAAGTGTCACTTGGCATGCAGTTATTTTGAAGGATGTGGCATCAAACAACCTGCATCTCACTCCACTTCAGCTGATCTCATCCTGGTGCACATAAATACTGCTCTGCTCTTCCAGAAAAAAAAATATTTAAGTGTGCCAGTTATTCACTCCTCCTGTGGCACTCATCTATCCAGGCCCATTCTGATGTCTATTTTCAGCTTTCTTCTTCTTCTTTCCTCGATAAAGGTATTTAATGCCATTATAGAATAGCTAATTGCCACCAATCTTGACAACGGTTACCAATTTAGACAACTTCACACTTTAGTTACTATCTTGGCAGATTCGTTATGGCAATATTCAGGTGTATGTATAGATGAAATAATGTCTACTACTAACTATAAGTTTGTTGTAGAGTCTGGTGTCTTCATTTGTTCACTGAATATTCCTTGTGCCACAAGTGTTTCCATGCAATTGCTAGTCCAAGTTTGCCAAGTTAATGAGAGCAGAAGTTCCTATCTTTCACCACCCACTTTTTACTTCATCACTGCCTCGCTAGTCGCACTGCCCAACCGTGCCTTGGTTTAGGCTTCAATGTCTTTTACTTCAAACATGAAACTGACCTCCCACTGCCAAGCATGCCCAACTGTCTTACAGTCATGCAATTTCCTGTTTATGAGATGGACTGGCTCATGCCTCCAGCTGTTTGCAACAAGGCATGCATCGAGAAAAATAACAGCCTGTTCCAAAACAAACAATGAAATCACAGGATAAAAAAGGAACTCGAATATCTCAATCATTGTGTACGAATTGAACTGTTTCAGCCAAGAAGTCATTCCACTTTTGATGCCGCATATATTATCACAGACACACAATGTCTTCAGGAAGGTGTTTTATCTGGATCTGCTTCAATCCAGCCACTTTGAAGACATGTTGTCCGTTTTGTGTGTAGAATCAGTGTTCTTTGTTATATCAATCATGATGGTTCCATGGCCTGTCAGTGTTTGACAGTAAAAATCAGAGTATGTTATTCAGCTAGCTCCACACCTACTCAAAGCTACAATTTAAGTATGATTCCTCTCTGTTCCATACTTCCGATCCAAACTCACACATTACAATGTCAAAAATCAAGTTTGGTTGACCCGATTTGATCATAATACATACTGATCCTGTTTGTGATCATCTGGGTAACTGTGCAAAATTTGAAGAATTTCTGTTTACTTTAAAGGAACTTCCAAGTAGTTGTGACAATTGTGATAAGTATAAGGGAGTCTAGAAAATCAATAACCAAGACAGATGAAGGTATAATTATAACAAGGCATGTGTTTGAGAACTGAGATGGTATTTTATGCAACAGTCCAATACATGGAAGAAAGCACTAGTGCATTTAGGAGCAAGTAGAAACAGTTCAAACTAATAAATAGAACAAGAAATTTTGGTCCCAAACCAGAAAATATGAAGGTACATAGAAAGTAAATACTGTTCTAGGGAAACGAGCAGTATGATCAGGTTTTCAAGAAGAGAAAACAGTGGACTACAGAATCAGTAATGGCCCCTATCTTTTCTTATGCACCTTCCCAGGAATATACCTCCCATAATTCATAAATATGATTTATAAATACAAACTTTATGAATATTCCATCACAATGCCCTAATCTACACTCCTGGAAATTGAAATAAGAACACGTTGACGCCGGTGTGTAAGACCCACCATACTTGCTCCGGACACTACTGTGTCTATGTGCCTATGGTTCTGTCTGTGTGATCATGTGTTGTATCTGACCCCAGGAATGTGTATATAAAGTTTCCCATTCCTGGGACAATGAATTCACGGTGTTCTTATTTCAATTTCCACGAGTGTATTTCTGCAAAACACTCTATTGTCTCCTGAGAAAAATTAATTATCTAACCTTTTTTATTTAATCAAGAATCTACAATATAACTGTTTTTGGTTGTGCATCTCTATTAAACAAGAAAACCCTATCACTTTGTTGATTACTTACCTACAATTCAATAGCATCAATCTTAAAACTGTCTGACATCTTTTTTAACTAAATTTTTCTGTATATGTCCACTAGATTCTTAATAGATAATAGAGTATACTGTGTTGATATTTTAGACCTGACTTATTAAAAATTTTGAACATCTTGTCCCAAATAACATTATAAAAAGCTCTCTGTTAACAAAATGCCAAAAAAAGTCTTTCATTAACTTGATCCACCCTTCAAACATTTATCTTAAACCAAAAATTGCTTCTCTTGTACCACAATTTTTCCTAAACTGATCTTCACCTACTATTCCTTCTACTATCCTTCATATTTTTCTGTATATTATTTCGTCAGTAATTTTGAATCTTGTGATGTTATACTTGTAGTGCGATAATGCTCAGTTTGTCAACTTGTGCTTTGTTGGGAAGTGTAAAAATGATACTTTTATTAAAATTGGTTAGAAACTCTCCTGTTTCACAACTGTCTGATATCAGTTTGAATAATATTTGGATTCATTCTTCTCATAATTGATTCAGAAGTTCTGCAGGAATCACATCCCAGTCATCTGAATACTTTAATACGTGTTGGTACTGCAATGATTATGGTTGCTGATGTAAAGTATGCTCATGTATCTATATCTATTCCAACTGTAAATATGCGGTGCACCCATACAATAAATCCTAAAATTCCAATAGTAGCCATGGCATAAATTATTCCTAGTGTGCCAAATGCTTCAATTTTCCTTCTTTCTTGATATCTTCTAAGATCCATGGTTTTTGGATGACTTTTTTCCTAAAGCCTAATGTTTCTTTCTAATTTTGATAATTTCTCCCTTCAGCACATTCCATTCTTCCATAGTTTTTTCCAAGAAATTTCATAGACGCATGTATACCATCTGGCAAATTTTTCTCTCATCTTAAATTTTTTTCAATTTGTTCACTTTATGTCTGTCTGCCTGTATTGCTTCTTTATTGTTTTAAATTTCAGCCTGCACTTCATAACTATCAGATTATGTTCAGAGTCTATGTCATCTCCTGGGTATGCTTTATAGTCTGGACCTTGATTTTTGCCTCCTGGTTTGATCTAGACATAACCTAGCTTCTATTTACCTGTATAACCAGGACGTTTCCAAATGTATAGCCTTTGGGCATGATTATTAAATAGTGTGTTCTCCACGATGAGTTTATATTTTTCATAAAATTCTAACAAACTGTTTCCTCACTCGTCTCTTGCTCTGACACTAAAATTTCCTACGGTATTACACACTTCTCCTTCTCCCACTACCACATTCCATTCTCAAATTATTATTAAATTATGCTCAGTGAACATATATTTTTCATGTATTATGTTTTGATAAAATCCCACTTAATATTCAAATATGGAGAACAGCAACACACTGTTACATGAAGAGAACATTAAAGGTGCAAAAAAGTACACTTAGATTTAAATTTGGCATAGGACAGAGAGTTTCATGCAGGCCTACTTTTGAGTAAAATTAAATGTTAATACTCTATGGTTTGTACATTTTCAAAGTTATACTGCAGGTGGTAAATACCCCATGTAAAACAGACAGTATAGTTTCTGTTTTGTTTTACTGAAACACAACATGTATCATTAATCTACACTTGTAATAAGAATAAAACTTGGTTCTACAATGATATTTTACTGAAATACAGTATTATAGTTTATTGGAATAGATTTTGTTGAAAATTGTATAAAGCAAACTTTATATTTATATCAGTTTAACTGTGTTTACGAGATGTTATGGCTGATAAATGGTTTTCAAAATATTGTCTCATCTTAACAGTGTTACAAATGCATCCAAACAATAAGTATTGCAAATACTTCATACTTAGCTGATATTATTATAGTATTTGCAAACGTTTTTATTTATATCATTGGTAATAAGTGAATCTTTTATTAGGTACACCAATTTACCACATGGTCATCACACATAGATCATACTTAAAAGTTTCTTTGTTACCTCCAAAGACTTGTAATTTATGAAGTTGATGTACAATTACAATTCTGTGTGAAACTTCCTTCTCTAATTGCCAACTTTTGTGAAAAAGAGGGTGTCAAAATTAGAAAACTTCCATCAACTACTATTTTCGACTTGTTATAGTAGAATGGATCAGAGAAGTATTAATTTTAATTTCTTAATAAAAATATCACTTTTAAATTATATTTCTTTGTCAATTAAACTACACAAAATTTAGGGATAAGTTTTTATATTGTTTCGAAATTCAGGTGTGACATTTTGAAGTGATTTTTCAAAACTCTCAGGCCTAGAGATTAATGATTTTAACTGTGGTTATATATATTAGTCAGACAGTTATTGCGATATAATTATAATACTTTAGACAGTGTCACATTTCTACTGCAGATAAATAATATTTACCATAATTTAATATATGAGGATGAAACCACCCCCCCCCCCCACCAAAAAAAATCATAATTATTTTTTAAAAGCTATACATTTTCAATTTTTTTTACAAAACAACATTATCCCCTTCAAAATACTCACCATTAGATCAAATTTATTTGTCCCACTGGTGTTTCCACTGTTCAAAAGGTTTTCCATAGTCATCTTTAGATATGGCTGTCGTTTTTTTTTCTTGATATTTTCAATGTTATCAGTTCGGTGTCCCTTCACATCCATATTCATGTGTGGAAATAAGAAAAAGTCACACTGAGCCAGGGCAAGCAAGTAAGGTGCTTGGGGCAGCCATGCCATTTTTAGCCAAAAACTGCCTAACAGAGACAGCTGGAAGTACGGAGACTTTCATGGTGTATGCTTGAAATGAATTCTTCATGGGCGAACCTCCGGATAGTGTTTTGAAAACATGATATTTCGACGACTAGCTCCGTCGTCTTCATCAGGTGTCGAGACATCTGCACAGATCGGCTGGCCGTCGGATATTCAGTATGTGCATTTGTAGCGAACGCAGTTGTTCGCTTGGCTCATAAGTTACACATTTGTTAATTATGAAATGAGGACAGCAAGTTTCATGTTAAGAAACCAGACAGAGGCATCGACTGGCGATATAGAGCGCTGACAGTTAGGAAAATGTGCGCAATGGTCGAGGAAAGGAGGGCAGATGACAGCATGGATCGGCCTCATAATTGGTCTACCATTTGCACCTCCACTTTAGTACCGTAGTGGGAGGTGGTGTAAAAACCTCTGCATGGGTATCGGAGAGTGTCTTGTCTTGTCTTGTCTTCATCAATCAGTCGCAGCCAGCAATAGTTGGAACAGAGAGAACGCAGACGTCGAGTCGCCCTCCGACAGCCGTGGCTGCGGGATGGCGCCACACACGAAGAAGATGTACTGCGCTTAACAAGTTGGCTCTGCTGTAAGGTTGTCAATTACATGGAAAGCCATCGTTGAATCTTCGATAGGGAGTTAGGGTCTTCCACAATGCCTAGAGCTGGCGTTACTGGTCTAGGTTAATTGCCCACAGTCGATGAAGCTTTTGCTGTCATCAAAGTAAATGTCACAATCATGCAGTTATAATAATCAACCTATTTTCAGTATTCAGTTACATCATAGTGTGATGTTGGAAGGTAGCACAATAGCACCTTACGTTGTTATCAGAATTCAGCAGTAGTCTCAATGCATACCATTTTTATATTTTCTATAGTTGTGATTGTAAAAGTTGTACATAGTACATGTTTATGAAATCATTCATCCTGATGACCCTAACATGAATGTCTCACTCCGATCCCAGATCGACTCCTATGATCGATCCTTACCCATTCGCTCATTCCTCTAATCGAATCTGGGCAAGTCTCCGCTCGGCCTGCTGCCAGGTTCACCATAGGTCCCCATACGCTTAACGGTGTCCAGGTGGGGGCACTACACATTACTAGATTAAAAATACTTTCAAACATGCGGGGAATATGATTTTAGAATTAGAAGACTGAACTTTAGGTAAAGTTACATCCCTTTTCTTATGTCAAATATACCACCTTCAACTATGTGAATTGAAGAATATATATATTCACCTTGTATCTCTACTATCACTATTACTCCGCGATTCACTAAAAGTGTGTGGTGGAGGGTGCATTGCACCTATCCGGGAAGGTAATGGTTTGGAAGGGATATAGGGGATATGGCAGGAGGCGCCCATGGGCTATTGTGAGGAACCATCCCAGCATTCGCATGGAGCGATCTGGGGAAACCATGGAAAACCCAGATCAGGATGGCCGGAGTACTTTATCGAAAGCTACTCCTGTCGGATTTTATGTTTAGTCGCCGGGTAAATCCTTTCTATTCCACTTCATAATCGCTCGTGGAAAAAATGAGTACAGAAATGAATCGGTTCTGGCCCTGATTTCTCTTATCTTATTTTCGCCATCGTTCCGGGATATGAATGTTGCTGGTAATAATATTTGTTTACTTTCATTCCGAAATACGTCAGTAGATAATTTTTCAATTAGCTTCTGTCGAGAGCAACGCCTTCAGTGTTCCAGGTCTTCCCAAACCTAACTCCTTCAACATCATACTTACGCTTTCCCTCCAACTATATATACCTGTCATGAATTGGGCGGCTCTTCTTTGGACCATCTCTAATGCCTCCATTTATCCCTTTTGATGGGGACCCCATACAGAGCAACAATATTCTAAGTGAGGCCGCACAAGTGACTTGTATGCAATCGATTTAACGTCCGGAGTGCATTGTTTTAAATTACGATCTAGAAATCAAAGCATTTTATTTGCTTTCCCAAATATATTCTCGATATGCTGATTCCATGACAAATTATTACGAATTGTTACCCCTAGGTATTTAGCGGAATCTACCGTTCTAATGACAGTGCCATTAATAGTATATTCAAAGCTAAATGGTGTCACCTTTTTACTTACATGCATTACTTGGCACTTTTTAGCGTTTAACTCCAACTACCAATCTTTACACCACACAATTATTTTCATAATATCGTCTTGTAACAAAGTGGAGTCATCCTGGGTTGTGATTTCACAATAAATAATAGCATCTACATCAAATAATCTTTTCATCCCCCTTATTATGTTGCACAAATCATTAATGTATATGAGAAACAACAGAGGCCCTATCACGCTTCCCTGAGGAACCCCAGACCTCACTTCAGTAAGTGATGAACGCTCACCGTCGAGAACTACACACTGTGTTCTGCCCTCCAGAAAGTCTGCAACCCAGTCACATATTTGTCTAGATATTCCATAGCCATGAAGTTTCCTAAGTAACCTAGTGTGAGGCACAGTGTCGAAAGCTTTTTTTAAAGTCTAATAGAACTAAATCAACTTGGGATTGCTCATCTATAATACGGCTCAAATCGTGAATTAAAAGAGCAAGTTGTGTTTCGCAGCATCGGCCTTTTCTGAATCCATGTCAATTTGGGTTTAAAAGCTCACCTTCATCCAAAAACCGCATGATATTTGAATAGATGATGTGTTCTAAAATCCTGCAAAATATTGAGGTTAACGATATCGGCCAATAATTTTGAGGATCATTAACATTCCCATTTTTAAACACTGGACTTACGATGGCGGTCTTCCATTCGGCTGGTATATTTCCTTGATCCAAGGAGGCAGTATATAATTTCATCAAATACGGTGCAATTTCCTTTTCGTACCTAGAGTAGAATCATGTAGGAATACCGTCTGGTCCAGGAGCCTTATTGGGATTTACATTCATAAGCAGTTTAGTTATTCCCTCGACATTGAGAATGAGATCATTCATAATTTTGTTGGTACGATTGTTAAATATCGGAATTTCCTCCGAGTTTTCTGTCGTGAAAGCTTTTTTAAATACGTTATTCAAAATTTCTGCTTTCTCGACGCTAGTTTCTGATAATTCCCCATTTTCATTAATCAATGACGGCATGACCTTACGAGAGCCTCTTATTAATTTGACAAATGACCAGAACTTTTTTGGATTAGTAATCAGATCTTCGGATAAATTTCTGACTTAGAATTCTTTAAACGCATCACGCATTGCCTTACTCACTCCTGCTCGCAACTGGACTAATTTAGCGTGATTAGACGAGTCTCCCGACTTCTTTACCGTGGCATGTAAACGCCTTTGCTTCCTGAGCAACCGTTTCACTTCCCTATTGAACCACGGGAAGTTCTTACTAACCTTAATAAACTTCGTAGGAACAAATTGATTTAAGCCGGTCAATATTATTTTTTTCAAATCAAACCAAAGTTCTTTAACATTTGTATCTAGCATGTACGTTTCAAAATTTTTCGCCAAATTATCGAACATAAATGCATCGTTTGCCTTATCGAAACAATATACGAGTTTGTCTTTATCATGTTTCAAATTCAGTCTAGATTTTAAAGTTACCACAACCGCCTTGTGATTACTTATACCGTCTTCTATACAAACTGTATCTACAATATCCGGATTGTTTGTAAGAAAAAGATCCAAAATGGATGAGGAATCTTTGACACTCCGCATTGGCTCTTCGACCATCTGTTCAAGAGAATTTTCCGTGAATGATTCTAGGAACGTTTCGGTTATTAACCTCTCTCTTCCGCATGACTTGAATGTAAATGTGTCCCAGTTAACTGAGGGTATATTCAAATCGCCTCCAATGGTCAATGTATGTCCCTGAAATTTTTGAGATATACTATTAAGTGACTGTCTAAAATATTCCGCATTATCTAATCCAGCATCCGGAGGTTGGTAAAATGATAATATTATGAATTTTAAACTTCTGCTAATTTTTACCTTCACCCATATTAACTCGCAAAAATTTTCCGTTTCATTTACTACGGAGCAATTGACGGTTTTATTAACGGCCATGAACACTCCTCCGCCCATTGAGGTAGTTCTGTCTTTCCGAAAAACATTGAATTGGGAACCAAATACTTCCCTAGATTCTATCTCTGGCGTCAATCAGCTCTCGGTTCCTAATATTATATCGACATCGTTAGTCGCAACTGTAGCGTGGAGATCGGCTACTTTCCCTTTAATACTCCAACAATTAAGGATCATTATCCTTAGCGGCTTAATATCGGTATCAGAAGAGTCTAAATTCGTATTTTTAATATTTGCATTCCGAAAGGAAATGGGTGAAGTATCTGGAGCTGTAAATTTCGATTTATTCGCGCCGTCACTTCCAGAACAAAGATCTTGGTTACCAACAAGTCTTCTTCATTGAACTGAGGGATCCTCGGGCCTCACGGTGTTCCTAAAAAATAATTCACATCAAGACGGTTCCATATTTTAGCAGACACCTTCGTCGCCATTGTCGGTGTGTAGTGGACGCCTGACCTGTCAAATGCATCCCAGCTGGCAGCTATCATCAGTCAAAGGTCGACGAAGCTCCTGTTGTTTCTGCGACACAGTTCCTGTAAACTAAAATTCAAATTATAAATCTTCCACAATCGGTGCGCGGCACGACACTACAAATTGAGAACTGCATTGAAACCGAATTTTCCTGGGCGACTTCATACGCCTTTCGGCCCAACTTGTCCATAGATTTCACTATGTCTGAAACAGAAACACGACATGAGTCATTAGTACCGACGTGCAAAGCTACCCTTAACTGCCGGCAGTTCAATTCCCTAATCGCTTTTGGAATGGCCTCCATGACACGTGGCACCTTTGCTCCTGGAAGACAAACAGAATGAACATTAGTATGGGGGTCTGCACCGTTCTTCATGGCTAGTTCCCGTAGCAGTTTCTCCAGACATCACACGTTGGAGCTGCCAATGACCAGTAAACCTTTTCCTGGCAAGGCTCGGGGTCTGCGAGCAAAT
Source organism: Vandiemenella viatica (assembly GCA_031002005.1). Taxonomy (NCBI): domain Eukaryota; kingdom Metazoa; phylum Arthropoda; class Insecta; order Orthoptera; family Morabidae; genus Vandiemenella; species Vandiemenella viatica. The sequence continues at coordinate 258,482,964 of CM061921.1, forward strand.
CTTCCCTGCTGCGCTTCTGGGTCTTTCGCGCTTGAATCTTCAGCCTCCTGCAACATGGAAAACGCATTACTTAGTGGCAAGATATCATTTCCCATCGGATAATTGGTAATTTCGACACCTTTCTCCGATCCACACGATGCCAGACGTTTTCTGCAACTGGTACCTGAAAATCCAAACTTGCCAGTTCTACTACAGTTGCTGCGGAACTTCTTCAACGCACTGCCACACCTCATCTAGGTTGCTCCATACCTGCACTTGAAGAGATGCCATAGTATTAAGAATCTCCTCGAGAGCCAGACACCTACCGGAACACTTTGTAAAAGCCATGTCACCTGAAACATTTTTGCATTTAAAAAAAATCAGTATTTTAATAAATCTTTTGAAATCTGCCCAATGCAATTTTGTTTCACCTCTATGTGTATCAAATGTCAGTTAATGAAATTGCAACATATTCTCATTGCAATAGCAGTGTTTCAAGTTTAGAAGATAATGTCAATTGAATCCAACCATATGCTATGTTCGGTTAAATTTCTCAGCCAGCTCATCAGGATTTGGTTTTCCAAGGTTCCCTAAAATCACTCCAGACAAATACCAGGATGTTTCCTTCAAAATTAGATTACTGAATGCCATCCTGTTCCTTGCACCAAGCCTCTCCCACCTCTATTGACATTAGCATGCTGCAAAGCCAGAAGTAATAAAACAAACCTGCTATTTTGTTAAAAACAAAATCACAAACTGTGCAAAATGACATTGGTTTTTACAAACCTAATAGTTCAGGTGCAATTCCATTAAATTATATTGTTTTAGAGGTAAAAATTTCTTTGTGTTTCATAAGGAACCATTTGTTACAACATTAATTTTTCCTGCTATACTTCCCACAGTCAGTATTATATGTATGTGTGTGTGGTTATTTTTAATTTTGTTTTTAGCTGAGTGTATAATTCTCTTGTGAACCTTTTTAAATTTGAATTTTTTTTTCAGAAAAAATATCCAAAAGAATTGAAGACATCAGTTTTTGACAATTTTGATCCAGAAATGAGTAAACAACAAAAAAAGAAGTTAAATTTGAAAAAAAAAGAGTTCACGGTAAGCCCTAAATTTAGTCTTTGTATTTATTACCTGATCCATGATTTTAATTTGGCCAGCAGAAAATTTAAATGAAATATGTTCTGGATATTGGCATTATATTATTAAATGTTCTTGTCTACATTGATAAAAGATTATGACAAAGAACTACTGCAGTGGCTGCAAATAAAGCTTTTTGCCACAGAAAATTAGTTCCGTAGTGGTATATATAAGGCGGTAACAGAAGTGATAATGATTACAGCAAATTGGATGTATAAAATGGGGTAAGGGTAATAAAATTGTAAGACTAAGGAAGTAAAATTATAACTGGTGGCTGAAGCAAGACTGATGCCAAAAGAGAATAGCATTAATAAAAAGGGTTTGATTTCAGACATTGGTGTTGGACTCAAATGTTCGGAGAATAGATTTTTGTACAAGTGGAACTTGGTTATTAAGAACACAAGGTATAATGAAAATTGGAGTATATTAATTGTGATGGTACAGAAACTTAGAAAGTACAGATGAAGTCAAAATAAAGATACATGGAAATGTTGGTTGTGGAAAGTTAGTTTTGTATGAGTCTCAGAAAGAGTCAAAATTTGGATGGTGGGTCAAATTTAAAACGTGCTGGGTTGGTTAACTAATTAATTAAGGGAACCATTGAAAGGAGGTACTGCAAAGGAAGAACAAGAGTATAGTATGTGAAGCAGATTATTGAAAATAAAAGACATGATGAGTATGCTGAGATGAAGGATTTAGCAGAAGATAGGAAGAGTATGATAGTCTGATGATGGGAGAAAAAGTGAGATAATATCATTGACTCCTTCCAAACAATAGACCATATCATAACATTTATCCACCAAATCCACAGACCTCTGACTGTTTCCTAAATAAGTTGCCTAGGAGTGCATCACCACACAAACAAATTACATATTTAAATGGTAGTCACTTAAAATAATGACCATTCAGCTCCTGATCAATCTGCTGTAGTTAATACCAAAAACTTTATTTCCAACTTCACAAATTTCTAACCACAGACCCTCCAGGTTCAGTTTGAAACTTGTGGGGATAAAATTAATGTTTAGCCTTTATAGGAATCAGATGGCTTTAATTAAATTGGGAATCATGAGATTGAATCTAGTCCCTCCCTCAGAATTTACTTATATTCTTCTAACTAATCGCTTAACTGTAAGGCACAACACTTTAATTTTAAATATCCTTCCCAAACTTTTACATAATGTGTACAAAAAATTAACGCATATTTTATGCTATGAATTATCCTCATAACTCAAAAACTGTGGCTTCATGATTTTTTTTCCCTTTATTCTACGACTTATGAAACAAGGAAAACTTTGATTTCAAAATGCAGATATCTCGTCAGTGAAAATTTCTACTTGATAAGTTACATACTTTGGTTTACTTCTCATGGTTTAAAGTACCTCTAAAAATGAATGCAACTCTTTCTATCACAAAATAAACCAAACGTTATAGAGCCATTATGTTTTCATTACATTATGACCTGATATCACCATTTGTCTTTGCTTAAATGTTGAAATACTTAAGAAAATGGATTTGAATACAGTTTGCAGTAGAATTTTATGCTAACAAATTTTGTTAGTGAATTGGCAAAATTTAGGTTATATTACATGCTCATCCAAAATTAAAGTTATTTTTCAAAGAAAAATCTAACCGAAATTTTTACAAAACTGAAAACTAGAATTCACCGTTTTTTTTTCTACCTTTGGAGTTTACCTGCTCATTCATTCTCTCTTTCACTCTCTCTTTCTCATTCATGTATCATCAAAAATTATTATAAAACATTAAATCAATATAACAAAAATCTACAAATTTCATATTGATAGGTGTCATTCTTAACCTACTACATAATGTTTTAACCGATGTCATATAAAAATGTATAAAGTTTTAACAAAGAAAGAATTTTAATGTTCATGAAAATGTTCACCTTTGATTGTCCTTGATAATTAAATGTTTGTTGTAACTTACAACTAAATGTTCATTTTATAGTTACAAATTCTTAAATTATTCACTGAAAAGCACAAAACTACACATTTTGTCTTGTAATCTCTTAAATTGGGGAATATCACAAGTCCTGTCACAGTCGCCATGTCACAATGACATTGAAGTGCGGGGTTGCACAAAATTGCTTGTCATGAAACTCTAACTGTAATGTTTGCCTATGGAGAATAAATTGTTGTATTGTATTGTATTTTATTTGATCCATGAAGTCATAATTTATGACATAGGACAAGTCATCAATAATTACAATAAGCTTTACAATATTAGTTTTTTCACAAAATTCAGCATTACAATATTAGTTTTTCACAAAATTCAGGATTATATGATATTATCATAATTTTTGTAGTTAAAATTGCACAGTCAATACAAGCAGCATATGAAATACATCTGTTCAACTGAAGTAAAATGAATATTTTGATGTTTTAAGTTTCAATACAAAATAATTCAATCTTGTTTGTTCATTTCTCGATAGTTCATATATTCTGTGACACTATAGAAGATATTGGCTAACAAAAATTTTTTCAGCTTATATTTAAAATTATGTAAATTTGATATTTGTTTTATGTCTTCAGGAAGAGACTTGAACAGAATTTTAGGCTTGTATAGTACACTATTTTGGTATAGAGCTTTTTTGTGCCACTCTAAATGAAAATCATACCTATTTCTTGTTTCACATTTATGTATTTCCTTATTTAGCAATGCATATCCCTGATGGAATTTCAGGAAGCAGATACACTCAAATAAATAAATGGATGATAGAGTCAATATCTTTAGCTCTTTAAAATTTCCCTGCAGGATTCTCTACGTTTCACAACTTTCATGATTCTTAAAGCTCTCTTTTGAAGTATGAATGCCTGTTTTGCTTGTGATGAGTTTCCCCAAAAAAATTTCCATATCTTAATGCACTATGCATATATGAGTAGTAGGCACATAACATTGTTTTCAAAGAGCAGCACTCATTAAGCATTCTTAAAATATAACAACATTTGCTTAACTTCTTATTCAGTGACCCAACATGTTTATTCCACTTTAAATGTTCATTCAACCATATTCCTAAAAATTTTGTATCATGTATTTCTTTTATATAGGCATCTCCTATCTTCACAAAATTATTACTGTTATTTCTGTTCATTATATTAGTGAAACTAATCCATACTGTCTTTTCGTTATTTACAATCAAGCAATTATCTTCGAACCATTTTTCCACTTCTTTTGTTGTTGCTGTAATTTTCTGTTGTAGGTCAATTTCATCCTGCCCTTTTGTAAAAATATTAGTATCGTCTGCAAACAATACCTCGTCTGCTGTTAATAAATGATTTGGTAAATCATTTATACGAGGCGCGTCCAGTAAGTAAGTTCCGTTTCAATTTATCTCCACTGCAGCGCTGAGATTGCAGTTCCGCACATGCGCTGTAGACGATGTGTATCAAGGGGAAGAACGTGCACCATTTGGAGATTGCTGTCAGTTACGTACGCTTTGTTGTGCTTGTTTGAAATTTCGGCGTTGATTGAAAATCCCGCCGCCTGTGAAATCAGGTCTGTGATTCGGTTTCTGAATGCGAGGAAAGTGAAACCAAGTGAAATTTATTGGCAAATTTGCGATGTTTACAGACCAAATGCGATGAGTGATTCGATGGTGGAAAGATGGGTCCGACAGTTCAATGGCGGGCGTAGTGATGTGTACGATAAAGAACGAAGTGGGCGTCCACCTTTGGTTACAGAAGAACTGGTTCACGCGATTGATGACAAGATCCAGGAAAACCGTAGGTTTGCAATTAGTGCTCTCTCTATGGACTTCCCCCAAATTTAACGATCACTGATGCATTAAATTGTTACTAAACAACTGAAATTCTGTAAACTTTGCTCACGTTGGGTACCAAAGATTCTCACTGAGCAACACAAAAAACAACGGATGGGTAGTGCACTTGAGTTTTTGACCCATTATGCTGAAAGCGGCGAAGAATTTCTGAGACGGATAGTCACAGGAGATGAAACCTTGGGTTTCTTACCACACCCCTGAGAGTAAGCAGCAATCAATGGAATGGAGGCACACTTCATCCCCACCAAAGGTTAAGCCAAAGCAAATCATGATACCTTGGAAAATGTTGTGCACAGTGTTCTGGGACTGGAAAGGCATCCTACTCATTGACTTCTTACCACGTGGTCAAACAATCAAAGCAGATGCTTATTGCGAGACACTTCGGAAATTGCACCGTGCAATTCAGAATAAGCGCTGGGGACTGCTGTCAGAAGGTGTTGTTTTGCTTCACGACAACGCACGACCACACACTGCAAACGTGACGAAAAACCTCGTACAGGGATTTGGCTGGGACGTGTTTCACCATCCTCCGTACAGCCCTGACCTCACTCCTAGCGACTTTCATCTGTTCTTACATCTCAGGTCTTTCCTTGGCGGTCATCACTTCACCAATGACGACGATCTGAAAGAAACTGTTTCCAACTGGTTGAAGACACAGGCGGCAGATTTCTATGAAGAAGGTATACAAAACCTGGTGCCACGCTATGACAAATGCCTGCAAAATTTTGGCAGTTATGTGGAAAAGTAGTTTAAGAGTTGTAGAATTTTGTGCAATAAAAATTTCTTCTGTATCTGTGACAATTTCATTTTATTACCAAAAGGAACTTACTTTCTGGATGCGTCTCGCATATATAAGAAATAGTAAGGGCCCTAAGACTGAGCCTTGTGATACTCCGTGATCAACTTTCTGATTCTCTGAGAAATATTCTTTACCATTATGACATATCTTTACTCTCTGGTATCTGTTGGAGAGATATGATTTCAACCAATCATATGCTTTACCACGAATAACATATCTGTAGAGTTTTATTAATAAAAGGTCATGTCTAATAAGGTCAAAGGCCTTAGACAGATCTAAGAATAACCCACTGTTTATTTCACCCTTATCAACTGCATTGAGAACTGAATTCATAAAATCGTAAATGGCTGTTTCTGTGGACCTATTTTTCCTAAACCCATGTTGTGATTTGCTTAGTATTTTGTTTCTGGTGAGAAAATCAGTGAGCCTTTCATACATTACTCTTTCAATTATTTTTGAAAAGCCAGGTAGTAGAGACACAGGTCTATAGTTCTTTACATTATATTTGTCATCCTTTTTGTAAAGTGGTGTTACTGTTGAATACTTTAGTTCTGTTGGGAATATTCCTGCACTAAAAGAATCATTAATAATATCTGTAAGGTGGGAAACAATGTATCCTGAGCTGTGTTTAATGATTTTGTCTGGGATCCCATCAATACTGCAAGACATTTTATTTTTTAATTTAGAAATGGCATTTCCTACTTCTGTTATGGTATCTGGAAATAAAAACATAGTCTTCTCATTCATAGGGACATTTATATTACATTTTCTATTGCACATCTCGTTGGTGAAATTTTTTGCTATGTTTGAGTAGTGCTTACTGAAAATGTCTACAATCTTTTTTGGGTCCTGAATGATTTTTCCTTCACTTTTTATAATATATGAATTAGTTTTTGCTTTAAAATTGCCTGTGTTTTTATTTATAATTGTCCAAATGGATTTGATTTTATTCGAACTTTTGGAAATATATGTATCATTTGGCTGGGTTTTTTTTACGCTAATATTACTTTTTTCAAAATTTTCCTATAACATTTCACATGTGATTTTAAATTTTTATTTTGTTTAGCTAATTTATTTAGAATTCTAAGATTTTCTGTAGAATTTTTAATTCCCTGGGTTATCCATGTGATTGGTTTGCTTGTAATTCTAACTCTTTTTAATGGGAATGCAACTTCATAACAATACTTATATTTAGACATAAACAATTGAACTTATCATCTATACCATTATGCATCCTTTCCCCCCAATTTATATTTTGAAGCATGTAGTTGAAAGTCACAATACTATCATCATTAAAGAACCTCCTCTGCACATACTTTTCACAAATCCTGCAAGTTTCGGTGAATATGTTTTTTACTGACAATTTAATAGCCAGATGATCAGAGAAACCCATATCTATTCTTGAGATGTCATAGTTACATATTTCCTTCTTGATAAATATTTGGTCGATTGCAGATTCACTACCGTCCCCGTACCTAGTGGCATCATACAAAGTTGTATGCATATTATAAGACATAAACAAATTTTTTAGTAGCTGCTTTCTAACACAATTACCATTACAATCTACATTAAAGTCTCCAACTAATACTATATGGTTTTTATGATTTTTCAATTCATTTAGAAGATCTTCCATGTTTTCTAAGAACACTGTAAAGTTACCAGTTGGTGATCGATATACACACAATAGTAATTTTACATTCTATAAGTACGCATGCAGAGTATTCAAAATCTTTTTCAAGACATTTTGCACTTTTCAATCTTATTTCCTTTGACTTTAAATTTGGTTTAACATATATACATGTACCACCACACTTGTTAGGTTTCTCTGCAGAAACTACTCACCAATTCAAAATCTGGAATTTGAGCTGAAGTTGTTTGAAATTCTTGCAACCAGTGCTCACTTAGACACAAAACTGACACATCATTCAAACTGCTATTTAACAACACTTCATATTCACTTAGTTTATTACTTAAACCTTGCACATTTTGATACACAACTGTAACTAGTTCATTTGATCCTGTTTTATGTGTGCTACTGTTACCATGTTGCATATTGCAGGATGATACTATGGGTGTATTGTTTCCGTCTGTGGCCACCAAAAATCCACACTTCTTGGTGGTGGATGTCTCTTTCGGGCAGGTTGTTTTCTTCTAAATACGTCCATTTCACTTTCAGTAGCACTTACAGGATTTTTGGTAGACTGTTCTTTAGGGGTAATATGTTGAATAGTAAATACCTGTTTGGATGCTGCTGTTGCTTCAACCACTGTTGCTGTAACAGCTGACTCTGTAATGTTCAGAACAGAATTCTTGTGTTCTGCATATACAGTTGATATTTGACATATTGCTGGTAGATCTTTCAGTTCAGATTTAGAGGGATTTACATTTTTGTTTCTTGTTGTAATGTGATGCAATATCTGTTTAGCTACTGCTATTTTCCCTTTGTAGTTTCTATGCATCCCATGTCTTGTAAATTCGTCTTTGGGACAATCTACTTTCAAAAACTTGACATTTGGAAAAGCTTTACAGAATTTTTCGTACTTCCAATTTGTAACCTCGATTTCTTTGTTTACACATGAGGCTGGTATCAGGTCATGTCTGTGGGGAATGTTGACAACATAAACATTTAGAGTAGGTCTATTCATTTTTCTTAACGTTTCTACTAAGGTTCTTGTTGCTGCTTTCGCTTCATTTTTGTAGACGTTGTTATTGCCACCTATAATCACGCAGCTGTCTCCAGTGTTAAAGTCCCACATTTTATCAAAGTCTTTCACAATTTCACTCAACGGAGCACCAGGTTTAACTATACCACTAACATTGAAATTGTGATTTCAGCTAGGCCTTTCCCATGACTGGAAGAAAGTAAACAAATACCGGCTTTCTTCATGTGTCGATCATCGATGCATTTCTGAACTTTTAATGATCAGTTAGGAGTCTTGGGTGAATTCTTTTTCTCACAAGGTTTTTCTATAACAACTACAGTTTCTTGTATCTACTTTAAAGCACTGCTGAACACTCTTAACACGCGTAAACTTTTTAGGCCTAATAAAATTACTTTCTTCAGTTGAGCTTGCATTTTCAATAGTCATTTTTAGATTCTCCATTTGATGGATAAGCATGTTAGCTGCTTTTTAATTGGTTCAATAACTGATTCTTCTTTTCCCATGAAAAGATTTTCTGTGACTTCCATGCTTCCATAGCAACATTTTCGATTGCACTCACATTCCGCACTCACTGTTTCCAACTTACTTATGCAACCACTGTGAACCCATGTTTGAATTATAGAACATAGTCTAATTCCACATGTCACCAATTCTTTGCATAATACACACTTTATAGATGATAGAAAGTTTATTTTCCGAGAGCAGCTCACAACAACTTCTATACCGGCCGCCATTTCAATTTGTTTTTAGTTTGACTATCACGGTCACCATCTAATTTTGTAACCTCAATAAAAAAAAGTTGGTGAAATATAATAAAGTTCACAGTTGCCTCAAAATAAAATTAAAGTTCACTACATTCTTTTGAAAATTTTTAGAAATCCATTGAACAATGTATTGGCATCAGAAATTCGTCTGCAAAACAACTGTTGCAGATACAGATAAGTGAAGCAAGCAAGGTCAGCTCTCATGAGCCCCTAACTGATATCAGCTACATGAGAATTCCACAACTGTAGCACATGCTTCCAAAATTTCAAAGAATGATCCTGAAGCTGTAAGACTTCCGTTATCGCGAGATGCCTATCTCCTCATACCAAGGCAAAAAAAAAAAAAAAAAAAAAAAAAAAAAAAAAAAAAAAAAAAAGACCAGCCTGACGTGGCTTCCCCTACAAATTCTAGGAACAGACCTGACCAATACTGCCCCTCCTTACAGGTCTTATTTATGGACCCCATGTGAACCAGCGCTCTACTAAAATTCTCACGAAATCACTGAATGTTTTAGGAATGGTTGCTCTCCCAATCTACTTGAAAATTTTACTGCAAGTCATCCTTATTCTAATCATCAAAATTGATCTTTATGTAAAATTTTATATCTCTAATATATTTACCATACAAAATTATTTTTGTGATGAATTTTGAAATGTCTCTCACACTTAGAATATTTAAGTTATCGAGCTGAAGCTGGATTTAAAATATTCTGTAGGGTTACCTATATCTTCTGATATGCAAATCTGCCTGGTTGCCAATTTATAACTTATTAAAATGACAAATACATAATTTAAAATATCTACATTTCCTGAAATATTGAAGTTATAAATCTGACAGATGCTTCAAAAGGTTGTACATCAAGATTTCTAACAAATACAAAGTTAAGTAATCTCTATTTAGTCTACTTCATGTGGTTTAAATTTCCTTTGAGTCATTTCATTGCATCAGTTTTGGCCTGGCTTAGCAGGAAGTGGGCAAATGCTTTTTTCTCATTATGACCAAAATAATATATGAATTTTGATAAAGTTTAATATTTTGTGTTCAGAATAAGTTCTCCTTTATTTTGAATCTAGTCTCTCCCTCTGAATTTAGTTATATTCTTCTAAATAATGTCTTAACTGTCAGGCATGTTTTGTAATTTTCACTAAATGCTCCAAAACCAACACTTAAGTTTTAAATATCCTTCCCAAACTACGACTTATGAAACCAGGAAAACTTTGATTTTAAAATGCAGATTTCTCATCAGTGAAAATTTTTACCTACTAAGTTACATACATTAGTTTACTTCTCATGGTACAAAGTACCTCTAAAAATGAACACAAGTCTATCTTTATATATATAAAAATCTCGTGTCACGATGTTCGTCCGGGATGAACTCCGAAACTACATAACCGATTTAGATGAAATTTGGTTTAATGTGTGTGATTTAGTCCAACTTAAAGGATAGGATAGTTTTTATCTGGATTATAGACCGTCAATATTTATTATTTGCGAAATAAATGATCATTAAATGTTTGTCATAAGACAATGGTTTGTAATTATTTGTAAGCCCCCAAGGCTAAGCGGTCTGCTGGCTAAGTGGTTAGGGCGTCTGACTGGAGATGGAAAGGTCCACGGTTCGAGTCCCTGTCTCGGCGAGGATTTTTATAGACACTTAATCCGGCATTAACCACCGGCGCAGCATGCTGTATGAGGTGAAATACGCCAGGATGGTACTGTGGTTCGGATTCGACGTTAAAATGTAGGTCCCCTGTACCAGGCAGGATGGGCGGGCTAGGTAAAGGTGGCTACGACAGGGGCAGAAATGCCCAGCCAGTAGAATCCATGTCACCAGGTCATTACGACCACACGTAATTATTATTATACTTCCATAAGTTTCTAACAGATGGCGATGTGTTAACTTATCTATACAAAACTTGGTTAGCTAGGTTGGGTAATCATCCAGTAGATCACGTTCTGATTCAATTTATTTATGCTACAGTTTATTCCTAACAGATGGCGGTGTGTTAATTTATCGAACCATCCAGTAGATGGCGTTGTATTTCGATTTATTTATGCTACGGTCTATTCCACGCATATGTGTTGAGTTTCTTCAATTTTAATTGTGCTGTGTATTGTGTTATAATTATACTGTATTGTTGTTCATCGTTTGTGTGTCTTTATACCTAACGACAAAGTAATTACACACATGAATATAACATTGAAGAAAACGTTACGATAAATTCGAATCGTGTAAGCATTTCTCGCTAACTTATCATTTTTCTTCTTCTTTTTGTTATGGTCAGCTAGACTCCACGTGTCAATTTAAATTCCTCTCCTGTTGTTTTTTCTTTCTTCCTCCCCAGTACTCCTTCATTATTGCACTCCTCTCTACCTTTGAATCCTGCCATATTCAAAGTCTGCTATCGAAAAAATTTTCTTTCCATACGGTTCACTGGTATTATTTCGTTTCAAATATTTCTAAACCTCTTGAAAGCCTGGTGTCATCCATGCTATAAATGTATCAAAAAAATATCATTCTTCTTTTTCTGTTATTTTTTTCAATGCTATTTTATATTTCCTCATTAGTTCTTAACTTCCATTTTACTGTATTTTTCAATGGACCCAAAAATTCCTGTTTCACCACTGTATTATAGTGTCTTATTTTAAGGCTTTCAGTAAGGCACTTTTTGTTGTAATTCAAATATTTTTCAGTGAAATGTCGCCAAAGAATCTAACCTCAACAATGCATGTAGCAGAGAGGCAAGACGCACGACGAGAGAGCTCATCAATCAGCAACACAAATCGCGGCAAGTAAGGAAGTTCAAAGAATCAGGACAGCTGAGCATAGTATGCAAGAATCTCAAGAACAGCGTGATGAACGTCTGTGACAGAATATATCAAGAACAAGAGCGGCACGAGAACAGCACATAGCTACATTTAGAGAAAGAGAACGAGAGAGACAGTAAATCAGCCATGCTTTAACACGTGTATCATTTGTTCGTCTTGCGTTCCAATATGCACCAGCCATTGATTACTCTGCACATTCAAAAACTGCAATCGGTGCAGTGAGCAAAATATGCCAGTATTATCAGGCGTTGAAATTCCGCAATGAATTCAGCCAGCATGTGTTGTGCATCAGGAAAAGATGTATTATTACCACTACCCAATCCGCCAGAACATTTACAATCCTTCTTGCTGGCGAATCAAACGATTCGAAATTGTTTCTGCGCAAGACACGCAAATTCAATTCTTGCTTCCAGATGACGTCTTTTGGGGCAACAAAAATTTGCGATCTTACATCTGATGGACGTCATTTTGAAACTAAATTCAAAATACAAGGCCAGGTGTACCATAAGATTGGGTCGTTGATACCGATGCCAAACGATGACCCGAAGTTTCTCCAAATCTATTGGAAATTGTGAGGAACGCTTGAAAACTAGGTGCCAGTATAATTTCATCGAACAACCAGAAGAGAGAGCAATTGTGGTATTGTTGGAAAATTGTATGGAAAATAATAATCAACTTATTCAATTGTGTCGCCACAATTAAAAAATGACAACTATCAAATTGTCATCAAAGCTGACAAATTACCTATCAAGAGAATACGCTGGCAGATTCAACGCGTCCAACCGTAGATGAAGTTGCAGTTTTTATGGTTGGTGACTCAGTTGATTAAAGTCACACGTCAAGATAGAACTGTTAGTATAATTTCGGATCTACACCGTTCAGTATGACGCACTCCAGTATCCACTGATATTCTGGCAAGGGCAGAATGAATATCACATCAACATCAAACAGCGTGATCCAGTTGCTGGTAAATTTAATATTCAACTACTTAATTCGTTATTTTATTAGTACAGTAGACCCGCAGTATTCCGACCAGGGGCCGGATTATAGCGGGCCCACTATATTGATTACTTATTCTTTTTTTTACTATTTAATTTATTATTTTTTCAGGTAATAAAACAAATAAAAAAGTTACTTCAATGATGTACTACGCCCCCCGATTGATGATTAGACGTAATTAGGATAACTATATCCTTCGATATCGTCAACTGTGCCTTCAATACGTCGTGGATATGTACGCCAAGGTTGAAAACAAGCATTTGCGATTTATTCGATACAACCTAGGTTAAATTACGATCGGAGGAATACATCCTCTTACGAGATACTGTTATCGGCAATATTTATGAAAATTTTAACGCCAATGATATCGGTAATGCTATTTATTTTACCTTCAAGCTACATCGGCAGTTCACGGAACGTGCAGGAATATATACAAGATGCGATGACTTACGTACGTCATTATGGTCGTCCAGATTTGTTTATTACATTTACATGTAATCCGAATTGGGAGGAAATACAAACTTTGCTATTACCAGGCCATCAATCAATGCATCGTCATGATGTCACGGCACGTGTGTTCAAACAAAAATTAAAATCATTGATTGATTTAATCGTAAAACATTCAGTTTTCGGTAACACACGTTGCTATCTGTATTTGATTGAGTGGCAAAAGCGAGGTTTGCCTCATTCTCACATTTTGATTTGGCTTGAAGTTAAAATCCGTCCAGAAGAAATTGATCAAATAATTTCAGCCGAAATTCCGGACCCATTATTTGATCAAGAATTGTTTGATATTGTTACCAGTCACTCGATCCACGGACCGTGCGGTGCTTTTAACATGACATCGCCATGCATGGAAGGTGGAAAATGTAAGAAGCGTTTTCCAAAGGAATATACGAATGATACTATTACGGATATCGATGGTTATCCGTTGCATCGCGGCAGAAACGCTGAGAATGGTGGCCAAACATTTACAATACGAATGTCAAATTCTAGAAACCAAGTTGAAATTGACAATCAGTGGGTCGTACCATACTCACCATTGCTTTCAAAAACGTATAAGGCTCATATTAACGTCGAGTTTTGCAGTTCTGTAAAATCCATTAAGTACGTTTGTAAATATGTTAATAAAGGCAGTGATTTGTCCGTATTTGAAGTTCAAAATGTAAATAAAAATGACGAAATAACACGATACCAAATAGGTAGATACATCAGCAGCAACGAAGCTATCTGGCATATTTTTAGTTTTCGCATCCATGAAAGAGACCCTTCCATCCAGCATCTTGCAATACATCTTGAAAACGATCAGTGTGTATATTTCACCGAAGAAAATATTTTCCAAAGAATACTTGAGCCACCAAAAACGACAAACCACAAACTGAATTTTTCACATTGTGTCAAAAATCTGATGTGTTCCGCCAATTCGCAAAAACATTATTATATACCGATGTTCCAAGCTATTTTTCATGGAACAAATTAGGTAAAAAATGGTAGCCACGTAAACAAGGAGAACCACATCCTTCGATCGCAGGCATATTCAAAGCAAAGACTTTGCATCCAAAACAACGTGAATGTTTCTTTCAGCGTTTGTTATTGGTGAATGTTCCTGGACCAGCTTCTTTCGAATGTTTACGAACAGTTAATGGTCGAGTGTTCAATACATGTCGAGTGTTCAATACATGTCAAGATGCATGTCGCGAGTTGCAGCTGCTGGTAGACGACAATTATTGGGACCTGATACTTGCTGATGCAGCGTTGACAGCCACGCCGAATAGTATTCGTCAAACTGTTTGCAATTATTTTGACAACATGTTATCCAACACAATCTTCGAGTTTGTGGGAAAAATATAAAAACAGATTGACTGAAGATATAACTGAAATTTCAGTTTATATAAATAAATAAAAAATATTTTTTTTATAAATATCAATTTTTATATAATTTCAATTAAGTAATTTGTAATGAAATGTAAATTAATTTTTTTATGATCGTTTGTCCTTAATTTCAACTCTCCGTAACTCTTTACCAATTACATTTGAATTTCCAAATCGACTACAATGTTTTTATCTTTATTAGTGAATATTAATTTGACTACTTGAGGAAGTTTAGAATAACATTAATCCAACGTACTATAATTAGTAAGTCACAGCAACGCGTGACCGGGTCAGCTAGTCATAAAATAAGCCAAACAGTTTAAAGCAGTTATTTTTACATTATGTTATGACCTGACATCACTATTTGTCTTTACCTAACCCTTGAAAATCAGTATGTTCGAAGCGGATATAGGTGTGAAGGGCACCATGTCATAATCTCTACATAGAGGAATGTGATGTCTATATGGGAGTAGATTCAGGTAAAGTTGACGAAATGGCTATTGCTATTCGTGTATCATAGAGACAAAGTGTCCAGAGCACAAAGGCAAGTAATATGAATTATGTGTGGGGTTAGCAGTAGAATTTTGTGCTGTGAGCTATTCAAGTAGTTAGGGATTTTAAAATTAGTGGCCAAGAATATATATACATTAATGTCTTTTGTAGTCACAAGTTATACTCTATTTGAAACAAATACTAAAATACACAATTATGGTACTAGAAGTAAAAATGATTTTCACGAGGATTTCCAGTTGTTGTCATTTGTTCAAAAATGGGCCATGTATTCAGGGGCACATTTCTTCCATAAGCTACCATCATATCTTAAATGTCTACCAGATGATTAAATTCAGGATAAATTTAAATGAATTTTTAATTGACAACTCATTCCTTTCCTTCAAAGAATTTATTTCTAAAGTATCTACAAAATGATTGCCTTTAGTTTGTGTAAACGTTGTTGAAGTAATTAATGTACCATGTATGCTGTGATTGTACAGCTTCTGCTGTATTTATCTGTTTTGTTATTCAATCGTTTCTCTGTGAATTAACAACTTTCCATATCGCACACAGCCAGTTTCTTATACTGTGATCTATGGAAAATTGATGTATTATATTGGGAAATTTTATGAATTGGTGCTCCCTATGATTATTAATACTTCATCTATGTATCTGAACAACACAGTAAGTATAAAAGGAATGTGGTTTAGGAAATGTTCCTCCAGATATCCACGGAATAGGTTGGCATAGGATGGGATCATGCGGGTGTGCCTATGGTAGTGCTGCAAATCTGGTTATATATTTTAGAATTGAAGAAATTTTAGGAGAGAATGAAGTCAGACAAAGCTGTAAGGAAGTGTGTACTGGGCAGGCTATGAGAGTGTACCAGATCCAGGAAGTGTTTGAGACACTAAGGCCCTGATTGTGGGAGATGTTTGTATAGAGGAAGTTACATCAATGGAGACAATGAATAAGTCTGAATGTAAAATATTATGAACTGTGGACATACACTGAAAAAAGTGCAAGGTGTCTTTGACACACAAGTGAGATTTTGTACAAAGGGTTGAAGCTGTTGATCCAGTAAGGCTGAAATCAGTTCAATGGGTAACCTATATGCTGCAACTGTAGGTCACCCCAGGTAGCTAACCTTGTTGAGCTTTCAATGAAGATACAGGGTGAGAGTATAGAGATGCTGAAGGGTTAGGATGGAGAAGGAGTGATGAGAGTTACCTTGTAAGGGGCACTGCAGGTTAAAAAATGTTTTTTATTTCCTGGGATATAAAAATAGTGGGATTTTTAGTGTGCAGACTATAGCCTCAAAGTTACTGCATTCCATCTCTATGGTGGTTGAGCTTTTATCGGCATGAATGATGATGAAATCACAGATTCAGTTCTGTTGTGGCTAGAATTTCCATAGTTCTGTGGTTTTTTGAGTGTGGATTAGAGAAGAGGACTGATTGTAAGTGAAGAACATCTGGAGTAGTAGGAGGGGTTGCTTTTGTGGGGAAAGGGGTAGATTCAGTGAAGATGAAAATCTGAATAGTTGTAGGCCGGAGTCAATTTTGTTGTGTCAGCTGTTGTTTTCTCCTGTGGTGGCAAAGTCATACCGCCAGCAGAGAGAGCAGCAGAACACTAAATCCCACACCAAACCAGCATGGTTAAACTTGGGGAACAAGTGAATCCCTTGGATAAGTTGATAGAGGACATTCTGAAAGTGGAGAGCACTCAGATTAATCACAGGCTGCTAAGGTTCCACTGAAAGAGTGGCAGGTGCTTTAGGGCAGGTGGTAGTGGACTTTTGTGAGGGAGACTGAGAATGAGATTAAGGCATAAAGTCTTGGCAACATGGGTTGGGTTGGTGTGTGGCATGAAGCAGTAGAGTATTCATAGGGGAGGGACAGACCTAAAGCCAATAAGTTTTTAACAAGAGCTGATAGCTTGTATAGGCATTTTTGTGCATATTGGGCCTGTCTCTGTATATATTATGACAAAATCTGCTGTTTATGATGAATGTGTGGTGTTAGAAGGTAGAGGGTTTATTGGAGGGAAACTCATTGGGTAGAATGTAGAGTTTCCATGTTTCCTTGTGAATATAGTGTTGGAGCACCAGCTATGTGAGCATAAGAGATTGTGTGAAATGGAAAGCACAGAGAGATGGGTGATTTTGTGGGTGGTAAACGGAAGCTGGAAGTTTTATGGTTAAACTGTTTAATGTAATATTTGTGGAGAGGCAAAATTGAAGGAACAATTTCATGAATGTAGTTTGGTGAGATATGGGGCATGGAAATGGATGTGGGACAGATAGGTATCTGAATGTGACATATTGGGATAAAACACAAAACGGTGAAAATGGTTTTGAATCTGAGTACCCTTTTTTGCACCTTACATAGCCCACCCAATTAGCAATGTGTTAACCCTTGCCATATTTCCATTACTCATGATAGGTGAGTTTTACAATCATGACCCAGAAACTAATGCACCACATTTTTTTTTTCTCAGCCCCCAACAATGGTACAAATGCAAAAATTGAAATTGAATTCTTTGAAGTTTTTAGAGTGCACGTGCAATGTTTCCATTTCTTCTGTCAGATAGCATACTTGCAGCAATGGTTCAACTTGGCATCTGTGAGTGATGTATATTATAAGCAGCATGTCATCATTGAATTTCTCACCACAGAGCAAGAAATGGTTGTAAACATTCACAAACAATTGTGTGCAGTTTATGGACCATCAGCAGTCAACAGGAGTATGGGTATTCACTGGGCACAGAGGGTGAGTCCATCTGAAAGCAGTTCTGCAGAGTTCCAAGATTTGCAGCAGTTGGCAAGACCACCCTTGGTTGTAACACCTTACAAGATGCAGCTTGCTGATGTGCTCATTCATGCGGACCAGCAGATAATGACTTGGCAGTTGGTGTGGGAGCTGTCACTCAGCAAAGGAAGTGTGGGTGTAATCATCAGTACTCTTGACTCCAAGAAAAAAGTGTCCATTATGGGTTCCACACCCTCTTAAGGAGGAACACAAAACTCTCAGAAAAAAAATTTCTTCTGAGTTGCTGAAATGTTTTGAAGCTGAGGGGGAAGCCTTCTTGTACTGGATAGTAACAGGTGATGAAACCTGGGGTCACCGTTTTGAGCCCTAAACAAAATGGCAATCGATAGAATGGCACCATCCTGACTCTCCACAGAAGAAATAATTCAAACAACTGCTTCTGCTGCAAGGTCATGATCAGTGTGTTTTGTGACTGAGGGGGTGTCATACTCATTGATGTGATGCCGAGAGGCACCACCATTAATTCTGGAGCATATATGAACCCATCGACCAAACTCAAGAGGAAATTCCAGCTAATTGAAAGCCATAACAACCCAGGTGATTGTTTGATTCAACATGATAACGCATGCCCTCACACAAGTTTGAGGACGTATGAACACATCACCAAACAGGTTTGGACAGTGTTAACCCATCCACCCTTAAGTCCTGAACCAGGTCCCTCAGAGTTTCACTTGTGTGGGCCATTGAAGAATGCCATTCGTGGGAGACATTTTGACGAAGACGAATAGGTGATTCACTCAGTGTAGAAATATCTTTATGAACAGAACAAGGAGTTATACTGCCAGGGCATACACACTCTTGTGTCTCACTGGAGGAAAGCCATAGAATGGGAAGGAGAATATGTGGAAAAATAGGGAGTGTAGAAGAAGCAGCATTCTTTCTTGTGTATAAATTTTGTTGTGTTCAATAAATAATTGTTGATGAAGAAAAAATGTGGTGCATTAGTTTCAGGGCCACCCTCATATCAATCAATAGATATTGTCAGTTGAATATCAGTGCTAAGGTAATGAGACAATATTTTTAAAGGGAAGGAATTTTTTTTTGATTGTTTCACTGATATATACCATACATGAAATATTAGTATCTGCTGTAAGTTCTAAGAGTTTGGTAAAAGTTACCTTTAAAATAGTTTCAGCACCACACATAAGGACAGTACCTACTTCATAATTGGTATGTTTCTTAAATATTATGTAGGCAGTTTTTGAAGGATTTACGATCAAGTAATCCACTAAATACTGATTAATAGGATCGATTGCATTTTGGGTTCTGCTGAGTATACTTGTATTATTCAAATATGAAGTTAAGATGGGAGTATCATTGGCAAAAAAAATCCTTTTTTTTAACCAAGCATCAGTTTTATTTGAATCTTGTAAATCCCAACATACTTTTTAAAAAATCAATTTTTTGCCATCCATTACTCAGAAATGATTTTAATGGATCCTAGGTTATTTTTCTGATGCCATAAGTCTTCATTTGCCAACAACATGATATGGTCAAATGCTCAAAAGCTTTTGAGATACCAATAAAAACTGCTGCTGAACATTTAGTAACAAAGATGGTCTTTTATTTTATTCATGCTTATTGATATTATATAAACATGACACCTGCGGAAAAAGTATTGAGCACAAACATATTCATGTAGCCAAAGATGGAAGAGTAGCATGACCAGCATCATAATCAAACAATGTGACAGACATCATATCTCTATATTAGATTCATAATACACCAACAGAATGGAAATTATTGTTATGTTATACCTTTATGTTTATATTTCCTTAAATCATAAATTCAGAAAAATCTGAAGAGGTATCAATATACATTGTATCTTATCATTATCATACATGAGCCAGGATTATGATACTAAGGAAATAGGATGTAGATTTTAGGCAGTATAAATAACAAAGAATGGGAAAAATGACCATCACTCAACAAAGTAGACAGCTGCAAAGAGTATACAACACATGACGTGAATACAAACAAAAAATGTTTTGATATGAATAAGGTTTTAAACTGAAACATTGTGCATTTGTGTTCATCTCATGTATTGATATACATTTCAGCCTTAAAAAATGACAAGTGATGGGTTTTCCCCTCTCCTTTGTTATTTATCTGCCAGGATTAGGTTCCAGCTCCAATTTACAAATATAACTGTAGTTTCCATGATGTAGTGAGTCTTCCTTGGGAACTCCTTCCATGTAATTCAAACTTTTTTGAGAGATGCATTCATTGTCTATTTTGCAAACATCATTATCATTTATCATTTCCGCTATTGCAGGTCAGCAAGCACATCCTGATGGCCACTATAAGTTTCTTCCTATACTACTTGCCTCCAGCCAACTCCCTTCATCTCTATGTCTTTCTTTAATTAGTTTATCCATCTTGTTCATGGTCTTCCAGTTCGTCCCCTTCACTTTTCATGGTTCAATAGTGCTAACTCCCACAATGTGGTTAGAGATGGGCAATGACACAAAATTGAAAATGATCATTAGGGATGATATATCTAGTCAGAAGTGTGATTGGTATAGTTACTATGAAGGCCTGCAGTAGCAATGAAAAGTGACACCCAGAAAGTCTCTGATGAAGCTACAACAAACCTAGCAAGCTGGTAGTGGTTTCAGCTTGCACAGCCTCTGTAAATATGTTGGTACCAACAGCACCAATTTCCCTAATTTCATCAGTTAACTTGAATAGTTGGAATTTTCTGCAAATAATTATCCTTCATAGTATACCCTATACAAATCTTAAAAGTTTAATCTCTGCCAAACCAATTCATCTTGTAAGAGATTAAGGGCTGGTTAACAATAGTGATCAAGTGTGGTCTGGGCAAAGATCAAAATCGCCGTACACACGCTCCAATTGGAGCATTCTCACTGGATGGTTCAGTCACATCTTAGAAAGGCAGGTCCACCTGAAGAACGAGCTACAGCTGATCAACAGTGGTCAAAGTTGTAGGTATCATGACTCAAACTAGTGTGATCGTACAGCAATTAGGCCAAATCATCATGAATGATGAATGTCTCATAGAGCATGTTTTGTGTTTCATTAAATCGTATGATTATACTTGCAAAAAATATTGCAATTCAACCCACAAAACTACACTATGGATAGAGACTCCCACAAGATAAGCAAATAATATTGCACAACAATCAGAATTATCACAATAATATGCTCATGTTAAGTTATGTTGGAAATATTATGGATTCGTTTCACTATCATATTTTGTTTGTTAAGGTGGAATTAAGTATTTCATTAAATTATACATAAAAACTGTAATATTTAAAAATAATTTAAAATGGTTAAATTCATTAATTAGTTCTTAAATACTATGATTTTATATGACCTGTCCACAAGTGAGAATGCTAATGGCGAAATTCTGAATAATGAGTTGATCTGATTCGACCATACCTTGGTCTCTAGTGTGAAGAGTACTTAATTAAGTGTCCAACATTTTGACCCACACAACAGTACCCTTGGCAGTGCTGCAAATATGGTTTAATACTTGAGAATTGAAATAGAAGAAGTTTATGGGAGTGTATCACCAGACTCACAGCACTGCCATGGTTATCCACATGGCCCCATCTAAAGGTGGGTACACACTAGGCAAACGCATGCGACTGCACATGAGCAAACACATACGTTCACTCAGCATGTACGTGAAAATGAAGGCAAATGAACGCTTGCGACCGCATTCGTTTGCTTACGTTCCGTTTCACGGTACATCAAAGCAAAATGCAGACCACACATTCCGAGCTTAGTTAAAGTATGTTCGTCGAGACAAATGCTTTTGTTGTTTGTAGGGAACATGAAGTTGTCTATCTGGGATTCTTTGAAATTAATAGAGTTATATAGAAAACACCAGTGTTCATGGAACCCTACTCATAATGATTATAAAAATAAAATTTAAAAAAAATAATACCTGGAACGAAATTAGTGAATTATGAAATGGGGCTTAAAAGACACTAAAAAGAAAATGAAATCTCAATTGGGATCCTTCATACAAGAACATCCAAAAACATGGAAATTCATTTAAAACAGACTCTCTAGCTGACATTATATTTAAATCGACATGGTTTGCTTTAAAACATATTATTTTCGATGGAGAAATTTGCACCAAGGGATAGAGAAAATACTGATGATTTTAAATCTTCATACCAATCTGCTACAATAATGTAACAAAGTAGGTTGACTTCATTCAGCAGAAACTTTGAAAAAATCCATACCCAATTTCAGCTGTAAGATCATATACCAAGTCTGTCCCTCTATACAAATTTCTACTTTAGAACAAAGAAATCATGCACCACCGCCGTTTTGATCTCCTGTGTCTTTGTATTTCGTTAATTTTATTTTCTAATTTAATTGCTCCTGTGGCAGTTTCGCTACACACCCATTTGTCCCCTTTCCTATATCCACCTGCTTTTCACTCTACATATTTCAACTTTAAATTTTTTGTATATTTTTGGTAAATTACTCACCAACTCCCCAAAAAACCTAAACCAATCCCTGATCCCCTTACCTGCAAATGAAAATCTTCCCATACCCTTATACCTGAAATCGAGTACCAGATTGTGGTTTTCCCTTAAATCCACACACACAATACATTCCCTAGATGTGGACATGCTTTATGATAGGGTGCCCTACACACCTCCTTCCTCATTGAACCTACTAATTCACTGCAATATCTACACTTCAATAGTTGCCATTCATTCCACACCAAATGTTCCCTCCCTTACATCCTTACCACCGATGGAAGACACATCTGTTCAAATGAAGAATTGCTCTCCCTGTACTCCCAAAACTATCTCAAACCTACATTTCCTGCTGTTACCATGGGGATCTTGTACAAGAGTAAATCTATCATACTGCAACCCATACACCATAAAACTGCTCAGACCCAGCACCCCCAAAACCAAACATCACTCACTTCTTAGTCCTTTGTCTATTAATCAAATCATTCAGTACAGGAATGACTTACTTCACTCCTTCCCTGATATGTGCACTCTTCTAGCTAAAATTCTTCCAAATGTCCCCCACCCATCTTTCAGGAGACCACCCAATCTCAAGAACATCTTTATCCACATCCAAAAATACCCCCTTCAGATACCTAAAACCACCTCATGGATCTTTTTCATGCAACAGACCTCTTTGCAAAACTTACATCAAGCATCAACCTAATAGAATATATTACAGGCTGACCATAGGGGGAAACTTTCCCATTAATGGTCCACTTGCACCACAACCCATACCATGTACCAACTCACCTGCCTCCTCTGCATTAATCTGTACACGGAACTCCTTATGTACACACATAAAAAAACAGTCACTATCAGAAAAAAAAATTGCACAGTCTGTACCTGCAACCTATATCTTCCAGGAGGCGCCAGTACCAATACCCATAACTCTAATAATCTCAACAGATGCTTTGAGAGTGATCAGACGTTGCATGGATACCAGACATCCACCTAGCCTCAATCTCAGATAAGTTCCTACCTAAAAACCAAACACTTATCGTTTTTTTTTTTTTTTTTTTTAACAATTTTATCAACTGTATTTTTTTTCTAAATGAAATTTATGTTCTTTTGCTTTTTTTGTTCTATTGTTCCTTTATTTATTCATGAAAATGGTTTAAATTGTTATATTTATGCATTTCTACTGTGATATTCCATTACCACATGTTGCATACATATAGGGAAATGAACCACTGCTTATCCTAGATAAAGGGTTTTCAAAGTTTTTCTTACCACACCCCACTTCTTTCAAAAGAGAGGTTCCATGTCTCATTCATTCAAAAGAAAATTACTCTCCCCCCCCCCAGTTTCATTATTAATAAGGTTAATTCGTACTTCTCAGCACTAACAAAGAAATTTTAGAAGAAACACATTAAGATTGAATGTTTTCAATGAGGCTGTGAAGGAGACATTGTACTTCCAATGGTTCAGAGATAGGATATCATCCACACAAGTTTCAAATGTACTTCACATCCTGTTTCCCCCCCCCCCCCCCAAACACATCTTTGCAAATTCCTGGGGGTATGGAAGGGCATTCCTCATTTTGGGAACTTACCTGTTAGATGGTGCCCATGCAGCATTAACACAAGTAACAGACATTAACACAAGAGACACTCAAATTTTCTGGCCCTAGCTCTTCATCAACATGTAGAATACTGCAGAACGTTTGTGCTGTAGGAGACTGGCGCACACAATCACTGCAGTAACTTGTGATGTGTGTACACTTCCCTTATCAAATGGCCTGAATCTATGAAGCTATGCAACATTAACACCAGTAGCTGACATTAACACAAAAGACATTGAAATATTTGGGTCCTAGCCTTTCAATAATAAGTCGAATATTGCATAAAGTGTGTGCTGTAGGAGACTGGCTCATACAGTCACTGTGGTAAGCTGTAATGTGTGTGCACTTCCTTTACCAAATGGCCCGATTCTCTCTTTATGAATAAAAATTTAAATGAAAATATTGTAAATTTGTGTTTTTTATATTCATTGCAGCCCTCCAGCCATCAACTTCCATGAGTGCTGAGTTATTTTCCCTATGCTTTGTTATTTACAATGCTTAAATCCTGTTTCCTTTATTATGGTATCATTATCTATACTCCAATCATAAACAGAATATTTAATATATTCACTGTGAGATTACATATGTAATATAAAGTGATAGATACCATTTGATACAATTTTTGTAAGTTTTCATCATATTAATTAAAATTTAATTTTTATGTTTTGTATTGTACAATTGAAATAACTATAATGATTCAGTATTATAATTTGAATTATAAATGATACCATTAAAAAAAAATTATGGATTAGGAGGTTTCAACTCATTTATCACTCATTTTTGGTTTAATGGACACTAAATTTTCTTTGTAAAATCATATGGGTTTTTTGTTTATTAACTGATGTCTTTCTTTTATTGTGTCAGTAAATTTGAGTTAATCTTGGATTTATGCTTGAAGTTATTACATATATGCAAAACACAGTGCATGATTAATTGAATATTGAAACCATTTAGCAACATTACTTTTTGAGTTAATGTGCATTAATAAGGCCAATTTTCCCTTATTTGCAGCTGGATTTAGGTTCTGTAGATTTGTAGTTGAACATAATTTTAGAATGATTAATGGTTTTGTAAAACTGAATAATATTTATTTCTTGAAAGAAGTACCAAAATTTATCATTTCTTGTTTTGTTTTGAATTTATCATAACCAACTTCAGGAGTGTGTCATCCCATTATAAAAAAATAATCAGTAGTGATAATATAGTACAATGACATCTGTGCTGTCCCAATAAATTGCTGTACTTGGACATTTGGCTCCTATCTGCAGATCTTAGTGATTAGGTAACAATGAACCCACTTCAGAAAGATGATTAGAGAATTGCTAATTTCCTAAGATTCTGGAAAAACTAGCATTTGAAAGAACAATGATCATTTCCTACTATACTTTTCTCATGCATTACTAATTCTATTTCAGCTTTATTTATAACATTTATTTCTTTTAGCCTTAAAATTAAAACAATTAAAAACTGAAATGTCAATTATTATTCTTGATTCTGATAATACCTGAATTAATAGTGTTGTTGTGTTAGGAGTAGCTCTTAACAATAATAATAATTGATAAAATTGTGATGGAGTGCCTGATCTTGTGCCAATCTCTCAATACACACCCCTCTTTCTCCTTTCCTCTTCCAACTGACTTTTGCTCTATTCTAATTTTTACTTTAAATTCCTTTAGTGTTTCCAGTAATTTATTCATCACTTTGCTTGGCAACTTTTTCCAGTCCCTTACATGCTTTACTGTGAATTTTCCAACACCCTTATGACTGAAATCAATTGCCAGTTTGTGATCATGGTCATCCTTACCCTTCCAAGTACCTCTCTTAAGTTTCCCAACAATATCTTTCCATGCTTCATCAGCAATATAGGCCTTGTAAACTCCCATGACTCTCTTCACCCTCCTTCTATCCTCCAATAAATCACACTCCAGCCCCTTTATCATATTAGTTACCAATTGTGTTCTGCAGTAAACTCCAAAGATAAATCTGGTAGCACTCCTCTGCATCCACTCCAACTCGGGTATTTGATACCCAAAATGTGGATCCCAAACTACACGACCATATTCCAGCAGTGGTCTGACCAAAGTTTTGTTCCCAAATTCCCTTACTTCTCTAGTGCATCCCCTCATCACTCTTTCCAACAGGTGAACGATTTTGAACCCTTTCCCTATTACCTGTTCAATGTGTCCTGCCCAGTTCAGTCTGCTATCAAATATTATGCCAAGGTATTTACATCTCAAGTCTTCTGGGAAACTAAGACTACAGACATTTGTGGCAGGAAGTTCAAAACAAGATTGATGTCTGTTTTGCCACAAAAGCTAAACATATTGAACATCTGTAAAGTATATCAGAAACTTAGCCATATCTTGTGTTTATAGATGCAGCTGTTTTTGCTGTATCTGTCATAGCTGCTGTCAATAATTGTAAAATATTCCAGAGAGACTTATGAATCATCAAATATATATATATATATATAATAGAAACTTTTATATTTTTTGTTTATTTACAGTAAGACCATCCAAATTTGAGGCTGAGAACACTTCAGCCCAATGTATTCAGTAGAAATATATATATATATAAATGTGTAACGTTGTCATCTTCTGTCCACATTATCATATTAAATTACACTAATGTGGTTTTTGCTCATAGGAATAAACCGCCTAAATTATATGATGAAAATGGCATACATATTGCAAGTGGAAAAGATCTGTGTGACTGCCTAATTGAGGACTGTCCTGGTTGCCATTTCCCTTGTTCAAAGTGTAATTCCACCAAATGTGGGCCTGATTGTCGGTGAGTTTTTATCTCAAAGCTATTTATTTTTGCACCTTATAATTTATGTAGACCAGTAGATAGAACAATTACCTGTGTATATTTAGGCAATACTACTTATTTTGTTGTTCTATTGAATCTTACTTTTATGTCTCATACTTGCATCTTGAAAACAAATAAAAGCTACTAAAAGAAAAACCATCACTCGCTACAGTTGAGAGCTGGAAGGTTGAATTAGGTTTTTGGTTAGAATGATGTCCTGTATTGGAGTGGTATGTTTTAGAGATGTAACAGAAATCAGTTATGAAAGCTTGCTGAGACCCTTGCTTGAGTATAGGGGAATAGTATGGGATTAACATTATGGGTATCAAATATGAGGATAGTAGAGGCTGTAATAGGGCTGGTTTGTGAGTCATTTGGAGGCAGTAGGTGCACATGTACAGAGCATAAGCCACCAGTGAGGCCTGGAGGGACAATTTTCAAAGCATGAAGATCAATAATTGGAAGAGAAGAGATGATAATGGGCATAAATTATGAGTTGATATTGGTGACAAATAAGCGCACAAGTTTTCATTTGTAGCTGATAGAGTTGGATACTTGAAGAAAATGAAGAGTGACATGTTGGTGTACATATATTAAATAAAACAATATCAAATTCTTTTTCAAGTTTTAAACCTAACGACACTTTAATCAGTGGCAGTAGGATAGGGTTGTGGTCAAAATTCAGTTAGGAACAACAACGTGAGAGACAGTAAAGTATGTTAGGACAAAACATGGAGAGAGAATCAAATTCATAGGAAAAAATCCTTATATATTAAAATTAAATATGTATTGAAATTGAAAACATAAATACCATCTCAGCAACACTGGAATAGGAAGTAATGCCATGAGACAGTATTAATATGGTGAGGGAAGACAAACACACCTATAACTCAACAAAGTTGAAGGGAGGATAGGCTGCTCTCCATAAACACAATTTCTTGGGCTGTGTGGTCAACACAGCCACATGTGGCTGTATCAACAGTGGGTGCCTATGCAATAATCTCAGTCAAATATTTCCAATTGCATGGACATATCCAAATTATTTTGTATTTGTTCTTAATTTGGTCGATTTTGTGTGAATGTGTGTGTGTGTACTGTGTGTGTGTCGACGTTTGCTCCATTCAACTTTGGTTGGAGATGGATGATTTTATCTTTCCCTTTTTCTTGAAGAGAAAAAGAAACTTGGAAAAAGTCTGCCGAATGGGAGGGTAGAGGGCTCACCCATAGAAGAAAGGAGTTACAATATCCCTACACACCTGCTTTTGCATTACATAAATGATTGTTTACATTTTTTCAGTGTCTGAAGTAATCTGTTTGGTGCATCCCTTGATTATCCATTTTGGTCTCTTACTCTCATACCTGTAAATGAAAAATTTCCCACATTTTTATGCCTCTAGTCAAGTGCCAGCTTGTGATCCTAGTAGTTTCTTACTCTTTGTATACCAGTTCAGTTTCTTCTCTTAATATCAATACTGGTTTGGTTGCCAATGCATGTAATAAACACTTCCAGAGGTCTCTGTCCTTTTGTTTCCTTTCTCTCATAACCCCAAAACAAGAAATAAACTTATTGTAGTTGTGCAAAGTGGCATGTGCCACAACAGGATGGTAAGGAATTTGGGTAAATACCATTTGCCTGAGGTAATTCATCATGATTGTTAACTGACTGAAAAACTGACCTATTCTTGTAACAGGTCACCAGCTGGAAGTAAGTTAGTCAGTGATGTGGAAATTTTTACAGCTGACTCATCTTAATTTGGGGGAAAAATACTTTTATTAATATATTTTATATTTTTTGTGCATTTGGTTTGGTTTAGCCCCTACATTTATAGTATAAACTTTCATTTCTCTTATATTGTTCTTAATTTGTTTCTGCTCAGTGCTATCATCATCTGTACTAAATGATGGTTCCTCCCTTTTTACTTGGTTACATTTGCTAATGAGCAACATTTGTTTCTTGCTATCAATATATTAAAATAAACTTTTGGTTAGCTTATTATCTGCATAAATTTAAATACTTGTCATTTGGATCATATACAAACTTGGGATATATTACATAAATTTAGCTTTATGTGGAACAAAGATTTTTGATTTTCACCTTCATTTTTTTTTTCCTAGTGTCAACAGGGAATTCGTCTATGAGGAAGTAGAAATTCAAGGCACAAACATTGTTCGCCAAAATAAAAATAAATAATGTCGGTAATATTCTATTTCACTCACAATAGATGAAGGAAGAAAAGCCGCAATAAATACATAAACATACACACAAACACAGTTTCCAATACTTTGAAGTAAACCTTTATCATACAAAGTGGTGAGACATATGGCAATGGATGAGATGTATAAACTTGGAGATTCCATTTCTTCCACTTACATTCTACATTCTTCCCAATTTTCACATGATTTATCTATAAACCAAAATATTGTATAGAGTATGCATGTTAATGCTGCAGTGACCTACACAAACAAAAATAATAATAACAATATTAACATTTTGGGTATAGCCCTTACTTCTGATTTTAGAGGGTGAATCACATGACTCAATTTGCAGTAACAACTGTAATCAGCCCAATCACGTAAGTGATTGTGTGAACAGATTCATGTATTTCATTTTCTACAATTATGAGTATGGGCTGTGCCCAAAGTTTTGTATTTTTTGCCTTTGTGTAGTGGTTTTTATCACCACTTGCCTCCTTCCTTCAACTATGATAATTCATGCATTTCTTTTTAAAAAATTTATCAAATTGATGCCACCTGATGTAACATTATGCTGATGAGTTGTGCCTTAGATGGTAGTAGATACGTTTTGTTTAACTAATGTGGCTGAATCATATTACATTCTATTTTCCTTAAAATTTTAATGTTTTTACTTAGAAATTTTGAATTATATTCAGTACAGTTGTGAAACTCAATTATAAACAAGCAAAGAACATTGTATTATCAGAGAAAGATCATAAAAATCTTCTGGTATTAGATTTATGTTTCAATTTCCTTGAATGGACATCTTTATTGATTTTTTTAAAGTATTGGCAAAAAATGTAGACCATAGTTTTACTTTTTAACTTACAATGTATTTCTGTGTCAAAATAAAACTTCAACCAATTTAAAGTGCTGTATTTCCTTAGAGACCTGGCATTACTTTTATTGAATATCATGCAAAATTAAATTCCCACTATGTCATAAAACTTTGATAAATATAGGAAGATTAGATACATCTCCAGATTAATTCTTTTATTTGATAGATAATGAATACATTACCAGTGCAGGCAGACATCCTTGTTAATGAACAAATACGTAAGTATGAAATGCCTAGTAAAACTGATTTCAATTTACAAATACACAACACACACAAAATTTGAAAATCCCCTCCTACTGTGGAGCCCAATTGATCAATAAGCTTCCTACAGTTTTAAGAGCAATTAATAACAAGAGAGAACTACTGAAGCATAACCTTAAAGAGTATTTATGTGATGAAGCCTTCAACTCAATTAAAGTATATTTAAATAACTAAAAAATGGCAATGTATAACAGTACCTATATATGTACAGTAAGTTAAAATGATTGGAACCTCATATGTGACTATTGATGAAGAGGATATTCTAATTGATGGTAATGAATATGAAAGAACACAAATCTTAATGGTCCTGTTTTATATACAAGGTGTGTGAATTAATTTTGAGGGATTTTCAATAGATGGCGCCACTTGTGCTATATCGCATCAATCTCATTTGTAACTATATTCTCGTGTAAGCTCTTTGAATCGGCTTTACTGTTTAGTATGTGACTTTGGGCTGATGTGCAGACAGCACATTTGTTTTCAGGTCTGAAAATGTCGAAGCACGAGCCAACAAAACACCATTTGCGGGAAGTGTTATTGTTCCTGTTCAATTCGAAGAAAAGTGCTGCTGAAAGTCATCGAGTGCTATTGGATACTTATGGCAAACATTCTCCGTCAATAAAAATGTGTGAGTATTGATTTCGACATTTTAAAAGTGGTGTTTCCAATACAGTTGACAGAGAACGCCCAGGTCAACCGAAAAAGTTCGAAGATACGGAATTGGAAGAATTACTCGACCAAGATTCATGTCAAACACAAGATGAACTTGCTGAATCGTTGAATGTTGATCGCTCAACCATTTCTAAACGTTTAAAGGCTCTCGGTATGATTCAAAAGCAAGGAAATTGGGTGCCATACGAACTGAAGGTGAGAGACATTGAACGCCGATTATTCACCTGTGAACAATTGCTTCAGCACCAAACCAGGAAGGGATTTTTGCATTGGATCGTCACTGGCGATGAGAAATGGATACGGTATGATAATCCTAAGCGGAGAAAATCATGGGGTTTGCCTGGTCATGCATCGACATCAACAGCGAAACCGAATATTCATGGTGCAAAACTTATGCTCTGTATTTGGTGGGACCAGCTCGGTGTTGTGTATTACGAACTGCTTCAACCAAATGAAACAATAACTGGTGAATGCTACAGAACACAACTGATGTCTTTGAGCCATGCTTTAAAAGAAAAACGTCCGCAATTCAAGCAAAGACATGATAAAGTGATTCTTCTTCATGACAACGCTCGACCACATGTTGCTTGTGTAGTGAAAAAATATTTGGAAACGTTGAAATGGGATATTTTACCCCACCTGCCATATTCACCAGATATTGCTCCATCAGATTACTACCTGTTCAGATCCATGGAACACAGCCTGGCTATGCAGCGCTTCCAAACTTACGAAGATACGAAAAATTGGATTGATTCGTGGATTGCATCAAAAGATGAGTTGTTCTTTTGACGCGGAATCCGTATGCTACCATAAAGATGGGAGAAAGTAGTGGCTAGCAATGGACAATACTTTGAAACATAATGATGTATTTAGTTGTTCATAATAAAACCTTTAATTTACAGAAAAAACACTTAAAATTAATTCACACACCTTGTATATATATGTACACTGCCAAGGACCTGAAAAGCTATTTGGAAATACTAAACAGCATGAGTGCCTACAGTGTAAAATTTAGTCCATTTGGCAATGTTTCAAAAATGCATCCATTAAGTATAAAAACTTGACCATCAATCGGGTGCTGGTATTTCCCATTGAAGAATTATGTGCATTTGGATGATAAAAATGAGCTCGATGAAAGATTGAAATTACCTAAAACACCGACATCAGCAGGACATATGATATACTTCAACAAAATTTTATCAATGATTGAAGAACTTTATGAGAGAGACATCAGCTTGTAACATGGTTGAAGTTGTAGCACAACTTCGCAGAGTGGTCAGAAGTAATTTCCCAAGACAGTGTGTAATAATCATATGCCTTGACTAGCTATGACAAGCTGATATTGTGAATATGATACCATACTCTCATAAAAACAGTGGCTACTAGTATATACTGATGATGATTGATACTTATTCAAAGTATGCCCCTCAAAAACGAGATGGCTACTGTGGTTGTTGACACTATGAAGAAAAGACTAAATAGTGATTGTATACCTAAAAATTTACAGACTGACAGTGGAAAAGAGTTTTACAATTCAATGTTTAAGTCCCTAATCATAAGCTATGGTATCAATCACTACTCAACGTATACTCATCTTACAGCTTCAATAGTTGAATGACTGAATAGTAACATCAAGAATACAATGTGCAGGAATCCAGCAGACATGGTTCACATCAGTGCATTGAACTTCTTGCACAGTTAATCTCAAATTACAATAACAAGTGGCACAGTACCATCAAGATGAAACCGTGTGAATTTAAAGACAACTCACTTCTTTCAACAGTGTACAGCCAAATTAAGATTACTACTCCAGCAAAATTCAATGTTGGTGACCATGTCAGAATCAGTAGATTTCAAGAAAAGTTTGAGAAAGGCTACTTGCCTAATGGCTCAGTTGAAGTGTTTGCCAACAGTTAATGTGAACTTAACAAATCCTGTAACTTCCTTACTTAAAGATTATCAAGGCAAAGACATACTAGGAGCACTTTACCAGCAGGAATTACAAAACTTACAAGTACATTTTTGGTTGAACGAGTTATTAAGAGGAGGAAAAATATGATCTTGGTGATGTAGCTGGGTTTTGATAAATCACATAACACATGGATTCGTAAAAAAGGTGTATTCAAAATATAAAAAATGTACAATTTTTTCTTAATAATAAACTTATGTTTTTATTATTGGCATTTTTCTTCATAGATCTTTTTACAAAACAAATTTGCGTAGCACTCAGCAAACTTGGAGTCTATTTTTTACAATTTTAACACAGTAGCATCTAATTGGCAATCAGAGTATGATTTTTTTACCACTCAAAACTGCAGCAGCAGCCAATTTTTAGTATTCTTTTTTCAGTTGACTCTACACAAAGCAAAAATGCACAGTGCTCAGCAAGCGTACACACTATGTACAGCAATGATTATTTCTGTACTCCTATTTTACAAAGCATATTGCTCAATAAACTTATAGTCTATGTACAGCAATGACTTTTTTCTGTGCTCCAGTTTTACAGAGCATATTGCTGAACAAACTTACAGCCTATGTATATTAATGATTTTTTTCTGTACTCCTATTTTACAGATCATATCACACAACAAATTTGCAATCTATATACAGTAATGATTTTTCTATACACCTATTCTATTTTACAATTTTTCTGGGTAATATACTGAAATGATTTTCTGTATACTGATTGACACTATGCAAACCAATAGTGCACTACAAAAATAATTAACTTTGCACAGATTATATGATTTTAAAGAATGTACATCATCTGGAAAAAAAAAGTTTGTTTTATGTACGTATCAGAAAAAAAAATTACATCAGCCTATTAACACATTTGCATTGTCCTAAGCAGTACTAAGCAGGATTGTACAAATTTTACAACCTAGACACACGGATATATGGTAAATTACTTCTTCACCCATATGGTATTTGCAAACATTCACTCACAAATTCACCTAGTACATATTCAGAGGTGGCCTTAGGGGGAGGTGAGCAGGGCAATCGCCTGGGGCCTCGCTCTTGCAGGGGCCTCACGCTATAGCCAGATTCTAAATAAAGCATATATTTAAAAGTTTTTATTTTATCATATAGTTGGTTAATTCATAGTAAAGTATATATTAATAGAATAAATGTGCAAATAAAATTTCTCTTATTGATTTATTCAATGTCTCATTCTTCTAAAGGTAAGGTAAACGATATAAAAATTAACTAATTTGTCAGTGAATAATATTTTTTTGTAATTTTACTGTAAAACATGATTGAAAAAATAATTACTGTTAGAAATTCATGCCCACAGCAGGAAACTCAGTTGAACATTCAGTTTTGTTACTTTCGTCGTGTTTATGATTTACGCTCGGAGAATTACCGTGTTTCATTTCGTCATTCAACTCTTGTCACCTAAATGCTTATTTTGCTAGCAGCTGTTAGTTCGAGCCACACTTGATTGATACAAATCTGCACCGTCACCACACCTACAGTTGGCTGACTGACAGCTCGCCAATCTCTTGTTCACACTTGTCCGCAGCCCATTCGTGTGACGGATGGGTTCCTATTCGGTCTTTGGTCTCCTTTAACGTTTACACGTTGTTGTTTCAAGGAATGATTGTTAAAGCATTTCCTTAAAGGTGAATTAGTCGTCACAACTAGAACTGCCAGCCGTA
This sequence comes from Vandiemenella viatica, assembly GCA_031002005.1. NCBI lineage: Eukaryota > Metazoa > Arthropoda > Insecta > Orthoptera > Morabidae > Vandiemenella > Vandiemenella viatica. Next base: position 258,517,680 of record CM061921.1, read on the forward strand.
CTCTGTTATATAGTATCATTCTTTATTTTGCGTAGGAGTACTTTATAATCTATGAAAGTTGTAAAGTACATTAAAATACTTTCTTTACCAGACTCACTGGTTGATCTTTTACTTAAAAAAATAGAATTCAGATGCAGTCTTCGCAAACCATCATTCTTTCGTGCAATATAGTCCACCTGGATTGAAAAATTCTCGAGTTCCTGAATGCAGATACAATGAAATGCCAAACATCAATGTCTTCGCACTTGAGGTGTTTCTCTTGTTTGTGGTTACTTTCAATTTATTCAATACTATTTATTAACAAAGAAGATTACTCACCACATTACTTTAGCTTCAGGAATGATCAGGATAAATTTATTCTCAACAATAAAGAAAAATGCAAACATCTGGCTAAACACTTTAAGGAACTACTTAACTGTGAATGCCCTCAGAATGAAATGACATTTTATGTAACAAGCACTAAACTTCCAGACTCAGCTCCGCCAGATAAGAAAGAGATAAGGGAAATTAGAAACAGCCTTAAGACATAAGGTAAAGATTCCATTGTTGCCAAGCTTATTAAGTATGCAGGAGAGTAGGTAACAGACCAACTTGAGGAACTCTTCCAACAAATCTGGCTTAAAGAAGGGATACCAGAAGAATAGAGGTACGCTGTCATCCATCCATTACACATAAACGGAGACAAATCAAATGTGAATAACTACAGAGATCTATCACTACTATCTATGGCATATGAGATACTCTCCAAAGCACTGCAGTGAAGAATAGAGAAACATATAGATCGACAATTACGAGAACATCGGGCGGGATTTAGGAAAGGACGATCATGTGCATAACACATCTTCACTGTCAAGACCTTGATGAAAACAAAGGTATTAGCAGGGAATAAAAACGTCATCATAACTTTTGTGGACTTCAAGAAAGTGATTCTGTAGGCTGCGAACTGCTGCTAAAGGTTGTGAAAGAATTCGGAATAGATAATAAGACAACATTACAGCCACATTTAAAGAATATCCGATCCAAGTTAAGTTTTTAGGAGAACTACCAGATACTTTTGAGATCAAAACTGGAGTAAGGCAAGGATTCTCCGCACTATTGTTCAATTGCTTCTTTAAAAAGGTCATCAGGCAATGGCGGCAAGTGATGCGTCAGTCAAATGGAATTAGACTAGGACACCAGAAGAATGGCTTGACATTTGAATGTCTCGCTTTGCAACAGATCTGGAGACTGCAATCAAACGGATAGAAGACTTGAAGGAGATCATTGAGCAAGCAGGACTACAAACATCGTTTGAGAAAATGGAATACATGAACATAGACCCAAATGACTGGACAATGAAGACAAAATATGGTGATCTTAAAAGAACACCAAAGTTCAAATACCTTGCTGAAAATTTGATTCCCAATGTTAATGAAAAGGCTACAGTTGAAGATAGGGCGATGAAGATGGAAACAACTTTCGGGATTTGTCAAAAGACATACAAATCGAAATTACTCTCCTATCAGGCGAAATTCAAGCACTATAGTATGTTAGTGAATCCAGAATTTTTATATGTAGCAGAAAAACTAGTCAGAAAGGGACTGACAGAAAAAGAAATGAAAGAGAATTTAATTTCCATTTGAGATTGAACCAAGAATTATACAAGTTTGATAAGGTATCAAACAAAATTAAGAAAAGGAGATTAGTGTTCTATGGACACATGAAGAGAATGGAACCAGAAAGAATGACAAAGAAAATACTGAACAATCAAGAGAACAGGAAGACTCAAGTTCCATGGGTGAAGGGTGTCCATCAGGATCTGAAAAGATGTGGAATCAGCATAGAAAACATCGAAGAGAGGGAATTATTCAGAGGAAAAACTGACTGAAGAAACACCAATCAGGAAAAGAAAGGGTTTCTTCTGAGGAACAAAAGCAACAGTGAACCAGGGAGTAAAAGAGTACTGGCGATGGAGGATGGAAACTCAGAAGAGGAAATGAAGTTGTGTGATCTTAGTCAATAGATGGCTTAAACGAAAAGGAAAAAAAGAAAACAAAAAAGAATGAGATAACTACATATTTTGATTTAAATACAGACCATGAAGATGATGTAAAATAATTTCAAGTAAAGACCTAGTCACAGAGTTTCTTACCGCCTGCATAATGCACCTCTCTAATAGCCACCTAACTTACTCTCATATTCCTTCCAGGAAAAGGAGATCTACTGTTTAACGTGGAATTAAAGCCATGGAGTGTCCTAGCATCTCACATTAACAGATCAATGCTTTGCCAGAGGTAAAATTCGATTTTAAGGCACATAAAAATTGCAACCGAGACTGGTATTTTATTCAGGGATCTTCCGTACTCCAATCGCACGCCGTAGCCATAAGAGACATTAGGAAAAAAAATTTAAGTAATGAAAAATGTGCTTTCAGACATAATAAAATAAATATACACTTCTTCTATACAATGTTTTGCTATCCCAAGACACACAAACATAAAAAGGGTTCTACCTTTGTCACAGGATCTGATGGATGATGACATGAAATATTACGAATGCTTTACAATGACGCAATCTACATTTTACGATCAGCTAATGAACATGGAAGTGAGGTTGAAGAAAATACACATTTTTAAGGTATTTGATACCACAAAAACATTTGACCGTAGAGAACCGAAAAATTCTGAACTACTCCATATACTTCTCCACATCTTCCAGCCTGACACTGGACTACACTGCCAAAAAGTAAACCAAACTAATGACGGTGGGATGTCAACCAAGTGCCTCCAGTTTTTCTACTCTATCTTTGAAATAGCCCACCGTATTACCCCTCAAACATGGTTACAAATTCAGTTAATGTAATAATATTGTAGGAATATTTAATTATAAACACCTCTGTGTCAGGGTGAATTTTTTTTCTGTTATCAGCTTCTTGACTGGTTTGATGCAATCCTACTTCCATTCCTATCTGGCGCTAACCATTTCATCCCAACATACATGTTAGAAGCAGAATAGCACTAGCAAAATGAGCTTTAATAAAAAAAGAGAAGTCTTTTAGTTTCAAAAATTGATCTATGAAAGGGTGGGAGGGATGATCAGAGCCCTTCCACATAAATTTTAATTCATTTTATTTGTCACAGTTATAATCAGGTACAGAACACAAAATGGTCTGTGAATATTTATCTTTTTCATTTAAGTATCTCCATATGAAAGAGAAAAACAGTACAAAACATCTTCTGGAATCAGTAGGGAAAAAGCTACTTGCCACTTAGAAAAGGGGGGGGGGGCGTGGATGAGGCAAAAACCACGTCAGGCTACATGAGGGGTAGGGGGGATTCTACTTCTTAAGTCGCCTTCCCCTATTGGAGGTTGGCGGTCCACATAGCTAGCTCTGAACGTGAAACTGCAGCATGGAAAGCCTCTTCAGATGTACAATTGAACCATCTCCGAATGTCTTTCAGCCACGAATTCTTTCTCCTCCCAACAGATCTTTTCCCTTGTATTTTCCCTTCAATGATGAGCTGCAGTAGCTGGTACCTCTAGCCTATCATAATGTGTCCTAGATATTGTGTATTCCTTTGCTTTATAGTGAGCAGCAAATCATTTTGTTTCCCCATCCGATGAAGTAATTCTTCGTTTGAGACTTCCAGCACCCCAGAAATGCGCAAGAGACGATGATGCAAATACATTTCAAAAGATTCAATCTTTTTCACTAGATTTTGGTCTAAGGTCCAACTTTCACACCCATAAAGAAAAATGGAAAACATGTAGCGGCGAATCATTCGTAACTCAATTGCAGACAGAGATCTGATCTTATGAAAAATTTGTTCGTGCTAATAAATTGTCTCCTTGCCTGTTCTATTCTTGATTTGATTTCTTTCTTGCAGTCACCCTGTTCGTCCACCACAGTGCCTAAATATTTGATGGAGGATACTTGCTCAATCTTATTACCTTTCATTGATATGGTTGCCTGAACTACAACGTTGTCTTGGAAGGGTTGACAAGCAGACTAAACCCTTCACTGTGCTGAACTAAATTGTCTATTATGTGTTGGAGTGTGGGTAAATCACTGGCTATTACAACAGTGTCATCTGCATACCTGATATTATTGATCACTTTTCCATTTATAGTGATCCCGCTGTTTTCCTTCTCCAACACTTCCCTGAAAATTACATCGGAATAAATGTTGAACAAGAGAGGTGATAGTACACAGCCCTGGCGAACGCCTATCCTGATTGCAGTAGCTTCTGATGTTCCTTGGTCAATTTTGACATCTGCAGTCTGATTCCAATACAGCATGCTGACAATATGTAAATCATTTTGGTCAATACCAGTTGATTTCAAAATCTTTATCATCTTTTCATGCCTCACGCAATCGAAGGCTTTTTTACAGTCTATGAAACAGGCATATACATCAAAATTCATGTCCCTGCACCTCTGCTATCTTTTATGAAGTTCCAGGTAGACTCTACTTCTATAGGACAAGTATCTCCTATAACTTTCATCTTTTCCTCCAGAGCAGTGCCAACATTAGTTCTCACTTCAGGAATTTCTAATCTTCTTACATCTATGCGTCTTGATGTCCTTTCTTGCATTTCTAAAGCGCTGCTTTTTAAAGTCCATTACTACTGGGTTGTGGTCACTATTAACATCGGCACCAGGATAGGTTTTTACGGATTTTATATATTGTCTTAGCTCTTGTTTCACCAGAGTAAAATCGATCTGATTTCTTACTGTATTTTCTTTACTACATCCATGTGTATAGTCTCCTAGGAGCAAGTTTGAAAAATGTATTGGAAATAATAACTTCATGTTCTGTACAAAATTGTACCAGTCTGACTCCTCTTGTGTTGCGTTCACCAAGTCCATAGCTCCCTACAGTATTACCATCAGCACCATTGCCTATTTTTGAGTTTAAATCACCCATGACCAATATAATCTCTCCTTTTTTTGGATTCAGAGGAGGTTAAAATGAAGCTAAGTGGTTTATGGACGCTCCCAAAGAAGGAAAATTGAAGCATTTGAAATGTGGCACTATAGAAGGATACTGAAAATTAAGTGGACAGATAAAGTACTTAATATTTAACTACGATTGCAATGGAGCGCACGCTACTGTGGCAATTTCCCTACACACCCCCTTTCCAACACCCACCTACATTTGCCCTCTACAAATTTTAACTTTAAATGCTTTCAACGTTTTCAGTAAATTATTCATCATTTCATCCCTCACACCCTTACCAGAAAGAGAGAATCTACCTACACCCTTGGACCTGAAATCTAGTTCCAGCTTGTGGTCATGGTCATCTTCTCCCTTCCATGCATTACTTTCAATTCTTACGATAATATCATTCCATGCCTCATCACCAATATGAGAGTTGTACACTCCCATGACTCTCTTCACCCTCCTCCTGTCGTCCAATGAATCCCATTCCTGCTCTTTTATTCTGTGAGTTACTTACTGCGTTCTGTGGTAATTTCCAGAAACAAATCGAGCAGCCTTTTTTTTTTTTTTGCACCCTCTCCAACTTCTGTATTTGATACTCAAATTTTGGGTACCATACTATATTAACATATTGAAGCATTGGTCTGAACAATGATTTGTAACCCAATTCCTTCTCTTGTTCATCCCCTCTCTCCAACAAGTGCAGAATTTTGAAACATTTTCCTACTACCTGTCCAATGTGTCCTGCCCAGTTAAGGATGATATCAAATGTAATGCCAAGATATTTACAATTCAAGTGTTCAACAAGAAATCCTTTCCCTACGTTATAATCACAATCAACCTTTCGTATTTTATTTGTGTATCTAACAACCTACTTCTTCTTTTTACTTATCTTCATCCCATGTTTACCAAAGCACCTAGATATCCTGTTCAGATCACCCTGCAGCGGTTTACAGTCCTCTATCTGCAAAACAATCTATTTTCTGATAGCAAACAATCAACACAATTAGTCATTAGAAAAATAAATAGCAAAGGTCCCAATATGCTAGCCTCAGGCACTACCATTTTTACATCCACTACGAAACAGTTTTGGAAATGATGGGTGAGGAAAAGGTTTGTGGAAGTCTTACTGAAAGAAGGGGCAGAGTGTATAAGAAACAATGAAATCAAAGGGCCAGCATCCGATTGTTGAGTGCACTGCTGGCTGCATTCGCTGCTGTGAGACGCTGGGCACGAGTGAAAGCTCTCATTTGACTATACTGCATTCGGCGTGAATTCACCCTTGTCTAGTATGGCCTGAACTATATGCTATACAAAATCTATTGTAGGGTATACACTATACATCTTTCATTAGGTAAATAAACATTAAATGATATTAAATTCTATTGAATCTTACGTTAGTAACAGTATCTACAATAAAGAGTTATTAAAAAACTGTTTAAATTATTTCTGAGTTAGTTTTACATGCAAAACAAGAACTATGAAATGAGTTCGCTTGATCGTGATGCCGGTAGAAAATCTGAGTAGGGTAGTTCAAAAAGCAAACAAGGTATCAAAAGTAACAAGGTGGTTTAATTAAAGGTTTTAGTTTCTGGAAATGCCACAAATTTTTTTAAATCCCTACATATATCTTTTATGGGATTTATGTATCTAATTTTATCATCATTTGTTACTTTTTTACTAATCTTCTAGTATTATATTTTAAAATAAAAAATTTATACCTTTCACATTCTTGTCGATCATCAGAAATACTTACTATCAATTCACATACTTTGCACATAGGACAAGGGCCTCGCAAAGATCTGCTGCCCGGAGCCTCCCAATGGTTAAGCCCACCACTGTACATATTTGTGTCCCCACGGTAGGGTATCTTTCCCATCAAGGATAATATACCGCTTATCATCCTTTCTATATACAGTTTGGAGATTTGCACGGTATTTACAGCATGCGGAGTTGATGTTTTCCTTTGCAACAGATGGTTCCCGGGATGTTCCCTACGGAGGAAATTGATATAATCCTCCATCTGCAGCTGCTGAGTGACTAAGCCAGCCAAAACTTTAGCCCCCCTGGAAGTTTGATTGGACAGACGCTGCAATGTACACATTTTTGCCGGTAACCCAGCTAACTCCTCTATCAGGGTAACATTCGTCTTCTCCTTTGGAAAACCAAAAAAAATTTCATTATGTGACTCAATCCCATAACAGTTGCTGGTGCTATATACGGAAGTTTAAAACTCGTCTCTGTTGTGGCCCTTCACTTCATATGGATTGCAGTTCTTCACCAAGTAGATTAAGCTACTGTACCTATATTTAGGGCTTCTAAACTGAGGAATGGCGGATTCATAATAAAATGGGTGCAGCCCGCCCAGCTAGTACACAATTTCACTTCACGGTATTTTCGAATATTCTCCATGGTTTTGCCGAAAATGGAGCTGTTGATCATTTACAGAAATCTCTCTCAAAATATGATTCTGCTGAATGACAAGAACTCGAATTGGAAGTAATGAATGCTTTCAACCATCCGGGCTGATTGAAAGATATTACCTAGGGTAACTTGGTCACCTGCAGCACCAAGCGCACTCATTGCTGGAGGAATCAGTAATGGAGAATATACTGTATCTTGTTCTCCAGCGGGATCATCAGCTTGGGGAGGGGTGGGGGCTTTGAGGCCTGGATATGGTTGGTAGGTCTGCTAAAATGTTGTGTTTATTCTGAGGAATCGTAACGTCTACCTCCAATACAAACCCACTTGGCAAGGCAGATGCAACACTCATAAAATCTATTCTAGCAATCTCTTTAGCCGATAGACATTAAAACCCACCAGTGGGCAGATACTCTGAGATATCCCAGCCGTTAAGATTTTTTATGCTGAAGTACATTATAAAATATTCAGGCGCCTCTTAGTTGTATTCCGACATAAACCAGTTGTTTCCCTTGGCATACCTGTGGACGTACTGGCAAATACTGCAGGAAATTCCTCATTCGACAAAGGAGCAGCACGTTGATATCTGTCAGAAGACTCAGTTCGACATGTGTGCTCCTTTACATAGCCTGCCCAAAAAGGCCTGGGTATGTGTCATAGTGGGCGGGTTCCAGGGTATACTTCCCCAAACATATACTCCCAAATTTTTCAAACAGATCTGCAAGTAAGCACACATCTGCGACCATGTACAGACCAGCATATTCACCCACAGTCATGTTCTGGAAAGTCCGCCACACTTGTGTGGCATATTCCTAATCCTTTTCAATAGATTCTGACTCTGATAACAAACTGTAAAATTTTGATTTTGGAGGGAGCGTGGCCTTGGTAAGCTTCCCCCATGTATCCATATACTCGAAGGGGCAGACCCTGTCATATTAAACTAATTGGAACTTCTTGGGGTGGGCGATATCAGCACTGTTTATGTGCATGTCGTCATCCTTAAGGGTTCCAACCAGTTCATGGAATGGGGCCTGCATGAAACGATATGAGTCCTGAAACATTAATATGATTGTAGCATATTCAATCTTTTTAGACAAAGAAATGTAATGTTCTGTGTTCTTGGGAAGCGCATCCATCTTGATAAAGCCATAACTATAAAATGTGCACCATTCCCAGAAATGTTGTGAAAGAAAATGGAATGTAACTTTTATTTATAAACTGCAAATTGCAGTCATTGTGTGCAGCTCCCCTAAATTTACCCGTGATGTGACAATGATTGTAGACCTTGACAGTCCCCAGAGCAATGGCTTTCTCACAGATGTGGCATACCTTAGCATCAGCAAAATCTGCCATCATCTCATCTGTCTTTGCAATTCTTGTAAGTTTTATTAAGTTTCATGGCATGTTTGATGAGTACGCTAACAAGCCATTTTTAAGGATTTTTTGCTGTGAAAGAGTTGAAACGCGAGAGACTAGGTACATATGGACAATCGACCTGGTATGCTACAGTGAAAGCGCTATGTGTCTGGACGTCGGTTGAGTGAGATGGGTTGTGTGGAGGACTTCACATATCGTAAAGTTCCAATAAACTTTCAGAGTGTGCCCAAATGACGACGAGTACATGATGTTGGTGCACAAAATACTTAAACTTTAAGGTTTTATCGTCATCACCGGGAAAATTCACTCTTACAGTGCAACCTTAGCTCAATCAATCTCATGGAAGTCCAGGGGATCTGTGGGACCAAATTGTTTGCAGATATCTGTCACAAATGTGTAAAGTACACCTATGTAAACTTATTGAAGAAATAACTAATTGCAACATGTAGTGAATCAAACAGTAATGGATATTTTCCACAATAACTTCGATAATCATCAACATGTTTGTCTACCGTATGTTGGAACGGCATGGCAACTAGATTCCTACCTTTAACTATATCCAGTTCGAAAACATTTACAGGATAGTCTGGATTTTGTCTCTCGAATTTGGAAATGTCTGAGAGTTTTACCAGACACTCAATATCTGAAATATCGACGGAGTAGCGTTATTGTAATTTCTTAGACATGCTAACACTTGTAGCGTTCTTGTTTAGCGCCATTGTGTGAAATGTAGGAATGATCTATAAAAAGCACATTTTGTGATCTATGTTTTCAACATTGATGAAAGCATTTTTTCTACAAATACCTAGTGGCAGAGCAACAACGGAAGAGCCCCAATAGAAAGGTTCAATTTTAGAAATGTTTATGTCGAAGGACACTATTCTATCTAGAGTTTTGCCACTGGACCTTCTAGCAACTCACATAATTTTATTCTGAGCTCTGACTTCACATATTTTTCATATCAATCCGACAGACAATTGTATGTTGTGACCGCATGCATTTTAGTTAAGAAAAACATACACACAGTTTCAAAAAGCACATCATTCTGAATTTTGTATGGGTTAACAAGCCCAAACTGTACCTTTACAGTCGGTGTGGACTGATTGTTCACAATTTCGCGAAGTTATCGGCAATGACTTTAAAATAAACACCAATTAACTTCATTGTATCAATGAAATTTAAAGAATTTTTAATTTCCCCGTCTTAAATACTTTTTTTCAAATGCACTAAGGACTAAGGACGATGTTGCCGTTTCACCCAACAATGATAGTGACTGCTGGTTGCCATGGCGGTCGGTCAGGATGTGTGGCGGAGGATTTGGCAAGTGACTGGATTGCTCCTACACCGATGAACTGTCGGCTGACTCCTGCTGTGGCGAGCGGAGGGCAAGGTGCTGCTGTGGCGGCCGGATGTCTTGTTCCTGCCCCGACGCACTGTTGGCTGCGCCCGTCTATGGTGAGTGAGGTGCTGCGAGCATCTCCCACGGTCTCCACATTGGTGGTGGAGAAAGCTCGTTCACTGCAACATTGCGTCCGACCGCCCCCTGTGGGCCACCTAAGTAATAAAAAAGAAAAATTGTTTTAGTATCACATAAAACCTAATTTTGTAAGCACATAAGACTGTAAGCAAATTACTAGTGCACTCTGCTTACCGTGCCAGTGTGTGGGTGGCTGTGGCAGAATCCATTGTGGGGTTGGCATAGGTGACATGCTGTGTTATGGTAGGTCTGTGGCTCATCAGTACCGGCAGAGAGGTGAATACTCCATTGCGACGAATCTCAAAAGAAATGAAGTTGTTTTAGTATCGTAGAAAAGGAAATAATGCCGTAAGAAAACTACTAATGCAATGTACAGTACCTACCATTCAAGTGCGGTAGAACCCATTGCCTAGGTTGGGTCGTTCGAAGGATAGATGAAAGTAGACTCTGTAACTCATCTATATACCAGTAGAGGGACAAATACTCCATTGCGACAAACTTGAAAAGAAAGAAAGTTTATATAGTATCATGGAAAAACATAATTTTGTAACATCACATAATAATAAAAAAAAAGTTTACTTACCGCTAGCATTTTTCAACCGTTTTGGGCTCGATAATTTCTGAGAAGAGCCCTTTTGCTTCGCTGGGCGTGAACTGCCACTTGGTCTATCTGAAAACAATAGAAAAGGTAGGATGCATATTAGCAATAATTATCCACAGAGCAATAAAATACAAGTTATAAGACAGATAACTACTGTCCATCAAAAGCATATCTGTTAATGTCAGTGTTTTCTGAAGACAAAAATAAAAAAGTTAGTAAAAGAAATTAATGCAGGTTGGGGTAGGATATATCATTGAAATCTGAAGCATAAAATAAACAAATTAGTACCAGTAGTAAAACAAAAATAAATAGCACACATCCTATAATCAAACATACCACCACAGAACAGACCCAGCTATTGACCACAGATTCAAAATAAGAAATAGTTCGACAACACATAATCTTTGGCTCACGACTTTTGGATGTCAACAACAACAACAAAAAAACTTTATATACAGTTTGTGGCAGGTGAAATTACCAAAAATGCAGCCTACACAAAGTTTGGACAGTAGGGATAGTGTGAAAAGAGAAGCTGGTATGGAAACATGAACTGGCGTGTGTTAATGCATGTATAAAAACTGTAAGTACCTATTTAATATTTTCAGAAAACTATACAAAAATCAAACAATATCATTGTATACATATATGTGTATATATGTTTATCTAGGGCACTGAAGATGCCTTGAATAAAGGTGAAACTCGTATGCCATCAAAAGCATTGGTTTAGTTGCAAGTCAGAAACAACCCACAAAACAGTAATTGTAGCAACTAAGGCCTCGGGCCGAAAAAATCACCAGTATGGTAAATTAGTACCAGTTTATGGGGACCATAAATCAGATATTATGTGAGTAAAACAGATTTTAAACCAGATGATAAATTATTAAGTTCTTCCCATAACTGCTGCTGATATGTAATTTTTTTAAGAAGTGTATAGTATATTATCATTTTAAATTAGAACTAAGTATGTTACATGTAATTTCATACTTACCTGTATAATTGAATAATGGAGGATGGAAATATATGGAGGAGAAGTGACGTTAAATCTGTGAAGCAGGCTCTAAACTCTCGCGCATGCACAGTGGCAGCAGCGGCGATATTGCGATCCCAAACAAATGCGATGTTCACATTGAGTTAGATGCTGTGATTATTTCATTTTATATTGTGTATAAGTGTTTTATAATGCCATCTTGTGTTGCATACGGTTGCACAAATAGGCAAGAGAGGAAAGAACCTGGAATATCATTTCATAAGTAAGTTGAATTCTAATTATCGTTGTTGAAGTGGGCGGTAGGTTTTGCAAACTTCGGTGCCTGTCTATAAATATTTAGTCATACCTCTCAATGGGATGACTTTATTCTCAAATTTTTGTTGGTGTAGTGTAGAAAATCAGCATACCTTGCTATTTTGCACATAATAGACTAGTATTACTTTTTAACGAATGTTGAAAATGAGATTTAAAGGGGTGTGTTTTACATCGCGATTCAGTGGATTTAGCATTGCGCTTTCTTTCGTCACGTTGCAGTTTATACTGACAGTGTATGATGAAATTAAATGTGTTAAATTATGCTATGTAATCTAGGAATCTTGATGAAGCAAACGATGTTGTTACTGCAAATACAGTTTGTGATTCAAATACGTGTGTGTGGGTATGTCTACATAGTTTAATTCTGTAGCGGCAATTTAATGGAGGTTGTGGTTAGGTCTAAATGCAGTTTATACCAGAATGGTTTTGTTGTTCCGTAAGGGACAAAGAATTTATCTATTACTGTTAATAATTTCAGGAGAGCCAAGTTAGTGACGAAACGTGTATTGCGACATAAACTGCTTCCAGGTATTCCCAATTAAGCTTACGATGTATGATAACAAGATAACTATTTTTATTCTGATCTAGGCCGCATTTCAACCTAACCACAAGTGGTAGTAAAAAAAACTGAAATATCTATTCTGCATGTCCACCATTGTGACTTTGGCAAAATTAATTTTTGATCCAGGCCGCATATCAACCCAATCCCAGTATATCCCGAAAACTAAGCAAGATATCGAAAACTTTATTTTCGATTTGTCTCGTCGTGTTACATAAGAATCGATCATTAAATTTGACTTTTGCGAAATTTTTCTTCTGTATTTCAATTCAAGACACCTCACTTTTGATACGGTATATCTTGAGAACTAGGCGAAATATCGAAAACTTTTATTCTTTAGTTTTTATTTGTCTCGTCTTTTTAAATAAGAATCCGTCATCACATTTGACTTTGACCAATTTTTTCTTCTGAATTGAACCAAAAGCATTTCACGTTTGAGACAGAATATCTCGAAAACTAAGCATGATATCAAAAAAATTTATTCTTCATTTTTTATTTTTCTCATCGAGTTACATAATAATCCATCACCAGATTGTGGCGTTACGTTTATCCTAGAGTCCCCTTGAGGTTTTTGTACATATACCCCGTGTCTGTATGGGATTGGCCTAGCCCCCCACTCCTCCTCCGCCCGGCTTCACTTCAATGCGTGGTGAAGGTCTCTTGCGTCGTCTCCATATTTTTCCTTCCTCCATGAATTGAATAAGATCATTCTTTCAAGATCTTTGGTCGACATTTCACTGCGATCTAATCAGGTTGGATGCTGAAACCACACTAAGTGAGGCTTATGAGGAACTTATATACAAGAAAGGAGGCGAATGCCAGTAAACGCCGAAATTAGTGGGGTCCTTCCGGGACCGGCGCCTACATATGAATTGTTTTCTCTGTCTATCAACGTCGACAAAATAATTAATATGTAATCTTCGAGAACTGCGTCTGCATATGAAATTAGGCAGCCAAAGGGGTTTTAAAACGACGGCATATAAAGCGAGGTGTGTTGGAGAAATGTTTTAGCTGATCCCTTTGTCGCCAAAAAAGATCGTGCTTTAAAAATATTTATCACCACTGTCTAGCAAATCGGTCATGTAATCAATATTATTAACCATTTTTATCCACAGCTCATGCAGTGGAGAGATATCTCTGCAAATTGAAATCATTCTGTAGAACACACACACGTGCCGGAAATATTATGTGGCTGGAATTGAACATGATCATAGAACTGGTGACATACTTGCACGCCCGTGACTTCTTTAAGAGTAAGAGTTAGGTTAGTATATAATGATATTGGAATACATAATGACCTCGCGGCACACGTGCTCGACGACTTCTTTGAAGTTAGATTTATTTTAGTGTTGAGACGTGGGTGGTCCTGACAGCTTGATGATCCGGCAGCGTGCCCGCGTCTCAACATTACTCAATTGATTGAAAGTAGATTTTAGGGAAGGTAAGGTAGATATTTAACAAGCTTTCAGAATATTTTTGTGATCGAAACAGAATTGCGTTTTTGTTTATGAGAATAATAATTACCTGATGAAATTCTGTTGTGTGGCATCTGAATATGTATATCATACCAGTCTGCAAGTTTAATCCAAAAGAGAGATTGTGAATTAAACCTTAAGTGGAGATAATTTATCTATAACTAATTGTTTTCACTTATTAGTTTTGAAATCCTTTCTGACCTTACAATGTCTCAGAGGAAAAGTGGGAGAGACCATTGACTGAGGAGAAATGGCATTTATTTTATTTTTACTTTACACTATATAGGTAGGGCGTGGGTTAGCTCACTTGAAGAAGAACTGTTGAATGTTAGAAGTCTGTAAATGTAATTGAACAGCGTTGTAGTTTCACATGGTTCCCATTTGGATTATAAAGTATATTGTTCTTTCAGATTGTGACATTTCTGACAGGATTTTGCTAACAATATATGTAACCAATTATTACATTGAGTTCTAGAATCCAGGGATCGAATTTTACTACACAGGATTTTGATTTCTTTTACAAGAACTATCACCATGTAAATTCAGCTGACCATTGCATGAGTCAGTTTGGCCAGATGACCTACCACATGAAAGAAACAGATTACAGCTTGACCCAATTCCAGAAAGGAGATGACGTTTGTTTGAAATGTGGGGTGATTTCTGGCATACTGCCACACATCAGGAGCATTTCAAAACAAACTATAGGATACAGAGTTGAGTGCGCCGAAAAAAATTAAAGAAAGAGATTTGGCAAAAAGTATAATAATAGAAGAATACTCTGAAGATAAGTTACATTCAAGAAGGTACTGTTTCCTTACAGGGAAAAGTGAACCTTTTTGGGGAAAATAATTTGTGTGTTGATTTTTTTGGTTGTTTAGTGAAATCTTACCTACCTTTTCTGACAATGTTTATTTCAAGCCGTCATAAAATCGTGTGAAATCTCCATATTGCAGATTTAATAATAACCTACTAGAAGACGAATATTTTAAGTAAATGTTCAATATTATTACAGCATACAAGAACTAAATCCAATTTTGTAATGATTCAGTGCTGCAAATCTGGGATGAGTTTAAACCAGAAATTAAATCTGTCCTTCGGGACAACACTAAAGTGATTGGACAAGAACCGCGTGATCAAGTGAAGCGCTTAGAGCGGCATTTCTTGCACAACATTAATAAGATATATCTTATGAAACAGCAAAGCATAAGATGGAATCTATTACGGACACACATAAAAAATATTATGTACAAAAAGCTTCTAAGGAAGCTACCTTTAAAGAAGTCAGGTATATCAATGATGGCAACTCATCCACTGCATTTTCTTTCTCCTACAATGCAATAATAAGCAAAAACAAAAAATTATTTTAATAAACAATACTATCGTTGCCGATAGTACCACCTTCAAATTTCAAGTAAGAAGTCATTTTGCCCAGTTATACTCAAAGAGTAATAGTACCAACTTAGATGTTCCAGATCTGTTTTCGCTCCTATCAGAACTAGAGACTGTGATTAAAAACTATCCCTCTCCCATATAACCATTGATGAACTCACTAATGCACTTAAAGAAACAAAAATTTGAGAAAGAACCTGGATTTGATGGTTTAATTCTGGATCTTACAAATGAAAATGGCATTCGATATCTGGTATAGACTATGATTTCTCCCTGCATATTCTTCCATATTTAATGCAAGAAAGGAGACGTCTCTCAACTTGGCAACTGGCGGCCTACTTCGTCGCTGAACATCGACTACAAAATAATAGCAAAGGCTATTTATGAATAAATCTCTGCAGTAGTTCACACAATAATAAATCCAGATCAGACTTACTGCATAGGTCAGTTCTGTCAAATCTAAACCTTTCCCAAGATGTGTTTCAGATGCGCAATAAAAAACAACTACCATTGGCGACAATATCTCTCGATCAAGTGGGCGGCTTTGATTATGTTGATCGCAACTATCTGTTTCACGTCATGCTGATTTTAAGGTTCTCAGATGAAATTATAAGTAATATAAAAACGATGCACACTCAGACAAAATGTGTCATATGAATGGGAAACTATATGCTGGCAGCATTGGACATTACTTGGGTGATAAAGCAGGGTGACCAACCTCCAGGAATACTTTTTACAAAATCAATTGAACCACTATTGGCTCTCTGTCAATGACGCTTTACGCGCCTTCTGTTTTACACAATCCCACACTCTCACCCATATTGTTCTCCAACAATATGTACTAAAAACCTACCAACATTCTACTCAACTTTCTTCCCACTACATAATCAATTGCCTGTCACATCCCTCCCCAATTTAACACTTTCAACAAATTCTTACTGATTGTAGGTAGTTGCAACAGATATTTGCACAAAAACAACTGCTCAACTTTTTTTATCTCTTGAAAGGCTATCTTGTTTTAGACCTTTCTCTCCCTTACTAACACTACTGTAGTATGCAGCACATACCTTCTCTTCCAGCACACACAATCACCTCCCCTGACTGCCACAGCTCCATGTCTTTCCCGCATTTTTAATATCAGCCACGCACCCCTCAAGCCACTGCCCCTTCCCCTTCTCTGAATAAAACACAATATTCTATTCTATCCCAGGGACTTTCTTTCCCACCAACACCAAAGTTTGACCAAGTTACTCTGGTTCAGGAGTCAATAGCGTTCAGCTGCACACTGTGCCGGTATTATCATTGTGTTACCACAGCTGAGCGTGACAACCGGTGGAGCGAGATTGAGTGCAGCATAGAGCAGTTCAAACCACCATTCACCACTGTTCATTTTTATCCTACTACCCTTCCACAGCCCCCCTCCCATTATTTTTCAAGAGTGCCTCCAAACAACTCTGTCCACAGAACTTTTTCTCAACTCTGTTCCCAACTCCAATAACCTTAGTTCCACCAAAACCCAGGCCATATATTCTTCCAGCTGACAAGGGCTATACCACCATGATCATGTAACATGATGCTGAGGCCCTTTGACAGCTTTCTGACACCAACATCTACTGTCGATTCTCCACAGATCCCACTTTTTTCTTTCCGCCATGAAATTCGCACACCGACCATGGTGGTGTAACGGTTAGCGTTCTGGCCTCGCATTCGGGAGGACGGCGGTTCGAATCCCCTTCCGGGCACCCAGATTTGGGTTTTCTATGGTTTCCCAAATCACTCCAGCAATTGCCGGGATTCTTCCTTTAAAAGGCCATGGCCGAATTCCTTCCCATTCCTTACCCTCATCCTTTCCCGTCTCTAAAGACCTCGCTGTTAAGAGATGATAAGCAGTTAAAAAAAAGAAGAAATTCGCACCTTCCTTGACCGACAGGGCCCCTTACGAGGTCTCTCTTCACAATCCTTATCTCTCCTCACTCCTCAAATCTATGCACGCCTGTATTATACATTCTTCCAAAGATTCACTAGGCTGACAATCCAGGATGACCTTTAGTTGAGGCATATGGTTCATCCTCTGAGTGAACATCAGCATTTGTCGACCAACATCTGCAATGTTTGTGCAGAACCTTCCTTCCTACAATAAAGATACCCCACATTTCTTGGAGCGTCTGTCCAAAGTCCTCACTCTTCTGCTCCCAGACGCTTTAAAGGTGGCTATGGCCATAAAGTCTTTGTCTGAAACCATCCCTACTGCCATGCCCTCAGAGCCCTTTAATACTCCCTTGATAAGCCTCCGACACAGTCTCTACAGCATACAACTTATCACATTCCAAGCCTACATTTCCTTTAATTCCCAATTCTTAACCAGTTAAGTGGTAGTATCATGGGTACCTGCATGGCCTCATCTTGTGCGAATCTCCTCCTGTGCTGTCTGGAGGAACAAAGGCTGAAGAAATTACTTATTTGTGATATGGCCCAATGAGAAAAACCACCTCCTGGATTTCCTCAGTTCCCTCAATAACAGTAACCCCATCCATTCCTGCTGGTCATATTCCCCTACCTGTATCTCCTTCCTTGATGTGGATATGTCATATGATAAGTGGCAGTCCACACCTCTATACACATCAAGACAACATATTTAAAACGGTTCCTATTATTTTACTCTTACCATCCACTACACACCAAATATACCATTGTGTACAATTTTGCAGTCCACGGCAGATGAATCTGTTCTGATAATAAATCAAATTCTAGGTATTCCCATAAATTATTCCAAGCCTTCATTTCCTTCAGCTACCCCTCTGATCTTGGTTAAAAGCAAATCTCTCTTGCTATTTCCCACAACATCCATTGTGCACTTCCTAAAGCTGACCACATTTTGATATTCATCATCAACGTTTCTCCTGGCCTGGAATCCATTAACCAGATCCTTCACTATGGGCATATCTTTAATGTTCCTTCCTTGAAACTGGAGTTCTCCTTCTCATAAACCTACTCACCATACCCTACACTTCACTTAGCAGACCTCTTTTTTTGAACAACAACTTGGTTCACAAGTACTTATTATTATTATTGGCGAATTCTCCCAATAAATGGATGACGGTAAGCAAATGACCGAATCAAGTTTTCTTCGAGTTCTTCTTATTGTTCCAATAGGCTCTCATTCTTTCCGAGAAAGCTTGTTTCATTTTTCCGACCACTTTGGTCTGTATTGTTTTTGTTTTTGTTGCTCAGTTATAACTTCTTATTTGTCTGCTTAGTGTCTGAAAGTGTCTCATTCTAAGATGTCTGTTGCTTTTAATTTTTGCACTTATAAGATCCTTCCGAATTTCATTCAGCCAAGGTGTTGGATTTTTAATATTTTTTTTAACTGCTTTACTTCTCTCAACAGCGAGGTCTTTAGAGACGGGAAAGGATGGGGGCATGGAACGGGAAGGAATTCGGCCATGGCATTTTTAAGGAAGCATCCCGGCATTTGCCTGGAGTGATTTGGGAAACCAAGGAAAAACCAAATCTGGATGCCCGGACGGGGATTCGAACCACCGTCCTCCGGATGCGATGCCAGAACGCTATCCGTTACACCACCACGCTCGGTTTGGATTTTTAAGTGAACTTACATAATGCATTATCTTTTTGTCAATCGACTTTCTGGTAATCTCTTAAGGTGACCAAAGAATTTCATTCGCCTTTTCTTGATGTCAATTATGATGTTTGAATTTTTTCTTTTGTTTTGAATGATTGTAGTCCTTTAGTGAGTCTTGCTCCTAGAATTTTTTGTAATGATATTTTCTCTCTACTTTTTTCATCTCTTCAACATCATGTTTTAAGTTAATTGTTAATGTTTCACTTGCACAGAGGACTGTTGGTTTTATGGCTGTGTTGTAATGCCGAATTTTCGTCGGTCTTGCATAGATATTTTGTTGTAGAGATTTTGGACTAACCCTAATGCTTTTTATACTTTTTTAATGCCATTTTGCTATGAGAATTTCTCAAGGCCTGTCGATTTGATGAATTCTCCGAGGTATTTAAAGTATGGGACCCTGTTGATTTTACCATATTATGTTCTGAAACTTGCTATTTCTGTCTTTGAACATATGAATTCAGTTTTCTCGAATGAGATTAGTAATCCTACTTTTCCTGCACATTCTTTGAGGGTATCAAGCTTTTTGATGGCAGTCTCTTCATCTTCTGCTAGTATCGCCAAATCATCCGCAAAAGCGAGGTATGGTATATAGAGGTTGTTTTTGAACAAAAAAAAAACGAGAGGAATTGGTTTCCACCTCTTGAGTTCTTTCTCCCATTCTTCCATAGCCTAGTCTAGAACGACATTGAACAGAAGAGGAGAGAGCCCATCGCCTTGTCTAACTTCTGTTTGAATGTCAAAGGATTCTGAAATTTCTCCCATGAATTTTACTTTAGATTTAGTGCCAATTAGTTTTTTTTATGAGTTCTCGTGTTTTTGGACTTAGTTCCCTTTCTTCAAAAATTTGGAATAGTGAAGGCCGTCTATTGAGTCATATGCCTTTTTGACATCCACAAATGTGCATTCTAGGGGTTTATGTCTTAGGGCTCGCATTTTGACTATAGTTTTGAGGTTGAAAATTTGTTCAAGGCAAGACCTGTTTGGTCTGAATCCTGCTTGATATTCTGCTAAAGGTTCTAACTGCTCTTGTGCTCTCTTCAAAATAGAGGCTGAAAGAATTTTGTATGTGACTGGTAGAAGTGAGATTCCTCTACAGTTGTTTACATCTGATTTGTTACCTTTTTTATGTAGTGGGTGGATGAGAGCAATCTTCCAATCATCTGGGATTTTTTCAGTTTGCCAAATATTTTGTATTATTTATGTAATTTCTTTGAGTGAAATTTGGACCTAATTTTTTTAAAAGTTCGGCTACAATTCTAACTTCTCCTGATGTTTTGTTATTTTTAAGTTTCTTTATATGTCCATATATTTCTTCTTGTGACGGTGGTGATGAGTTCTCTGTTGTTATTTCAGATTGTATTTTCGGAAACCTCTTTTTGGGTTGCGGAAAATTTAAGAGCTGTGAAAAATAAGTGGCCAGCTCTTGGCAGTTTTCTTATTTGTCAGGGCAAGTTTACCATTTCGTTTTCTAAAACATAGGTTCTGTGGTTAGTACCCTTTTATTTTGTTCGCGAAGGACTTGTAGAAATCATGTGTATTATAATTTTTCAATTTGTTTTCGATTGTCTTCAGTTGGTCATTGACATATTTTAGTTTGTTTTGTCTTAAAATGTTAGATGTTTGTTTGCGAACTTCGAGGAATTTCTTGTTTGTTTCTTCAGATTTGTTGCAATTGTAATTTTGAAATGCATTTTTTCTTTCTTCAAGTGCAGTCTCACACTCTTGTTTCCACCAAGGGTGTTTTTTTTTTTTTTTTGTGAAGAGGTTTCAGTTCTTTCGCAATTTTGATTATTTTAGTCCAAAATTTCTGCCAGTCTTCCACAGGTTCTTCTACCCATTTTTCTCTGATTTTGCATAAATCGAATTTTTTAGGAATCTCTGGTGGTTTTCTGTGAAATTTTCTTTTGGGTGTGAATTTAATTTTTACTCTGGATAAATAGTGATCAGAAACTATATTTTCCCCTCTGCATATTTGAACATCTTGAATTTCTTTTTGATAGTCATACGATAATGTAACATGATCAATCTGAAATTCCCCTAAATGATGGACGGGTGATCGCCATGTTTTTTGTTTTTTGGGATTTTTTTGAAGTGAGGTTGACATAATTTTGAGGTTGTTTCGCAGGTATAACTCAATATGTCGTGAGCCATTTTTGTTAGTGAACTTGTGCGCAGGGTAATCTTCTACTGTATTCTTGTGTTTGCGTTCCCTGCCAATCTGTGCGTTGAAGTCACCAAACAAATTTTTCAAATTATCTTTCGGAATTTTGGCCATTGCCGTTTCAAGCTCTTCCCAGAATCTTTCTGTTTTTTCGGGCCCTTTTTTGTGTCAAAATTTGTTGGTGCATATACATCGATGAAAGTATAATTTTTGTTGGTATGTCTTATTCTCATGGTCATAAGTCGATCACCCCTTTCACTGATTCCAAAACATTATTATCTACAACAAAGACCATGCCTAATAGTGCTCCTCAGTAGGGTTAATACCTGTTTTCAAGAACAAAGTTCACTTTTCCGCCACCAGATGGCAGCACTTCCGGGGGGGGGGGGCTGCTGTCGACCGTGTGACGTCACTAGTTCACCAACTCGCCACCAGAGGCAGCACTTCCTTGGAGCGCTAGTGTTGAACGCAAAGCTTGTCACCACCCGGCCGCTGTTCTGACCTCAATTTGCACTGCTATTTCTGGGATGTACCACTAACTGGTAACTAGGATGCGACAGCAAGACACTCAGTCTGAGTATTTCTGACACAACAATCCCGCGGGCAAACGTCACAGACTGCTGCACAACAAGTGTCATACGCTATCTTATTTTCAGCGCATATTAGCGACGTCACCGGCCACCGCTATGCACTAAGAATATCATTATGGGATGCGGCTGCTTGCTGGTGCTATTTCAGAATCGTGTCTGGTGTCTCTAGCATAAATATTCCCATCCTCAACGAAGCATTCTAAAATAAGCAAATACGTCGTCTGATCGAGTTATATTAGGCCTCGTATCCACTTGAGCACACTCAGGGGAATGAGCCGCTCATTCATTTGAGCGCGCTCGTTCGAGCGTGCTCAAGGAAAAAGAAATTTTGGTCGAACGAGCCTGGTGCCAGTGCTCAGAAAACGCTCGGCTATTGACGTGTCGTCACGCGTAGCTGCGGCCTTTATTATTATCCAGAGAAGAAAATTATCAAGTTGATGGATTAGAGAAAGTCATCGTCTGCGAAGAAATTATCTTAATAATTTAATTCGCGAATTTACTTTAGAAGAAGACAATGAGCTATTTCAAAACTTTACGAGATCGATTTCTAACATTTGCTGTCATTAGTTGGACATCATATTAAAATGCACGATACGCCTATGTGTGAGGCGATCCCACCAGAAGATAAAATTTATAATAACTTTAAGATTCGTATCCTCAGGAAGTCCCTACACAAGCCTGCAGATATGTTCAAAGTGTATAAACAAAGCATCATCAGTTTAGTACGGGTAGTCTGTGATGGCACTATTGAATCACTCATAAATTATATGAAGGCTGGTACCTATTTTTAATTTGTGTTTACAAATATAGATTTAAAGGTTATTTTTATGGTTTTTTTTTTAAAATATGGCATTGATTTCAAGTTATTAATAAAATTGGTAAAACAATTATATTGCCTGGCACAAAATCAATATGATTTTAGGCACTTAGGATCTGAATTTCGTAACACCAAATTCAATCAAAATCCGTTCAGCTGTGAGAAATACTATTAAAAAAGACTTACCACTTCCCGTTATAGAAGTTCTCTTCTGTTTTTATCGTTTTCGCCTGAATGACCCTAGCTGGCTTGTTATTTTTTCTATACATCATCAATACTAAAGTTTAATATCTCGCTGATTTCACACCATGCACCTTATTTTTTAGTTCAATTATAATACTGGAGCTATCCCATAACACATTCTTGATTCATACGCATCAATTAGAGTTAAGCAAGTTTCATTGTCCCACGTGCTCGCGCTCATTTTAGAAACCGCCAAATACCGTTCACACTGAGCGCCGAATACACACTGGCTCGCCTTTGAGCATTCCAAAATACCGACAACCGATCGGCTCGCCCTGAGCGCGCTCACTGTCGTTCGTTGCGAGCGTGCTCAGGCGTCCACAATTGAGCCGATCGCTTAAATGAGCAGCTCATTCGCCTGAGCGTGCTTAAGTGGATTCGAGGCCTTAGGTGTTTTCAAAACGAATATAGAAAATTTTGTTTTCATACTGGCCGAACAGAAAAACTGCTTGACTTGTTGTAATTGAATAAAAAATAAATAATAGACGATTTAAAATCAAAAATTTTTCCTTTAAAATACGTTAATGAACAAAATGGAAAAACGTCACTAACTCAGCAATTTGGAACGCTATCAAATCGAGGGAGATGTCTATGTGCACCTGTTTTGTATTGATTTCATGAAATTATTGTGATTACTTGCCATAAAGTATAGCATTACCACACATACATTATTCCTTTCGAAATTCGTAGCCTCAAAAATCCATCAATGCACCAAATCGATTTACTGAAACAGACAGCAATTAAAAATTCATTCACGACAAAGAGACGGGAAACAAAATCACTCTTGCACATCATGTTAGATTCGTTGTTAACCAATATAATAGTTTAAAGCATTAGTTATAGCTCACGATTTTTGGCTACATTCCGTGTATTTTAAAGGATGTATTTAATTATATGGAATGAAACAGAGCGAGAACACAGCCACTTCTTAAACTCTAAGAGGCACTGAAGAGGTTTTCTCAGGTATATTAGTATAACATCAATGAATTAAGAGCTCCTAAACTAAAGAAAAGTTACCGATTTGAAAACCAGTTTCTTTCCCTACAGGCATTTCTGAAGTGATTACATTTCAACATCTCCATCAATATACCTTCCACTGATGTCAAACCAATCAGCCTGTAATTTTTTCAAGCATATTTGTCAACCCTCCAGACTCAGTCTCTCGACAAGATCCCACTTGAAAATATTTGTGACGTGATTAATAAAGCCTTTCCCACACCAAGGCTATAAAAATCAAAGTTTCCATTTGACCATGGCAAAACTCATCGAATGGAACGAGGTGGAAAGAATTAGTATAATCATCAGTATGACACCTTATTTCTTTAATCTTATCTCAGCTGTCATTGGTTTAAAATTTTTCATCACACTCATTATTTTTGCCTAATGTATCGTGGATGAAATAAAAAAAAATTGAATTAATTACAATGTGTTTTTATTTATTTTTCTCACCTACAAGTAGTACCATCAACACCCAAATTTTTAATTACTATATTATTAACCTTGTCAGATATTATTAAATTATTACAAGCTACAAGTTCTTTTCTTAGAAGTGTGTAGTCAAATGATGATCTGGGTGTCCATTGAGGTACACGAGCAATATTAATATACATATCAATCAATTTTTGCACTGTAGCCATTTGATAGCCATGTGGCACTTTGTTAGCTAAAATGTCCACAAACTCTGTATATTATCTCGAATCTAGGTAGCCCTACTTCTGCTTGACGGTCAAGGCGCGGGTCACTGCGGGATGGCACTGAAGGGGTTCCCCCCAAGACGAATCGCCTAAGAAGACACCGCTGGTAGGATCAGTATTCTGGAGGACATGGGTTCGAATGCCCGTCCGGCCATCCTGATTTCGGTTTTCCATGGTTTCCTGAAATCACTCCAGGCGAAGGCAAGGAAAGAGACCTTTAAAACAAATTATGGCCGAATTCCTCCCCATTCCTTCCCCCACATCCTTTCACACCTCTAATGACAATGGCTTCGACGAGGCACTAAGCCCGAATAAAAAGCCTCATATGCTGAAAATACTAGAATTTGGGATGGTCGTTGAAATTTCTCATGTGTAACGATAGCAATATGCCAATAATAACACACGGTAGACGGAGAAGTTAACGATAGCATCGACAAACATTTAAATTAAAAATGCATTCACTGCCAAAGGTATGGAAAAACAACCACTTCTCGAGTTATGATATATGACAGATACTTTAACTTTCTGAAGTTTCTAGACGAGAAAGTTCCCAACAGTAATTCTTTACTCAATATCCATTTATTGTCTTACACGTTTTGAAATTCCATGCCAAAGCATGTATACCTTTAAACGTTGTTAATGTTTATCAGATGGGAAATGTTTTTATATGGGAGGCATAAATCCTCCGCCTCACACATTACTGCGAGTAGGAGTCTAATGACATAGACGTAAAACAGGGGGTATGGGCAGTGTAGGTAAAACAGGAGTGGTAATTGTATAGAATATACAGCAAACAGCGGAAACAATACCTGATGAGGAGGTGTACATACTTTTTCTATAGTTTCATTCACTTTGGAACCAGAAAAAATCCATCAGTAACAGTTACCCCAGACACCAAACTATTTACATTAGCATTGTCTCGCCTCTCACACACCTCAGCCATCTTTGCCATTTAGTAACATGTGCCCAAGTACCAAATTGTTTACATCAGCATCATTTCATATCACCCCGCGTAACAACAAGCCATCCAGTAACATGTGCCCCCCAGTACCACATAGGCATGAGAAGAATCAAGGGCCTTTCTTAACACAGGTTGCATTGCCATACTTTGGATGTTCACTCACAGCTGCATACGTCACAAAACATACACACTTTAGTGGTGGAACTGAACTAGACACACTACATGCAGACAGACGAGTGAAAGGAAGACATCACCATATTTACATTCTAGCTGCCTTCCCTTGCGCGGAGCATTTCAAGTCCATAATCTGTGGACTCCATATTATATCACTACATGCAAGCAATGATCTGAATGTGGGTTTGTAATACAAGTCCTTCGCTTCTCTTGTACATTCACTCATCACCATTTTTGCCCCCAAAGCACAATGTGAGAAAAAACCGTTCGTATCCCAACAGGATTATCCACTCAGGCCTAATCACCTAAAGTCTAGCGCCAGATTGTGGTCATGGTCAACTTAGACTCCATACACCACTCACAATTATTTCACCAATATCCATTCTAATATAATTATACGCTATACACAGCCCCCAACACTCTTCCTATCCTCCAGTGACATTCAACCCAGCTCCTTTATTATGTCACTTGTTGAATGTTTTCCACTAATAAATATAGCTGCCCTCTTTTCCAACCTGCATTTGATGTACAAAAATAAAGAACAAAAGTGGACTCCATACAACACCACTATATGCAATCAAAGGTCTGACTGTGGGTTTGTACCCAAGTCCTTCGCTTATCTGGTACATCCCCTCAGCACCCTGTCCATTAAATGATTTTTTATCCCGAAGTGCATATAGTGAAAAACACAGTTCGTATGCCAACACAAATGGCAGTAAACTGTAAACAGCACAGTGAAATGGGAGAGTGCTTAAGCCCTGAAACAATGTTTAGAAGCACACATTGATGGTGAATATAATTCTATAACCATATATTTTAGACCCAAATCCACTGTAACCGACCGTTTTGGGCTTAGTCGATTAGTTGACAGGATGGTTGAGTGGTGGGCCGCCCTTCCTATCATGGCACTGCGTGTGATCGCTCGTATGGGCCTAGGGCTTAATGCTGGAGGTTGTTGCAGTTGTGAGCGCAATGTGGCATTGGAGAAACCGACCAGATCCTAGGTACTGACCTGTGCGAAGTATTCCCACAGTTTGCCTCTACAACTTCTGCTGTCTCCTCGTAGTACGGCGGCTAGATGGATTACTGTTAATCAGGATAACTGACACCACATGGTTAAGGATATGACCCTTTACTTCGTAATAGTACCACGTAATCATCATTGAACTGGGTTATGGCTAGCTATAGGTTCTTCTACTTCTATTACGACGGACAAGGCGTCTAACTGCTACGATAGGCGTTTATTGTACACTCCAGACTGAAGCCAATACATCAGAATGAATACTGCCTGCTAGGCTAACCCCGATGGTACTAATACCTGAAGCCATAGTTTCTTGACGTTAATGATCTACTCAAAGTATTGATGGTGGATCCATTACTTACAATGGAGAATGGCTAGCAGCTAGTCTTGGTAGCGATGTTGCCTGCTATCGGCCATGACGCGAGACCCGGCTACAGAGAGAGGCACCCTAACCGTTAAACTGACATAGTGTCTGCCCTACAGTACTGATACTTGCAGAAGAGCGCGAGTGCGTACCGTCGCTCGTAATTTATCCCGATCGTCGAACGTTCTAGATGTTCGATCGGTCGTCACCCCGGTCATCGCCTTCAGTCCTGGCATCTGCTGACGCATCTGGCATCTTTCGAGTTTATAACCGTTTCATATTTTTTCCCAATTATGATCACGCTAACGCACATGATGTTGTTCACTGTAAAAATACAAATTGATATTCACATCGATACTGTTTCATACAGTTTCTTTTCCTTTTTAAAAATAATGTCTTTGTACTTAGCACTGTTCCACTTTCCGAAGTAGATGCGGAAGTGCTGACGCTACGAAGAATGCGATGTCAGCTGACGCTTCGCATGTCGCCCTGGCTGACTCCGTCTGCTGCTGAAACAAACGCTTACGCCAGTACGCATTCCCAAAGATTCTTAATTGTACATGTGAATTTTGGAACATTTCACAGCATGGGAAGAAACATTTTCCAATAAAATTTGTCATAAATTATAAAATCTGTGTGCAGACTAATGAAATAGAAACAAATTAATATTACTTTTGAACATTTCAGGTTTGTCATAACTTAACGGTGTATAAACACAAGAACAATAATTTTAAACCTAATCTGACAGAAGTGAACGAAATTTCCATAATTGAGCTGTGGATTGGTACATTTTTCAGTTATTATTAATTTTCTGGTTAGTCCAGTATGTGGTCTCCGATCCAGACGTCAATCCAGGCAAAACCCATTAGACAGTTATTTATTTTTTAATATTGTCGGACGTGGCTATATTTCAGTCAAGGTTTATCTTCTATAAATCTTAACTCTAATCATTACTCCTACTCGTCCTTCCTCACAGGATGTGATAAAGTTTTTAAGTTTAGCATCATACTTACAAATATATTCGTTCTCTACGCCGTGCGGTCCTGACCACTGCCCAGTGTGGCAGGTACACACACGTGGTGACCATTCGATTGCTTTGCTTCCGTAGTCTCTTTCCCCCTGTCTCTGGCTGACCATATTGTCAGGTTATTAAAGCTTGTAGCACACCACTGGATTTTTAGCTTGTACCTTGAGACTGGCTGCGAATCATATAGTTTGAAAATTTAATACCCATGCTGCCTAACAGCAAGTTTGCCATTAACGTCTTTCCTAAATTCTATTCCCATTACTAGAAAAATTCTCTCCTTTTCATTAACCAATCTTCTTGACCCACTGAAACAATAGAGAAATTCGTTAATAATGTAACTACTATTCCTCTGAATAAGGAATTATTTAGAGTTTGTTAGAATTTGAAGTCTAATCTCTCCTGTTCTACCAATTACATTCTAAATTAAACACTTTGTGTTCTAAACTATTGTACTCATTATTTACTTAAAATACAACGTAATGTTAATTGTCTCCTTTTTTTCCTTATTTTTCCTTTTTCCTCTTTTTTTTTTCTTCTTTTTTTTCTTAGAACTTAGCTAACTAGCCGTGCAGTCATTAAGATGTTACCATTAGCGCTATTTTTAATTTTCAGAGTCTTTTCCGTGGCTCTTTCTCAATTTCTTTAGGTGGTATTACATGTCTTCCTTTTATTCACTTGCTTGTTTCCCTCAAATAACGTGTGATTACATTGCGCCATTCGCGCGAGATTACCAGCGTTATCATATTTGCTCTTGTTACGGAACTGCTATATGGACTATTTTATCGATTCTTCTTTTAAAGAGCTTTACCCATATTTCATACTTAAAGATTAATTACAGATTCCTTAGCTTCACTTAATCGTGTAGTTTGCTATCATACGTGATTGAGTTACCAACTAATACTCAATTAGTGATACACTGGAAACATACTAAGTGATATTAACTCGTGGATAATTTTCTAGAAAGAAAAATGTTTTTAGGATTGTGAAAGAGTAACAGACATAGAATGCTTGTTTGGTCTTCCAAAATTCAAGTTGACATACTATGTCATTTAAAGAGATCATTTATCACTCCACCAGCCCTATTTCTTTAATACTACCCCGGGTTTATTTTACGTTCACTGAGACAACCTGAACTCAGGACCCGTCGCTTCATAGGCACAGCCGTATTCTCTTTTTTTGACTGTCCTATAAGCCAACAATATACTCTTCTCACCTGCAGCATGGACGTATGAAAAACCTGTCTTCACATGACATCGTGCACCTAATTTCCCATATGCCAAAAAAAATCAATGAAAAATCAAGTTTCTAATCAACAAGGATTTACTGCAATGCTGACTTACCCAAAAGAATGTAATTGTAGAAGAAATTATGTTTAACAGAGAAAGAAAGAAAAAAAAAATCGTATGACAGAGATGCATAAAATTTACATTAATTCTACTTTCATCGTACTGGATTTTAACATTTTTCATCTGATTTAGCTTGCTCGGACTTAGAAATATTACCCCTTAGTAACTTCCCTCACACTGTAAGTTGTTAATTCTATCTTATTGTGGCTTAACATTCGTTAAACTTAACTTTTATGCTTCATTATACTTCTCGTGGCTTTACTGTTTATTACTCTGTGGCTGGTTCTAGATTATTTCTACATCTTACCAGGTGCTTCATTACAACATTAATCGACATGGAGTTTACTTATATCTTGACTGATTTCGAATTTCGCTAATGTTTAAAGGGATCCAATAATTGAAAAGATTTATATCGCTGAGAGTGGTAGTAGCAAAGGAAAATGACGTTGTGATCCGTTTTGCGATGAGTAGGCGTCCCCACCATCTGAACACAAGTCTCCCAAACAGCTGCTTAAGCGTTCCCTTCCAGGCAATCTTAGACGCAGTGTTCCTACTCCACCCATCTGACTATGGAAAAATTTACTGTGGAATTTCTAATGTAATCTTAGATATGCCAAATCACTTCTAGCAACTGGTCTCCATGTGAACCTATCCTTAGTGAGTTCCATTGATCGCTCATATCCACCTTCGGATAGTATGTTGTTAATAATTCCCGCGAAAACTATCCCAAAAGGCGAGTTACTTTGATCGCTCCTATCCACCCCTGGATATCATATTTCTGATTACAACAGCACCAGTTTAAACTCTTTTTACTCCCTGCTGCATTCCCTTACAGCCTTACGGGTATCTACAAATTATTCCCTGCTACAGCCTTACGGGTACCATACATTTCCCTGCTGAGCCTTACGGGTAACACATTATCACCAATTTCACAATTACACATTTAACCACTTAATCCGCATGCATGCCTTACTTCAACACTTTTATATGGCCATTTAAACTCTTTACTCACTTGCTACATTTACTACTCAGTATTCGCGAATTTACTCCTCAGTATTCTTTTCGTCATCGCTTCTTTTTTCCTCCTCGATGAACCGATACAAGATTACTGACTCCCATCGCCTGAACGATGAAGAACATGTCTCCGTATCATTACCGCATTATTTTTATCTTTCTTAAGAGCTTCATAGGGCTATTAGACTATGACGCAACTCCGATTCCTACATCACATTACACTATTCCACTGTGACCGAGCTTGACCTTGGACGGGTCGTATAGCCGACCACACAATCCCGACTCCTCATACTGGTGTATTTGTTAGGCGGTTTGGATTCGTATTGCAGTAACTATTTTGGGTGTGCACATCCCAAATAATCACCTGAACCCGCGTATGGCCCTTTAAACGATCGCGAAGGATACACTCGCGTGTTTTGCACTAAGCAACCGTTGAATACCCCAAGTACGGATACTCAATTCATCGAAAATTTACGCTATGGTCTTCCCTTAGATATTAATTGCCATATTCTTAGAAATTCTGCCACGTTTACACACTATTTCGCCACAATGCTTTACACAGGGTATAATGCCACTACAGTGAATTTCACACACATTAATATTTCAAGTTTCTGTTACACTTAATTGCCATCATTACTTTACTGTATACAATTTACAATTTTAGTCCTACCACAAATCCCCTACTTAAACCAAAACTATGCACTAGTATGCATAAGCTTTAATAGAGAGTCCGTGAAACAATGAAATTACTTTTTTTTTTTTTAAACAGTTTAACGTCCCTTTTTAACAACGTGGTCTTTAGAGACGGGAAAGGATGGGGGCAAGGAATGGGAAGGAATTCGGCCATGGCCTTTTTGAAGGAAGCATCCCGGCATTCACCTGGAGTGATTTGGGGAAACCATGGAAAACCCAAATCTGGATGCCCGGACGGGGATTCGAACCGCCGTCCTTCCGAATGCGAGGCCAGAACGCTATCCGTTACACCACCACGCTCGGTGTGAAATTACTCCACGCGTATCTTTTTTTATTGCAACCCGAGGGACTAGTAGATGTTTCTTACTTTGTTTAACACAAAAATAACGTTACTACTCATCAATACAGAATTTTGCATGAGAGATTTAATTTACTTTTTAATTTAACTACTGCTTCTCACATCCGATTTTATCTAGCAAGCGAATTTTGCACCATATCAGAACTTAAATTCCTCTCTTATTATACATCACTTATTATACAATTTCCATTAAGCCATTTCATTTCCCTTTCGAATTTCAATCATCCATAAAGTACGCGTCTATTTCCAGTTTCAGTTTTACACGCGCTCGTCAGCGTTGCCAACGTAAGCAACTGAGATTTTACACATTTTATACTTCTATTAGTCAGTTAGTAACTTTAATTGAAGGCTATTCACAGCAATAAGAGTCAAATTTTGGTGAAACACTAGTCGCCCGCTCAACATCTTTTACATACATAGCTTAGAATATCATATTACATTTCAAACAAATTTTATAGTATTTTAGCAGAAGTACATGCACTTACCAATTAACATGTCACAGCTTAAATAATTTACTATCTTAAATCATGCAAAAATGACCGTTTAAAATTAAATAACCTTTGAAGATAGGAGTACGATTATTTAACACGGGATAGTTGAAAACAATGAAGTAAACGTTTGATGCAATTTATTCAATGTTACTCACCAAAAACGAAAAATTTATTTACTTTCCAATAACTTAACGCGCACTGAATAATCGATTTTGCGACCAGATTAACTCCTGATATCGACTGACACACGGACAAATAATGATTTAACTTTATCATAGAAGATGTACCATGATTTTTACACAACCAATAAATGGCTATTTCGTTCTTTCAAACTAACCCTTTAAGACGAAATATTATACTTTCAAAACATCTTGTGACTATCTTTTGACTGAACACCGCTTCCATAATGAAAAACCGATTGGAGATGTGCATGCTATCAAATTTTGATTTCAAAATATCGTTAATTCGAAATTTCAACTTAACAATTTTGTTTTCCCGGACCGTTCCAATTTACACAAGCAATTACTTTACTTGAAGCTATTTCATGCCAAATACTGTGTATTTTCCAAAACTCACCGGATTTTGGTGCTGGAACCCCTCGACGCTGCGTGCTGCACTTGGACACTGGAGGATGTACTGCTCTCGTCCGCGTCGCTGCTACCCGACACTGCTTGGCTTGCGGATTTCGACTCAGCTGGCTGCCGGCTGCCGGCTGCTCGCTGGTAGTGACTGTATTCTAGCCGCTACAATACTAAAACTTCTGACTGCTAGCTAAGTAAATAATTGATCGAACCTCTCTCCTGCCTGTCTGCTATCATGCCGTTTCTTTTGCCATCCTATTTTTCTCTCCTATAATTCTTCTTGACGCCGCTATTTTCTGATGGTCGTCGTAACTAGAGTCCTGCCTTCGACGCTTCTTCCGTGGATTGGTAACTCCCGCGTTCTAAAATGTAACGAATAGCTTGGGCGGAAGAAAGTGTTTACCTCTGACAGAAAATGTAATTTTTGACCGTTTTCTCCTGGCAATTTTCTTCTGATCGTTTCCTCCTGACACTTCCTTCTGGCACTAAGTGTCCTTTTTAGGCTCTTTTCTTCTGACACCAAATTGTAACCGACCGTTTTGGGCTTAGTCGATTAGTTGACAGGATGGTTGAGTGGTGGGCCGCCCTTCCTATCATGGCACTGCGTGTGATCGCTCGTATGGGCCTAGGGCTTAATGCTGGAGGTTGTTGCAGTTGTGAGCGCAATGTGGCATTGGAGAAACCGACCAGATCCTAGGTACTGACCTGTGCGAAGTATTCCCACAGTTTGCCTCTACAACTTCTGCTGTCTCCTCGTAGTACGGCGGCTAGATGGATTACTGTTAATCAGGATAACTGACACCACATGGTTAAGGATATGACCCTTTACTTCGTAATAGTATCACGTAATCATCATTGAACTGGGTTATGGCTAGCTATAGGTTCTTCTACTTCTATTACGACGGACAAGGCGTCTAACTGCTACGATAGGCGTTTATTGTACACTCCAGACTGAAGCCAATACATCAGAATGAATACTGCCTGCTAGGCTAACCCCGATGGTACTAATACCTGAAGCCATAGTTTCTTGACGTTAATGATCTACTCAAAGTATTGATGGTGGATCCATTACTTACAATGGAGAATGGCTAGCAGCTAGTCTTGGTAGCGATGTTGCCTGCTATCGGCCATGACGCGAGACCCGGCTACGGAGAGAGGCACCCTAACCGTTAAACTGACATAGTGTCTGCCCTACAGTACTGATACTTGCAGAAGAGCGCGAGTGCGTACCGTCGCTCGTAATTTATCCCTATCGTCGAACGTTCTAGATGTTCGATCGGTCGTCACCCCGGTCATCGCCTTCAGTCCTGGCATCTGCTGACGCTCGCGTCTGCAAAACGAGGCTAACCTCACGCGAACTCTCCGCGTGCGTACGGGACGTTGCTTTCAACTAAAGTACTAATATTTAACCTTAACTAATATATCTCAAAACCGTCCATTACACCACAGAGGAATCACACACACAAGCACATTTCCATGCCTACAGCGAGCTCGACGAAACAACTAGCACCAAGATAGAACTCCCACAGAGGAAGAAGACAAAGATAAACACACACAGGGGCCGTGTGGAGTGCATTGGGGGATTTTTTAGGCTGATGGAGGAATACCCGAAACTGGGATTACAGTTACGGGCAGCCCAATTAAATTCGGCACCATATGTTAGGAGTAGCGAAAATCAATCTCGACCGTTAAAAGTACGCGTTATAAACTGTAGAAGTGTTTGTAATAAGCAGCCTGAGCTGGGAAATCGTTATTAGTAGCAAATGGCCATTTTCCGCTAGCTGATGTACATGGCTTAGGATTATTACATCAAGATCCTGTTGAAGGGTTATCACTGTCATCCGTATCAAAGAGATCATATTCACTGTCGCTTCTAGTAAGAATCTCCTTGATTTCTTCCGCGGTACAAACACGACGGCGTATTCGGGAGGACGGTGGTTCGAATCCCCGTCCAGGCATCCAGATTTGGGTTTTCCATGGTTTCCCCAAATCACTCCAGGTGAATGCCCGGATACTTCCTTCAAAGGGCCATGGTCGAATTCCTTCGCATCCCTTGCCCCCCATCCTTTACCGTCTCTAAAGGCCTCGCTGTTAAGAGACGTTAAGCAGGTTTTTTTTTTTTTTTTTTTTTTTTTTTTTTTTTTTTTTTTTAAATGCGGCTTGACATTTTCTCTGCGAAAACTAAAAGGATAAGAGCAACACAAATTAGATCGCAGCTCCCAACGCTCAAGGGCCGAATGAGGAAAACAACAAACAACCTTGGGTGGAAATATGGCTTAATGACCAGGCCGCTAAGAGGTTAGCGCGTTAACACGTGCAGAGCACACAGGGACCCGGGTGGCCGGACGTGTTAACGCGTGCAGGGCACAGACAGGACGACAAGGCCGCGCGTGTATACACATCTGGAGCACAGACAGGGCGGCAAGGCGGCGCGTGTATACACGTCTGGAGCACCTGGGCGCAGTAGTAGCCACGCGTGTTAACACGTCTAGAGCAGTCAAAGGGTTAAGAAATAACGTAAGTAATATAGCTCATCAATTTCCGGATCATGGAATAATACTAGGAGGTGACTTCAACTCGCCGTATTTTGAATGGAGTAATTACGCCCACGTTACTGGTGACAGGGATAAATATCCTGTGAGATCATTCCTGACCTTTTCTCAGATCTTAATCTTGAGCAGCTCGTCACTGAACCAACTCGGTGCGACAACGATAACGAAAACATTTTAGATATTCTCGTTACAAATAGTCCTGAATTATTTACGGACATTTCTACCACCACGGGAATAAGTTACCATAATTCTGTAATTGCTACAGTAAAATTAACAGTCGCACGCAAAAAGAAAAAAGAAAGGGTCGTTTATAGGTTCGAAAAGGCCCCAAAGGAGAGTTTAAGAACGTTTTTGAGGGATAAATACTTTACCTTTATTGAAGGAAGAGGCTCAGTTGAAGAGATGTGGCTTAGATCCATAAATATAGTCAGGGAAGGTATGGACTTACATATACCGAAAAGGACAATCAGGGACGGGAACGATCCCCCTTGGTATACGCGTGAAGTTAAAAGGTTACTTAAAAAGCAAAGGAAGATTCATGCTCGCTCAAGAAGGACGATGTATAGGAGTGATGTAGAAAAGCTAGATAAGACAAGAGGACAGGTCAAGAATGCGAAGCACGAGGCCTTTGATGACTTTCGATGCATCTCACTTTCCAAGAGCCTCATTGAAAATCCAAAGAAATTTTGGTCATATGTAAAAAAAATATGTGGTTGTTACAACAATATGCCAGTTCTACTACAATATGGTCGGGAAATTGATGACAGCCGCGACAAGGCTACCGTATTTAACGCCGAATTTAAAAATTCCTTCACTGACGAAAACATGGAAAACATTCCCGTTTTTCCACGGCGTGTTGAATTTCAGATGGATCCAGTACAAATTGATAGTGTAGGTATCATAAAGCAATTAAAGCTCCTGAAGTGGGGGAAAGCGCCGGGTCCCGATGGTATACCAGTAAGAATATTTTCGGAATACGAGGAAGAAATAGAACCATTTCTGTCAGATAAATTTCGTAAATCTTTAGAGGAAAGGAAAGTACCTTCTGACTGGAAAATTGCGCAGGTGATTCCCGTTTTCAAGAAAGGAGATCGGATAGATCCTAGGAATTATCGACCGATATCGCTAAAATCTGTTTGCAGTAGAATTCTGGAGCATGGAATATGCTCTAACGTTATGAAGTTTCTAGATGAAAACGAGTTACTTACAGCATACCGACACGGATTTCGGAAGAACTGCAACTGGCTCTATTTTCGCATGATGTAATGAAAGTTATTGATGTAGGATCACAAGTTGATCCTATTTTCTTGGATTTTCAGAAAGCTTTTGGCTCTGTAGAACTCAACCGACTTTTAGTGAGGATCCGAGCGTATGGTATATCTGATCAGATTTGCGAATAGATACGTGATTTTCTAACTGGTCGGTCACAGTATGTCGTTGTAGACGGGGAAGCTTCTTCTAAACTAGATGTTACTTCGGGCGTTCCTCAAGGAAGTGTAATAGGATCACTTCTTTTCTTAATTTTTATAAACGATCTTGGTGACAACCTTAATTGCACGATGCGATTTTTTGCTGATGATGCACTTATTTATAGGGAAGTGAGGTGCTCCGACGATTGCTTAGAAATTCAGCGCGATCTGGATGTTATTTTGGAATGGTGCCGTAAATGGCAGCTTACACTTACCTGTAAAAAGTGCAAGGCAATGCACATAACTAATAAAAAGACCCCGCTTGCTCAGGAGTATAAAGTTAACAATTCAGTTGTTGACACTGTGGATTCCCTGAAGTATCTAGGCGTAATAGTACAAAGCAAACTGAAATGGGACTTGCACATAACTTCCGTTGTAGGCAAAGCTAATTCCAAACTACGATTCAACGGACATATTTTGAGAAGTTGTAATGCTCATACAAAGGAAATGCATACAAAACACTAGTGCGTCCGCATTTGGAATACTGTTGTGGAATTTGGGATCCGTATCACAAGGGATTGATTGACACATTAGAGAAAGTACAGAGAAGAGCCGCTCGATTCGTGACTGCTAGTTACAGTCCTTACGTAAGTGTCACAGAGCTGATTCGTGGGTTGGGCTTGGATTGTTTGGCGGACAGACGACGTCGTTTTCGTTTGAATTTGCTGGAGAATATGCGAAAATCTTTAAGTTACGAGTGCAACGAAATACTTCTTCCGCCAACCTATTTAGGTCGCAATGACAGGAGGGATAAGATTAGAGAAATAAAATGCCGTACTGATTCATTTATGTATTCCTTCTTTCCTCTATCTGTTCGGGATTGGAATGCGCAGAATTATCATTGGTGCTTAGCACCCTTTGCCACCCACAGTATTTGTGATTTGCAGAGTATAGATGTAGATGTAGACATTAGTGGAGGAAATGAACAGCACATCCTACATCCAGACAAACGAGTTAAAGGAAGGTATGACGATATTTATGCATACATACCCAGAGAGAGACATACACACACACCTACACATACACACACACACACTCGTACATGCATACAGCGAGTTTGAATTAAACAACAGCAAGCATCATGGAGGCGATGAATTGGGACAGAATTGTCATTACCATTGATTAACTGGACAGAACTCTCGTTACAAAAATCATCAGAAAGACGAGTTAAAGTCAGGTAGCACCATACTTACGCTTACATGCACAGAGAGAGAAGCAAATACACATGTCCATGTGTATAGCGAGTTCAGCACAACTACCGGCAACAATCATGGAAACGAAAAAGTGTTGCAATATTCCCATGACTGAAAAACAATATCATCAGCCTGACGAGTGTGCAAAAGATGGCAGGTTTGTCCAATAAATAGTATTCATCACACACAATTGATTACATGTGCCATCAACATATAGATGACCACCACGTCTCTCCCTCACCGCAACCCTTTCAACCATTCATTAACAGAGTCCCCAGGTACCATGAGTTTCAACAGACTCTTTACTATCAGCAGATACCAGAACCCTCATATTCATACTAGATCTCACCCACAAATCCATACGTCTCCACACTCAAGCACAAAGAAACTTAAGTGGACTAACAGCAAATCATACATCCAGACAGACGAGTTTAAGTAATGTATCACCATATTTACGCATACAGACACAGAGAGAGACGCACATTTCCATGCCTACAGTGAACTCAACACAACAACCAGCCCACAAAATCATCAGTAACATGTGTTCCAGGTAACAAAATCTTCACATCAACATCGTCTCATTTCTCTCACACTACAGACCTCTTTACTGTCCAGTATCATGTGTCCTAGGTACAAAACTGTTCACATCAGCACCACCACGTCTATCCCACACCTAAGCCTTTCCTGACAGTAACATATGCCCCAGGTACCATGAGTAGCAGTAGGCACTTGGTCATCAGACAGATATCATATTCCCATATTCATACTAGGTCTCACCCACAAATCAATACGTCACCACACATAAGCACAAACAAACATAAGTGTAGGATCAGCACATCTTACATCCAGACAAAGGAATTGAAGGAAGGTATCACTATATTTACGCCTACATATACAGAAAGACGCACACACACGTGCATTTCCATGCCTACAGCGAGCTCGACACAACAACTAGCCCAATCATGGACACGAAAAAGTGGGACAGATCCCACATCACTGGTCAAAAATCATCAGACAGACGTGTTAGAGAGTGTGCAGCGGGCCTCGTATACAGCTCGCGCACAGTCTTGTCCGCCGGTCTGCGTTGGTGAGGAAGCTGTCTGGAGCCAGCTTCGTGGCGGGCAAGCATGTTGGCCGCAGTTGATTTTGGGCGACGCGCCGCCCGAAGTTCTCTTTCTTGATTTCAAAGCCAGAGAAGCAATCCGCGGGCCCTCTGCCGCAGTCGCAGCAGACTGCTTCCTCTCTGGCCGTGGTGCAGTCGGCTACTTGGTGGTGAGACCCACATCTAAAACACCTGCGCTGTTGGGTGGAGTCACTCGCCTGATGCCGGTGGTGTTGGCGATTGAAACATTTCAGGAGCTCAGGAGGAGAAGGCTTCTTCTTGGCAGGCCTCGAGCCCGCTCCCTCGGCAGTGTTCCAGTAGCCATAGTCGCCGGCTGTGTTGGTTGGTTTGGCTGCACCGCGGTGCAGTTGAGGCCTTAGCAGGCTAGTGGCCTTCGGCAGGTCTGAAGGACAGGAGGCTAACATCTTGATTACTCCTTCAACTGGCCAACAGAACAGTGGCAGCTCTGTAGCAAGCAGGAACTGGAAGTATAGATCGCCCCAGGATCCCATGCAAGGCACCATTACTGGTTGCACAGGTCCCTCCTCCATGGCTGGTTTTCGATCCCTCAGCTCTGATGGAGGCGACTCTGGTGCTTCGAAGCTGCCTGCTGTGTCACCCCGGAAAAGGCTTACAGGCGGGTCAGGAATTTTGAAGACCTGTTCTTCAGATTTTGGTTCCTGGCTTCCGGAAGTTGGCAGTTTTTTAACTGAGGAAACGGTGTTTTTCTACCCCAAGACCTGCCAATCCTCGACTGCTGGATGTTGCTGTTTCCTACGCTGCCTTTTACGCCTTACGTTTAACCTTCGGAAGAATTTCTTCACGCAGAATTCCCATCGATGGCAAGCGGGCAGGTTTCCTGGGTTTCCGGGCGCTTATGTCCGTTTGCTGGCGTTTCCTGCACGGTTGTGAATCTCAGAGCAGTGGCCACCTCGTAGTACTTTTCTGGCATGGACCAGCCATAGTTTAGATCGTCATGAATCACCCATAGCGTCCACGACGTGAAATTCTCCTTCTTACCAATCTCATCAAAGTATTTCAGTGCAAATTTCGTCTTTTTGATCTCAAAGACGAGCACGAACCCGTCTTGATCGCGTCGAACTTCAAGGTAGATGTCACTCGCGGGTATATCTTTAGCTCCCGAGAAGTCGACATCACTAGTAGCAGCGGCAGCCATTGTCGTGTTATTGGGTGTGACAGAGTGAGACCACAGGTATAGCCTAGGGACCAAAGCCCGTTAAATACGGCTCTGTTAGCCGGTTCTCGAACCTCCAGTCTATCGGTTTTGGGAGTACAGTAGTTCATAATATATGGCTAAAGCCCCCTCAAGTTTAAGATAAGATTTATGATAGAACAGGGTGTTTCAAAAAGGACTTTACAACTTTCAAAAATCATATAAATTTTATGAAACAAGGTACAGAGCTGGTTTTGGTGTTGTTTTAAAGGAAAATACTTCAAGTTTTGACCCGCGCAGTCCGCTAGTGCCTAATTGTGCATCACAAGCGCTAGTGGCAGTTACGTTAAAGATGGCTGTCTTCACAGGACCCGAGCGTGCTAGCTGTGTGTTTTGGTTTGAAGAATCGAAGTCTGCGACAACAATTCAGCGTAATTTTCGAAGCAAGTACGCTTCAGATTCTCCTAGTAGGCCTACAATTTATGAGTGGCATACGTGTTTTGTAGAAACAGGGTGCTCAGTAAAACATAAAAAATCCTCAGGTCGTCCAAGCACATCTGACGAGGTTGTTGAGCAAGTGAGAAAAAGTTTTGTCAACAGCCCTACGAAATCGACCCGGCGTGCATCTCGTGAGCTGCATGTCCCACATACGACAGTTTGGCGTCTGTTGAGAAAACGTTTGCATTTGAAACCATACCGATATT
Source organism: Vandiemenella viatica (assembly GCA_031002005.1). Lineage (NCBI taxonomy): Eukaryota > Metazoa > Arthropoda > Insecta > Orthoptera > Morabidae > Vandiemenella > Vandiemenella viatica. Next base: position 258,558,572 of record CM061921.1, read on the forward strand.
CGCTTTTACAAGCAATTAAAGACACTCATAAGATTGCACGTAGGAACTTCTGTGTGGATATCTTAAATCGAGTGGATGATGATGAACATTTCTTGGACAACATAATCTTTTCTGACGAGTCAACTTTTCACCTAAGCGGCAAGGTTAACACACATAACTGTAGGATTTGGGGCAGTGAAAATCCACAAGAAACATTGCAACATGTTCGTGATAGTCCTAAAGGGAACGTTTTTTGTGCGTTGAGCAAGTGGAAAATGTATGGCCCCTGTTTTTTCCAAGAGAGAACCATGTGTACCTTGAGATGTTGCAACAATTTTTGATACCACAGATCGATGAAGATGACCGAGAACGAAATGTTTTCTTTATGCAAGATGGCGCACCACCACACTATCTGACTGACGTCCGGGATTTTCTCAATGACCGCTTTCCAGGTCAATGGATTGGTCGTGATGAGCCAATTGCTTGCCCCCCCCCCCCCCCGTTCCCCAGACCTGACACCGCTAAATTTTTTCTTCTGGGGTTTCATAGAAGATATGGTGTACGTACCTCCTTTGCCGGCCACTCTACCTGAACTTAGAGCAAAAATTTATGCAGCTACTGAGCAAGTTACACCTGAAATGCTAGTGCGAATCTGAGAAGAAATCGACTACCGATGGGATGTCTGCAGTATAACCAACGGAAGCCACATAGAACATCTTTAGTTTAAGGTAAAAAAAACTCTACATTCACCAATTATTCAACTGCAACCTCAGATAGTTATACCAAACACAATACTCAACGTTAGGAAACGCACTTACCAGTAGAAAAAAAAAAATAATAATCAATAAACATTCACAACCAAAAGGGGAAAATACATAAAAATTATATCATTTAAAAGAAACAAAATATATGATGAAAATGGAATCACATTGTGGAGTGCAATGATCCTTTAAGACCATAGTTTGAAATATTCATGTCAAATGTTTGTTTTCAGTTTTACTAAACTATCACTTTGTCTCTGTGAAAATATCCAAAACCGATTATTACATCATCTTAAAAAAAGTCAAAGAAACAAACATTAGGGTATTACTAGACCTAATTCCGAAAAGACATTACAAAATCTTTAAGATTAGTCAATCTCCACTGAATCCAAATAAACTGAACAGAAATTTTATGTGGTTCTATGGTAAGACTGCCATTCTAGTTCAAGTGGAGGGTCCACAAGTGTAAATTTATGAAGTGCTTAAAATGTTCATAGTAGTGAGTGACCTTTTTTTGATTAGTAGTTGTTTTATTTAAACGACAAATAACGCTAATATAAATCATAATTTTAAATATACAAAAGGAGTAAATGTACCATCTGCAACGTCGTGTTACAACCAATATTTATAGATTTCTCCATAACCAACAAGAGCCGATAATAATAATAGTGATAGTGAAACTACACTTCCTGAGGCACATCCAGAACACTAATCACTCACGATTGAAGTCTCGGACGATGCTCCAGGAATACTCTAAACGCATTGTACAGCACTGCAACGTCTTAAATTACCAAAAAAATAAAAAAAATCGTTAATGAAAAAGTAAACATGATGAAACTTTACTACGGATGACAAAAATTCATCATTAGATCGATCTGGTTATCCCTTTAACAAACAGAGAACCATCTTTACACTTCAAATGATTGGAAGCACTGTAAAATTAATTATATTAGCATGAAACGTCGGATGCCTGGATATTTTTACATTACACATCAAATATGATGATTAAATGCTCACAAAAGTTATTGCATCTGTCAGCATAAAATTAAAATAGCTCACAGATTTTCAACAATGATTAGGTCAGTTTATCGGAGGTGAAACTCTTAATCGTTCAAGCTTGCGTGACAGAACCGTTCCTAGAGTAGTCTCAATGATTTGACGAGGTACACACTGTTAAGTTCCTAGTAAAATTACTGTGGACTGTGGAGACTGTTTCGGCGTTGGCGATAACGTTGTAGAACTGGCTCACTATAACATTCAAGTCACCATTGACTTAAGCACAACTGCCTCTGTAAAATCGACTTGTGCCCTGCCACTCGGAAAGCAGAGTAGTGAATGTGCAAAGTAACACCAGCCTTCAAACACAGGAGGCCTGGTACAGATTGTCCAGTGTAACGCCAGCCTACACTCACTCGAGGCCTGGTACAGAGTGTCCAATGTCCCTCTAGCCTACACTCACGGGAGGCCTGGTACAGAGCGTCCAGTGACACTCAGTTCTACCCTCACTGGAGGCCTGGTACAGAGTGTCCAGTGTCCCTCTAGCCTACACTCACGGGAGGCCTGGTACAGAGTGTCCAGTGACACTCAAGCCTACACTCACTGAAGGCCTGGTACAGAGTGTCCAGTGTCCCTCTAGCCTATACTCACGGGAGGCCTGGTACAGAGCGTCCAGTGACACTCAAGCCTACACTCACTGGAGGCCTGGTACAGAGTGTCCAGTGTCACTCTAGCCTACACTCACGGGAGGCCTGGTATAGTGTGTTTTTTTATCTTCCTTGCTATCTGGCTCATGGCTGGTCACCCTCCATTTTTCCATACTGGCCACGCCTCTTTTCGAATCACTTGCGATGTAGCGATGAAATTCACACAAATTACCCAGGGGATTTGGAATAGGCGATTGGTTCTCTAAAGTTAGCTTCTTCCACAATTGTGATTTCTTTGGCCAAAATTGCGTTTCGATAGTTTAGAAGCAATCGTGTTCCTTGTAAATGTTTGTGTGGCGGGGAAGTGTCTGAGTTATTGACCTTCTCCTGGTTGTTCCCAGTATCCCATGACACTCGAAGGGAGTTGGGCTCTACACCACGAAACAAAAGGTAGATTACTGTTCTGCAGGTACCGAACAAACAAGTTTATCTACTGACACCGAGCCTTATTTGCCCAAAATTTATTAAATTATTTATCACACTAGCCACTTTTGGTGTGTATTCATGACACTTCCCGCCAAACAAATGTTTTGCAGAGGGAAAAAAGTTCTTAAATTACCAAATTGAGAACATCGTCAGGTTAAACAGCAAAATTTTAATATCTGTACCATAGAAAATAAATTACGCAATTAGCTTCTACATTTGCAATAAAAATATAAGGTATGCCTTTCATGCCCACTTAATATTTTAACAATGATACCGCGAAGTATTTTGCAGTTTTCCTGTGTCAATGTATTAATCTTTTTTATATCTGTCACAATAAAAGCACTCATAATATCTTTCCGGCACCGCTCAATGTTTTCAAGGGCATTTAAATGGCATAAAAACCATCTCTAATGGACACACAAAAGGATACAAAGTTGTTGCCAAAGTAGTACAGACCTTTCGTCAAGTAAAACACATTCTGTAAATTTCCTGCCTAAGGATAAAGTATAAAAATGCAACTAGCCTACAGCTTCAACGTTACATCCAATTCATAATGTATAATCACAAATTACATTTCTTGTATTCATGGCACATTACATATCTTGGTATGTGTATTAAAACTTTACATCGCTGTTTTATCCTTTTTACTGCCAGGACACAAGACGAAAAGTGATAATCTTGTTTCACTACTTCTGTCGGTGATTACATAGCAGTTTAGGCGGTGTATAATTACAGGAGTAATGTAGACACCTCTTTCAGAATGTGTCCGTTAATAAGAGATAGCCAGAAAGACTTTAAATTTTCACGCGGACTGATACAAAATTAGGAAATGAAAGAGCGTCTAATTTACAAACGCGTAAATTTTTCTAAATAGCTCTTGCTGGTATAGATGAAAGTTGCTAACCCTGTTGCGTTGGCTCTTTCGTTCACTCTCGGCAACTAGCATCAATTAATAAAACAATGTTTGATTGACACTTTATTAATTACTAATTTAACTTATATAATGCAATATTACATACAAAACAATATTGTTAGCAATCCGTAATTGCACATCTAAAAGCATAGTCATATTTGTTACCATATTTAGCAGAATTTTGCGATATATGAAGTCTACAGCACAGCACTCTCTCGACTGTTCGTGCCCGCCTGCTGGTGACATTCCTAGATCAGAAATTGTGTGCCGTATGCATCCGCTCATAGTTGTAGTTAGCAGTAGCGCCCTTCCTGGTCGGGTGTCTAAACTGTTATTTAGCGTACCAATATGGTTGACCTCCTGGGTTAATGCCCTCCATGACGAATCGCAATTTAACTTCATAAAACTGTTCTCAGCCGATCGGAAGGAACGGAGAAACTGGTCAGCATTCCATACGAAATCGCAGATGGAAGAAATTCATTAGGACCTTAGAGTTTGCGAATCTTGTAAGTAATTTCGCTTTTCTCTGAGCACTGAAATGTTAGCGGACATTGCTTTAATGAAAGTCACGTACTGATCATCTTTCGACTCGTGCCCTACAATTATTTTGCAGTTTACTGACCGCTTGCTTTTTGCTGTTGATTTCAAGATAACCTAAAAAGTTATATAACTTAATCTCAGATATTATTGCGTTTAGCCTTACGATTTCACTGATGAGAAGCTAGGCGATGACTATAACAGTCGACTCATTCACAATCTGCAATTCAACAAACTGAGAAGCTTCCTGAGATTGATGGCAATGACTACACTCTGATTCTACATTTTCTGGACATACTTCTACTCAGGTTTGTCCGCGAAGAACCGACAATTTGTTATCATTGAGAACACAATTAAGCTCCTATGGCTTTAAATCTTTGTTCTCTATGGATAAAATTGCAACACAGATTTTTCATCCACATCAAAACTATCATTACCATTTTCAGTTTGTACCGGAAAGCTCAACAATCTGTCCTCAATGACTTTGATAATGAGGTCCTGCTTTCTTTCAAGAGCGTAGATTTTCTTTGATAAATGTGACTACAAGTCATTTTGAGACTTTTGGAATTTTGACATCATGTCTTCTAGAGAACTTTTGTGATTTACACCAAAATATCGTTGTTGGATTGCTGTAATAGCGACGACTTTTCATCACTTAATTTTTTAAATTGCCTCGTTTTTTCTATAATTATGGCTGCTATGCAGCCCAATTGCGATGTATTTTGTTGCTGACCTTGTGTAGTATTTCCTGTTGTGTGGGTTTGCTTTGAGTTGTGCAGTATGGAGACATTATCAACATCAACATCACAGACTTTGGAAAATTTTCCACATCTTTCTCACTCATTTCCGTGGTTGACTGCTAGCTATATCTCGGTTCAGGCATTAAATTAACACTTTCAATTATCTCGGCTTCTAAATTAGTGCGCTGATGCACAGGCTCTTACATTGGTGCATTCATATCCTCATGCTTTTCCGAAACTACAGTTATGCTGTCCATCAAAACAACGCCGGTTCGAAGATCATGAGCCAATATATTATTATTGGAAACACAAATTCCTCGCAATTAAATACAAAGACAACGGAAATACAAATAAATTCACCGTTCAATACAAAAACTGGAAATCTGACGATAAACTGGCGTCGCGATTCAACACAAAATTGGAAATATGAAGATAGTCATAAAATTTTGTACGACAAAATTAATTTAATAATAAACACAGATTCACAACAGCATCACAATAAATCAGAACCAACGCTGTGATTGATATAACACTTCAAATGCACATGGCCAGATCCACTGCAAAACTACATCTATTTTAAATTTATGAATGGAGTACTAACAGACTCCCATCACTTTCATAGATCACTTTTAAACAAACGTGTGGATTCAAGTAATCCATCAAACATTATCACCTAAAAGAAAAAAAATTAAACACAAAATACTTAATTTTGAAAATCGCCAAAACAGTGTGTACTATCAGTTAGAAAATCATTGTGTTAATTGAATCATTTGATTATTAAATCGAAGCAAAATGTTGAGAGAGGCAATTTGTAGCGAAATTGGTTTGGGTGATAATTATTGATTAGCTTATTGATTTGCATAATTAACCAATCAACTCTCACAGTGATCATTAAATAGGGTGAAACTGTATTGTCCTTTTTATCAATTAAAAAATTTAACGAAGTTGCCATTTTTTTTTTTTGGTACTCTTATGCAGTAGCGGCAGAAGTAATTTGCTCAGGTAGTGACATCACTGAAATTTTTGATGGTTTACTGACTTTCATTGTTGAAGTGATAGGTGCCTGGAAGAAGAGCTTAGAATTGGTTATGAATCAACTTAAAAATCTACTACGTGTGAAAGTGTCATTACCTGCGTGTCCTGCTGGATTAAATAAATGAATTTGAAATTAATCAATGATAAATTCTTTAATATTGACCAGTAAGTAAACAAACAATGACTGATTAGTGAAAAAAAGACGAGTTGACCTTAGGCAATACTGGATTTCCCAATAGGCATAACTAAGCAGTAACCTCAAGCCTCCGATTTTTAAAAGCCCCTGGTGGGTTAACTTTTTTCATTAAATAAAAATATTAAAAAATAAAAATAAACATCCAAAATAAACAATCAAAGTAAAATGAAAAACATGAAAATTATTTATTTTTTTTGGTTTTATTGGGGTGTACGATATTCATAAAAATAATTTTCAAAATATCATAAATTTTGAAATTGGTTTGTATAGTTTGATGAAAAATATAAACAATTCAGTTAGTCATCTATGAAACCTTTTCTTTGTACTTATAAAATTCAGGTAACTTTTTCAAAAACAGTGGGACCCAAAAATATTTGAGTGCCTATTGCCCCATAGTCCGTACTTTCTCAACCGGCACAGCCTTCGATGACCACGACGATAGTGGCACACCGTTTCCGACAGTGGAACACATTTCGCTTGAGAGTCGTTTTGCTGTGGTGCAATAATAAACTTGAGCAATTCTCCTCCAAAGGAATTAAGACATAGAAACGATATTGCCTTCTCGCATTAATAAAGCTTCTAGGATCGCGTTTTTCAATCAGAGTACCAGTAAATTGTAAAAAATAATGCTGCGGGCCACTAACTTATATCGTCATAATTTTTTATCTATGTGTATATTATATATGTAGACATTTTCTATAGAACCAATATAACATAATAAATTTAAACTCATGTTTTGAATTCCTGCGAAAAAACAGTAATGGAACTGGAAGTGCACTATTAAAAGTTAATTACTTATTGACCAGATTCCTAATAATTAGCAAACCATACAAATAATAATGTTACTACAGATTGGACGCTACATTATACCACCCGTCTACATGAACAAAAATGAATAAATAAAATAAAGTAAAAGTCTCTAGACCAAACACATGTTGTTTATTTCACCAATCGTATGTTGCAAACACTACAACGTACTGCAGTGCCTCAAACCTATTACAAGACACACAGAAAATGGTCATTTACTTAATCCCTAGACGAACGGCACTCTTTTCGATGCCTTCTGGAAATGAATAGATTATTGTAGAAACAATGCTGTTTTATCCTCATCCTGGAAATGCCAGAGTTTTTCCTGGCCATTGAAATATTCAAGGCTTTAAAAAAATAAATAAAAAAAATAAGTATGGGCTATTACCTTATAAAGTAGGAATACCGTATCAAAATTGATAATTTTCTGCCTGCGGACCACCTGAATCATTTTCGAGGATCACAGGTTAAGAAACACTATCTTAGGGGATGTAGCTGAATTTGACAAACAATTGTGGTAGCTACTGCTGCGCTCTACCTACAGTGTTACTAACTTTTTCGAGCTCAATAATGTTCCAGCGGCCGCGTGTCTGCCCACTGACCGGGGCAGCTTGAGACAGAACAAACTTGTCACCAACGGCCACTAGCAAAGCGGCCCAAAAACCTTGAATATTACTGCGCAAACGCTTGACCGCATGCGCGATTGCTAACAAAACAAAGCTGTCTCCATGACAGCGAAATAGTTCACTGATATGGAAAACAGATGATGTTCAATAGTTTTCCTAGCTTTCATAAGTAATAGTATATTAGAGAATATCGCTTTTATAAATATTTATTTTCTTTTAACTACATTTTTTTTTTAATTTACTTATTCTTGATTCGTAGGTGGTGACATGTCTCAGTGTCACTACATCTAGAGCCACCACTGCTCTTATGGCTTACAGACAATTGCGGATTCATCATTAGTATGAATAAAATTCATATTAAAATTAAATACAAAGCACTGCTAAGTCTTACATTTCCCAACAAACAAATATATATATATATATACACAGGGTGTTACAAAAAGGTACGGCCAAACTTTCAGGAAACATTCCTCAAACACAAACAAAGAAAATATGTTATGTGGACATGTGTCCGGAGATGCTTACTTTCCATGTTAGAGCTCATTTTATTACTTCTCTTCAAACCACATTAAACATGGAATGAAAACACACAGCAACAGAACGTACCAGCGTGACTTCAAACATTTTGTTACAGGAAATGTTCGAAATGTTCAAAATGTCCTCCGTTAGCGAGGATACATGCATCCACCCTCCGTCGCATGGAATCCCTGATGCACTGATGCAGCCCTGGAGAATGGCGTATTGTATCACAGCCGTCCACAATACGAGCACGAAGAGTCTCTACAATTGGTACCGGGGTTGCGTAGACAAGGGCTTTCAAATGCCCCATAAATGGAAGTCAAGAGGGTTGAGGTACAGTACATACTAACGAAACTAAAATGAGCTCTAACATGGAAAGTAAGCGTTTCCGGACACATGTCCACATTACATATTTTCATTGTTTGTGTGTGAGGAATGTTTCCTGAAAGTTTGGCTGTACCTTTTTGTAATACCCTGTATATATATATGTATATATGAAAATACAAAACATTAATTAAAAAGTAAACATGATGAAAGTTTACAACAGATGACAAAAATTCCTCATTAGCTCGATATAATTATCCCTTTAACAAACATTTCAAATGATTAGATGCACTGTTAAAATAATTATATTAGTACGAAATGTCGGGTTCCAGGATATTTTTATATTTAACATCAAATATGATGATTGAAAGTTCACAAACATTAGTGCATCTTTCTATATAAAATTTAAATAGCACGCGGTTTTTAAACAAAGATTATCTCAGTTTATCGGAGGTGAAACTCTTAATAGTTCAAGTTTGGTTTGTAAGACCGTTCCTGGGATAGTCTCAATGACTTGACAAAGTATACACAAAGTTCGTAGTACAATTACCGTGGACTCTGGAGACTGCTTCGGCGTCGGCGATAACGTTGTAGAACTGGTTCACTACCATGGACGAAGGAATATATGCAGACGACGCAAGGGACCTTCACCGCGTACTGGAGAGAAACCGGGTAGAGAGAAGTGGGGTGGGGAGGCCGCCATATTGCATGGCCGTAGAAACACGGGGAATAGGCACAAAACCTCAAGGGAATCATAAGACAAACGTGTCACCGCAATTTGATGATGTATTATTATGTAAACCGACGAGACAGATCAAAAATGAAGAATAAATTTTTTTTTATATCGAGCTTGGTTCTCGAGATAAACTGTCTCAAAAGAGTGGAGTTTCTGGTTTAAATTCAGAAGAAACATGTCGCCAAAGTCAAATTTGATGATAGATTCTTATGTAACACGACGATAATCGTCGAAAATAAAGAATACATTTTTTTGATATCTCGCTTAGTTCGCGAGATATAATATCTCAAATGTGAGGTTGTTAGGTTATGAGGGGATTCAACGATAATCGTGGCGCCGCAATTTGATGACGAATTCTTATGTAACTCGATGAGACAAACTGAAAGTAAAGAAAAAAAGCTTTGAATATCTCGCTTAGTTCTCGAGATATTGTACCTTAAAATTGACCTGGTTAGGTTGAAATGAAGCCTGGAACAGAAGAAAACTTTCGCCATATCCAAATTTGATGATGAATTCGTACGCAACTTAACGAGACAAGTCGAAAATAAAGAATAAATTACTTTGATAGTTCGCTTACTCGAGATATTGTACCTCAAGGTTAGGGTGAGATCTGCCCTGGACAAGAAAAAAAAATTCACCGAAACCATCATACCTACACTGTGGAAATGCAATATAAGTGTTTTATTTTCTTCCCAGTGATTGATGTTAGGTTGAAATACGGCCTGAAACAGAAAAAACGTCACAAAAATTACAAGGAACTATACCAATAACTGATATTTAACATGCTATATCTCTAAAACCAAGCGAGATATCAAAAATTTATATACTTAATTTTCGATTTTTTTCGTTGAGGTCTATAAGAATTCATCATCAGATTGTGGCATCACGTTAATGATAGAACTGTCGGTTGATGATGCAGATTGGACCAAAAGATAATTTTACTGCGCATGCAGATATTGTGTTTTATTTTTTTACTAATCCATGTGGTTAGGTTGAAACGTGGCCTGGAGCAGAATAAAAACGTCACCAAAACCTGAAATTTTAAAAATAAATTAAGTCAATGCTTAGAACTTTAAAAAAAATGATCACTTCAAAAGACCTCATAGTTTCTGAGCTTACTTAGAAGATATTGTGCTGTTAGTGGCCTATATAATTTTGCTAGAAAAATCAGTGCATTCATAAGTCAGAAGCTAACAACTAATAATGAATAAATTGTTTGTTCTCTTCTGGTACACATCGCATTTCAACCTACCTATATTTCCATTAATATTCCCACTACAAAATCAAACTATGTAGACATACCTAAACACATGAAATGCATCGCGAACTACATTTCGGGAAACAACGTTTATTTAATCACGTTTACTAGTTCACACAGCACAAATTATCACAATTAATTTCATAGTACACTTTCAGTGTAAACTGAAACTTGAGTAAAGCCTGCAGAATACCATATTAAAAAATTTTCAGCACTTGTCTACAATAGGGCTAGCTTTTCAGGTACAAAGTAGTAACATATATTAATTGTCTACACTACACCCATAAAAATTTGATAACGATATGATCCTATCGAGAGCAATGAATAAATTTATAGCGATAGGTCGTCATGTTGAGTCGGGACTGAGACGGGCATGTTCTGTATCAGGCCCGCTACCGCCGTCTTCGATAGTATTGGATATGAAGAACCGCCAACGGCAACACGCTGCCTCGCGCCGCCCGGGCGCATTGGATGGTACTGAGACGCCACAACAACAACTCGTGATGGAAGTGGATGCACCGGTTGAGCTGGGCCCTCCTATGGGTCCAGTTAAGCCTTTCTATGTACCCTAACACTACAACGTTACCAGCTACCTATGAGAGTTGCAGTGCCGGACAGCTCTCCCGTTTTTTGCATGGCCAGAGCGGGATGGGCTGCAAATCCTGGCCTGCAGCTTGAGTGACTACAACATCATCGGCAAGCAAATTGTGCAGATCATGGAAATGACATATTCACCTGAAGAACTAGCGCTTATCAGGAAGATTAAGGAGACGAAGAGCAGCTCTTCTGCCATGACTGAAGAACCGTGGCCAGCTGGAGTATCGTCTGGGACATCAGCCAGCAAGCCTCCAGTCAACAAGCCATCGACTACGTCTGTGAGCACGCAGTGCCCAACGTCGTCGAAGAAGAGGAAATCCCCTGGCATTGTCCAATGTTTCCAGTGCCAGGGGTTCAACCATTTTGCTCGTCAATGCACCAGCAAGCTTAGGTGCGTTCGCTGCGGGGAGGAGCACTCTCCGTCCGAATGTCAGCGGCCGAGGGAGGAACCCACATGCTGCAATTGCGGACTACGGCACGCGGTGTGTTACCGCGGCTGTCTAGCCCGCAAGCGCCTGCAGAGAACCAGCCGACGGGCCAAAAGCAAGACCTGTCGTCAGACTACAAAGATCGCTGCCACTTCCAGCGATGGGAATCACGTCCCACCTCGTCGTGTGAGAGTGACGCCCCGCGCCCCACTCGGCCGACATCTGGCCACAGCGATCATCGCTGCTGCAACCATGCCCCTATGGAACAGCAGTGGGGAGCAATGATGACTCATGTAATCGAGTTGCTAGTACAGCTCATAGCCTGCACTACAAACAGACCGCCGAATCCAGCGCCTACAAATGTAGTTGCCGGCAAGTATGAATTACTCCATATGGGAGAATAAACATGAAAATTGCCAACAGAGAAGCCAGACCTACAGTTAAGCAAATGCCACATCTAATGAGGATGAAGTAAATGTCTCACGACAAAAACTTCACAGTATATTGCCAAGAAATATCAGGCAGAGAATGGCAAGGATGGATGGATGGTCGTCATGTTGCAGTTACCTATCAGATACTTCAAGAACAATAATTACAATCTGACATACTTATGAAACGCTATTCCAGGTTGTTTCCTATGTTGCCTGTTTGTGCAACCATATGCAACACAACTTCTCATTATATAGAACTTTAAGACATTAGAAAATGAAATATTATCTTCAGCTGACACAGTGCAAACATCCCAATGTTTTGGGTGGATCTATATGGCCGCCGCACATACGCAGTAGGAGAGCAGTTTTTTCATGAGGTTTCACGGATTTAGCATTAATTCGTCTCCATATATTCCTTCCTCCATGCTCACTACAACATTCAAGTCACCATTGACTTAATCCCAACTGCCTCTGTAAGACCGACTTGTGCCCTGCCACTCGGAAAGCTTAGTAGTGAATGTACAAAGTATCACCAGCCTTCACACACCGGAGGCCTGGTACAGTGTATCCAGTGTAACTCCAGCATACACTCACAGGAGGTGTGGTACAGAGCGTCCTGTGTTAAATCCAGCCTACACTCACTGGAGGCCTGGTACAGAATGTCCAATGTCACTCCAGCCTACACTCACTGAAGACCTGATACAGAGTGTTTTTTTTTTCCTCCTTGCAGAAGGGCTCCTTTCTGCTCTCCCTCCATTCTTCCATACTGGCCACGACTCTCTTTGCGTGCTCGCGACGTAGGGATAAAATTCACAGAAATTAAAAATTACCTAGTGGTTTTGAGACAGGCGATTGGTTCTGTAAGGTACCTTCTTCCTCAATTGTGATTTCATTGGCCAGAATTGCATTTCGAAAGTTCGGACGCAATCGTTGCTCCACATAAACGTTCGGATGGGGAGCAAGAAGTCCCTGAGGTAATAGACCTTCTCCAGGTTGTTCCCAGCATCCCAAGACACTCCAAGGGAGTAAGGCTCCACACCGACGAACAAACGGTAGCTTATTTTTCGGCAGGTAAACTACCAGTCACGGTCTGGAGTCGGCCTACATAAAGGACTACTAGAGTGGCTTTCACCCCGTTAGAGGTGTCTATATCCAAGAAACTTCACACTATAAAATTATCTCTCTCACTGTTCTATTGCACGTATATATAAATGTTTAAACCATATATTAATAATTGTAACTTTCCAAGATGACCCACTTAAGTAATTTTGCTACAACTATGGATTGTAGCATGTTAAGTGATCTCCAAGTAGTCCATGCCAGTAGTTCATGGCCAGGGCGAAGTCATTATTTGGTACTAACAGCTGCTTTAAATTTCGGCTTCTTGCACACCACTGTTGAAGTATTGCTTGCTTTAGTGAAACTGCAAGTTTTTGATTTGTCCTGAAGAATCTCTTCATATCTGTAATACATGGTCGTATTGTCTGATATTCATGTGAAGGAAGGCATGGTAAGTTGATACCTTAATCTTCTCTTGCTAACAGAAATTTTGCATTGGATATCATGAGGTGATGCGCCAGAATAGAACTATAGCTTCTCCAGTGGAGTAAGATGAAGAAAACTAGTGAAAACAGTGCACAAATGGGCGTAGCCAGCGAAGGGCAGCGTGAGGCGCATGCCCCAACTGGGATTCCCTCCCTCAAGTAGTATAGCGATAAACATATGAAAATAAATGTTCCCTCTTTTACTATTGAAAAATTAGTTTTGTAAAAATTCAATCAGAACCCTGGCAGAACAGTGCTATGAGTGTTTAATTTCTTCCAGTAAAACCATTTTCAGAAAGTATTTTTATTAAGTTTCGTTGTTTGCGTCCCATCCTGAAGCTAATCCTGGCTACACCATTGAATCCACATTCTATTATAAGTGGCACATCTATCACGTTGGTGTAGCTTGAGTTGTACCATACTGAGCACACACACTCAGCTGAAAAGTAGTACAAAGTAAGTGCAAAAATTCTTAAAATATGTTTATTGAGTAGGCAACATTTTGCTTGGTGTTTAAGTTGTATTCATAACATCATGGCATCATTAGGATCTTTCTTCAATTTACTAATATGCTCGTTTTTACTTATGTGGTGAAGCTTGTGACGCGCTGGGGGTTTATTGGGTGTAATTAAAGCATTAGACAGGTTTTTTTCTATTATTTCAGTACTTACCGCTTATTACGCACTTGGCGTAATATCAGGACTCACACTTAGGATAAAATGTTGCGACACAGGTTCTCTGTGCAAGAACTGAAACTCGAAAGCGCCTCGCGATGTTGCGCCGGAGTAAGATATTTCGGGTGAAGCAAAACATTGAGACGCGGAGACAGATCAAGGTCTTTTCATCATTTATCGTCGTGGTGGGGCTGTCGCTTGATAGAGCAAGTTTACATATTATCAGCATGCAGGCGTGCGTTTAGTTAAATACCGAACCATCTGAGTTGGTCTTTATGGAGCAAGTTGGTTTTTCTCTGGTATTTGCTCTTCGAAAACCAGAATTTTCTTATAATCGCTCCAGTTTAGGATCTTGTTCGTCGATTGCCAAATTTGTTTAAGTGTGACCACAAGTGAGTCATTAGTTAGGTTAAGGAAGCAAAAAATACCATCTTAATTAGTTATGCGTCGACACTCGGTGGCGGCTCAGCTGTTAATATAGACACAGATAGTCCTCTTTTTGAAGCCATCGTTATTATTTCCATGTTAGATCAACAAATTGGCCACATACAGATTCAGAAGAACTTGTGTTTGGTTGTAGTGCAACATTTTTTCCAACGGAGATAGAGAATTTTTATTTCAAGAAGACACGAGATTATAAATTACTGTGCAACAGGTAGGCAAGTGATTGTTAGAAACTTGTGGTGGTTTTTGGAAATAGAAAGCACAACCGGCTGGCAAGTGATTGAAAAAGGATTTTAGGGACAGTTAGGGAAATTTTGAAGCAGCTTTAAGAATATTTTTGTGTTCGAAACAGAACTGTGGAATGGAGAGTAATGCATGGAAGGGAAAATAATTATCAGGAGAAATTCTGTTGTGCGGAATCTTCCAAATGAATAAATACTATACCGTTTGGTGAGTCCAATCTAAAACAAAACTGTGCATTCATTTATTAGTTTTTACATCCTTTCTGTCCTAAAAAAGGTCCAAAGGAAAGATGACCATTGCCTGAAGAGACATTGCACATACTTCATTCTTACTTTACACTATCCAGGTAAGGCATGGGTGAGCCCAGTTCAGGAAGAACTGTTGTAAGTCAGAAGTCCATAAAGGTAACTTAACAGCAATGTAGTTTCACATGGTTCCAAGTTGGATTATAAACTATATTGTTATTTCACATTGCAATCTTTGTGCCAGGATTTTAGCCAACAATATATACAACCAATTGCTACATTGAGTCCAGCGACCGAATTTCACTACAGAGAATTTTAGATTCTTTTATGAGAAGTGTCATGACGCGAATTCAGCTAACCGCAATAAAACGACGAGTCAGTTTGGCCAGAAGACCTACTACATGAAAAAGACGGATGTCAGCTTGACCTAATAAAAGAAAGGAGAGGACATTTGAGTAAAATGCGGGGTGTCTTCTGACATACTGGGAAACACCAGGAGCATTTCAAAACAAACAAACGGATGAGACATACGCTAATGTATCACTGCGCCAAAAAAAAAAAAAAAAAAAAAAAAAAAAAAAAAAGGAAGAAAGTGATTTCGGAAAAAGTTTAATAACAGAAAAGGATTCTGTCGATAAAGTACATTTAGGATATAGTTGTTACCTTAAAGGGAAAAGTGAGTCTTTCAGGGGGAAATAATTTGTGTGTTGATTTTTTTTATTGTTTAGTGAAATTTACCTACCTTTTCTGACCATTGTGCAGTACTCTTTCATTTCAGGACGTCGTAACATTGTATGAAATCTCTGATTTTTAGATTTAATAACACTTTCTTAAATGACAAATATTTTAAGGAAATGTTCGAAAATATTATTAAAGTATACAAGATTAATATCCAATTATGTAATGATTCTGTGCTGCGAATTTGAAAAGAGTTTAAAGGAGAAACTAAATCTGTCTCTCGGGTCTATTTAAAAGTGATTGGCCAAATACATCGCAATCCAGTGAAGCACTTGGAACTTCGGTTCAAGCACAACATTAATAGGACGCACGTAAAAAATACTGTGGACAACGAACTACCAAGGTATCTGCCTTTACAGGAGCCACGTGCATTATAATGTGACGCTTTACGTCATACTCTAGGGCGCATTTTATTACAAAAGTGATAATTTCAGACAGATTTTCATATAGCTTGGGCGACCACATATACGTTTCAGATAATTTCTTTATAAAATACGCAAGATGCCATGTGAGAAGGACTGTGATGCCAATAGCAAATATTCGGTATAAAACACTTAATGAGCTGTGCAGGTTTGAGAAGAATCGTTTCCTTCTTGAGGGCAAAAGATCGATATGAGACTGTAACGCAATGCTGACTGGATGGCGCGAGCCAATAAAAAGGCAGTAGGGAGTAGGGTTTTGCCCCAGGCCGACACGTTCGGTAACCTTGAGCCAGCACTCGACCAGCCGGTCACTGTTCCTAACGTTGAGAATACGCGCCAACCGAAAATAATGTCTTCCCAAGACGTTTGTCGAGTCAGGCCGATTAACGTGGTACTCACGCGGGTGTATCAATAACGATTAAAATATCCACTATATCACGTAACATCAGGTTGCTAGCCCACGAACCTATCCCAATGAGCTTATAACTTAAATTCATGGAATTTTCTGTTAAACATGATCTTCAAGACGGCAAAGGTAGGGCCAGAGTTTACGTGTGTGGTGCAAGACCCTACAAAGTCATTATGACGTACGCTGTTGATCCTGCAGTTTGATCCACACTCATTCTGGTGCTGATTCATGTCCTGGATGGCTGGACGCTGTTGCTGACTTCTAGTGGAAGTTTGACGCTGCCAACTCACATTCTGAGCCGAATTCTGGAGCGTGATTGCAGCTGCCTTATGAATCAAGGATCTCACGTATCGTGGGTCCATCTGCGAACATTGCTGATTCCAGTTGCAGTGTTACAATGGTAGTGTTACTACCAACTCCTATGATGTTACATCCCGTGAATCTGATAAAATCACTTAAGTGTCTTTCAGAAGAGAGAGCCATATCCTAACTTTGTTGATAAAAAAAAAAAACCACTGTGCTAGTGGCATAATCCGCCATATATATTTGAGATATTTTCGAATGGAATGTCGTTCATTTGTGGTGCTCTAGTTTATTTTCAATGTAAAGTCGCAGCATTACGATAACTATGTTGGAGGTCATCACAACTTATTCTGTACATTGCTTCTAACTGTCATTCTTTCAGATACCGTATGAGGGGGTTACTTTGTAACTGTGGTTTAAGTTTGTGACACACTGTCTAGTATTCGTATTTCAAATCTCCCGCAATGTCAGTGATACCAGAAAAGCAAACAACAGCACCATTTCTTTGTAAGACTTACAGTACACCTTCACGGCCGCTGCCTGAAATTCTCACTTCTAAAGTGTTCCCTCAGATCTTCATATTGTTCAAACCTCATTCTGAGTTGCTGTGTCAACATCCGGAAACTTTTTACGCTGAAGCGCTACACCTTTAAGAACCAGCTAATATGAGTCATTTTTCTTTGTTTTCATTATGTCAGCTAGGATGTGAAGTAATATAATGTTTGTGATGTGATATTTACTTGAGATATAACCACGAAATCAAACTATCGACACTTCAGGGGGCTATTTTGTGACACAACTATGTTATGCAGGGAGCACCAGAGCTGCACTGGTGATATCTGGCCTACGCGAGCCTTAATAAGGCTTAGCCTCTTCCCTCCACTCACTCCATCCTGAGGTTCCGGTATTGCGCTCTTCGTTGATTGGTTGGCGGAACAAATGTCAAAGCGAGTCAGAAACTAGGTGCCTCAGTACCTCTCTGATCATAATGTGTATGTTTCAGAAGGGACAAAGCCGGTTTCCACTCGTCACTAAGCCAAAGACCCGTGTCCCTATTAACCGTGTTACTATCCAACGCTTCTCTGGTGACTGACTCCCAGTAGAAAGAGCACTTGACAAGCACCTTCAAAATGCCAAAGTCCATTTTGTGACCGTATTAAATCCCATGCTGGGCGACTTCTGATTTCTCCATCTGGAATGAGTGGATGTTGCGCTCATGTTCTGCCACACGAGCCTTGATCGTCCAGATTGTCTGACCGATATAGGGCTTCCAACATTGGCATGGTATTCTGTAAACGCCAGGAGTCATCAATCCCAATCATCCTTCACGGGCCGGAGCCAATCACGGATATTGGCAGTTGGACGGAATATGCTCTAAAATCCAGGCCGAACTAATTTTGTGCCAATTTTCCCCGAGATGTTTCCTGAATATGGGATGAAGGCCAGAGCCTCTGGCTGAAGATCTTGGTATACTGGGCGTTTCTTTGCCTATTTACTGATTGCTCACTCTATTACTCAGTTGGCATAGCCATTCCTCTGGATACTATTGCAGAAATGTTCAAGAACGGATGGCAGGCACTCCGAATCGAGGATTTTCCTTGCTGTGTGCACTAACGTGTATAGTACGGTGTTCTTCTGTGCTGGGTGGTGGAAACTCATGGCATGTAAAAAACGGTCCATGTGTGTGGGTATACACTATGTGAGAGGCTTCCATCTGGTCTCTATTGAATAAGGATGTCCAGGAAAGGCAAGCTGCCATTCTTCTCCAGTTCCATCGTAAACCGAATGTTTGGATGGATTCCGTTTAGATGGTCTAGGAATTCATACAGACTGTGGATGCCATGTTGCCAAATGACAAATCTGTCATCAATATAGCAATAGAGGCATGTCAGTTTAAGGCTAGACCCTTCGATCGCCTTATCCAAAAATTGTTGTTTTTCTTCAACACAGTACTGCGGAGAACCTGTGAAGACTTCATGCCATCGATACGCCCTGAAAGCCTTCGTACTGATAGCTACCGTTATCTACAATATCTCTCAATCAAAATGGTTGCATTGATTATGTTTGATCAAAACTATCTGTTTCACATCAGGCAGATTTAGATTCCCAAATTACATAATAAGTAATATGAAAACGAGATACGTTAACACAAATATCCCATATGAACGGAAAACAATATTCTGGCACCATTGGATGTTATTCGGCAGTTAAGAAGGGTGATCCACCTTCAGGAATACTTTTTAAAATATCGATTCAACAACGATTGGCTCTATGTCAACGCTGCAGTACACGCCTTATATTTTATACAATCTCTCACTCTCTACCATATCGTTCACCAACAAGATGTACTAAATAACCACCAACATTCTACTCTAATTTCCTCCCTCCTTATAATTCTTTGTCTGTCACATCCCACCCCATTTTAACACCATCAACAAATTCTTACTGATTGCAGCCAGTTGCAAAAGAAATTTGGACAGAAATATCTTCAAAAGTTATTTGATGTCTTGTAACGCTATCTCTCCCGTACCAACCATCCTCTGTCATGTAGCACACACCATCTCATCCTCTGATTGCCAAAGCTAAATGCCTTTTCTGCATTTTTAATATCTCCCATCCATCTCCTCACCCACCCACCCTTTGACGCACAGCGTCATCCGCTTCTCTGTCCGAACCACCACATTCTATTGTATCCAAGGAACTTTCTTTCTCACCAACACAACAGTCTGACCATGTTGCTTGGTTCCAGAGTCACTAGCATTTTGCCACACATTCCACTGGCTAGTCGCTTTATTAACACAGCGGAAAGTGACAACGGGCAGAGTGAGATTGAATCCAGTATAGAGCAGTTCAAAACTACATTCAACACTATTCAACTGAATGTATCTACCCTTCTGAAAACCATTCACCCTTCTTTTTCAAGAGTGCCTCACAACCACCATGTCCTCAGGGCTTTTACTCAAATCTGTTCCCAGCTACAATAACCTCAGCTCCACCGAAACCTTGAGAGAACTGTCCAGGAACAAAACTATTATATATTCATCCACTAGACAAGGCTCCACCACTGTATTCATGGATAATGATGCCGTGGAACTTGGACAGTTGTCTGACACCAACACTTATCATCCACTATCCACAGCACCCACCTTTTTTGTCTCCAACTGAATTTGCTCCTTCCAACAGGGTCCCTTACACGTCCTCTCTCCACAATCCTTGTATCTCTTCATACCTAAAATCTACGCATGCACATGCAAACATTATTTCGAAGATCCAGTTTCCTGGAAATCCAGGATGTCCTATAATTGAGCCATATGATCCATCAACGATGCAGACTTCAGCCTCTATCAATGAAGAACTCCAAAGTTTGTGCTGAACTTTTCTTCCTACACCAAAGGCAACCCACGTTTCTTGGAGCATCTATCTGAATTCCTTACTCCTCTGCCTCCAGATACCTCTCTATTCACATAACCTCTTTGTATGACACCATCCCCTACTGTCATGGCGTCAGAGCCCTTTAACTCTTCCTTGATAAGCCTTCCACATAGACTTTCCTGCACATCATTTTTTACAAACAAAGCCTACTTTGTCATGGTATGTGGCACTGTTGTGGGTACCCGCATGGCCCAATTGTATGCCAAATTACTCCTGGGCTATCTGGAAGAAAAAAATTCTGAAGAAATTAGGTAGATGTTTTTATATTCTGGAACCATGAGGAATACCACATACTAGATTTCTTTAATTTCCTGAACAACAGTTATTCCATTAATTTTAAGATGTCCATATTCAAATATCTGTATCACCTCCCTTGATGTGGACATTCAATATGTTGAAATGTATTCCATACCTCTGTGCACATCAAGGCAACAAATTTACAACAGTAACTACACTGCAGTTGCCAGCTCTCCAGACCAAACATAACAATTTGTACAGCTTTGCAATCTGTGGCAGACACATCGGTTCTGATCATGAATCACAATCCAGGTATTCCCATAAATTATCACAAACCTTCATTTCCCTCAGCTATCCTTCAACTCTCTCTTGTTACCACCGACAACTTACGATCTGCACCTACCAAGGCTGACCACATACCAATATTCATCACCCAATTCTCTCCTGGCCTGGAATCCCTTAACGAGAACCCTCACTGTGGGCATGATATTTTATATTCCTACACTAAAATTTGTGGTCTCCTTCCCAAAATCCTACTCACTGTCCACTTCACTTGCCTTAACTGACCTGTTAGTCTGAACAACATCTTGGTCCACAAGCACTTGCCTTGTGACACTCCTAGACTTCGACATGAATCTTTGCCCTGCAATAGACCTCATTGCAAAACATACATCCAGCCACCACTACCCACTCTAATCAAATTATGTGCAAAAACTTTAATATTATTGGACACCCCACCTGAATTACCGCTCTTCTAATTTGCCAGCTTACCTGTCTTCACTGCACTGCTTCTTACATCAGTCTCAATACTTAACAAGTGTTCTATAGGACGAATGACAGTAGGAAAAAAAGTTTATACTGCCAACCCAATCCATGCAAGCTCACACAATTCTAATAATCTCAGCACCAGTTTTATGTTTTGAGCTGTCAGAGTTTTCCTGACACCACCACCTTTTTGGAAATACACAGATTGAAACTGGCCTATTAAATTATCCTAGACACCAGACATGACTCTAGCATCAGCATATGCTAAGGCCTCACATATAATTAAAAAAAATTCTATCACTTACAATATATAGATATATATATTCTTTCTAATTTTATTTACTTATTTACTTTTCTCACTTATAGCAGTTTAAAATTATATACATATATAGTTATATATTTTTCCTCTAATGATAGTGACATAGATTATTCGATCCAACAATTACCGTTGGTCAATTACTTCCCCCACCACCAGTGTAATCCTCACCCTTCCCTCTTATTTCATCTTTGGTTCATTCACATGGTAGGTCAAGATGTGTACATATCTTTCTCCCCGCCATTTCTTTGGCCTCCTGTCTGAGTTAGGTTACTTGCCTAAATATTTTAAAGTGTATTTGTTTTGTTTTTTTGTGTTTTCATCGGGTCCTTCTGCCATTATCTGTGGTAAGTGACATGTTATTATCCCTACCCTATTTTATTTTCATTGCTTAATGCTGTTTCAATGTCACCATTAATCAAAGATAGGGGAGAAGAACAAAAGAACACGTGGTGAATAACTTTTTGTTGGTAGCATGTGAAATGAAGAATTTTCCAGTGCCTTAAAAGAACTAAAGATCAAATTCATGGGAGGAATTGATGGAATTCCTGATACTATTCTTAAGAAATGTGTTAGACATACAACTGAACTGCAAACACATTTATGTAATAGTTCATTACTAACTGGTACATTAACAGAAATACTAAAGCTGGCAAAAGTTATTCTAGTACATAAGAAAGGAGGAACAGATAAAGTAGATAACAATCAGCCTATTACCGTCCTATCTGGAATCTCAAATATATCAGTGAAATTTAATAAGATTTATTAATAAAGAACAGTTGTACTGGTATATTTATTAAATAATAATTATTAGTTTAAGAAGCAATTGTGGAAGAAATGGCCTATAATAATCGAATATATTATCAGCTTCATAACATGGATTTAGAACAAGGAAATCAACCTACAGAGTTATTTATGCATGCATAAGCAGTATACTAAAAATAATTGACAAGAAATAGATTGTGAGTGCTACGTTTCTGGTTTTGACTAAATATTTTGATGTAGATCATAAAATCTTCCTTTGTAAGTTAATCGCTATGGTATCCAGCATAATAGCATACAAATGTTCCAAGTCATACCTTGATTGTGGAAAAGAGGTTGTCCACTTAAAAAAGTGAAATAACAAGGGAGTACTTATCAGACTTTAGTAGTGTTAAACATAGTATTCCACAGGGCTCAGTGTTTGGATCCCTCCTTCTTCTTTTGTATATCAATGACATAACAGAATATATGGAGGCATATAGTAACATTCTCTTTGCAGATGCTACAACATTACTAATAAAATGTGAAATTGAAAAAGTTCCTCAAAAAAGTATTGATAAAACTAAAAAGCAGCTATCTCCTTGGTCCAAATACAACCATTAGTTATAAAATGCAATAAAACCAATGTAGTAAATATCCATTCTGCTTTAAACAGAACCCTGCCAACCCAAAAAAATTTAAATGATGAGACTTACACAAACAGTCTCTAATCATAATTTTTGTATTTAGGGATTCAGTCTGACCTTAAATAGAAGAACCATATTCAACATTTAAACTCTAAATTAATTCAAATATAGTATGATTTACATGTTTGAAAATTAGCCACAATTAAACAAACTTTAAAAAAATGCATACTTTTTCCATTTTCGTTTGAAAATAACATATAAAATTCTTTTCTTGGATTCATAATCAAATGCACTATGTAATTTCAAAATTCAGAAGAGAGCAATAAGAATATTGACAAACCGTCAAACATGGGAATCTTGTACAACATTATTTAAGAATACGAAAATTTCCCCCACTGACATGTGATTACATCTTTGAAACTTTTCCTTTTCTGAAATAATATCATAAGTATAGATTCAGCTCTGAAAACGATTACACATACACTACACAAGCAAACAATTAGATTTGCATAATATGCTTACAAAAACTAAAATCTATCAAAAGGAATTTCACTTTTCAATAAATTAGGACATAATATATAAAGCACAGCAAAAGGAGGAAAATTCTGATAAATTGTTTTTACATCTTCAATACCACTCCTTTTTCTCAGCAGAAGAATATTTGAAATGTATATTTCAGAAGTAAGTAATGTAAATATCTTAAAATATATTTGCTGTGTCAGATATCATTATATACGAGGGTGGCCCAGAAACTAATGAACCACTTTTTTTTTCTTCAACAATTATTTATTTAACACAATTAAACTTAAACACAAAAAAATCGATGTTTCTTCTACACTACCTATTTATCTACGTAATCTCCTACCCGTTCTATGTCCTTCCTAAAGCGAGACACAAGAGTTTGTATGCCCTGGTGGTTCTTCTCCTAGTTCCATTCACAAAGCCATTACTTCACAATGCAAATTACCTCTTCATCATTATAAAAATTTCTATCATGAATGGCATTCTTCAATGGCCCAAACAAATGGAAGTCTGATGGAGCTAGGTCAGGGCTATAGGGCGGATGGGGTCACACTGTCCAACCCTGCATGGTGATGTGGTCCAATGACTTCATACTAGTGTGAGGGCGTATGTTATCATGATGAAGCATACAATCACCTGGATTGTTATGGAATCCAAGTGGCTGGGAGTGCTTCTTGAGTTTGGTTAATGTGGTCACACATGCCTCAGAATTAATGGTGGTTCCTCTTGGTATCACATCAATGAGTATAACACCATCACCATCCCAAAACACACCTTAGCAGTAGAAGGAGTTGCTTTGAATTTTTTCTTCTGTGGTGAGCCAGGATGGTGCAATTCCATTGATTGCTGATTTGTTTCGGTGTCAAGATGGTGAACCCAGGTTTCATCACCTGTCACAATCTGAGACAAGTAACTCAGATGAAATGTTTTTTTTTTCGGTGAGTTTTGTGTTCCCTGTAAGATGGTGTGGAACCCACCATTAACACTTTTCTGTGTAATCAAGAGCACTGACGATTATACCCAAACTTCCTTTGCTGATTGACAGCTCCTCCTACACTAACTTCTGAGCTGTTTTGTATCGGTACTCGTGAATGAGAACATCAGCATGCTGCTTCTTGTCAGGTGTTTTAGCCATGGGAGGTCTTCACGACCACCGCAAATCTTTGGGCTATGCATAACCGCTTTCAGATGGCCTCACGCTCTGTGCCTAGTTACTAATCGTACTTCTGTGAACTGCTGACGCTCCATAAACTGCACATAAACATATTTGAAATTCATTGATGACACGCTACTTATAACGTACATCACTCACAGATGCCATGTTGAACCATTGCTGCAATTACGTTACCTGTTAGAAGAAATGGAAACTTTGAGAGTGCCCTCTGAAAACTTCAAAGAATTCATATCTAAAGTTTTGCATTTGTACCATTGTTGGGGGATGAGAATAAAATGTGGTGCTTTAGTTTATGGGCCACCCATGTATAATGTCCGTAGGTATATGAATTAAGGGATAAATAATATACTACTACTACTTCTGCTACTAATACTACTACTACTAAGACTGGAAGCAGTAAGTACACTGTACAAATATTCCAAACATTTCTTAGCAGTTATGACTGGAAGAAAGTATGTTTGATTCAACTACAAAGAATAACATTACCAAAATAATAAATATCATTACATGATATGTAGAAATAAAATTTCCAAAAGATAAAGTAGAAACTCATATATAAATATTAACACATTTAACTTCAAGTACATTATTTTAAGTGAGGGCAGAACTTAAACATATTAATAAAATTATACATGACTACAAGTTCATATAATGACTTATAACTGCTGAAAAACTTTGATAAATATGGAATCCTAGGCTGTGAACAAAAAATGTGATAAGTTATTGTAATGTCATATAAAACAGTATACTGTTAAATGGTTGTTATATTAATATTTCTGAATAAATAAAAATTAAATGGATGACACAGCCAAGAAATAAAGCAACAGTAAGCCTTGCCAAATATAACTAAGCAAATAAAAAAATTAATGAGTACAGTAAACTTATGAAATCTATGATGGGTGGTGAGATGATGATGCTTACCACTGAAACTACAGGGCTACTTTTCCTGTCATATGTTTCTTAGCTGATTTGATGATATCCCCCCGTTTAGTAACCTAAGCTAACCACTTCACCTCGAAATGACCATTAGAATCTATACCAACAATCATCTGCTAAACGAATTTTTGTCTTTTCCACAGCTGTTTCATTTGAAAATTATCCTCATATAAAAAATTTAATAATCCTGCCAGTCATAAAGTATGATACACCATCCTGTCACTTTTTCTTTGATACTTCACTGAGGAAAGGAGTAAACGAGTTCAAAGAGTTAATTAGACCTGTGGAAGAAATGATCATCAGAATATTCCTAGTGCAGAATTCTCTGAGGTAGCTGACGATAAATACAATAAGGGTTTGTTTCCCAATTCATGAAGTTTTCAATTTTAATAACTAACAAGTTAGGTGTTTTTATCTCACTTATTTGCTCACTGCTTATGTTTAAATTTACATAGTACTTTCTTCATTTTGATTTTGGTCGTATGTAAAAAAAGTTAGTTGTAGTGGGAACAATAAGCAAGTTCTAATAATAGACGGATGGGAAGTTGAAGACAGCAATGACAAGGCTATCCTTTTTAACATCGAATTCAAAAATTCATTCAGGTGCAATAACATGGAAAACATCCCCACTTAACCACATCATGTGAAATTAGAGATGCATCCGGTAGAAGTTGATAGTGTAGGTATTGTAAAGCAATTAATACTCCTGAAGTGGGGTAAAGCGCCGGGTCCCTATGGTATACCAGTAAGAGTATTTTCTGAATACGCGGAGGATATTCAACTATTTCTGTCAGATATATTCCGTAAATCTTTAGAAGGGAAAAAAGTACCTTCTAGCTGGAAAATAGCCCAGATAATTCCCGTTTTAAAGAAAGGAGATCAGAGTGATCCTAGGAATTATCGACCCATATCTCTGGCATCTGTCTGCAGCAGAATTCTTGAACATGTCATATGCTCGAACATTCAGAAGAAGAGATTGTGTGAAATACAGTTGGCCGTATATTCCCATGATGTAATGAAAGTTATAGATACAGGTTTGCAAGTTGAAGCAGTTTTCTTGGATTTTCAGAAAGCTTTTGATTCTGTGCCACACAACCGACTTTTAGCGACGATTCGAGCTTACGGTATTTCGGCTCAGATTTGCAAGTGTATACGTGATTTTCTAATTGGTCGATCACAGTATGTCATTGTTGATGGGGAAGCGTCTTCTAAGATAAATGTTACTTCAGGCGTTCCTCAAGGAAGTGTAATAGGACCAATTCTTTTCTTAATATTTATAAACAATCTAGGTGGCAATGTCAAATGCTGGTTGCGATTGTTTGCCGATGATGCTGTTATCTATTTGGAAATTAGGTGCTCCGTCAATTGCTTAGAAATTCAGTGCAATTTGGATGCTATTTTCGATTGGTGCTTACACTTAATTGCAAAAAGTGCAAGGCAATGCAGATAAGTAACAAAAAGAATCAGTTTGTTCAGGAGTACAAAATAAACAATTCAGCTGCTGACACAGTTGATTCTGTGAAGTATTTGGGGGTGATAATACAAAGCAACGTGAAATGGGACATGCACATAACTTCCGTCATAGGCAAGGCTAATTCTAAATTACGATTCATAGGTTTTATTTTGATAAATTGTAATGCTCATGCAAAGGAGATAGCATATAAAACACTAGTGCGTCCACATCTGGATTACTGTTGTGGAGTATGGTATCCGTATTGCAAGGATCTGATTGACTCAGTGGAGAGGGTACAGAGGAGAGCAGCTCGATTCGTGACTTGTTGTCACAGCCCTTATGAATGCCTCACAGAATTGATACATATATTGGGCTGGTATAGTTTGGAAGACAAATGACGTAGCTTGTGTTTGAATTTATTGGAGAATATGCAAAAAATATTAAATTTCGAGTGCAATGAAATACTTCTTCCGCCAACCTATTTAGGTTGCAATGACCAGAGGGATAAGATTAGAGAAATGAGATGCCGTACTAATGCTTTTATGTATTCCTTCTTTCCTCACACTATTCAGGATTGGAACGCACGGGTTTAGGATTGGTGCTTAGCACCCCTGCCACGCACAATGTTTGTGATTTGCAGAGTATGGGTGTAGATGTAGATGTTTAGGTTAATTACAAGATAATAATCTTCCATCTATGTTGCTGGAAGTGCAGATTAAGGTTTGTCTCTAGGATCCATAGATTTTCACAGTTGCATCATCTACAAAAGAACTATTTTTTCATTCTCTCCACTTTTGATGTTACGTAATTAAATTCTGTGTTGCATTTTGTAACCATAAATTCATGTAGAATATTTTTGCTGAAGAGGGTTCACTGATTGATGTTACTAGAATGTTCTGTGCCATGTTAGGAAACTGAGGGAAGGAGAGGGTATTCAGAGAGTAATGGAAAAATGAAGGGCACTTGAAACCTAGAATTTTACTTCCATATTCTACAATCATGAATAAGGGCGATGCACAAAATATTGAGTTTTTTTAAAATATTTGTGACATTGTTTTTATTGCTGCAGCCATCCATCATTATTTTCTGCGATTCACTAAAAGTGCGTGGGGGATTTTGCATTGCATCAATACTAATGTGTAACCATTTGTGCATATGAAGGGATATATGAGATATGGCAGGAGGTGCCCATGGGCTATTTTTTGGAACCATCCTGGCATTTGCGTGGAGCTTTCTGGGAAAACCATGGAAAAAAGAAATCAGGATGGCCAGAGTGGCTATCATATTCTAAAATATCTCACTTGATAATTCCTTCCTATTCTACTCATTAACCACTTGAGGAAAAAAAGAGTATAGGAATGAATTAGTACTGGCCCTGAT
Source organism: Vandiemenella viatica (assembly GCA_031002005.1). Taxonomy (NCBI): domain Eukaryota; kingdom Metazoa; phylum Arthropoda; class Insecta; order Orthoptera; family Morabidae; genus Vandiemenella; species Vandiemenella viatica. Next base: position 258,587,213 of record CM061921.1, read on the forward strand.
TTCTCTTACTTTCTAGGTAATTCCTATATATGAATGTAGCTGGTGGTAAAATGTGTTTGTTGTCATCCTGAAATAGGTCAACCATGAATTTTTCAATCAGCTTCTGTCAAAAGCAACCTCTTCAGTGTCTTCCCAGCCCATCTCATTCAGCATCACATTTATACTTTCCCTCCAGCCATATGTACCCTTCATGAATTGGGAAGCTCTTCTTTGGACTGTTTCCAATGCATCCATTAACCCCTTTTGATAGGGACCCCATACAATATTATAAGTGAGTATGCACCAGACTATTGTATGCAATCGATTTAACTTCCAGTGTACATTGTTTTAAATTACGACTTAGAAATCGGAGCACATGATTTGCTTTCCCAATTATCTTCTCAATATGCTCATTCCACAATAAATTATTACGAATTGTTATACCTAGGTTTAATGGTGTCACTTTTTACTTATATGAATGACTTGGCATTTTTAGCATTTAACTCAAGCTGCCAGCCTTTGCACCAAGCTATTATTTTCATAACATTGGCTTCGAACAAAGTGTAGTCATACTGGGGTTTTATTTCACAATAAATAATAATATCATCGGCAAATAGTATGTTTTACCCCTTATTAACTTTTATAAATCATTAAGGTATGTGAGAAACAATAGAAGTTGTATCACATTTCCCTGGGGAACCCCGGACCTCACTTCGGTCAGTTATGAACGCTCATTGTCGAAAACTACACACTGTGTTCTACCATTCAAATAGTTTGCAACCCAGTCACATATTTGTCTAGATATGACATAACTACAAAGTTTTGTAATTAATCTTGTATGAGGCACAGTGTTGAAGGATTTTTTAAAATCTAATAGAACTAAGTCAACCTGGGATTGCTTATGTATAACCCAGCTTAAGTCATGAATAAAAAGTACAAGCTGTGTCTCACAACAGTGGCCTTTTCTGAATCCTTGTTGGCTTTAGTTTAAAAGGTCCTCTTCATCTGAAAACCATCTGACATTTGAATAGATAATATCTTCTAAAGTCCTGCAAAATATTGAAGTTATAAAGACTACTCTATAATTTTGAGGATCGTTAACATTCCCACATTTAAGAACTGAACTTACTCTGAGTCTTCCACTCAGCGGGTGTGTTTGCTTGAACCAAGGAGGTGGTATATAATTTCATCAAAGATGTCACTTTTTCCTTGGTGTACTTAGAGTATAATATAGTAGAAATAAGATCCTCACCAGGAGCCTTTTCGTTTTAACATTCTTAAGTAATTTTGTTATTTCATCGATATCAAGAATTAGATCTTTCGTAATTTTGTCAGTTCACTTATTAAATATCAGGATCTCCTCAACATTTTGTGTTGTGAAAGCCTTGTTAATGTTATTATTCAAATTTCTGCTTTCTTTGTGCAAATTTCTGACAATTCCCTGTTTTCATTAATTAGTGACAGCGTAACCATACAAGGGTCTCTCATTACTTTTATACACAACCAGAACTTTTTCGGATTAGTTTGTTCCTTCCAGCTACATATGATAGGCACATATTTTGTGGCTCTTATTTGGACCTTCTCTAATGCATCCATTAACCGCTTTTAACAGGGACAGTATACTGAACAACAATATTCTAAGTTAGGACACAGCTGAGCTTCGTATGCAATCAATTTAACATCCAGTGAACATTATTTCAAATTACAACCTAGAAATCAGAGCATATGATTTGTTTTCTGAATTACCTTCTCAATATATTCATTCCATATCAAATTATTATGAACTGTTACAGTTAGGTATTTAGCGGACTCTACCGTTCTAAGTACAGGGCAATTAATTGTATATTCAGTGCTAAATGGTGTCGCTTTTTTGCTTATATGCATGACTTGGTATTTTTTAGTGTTTAACTCCAACTGCCAGTCTTTACACCAAGCGATTATTTTCATGACATTGCTTGTAATAAAACACTCTGTTTTCATTTCACATTAAATAATAGCATCATTGGAAAATGTTTTTTCCCCATTATTTCATCACATGAAACATTAATTTATATGAGAAACAACAAAGGCCCTATCACAATACCCTGGGAACCCCTCTACCTCACTTCGGTCAGTGATGAACTTTGTTAGAGATATTATTCAAAATTTCTGCTTTCTCTATGCCACCTGCTGATAATTCCGTGTATTCATTGATTAGAATGGCATATCCTTACAAGGGTTTCACCGTCGAGAACTACACACTGTGTTCTGCCCTCCAGAAAGTCTGCAACCCAGTCGCATATTTGTCTAGATTTTCTATATCCACAAAGTTTACTAAGTAACCTAGTATGAGGCACAGTGCCAAAAGCTTTTTAAAAATCTAATAGAACTAAGTCAACCTTTGATTGCTCATCTATAATATGGCACAAGTCTTTGATTTGAAGTGCAAGTTGCGTTTCGCAGCATTGGCCTTTTCTAAATACATGTTGATTTTGGTTTAAAAGCTCTCCATCATCCAAAAACAGCATGAAATTTGAATAGATGATGTGTACTAAGGTCCTGAATACTGAGGTTAAAGAGACCAGTTAATAATTTTGAGTATCATTAACATTCCCATTTTAAACACTAAACTTATGATGGCGGTCTTTCGTTCAGCTGGTATTTTTCCTTGTTCCAATGAGGTGGTATATGATTCCATCAAATAGGGTGCAATTTCCTTTGCATACCTAGAGTAGAACCTTGTAGGAACACCATCTGGTCTGGGAACCTTATTGGCTTTTACATTCATAAGCAGTTTAGTTATTCCCTCGAAATCAAGAATGATATCTTTCAGAATTTTGCTAGTAAAATTGCTAAATATCGGAATCTCCACTTCTATATCCATTGTGAAAGCTTTTTTAAATATACCGTTCAAAATTTCTGCTTTCTCTATGCTAGTTTCTGATAATTCCCCATTTTCCTTAATCAGTGACAGCATAACATTATGAGAGCCTCTTATTATTTTGATATAAGACCAGAATTTTTTTGTATTAGTAATCAGATCTCCTTATAAATTCTTTGAATACATCATGCATTGCCTTACCCACTTCCGCTTGCAACTGGACTAATTTAGCTCAATTAGATGAGTCACCTGATTTCAACACTATAACATGCAAACACCTTTGCCTCCTGAGCAAACGTTCCACTTCCTGGTTGAACCACAGAAAGTTCTTACTAACCTTAATAAACTTCTTAGGAGCAAATTGATTTAAATTGGTCCATATTATTTGTTTTAAATTAAACCATAGTTCCTCTGCATTTGTATTTAGCCTGTATGTTTCAAATTTTTTTTGCCAAATGATCAACCATACTTGCATCATTTGCGTTATGGAAGCAATATACGAGTTTGTCTTGGTCATGCTTCAAATTCAGATTAGATATTAAAATTACAACAACTGCCTTGTCATCACTTATACCATTTCTATACAAACTGTATCAGGAATGCTTATAAGAAAAAGATCCGAAATAGAGGAGGAATCTTTGTTGCAACGTGTTGACTCTTCAACCATCTACTCAAGAGATCTTTATGCAAATAATTCTAGGAAAATTCTGGTTACTAACCTATCTCTTCTGCCTGACTTGAATATGCATGTGCGCCCTTAACCTACAGTATGTTTAATCCATGATCAGTATATGTAACTGGAATTTTTTATAATATTATGAAGAGACTCTAAAATATTCCATGTTAGTCAAACAAGAATCAAAAGTTCGATAAAATGATACTATTAGAAACTTTAAATTTCTGCCAATTTTTAAATTGACCCATATTAACTCATAATAATTTTCCGTTTCAGTTATGAAAGAGAAATTAACAGTTTTATTAATGGCCACAAACACACCCTCACCCATTGAGACAATTCAACCAGTGGCATCAACCAGCTCTCAGTTCCTAGTAGTATATCAACATCGTTAGTCTCAACTGCAGCATTGAAATTGGCTCCTTTCCTTCTAATACACCAGATTTGGAACCATTATCCTTAGATGCTTTGTATCACTATTTGTGAAGTCTAAATTCGCATTTTTCCTATTCACATTCCAAAGAGAAATGGGTGAAGTATTTGGAGCTCTAATATTTGATATACTCACGCCATCCCTACCAGAACCAAGACCTAGGTTATCAGCACATCCTCTTTGTTAAAGTGGAAGATCCTCGGGCCTCACAGTAAAAAAATAATTGATATCAAGATGGTTCCATATTTCTGCAGCCATCTTGGTTTCCATTCTCGATGTGTAGTGGACACCCAACCTGTTAAATGTGTCAAACAAATATACCAAGAAGATCAGACAGCACCGTATTCAAAAACATTCAATAAGACAGAGACACACAACAAAACACAATAAAGTAAAATTATTAATCACCAAAAAAATATTAATAAATTCAAAGCTTTTCTTAAGAAATGTATCTACCGACCAACACTTTATATTGCCAAGAATGAAACTTATAGTTTTGACTTTCCTGAATTAAATAAAATTGCAAAAAATAGTTCACAATTCCTGGAGAAAAAGCACTGTCCTTTCCCCCAGCTTTCTATCTTATATTGAAATATCTGTTATTTTGTAGTCCTTGTCATTTTCTGTTGTGACCGCCATCCATTAGTCCCAGTGCCATAACAAGTGTCACTTGCCACTCAGTTATTTTAAAGAATGTGGCATCAAACAACCTGCTTCACACTCCACTTTAGCTGATCTCATCCTGGTGCACATACATACTGCTCTGCTCTTCCAGAAAAAAATATTTAAGTGTGCCAGTTATTCACTCCTCCTGTGGCACTCATCTATCCAGGCCCATTCTGATGACTATTTTCAGCTTTCTTCTTCTTCTTTCCTCAATAAAGCTATTTAATGCCATTATAGCATAGCTAATTGCCACCAATTTTGACAACAGTTACCAATTTAGACTACTTCACACTTTAGTTACTATCTTGGCAGATTCGTTATGGCAATATTCAGGTGTATGTACAAATGAAATAATGTATACTACTAACTATAAGTTTGTTGTAGAGTCTGGTGTCTTCATTTGTTCGCTGAATATTCCTTGTGCCACAAGTGTTTCCATGTAATTGCTAGTCCAAGTTTGCCAAGTTAATGAGAGCAGAAGTTCCTTTCATTCACCACCCACTTTTTACTTCATCACTGCCTCACTAGTCGCACTGCCCAATCCATGCCTTGGTTTAGGCTTGAATGTCTTTTACTTCAAACACGACACTGTCCTCCCACTGCCAAGCATGCAGAATTATCTTACAGTCATCCAATTTCCTGTTTATGAGATGGACTGGCTCATACCTCCAACTGTTTGCAACCAGGCATGCGTCGAGAAAAATAACAGCCTGTTCCATCACAAACAATGAAATCACAAGGATAAAAAAGGAACTCGAATATCTCAATCATTGTGTACAAATTGAGCTGTTTCAGCCAAGTCATTCCACTTGTGATACCGCATATATTATCACAGACACACAATGTCTTCAGGAAGGTGTTTTATCTGGATCTACGCTGCTTCAATCCAGCCATTTTGAGGACATGTTGTCCATTTTGTGTGTAGAATCACTATTCTTTGTTATATCAATCATGATGGCTCCGTGCCCTGTCAGTGTTTGACAGTAAAAATCTAACTATGTTACTCAGCTAGCTCCACACCCACTCAAAGCTAGAGTTTATGTATGATTCCTCTCTGTTCCATACTTCCGATGCAAACTCACACACTACAATGTCAAAAATCAAGTTTGGTTGACCTGATTTGGTCATAATACATACTGATCCTGTTTGTGACCATCTGGGTACATTGTGCAAAACTTGAAGAATTTCTGTTTACTTTAAAGGAACTTCGAAGTAGTTGTGACACTTGTGATAAGTATAAGGGAGTCTAGGAAATCAATAACCAAGACAGATGAAGGTATATTTATAACAAGGCATGTGTTTGAGAACTGAGATGGTTCTTTATGCAACAGTCCAATACATGGAAGAAAGCACTAGTGCATTTAGGAGCAAGTAGAAGCAGTTCAAACTCAAAAATAGAACAATAAATGTTAGTCCCAAAACAGAAAATATGAAGGTACATAGAAAGTAAATGCTGTTATAGGGAAATGAGCAGTATGACGAGGTTTTCGAGAAGAGAACACAGTGGATTAAAGAATCAGCAGTGGCCCTTATTTTTTCTTTTGCACCTTCTCAGGAATATACCTCCCATAAATCATAAGTATGATTTATAAATACAAACTTTATGAATATTCCATAACAATGCCCTCATCTATTTCTGCGATACACTCTATTGACTCCTGAGAAAAATTAATTATCTAACCTTTTTTATTTAATCAAGAATCTACCATATAACAATTTTTGGTTGTGCATCTCTATTAAGCTAGAAAAACCTATTGCTTTGTTGATTACTCGAAGCAGTAGCAGTAGCAGCGATCTTAAAACCGTCTGACATCTTTTTTAATTGATTTTCTCTATATTTTTAATATTCTTAATATTCTAGATTCTTAATATATTATAGAGTATACCGTGTTGATATTTTACACCTGACTTATTTAAAATTTTGAACATCTTGTCCCAAATAACATTATAAAAAGCTCTCTATTAACAAATGCCAAAAAAAGTCTTTGATTAACTTGATCCAACCTTCAAGCATTTATCTTAAAGCAAAAATTGCTTCTCTTGTATCGCAATTTTTCCTATAGTGATCTTCACCTACTATTTCTTCTCCTATCCTTCATATTCTTCTGTATATTATTTCGTCAGTAATTTTGATTCTTGTGATGCTATACTTGTAGTGCGATAAAGCTTAGTTTGTCAACTTGTTCTTTGTTGCAAAGTGTAAAAATGATACTTTTATTAAAATTAGTTGGAAACTATCCTGTTTCGCAACTGTCAGATATCAGTTTGAATAATATTTGGATTAATTCTTCTCCTAGGTGATTCAGAAGTTCTGCAGGAATCACATCCCAGTCATCTGAATACTTTAATACCTGTTGGTACTGCTATGATTAAGGTTGCTGATGTAAAGTATGCTCGTGTATCAACATCTATTCCAACTGTAAATATCTGGTGCACCCATACAATAAATCCTAAAATTCCAATAGTAGCCATGGCATAAATTATTCCTAGTGTGCCAAATGCTTCAATTTTCCCACTTTCTTGATATTTTCTAATATCCATGTTTTTTGGATGGCTTTTTTCCTAAAGCCTGATGTTTCTTTCTGACTTTGATAATTTCTCTCTTCAGTACATTCCATTCTTCCACGGTTTTTTCCAAGGAATTTCATAGACACATGTATACCATCTGGCAAATTTTTCTCTCATCTTAATTTTTTTTCAATTTGTTCACTTTATGTCTGTCTGCCTGTATTGCTTCTTTATTGTTTTAAATTTCAGCCTGCACTTCATAACTATCAGATTATGTTCAGAGTCTATGTCATCTCATGGGAATGCTTTACAGTCTGGACCTTGATTTTTGCCTCTTGGTTTGATCCAGACATAACCTAGCTTCTATTTACCCGCATACCCTGGACATTTCCAAATGTATAGCCTTTGGGCATGATTATTAAATAGTGTGTTCTCCACGATGATTTTAAATTTTTCGTAAAATTCTAACAAACTGTTTCCTCGCTCTTTTCTTGCTCTGACACTAAAAATTCCTATGGTATTACACACTTTTCCTTCTCCCACTACCACATTCCATTCACCCATTATTATTAAATTATGCTCAGTGAACATATATATTTCATGTATAATGTTCTGATGAAATCCCACTTAATATTCAAATATGGAGAACAGCAGCACACTGTTACATGAAGAGACCATTAAAGGTGCAAAAAAGTAACTTAGATTTATATTTGGCATACGACAGAGAGTATCATGCAGGCCTGCTTTTCAGCAAAATTAAATTTTAACACATTTTCAAAGTTATACTCCTGGTGGTAAATACCCCATGTAAAACAGTCAGTATATTTGGCTGTTTTGTTTTACTGAAACACAACATGTATCATTAATATAAACTTGAAATAACAATAACAATTGTTTCTACATATGAAATTTTACTTAAATGCATTTTTATAGTTTATTGGAATAGATTTGGTTGGAATTCATATAAAGCGAACTTTATATTTGTATCAGTTTAACTGTGTTTACGAGATGTTGTGGCTGATAAATGATTTTCAAATTATTGTCTCATCTTAACAGTGTTACAAATGCATCCAAACAATGAGTATTGCAAATACATCATACTTAGCTGATATTACGATAGTATTTTTAATATGTTTTTATTTATATCATTGGTAATAAGTGAATCTTTTATTTGGTACATCAATTTACCAAGTGGTCATCACAAGTAGATCATACTTAAAAGTTTCATTGTTACCTCCAATGACTTGTAATTTATGAAGTTGATGTACAATTACAATTCTGTGTGAAACTTCCTTCTCTAATTGTCAACTTTTGTGAAAAAGAGATTGTCAAAATTAGAAAACTTCTTTCAACTACTATTTTCAACTTTTTATAGTAGCAAGGATCAGAGAAGTATTAATTTTAATTGCCTAGTTAAAATATCATTTTTAATATATATTTTTCGTCAGTTAAACAACACAAAATTTAGGGAAAAGTTTTGATAATTTTTCGAGATTCAGGTGTGACATTTTGAAGTAATTTTTCAAAACTCTCTGGCCTAGAGATTAATGATTTAACTGTGGTTGTATATATTAGTCAGACAGTGATTGCGATATAATCATAATACTTAAGACACTGTCACATTTCTACTGCAGATAAATAATATTTACCGTAGGTACAAAAAAAAAAACTGAATTATTTTTTAGTAGCTATACATTTTCAAATATTTTTTTACAAAACAACATTATCCCCTTCAAAATACTCTCCATTAGAACAAATTTATTTGTCACAATGGTGCTTCCAATGTTCAAAAGGTTTTCTGTAGTCATCTTTAGATATGGCTGACAGGTCCCCCCTTCATTTTCTTCTTGACATTTTCAATGTTATCAAATCGGTGTCCCTTCATATCCATATTCATGTGTGGAAATAAGAAAAAGTCACACTGAGTCAAGCAAGCAAGTGAGGTGAGTGGGGCAGCCGTGCCATTTTTAGCCAAAAACTGCCTAACAGAGACACCTGGAAGAACGGAGACTTTCCCGGCGTATGCTTGAAATGAAGTCTTCATGGGTGTACCTCCGGATAGTGTTTCGAAAACATGATATTTCTACGACTAGCTTTGTCGTCTTCATCAGGTGTTGAGACATCTGCACAGGTTGGCTGACCGTCGGATACTCAATATGTGCATTACTAGATAAAAAATACTTTCAAACATGCGAGGAATATGATTTTAGAATTAGAAGACTGAACTTTAGGTAAAGTTACATCTCTTTTCTTATGTCAAATATACCACCTTCAACTTTGTGAATTGAAGAATATATATATTCACCTTGTATCTCATTTTTGCATTTAATAAATCAGTATTTTGATAAATCTTTTGAAATCTGCCGAGTGCAATTTTGATTCACCTCTATGTGTATCAAATGTCAGTTACTGAAATTGCAATATATCCTCATTGCAATAGCAGTGCCTCAGGTTTAGAAGATAATGTCAGTTGCCTCTAACCATATGCTATGTTCGGTTAAATTTCTCAGCCAGCTCATCATTTTTTGGTTTTTCCAAGGTTCCCTGAAATCACTCCAGACAAATACCAGGATGTTTCCTTCAAAATTCCTTTACTGAATTCCATCCTGTTCCTTGCACCAAGCCTCTCCCACCTCTATTGACATTAGGGTGCTGTAAAGCCAGAAGTAATAAAACAAACCTGTTATTTTGTTAAAAACAAAATCAGAAACTGTGCCAAATGACATTGGTTTTTACTAACCTAATAGTTCAGGTGCAATTTCATTAAAATATATTGTTTTAGAGGTAATTTTTTCTTTGTATTTCATAAGGAAAAATTTGTTACAACAGTAATTTTTCCTGCTATACTTCGCACAATCAGTATTATATGTGTGTCTGTGTGGGTGTTGTTATTCTTATTTAATTTTTTTCATTTTGTTTTTTGCTGAGTGTATAATTCTCTTGTGAACCTTTTTCCCTTTTTTTTCAGAAAAAATATCCAAAAGAATTGAAGGCATCAGTTTTTGACAATTTTGATCCAGAAATGAGTAAACAACAAAAAAAGAAGTTAAATTTGAAAAAAAAAAGTTCACGGTATGCCCTAAAATTAATTCTTTGTATTTATTACCTGATTCGTGATTTTACTTTGGCCAGCAGAAAATTTAGATGAAATATGTTCTGGATATTGGCATTATATTATTAAATGTTCTTGTCTGCATTGATAAAAGATTATGACAATGGACTACTGCATTGGCTGCAAATAACGCTTTTTGCCACAGAAAATTAGTTCCATAGAGGTATATATATATATAAGGGGGTAACAGAAGTGAAAATAATTACAGTAAATTGGCTGTATAATCTGAAATATGCTTCAGTCTCAAACTCCACTTGTTGAAAACTATAATATACTGTTGCTATATTCAAATGCTTCAGATTGGAACTGACGGAACAACCAACATGGAAGGTAGTAGACACAATCTATTTTTTTTTAATAACATAGCCAACTTCTTTTAATCTTCAACCTTCTCTTGTACTATAATAGTTACATGAAAAAGATTGGCCTTGTTGATTGATATCCTTGGGAAATGGTCCGACAGGTTGAAATGGACCAACTGCTACCAGCCTACGTTTCTTATCTTGATTTTCTATTAAAGTAGGAAAGACATCATAGTAGGCAGAATCTTTATCTTCCAAACTACATGGTGCATCATTGGTTTGGTATAACACAACTTTTTCGCCTAAAGAATTTTGTTGGTTTGATTTGTCGTCATTATAAAGGTAGTCTTGTTTCAATTTTGACGTATTATTGTTTGCACTTAAGTTCTGTGATATTTCTACATCAGGAGAATGCACTTCCATTCCATTTTCTTCCAAAGTGCATTCCAAACCTTGGTTTGTTGTTTTCTCTGGCCCTAAAATAACAATGTGCATCAGGAAATACATAATATTTTAGGTACAAAATTTAAGCAGGGTCAAACAGAAAAAAAATATTTTGTTCCATCTTATATTTTAGAGCTATATGTATATAGGTACATAAATTTAGTATATATAGGTATATAGGCAGGGCTGAAATTGCGCCGAAGCCCCCAGAGCTAAAAAAATGCACACTATGATGGTACTGAAAATATTTAGAGTGGCCTCAAAATTTAATTGCACCTGGATCCTCTTGATTGCTTAATCCACCACTGATTGTCAAGGGACTGACAGAAACATTTGAACTGTCCACGATTTTGAATTATTCATGTTTGACTGTACTATTTCAACATGGAATAAACCATTAATACCTTTCTTATCACCATTCCCAGTTGAGTGTTTTCCACTCTCCAGCCATGCTGATAACTTCTTATAGCTTTTGGCATCCTCCAAGTTTATTCTTCTCAGAGTCTCTCTTTTTTTGTTTCCACTTAGCTGAATCCAATTTTTTTCATAATATAAACTGTTATCTCAACTCAAGCAAAGTAAGTCTAAGTAATAAACTACATCTGTACTATCATTACTATATGACTATCAAATGTACTGACAGACCGATATTGATGAGCAGTTAGCAAACAAATGAATCATCATAAATAGCACTAGCTCACTGCAAGTCCCAGCCTGCACATAACTCATCACTCGGAAGGCACCTGACACATTATTATTATTATTAGTTTAATTTGGAAACTTATTCCTCACTACACTTAGTAATTTGTTCCAATCCCTGACACCCTTAAAAAAAAAAAAAAAAAAAAAAAAAAAAAAAATCCCAAACTCTTAGGAGAGAAATCAAGTGCAAGCTTGTGGTCATGGTCACCTTTCCCCTTCCATGCACTATTCATAATTTTTTGAGCAATCTCCCACCAAGCTCCATCACCAACATATGCCCTGCACAATCCCAGCACTCTCTTCGACTCGACATTCTGCTGTCTGCTTTTGCATGTGAAGGATATGGAGAATATGAACTGACATGGAAAGCATTTACCCTAAAAATTTGATGGATTTTTTATTATTAACTTTTGGCAAGGTGCCGGGTATTTTATAAGAAGTTAGATTAGATATTAAAAAACAATAATTATTTTAACCTTCAGTTTGGGGCCCCGGGGCAGTCCCCCAGCAGTAGTTACAGGCCTGGCAAGAAATAATAATGAAAGATTAGCGGAACGAAACGGAAACCAGAAGAATTGTAATAGTATTCATTTTCCATTGAATGTAATTTTTATTACAGTGGATTCATAAATTTAAATACAAAAACATCAGTCAATAAATAACAAGACAAAAAAAAAACAATTATAAACAATATTGCCAACAATTTTACATATAAAAATTTTGTGGGACCGCATGTAGTCTCCACAGGTTTTTTGGCTCTGTTTTATAAAACTAAATATTATAGAGTTGTAAGATAATCATTTGTTGCTTGTGATGAGCATCATATACAGGGTGAGTAAGTTCTTTGGGATTTTGGACATTTATCGTGGAGTAAATATGGCAGATACAGCAAAGCTGATCACATTTATAGATACAGTAACTCTCCAAGATTAAACTTTTAATATATGTCTTGGCTTCAAAACAATACAGTGTTTAGTGGTGAACAGATGTCATTCTGTATCTTAGAATTAGTCAAACATGAGTCAGTTGTGGCAGTACAGAGGAAATTTCATATAAAACATCACATAAAACCACCTACAGACAAAACAATCGGTGCATGGCACATAAAGTTTAAGGAAACTGAGACTACAAACATTTGTGAGAGGAAGTTCAAAACAAGATTGATGTCTGTTTTGTCACAAAAGCTAAATATATTGAACATCTGTAAAGTATATCAGAAACTTAGCCATAGCTTGGGTTTATAGATGCAGCTGTTTTTGCTGTATCTGTCATAGCTGCTGTCAATAATTGTAGAATATTCCACAGAGACTTATAAATTATTAAATATATATAAAATAGAAACTATTATATTTTGTTGTTTAGCTACAGCAAGACCATCCAAATTTGAGGCTGAGAACACTTCAGCCCAATGTATTCAGTAAATATATATAATATATATAAAAATGTGTAATGTTGTCATCTTCTGTCCACATTATCATATTAAATTACACTGATGTGGTTTTTGCTCATAGGAATAAACCGCCTAAGTTATATGATGAAAATGGCATACATATTGCAAGTGGAAAAGATCTGTGTGACTGCCTAATTGAGGATTGTCCTGGTTGCCATTTCCCTTGTTCAAAGTGTAATTCACCCAAATGTGGGCCTGAGTGTCGGTGAGTTTTTAATCTCAAAGCTGTTCCCATTTGCACCATGTAATTTTTGTAGAACAATAGTTAGAAAAATTACCTGTTTATATTTATGCAATAATATTTATTTTGTTGTTATATTTTACTTTTATGTCTCTTAGTTGCATCTTAAAAACAAATAAAAGCTACAAAAAGAAAAAACATCACTCACTACAGTTGAGAGCTGGAACATTGAATTGGGTTTTTGGTTAGAATTAAGTGCAGTATCAGAGTGGTATGTTTTAGAGATGTAACAGAAATTAGTTATGAAAGCTTGCTGAGTCCTTTGCTTGAGTATAGTGGAATAGTATGGGATTAACATTATGGGTATCAAGTATGAGGGTAGTAGAGGCTGTAATAGGGCTGGTTTGGGAGTCATTTGGAGGCAGTAGGTGCACATGTACAGAGCATAATCCACCAGCGAGGCCTGGAGGGACAATTTGCAAATCATAAAGATCACTATTTGGAAGAGAAGAGATAATGGGCATAAATTACGAGTTGATATCAGTGACAAATAAGATCAGAAGTTTTCATTTGTAGCTGATAGAGTTGGATACTTGAAGAAAATAAAGGGTGTATATATATCAAATAAAACAATATGAAATTCTTTTTCAAATTTTAAATTTAATGACACTTTGCTCAGTGCCAGTAGGAGAGGGTTGTAGTCTAAATTCAGTTAGGAACAACAACGTGAGAGAAAGTAAAGTAGGTGAGGACAAAAAATGGAGAGAGAATCAAATTCATAGAAAAAAATCACTATATATTAAAATTAAATATGTATTGAAATTCAAAACATAAACACCATCTCAGCAACACTGGAATACCATGAGGCAGTATTAATTTGGGAAGGAAAGAAAAAATCACCTATAACTCACCAAAGTTGAAGGGAGGAGAGGTGGCTCTCCATAAACACAATTTCTTGGGCTGTGTGGTCAACACAACCACATGTGGCTGTGTCAACTGTGGGTGCCTATATAATCCAATTGCATGGACATAGCCAAAATATTGTGCATTTTTTTTTTAGTAATTTGGAGTATTGTGTGTGTGTGTGTGTTGGCATTGCCTCCATTCAACTTTGGTTGGAGATGGATGATCTTATCTTTCCCTTTTGATATTAAACTTATATACCATTTATAGAAAGGAAGGGTTCTTGAGGAGAAAAAGAAAATTGGAAAAAATCTGCTGACTGGGAAGGTGTAGGGCTCACCCATATAAGAAACGAGTATCAATATCCCTACACACCTGCTTTTGCATTACATAAATCTTAGTTTACATTTTTCAGTGCCTGAAGTAATCTGTTCAGTACATCTCTTGATAATCCATTTTGGTCTCTTATTACCATACCTGAAAATGAAAAAAATTCTCACATTCTTATGCCTGTAGTCAAGTGCCAGATTGTGATCCTAGTCATTTTTTACTTTTTGTTTACCAGTCCAGTTTCTTCTCTTAATATCAATCTAGGTTTGCTTGCCAATGCATGTATTAAATACTTCCAGAGGTCTCTCTCCTTTTGTTTCCTTTCTCACATAACTCCAAAACAAGATATAATGTTTTGTAGCTGTGCAAAGTAGCATCTGCCCAACAGGATGGTAAGGAATTTGGGTGAATGCCATTTGCCTGAGGTAATTCATCATGATTGTTAACTGACTGAAAAACAGACCTATTTATGTAACAGGGTACCAGTAAGCTAGTCAGAGAAGTGGATATTTTTTCAGGTGACTCATCTTAGTTTGGGAGGAAAATACTTTTATTATTTTATATGTTATATTTTTTTTGTGCATTTGGTTATGTTTAGTCCCCTACATTTATGGTATCAACTTTAATTTCTCTTATATTGTTCTTAATTTGTTACTGCTCAGTGCTGCCATCATCTGTACTAAGTGATGGTTCCTCCCTTTTTACTTGTTTACATTTGCTAATGAGCAACATTTGTTTCTTAATATCAATATATTAAAATCAACTTTTGGTTAGCTTATTACCCATATAAATTTAAATACTTGCCATTTGGATCTTATACTAACTTAGGATATATTACATAAATTTAGCTTTATGTGGAACAAAGATTTTTGATTTTCACCTTCATGGTTTTTTTTCCCCCCTAGTGTCAACAGGGAATTCGTCTATGAGGAAGTAGAAATTCAAGGCACAAACATTGTTCGCCAAAATAAAAATAAATAACATCTGTAATATTTTATTTCATTCATCATAGATGAAGGAAGGAAGGCCGCAATAAATACATAAACATACACACAAACACAGTTTGCAAAATTTTGATGTAAACCTTTATCATACAAAGTGGTGGGACATATGGCAATGGATCAGATGTATAAACTTGGAGATTCCATTTCTTCCATTTACATGCTACTTTCATCCCAATTTGCACATGATTTAGCCAAAAACCAAAATGTTGTACAGAGTATGCATGTTAATGCTGCAGTGACCAATAATACTACACAAACAAAAAATAATAATAATATTAACATTTTGGGCTTAGCCCTTACTTCTGATTTTAGAGGGTGAATTACATGACTCAATTTGCAGTAACAACTGTAATCAGTCCAATCACATAAGTGATTGTGTCAACAGAGCTATGTATTTCATCTTTTACAGTTATGAGTATGGACAGTGCCCAAAATTTTGTCTTTGTGTAGTGGTTTTTGCCACCACATCCCTCCTTCCTTCAACTATGATAAGTCATGCATTTCTTTTAAAAAAAATTATCATATTGATGCCACCTGATGTAACCTCATGCTGATCAGTTGTACCTGAGATGTTTTGTTTAACTAATGTGTCTGAATCATATTACATGCATCATCATTGTTTCTTTAGTCTCTGTTTTTATATGTGTTCTATTTTCCTTAAAATTTTAATGTTTTTACTTAGAAATTTTGAATTATATTCAGTACAGTTATGAAACTCAATTATAAACAAGCAAAGAATATTGTATTAACAGAGAAAGATCATAAACACCTTCTGGTATTAGATTTATGTTTCAATTTCCTTACATGGTTATTTTTATTGATCTTTTTTAAGTATTGGGCAAAAAAAAAATGTAGAACATAGTTTTACTTTTTAACTAACAATGTATTTCTGTGTCAAAATAAAATTTCAACCATTTTAAAGTGCTGTATTTCCTTAAAGACCTGGCATTACCTTTATTCAATATCATGCAAAATTAAATTCCCACTATGTCCAAAAAAATTTGATAAATATAGGAAGATTAGATGCATCTCCAGATTATTTCTTTTATTTGATAAATAATGAATACATTACCTGTGCATTCAGAAATCCCTGTTACTGAACAAATACATGAGTATGAAATGCATGGTAAAACTTGTAGCTATTTTAAAAATTTATTATCTTCTTGTATCATGTATTCTTAAATCTCGACGAAGAAATTAACTACCAGACATTTGGTAGATCCGAAGATTGCAGGTTTATTTATTTTATAAGGTAGGAAAATTGTTTATAATTACAATACATTTAATAAAGATTAACACTTAAGAAATCACGTCTAAAGCGGATCAACATTTAACTACAATCCACACGCCATGCATCATCAGCGATAATCCTACTATATCTGTACTTCAGAGAGCTTACATAACCAACGTATCCATAGATGTAAATTCTATTACCTTAAATAAAATTACTATAAAGGCATTATGCCTGTTCTGTTACACTCCCACCGATGGAACCAGGCGGAAGTTGGCATTGACAAAGCTCCGACTTCCGTCGCCAGGTAACCCTTAAACTAAGATTGAAATGATTATACATATCAGACTATGAAATGACTTATGAAATACAAAAAATTTGGCTGGCAGCCACTCGACTACTCTTATGTTAATAACAATAATTTTTAACATTATTGCACAAACCTTGAAGTCACATATAAATGGAGAAAGAAATACAATGGAACATTAAAATAAAACAAAAAACAAAACAAAGAAGAAGACAATCAAACACCACTCGTTGAACAAAAGTTGATATTGATCTTCATAGTGTTTTTTTTTTTTTTTTTTTTTCTTTTTTTTTTTTTTTTTTGTCCCCCAAATGCACACCTTGCCACAGGGCTACAACGGCTAACACTTCACCTGCGAAACACAACATGACATGAGTTATTATTATTATTAATTGTTTTTTTCACATTGGTCCTATTACTTTGCCTATGTCGAAGCTGAACTTCTAATCGTAAGTTAAAAACAAAATACCTCCTTTTGGACCCTAATGGCCTCAGAAAAGTGAGAAACGTGGAGGATTTGTCTGCATATAAATGCACTTTCAATCAGTGTCTGACCCCGCACTCCCATTCAATTTTACACTTTTATAAGATTTTCGAGAAACCACCTTGAAAACTCCTCTTATGCCATCATTCCGGTACTCTTCTACAACATCCTCTTCTTTCACACCTACCGGCGTTCCCCTCGAATTCCCGGTGTGGTTCTCACACACTAGTCATTCCCACCAAGGCTGCCCAGCATTCCTTCCTATGTCGCACAGTTCTTGCGTCTCCCCATGATATCACTCTTATCTTTTTATGCTCTGGCACTTCACTCGAATCGAGGTATTTGCATGAGACCGCACACATCATGAAAAAGCCTTTCTGCGTCCCCTTAGCGGCCACATAAGTTTCTTCCCTTAACAATTCTCTATGTACGGCTATCTGCCTATCCACCGACCAATAATGTTGTCGAAACTCCCTCTTGAATTCATTAAATGTGTTACAATTGCCAGCAAACCAGTCGGCCCATCGCCTCGCTCCTCCGGCCAAGTACCAACGAACCATCTCGATCCGCTGTTTTTCAGAAGCAACGGAGAAAGGTGCAAAGTCCTCAAAGTCCCGAATGAATTCAATGGGGTGCATATGCCCATCACCATCAAATTGTTCCCATTCAATTTTCTCTTCGACCCACGCTGCTGTTGAAGTCGAATGATGGCCCCTGACATTGGATACATCCTCCCTTTCTACTGCCGGAACTTTCACTCTAGTAACATCTTCTATCAACGCTGCTGTGGATAATTGGTACTTACCCAAGTTCTGTGAAATCAACTCGACATTTGCGACCACACTGTTTACCTTTTCTTTATCTTCTTTGATGTGTTTCCCCAAAAGGATACAGTGATCCTCTACCGCCTCCAGTCGCCTCACGTGACTTACATTGACTTCTTCCCCGACAACTAACTGTTTACTGAGTACTTCGTTATTCTGTCGTAACAGTATTGTCTCCCTACTCACACTATGCTCTAACCTAGTTAGCCGTTCCGCTAGTCGTTCAGCTTGTTCCTTACAATCAACATTATGTTGCCTTAATTCTAATTGGACATTCCCTAATTGTCGAACATTGTCTTCTACCAACATATTTAAATTCCCCACTGTACTCTCAAGTGATTGCAATCGACCCCCAAGCTCAGCCTTCAAATTACTTTCTACTGATTTCAAATTACTTTCTACTGATTTCAAATTACTTTCTACTGATTTCAAATTACTTTTTACTGATTTTAAATCAGCCCTCAAGTTGTCATTCATTGACTCCATACTATTTTGAAAAGATTTCAACTGTACCAAGATAGCGCGAACTGACCCATCAGTGAACTTAGGACCTGAGTCATTCAAGGACTCACTTCCTATTGCAGCCATCCCCTCCACCATTTCACTCTCTTCTGTAGCCATGTTGTCAACACTTTCAATACACTCGCACAATATTTTGATTGCAAAGAAAAAAGTATCCACCGAACCAGCAAGCAAACAAAAAAATTAAGATGGAAACATAAATTCTGCTCCAACACCAATCACAGTTATTGTTAAACAAGGTGTACGCTATTGCATGCAATGAAATGCAAACAAGGTAACAAATATTAATTAATAAAATTCCCCAGGAAAGTTGAAACTAATTTTTTTTTCAATATTAACTCAAACTGACTTTTACTCGGGAAGAAAATAATTTAATTTTTTTTTTTTTTTTTCAATGCAAATGATCATATGAAAATTCTCTCATGTCAGCTTGTGTTTCTTACAAAGATAAAAAAAATTGGCACTTTCCTTTTGAAGAGAAGAACTGCTAGCTTCTAGGACTGCGCCTCGCTCTGCAATGCCGCCCCTTGCGTCTCCCGTAAATGAAGGTGATTCTCCGCTCCGGTCGAGATGTTGCCTGATTGTAGTTCTTATTAATACTGAGCGGATCGGCTCTCCTCGGGAATCGTCGGCTCAATTCGGTTGTCGCGTTCCGGTGGTAATGGCGGCTCGCTTGTTAATTATTGTTACTTTATGTAATTCACTTTTCCTACCTTTTGTTTCAGTGTGTGTCCTTGGTTAATTATGCTTTTAATTAATCCCACTTCAAAACACACTGTCCTGTCGCGGTATTGCCATGTAGCTATTTTAAAATTTTTATCTTCTTGTATCATGTATTCTTAAATCTCGACGAAGAAATTAACTACCAGACATTTGGTAGATCCGAAGATTGCAGGTTTATTTATTTTATAAGGTAGGAAAATTGTTTATAATTACAATACATTTAATAAAGATTAACACTTAAGAAATCACGTCTAAAGCGGATCAACATTTTAACTACAATCCACACGCCATGCATCATCAGCGATAATCCTACTATATCTGTACTTCAGAGAGCTTACATAACCAACGTATCCATAGATGTAAATTCTATTACCTTAAATAAAATTACTATAAAGGCATTATGCCTGTTCTGTTACAAACTGATTTCAATTTACAAATACACTACATAAAAAAAATTTAAAATCACTTCCTACTGTGGAACACGAATGTTCAATAAGCTTCCTACAGTTTTAAGATTGATCAATAACAAGAGAGAACTACTGAAGCATAAGCTTTCAAGAGTATTTATGTGGTGAAGCGTTCTACTCAATTAATGTATATTTAAATAATTGAAAAATGGCAATGTATAACAGTACCTTTTAAATATGTATAGTAAGTTGAGATGATTGGAATCTTATGTGTGACTATTTATGAACAGGTTCTTCTAATTGGTGGTAATGAATATGAAATAACACAATGCTTAATGGTCCTTTTTTTTTAATATGTAAACTGCCACAGTCTTGAAAAGCTATTTGGAAATACTAAACAGCGTACATGCCTACAGTGTGACATTTAGTCCATTTTGGAAAGTTTAAAAACTGCATTAAATAAGTATAAAAACTTGATCATCAATCAGGTTCTGGTATTTCCCATTGATAGAATAAGTGTATTTGGACGATTGGAATGAGCTCGATGAAAGATTGAAGTTGCTAACACTCTGACATCAGCAGGACATACGGTGCACTCCAACAAAATTTTATTGATGATTGAAGAACTTTGTGAGAGATACATCATCTTGTAACATGGATGAAGTTGTAGCAGAACCTCGCAGAATGGCCGGAAGTAATTTCCCAAGACAGTGTGTAATAATCAAATGCCTTGAAAAGCTGATATTGTGGATATGATACCATACTATGTTAAAAACAGTGGCTACAAGTATATACTGATGATGATTGATACTTATTCAAAGTCTGCGTGGGTTCTGCCCCTCAAAAACAAGATGGCTACTGTGGTGGTCGATACTATGAAGAAAATACCAAATGGAGATTGTATTCCTAAAAATTTACAGACTGACAGTGGATAAGAATTTTGGAATTCAAAGCTTAACTACCTCATGATAAGCTATGGTATCAATCACTACTCAACATATACTCATCTTACAGCTTCAATAGTTGAATGACTCAATAGAAATATTAAGAATGCAATGTGCAGGAATTCAGCAGACATGGTTCACATCAGTGCATTGAACTTCTTCTACACTTAATGTCAAATTACAATAATAAGTGGGACAGTACCATCAAGATGAAACAGTGTGATGTTAAAGACAAGCCATTTCTTTCAATAGTGTACAGCCAAATTAAGATTACTATTCTAGCAAAATTAAAAGATGGTGACCATGTAGAATCAGTAGATTTCAAGAAAAGTTTGAGAAAGGCTACTTGCCTAATTGGTCAGATGAAGTGTTTACCATCAGTTAATGTGAACTTAACAAATCCTGTAACTTCCTTACTTAAAGATTATCAAGGCAAAGAGATTGCAGGAGCATTTTACCAGCAGGAATTACAAAACTTACAAGTACATTTTTGGTTGAATGAGTTATTAAGAGGAGGAAAAATATGATCTTGGTGAAGTAGCTGGGTTTTGATAAATCACATAACACATGGAATCACAAAAAAAGTCTTCAAAATAAAAATAAAATGTACAATTTTTTCTTAATAATAAAGTTATGTTTTAAACATTGGTGTTTTTCTTCAATGATCTTTTTTACAAAACAGAATTTGCGTAGCACTCAGCAAACTTGGAGTCTATTTTTTATAAATTTTAACATAGTAGCAGCTAATTGGCAATCAGAGTCTATGATTTTTTTAACACTCAAGACAGCAGCAGCAGCAAATTATTAGTATTCTTTTTCAGTTGACTCTACACAAAGCAAATAAGCACAGTGGTCAGCAAACTTACACACTATGTACAGCAATATTTTTTTTTTTAGTACACCTATTTTACAAAGCATATTGCTTAACAAACTTACAGTCTATGTACAGCAATGACTTTTTTCTGTGCTCCAATTTTACAGAGCATATTACTGAACAAACTTATGGCATATGGACATTAATGATTTTTTTCTGTACTCCTATTTCACAGACCATATCACTCAATACATTTGCAGTCTATATCGAGTAATGATTTTTCTGTACACCTATTTTATTTTACAATGTTTTTGGGAAATGTACAGAAATGATTTTCTGTATACTGATTGACTCGATGAAAAAAAACAACTTTTTTTATGTACAGCATATCCACACTATCAGAAAAAAATTACAGTAGCCTATTTATACATTTGTACCATCCTAAGCAGTACTAGGCAGCACTGTACATATTTTACAAACTAGATACACGGATAAATGGTAATTTTCTTCTTCACTCATATAGTATTTGCAAACATTCACACACACACACATTCACCTAGTACATATTCAAAGGTGGCATTAGTGGGTGGCGATCAGGACAATCGCATGGGGCCTCACTCTTTCAGGGGCCTCACGCTAACCAGATTTGAATATAAGTATATATTTAAAAGTTTTTATTTTACATTTTGGTTGGTTAATTCATAGTAAAGCATATATTAATACAATAAATTTACAAATAAAATTTCTCATATAGATTTATTAAATGTCTCATTCTTATAAAGGTACGGTAAACGATATCAAAATTAACTAATTTATCAGTGAGTAATATTTTTTTTTTTGTAATGTTACTGTAAAACATTATTGAAAAATTAATTACTATTAGAAATTCATGCATTACATCAGGAAACTCAGATGAAAGCTCGGGTTTGTTACTTTCATCGTGTTTATGATTTACGCTCGGCGAATTCCCGTTTCATTTTGTCAGTCAACTCTTGTCACCTTACGCTTATTTTGCTAGCAGCTGTTAGTTCGAGCCACACTTGACCGATAGGTATCCGCACCATCACCACACCTACAGTTGGCTAAGTGACAGGTCGCCAATCTTGTGTTCACATTTGTCCGCAGCTTGTTCATGTGACAGATGGGTTCCTATTTGGTCTTCGGTCTCCTTTAATGTTTTTCACGGGGTGTTTTCATGGAATGATTGTTAAAAAGTTTCCTTAAGGGTGAATTAGTCATCACTACTAGGACTGCCAGCTGTACTCTGTTCTAGAGTATCATTCTTTATTTTGCGTAGGCATAATTTATAATCTACGAAAGTTATAAAGTACATTAAAATACTTTCTTTACCCGACTCACGTTGTCACCTCACTGGTTGATCTTTTACTTACAACAATACTATTCAAACACAGTCTTCACAAACCATCATTCTTTCACGCACTATAGTCCACCTGGATTGAAAAATTCTTGAGTTCCTGAATGCAGTTGCAATGAAATGTCAAACGTCAATGACTTCGCACTTGACATGTTTCTCTTGTTTGTGATTACTTTCGATTCATTCAAACATTTTATTAACAAATAAGATTACTCTTCACATACTTTAGCTTCAGAAATGATCAGGATAAACAAATTCTCAACAATAAAGAAAAATTTGAATATCTGGATAAACACTTTAAGGAACTACTTAACTGTGAACGCCCTCAGAATGAAATGACATTTTATGAAACAAACACTAAACTTCAAGACTCAGCTCCGCCAGATAAGAAAGAAATAAGGGTAATTGTAAACAGCCATAAGACATAAAGAAAATACCATTGTTGCTGAGCTTAATAAGTATGCTGGAGAGTAGGTAACAGACCAACTTGAGAAATTCTTCCAACGAATCTGGCATAAAGAAGGGATACCAGAAGAGTGGAGGGACGCTGTCATCCATCCATTACACATAAACGGAGACAAATCAAATGTGAATAACTACAGAGGTTTATCACTACTATCTGTGGCATATGAGATACTCTCAAAAGCACTACAGCGAAGAATAGAGAAACATACAGGTTGACAACTAGGAGAACATCGGGCATGGTTTAGGAAAGGACAATCATGTGCGGAACAGATCTTCACTATCAAGACCTTGATGAAAACAAAGGTATTAGCAGAGAATAAAAACATCATCATAACTTTTGTGGACTTCATGAAAGTGTATGATTCTGTAGAACGCGATATGCTGATAAAGGTTTTGAAAGAATTCGGAATAGACGATAAGACAACATCGCAGCAAACTTTAAAGAACATCCAATCCAAGTTAAGTTTTTAGGAGAACTATCACATCCTTTTGAGATCAAAACTGGAGTAAGACAAGGATTCTGTGCACTATTGTTCAACTGCGTCTTGAAAAAGGACATCAGGCAATGGCGGCAAGTGATATGTCAGACAAACATCCTAAACGGAATTACAATAGGAGACCAGAAGAATGGCTTGACATTTGAATGTCTCACTTTTTTGGATGACATTTTGTTGTTTGCAAGATATCTGGAGACTGCAATCAAACTGATAGAAGACTTGAAGAAGATAGTTGAGAAAGCAGGAATACAAACATCGTTTGAAAAAATGGAATAGATAAAATAGACCCAAATGACTGGACAATGAAGAAAAAATATGGTGATCTTACAAGAACACCGAAGTTCAAATACCCTGCTGAAAATTTGATTCCCAATGTTAATGAAAAGGCTACAGTTGAAGATAGGGCGAGGAAGATGGAAATAACTTTCAGGATTTGTCAAAAAACATACAAATCAAAACTACTCTCCCATCAGGCGAAATACAAGCAGTATAGTACGGTAGTGATGCCTGAATGTTTATTAGCAGCAGAAAAACTAGCCAGAAAGGGACTGATGGAAAAAGAAAAGAAAGAAAGAAAGTTTCTATGGAAAAACTTGGGACCAAAAAAAGTGACAGGAAGAGAATTTAATTTCTGTTTGAGATAAAACCAAGATTAAATATACGACAAGTTTGATAAGGTATCAAACACAATTAAGAAAAGATATTATGATTCTATGGACACATCAAGAGAATGGAACCAGAAAGAATGGAAAAGAAAATACTGTACATTCAAGAGAACAGGAAGACTCAAATTCCATGGGTGAAGGGGGTGTATCAGGATCTGGAAAGATGTGGAATCAGCATGGAAAACATCGAAGAGAGGGAATTATTCAGAGGAAAAACTGACTGAAGAAACACCAATCAGGAAACGGAGGGTATCTTCTCAGGAAGAACAGCAAGAGTGAGCCAGAGAGTGAAAGAGTACTGGCGACGGAGGAAGAAAACTCAGAAGTGGAAATGAAGTTGCGTGATCGCAGTACATAGATCTGAAACAAAAAGGAAAGAACAAAAGAAAAAAGAATGAGATCATTACATATTTTAATTTAAATACTGACCGTGAAGATGATATAAAATAATTTCAAGTAAAGACCTAGTCATAGAGTTTCTTACCGGCTGCATAGTGCACCTCTCTCATAGCTATCTAACTTACTCTTGTAATCCTTCCAGGAAAAGGAGACATAGTGTTTGACGTGGAATTAAAACCACGGAGTGTCCAAGCATCTTGCATTAACAAATCAATGCTTTGCCATAGGTAAAATTCAATTTTAAGGCACATAAACATTGCAACCAAGACTGGTATTTTAATCAGGGATCTTCTGTAGTCCAATCGCAAGCCGTAGCCATCAGAGACATTAGGCCAAATTTTGTAAGCAATGAATAATGTGTTTTCAGACAAAATAAAATAAATATACTCTTCTTCTATACAATGTTTTGCTATCCCAAGACACACAAACATAAAAAGGGTGCTACCTTTGTCACAGGATCTGATGGATGATGACATGAAATATTACGAATGCTTTACAATGACGCAATCTACATTTTACCATCAGCTAATGAACATGGAAGTGAGGTTGAAGAAAATACACATTTTTAAGGAATTTGATACCACAAAAACATTTGACCATAGAGAACCGAAAAATTCTGAACTACTCCATATACTTCTCCACATCCACCAGCCTGACACTGTACCACACTGCCAAAAAGAAAACCAAACTAATGACGGTGTCTTGTCAGGCAAGTGCCTTCAGTTTTTCTACTCTATCTTTGAAATCGCTGCCGTATTACCCCTCAAACACAGTAACAAATTCAATAAATGTAATAATATCATGGAAATAGTTAATTATTAACACCACTCTGTCAGGAAGCATTTTTTTTCTATCATCAGCCTCTCGACTGGTTTGATGCAATCCTCCATCCATTCCTATCTGGCGCTAACCATTTCATCCCAACATACATGTTAGAAGCAGAATGGCTATAGCAAAATGAGCGTTCATGAAAAAGAGAAGTCTTTTAGTTTCAAATATTGATTTATGAGGGGGGAGGTGGGTTCACAGCCATGCCACGTAGCTTTTCATTTGTATTATTTGTCACAGTTAAAATCATGTACAGAACACACAACAGTCTGTGAATATTTATTTTCGTTATTTAAGTATCTCCATTTGCATGAGAAAAACAGTACAAAATGTTTTCTGGAATCAGTAAGGAAAAAGCTACTTGCCACAAAGAAAAGTGGAGGGTGGAGGATGAGGCAAAAACCAAATCAGGCAACATGGGGGGGGGGGGGGGGATGCAGAGCAGGCGAAAAAAATGGAGCTACGTGGTTTATGGACGCACCCAAAGAAGGAAAATTGAAGAATTTGAACTGTGGCGCTATAGAAGAATGCTGAAAATTAAATGGACAAATAAAGTACACAGACGGAAAAAAAAATCCCAACACCAAGAAAGACTTGTGTTAGATAAACGAAATTTGGTAGGCGTGTTTATACATCTGAAAGATGACATCGATTCAAATTTCGCGCTTCGCGCATAAGTGTGGCGCTAGTAGCGCTACTCAGAGCTTGCAAATCAGGTTTGCTTTAAATACGCGCTGTAAAGTTTGTGAACGTTATTTACCGCTGAGATTTGACATAGTGAGTTGATGTTAGCCAAGAATGCCTTTAAGAAGACGAAGAAGCCATTATCAACAGCTCACCGAGTTTGAACGAGGTCGTGTAATAGGGCTACGAGAAGGTGGATTTTCTTTTCGCGATATTGCAGAAAGACTTGGCCGGAATGTATCCACTGTGCATGATTGTTGGGTGCAGTGGTCAAGGGATGGTACTGCCTCAAGAAGACCGGGTTCCGGGAGGCCACGTGGCACTACTGAGAGGGAAGACCGCCGTATTCGGCGTACAGCTGTGGCGCATCGTACTGCGTCTGCGGCAGAAATTCGAGCTGCAGTTGGTACCACAGTGACACAACGAACTGTTAGAAATCGGTTACTTCAAGGACAGCTCCGAGCCAGGCGCCCTGTAGCGTGCATTCCACTGACTACAAGCCATCGCCGTTTGCGACTCCAGTGGTGTCAAGCCAGAGCTCATTGGAGGACGGAGTGGAGATCTGTTGTGTTTTCTGATGAAAGCAGGTTCTGCCTTGGTGCCAGTGATGGCCGAGTGTTGGTCAGAAGGAGGCCAGGGGAACGCCTGCAACCAAACTGTCTGCGGCCTAGACACACTGGACCTACACCTGGAGTCATGGTCTGGGGAGCAATTTCCTATGACAGCAGGAGCACTCTTGTGGTTATACCAAACACACTGACTGCAAATTTGTACGTCAGTCTGGTAATTCAACCTGTAGTGCTGCCATTCATGAACAGCATTCAAGGGGGAGTTTTTCAACAGGATAACGCTCGCCCTCATACCGCTGTTGTCTCGCAACGTGCTCTACAGAGTGTCGACATGTTACCTTGGCCTGCGAGATCACCAGATCTGTCTCCAATTGAACACGTATGGGATATCATTGGACGACAACTCCAGCATCATCCACAGCCAGCACTGACCGTCCCAGTATTGACAGCACAAGTACAACAAGCATGGAACTCCATACCACAAAGTGACATTCGAAACCTGTATGACACAATGCATTCACGTTTGCAGGCTTGCATTCAAAATTCTGGAGGTTACACCGGCTATTAATTTAACAGTATTTCACATTTGAAATGCATTTTCTTGAGCTTAAATTAACCTGTGATCTTGAAAATTTAATCAATTAAACATGTTAACTTGACAAATGCATTGTCCAAATTTCATTACTCTACAATAATTTTTTCTTGGTGTTGGGATTTTTTTTTCCGTCTGTGTACTTAATATTTAATTAAGGTTGCAATGGAGTGGTGGAAATTTCCCTACACACCCATCTTTAAGCCCCCCCTTTCCTACACCCATCAACATTTGCCCTCTGCAAAATTTCAACGTTTTTGATAAATTAATCATCACTTCTCTTTGAAACATATTCCAATCCCTGACACCCTTACCAAAAAGAGAGAATCTTCCCACACCCTTGGACCTGAAATCTAGTACCAGCTTTTGGTAATGGTTATCTTCTCCCTTCCATGCATTTTAATTCTTACGCCAATATCATTCCGTGCCTCATCACAAATATACGACTTGTACACTCCCATGAGCCACTTCACCCTCCTCCCGTCCAATGAATCCCATTCCTGCTCTTTTATCCTGTCTGTTATTGACTGCGTTCTGCGGTATTTTCCAGAAACAAATCTAGCAGCCTCTTTTTTTGCACCCTCTCCAACTTCTATATTTCATATTCAAATTTTACTATACTAACATATTCAAGCATTGGTCTGAACAAAGATTTGTAACCCAATTCCTTCTCTCGTACATCCCCTCATCACTCTCTCCAACAAGTGAAAAATTTTGAAACCTTTTCCTACTACCTGTCCAATGTGTCCTGCCCAGTTAAGGATATTATCAAATGTAATGGCAGGATATTTACATTTCAAGTCTTCAACAAGAAATGCTTTCCCCACCTCATAATCACAATCAACCTATAGTTTTTTATTTGTGTGTCTAACAAGCTTCTTCTTCTGTGTATTTATCTTCATCCCATGTTTACCAAAGCTCCTAGATATCCTGTTCAGATCACCCTGCAGCTGTTTACAGTCCCCTACCGTTTCAGTCCTCTTTTATAGCATCTGCAAACAATCTAATTTCTGAGAGTAAACAATCAACACAATTAGTCATTAGAATAATGAATAGCTACCCTCTGGCACTACAATTTTTACTTCCACTACGAAACTGTTTTGAAAATTATGGGTGAGGAGAAAGTTTGTAAGTCTTACAGAAAGAAGAGGCAGTTTGTATAAGAAAGAATGAAATTAAAGGGCCGGCATCTGATTGTTGAGTTCACTGCTGGCTGCATTCGCTGGTGTGAGATGCCGGGTCGGACTACGAGTGAAAGCTCTGATTTGATTATATTGCATTCGGCGTGAAATCACCCTTGTCTAGTATGGCCCGACCTGTATGCTATACTAACTCTATTGCAGGGCATACATCTTTTATTAGGTAAATAAACATTAAATGATATTAAGTTTTATTGAATCTTATGTTATTAACAGTATTTACAATAAAGAGTGAATTATTAAAAAACTGGGTAAACTATTTCTGAGTTATGAAAAGAGTTCACTTGATCGTGATGCCAGTGGAAAATCTGAGTAGGGCAGTTCAAAAAGCAAACAAGGTATCAAAAGAAACCAGGTGGTTTTAGTTTCAGTAAATGCCACAAACATTATTAAATCCCTGCGTATATCATTTATGGCATTTATATATCTAATTTTATAATCATTAGCTACTTTTTTAATTAAAATTCTAATTAATATTTTAAGATAAAAAATTTATATTTTTCGCATTCTCGTCAGTCACTAGAAATACCCACTATCGATTCACATACTTTCCACAAAGGACAAGGGCCTCGTGAAGATCTGCCGCCCGGAGCCTCCCAATGGTTAAGGCCGCCACTGGACATATTTCTGGTGCCAAGGTAGGGTCTCTTTCCCGTTAGGGATAATATACTATTTATCATCCTTTCTAGATAGACCCAGTTTGGAGATTTGTATGGTATTTACAGCATGTAGAGGTGAGGTATTCCTTTTGCAACAGATGGTACCAGGGAGTTACCTTATGGAGGAAATTTATATAATCCTCCATATGCAGCTTTTGAGTGACCAAGCCAGCCAAACCTTTAGCCTACCTAGAGGTTTGATTGGAAAAAGCTAGTATGCACACATATTTGCCCGTAACCCAGAAACTCCTCTATCAGAGTAACTTTCGCCTTGTAATTCGGAAAACCTAAAATCTTTTCACTGTGTGACTCTATCCCATTACATTTGCTTGTGCTATATGCAGAAGTGTAAAAACACTTCATATGGATTATAGTCCTTCACCAAGTAGATAAAGCTGTCTGTACCATATATAGCAATTTAGGGCTTCTAAACTGAGGAATGGCAGATTCATAATAAAATGGGTGCAGCCCGCCCAGCTAGTAAACAAGTTATGTCACGGTATTTACGAATATTCTCCATTGTTTTGCCGAAAATGGAGTTGTTCATCAATTTACAGAAATCTCTCTCAAAATCTATTTCTGCTGAATGACAAGAACTTAAATTATGAGACTTGTATCCTTTCATCCATGGGGACTGATTGTAAGATATTCCCTAGTGTAATTTGGTCACCTGCAGCGCCAAGCATACTCGTTGCTGGAGGAATCAGTAATGTAGAATAATACACTGTACCTTGTTCTCCATTGGGTTCATCAGCTTGGGGAGGGTAGAATATGTAGGAGCTTTCTGGTCTGGATATAGTGGCAGGTCTGCTAAAATGTTGTGTTTATCCTGAGAAATTATAATGTCTACTTCCAATACAAACCCACATTGCAAGGCAGCTGCAACATTCACAAAATCTATGCTAGCAAACTCTTTAGCTGATAGCCATTGAAACCCACCAGAGGGCAGATACTCTGAGATATCCCAGCCGTTAAGATTTTTTATGCTGAAGTACATTATAAAATATTCAGGCGCCTCGTAGTTGTACTCTGACATAAACCAGTTGTTTGCCTTAGCATACCTGTGGATGTACTGGCAAATGCTTCTGCAAATTCCTCATTCGACGAAGGAGCAGCATGTTGATATCTGTCAGAAGACCCAGTTCGACATGTGTGCTTCTTAACATAGCCTGCCACAAAAGGCCTGGGAATGTGAAATAGTGGATGGATTCCAGGGTGTACTTCCCCAAACATATATTCCATTATTTTTCATGGAGATCTGCAAGTAAGCACACATCTGTGACCATGTACAGACTTGCATGTTTACCCAATGTCTTGTTCTCGAAAATCCGCAACACTTGTGTACATATCCATAATCTTCTTCAGATGATTCTGACTCTGATAACGAAATGTAAAATTTTTATTTTGGAGGAGGAGTGGTAAGCTTCTCCCATATTTCTATATACTCGAAGGGGCAGACACCGTCATGTTTAATTAATTGGAACTTCTTGGGGTGTGTGATATGAGCACTGGTATTATGCATGTCATCATCCTTAAGGGTTCCAACCAGTTCATAGAATGGGGCCTGCATGAAACGATATGAGTCTAGAAACATTAATATAATTGTAGCATATTCAATCTTTTTAGACAAAGAAGTATAATATTCTCTGTTCATGGGAAGTGCATCCATCTTGATAAAGCTGTAACTATAAAATGTGTGTCATACCCAGAAATGGTGTGAAAAAATGGAATGTAACTTTTATTTATAAACTGCAAATTGCATTCATTGTGTTCAGCCCCCCTAAATTTACCCGTGATGTTACAATGATTGTGGACCCTGACAGTCCCCAGTTCAATGGCTTTCTCACATATGTGGCATTCTTTAGCTTCAACAAAATCTGCCTTCCTCTCAACTGTCTTTACAAGAGGAATACATATCTTGAAAGTTTTATTAAGTTTACTGGCAAGTTTGATGAGTATGCGAACAAAACATTTTTCAGGATTTTTTTTCTCCGTGAAAGTGTTCAAACTTCACAGACTAGGTACATATGGACAAACGGCTTAGCATGCTGCAGTAAAAGCGCTATGTGTCTGGACATCGGTTGAGTGAGAGGTGTTGTGTGAAGGACTGCACATATCCAAAGGTTCCAATAAACTTCCCGAGTCTGCCTAACCGACGACGAGTACATGCAGATGGTACACAAAATCCTTAAACTTTCAGGTTTTATCGTCGTCGATTCACTCTTACAAGGTAAACCGTTGCACAATCAATCTCATGGTAGCCCAGGTGATCTTTGGGTCCAAATTGTTGCAGACATCTGTCACAAATGTGCATAGTACTCTTATGTAGACTTATTGAAGAAATAACTAACTGCAATAAGTCGTGAATCCAATAGTAATTGATTTATTCCCCAATAACGTCCATAATCATCAACATGTTAGTGTGACGAACATGTTGATCTACCGCATAATGGAACGGCTTGGCAACTACATTCCTACCTTTAACTATATCCAGTTCGAAAACATTTACAGGATAGTCTGGATTTTCTCTCTCGAATTTGGAAATGTCTGAGGGTTTTACCAGACACTCAATACGTGAAAAATAGAGGGGGTAGCGTTATTGTACTTTCTTATTTATGCCAACTCCTGTAGCGTTGTTGTTTAGCGCCTTTACGTGAAATGCAAAAATTATCTATAAAAAGCACATTTCGACCTCATTGTTTTCAACATTGATGACAGCATTCTTTCTACAAATACCTAGTGGCAGAGCAACATCGGAAGAACCCCAATAGAAAGGTTCAATTTTAGAAATGTTAATGTCGAAGGACACTATTCTATCTAGAGTTTTGCCACTGGGCCTTCTAGCAACTCACATAATTTTATTCTGAGCTCTAACTTAACATATTTTTCATATCAATTCGACAGACATTTTTCGGTTATGACGTCACGCATTTTAGTTAAGAAACACATACACACAGTTTCAAAAAGCACATCATTCTGAATTTTGTTTGTGTTAACAAGCCCAAACTGTACCTTTACAGTCGGAGTGGACTGATTGTTCACAATTTCGCGAAGTTATAGGCAATGTCTTTAAAATAAACACCAATTAACTTCATTGTATCAATGAAATTTAAAGAATTTTTAATTTCCCCGGCATAAATACTTTTTTCAAATGCACTAAGGACTAAGGACGATGTTGCCGTTTCACCCAACAATGATAGTGACTGCTGGTTGCCATGGCGGTCGGTCAGGATGTGTGGCGGAGGATTTGGCAAGTGACTGGATTGCTCCTACACCGACGAACTGTCGGCTGACTCCTGCTGTGGCGAGCGGAGGGCAAGGTGCTGCTGTGGCGGCCGGATGTCTTGTTCCTGCCTCGACGCACTGTTGGCTGCGCCCGTCTACGGTGAGTGAGATGCTGCGAGCATCTCCCACGGTCTCCACATTGGTGGTGGAGAAAGCTCGTTCACTGCAACATTGCGTCCGACCGCCCCCCTGTGGGCCACCAGAGTAATGAAAAAGAAAAATTGTTTTAGTATCATATAAACCCTAATTTTGTAAGCACGTAAGACTGTAAGCAATTTATTAGTGCACTGTGTTGAGTGCTCCGAAAAAAATAATAAAGAAAGAGATTTGGAAAAAGAAGTATAATAATAGAAGAGAACTCTGAAGATAAGGTACATTTAAGAAAGAATTGTTTCCTTGCAGGGAAAAGTGAACATTTTGGGGGGAAATAATTGGTGTGTTGATTTTTTTGGTTGTTTAGTGAAATTTTACCTACCTTTTCTGACCATTGTATAGCACTATTTTATTTCAAGCCGCCTTAAAATAGTGTGAAATTTCCATATTGCAGATTTAATAATAACCTACTAGAAGACGAATATTTCAGGTAAGTGTTGAACAATATTATTACGGCATACGAGATTAAAATCTAATTTTATAATGCTTCAGTGTTTCAAATCTGGGATGAGTTTAAAGCAGAAATTAAATCTGTCCATCAAGACTACACAAAAGTAATTGGCCATGAACAGCGTGATCAAGTGCAGCGCTTAGAGCGGCAGTTCGTGCACAACATTAATAATACATATCATCTGAAACATCAAAGAATTTGATGGAACCTATTAGGAACACACGTAAAAACTATTATGTAAAAAAGCTTCTGAGGAAGCTAACTTTAAAGAAGTAACGTACATCAATGATGGAAACTCACCCACTGCCTTTTCTTTCACCTAGAAAGCAATAAAAAGCAAAAACAAAAAATTCTTTTAATAAACAACACAATTGTTGCCGATTGTACTACCTTCAACTTTCATGTAAGAAGCCATTTTGCCCAGTTATACTCAATTAGTAGGCCTAATAGTACCAACTTAGATGTTCCGGATCTGTTTTCGCTCCTGTCAGAACTTGAAACTGTAGTTAAAAACTTTCCCTCATGCTTACAACCATTGATGAACTCACTAATGCACTTAAAGAAACAAAATTTGAGAAATCACTTGGATTTGATGGTTTAATTCAGGATTTTCCAAAGGATTTTGGCATTCGATATCAGGTATAGAGTATGATCTCTCTCTGAATATCCTTTGATCCTCAATGCAGAAATCAGTTTTGGTTCTAATACCCAAGAAAGGAGACGTCTCTCAACTTGGCAACTGGCTGCCTACTTTGTTGCTGAACATCAACTTTCAAAATAATAGCAAAGGCTATTTCTCAACAAATCTCTGCATTACTTCACACAATAACAAATCCAGATCAGACTTATTGCACCCCTAATAGGTCAGTTCTGTAAAATCTAAACCTTTCCCAAGATGTGTTTCAGATGCACAATAAAGAACAACTACCATTAGCGACAATATCTCTCGATCAAGCGGGTGGCTTTGATTATGTTGATCACAACTATCTGTTTCACGTCTTGCTGATTTAAGGTTCCCATATGAAATTATAAGTAATATAAAAACGATGCATGCTCAAGCAAAATGTGTCATATGAATGGGAAACTATATGCTGGCAGCATTGGTCATGGGAGATAAAACAGGGTGACCAACCTCCAGGAATACTTGTTACAATATCAACTGAACCACTATTGGCTATCTGTCAATGCCACTTTACATGCGTTCTGTTTTACACAATCCCACACTCTCACCCTTATTGTTCTCCAACACTATGTACTAAAAGCCTACCAATATTCTACTCAACTTTCTTCCCTCTATATAATTCTTTGCCTGTCACATTGCACCCCAATTTAATATATTCAAGAAATTCTTACTGATTGTAGGTAGTTGCAACAGAAATTTGCATAAAAAGATTTGCACAACATGTTTAATCTCTTGAAAGGCTATCTTATTTTTGACCTGTCTCTCCCTTTTTTATACTGCTATAGTATGAAGCACACACCATCTCTTCCAGCACAAACCATCTCCTCGCCTGATTGCCACAGCTCCATTTATTTCCCGCATTTTTTATATCCCCCACGCACCCGTCAAGCCACTGCCCCTTCGCCTTCTCTGCCTGAACCAAAAAATTATCCAAGGGACTTTCTTTCCCACCAACACCAAAGTTTGACCAAGTTACTGTGGTTCAGGAGTCACCAGCGTTCTGCTGCACGCTCTGCCGGTGTTATCATTATGTTACCACAGCTGAGCGTGACAAACGGTGGAGCGAGATTAAGTGCAGCATAGAACAGTTCAAACCACCATTCACCACTATTTAGTTGTATCCTTCTAACCTTCCCCCACCCCACCCCCTTCTTTTTCAAGAGTGCCTCTAAACTACCCCATGTACAGAACCTTTCCTCAACTCTATTCCCAACTGCAATAACCTCAGTTCCACCAAAACCCGGACCATGAGAGAACAGCTGACAAGGACCATAGCACCATAATCATGGAATATGATGCTGAGGCCCTTTGGTAGCTTTCTGAAACCAATATACATACTGTCCATTCTCCACAGATCCCATCTTTTTCTTTCTGCTATGAAATTCGCTCCTTCCTTGACATCCAGGGTCCTTATGAGGCCTCTCTTCACAATCCTTACCTCTTCTCACTCCTCAAATCTCTTATACATTCTTCCCAAGATTCACTTGACTGGCAATCCAGGATGACCTTATGGTTCAACCATAGGCTGGCCGTCCAGTGGACGCGTATTCGCGCGAAAAATATTCGCGTGAACACACGCGAATACGCGCGAAGAGTTCGCTCCAATCCAAACAAAGGTAATTTAGTGTGACTCCGTCCACTGCGAGCGCTTGAGTCACACGAACATGCGCGAAGGCGACGAGATCCAAAATTGTTTGGATTTGTTCGCGCGAACACACAGTTCGCGCGATGGATATAGACAAAATGGTTACTCTTGTTCAACAAGAGCCCCTTTGTGGGATCAAAAATTATCTCAATACCACCAGAGGAATGTCAAAATGAAGATGTGAGTAGAAATGGCAACAGAAATGAATTTACCAGGTAATTAATTCTATTATTTATTCATTTATCTAAACAAAATGCAATATTACATATCTATTATTTTCACATAGTATGGGCTTTCTTTTTTCTTGCTGTCATCAGTTGTTCTACTGGTTTGAAGTGATATGTATTTGAAGGTTAAATAGAATCTTCCTGGCAACAATAACAGAAACAATACAATCACATAAAAACAAAAATTACTGGAAATCGTCAGTAAACGTTTAAAGTGAAAGTAGAAAATTTAAACAAGCCTTCAGCAACATATTTACCAAATCAAACGCTTTCAAACATTCAAAATCTGATTCATAAAAAATATTCCTTGCACTGTACTGTTTTTTATACAGCAGTCATTCAGTTCATTCAAATCACTTTCATCCATTAGAACACAATGTTGGTGGAATACACATATGGATTTGCAATCAATCTATTTGTTTTTCACTTAAGCAAAAATTCAATTAACTACGCGGATTGTAATTAGTACCAAATAACCTTTGGTACGTAACAGTATGTATAGTATTTGTTATGTTTGTTATCGTTTCTAATAAAATTACTCAACATTATGCATAATATTACGAAACAAACCACCGTCAATTTGTAACGATTATTTGCGGCGTAGTTCAATTCATCTAGTTTAGCTTTGAAACATTTGTTTGAGATGCCCGCGCCACATCAAATTACTTTCCCATTTTCAAATAATTATCTTTCTCTTCAGATGAAATTATTTTTAAGTTTATAAGTATATTTCAAGATTAAAATGAAAGGGTTGAGGGATACCTTTAGAAGAGAGTTAAGAAAATATTTGAAGAAAAATCAGGAAAAGTCTCAAAACAATGGCCCTATTTCAACCAAATGGAAAACTCCTTTCTTTTAGCAAAAATATTTCTCATCCATTCCTCTCTCCTTTTTGCAGTTCATCTTCTTGCTATAATTGTTGATTCCAATGCGTATAATTCCAACAACTAAGAGAAAGGCATTGCTACTGTTATTTCTGGCACAAACAACAACAGAGAACTGGCGACAGAATCGCGCGAATCTGCTTTCAGTGGACGAGGTGTCTTCGTGCCAACACAGTTCGCGAGAATATAGGCGTATTCGCGCGAACATTTTTCGCGAGAATACGCGTTCACTGGACGGTCAGCCATACGGTTTAACTGTTTAACCATATGGTTCATCCACTGGGTGAACATCAGCCTTTGTAGATCAACATCTTCAATGTTTGTGCACAATTTTAGTTCCTACATCAAAGATACCCCACATTTCTTGGAGCGTATGTCCGAAGTCCTCACTCTTCTGCTCACAGACGCTTTCCAGGTGACTATGGATATAAACTCTTTGTATGAAACTATCCCCACTGTCATTGCCTCAGAGCCTTTTAACTCTTCGTTGATAAGCCTTCCACACAGTCTCTACAGCACACTATTTCCCACATTCCAAGTCTACTTTTCCTTTAATTCTCATTACTTAAC
The DNA here is from genome assembly GCA_031002005.1 of Vandiemenella viatica. Taxonomy (NCBI): domain Eukaryota; kingdom Metazoa; phylum Arthropoda; class Insecta; order Orthoptera; family Morabidae; genus Vandiemenella; species Vandiemenella viatica. Next base: position 258,624,848 of record CM061921.1, read on the forward strand.
CAGTTAAGTGGTACTGTCATGGGTACCCGTATAGCCTCACCTTATGCCAATCTCCTCCTGGGCTGTCATGGAGGAACAAAGGCTGAAGAAATTACTTATTTGTGATCTGGACCAATAAAGAGGACCACCTCATAGATTTCCTCAATTCCCTCAACAACAGTAACTCCATCAATTCCAGCTGCTCATATTCCCATACCTGTATCTCCTTCCTTGGTGTGGACATGCCATATGATAAGGGGCACTCCACACCTCTGTACATATCAAGGCAACATATTTAAAGCGGTTGCTATTATTTTAGTTACCATCCACTGTAGACCAAATATACCATCGGGTAAAATTCTGCAGTCAATGGCAAACGCATCTGTTCTGATAATAAATCGCTTTCCAGGTATTCCCACAAATCATCCCAAATCTTCATTTCCTTCAGCTACCCCTCTGATCTAGGTTAAAAGCAAATCTCTCTTGCTATTACCCACAACTTCCATTCTGCATTTCTTAAAGCTGACCACATTCCAATATTCATCGCCAAGTTTTCTCCCGTCCTAGAATCCATTAACCAGATACTTCACTGTGGGCATATTTTTAATATTCATTGCCTGAAATGGGAGTTCTCCTCCTCATAATCCTACTCACTATACCTTACACTTCCCTTAGCTGACCTCTTTTTCTGAACAAAAACTTGGTCCACAAGTATTTATTATTATTGTTATTACACCGCAATTCACTAAAATTGTGTGACAGAGGGTGCATTGCACCAATCCGAATGGGTAAACGTTTCTGAGGGATATAAGGGAAATGGCAGGAGGCGCCCATGGGCTGTTGTGAGGAACCATCCCACAATTCACCTTGAGTGATCCAGGAAAACCCAGAACAAGATGTCCGGAGTTCTTTATGGAAAGCTACTCCTTTCGGATTTTAAGTTTACTAGCCTGGTAAAACCCTTCTATTCCATTCCCTAATCGCTCGTGGAAAAAAATGCGTACAGAAATTAATCGGTTCTGGCCCTGATTTCTCTTATCTTATTTTCATGGTCATTCCGAGATATGAATGTTGCTGGTAGCAATATTTGTTTGCTGTCATTCCAAAATACGTTAGTCAAGAATTTTTCAATTAGCTTCTATCGAGAGCAACGGCTTCTGTGTTCCAGGTCTTCTGAACCAAACTCCTTCAACATTGCACTTACACTTTCTCTCCTACTATATATACTTATCGCGAATCGGGCAGCTCTTCTTTTGACCTTCTCTAATGCCTCCATTAAACCCTTTTGATGGGGACGAAGAACAATAATATTCTAAGTGAAGACGCACTAGTGACTTGTATGTAAACGATTTAACTTCCAGAGTGCATTGTTTTAAGTTACGATCAAAAAATCGGAACATCCGATTTGCTTTCCCAATTAAATTTTCGATATGCTCATTTCACGACAAATTTTTACGAATTGTTACCCCGGGTATTTAGCGGAATATACCGTCCTATGTACAGTACCATTAATTGTATATTCATAGCTAAACGGTGTCACCTTTTTACTTACATGCATGACTTGGGACTTTTTAGTGTTTAACTCCTACTGCCAGTCTTTACACCACGCAAATATTTTCATAATATCGCCCTGTAACACAGAGCAGTCATCCTGGGTTGTGATCTCACGATAAATAATAATATCATCGGCAAATAATCTTTTCATCCCCCTTATTATGCGGCAAAAAACCATTAATGTATATCAGAAACAACAGAGGCCCCATCACATTTCCCTGGGGAACACCGGACGTCACTTCGTTAAGTGATGAATGCTCACCATCAAGAGCTACACACTGTGTTCTACCCTTACGAAAGTCTGTAACCCAGTTGCATATTTGTCTACATATGCTGTAACCACAAAGTATCTTAAGTAACCTAGTGTGAAGCTCGCAGCGGGCCTCGTATGCGTCGCGCGCACAGTGTTGTCCGCCGGTCTGCGTTGGTGGGGAGGTTGTCTGGAGCCACCATCCTGGCGGGCAGGCTTGTTAGCCGCAGCAGCTTTTGGGCAACGAGCCGCCCGAAATTCTTTCGCACTTTTACAGCCAGAGAAGCAAGCCGCGTGACCTCTGCCGCAGTTGCAGCAGACTGATTCCTGTCTGGCCGTGGTGCAGTCGGCTACTTGGTGGTCAAACCCATATCTGACACAAGTGCTCTGTTGGGTCTAGTCACTCGTCTGCTGCCCGTGGTTTTGGCAATTGAAACATTCCCGGAGCTCAGGAGGAGAAGGCTTATTCTCGGTGGGCTTCCTAGCTCACTCCCTCGGCAGTGCACCAGTAGCCACAGGCGTCGGCTGGGTTGGTTGGTTCGGCTGCTCTGCTGTGCAGCTGAAGGCCACGTCTCTTAGCAGGCTGGTGGCCTTCAGCAGGTCTGTAGGACAGGAGGCTAACATCTTCATATCTTCATTTCTCCTTCAGTTAGCCAACAAAACAGTGGCAGCACTTTACCAAGCAGGAACTGGACGTAAAGGCTGCCCCTGGTTCTCGAGCAAGGTACCATTACTGTTTGCACAGGACCCTCCTCCAAGGCTGGTTCTTGATCCCTCAGTTCAGGTGGAGGAGACTCTGGTGTTTCGAGGCTGCCTGCAGTGTCACCCCAGAAAAGGCTGACAGGCGGGTCAGGAATTATGTAGACTGGTTCTTCGGCATGTGGTTCCTGGCTTCCGGTAGTTGGCAGTTTTTCAGTCCTCGAATGGTGGAGGATGCTGTTTCCTACGCTGCCTCTTACGCCTTCCGTTTAACCTTCGGAAGAATTTCTTCATGCAGAAGTCCTCATCGAAGGCAAGCGGGCAGGTTTCCAGGGCTTCCGGGAGCTTGTGTCGGTTTGTCGCCACGTCGTTATGGATGAGCTTCACTTCTTCTTGCAACCTCGTAGTAGTTTTCTAGTATGGACCAGCCATACTTTAGAATCACCCACAGCGTCCACGACGTGAAGTTCTCCTTCTTAGCAATCTTGGAAAAGTGTTTCATGGAAAACTTCGTCTTTTTGATCTCGATGACGTGCACGAACCCGTCTTGATCGCGTCGAGCTTCAAGGTAGATGTCGTTTGCGGGTGTATCTTTAGCTCCCGAGAATTCGACATCACTAGCAGCAGCGGCAGCCATCGTCGAGTCAGTGGGTGTGACAGAGTGAGTGAGTGAGTCCACACACCCTTAAGACGGCTCTAATAGCCGGTTCTCGAACCTCCGGTCTATCGGTTTTGGGAGTACAGAAGTTCATAATATAAGGCTACGCTACAGCCGCATCAAGTTTGATAGTATAGACAGAAAGGAAATGATAAAACTTCTCCTAGGGACTGTTGTTTCAAAAAAATTACATAGGTACAAACTTGAATCCACATTCACGCAGTACTCAATTGCAACCTCAAAGTGCTATCCCAAACACAATACTCAACGTTAGGAAACGCACTTAAAAAATAATTTATAAGTAAAAAAAAAAACAATATAGAATCACAAGCAAAAAGGGTAACACAACAAAATTATATCGTTTAAAACAAAACACCATATATGATGATTATGGAATTACATTGTGGAGTGCAATGATCATTTAAGAACACAGATTGAAATATTCATGTCAAATGTCTGTTTTCAACTTTACTAAACTAATACACTATCTCTGTGAAAATACCCTAAACCGAATAGTACACCATCTTAAGAACAAATCAAAGAAAACACTTTAGGGTTCCTAAATTACAAACGACACAGTACAAAATCATTAAGATACGTCAATCTCCTTTGAATCTAAATAAGCTTAACAGAAATTTTACAGGGTTCTATGATAAGACTGCCATTTTCGTTCAAGTGGTAGGGTCCACATGTGTAAATGTATGAAGTCCCTAAAATGTTAATGGTAGTGAATGACATTTTTTATGAGTTGTTGTATTATTTAAATGACAAATAAAACTAATATAAATCATAATTTTGAATATACGAAAGGAGTAAATGTACCATCATGCAAAGTCGTGTTACAACCAATATTTATAGATTCCTCTATAACCAACAAGAGCAGATAATAATAACAGCGATAATAAAACAACACTTCCTGAGGTACATCGAGAACACTAATCACTCACGATTGATGTCTTCTTGATGTCTCGGACGATGCTCCAGGAATACTCTAAATGAATTGTGCAGCACTGCAACGTCTTATATTTGCCCAAAAAACAGTATTGTTAATCAAATAAGTAAACATGATGAAACTTTACAACAGATGACAAAAATTCCTCATTAGATCGATCTGATTATCCTTTTAACAAACAGAGAACCATCATTACACTTCAAATGATTAGATGCTCTGCTAAAATAATTGTATTAGAATGAAACAGTGGGTACCAGGATATTTTTACATTACATATCATATATGATGATTAAAAACTCACAAAAATCAGTGCATGAGTCAACATAAAATTTAAATAGCACTCAGTTTTGAACAAGAATTAGCTCAGTTTATTGGAGGTGAAACTCTTAATCGTTCATGCTTGCTTAACACAACCGTTCCTGGGGTAGTCTCAATGACTTGAAGGAGTAAACACTGTTAAGTTCGTAGTACAATTACTGTGGACTGTGGCGACTGCTTCGGCGTCGGCGATATCGTTGTAGAACTGGCTCACTACAGCATTCAAGTCACCATTAACTTATGAACAACTGCCTCTGTAAAATCGACTTATGCCCTGCCACTCAGAAAGCAAAGTAGTGAATGTACAAAGTAATGCCAGCCTTATCATACAGGAGACCTGGTACAGATTGTCCAGTGTAACTCCAGCTTACACTCCCTGGAGTCCTGGTACTGAGTGTCCAGTGTCCCTCTAGCCTACACTCACTGGAGGACTGGTACAGAGTGTCCAGTGACACTCTAGCCTACACTCACTGGAGGCCTGGTATAGTGTATTTTTTATCTTCCTTGCTCTCTGGCTCCTTGCTGGTCTCCCACCATTTTTCCATACTGGCCACGCCTCTCCTCGAACCGCTCGCAATGTAGCGATAAAATTAACACAAATTACCCAGGCGATTTGAAATAAGCGATTGGTTCTCTAAGGTACCCTTTTCCTCAAGTGTGATTTTATTGGCCAAAATTGCGTCTCAATAGTTCGTTAGCAATCGTGTTCCTTGTCAACGTTTGGGTGACGAGCAGGAAGTCACAGAGTTATTGACCTTCTCCAGGTTGTTCCCAGCATCCCAAGACACTCGTAGGGAGTTAGGCTCTACACCACGAAACAAAAGGTAGCTTACTGTTCGGCAGGCACCAAACAAACAAGTTTATCTACTTACAGAGAGAGGTGATATAGCCTAACATCTTTGAGCCTCATTTGCCCAAATTTTATTAAATTATTTATTACACTAGCCACTTTTTGTGTGTATTCATGACACTTCCCGCCAAACAATTGTTTTGCAAAGGAAAAAAATTAAACGTTGTTAAATTACCGAATTGAGACCATCATCAGATTAAACAGCAAAATAATCTGAACTTTAATGTCTGTACCATAGAAAATAAATTACGCAATTACCCTCTCAAGTTCAATCATAATATAAGCTATGCTATTCTTCCCCACTTAATTTTTTAACAATGATACCACGAAGTATTTTGTTGTTTTCCTGTGTCAATCTAACTATTAATCTTTTTTATATCTGTGACAATAAAAGCACTCATAATATCTTTCCGGCAATGCTCGATGTGTTCAAGGGCATTTAAATGGCACAAAAACCATCCCCAATGGACACACAAAAGGAGACAAAATTGTTGACATGGTAATACAAACCTTTCGTAAACAAAAAAAAAAAAAAAAACTGTAAATCTTCTGCCTAAGGAAAGACGATAAAAATGCAGCTAGCCTACAGCTTCAACGCTAAATCCAGTTTATTCATAATGTCTTATTACAAATTTTATTTCTTGTATTCATGGCACATTGCATTTCCTTTTTACTGCCAGGACACAAGACTAAACGTGATAATCAGTCGGTGAGTACAGTAGTTTAGGCGGCGTGGGATTACAGGAATAACATAGACACTTCTTTCAGAAAGCGTCCGTTAGTGAGAGAAATCCAGAATGACTTCAAGTTTTCACGCAGGACTGATATAGAATTAGGAAATGTTGAATGAGCTTCTTATTTCCGAATGCGGAATTTTTTCTAAATGGCTCTTGCTGCTATAGATGAAAGGTGCTAACCCTGTTGCGTTGGCTCTTTCATCCACTCTTGGCAACTAGCATCAATTAATAAAACAATGTGAGACTTACACTTTGTTAATTACTAATTTAACTTATATAATGCAATATTACACACAAAACAATATTTTTAGGATCATATATTGTGTGTCGTTCGTAACCGCTCATAGTTGCAGTTAACAGTAGCGTCCTTCCTGGTCGAGTGTTTAAACTGTTATTTATGGTACCAATATCGTTGACCTCCCAGGTTACTGCACTCCATGATGAATCGCAATTTAACTTCATAAAACTGTTCTCAGCCGATCGGAAGGAATGGAAAAACTGGTCAGCTTTCCATACGAAGTCGCAGATGTAAGATATGCATTTGGACCTTAGAGTTTGCTAATCCTGTAAGTAATTTCGCATATCTCTGAGCTCTGAAATGTTAGCGGACTCTTGTCTTGCTTTAATCAAACACACGTACTGATCATCTTTCGACTCGTGCCCTACCATTATTTTACCTTTACTGACCACTTGCTTTTTACTGTTGATTTCAAGATAACCTAAATAGTTGTATATCTTGATCTCAGAGATTTTTGCGTTTAGACTGACGATTTCTCTGATGAGAAGCTAGGTGGTGACTTTAACAGTCGACTCATTCACAACCTGCAAGTGTAGAAACTGAGAAGCTTCCTGAGATTGATTGTAATGACTACACCCTGATTCTATAATTTCTGGACATACTTCTGCTCAGGTTTTTCCGCGAAGAACCGACAATTTGTCATCATTGAACATACAATTAAGCTCCTATGGCTTTAAGTCTTTGTTCACTGCGGATAAAATCTTAACACAGATTTTTCATCCACATCAATACTATCATTACCTTTCTCAGATTGTACAGGAAAGATCAACAATCTGTCCTCAATGGCTTTGATAGAGAGGTCCTGCTTTCCTGCAAGAGCGTCGATTTTCTTTGATAAATGTGACTACATATCATTTTGACGCTTTTGGAATTTTGGCATCTTTCTTCTGGATAACTTTTATGATGTACACCACAATATCGTCTTGGGATTCTTGTAACGGCGACGACTTTTCATCACTTGATTTTTGAAATTGCCTCATTTGATACATTATTATGGCTGCTATGTCTCCCAATTGTGATGTGTTTTGTTGCTGACCTTGTGAGGTATTTCCTGTTGTGTGGGTTTGCTTTGTGTTGCGCAGAGTGGAGACATTATCAGCATCAACCTCACAGACAATTGGAAAATTTTCCACATCTTCCTCACTCATGTCTGTGGTTGACTGCGAGCTATATGTCGGTTCAGGCATTAAATTAACACTTTCAATTATCTCATCATCTAAATTAGTGCGCTGACATTGGTGAATTCATTACCTCACGGTTTTCAGAAGCTACAGTTACGCTGTCAATCAAAACAACTCCGGGTCGAAGGTTCATGAGCGAATAAATTATGATTGGAAACAAAATCCCTAGAAATTAAATATAAAGGTAACGGAAATACAAACAAATTCACCGTTCACAACAAAAATCGTAAATCTGACGATAAACTGGCGATTCAACACAAAATTGGAAATATTAAGATTCATAAAATTTTTTACCACAAAATTAATTTAAAAATGAACAACACAGATTGACAACAGCAACACAATAAATCAGAATCAACGCTGTCTTGGATACGACATTTCAAATGCACATGGCCAGATCCATTGCAACACTGCAACTATTTTAAATATATGAATGAAGTATTAACAGACTCCCATGACTTTCATAGATCAATTTTAAATAAAACATGAGGAATCAAGTAATCCATCAAACATTAACACTTAAAAAAAATTAAACACAAACTACTTAAATTTGAAAATCGCCAAAACAGTCTGTACTATCTGTTAGAAAAAAATCATTGACTTAAATGAATCATCTGAATTATTAAATCGAAGGAAAATGTTGGGAGATGCAATTTGTAGTGAAACTGGTTTGGGTGATGATTATTCATTAGCTTATTGATTTGCTTAATAAACCAATCACCTCTCACAGTGATTCGGAAACAGAGTGAAACAGTATTGTCCTTTTTATCAATATAAAATTGCTCTAGCATAAATACAATCAATATATAAATCAAATACCAAGCACTGCCACTTCTTACACTTCCCAACAAATAAGAAAATACGAAACATTATTTAAAAGTAAACATGATGAAACTTTACAACAGATGACAAAAATTCCTCATTAGATTGATCTAATTATCCCATTTACAAACATTTCATATAATTGGATGGACTGTTAAAATAATTATATTAGTACTAAACGTCGAGTACCATGATATTTATACATTACACATCAAATATGATGATTGAAAGTTCACAAACATTAGTGCATCATTCAATTTAAAATTTAAATAGCTCGCGGTATTTAAGCAAAGATTTTCTCAGTTTATTGGAGGTGAAACTCTTAATAGTTCAAGTTTGCTTGATCGGACCGTTCGTGGGATAGCCTCAATGACTTGACGAAGTACACTCTGTTAAGTTCGTAGTTCAATACCGTGAATTGTGGGGAATGCATCGGTGTTGGCGATATTGTTGTAGAACTGGCTCACTACAACATTCAAGTCGCCATTGACTTAAGAACAACTCCCTCTGTAAGATCGACTTGTGCACTGCCACTCGGAAAGCAGAGTAGTGAATGTACAAAGTAACACCAGCCGTCATACACAGGAGGCCTGGTACAGATTGTCCAGTGTAACTCCAGCTTACACTCTCTAGAGCAGCGATTCCCAACCTATGGGTCGCGACCCACTGGTGGGTCGCGGCGTGTCTTTTGGTGGGTCGTGGAACAATCGAATTTTTTGCCACTAAAATTTGCGTCCTGTTTCCCCAATGTATACCTTGCCGCAGCTACAAGGAATTTCATATACTCTTGGTGTTTGCAAATGTTCTCTCTTGTCTTTAACGCTGGTCAGGATGGTATACATTGGTGAAACAGGACGCACTGTTAAGGAGAGTCTCAATGAACACATTAGGCATTTTAAAATAATGACGCGAGCAAGTCCGCTGTAGTTCTACATTCAGCCGATAGCGGCCATTCAATTTTATTCGATAAGACCAGTGTTATAGCCACAGAAAGCAGATGGTGGCCTAGACGAATAAGAGAAGCGTTAGAAATACAAAAACGGCAGAACAACATTAATGCCGACAATGGTTTACAACTTAACCATATTTGGCCATACTTGCTCAGGAAAACCCAGGACGAACGGCCCCATCCTACCGCCTGCACTGGGTGCGGTGACGTCACCGCGGCGGTCTAGCGCTTGCTTCCTGCTACTATATAAGGCAATAGCGGCAACTCACAAGCAGTCACAGTTCCGAGTTGACCATCGTAAAGTGTAGATGTGCGACAAGGAATACGCTAGCCGCTCTTCCGCGCCAGGCGGGCCGAGTGCCCCAGCGCACTCGACTTTGTCGGTGGGAACTGCGGCAATGGTGACGACCCGGCTATCCCTACCGGACTTGGAAGCGGACGGAACAACACTGACGACGACCAGGCAGTTCCCACAGGACTTGAGGGTGCACCCCGACGGAATTGTAAGGATAACGCTCACGACGAACCAGCCTGCCCACGGATCAGTAGACCCCCGCGCATCGAAGAGAAGAACCTCACCGATCACAGCGGGGAAACTAGCAACCGAGGAACGAACAACGCGCAAGTGGCTCGAAAGTCAGCGTGCCCATACAACAACTTTCCAGTGCTACAGCCAGCAAAGAGAAGAAAGCGAACAAGAAGAAGAAGGGGACGACCGAGTACTCGGCCGCAACATTCCCATTCCAGACGCCTTATACACCACCGCAGACAAACTTCAAAAAAGTAAATACCCCCAAGCAGACGACTGCTGCCGCAAGCGGAGGAAACCGACGCAAAGCGCAGCAACCAGACGCGGAAGGATTTATAACACCCCGCCGCACAGCAAAGCCGCCACCCGCACTGGACCCGGAGCTGGTAATGGAAACAAACAATCCATTCCAGCCCCTGCAGACCGAGGAAACACCAACCCCGCCAGCTAAGAGATCGGCCCATATTCCACCTATAGTGGTCCAATACGAAGAAAATTTCAAGACGCTGCACGACCAAGTGGAAGCCGTCGTCAAGGACCCCTTCAAAGCCAAGTCTGCAGGAGGGGACAAAATCAAGTTTACTTTTACTACGGTGGCCGACTACTCAGCGGTCACCGAGATGCTGCAGCAAAAGTGCACCCTATACAACACATTTCCAACTGGGGCCTTACCCCTGCTGAAAGTGGTATTCAGAGGAATACCCAGAACACTTCCAGCCAGCGATCTGAAGGAGGAGCCAAAGGGGATAGGATTCAACGTCCAGACAGTAGCTCAACTAAGGAGGCCGGGCAGCAACGTAGCAATGCCCCTTTTTCTCGCCGTCTTGCCGGACACACCAGAAAATAGAGAGATCTTCAAGTTAGAGACAATATGCCACCTCAAAGTAACTACAGAAAAACTCCGCTCATCACCTGGACCACCTCAATGCTACAATTGCCAGCTCTACGGGCACATGGCAATGAATTGCAAAATGCCACCAGTTTGTGTCAAATGCGCTGGTAAACATGATTCCAACCAATATACAGCACAGAGAGGACGTGACACGGCGAAATGCTCCAACTGCGGTGGAAACCACGTCGCAAGCTACAAAGGATGCCAGGCGTACAAGAAAGCCCGCGATCGACAAAGAGGACTGCCCGCGGAACAAGACAAAATTCTCCAACGCCGAAAGAAACCGCAAGGGAGAAATCAACAGGAGATCCCGCCAACGGCTGGCCAGCTAGAAGAAGAACCAAATGACATTAACAAGAATGAAGACCCACATCAGACTCAGAAAAAGCAGAACCCCAAACGTGAGAAGAACAATAAGAAACACACAACTAGTGGTGTGAATGGGAGCACATACGTGGACACCTGTGCAAACCAGGACGCCAACCACGCCGAAACACCAAAGGCAGATATGAAAAGTAACCTGACTGCGGATCGAGCTGAAACGGTCGGCACCCAACGTGCCCCTTCCAACCAGCCAAGTAAACAAGGAGCAGCTGATAGCCTGGTGCATGGTCTCATGGATAAATTGTCTGGATTGATGGACACCATGATGAAAATGATGCTTAACATTATAGAGATGCTAAATCGCTTGCCAATAAACATACAGGCAGCAGCTCTAGCTGCAACCACCAGCACTACCCAAGAACATAATGGATAGAGCTCCTCCTATGCATGGAATCGCGTTTTGTGTGTGGAACGCAAATGGTATCTACAACCAGGCAACTGAGTTCAGACAGTTTATACATGAACAAGGAGTGGACATCTGCTTGGTGTCCGAGACCCATCTGAAACCAGGCATCCGAGTAGCAATACCAAATTACCACTGCTACCGCTATGACCGACCAACAGCAGGCGGTGGCGTAGCTATATATATTAAACGGGGACTCCCACACAACCAAGTGCCTCTCCCGCCAATGAACCAACTTGAAGTTGTGGGAGTCGAAGTAGCCACCGCGAATGGAAAAATCACTGTAGTATCAGCCTATTGTCCACCACGAGCGCAGTTACAAGATGAAGACATCAACAACCTGGCCAGCATAAGGGGCAGGCTGATCATAGGCGGCGATCTGAACTGTAAACACACTGATTGGAACAGTCGAGTGTGTAACAGTTCAGGAAGACAGCTAAGGAGACTGGCAGAAAGGCTAAACATGAATGTAACTGCCCCCGAAGAGCCTACTCACTACCCGGCGAATGGAAGACGTCCCGACGTCTTGGACATTTGCATCAGTAGAGGCATCACAGGATACCTAGCAGTCAGCACCATCAACCGGCTGCCGTCCGATCATTGTCCTGTACACTTCGAGATAGCGGTAGGACCATGGCAGCTTGAACAGCAAACTGTTCCGGATTACAAACATGCCAACTGGGACAGATACCGACAGATCATTGCCCACGCCTTCGAAACAAGACATCACGAAAATGTGGAGGAGAGCCTGAAGTTCTTTGAAACAACCGTGAAGGAAGCATCGGGAGCCGCCATCCCTTCGAAACGAACCAACTACCATGCAATGCAACAGCTTCCACCTCAGCTTCTGGCCATGATCCGAAACAAGAACCGGGTCATGAAAGAGTGGAAGCTAACGAGGAATCGAAACACCAAAAGCCTGCTTAATAGACTTCAAAAGGAATTAAAAGCAGCCCTCACAGAACATAGAAATAAGGAATGGAAGGCCAGAGTTTCAATGATACGGCCCAATGAGGACTCCCCTGTGGATACAGACAAGGAGACTTACGAAGCGGAAGCAAAGACTTCCTCCGCTCCACGGAGAAAGGGGGTTAGTCTACCTCCCGCAGGAGAAGGCGGATGCTCTTGCAGACAACTTTGAGAAGCATTTCTCCCCCTTAGATATGGACATAGACGAAGAGCAGGTGACTGAAATTAGGCGGAGACTGAGAACCTACAAGGAGGCAGCCGCCACCGACGATGCACAGCACATCCCAGAAGTTGACGTCTCAGAAATCAAAAACTGCATCAAGAGACTTCATCCCAATAAAGCACCAGGAATAGATGGAATAAATAACACCCTCATAAAGCACCTACCGTTGGAAGCTCTTTCATACTTGGCTGAAGTTTTCAACACCATTCTCAGAACGAGGACCTTCCCAAAATGCTGGAAACAGGCAATAGTCGTTGGGATACACAAGTCCGGCAAGGACCCTGTATTTCCCCAGCACTACCGTCCTATTAGCCTGCTTCCATTGGTTAGTAAAATATTCGAAAGAATACTGCTTACAAGGATGAAGAAGATCATCGATGAAGAAAATCTCATCCCAAACCATCAGATGGGGTTTCGCCGGGAGCACTCTACCACCCACCAACTCCTACGAGTGGTCGAGGAGGCGACTAAGGCTTTCAATCACCGGAACTTCTGTGGACTAGTGCTTCTTGACATAGCTAAGGCCTTCGACTCCGTATGGCACTCCGGGCTGCTATGCAAGCTGTTTGAGCTGGGATTCCCCGGGCCATACGTACAGCTGCTAGAATCGTACCTGCGGGGAAGATCGTTCAGGGTGAGGGTAGGGACAGCTCTCTCCTCGAGAAGAAAAACAAACGCCGGAGTGCCTCAAGGATCGGTTCTGGGACCGGTGTTATACTCACTGTATACATCGGATATCCCGGAAACGGCAGGTGTCAAAACAGCTCAGTATGCCGACGACACGGCAGTTTTCTCCAGTAGCAAAAAAAGGGAACTTGCCACACATCGTCTGCAACAAGCGCTGGATAAGATTGAGGCCTGGGCAAGACGATGGCGTATAGCCATCAACCCAGAAGAGACGCAGACCATCATGCTAGCACACCGTCGAGGATAGAGAAACGCAGTTCATCCGCAAGTGACGCTCCAGGGACAGCCCATTCCATGGAAAAATACCGCACGCTATCTCGGTGTAACGTTAGATGCCAAACTAACTTGGCGCACGCACATACAAGAAATAAAGAGAAAAGCCAGCGCGAGACTGCAACAGCTGTATCCACTATTAAACCGAGACGGTACTTTGGAGCCAGCGACTGGAGTAAAAATTTACTGCAGCTTAATAAGACCAGTCATTGAATATGCATGCCCAGTGTGGGGGTATGCTTCAAGGACAAATATCCATAAACTGCAGGTCATACAAAACAGAGCCCTCAAACGGGCCCTACATCTGCCATCACGATACCCAACACATGACCTCCATGAAGCAACAGGTCTCCAAACAATTCAGCAAAGGTTTCAAGACAGCGCAGCCACCTTCTACAGATCCGCACACAAAAACAACAACCCACTCATCAGTAATCTAGGTACATATACAACAGAAATTGATTTCCATAAACGTCCACTGTCACTGATCCAATAAAATAGCCATCTAGACGACGCACCAATAGAAAAGAAGTGAACTATCATAAACGATGAGAAGGAAATGTCGAGAGACAACAACCTTCAATATCACAGCCCAAACGAACGGGCAAATAATGGCGAAGCGAGAGTCACAAGCAGTCAGTCCTCTGATGAAAGCCACAGCAAGATGGCAGAAACGTTAGGTTTTAACAAATCGACGCGGCTCCACCCGGAGAACCAAGATATTACATACAGTGCCCGCGGAAGCCTTCGTAATCATAGGCCACAAAGAGTTTTAGAAGAACATGTGTTTCTGGATAGTACAACATTTTTTCCAATGAAGGTTAGAGAATTTTTAATTCAAGAAGACACCAGATTATAAATTATTGCGCAACAGGTAGGCAAGTGATTGTTAGAAACTTGTAGTGGTTTTTGTAAATGGAAAGCGCAACCGGCTGCCAAGTGATTGAAAAAAGATTTTGGGGACAGTTAGGGAAATATTGAAACAGCTTTAAGAATATTTTTGAGGTCGAAACACAACTGTGGAATTGAAAGTAATGCATGGAAGGGAAAATAATTACCTGGAGAAGTTCTGTTGTGTGGCATCTTCCAAATGAATGAATTCTATACCGTTTGGTGAGTCTATTCTAAAACAGAAAGTGTGCATTCATTTATTAGTTTTTTGACATTCATTCTGTCCTTAAAAAGTTTCAAAGGAAAGATGGAAGAATCCGCTGTCTGAAGAGACATTACACATACTTTATTCTTACTTTACACTATCCAGGTAAGGCGTGAGTGAGCCCAGTTAAAGAAGAACTGTTATAAGTTAGAAGTCTGTAAAGGTAACTAAACAGCATTGTAGTTTCACATGGTTCCAACTTGGATTATAATGTATATTATTCTTTCACATGGCAAGTCTTTGTGCCAGTATTTAAGCCATCAATATATGCAACCAATTGCTACATTGAGTTCTGGAATCCAGCTACTGAATTTCACTACAGAGAATTTTAGTTTCTTTTATGAGAAGTGTCATGACGCGAATTCAGCTAACCGCTACATAAAACGACGAGACAGTTTGGCCAGAAGACCTACTACATGAAATAAAAACGGATGTCAGCTGGACGTAATTCCAGAAAGGAGAGGACTTTTTTTTGTAAAATGCGGGGTGTATTCTGACATAATTCGAAACACCAGGAGCATTTCAAATCAAACAATATGATCGAGACTTAAGCTAATGTATTATTGCGCCGAGAAAAAATGAAGAAATTGATTTGGGAAAAATTTTAATAACAGAAAAGGATTCTGAAGATACAGTATGTTTAGGAAATTGTTGTTTCCTGACTGGGTAAAGTGAGTCTTTCAGGGGGAAATAATTTGTGTGTTGATTTGTTTGCTTGTTTAGTAAAATTTACTGACCGTTTCTGTCTATTGATCAGTACTCTTTTATTTCAGGACGTCTTAACACTGTAAGAAATCTCAGAATTTGAGAATTAATAACACCCTTCTAAATGACGTATATTTTAAGTAAATGTTCGAAAATATTATTAAAGTATACAAGATTAAAATCCAATTTTTCAATGATTCAGTGCTGCGAATCTGGGAAGAGTTTAAAGCAGAAACTAAATCTGTCTCTCAGGTCTACACAAATGTGAATGGCCAAATACATCGCAATCGAGTGAAGAACATAGAACGTCGGTTCAAGCACAACATTAATAAGACATAATATCTGAAACAGAAAAGCACTCACGTGAAAAATACCGTGGACAACGAACTTACAGGAGCCACGTACATTATAATGTGACCCTTTACGTCATACTGTAGGGCGCATTTTATTACATAAGTGATAATACACAGACGGAAAAAAAAATCCCAACACCAAGAAAAAATTATTGTAGAGTAATGAAATTTGGACAATGCATTTGTCAAGTTAACATGTTTAATTGATTAAATTTTCAAGATCACAGGTTAATTTAAGCTCAAGAAAATGCATTTCAAAATGTGAAATACTGTTAAATTAATAGCCGGTGTAACCTCCAGAATTTTGAATGCAAGCCTGCAAACGTGAATGCATTGTGTCATACAGGTTTCGAATGTCACTTTGTGGTATGGAGTTCCATGCTTGTTGTACTTGTGCTGTCAATACTGGGACGGTCAGTGCTGGCTGTGGATGATGCTGGAGTTGTCGTCCAATGATATCCCATACGTGTTCAATTGGAGACAGATCTGGTGATCTCGCAGGCCAAGGTAACATGTCGACACTCTGTAGAGCACGTTGCGAGACAACAGCGGTATGAGGGCGAGCGTTATCCTGTTGAAAAACTCCCCCTTGAATGCTGTTCATGAATGGCAGCACTACAGGTTGAATTACCAGACTGACGTACAAATTTGCAGTCAGTGTGTTTGGTATAACCACAAGAGTGCTCCTGCTGTCATAGGAAATTGCTCCCCAGACCATGACTCCAGGTGTAGGTCCAGTGTGTCTAGGCCGCAGACAGTTTGGTTGCAGGCGTTCCCCTGGCCTCCTTCTGACCAACACTCGGCCATCACTGGCACCAAGGCAGAACCTGCTTTCATCAGAAAACACAACAGATCTCCACTCCGTCCTCCAATGAGCTCTGGCTTGACACCACTGGAGTCGCAAACGGCGATGGCTTGTAGTCAGTGGAATGCACGCTACAGGGCGCCTGGCTCGGAGCTGTTCTTGAAGTAACCGATTTCTAACAGTTCGTTGTGTCACTGTGGTACCAACTGCAGCTCGAATTTCTGTAGTGCTGCCATTCATGAACAGCATTCAAGGGGGAGTTTTTCAACAGGATAACGCTCGCCCTCATACCGCTGTTGTCTCGCAACGTGCTCTACAGAGTGTCGACATGTTACCTTGGCCTGCGAGATCACCAGATCTGTCTCCAATTGAACACGTATGGGATATCATTGGACGACAACTCCAGCATCATCCACAGCCAGCACTGACCGTCCCAGTATTGACAGCACAAGTACAACAAGCATGGAACTCCATACCACAAAGTGACATTCGAAACCTGTATGACACAATGCATTCACGTTTGCAGGCTTGCATTCAAAATTCTGGAGGTTACACCGGCTATTAATTTAACAGTATTTCACATTTGAAATGCATTTTCTTGAGCTTAAATTAACCTGTGATCTTGAAAATTTAATCAATTAAACATGTTAACTTGACAAATGCATTGTCCAAATTTCATTACTCTACAATAATTTTTTCTTGGTGTTGGGATTTTTTTTCCGTCTGTGTATCAGACAGATTTTCATAAATAATTTCTTTATTATATGCAAGATTCAATGTGAGCAGTACTGTAATGCCAACAGTAAATATTCAGTATATCTTGGTGCAATGAATATAAAACATTTATTGAGCTGTGTAGGTTTGGAAAGAAACGTTTCCTTCCAGAGGGCAAAGATCGGTAGGAAACTGTAACCTGATGCTGAATGGATGGCACGAGCCAAAAAAAAGGCAGTAAGACGGAGGGTTTTGCCCCAAGCCGACACGTCCGGTAACCTTGAGCCAGCACTCGACCGGCCGGTCACTGTTCCCAGCGTTGAGAATACGCGCTACCCGAAATGTCTTCCCAAGACGTTTGTCGAGTCAGGCCGAAAAAAGTAGTACTCACGCGGGTGTGTCAAGAACGATTAAAATATCCTCTGTATCACGTACACATCGGGTTGCTAGCCCACGAACCTATCCCAATGAGCTTATAACTTAAATTCATGGAATTTTCTGTTAAACTTGATCTTCAAGACGGCAAAGACGGGGCCGGAGTTTACGTACGTGGTGGAAGACCCTACAAAGTCAATATGACGTGCGCTGTTGATCCTGCAATTTGATCGACACTCATTTTGGTGCTGATTCGTGTCCTGGATGGCTGGGCGCTGTTGCTGACTTCTAGTGGAAGTTTCACGCTGCCAACTCACATTCTGAGCCAAATTCTGGAGCGTGATTGCAGCTGCCTTATGAATCAAGGATATCACGTATTGTGGGTCCATCTGCGAACATTGCCGATTCCAGTTGCAGTGTTACAATGGTAAAGTGTTACTACCAACCCCTATGATGTTGCAACCCGTGAAACAGGTAGAAACACTTAAGTGTCATTGAGAAGAGAGATCCATATCCCAACTTTGGAGATAAAAAAAAAGATATTTTTGAATGGAATGTTGTTCATTTGTGGTGCCATAGTTTATTTTCAATGTAAAGTCGCAGCATTACGATAACTATGTCGGAGGTCATCACAACTTATACTGTACATTGCTTCTAACCGTCATTCTTTCAGATACCGTAAGAGGGGGTTACTTTGTGACACACGGTCTAATATTTGTAATTCAAATCTCTCGCCATGTCACCGATACCAGGAAAGCAAACAACAGCACCATTTCTTTGTAAGACTTACAGTGCACCTTAATGGCCGCTACCCGAAGCTCCCACATCTCTATTGTTCTCTCAGATTGTTGTATTGTTGAAACCTCATTCTGTGTAGTTGTGTCAACATCCGGAAACTTTGTACGCTGAAGCGTTACACCTTTGAGAACCAGCTAATACGAGTAAATTTTCTTTTTTTATCATTTTATTAGCTAGGATGTGGAATAATGTAATATTTGTGATGTGATATTTACTTGATATATAGCAACGAAACCAAAATATCGACACTTCACGGGGCTACTTTGTGACACAACTATACCGTTACAAAGTAACCCCACAAGTTTTTCATTTAACTATTCAAGATATATATTGTATTTTCAGTGTCAAGAAAGACATAAAACATTATGAGAACATATTTTCTCGCTCATTTCTAGGCAAAAACACATCTGGCACAAAGTAACCCCACCCGATGGGGTAACGTTGTGACAATTTTCAACCTAAATTTTTCATTTGATAATAAAGATTTAGATTTGAGCAATATGCATTTATAAAGGAGAATGATACTGTTTTGTGATAGTCAATTTTGGGAAACTTTTAAAACAGTTGAGCAGGTGTAGAAAAAAAAACTTAAAATCTGTCACAAAGTATCCCCCTCTGAGGGTATATTAATTTTGAGCTTAATTTCCTGTAAATTTAAACTCTGGGCGTTGATCTGTAATTTTGCTATCTTGTATTAACATTAACGATAAATTCGCTCAGATTTGTAATTGCGAGTGAAACTAAATAAATGTTGTATGGTGGCAGTTTTCCTATACTCCCAATATCATCGAGTATCTTGCTGAAATTAGATTCGCAATATCTCAGAAAATTAAACACCCTTGCTAATAACTGATGATTATGAAATTGAAAGTTGCACCCTAAAATCCACCATTACAACTTGAACACCCAACTCAGGCACTAGATAAGACAATTACTCCATCAGTGATGGCAACTCAGCCACTGCCTTTTCTTTCGCCAAGAAAGAAAGAGAAGAAATACCAATACATAGGGGAGAGTGGGGCAAAATCGACTGGTTGGGTCAAACCGACCCCCAGAAGATTTCCCATTAGGTGCTGCTATACGCCGGCAGCATTATGAACTAGTTGGGGAAGGTGTAATAATGAGCATTTTGAGACTGGTTTCGTTCGCGTACTGGCCATTGTTAGGATTATGCGAAGCGTTAAAGTTTTTAACAGTTTCTTTTCAGAGTTTCACGACGTCTGTTTATGGCTTTGAGGATTATCACGCCAATCTTATTTACCATTGGTGAGTAAATATGATTATTCAGTGTCTTTAGCTGTATTTTTATTGTAAATGTAGCTTAGAAAGTGTTGATCGATAATCTGAAATCGCCTCATTTGTTTTGTCGTGTACTGCGGGGCAAAACCGTCAATCAGTGATGGGGCAAAACCGACGAGTTCAGTATTTCATTATACTTTATAAAATAATTAAAACTCCGAATTATTAATATGAAGTGTTTCATTAAATTTACTGTACATGAGGATGAGATTTAATATGAAATAAAAGACTTACGAGAATTTTTTACTTAACACAAAAGTTGTTTTACTTGTTAGCCTACATAAAAAAGTTAAAACCGCGGGAAATCGGTATTTATAATAGCCTAAGGTAAGTTTCTATTTGAAGTAAAATGTTATCTTAAAGTTAATAAAACCTCTTCTTTAATTTTTTTAAATACTCACAGTAAACAAAGTTATGCGTAATTTGTTTCTCTTCCTAAAATTAAAGCACCTACATTTGGATTTCAGATATGGTGAGGAACTACGTGCGAAAGACAACTCGGCAGAGCTGGTCACAAGAAGGAATGAAGGAGGCAGTAAGCACGGTTCTTGAAGGACGGATGGGATACACTGCAGCATCTGAATGTTTGAACGTACCTAGAACAACATTGATTGACAGAGTGAAGAAAGCACGAAAAAATGATCTGACGCCCGAGCTGGCTTCTGAAAAGCGATTAGGTCGCTATGATACCGTGTTTTCTGAGGCTCAAGAAAAGGAAATAGTTGAGTATGTATTATTTATGGAAGAAAGACTCTTTGGCCTGACAATTTCCGATCTACGGCGGCTAGCATTTGATGTAGCAGAAAAAAATATGATAAACCATACCTTCAACAGAGTCGAAAAAATGGCAGGAAAGATTGGTATTACGAATTCGTTAACCGACATCCTCAATTAAAACTAAGGTCCCCAGAGCATACATCTTTAGCTCGAGCTTATTACTGTGAAAATGGAAAGGTATAAGAAAAGAAAATGAGAATGTATCTTAATGAAGATGAAAGTGACTTGAATGAAGATGAAGAGGCTTGCATATTCTGCAATGAATTATATTCGAGCTCAAAGGACAGGGAGGGATGGATTCAATGTCAGAACTGTACGGGATGGGCCCACGAGGCTTGTACAAATTGTGAAGAAGAAGATGACAATTTCGTTTGTGACTTTTGTTCTTAAAACTAAATTTGACCTCATGTAGTGTTAATTTCTTATTTCATATTGATAAATGCCTCTTTATTTTATAAAAACATGCAATTATATACTATATTTTTTTGTAAATGCAGGAATAAACTTTTTTACATGTAAATCTTATGGGTGTCTGTTTTACCCCACCCATGGGGCAAAACCGTCGTTTTGTCATCACAAAAAAAAATTGACAAAAATTAAACTACTTATCATTAATGAATTATACATGAATATGATACATCTTCAATATTCAGACAATATTAATAACCTCATTTTACAAAATATTTTTGGCAGAAGTCCGATTTTTATAAGATATAAAGTTAAGATGTCGGTTTTGCCCCACTCTCCCCTACGCCTACTCTTCTAATAAACAACACTATCACTGCCAACCAAACTGCCACCAACATTCATGTAAGAAACCATTTTTCCAGTTATACTCGAAGAGTAATAGTTCCACCTTAGATGTGCCTAATCTATTTTCACTCCTACCAGAACTAGAGATTAAAAATTCAAAATTGTCTCCGCTCTGATATAACTATTATTTAACTTTCTAAAACACTTAAAGAGAGAGAAATTGAGAAAGCGCCTGGATATGACGGTTTAACTCTTGATTTTACAAAGGATTTTGGCATTCTATATCTGGTATGTTGAAAACAATAGTAGACTATAATTTCTCCCTATATATTCGTCCGTCCTCGAAGCAGAAAGTAGTTTTGATTTTAATACCTAAGAAAAGAGACGTCTCCCAACTTGGCAACTGGAGCCGTCTTCGTTGCTGAATGTCGACTACAAATTAATAGCAAAGGCTATATCTAAACCAATCTCCGAATTACTTCACACGATAAAGAAATCCCGATCAGTTTTATTGCATCCCTGATATGTCAATTCTGTTAATCCTAAGCCTTTCCCAAGATGTGTTCAGATGGGCAATAAAGAAGAGCTACCGGTATATGAAGTCTTCAAAGGTTCTCCGCCATATGGTGTTGAAGAAAAACAACAACTAGCTTTCGGCAGCTGGCTCTGCCGCCATCTTCAGGTCTGATGCTATGCAGGGAGCACCAGAGCTGCACTGGCGATATATTTCCTCCGATAGCCTTTAAAAGGCTTAACCTCTCCCCTCCACACGCTCCATCCCGATGCTCCCGTATTGGGCTAGTCTTTGATTGGTTAGCGGAGAGTATGTCAAAGGCAATCACGGCGAGTCGGAAACTAGATTTCCCGGTGGTGCCTCGCTACCTCTCTGATTGTAATGTGGATGTTACAGAAGGGTCAGAGCTGGTTTCCACGCGTCACTAAGTCAAAGAACCGCGTCCCTATTAACCGTGTTACTATCCAATGCTTCTCTGATGACTGTCTCCCTGTAGAAAGAGCACTTGGCCAGCACCTTCACATTACCAAAGTCCATTTTGTGACCGTTTTGAATCACATGCTGGGCGACTTCTGATTTCTCCTTTTGGAATGATCGGATGTTGCGCTCATGCTCTGCCACACAAGCCTTGATGGTCCGGATCGTCTGACCGATATAGGACTTGCCACATTGGCATGGTATTCTGTAAACGCCAGGAGTCATTAATCCCAATCATCCTTCACGGGCCGGAGCCAATCACGGATATTGGCAGGAGTATAGAATATGCTCTTAATTCCATGCCTAGCCAATTTCCTGCCTATTTTCCCTGAGATAGCCATTCCTCTTGAAACTATTGCGGAAATGTTCAAGCACGGATGGCAGGCACTCTGCGTTGAGGATTTTCCTTGCTGTGTGCACTAATGTGTGCACTACGGTGTTCTTCTGTGCTAGGTGGTGGAAACTCATGGCATGTAAATAACGGTCCATGTGTGTGGGTATTTGGTATACATTATGGGAGAGGCTTTCCATCTTGTCTCCGTCGAATAAGGATGTCCAGGAAATGCAAGCTGCCGTTCTTCTCCAGTTCCATATTTGGATGGATTCTGTTTAGATGTTCTAGGAATTCATACAGACTGTGGATGCCATGAGGCTAAATTACAAATGTGTCATCAACATAGCGATAGAAGCATGTCAGTTCTAGGCTAGACCCTTCAATCGCCTTATCCTAAAATTGTTGATTTCTTCAACACCATGCGGTGGAGAACCTGTAAAGACTTCATTTCATCGATACGCCGTGAAAGACTTCGTTCTCACAGCTACCGTTATCTGCAATATCTCTCGTTCAAAAGAGTGGCATTGATTATGTTTGATCAAAACTACCTGTTTCACATCAGGCAGATTTAGCTTCCCAGATGACATAATAAGTAATATGAAAACGAAACACGTTAACACAAAATCTCCCATATGAATGAAAAACAATATGCTGGCACCATTGGATGTTATTCGGTTTATAAGAAGGGTGATCCACCTTCAGGAATACTTTTTTTAAAATATCGATTGAACCATGATTGGCTTTGTGTCAACACTGCTTTATACGTCTTCAATTTTACACAATCCCTCACTCTCTACCATATCGTTCACCAACAAGATGTACTAAATAACCACCAACATTCTACTCTAATTTCCTCTATCTATATAATTCTTTGTCTGTCATATCCCACCCCATTTTAACACTAACAACAAATTCTTACTGATTGCAGTCTGTTGCAACAGAAATTTGGACAGAAATATCTTCAAAAGTTATTTGATGTACTTGTAAAGCTATCTCTCCCATACCAACAATCCTCTATCATGCAGCACACACCATCTCTTCCTCTGATTCCCAAAGCTATATGCCTTTCCTGCATTTATAATATCGCTCACCCTATCTCCTCACCCACCCACCCATTGAGCCACAGCCTCATACCCTTCTCTGTCTGAACCACCATATTCTATTGTTTCCAAGGGACTTCCTTTCTCAACAGCACAACTGTCTGACCATGTTGCTTGGTTCTGGAGTCACTAGCATTTTGCCACACGTTCCACTGGCTAGTCGCTTTATTAACACAGCGGAAAGTGACAACCCGCAGAGTGAGATTGAGTCCAGCATAGAGCAGTTCAAAACTACATTCAACAATGTTCAACTGAATGTATCTACCCTTCCAAAAACCATTCACCCTTCTTTTTCAAGAGTGCCTCACAACCACCACAGTTATCAGGGCTTTTCCTCAAATCTGTTCCCAACTCCAATAACATCAACTCCACCGAAAACTTGAGAGAACTGTCCAGGAACAAAACTATTATATATTATTCCACTAGACAAGGCTCCAACATTGTAGTCATGCATTATGATGCTGTGGAACTTGGACAGTTCTCTGACACCAACGCTTATCGTCCACTCTCCGCAGAACCCACCTTTTTCGTCTCCCATTGAATTTTCTCCTTCCTTGACCAACAGGGTCCATTGCATGTCCTCTCTTCACAATCCTTGTATCTCCTCATACCCCAAATCTACACACGCATGTGCTATACATTCTTCCCAACATCCACTTGGCTGGCAATCCAGGATGTCCTATAGTTGAGGTACTTGAATTCATCAACTACGCAGGCTTCAGCCTCTGTCAATCAACATCTCCAACGTTTGTGAAGAACTTTTCTACCTACACCAAAGAAAACCCACATTTCTTGGAGCATCTATCTGAAGTCCTCACTCCTCTGCCTCCAGACACCTCTCTATTCACATAACCTCTTTGTATGATACCATCCCCTACTGTCATGGTGTCAGAGCCCTTTAACTCCTCCTTGATAAGCCTCCCACATAGACTTTCCTGCACATCATTTTTTACAAACAAAGCCTACTTTGTCATGGTATGTGGCACTGTTGTGGGTACCCGCATGGCCCAATTGTATGCCAACTTACTCCTGGGCTATCTGGAAGAAAAAAATTCTTAAGAAATTAGGTAGATGTTTTTATATTCTGGAACAATGAGGAATACCACATGCTAGATTTCCTTAATTCCCTGAAAAACAGTTATTCCATCAATTTCAGATGTTCATATTCCCTTACTTGTATCACCTCCCTTGATGTGGACATGCAATATGATGAGATGCATTCCATATCTCTGTGCTCATCAAGCCAACAAATTTATCATAGTAACTACACTGCAGTTGCCAGATTTCCACACCAAACATACCAATTTGTACAGCTTTGCAATCTGTGGCAGACACATTGGTTCTGATCAGGAATCACAATCCAGGTATTCTCATAATTTATCGCAACCCATCATTTCCGTCAGTTATCCTTCAAATCTCTCTTGTTACCACCCACAACATACGTTCTGCAGCTACTAAGGCTGACCACATACCGATATTCATCACCCTGTTCTCTCCTAGCCTGGAATCCTTTCACGAGATCCCTCACATTGGACATGATATTTTATGTTCCTGCCCAAAAATCCTACTCGCTGTCCACTGCACTTGCCTTAACTGACCTGTTAGTCTGAACAACATCTTGGTCCACAAGCACTTACCTTGAATATTTGTCCTGCAGTAGACCTCGCTGCAAAACATGCATCCAGCCACCACTACCTATTCTAAATGTGAACCACTTTAATATTATTGGACACCCCACCTGAGTTACCACTCATCTAATTTTCCAGCTTACCTGTCTTCACTGCACTGCTTCTTACATCAGACTCAATACTTAACAAGTGTTCTATAGGACGAATCCCCGTAGGTAAAAAGTTTATACTGCCAACCCAATCCATGCAAGCTCACACAATTCTAATAATCTCAGCAGCAGTTTTATGTTTTGAGCTGTCAGAGTTTTCCTGCACCACCACCTTTTTGGGAATACACAGATTGAGTGTGGCCCATTGAGATATTCTAGACACCAGACATAACTCTAGCCTCAGCATTTGTTAAGACCTCACACATTAAAAAAAAAAGGAAATTCCTTTCACTTACAATTTTTATATATATATATATATATATATATATATATATTTTCTAATTTTATTTACTTATTTGCTTTTCTCACTTATAGCATATTGAAATTATATATTTAACTATTTTAACCTCAGCTGATAGTGACATAGATTATTCCATCCCACACTTACCATATGATCAATTACTTCCTCCCACCACCAGAGCAAACCTCACCCTTCCCTCTTTTTTCATCTTTGGTTCATTCACATGGTAGGTCAAGATTTGTACATATCTTTCTCCCCGTCATTTCTTTGGCCTCCTGCCTGAGTTAGGTTACTTGCCTAAATATTTTAAAGTTTATTTGTGCTGTTTTTTTTTTTTTTTTTCACCTGGCCCTCCTGCCATTATCTGTGGTAAGTGACATGTTATTATCTCTATACTATCTTATTTTCATTGCTTAATGCTGTTTCAATGTCACCATTAATCAAAGATAGGGGAGATGAATGGAAGAACACGTGGTGAATAACTTTTGTTGGTGTTGTGTGAGATGAAGAAATTTCCAGGGCCTTAAAAGAATTAAAAATCAAATTCTAGGTAGGAATTGATGGAATTCCTGATATGATTCTAAAGAAATGTGTTAGACATATAACTGAACTGCAAACACATTTATGTAATAGTTCATTACTAACCGGTACATTAACAGAAATACTAAAGCTGGCAAAAGTTATTCTAGTACATAAGAAAGGAGAAACAGATAAACTAAATTACAATCAGCCTATTACTGTCCTATCTGGGATCTCAAAT
This sequence comes from Vandiemenella viatica, assembly GCA_031002005.1. Lineage (NCBI taxonomy): Eukaryota > Metazoa > Arthropoda > Insecta > Orthoptera > Morabidae > Vandiemenella > Vandiemenella viatica. The sequence continues at coordinate 258,651,453 of CM061921.1, forward strand.
ATATCAGTGAAAATTATGTATAAAAAGTTAATAAGCTTTATTAATAAAAAATAATATAAACAACAGTTGTACTGGTGTATTTATTAAATAATAATTATTAATATAACAAGCAACTGTGGAAGAAATAGCCTACAATAATCGAATATATAATCAGCTTCATAACATGGATTTAGAACAAGGAAATCAACCTACAGAGTTATTTATGCATGCATAAGAAGTATACTAAAAATAATTGACAAGAAATAGATTGTAAGTGCTACGTTTCTGGTTTTGAGTAAATCTTTTGATGTTGTAGATCATAAAATCCTCCTATGTAAGTTTATCACTATGGTATCCAAGATGATATCATACAAATGCTTCAAGTCATACCTTGATTGAGGGAAGGAGGTTGTCAGCTTAAAAAAGTGAAATAATCAGAGAGTACTTATCAGATATTAGTAGTGTTAAACATACAATTTCACAGCGCTCAGTGTTTGGACCCCTCCATCTTATTTTGTATATCAATGACATAACAGAAAATATGGAGGCATATAGTAACATTCTCTTTGCAGATGCTACAACATTACTAATAAAATGTGAAACAAACAACGTTCCTCAGCAAAGTATTGATAAAACTAAAAAAGCAGCTATCTCTGTGGTCCAAATACAACTATTTGTTATAAAATGCAATAAAACCATTGCAGTAAATATCCATACTGCTCTAAACAAAACCCTGCCAAGCCAAAAAAATTTAAATGATGTGACTTTCACAAACCATCTTGAATCAAAATTTATGTATTTAGGTATTCTGTCTGACCTTAAATAGAAGAACCATACTCAATATTTAAACTCTAAATTAATTTTAATATAGTATGATTTACATGTATGAAAATTAGCCACAAGTAAACAAACTTAAAAAAGATGCATACTTCACCAATTTTCGTTTGCAAATAAAGTATAGAATTATATTCTTGGATTCATAATCAAATGCACTATGTAATTTCAAAATTCAGAAGAGAGCAATAAGAATATTGACCAACCGTCAAACATGGAAATCTTGTACAAACTTATTTAGGTATATGAATATTCTCCCACTGACAGGCAATTACATCTTTGGAACTTTTCCGTTTCTGAAATGATATCATAGGTATAGATGCAGCTCTGAAAACGAATACACAAACACTCCACAAGGAAACAATTAGATTTGCATAATATGCATACAAAAACTAAAATCTATCAAAAGGAATTTCAGTTTTCAATAAATTAGGGCATAATATTTAAAGCACAGCAAAAGGAGGAAAATTCTGATAAATTTTTTTTATATCTTCAATACCACTCCTTTTACTCTGCAGAAGAATATTTGAAATGTATATTTCAGAAGAAATTAATGTAAATATCTTAAAATATATTTGTTGTGTCAGATATCATTATATACGAGGGTGGCCCAGAAATTAATGTACCACATTTTTTTTTCTTCAACAATAATTTATTGAATACAATGAAACTTATACACATTAAATACGTTGTTTCATCTACACTACCTATTTATCTATGTAATCACCTTCCTGTTATATGGCCTTCCTCCAGTGAGACAAAAGAGTGTGTATGCCCTGGTGGTTCTTCTCCTAGTTCCATTCACAAAAGCCATTAATTCACTATGCAAATCACCTCATCATCCTCAAAATGTCTCCCATAAATGGCATTCTTCAATGGCCCAAACAATTGAAAGTCTGATGGAGCTAGTTCAGGGCTATAGGGCGGATGGGGTCACACTGTCCCACCCTGAACGGTGATGTGTTCCAATGACCTCAAACTTGTGTGAGGGCGTACGTTATCATGATGAAGCAAACAATACCTTGGATTGTTATGGAATCCAAGTGGCTGGGAGTGCTTCTTGAGTTTGGTTAATGTGGTCACACATGCCTCAGAATTAAAGGTGGTTCCTCTTGGCATCACATCAATGAGTATAACACCATAACCGTCCCAAAACACAGTGATCATGCATGACCTTAGGAGCAGAAGGAGTTGCTTTGAATTTTTTCTCCAGTGGAGAGTCAGGATGGCGCAATTCCATCGATTGCTGACTTGTTTTGGTCTCAAGATGGTGAATCCAGGTTTCATCACCTGTCACAATCTGAGACAAGCTGGCTTCCCCCTCACCTTCAAAATGTTTCAGTAACTCGGATGAAATTTATTATCTGAGAGTTTTGTGTTCCCTGTAAGATGGTGTGGAACCCACCGTTAACACTTTTCTGTGTAATCAAGACCACTGACAATTATACCCACACTTCCTTTGCTGATTGACAGCTCCTCCTGCACTAACGTCTGAGCTTTTTTGTGTCGGTACTCGCGAATGAGAACATCAGCATGCTGCTTCTTGTCAGGTGTTTTAGCCATGGATGGTCTTCACGACCACCGCAAATCTATGGGCTATGCATAACCGCTTTCAGATGGCCTCACGCTCTGTGCCTAGTGGCTAACCGTACTTCTGTGGACTGCTGACGCTCCATAAATTGCACATAAACATATTTGAAATTCATTGATGACATGCTACTTATAACGTACATCACTCACAGATACCATGTTGAACCATTGCTGCAATTACGTTATCTGTTGTGCAATTTGGGATCCGTATTGCAAGGGATTGATTGACACGTTAGAGAAAGTACAGAGGAGAGCCGCTCGATTCGTGACCGCTAGTTACAGTCCTTTGTAAGTGTCACAGAGCTGATACGTGGGTTAGGCTGGGATTGTTTGTCGGACAGACGACGTCGTTTTCGTTTAAATTTGTTGGAGAATATGCGAAAATCTCTAATTTACGAGTGCAACGAAATACTGCTTCCGCCAACCTATTTAGATCGCAATGACAGAAGGGATAAGATTCGAAAGATAAGATGCCGTACTGATACATTTATGTATTCTTTCTTTCCTCGTTCTGTTCAGGATTGGAATACTCTAAAATAGGATTGGTGCTTAGCACCCTCTGCCACCCATAGTAATTGTGAATTGCAGAGTATAGATGTAGATGTAGATGAAGAAATGGAAACTTTGAGAGTGCACTCTGAAAACTTCATAGAATTTATATCTAAAGTTTTGCATTTGTTCCATTGTTGGGGGATGAGAATAAAATGTGGTGCTTTAGTTTATGGGCCACCCATGTATAATGTCTGTAGGTATATGAATTAAGGGACAAATAATATACTACTACTACTTCTTCTGCTAATACTACTACTACTAAGACTGTAAGCAGTAAATACACTGTACAAATATTCCAAACATTTCTTAGCAGTTATGACTGGAAGAAAGTATGTTTGATTCAACTACAAAGAAAAACATTACCAAAATAATATATATAATTACATGCTATGTAGAAACAAAATTTCCAAAATATAAAGTGAAACTCATATGTAAAAATTAACACATTTAACTTCAAGTACAATATTTTAAGTGGGGGCAGTGAAACGAATATAAATAAATTTAATTGCAGTACTTAAACTTACTAATAAAATTATACATGAGTACAAGTTCATATAATGACTTATAACTGCTGAAAAACTTTGAGAAATATGGAATTCTAGGATGTATTCAAAAAATGTGATAAGTTATTGTAATATCATTTAAAACAGCATACCGTTAAATGATTGTTATATTAATATTAGCTCGTACTCGTGACGTCGTTCGTGTGGATTAAGAATTTTTTGCCAGAATTGAATATAGATAGTTTCTGGTAATGAAGGATTGGACCCAAACAACACTGAGTCAGCATAATATGACAGGAAAGCTATCACTATATCATTCTACCGTCGAACCAGTTTCTTGAAGAGAATCTGTTTCCAACATAATTCTGTCATCATTCGATAAGGTCTCAAAATTTCATGACTACAACAATTAAACATACCAGAGAAAATGTCCTGGGCCCTTCATACAGATTTTCTTGTCAAATTCCATCAACATCGATATAGCCATTTGGTCGTCAAAATGTAACAAAAAGAAAGAGACTTAGTTCCGTATTTATAGTATTATTACTGCGGTTCACACACACACACACAAACACACTCTCTCTCTCTCTCTCTCTCTCTCTGACTGCGAACAACCCCCGAGGAATCATTATAACATTAAAAAGCATAAACCTACAGCATTGCAAGACTACCTACAATTTGCCTCGCATTGCACCCCTAAGTTTGTGATATCTACAGTTTAACATTCAATCCAAATAACCTACGGCACAGGCGTGACTCTTACGATCAAAACACATTTTAAAAATATTAGCCTCAACGGAGATTTGAACAGGAGACCACGACCCAAACATTTATAAGCAAGCGCTTTAACCACTGAACTGTCTGACCGATACACGGAAAGCAGTATACAGACGTCCATATCCAATGCGTCTGTCTATCGTCATTCAGTAGTATTTCGAAATTATGAGACAACATGTATTATTTATACAGATAATTTTTCAACCAAATGTAGACAGTATTTTTCTCCTTGTTTCAAAGGATAAGTGTGCAAAGTTTCATCGAGATAGGATGAAAACTGTGGATTTGTATGAAGAACAAACAAACTAACAAACAAACATACATACATACATTCATCTTTATATATATGGATATATTACTGCATGTCACAAACACAATGACAGCGAATCACCCCTGAGGGATCAATTTACCGTAAAAAAGTGTACACCTACAACATTGCAAGACTACTTATGATTTGCCTCGCATTGCACCCCTAACTTTGTGATATCTACAGTTTAACATTCAATCTGAATAACCTACGGCCCAGGCATGACTCTTATGATCAAAAACCATTTTTTAAAATATTAGCCTCCACAGAGATTTGAACCAGAGACCACGACCCTAACATAAGTAAACAAGCGCTCTAACCACTCTGCTACCTGACCGCTACACAGAAAAACAGTATAGAGACCTCCACATTCAACACGTCTGTCTATCGCCTTACAGTAGTATTTCGAAATTATAAGACAACATGTATTATTTATACAGATAATTTTTCAACCAAATGTAGACAGTATTTTTCTCCTTGTTTCAAAGGATAAGTGTGTAAAGTTTAATCGAGATCGGATGAAAACTGTGGATATGTATGAAGAACAAACAAACAAACATACATACATTCATCTTTATATATATAGATTTCTGAATAAATAAAAATTAAATGGATGACACAAACAAGAAATAAAGCACAGTAAGCCTTGCTCAATATATCTAAGCAAATAAAAAAACTAATGAGTACAGTAAAATTATCAAATCTATGATGGGTGGTGAGATGATGATGTTTACCACTGAAACTACAGGGCTGCTTTTCCTGTCAGATGTTTCTTAGCTGATTTGATGATATCCCCCCAGTTAGTAACCTAAGCTAACCACTTCACCTCGAAATGACCATTAGAATCTATACCAACAATCATCTGCTAACAAATTTTTGTCTTTCCCACAGCTGTTTCCTTTGAAAATTATATTCATATAAAAAATTTAATAATCCTGCCAGTCATAAAATATGATACACCATCCTGTCACTTTTTTCTGTGATACTTCACTGAGGAAAGTGGTGAACGAGTTCAAAGAGGTAATTAGAATTGTGGAAGAAATGATCATCAGAATATCCCTAGTGCAGAATTCTCTGAGGTAGCTGACCATAAATACTATAAGCGTTAGTTTCTTACAGCATTGATCAACCTGATTTTCCAAATTCATGAAGTTTTCAATTTTAATCCCTATCAAGTTAGCTGTATTTGTCTCACTCATTTGCTCACTGCTTATGTTTAAGTTTACAGAGTACTTTCTTCTTATTAATTGTTTAGATTAATTACAAGATAATTATCTTCCAACTATTTTGCTAGTTTCTGGAAGTACATATTAAGGTTTGTCTCTAAATTCCATAGTTTGATGCTTGAAATTTTCATAGTTGCATCATCTACAAAAGAAATTTTTTGTCATTCTCTCCAACTGTTATTGGGAGAAAACTTATATATCGAATGAACAACAGAGTCCCCAGCACCTAGCTCCATGATACTCGTGATTTTACAGTGATCACTTTTGATGTTACGTTATTAAATTCTGTGTTGCTTTTTGTAACCGTAAATTCATGTAGAATATTTTTGCTGAGGAGGGTTCACTGATTGATACTACTAGAATTTTCTGTGGGGAAAGGAGAGGATATTCAGAAAGTAATGGAAAAAAGTGGGGCCCTTGAAACCCAGCATTTTACTTCCATATTCTACAATCATGAATAAGGGCTTTGCACAAAATATTTTTTTTCTAATGTTTATGACATTGTTTTTGTTGCTACAGCCCTCCTTCATTATTTTCTAGTAAGGTATATGTGCATCCTTTTTTTATATTATCACAAACACATTGCCTTCAACTATGACAAATTAATGTATTCTTTCCTTATCCTTACCCTTATTATTATTATTACTACTCTGTGATTCACTAAAAGCGCATGGTGGATGGTGCATTGCAACAATACTAATGTGTAACCATTAGTGCGTAGGAAGGGATATAAGGGATGTGGCAGGAGGTGCCCATGGGCTATTTTTTGGAACCATCCTGGCATTTGCCTGGAGCGATCTGGGAAAACCATGGAAAAAAGAAATCAGGATGGCCAGAGTGGCTATCGTACTCTAAAATCTCTCACTTGATAATTCCTTCCTATTCCACTCCTTAACCGCTCATGGAAAAAAAGAGTATAGAAATAAATTGGTATTGGCCCTGATTTCTCTTACTTTCTAGGTAATTCCTATATATGAATGTACCTGGTGGTAAAATGTGTTTGCTGTCATCCTGAAATAGGTCAGTCATGAATTTTTCAACCAGCTTCTGTTGAGAGCAACATCTTCAGTGTCTTCCCAGCCCATCTCATTCAACATCACATTTATACATTCCCTCCAGCCATATATACCCTTCACGAATTGGGCAGCTCTTCCTTGGACCATCTCCAATGCATCCATTAACCCCTTTTGATAGGGACCCAATAAAATATTATAAGTGAGCATGCACCAGAGCTTTGTATGCAATTGATTTAACTTCCAGTGTACATTGTTATAAATTATGACTTAGAAATCAAAGCATTTGATTTGCTTTCCCAATTATCTTCTCAATATGCTCATTCCACAATAAATTATTATGAATTGTTACACCTAGGTATAATTGTGTCACTTTTTTACTTATATGAATGACTTGGCATTTTTAGCAGTTAATTTGAGCTGCCAGCCTTTGCACCAAGCTATTATTTTCATAACATTGGTATCTAACAAAGTGCAGTCATACTGGGGTTTTATTTCACAATAAGTAATAACATCATTGGTTAATAGTCTTTTTCCCCATTATTAACTCTTATAAATCATTAATGTATATGAGAAACAATATAGGACCTATCACACTTCCCTGGGGAACACCGGACGTCACTTCGGTCAGTTATGAATGCTCATTGTCGAAAACTACACACTGTGTTCTACCATTCAAATAGTTTGTAACCCAGTCACATATTTGTCTAGATATGCCATAACTACAAAGTTTTGTAATTATTCTTGTATGAGGCACAGTGTTGAAGGATTTTTTAAAATCTGATAGAACTAAGTCAATCCAGGATTGCTTATGTATAACCCGGCTTAAGTCGTGAATAAAAAGTGCAAGCTGTGTCTCACAACAGTGGCCTTTTCTGAATCCTTGTTGGCATGAGTTTAAAAGGTCCTCTTCATCTGAAATCATCTGACATTTTAATAGATGATATCTCCTAAATCCTGCACAATATTGAAGTTATAGAGACTGGTCTATAATTTTGAGGATCGTTAACATAACCCACTTTTAAATACTGGACTTATTCTGAGTCTTCCACTCAGTGGGTATGTTTCCTTGAACCAAGGAGGTGGTATATAATTTCATCAAATATGTCACTATTTCCTTTGTGTACCTAGAGTAAAAATATTGTAGAAATAAGATCTGGATCAGGAGCATTTTGGTTTTTACATTCTTAAGCAATTTTGTTATTTCAATAATAAGATTTTGTAATTTTGTCAGTTCACTTATTAAATATCAGGATCTCCTCTACATTTTATGTTGTGAAAGCCTTGTTAATGATATTATTCAAAATTTCTGCTTTCTTTGTGCTAGATTCGGACAATTCCCTGTTTTCATTAATTAGTGACAGCATAACCATACATGGGTCTCTCATTACTTAGATACACAACCAGAACTTTTTTGGATTAGTTTTTTCCCTCCAGCTACATATGATAGGCACATATTGGGTGGCTCTTCTTTCGACCTTCTCTAATTAATGCATAAAACCCTTTTAATAGGAACCCCATACTGAACAAAAATATTCCAAGTTAGGACACAGCAGAGCTTTGTATGCAATCGATTTAACATCTGGTGAACATTATTTCAAATTACAACCTAGAAATCACAGCATATAATTTGCTTTCTGAATTACCTTCTCAATATATTCATTCCATAACAAATTATTATGAACTGTTACACTTAGGTATTTAGTGGCCTTTACCGTTCTAAGGACAGTGCAATTAATTGTATATTCAGAGCTAAATGGTGTTGTTTTTTTTACTTATATGCATGACTTGGTATATTTTAGTGTTTAACTCCAACTGCCAGTCTTTGCACCAAGCGATTATTTATATAACTTTGCTGGGTTTTTATTTCACAATAAATAATAGCATCACAGGAAAATATTCTTTTTTCCCCCTTATCACAACACACGATACATTAATGTATATGAGAAACAACAAAGGCCCTATCACACTCCCCTAGTGAACCCCCGGACCTCACTTCGGTTAGTGATGAACTATGTTAGAGATATTATTCAAAATTTCTGCTTTCTCTATATTACCTACCGATAATTCCCTGTATTCATTAATTAGATATGGCATATCCTTAGGAGAGCCTCTCATTACTTTTAGATATAACCAGAACTTTTTTGGGTTAATTTGATATCCATATTTGAATGGAGAATTTTTATACAAAAAAGAATTACAAATTATAATGTAGAGTTTTAAGCTTTGGTACACTTTCTTTCCAGAGGCAAATGCACATCTGGCATAATACTGAGATGATATTAAGTAAAAATTCAGTGTTAGTACTGGTACTATCATTTTATTAGATTCTCAGTTGATAATTCATGAAGCTCCTTATTCATCAGATGAGCCTATGCCTGGAATATCAGTGTTGTACTTACTGTTTCATTTTTTGCTAGCTCTGATTACATAAGTTGCTTGGGGCTGCGATGTTATTGTCACTGACTGTTGATTCTATTGGTGATACTACCTGTGCTGAGTGTATCACAGCTTAGCACAGATTTTGACACAACTAACCCTAGTTCTGTTCATTAGCCTGACTTTAATGATCAGCAGTTTTGTTACTATCCTTGTGGATTTGAGCTCCAAACCTTTTTTTAAATGGTTGATGTGGTTTTACAATTTTTTATGAATATATCATGATCCATATCCTTTGTTTTTTCTTCAAGTGATGTTTCAAAATTCCTATATGGCTGTTGGAAATAATTACCAAACAAGACCTATAAACTTATTTTTCTTCTTTCAGTTGTGATTTAAATTTCCTTGTTCATACTTACCAATTAACGTCTGCATCATCAAATGTCTGCCTAACATACATTAATGATTTTATGTTTCTGCACCTGTATTAGCAGCTAATTGAGTATGTACCACTGTGTAAAGCACCATCTTGGCACTTGTTGCTGCAGAATTCTTGTAACAATATATACCTTCATTGAGATTTTTCTGTATTTGGTAGTTTGATACAAAGAATTTAAATGAAATTAGAGAGTTAGTAAAAAAGTTAATTCTAAGCATATACATATGCATGCTTCTATTATGTTAAAAATATATAATTGCCAGTTTTTTAAGCTTCTTTTCGTAGTTCAGTTTCCATAATATTTGATTCATAGTTTCTTTTTCATTTTTCTGGAAAAACATAAAAGCAAATACTCATAAAATCACTTTGCATGACATCCTGTAGGGGAAAAAAATTGTTGCAGTGAATATATATATATATATTAAATAAAAAAAATCAAAATTTTTCTTCAAAACGAGAAAAATTAAAATTATAGTATCCACACATATTGAAGTAGATTTTAGTCGGGCAACATATCCATGAAACAGTGCAATAAATACTGCTGCAAAATTCCATTTACAATCTAGAACTGGTACTGAAGGTCCCCAAATGAAAAAGGTGTCATGGGCCGGGCAGTCCGAAGACTAGAATTAATACCACTGAGGAATATTACCCATGAAGGGCAGGTGTGTGCAGCACTTGGAGGGGTCATAAACAGCCATGTGAGACCTTCTAATGTATTGACTGAAACACTTTACTGTATGAAGTACTGCTCAGATGTACCTGATGCGTATAAAGGCCTGCCCATGCTGTCAGTTCATTGGAGTTAGAAATGAGTAACAGACACAGCCTATTCAGAAGTCAGTTGAAACTCAAGAACATTAGACTGTGACCATCTGCCTCACACACTGTCATTGCCAGTGTAAATGTTCACTCCAGCTCCAATGGGTCATGTTTATTGTAGTAATATCTCAAACAACCTTTGTGTTAATGTATGTACACCTTCTGCGAGAATGCTTATAAGTATGAGTGGAGGAACACAATAAAGATTATCCAACTGAAGCACCAATTTGTGGAAAAATTGTAGGTCAAATTCAAAATAAAAGTGAGATAGATGAATGATTATTAAGGATATCTGCTTTTATTTTATTAATTTTTCCCCACATTTGAGGCACAGATAACTTACGCCTTTACCTACAAAGAAAGCATCCCAACTCCCCTTACTGAGTGTGATGGGTAAGTGGTAACACTCAAGCCTCACAATTGGAAGGACACAGGTTCAAGTCCTGGTCCTCCCATCCAGATTTGGGCTTTCCACAATTTCTCCAAATCACTCTAGGCAAATGCCATGATGGTTTCTTCGAAAGGCCATGGACCAATTTCTTGGCCCCAGTCCTCTCCCACCTCTAATGACTTCAACACCATCACCATAATCATCCCACTAAAGTATGGCTGAAATCAATATGTAATACATTGGAAGCTTTCGATTCTGTCAATCAGAAGAATCTCTTAGTTAAATTACAACATAGTAGTATTAGTGGTAGGCCAGGCCTTAGATTTAATTGAAAAATAGAAAACAGAAAACATTGCATCTATGAAGGTTGAAGATACAGTTGAGGTTATAAACTCAGAATGGGGAATAATTAACATGATGTCCCTCAGGTGTCAATTCTTGATCCTTTGCTGTTCCTGATATATATATATGACTTTATGCTCATACGTGATGGTAGTGAAGATAAGGTTTACTTATCAGATGACCATAGAATATCTTTAAAAGACCTATCATTACAAGAAAACTCAGAAATACTCTAAACTACTCTAAAAACTAATGAGGTGATTGAGTGTATATATATATATATATATATATATAACTAAAATAAAACAAAGACAACCATCATCTCTCTTAGTGAAAATACCGATTTTCATCTTTTTCAGTGGTGCAAACATATTACTTCCACACAAAAAGGAAAAAAGTGAACATTATGTTGACCTGTGGGCTCTTTCCTTCACACACTAGCCCCTTTTCCTGGAACCAGTGCTTCAGTGGCATGGTGAAGTTATTAACAACAAAAATCTTATACCTTAAACAGAAACAATAATTAATTAGGATGACATTTTCATCTACACTCAATGATTTCCACATATATTGTATATTTCCAACAACTTGTTGCATGAAGACACAAGAAATCGCAAGTTCTTCCATACAAGTACTGGCATCCTGCAAATCGTCAAACAGTGACGTTTTCGTCAGCTTTTTCCCAGACATTTTAAAAGATTGGCTCGCCCTATAAAATGAATTTTTTAGCCTTTTAAGAATTCTTCCCTACTGATTAGCCCTTATGACAAAATTTACACTATTGTTTCCAGATTTCTATATTGCCCAGATAGATTCATTAATTGTTTTTTCTTCTCTCACATTATCTGAGTTTACTTTTTCTGCAAAACTTTCATCAGTAATCTCCTTGTCCATAACCCTATATTCTGGTTTTTGGTAATATTCCAAGATTCTGATCATACCATCAATTCTCGAATCCACATCTGTTAACTTAGATATTAACCTCTCCACATCTATTTTTAAAACTGGTAATTTAGATATGACAGCACCCAGTTCCCTTATAGGCTTTGCAAGTGGGCATTTTATTATTCCATACTTTATTTCATCCCAAAAAATTAGCTTCTTGGGCATCAAATTTAGGATTGCAATCTTCCTTCAAATGATTGTTTGATTCTTTAAGTTACTATTATTACTGTTGTTATTACTCAACGATTCACTAAAAGCGTGTGGCAGAGGGTGCATTGCACCTATCCGAGATAGTTCAGAAGGGATATACGGGATATGGCAAGAGGCCCCCATGGGCTATTTTGAGGAACCATCCTGGCATTCACCTGGAGTGATCTGGGAAAATCATAGAACACCCAGACAAGGATGGCTGCAGGGCCCGCTCTAGGGGTTTTGCCGCCCCGGACAAATAGACAAATTGCTGCCCCTTAAGATTATGTAGAATTATATATTTTTTTAAAAAAATAATTATTTTTCAATCAAATAAAATATTTAATTTTAATTTTTAATAAAATCATATATTCATAAATAAACTTATTGAATTTTGATCTAGCGGCACAAAATAGAGAAATTAATTATGAAATATCTGTATATAGCCACAAATTAACCATATTTTTTACATTTTTAAATGCTATTACAGATGGATATTATCTCACAAACAATCTAAATGCCATTATTATCAAAATAAAATGAGATTATATCAAATACGCTAAAATCATAAAAACTTGTTTTCTAACATTCAGGTTGCTAATTTTTTATTACATCTTAAAATTTACTTCACCAGCAATTTCATACTCAATTGCCAAAATGGCTAAATAATTAAATTATCAATTTCTTGGTTTTCGTAAATGCTTAGCAAGGCGTTGTTTAATTCTAAATTGTGCTCTTGCTTTATTGCCCCTCATATTGGACCCATTGTCAGTCCCTTTCCTCTGATATCCTGCAAATTTAAACACAAGTCATTAAGTTCTCCAACTATAATGACAGACATTTGATTTCCTGTGGATCTTTCGACTGGTAAGAAGCCTTAAAAGCATTCATTAATTTTAATTTCAACATAAGGATTAAATTTATTGGTTGAGACATATCTGATTACAAGAGTAATTTGCTGTATCTTACCTAAGTCAGGAGTACAGTTTAAAATTATGGAAAAATATTTGAATTTTTTTATTTCATTAATAACATGGGACTTTACACTTTGATGCAGCAGTTCTACTATCCCGGTTTGTATATTTTTCTCAAGATATTGAGCTTTAGTCTCTACTTTTTAGAGCACTCAACGGCCGTGCTCTTCCGTAATGGGATGTCATTCAAACAGTAACTCAACTATTTTTAAGAAATTACCGTTATTATGCTTAAACAACTTGTCGCTTGTATCTTGAAATATCAGACAATTTTTATCAAGCATTTTGGTAATTGCAACGATTCTTAGAAGCACCTCATTTCAATGATTTATTTCGGCATTAATAACTCCTTGAGTTGCAGCATCTACAGTTTTACAATAATTTAATCTTGCGTTCATTTCTAGCCATGATTTTTTTGCCTGAATATGATTTTTCGAAATTTCATGCTCTTTTAAAGTTTCATCAAGGTGCTTCCAATTTCTAAAACCCTCCTTTGAGAGAGAACTAATTAAACAGCCGAAAATTTTGCAACAGGAGCAGTAAACGCAGTTTTGTGAAAGATAGTAGCTAATCTCGCAATATTTGCTCTCCGTTGCTTAAAATTCGTGCATAATATTTTGCGCTAAAATGTCGATCTGTGTCATTATAAGGAAATTTGTAATTATGCAATAGTTTAGGTGGACCTTGCCTTATTAAAAAGCTTCTTGCGGCGTCTCATAAAATTCTTGGCCACAAAGGTTGTAGAACGCCTTCTGTGGGTCTCACGTTGGTGTCAGTTCAAGTTGGTATAGAAACTTCGTTCATTTGTTTGCTATTATTCTCTGACGATTCTGTACTTCTTTTGTATCCCGACCTGACATTGGATTCTAAGGTTTGTTTTGGTAAACCCTGAATACAGTATATTTTTGTAACGCACCAGATTGATTCTACCTTTCCGCTTCCTTTCCCAATCTTCTTTTTTTATACTGGTAACCAGATAGTTTTATTGGCCGTCAGACATTTTGGAAGAGGCACGCACGTAACTCAAACAATGTACACTATAAAATAATATAAAAAGTAAATATTTATCCTTGTTCTAAATAAGCTAAAACCATAACTATGATAAATTATTCTCAGTCGATATAAAAAAAATATTTATGCACAACACAAAATATTTTCCATACCCTGTGAACATAAACAAAGTCTAGTCTAAGCTTATTCGCGGAGGATACGATCCGTAAATTTGCTACAAATACAGAAGCCGTGTATACAGAATGGCAGTTTCTATATACTTAAATGAAATACGTTCCAAGTTCACAAACAAACAAAAACAAAAAAATGAGGCTGTGGAGTGATTGTCACGCAATGCACTTATTAAACCAACTGACAAAGTTATTCAAATTCACCAAAATAGTTAATGAATTTCTTTTTGTTGAGACGGTTTACAAATGCAGCAATTATAGTTTCTGGAAACCGCATTCGTATATATAATAAGCATCATGGGTTATTATATATTAGCAGTTAACATTAGAAATTGAATATACTAATGGTATGTGAAGTAACTAATCGGTAATCAGCAGTTGGTAATATTATTTATTTATTAATGATTGTAAGTACTGTCCCACGCCCAATAAACTACAGTATTTTCACAAGCGATCAAAGCTAGTGTATGTAATTTAACCCAACCATAACACTTTCAATGCCTGTATCTCATTTGTAAAACAAATCTGTGAGGCTCGGATTACAAGAAGAAATTATTATGCAAATTATTGCACATCAATTTCCAATAACTAAGATCCATATTGATTTGGTTCATCAATTCAATAAAATAAATACCGGTACTCAGCATCTCCCGCCAAGCACTATCGATTCCATGTATTAGAGCCTAGCAGCAATTGCGAAAAATACTCCTTTTCACCGCGTCTAGAAACTTGTCAGGAGTATAACGTTGGAATCAGTGCAGGTAGCCGAGGTCAGGTGTAACAGCCCCCACTTACCGCGCTTCTGTTGTGCGCCTTTGTTGTTGTGCGCTTTTGTCGTTGTGCGCTTATGTCGTATATCCAACTAAATGACAGTTTAATCATAGATGTACTTACCTTTAGAAATTATGAACTCCTGAAGTAAATTTTACGAACTTCCACTTATCACTAATAACGTAATAGTAAGACTAATGCTGTTGTGTAATGAAACCACTTTAATAATTAGCAATAATAAGCAGGTTGAGACAACAAAAGTCGAAACAGCGTTCTACTCGCTTGCCAAGGCCCAATTCACACAGAAGAGACGTGGCGCGGACGCGGCACATTTTGAAGTTGCTCCTATGGCGGAATTCACACAGAGGCAGCTGAACAACGGCGCGCCCCTTTGAGGTCCGCGCCCCGTCTCTTCGAAGTCTCTAGGGGCCCACCCCAATAGCTAAGAACTGTAAGTTTTTAACGAAAGAAAAAATCGGTATGTGGATTTTTTTTTATTAATTGGGTATTTAACACATTAATATCATTAATATTTTTCTCATACTTACAGCCGAAATGGCGCCCCTAAATTTTAGCGCCCCGGGCAGATGCCCGGTTTGCCCCCCCCCCCCCTAGAGTGGGCCCTGATGGCTGAGGTGATGTATCGAGAACTACTCCTGTTGGATTTTAAGTCTTCTTGCCTGGTAAATCCTTCCTATTCCATTCCCTAATCGCTAGTGGAAAAAATGAGTACAGAAATGAATTGGTTCTGGCCCTGATTTCTCTTATCTTATTTTTGTGAGTCGTTCGTAGATATAAATGTTGCGGGTAATAATATTTGTTTCCTGTTATTCTGTAATAAGTCAGTAGTGAATTTTTCAATTAGCTTCTGTTGACAGCTACACCTACGGTGATCCAGGTGTTACCAACCTAACTCCTGCAACATTGCACTTATGCTTTCCTTCCAACTATACATACCTATCACAAATCAGGTGGCTATTCTTTGGACCTTCTCCAACGCCTCCATTAAACCCTTTTGATCTGGATCCCACACAGGACAACAATATTCCAAGTGAGGATGCTCTAGTGACTTGTATACAGTCAGTTTAATTTCCACTGTTTTAAATTACGACCTAGTAATCAGAGCATACGATTTTCCTTCCTAATTACACTTTCGATATGCTCCTTCCACAACAAATTATTATGAATTGTTACCCCTTGGTATTTAGCAGAATCTACCATTCTAAGAATAGTGCCATTAATTGTATATTCAGAGCTAAGTGGTGTCACATTTTTACTTACATTCTTGACTTGTCACTATTAAGTGTTTAACTTCAACTGCCAGTCTTTACACCATTCAATTATTTTCATAATATCATCTTGTAACAAAGAGCAGTTATCCTGGGTTTTGATTTCACAATTCATATTAGCATCATTGGCAAATAGTCTTTTCTTCCCCCTTATTACGTCGCACAAATTATTAATGTTGATGAGAAACAACAGACGTTCTATCACACTTCCCTGTGGAACCCCCGACCTTACTTCGATAACTGATGAACGCTCACTGTTAAGAATTACACACTGTATTCTGCCCTTTGGAATGTCTATAACCCAGTCACTTATTTGTCTAGATATTCCATAACTACAAAGTTTAATAAGTAACCTAGTGTGAGGCACAGTGCCAAAAGCTTTTTAAAATCTAATAGAACTAAGTCAACCTTGGATTGTTCATCTATAATACAGCACAAGTCATGGATTTAAAGTGCAAATTGCGTTTCACAGCATTGGCCTTTTCTAAATACATGTTGATTTTGGTTTAAAAGCTCTCCATCATCCAAAAACTGCATGACATTTGAATAGATGATGTGTACTGAGATCCTGAAAAATATTGAGGTTAAAGAGAGATCAGTTAATAATTCTGAGTATCATTAACATTCCCATTTTTAAACACTAAACTTATGATGGTGGTCTTTCGTTCAGCTGGTATGTTTCCTTGTTCCAATGTGGTGGTATATGATTCCATCAAATAGTGTGCAATTTCCTTTGCGTACCTAGAGTAGAATCTTGAAGAAAACACCATCTGGTCTGGGAACCTTATTGGCTTTTACAGTCATAAGCAGTTTAGTTATTCCCTTGACATCAAGAATGATATCTTTCAGAATTTTGCTGGTAAAATTGCTAAATATTGGAATCTCCACTACCATATCTGTTGTGGCACTTGTCATAACGTAGTTTCAGTTTTTGAAAACCCTCCTCATAGAATTCTGCCGCCTGACTTGTTAACCACTGCATCACAACTGTTTTGACTTCGTTATCGTCTTCAAGACACTAACCACCCAGGTGTTTCTTCAAGTGCAGGAACAGATGGTAGTCACTGGGCGCCAGATCAAGGCTGTACGGAGGATGATATAGAGTTTCACATCGAAAAGATGTGATGAGATCTTTGGTCTGATTAGCCACATGTGGATGGGCATTGTCATGCAGCAAAACGATGCCCTTCCTCAACTTGCCACGTCTTTTGTTCTGGATTGAACGGCGCAGATTGTTCAATGTCTCACAATAAGCTGCTGCATTGATTGTCTCATTATGAGGCAGAAATTCCACAAGCAATACTCCTTTTCTGTCCCAAAAAACTGTGCACATGATTTTCCGGGCAGAAATCGTTTGCTTGAACTTCACTTTTTTGGGTGAATCTGAATGCCGCCATTCCATGAACTGTTGCTTTGATTCAGGTGTGACGTAGGCCACCCATGTCTCATCGCCCGTAACAATTTGGCTTAAGAAATCATCACCATTGTTGTGGTACCGCTCAAGGAAAGTCAATGCACTGCCTAAACGTTTCGTTTTGTGCACATCCGTTAACATTTTCGGTACCCAACGTGAATACAATTTTCGGTAATTCAAGTGCTCGGTCACAATGCCATACAAAACACTATGAGAAGCATCATCACACAAGGAGGAAATCGTAAAGCGTCTGTTTTATCTCACCTTATTGTCCACTTTCTGCACCAAACTTTCATTATTGACCGAAGGACGCCCACTCCGTTGTTCATCATGCACATTTGTGCGGCCATCTTCAAATGCTCTCACCCACTTTCTCACCATTCCATCACTCATAATGTTTTGTCCATAAACTGCACAGATCTCACGATGAATATCGATCGGTTTTAGGCCCTTAGCATAAAGAAATCTTATAACAGCCGGTACTTCACAGTCGGCGGGACTCACGATTATCAGAGGCATCTTAAACACTCAGTGAACAAGAATTAGACTGTAATGGCGTCAGTGCGTAGGCACGAGATGCAGGTACCCAGTGCGCATGTGCAGAACGCCAACCGTAGTGCTGCAGCCACGGTGTAACAAAATGGTACTTACTTAAAAAATGCGCCTCGTACAAGATCAGAAATTTTTTGGATTAGTAATCAGATCTTCATATAAATTCTTTAAATACATCATGGATTGCCTTACACCCTTCCGCTCGCAACTGGAATAATTTAGCACAATTAGATGAGTCCCCCGATTTCTTCACAATAACATGCAAACACCTTTGCCTCTTGAGCAAATGTTCCACTTCCCAATTGAACCACAGAAACTTCTTACTAACCTTAATAAACCGCTTAGGAGCAAATTGATTTGAATTGGTTAATATTATTTCTATTAAATTAAACCAAAGTTCCTCAAAATTTGTATTTAGCCTGTATGTTTCAAAATTATTTAGCCAAGTGATCAACTTACTCGCATCGTTTGCCTTTCAGAACCAATATACGAGTTTGTCTTTGTCATGCTTCAAATTCAGATTAGATATTAAAGTTACGACAACTGCCTTGTCATCACTTATACTATCTTCTATACAAACTGTATCAGGAATGCTTATAAGAAAAAGATCCGAAATGGAGGAGGAATCATTGTGGCACCGTGTTGGCTCTTCAACCATCTGTTCAAGAGATCTTTATGCAAAAAATTCTAGGAACATTCTGGTTACTAAGGGAGCGTGCATAATCCACGTAGCTCCGTTTTGGCCTACTGTGACCTCCCCCATCCCCCCCCCCCCCCCTCCCCCTCCCCCCCTCCCCCCTCCCTCTCTCCCCCTCCTCCCCCCTCCCCCCCCCTCCCCCCTCCCCCTCCCTTCCCCCTCTCCCCTCCCCTCTCATGTAGCCCTACATGGCTTTTGCCTCTACCCCCCCCACGTAGCACGTAGCTTTTTTTCCTTTTGATTCCAGAAGACATTTTGTACTGTTTTCTCTTGTCAGACGATTGTAAATTATGTAAGGAGATAATTAAGTGAGGGAAATAAATATTCACATGCTGTTGTGTTTTCTGTTCCTCATTTTAACTGTGAAAAATGTTATGAAAGGCCTGGCTCGAAACCCCCCTCCCTCATCCCACGTAGCCCAGCGTAGCCTTCCAGCCAACCCCCCTGGACCGAGCCACGTGGTTTGTGAACGCTTCCTAACCTATCACTTCTGCCCGACCTGAACATGCATGTGCCCCCTTAACCTACAGTAGGTTAAATTCACCACCCACGATCAGTATATGTCCCTGAAATTTTTTATAATATTATGAAGTTAGCCAAACAAGAATCTTGAGATTGATAAAATGACCTTATTAGAAACTTTAAATTTCTGCCAATTTTTTACTTGACCCACATTAACTCATAATAACTTTCCATTTCAGTTATGAAAGAGCAATTAACAGTTTTATTAATGGCCACAAACACACCCTCGCCCATTCTGACAGTTCTGTCTTTCCGAAAAACACTGAAATGAGGGCAAAATAATTCGCTAGATTCAACTAGTGGCATCAACCAGCTCTCAGTTCCTAGTATTATATCGACATCATTAATCACAACTACAGCATGGTAATTGGCTGCTTTCCTTCTAATACACCAGCAATTTGGAACCATTATCCTTAGCTGCTTAGTATTATTATTTGTGGAGGATAAATTCTCATTTTTCCTATTTGCATTCCGAAGGGAAATGGGTGAAGTATTTGGAGCAGTAATATTTAATTTACTCGTGCCTTATCTACCAGAACCAAGATCTAGGTTATCAGCACATCCTCTTTGTTGAAGTGGAAGATCCTCGGGCCTCACAGAGTTCCTAAAAAATAATTGATATCAAGATGGTTCCATATTTTTGCAGCAACCTTGTTCACCATTCTTGGTGTGTAGTGGACACCCCACCTGTCAAATGTGTCTCAGCTGGGAACTATCATCGGTTGAAGGTTGACGAAGCCCCAGTTGTTCTGAAAACTAGTCCATTAATTTTCTAAACATTTCACTGGCATTTGTGGAACCAATTGTAATTTTTAGATTCTTTTTTTCTCTTCTTCTTTTGACACAATAAGTCAATAACAACGACCACTTAAACCAAGCACAATGGAACTAACAAACACATATACCAAGAAGATCAGAAAACACCGTATTCAAAAACATTCAACAAGACAGACCACACAACAAAACACAATAAAATATAATTATTAATCACCAAAAATATTAATAAATTCAAAGCTTTTCTTAAGGAATGTACCTACCGACCAACACTTTATATTGCCAAGAATGAAACTTATAGTTTTGACTTTCCTAAAATAATAAAAGCAAAATAACTCAAAGAAAAATTGCAAAAAATACTTTACAATTCCTGGGGAAAAAGCACTGTTCCTTCCTCCAGCTTTCTATCTTATATAGAAATCTCTATTTTTTTGTAGTCCTTGTCATCTTCTGTTGCAACCGCCATCCATTAGCACCAGTGCCACAACAAGTGTCACTTGCCGCTCAGTTTTTTTAAAGGATGTGGCGACAAACAACCAGCATCTCGCCACACTTGAACAAAGGTATTGCTTATTCAGCTAATATAATCCAGGTGCACATACATACTGCTCTGCAGAAAAAAAATATTTAGGTGTGACAGTTATTCACTCCTCCATTGCCACTGATCTATCCCAGCCCATTCTGATGTCTGTTTCCAGCTTTCTTCTTCTTCTTCTTCTTTCCTCGATAAAGCTATTTAATGCCATTATAGCATAGCTAATTGCCACCAATCTTGACAACCGTTATTAATTTAGACTACTTCACACTTTAGTTACTATCTTGGCAGATTCGTTATGGCGATATTCAGGTGTACGTACAAATGAAATAATGTATACTACTAACTATAAGTTTGTTGTAGAGTCTGGTGTCTTCATTTGTTCACTGAATATTCCTTGTGCCACAAGTGTTTCCATGTAATTGCTAGTCCAAGTTTGCCAAGTTAATGAGAGCAGAAGTTCCTTTCTTTCACCACCCACTTTTTACTTCATCACTGCCTCACTAGTCGTACTGCCTAATCCATGCCTTGATTTAGGCTTGAATGTCTTTTACTTCAAACATGACACTGTCCTCCCACTGCCAAGCATGCAGAATTATCTTACAGTCATGCAATTTCCTGTTTACAAGATGGACTGGCTCATGCCTCCAACTGTTTGCAACCAGGCATGCGTCGAGAAAAATAACAGCCTGTTCCATCACAAACAATGAAATCACAAGGATAAAAAAGGAACTCGAATAACTCAACCATTGTGTACAATTTGAGCTGTTTCAGCCAAGTCATTCCACTTGTGATACCGCATAAATATCACAGACACACAATGTCTTCAGGTAGGTGTTTTATCTGGATCTACACTGCCTCAATCCAGCCATTTTGAAGACATGTTGTCCGTTTTGTGTGTAGAATCACTATTCTTTGTTATATCAATCATGATGGCTCCGTGCACTGTCGGTGTTTGACAGTAAAAATCTGACTATGTTACTCAGCTAGCTCCACACCCACTCAAAGCTAGAATTTAAGTATGATTCCTCTCTGTTCCATACTTCCGATGGAAACTCACACACTACAATGTCAAAAATCAAGTTTGCTTGACCTGATTTGGTCGTAATACATACTGATCCTGATTGTGACCATCTGGGTACACTGTGCAAAATTTGAAGCATTTCTGTTTACTTTAAAGGAACTTCGAAGTAGTTGTGACACTTGTGATAAGTATAAGGGAGTCTAGAAAATCAATAACCAAGACAGTTGAAGGTATAATTATAACAAGGCATGTGTTTGAGAACTGAGATGGTATTTTATGCAACAGTCCAATACATGGAAGAAAGCACTAGTGCATTTAGGAGCAAGTAGAAACAGTTCAAAGTAACAAATAGAACAAGAAATATTGGTTGCAAACAGAAAATATGAAGGTACACAGAAAGCACGTGCTGTTATAGGGAAACGAGCAGTATGACAAGATTTTCGAGAAGAGAACACAGTGGACTAAAGAATCAGCAGTGGCCCTTATTTTTTCTTTTGCACCTTCCCAGGAATATACCTCCCATAATTCATAAGTATGATTTATAAATACAATATTCCATCACAATGCCCTTATCTATTTCTGTGATACACTCTATTGTCTCCTGAGAAAAATTACTTATCTAACCTTTTTTATTTAATCAAGAATCTACCATATAACTATTTTTGGTTGTGCATCTCTATTAAGCTAGAAAACCCTATTACTTTGTTGATTGCACACCTACAATTCAATAGCAGCAACCTTAAAACTGTCTGACATCTTTTTTAACTGAATTTCTCTCAATTTTTATTATGTCCACTAGATTCTTAAAAGATTATAGAGTATACTGTGTAGATATTTTAGACCTGACTTATTTAAAATTTTGAACATCTTGTCCCAAATAACATTATAAAAAGCTCTCTATTAACAAATGCCAAAAAAGTCTTTGATTAACTTGATCCACTCTTCAAGCATTTATCTTAAAGCAAAAATTGCTACTCTTCTATCGCAATTTTTCCTATACTGATCTTCACCTACTATTTCTTCTACTATCCTTCATATTCTTCTGTATATTATTTCTACAGTAATTTTAAATCTTGTGATGCTATACTTGTAGTGCGATAATGCTCAGTTTGTCAACTTGTGCGTTGTTGGGAAGTGTAAAAATGATACTTTTATTAAAATTGGTTGGAAACTCTCCTGTTTCGCAACTGTCAGATATCAGTTTGAATAATATTTGGATTAATTCTTCTCCTAGGTGATTCAGAAGTTCCACAGGAATCACATCACATTCATCTGAATACTTTAATACCTCTTGGTTCTGCTATGATTATGGTTGGTGATGTAAAGTATGATCGCATATCTACATCTATTCCAACTGTAAATATATGGTGCACCAATACAATTAATAATAAAATTCCAATAGTAGCCATGGCATAAATTATTCCTATTTTCCCTCTTTCTTTATATCTTCTAAGATCCATGGTTTTTGGATGGCTTTTTTCCTAAAGCCTAATGTTTCTTTCTGACTTTGATAATTTCTCTCTTCAGTACATTCCATTCCTCCAGGGTATTTTCCAAGGAATTTCATAGAGCCATGCATACCACCTTGCAAATTTTTCTCTTATCTTAAATTTTTTTCAATCTGTTCACATTATGTCTGTCAGCCTGCACTTCATAACTATCAGATTATGTTCAGAGTCTATGTCATCTCCTGGGTATGCTATATAGTCTGGACATTGATTTTTTCCTCTTGGTTTGATCATGACATAACCTAGCTTCTATTTACATGTATACCCTGAATGTTTCCAAATGTATAGCCCTTGGGCATGATTATTAACTATTGTGTTCTGTACGATGAGTTTATATTTTTCAACTCTAACAAACTGTTTCCTCACTTGTTTCTTTCTCTGACACTAAAATTTCCTACAGTATTACACACTTTTCCTTCTCCCACTAACACATTCCATTCATCCATCATTATTAAATTATGCTCAGTGAACATATATTTTTCATGTATTATGTTTGATAAAATCCCACTTAATACTGTTAAATGAACAGACCTTTGAAGGTGCAAAAGTACACTTAGATTTATATTTTGTGTAGGACAGAGACTTTCATGCAGGTCTATTTTTCATCAAAATAAAATTTTAACATTCTATGGTTTGTACAATTTCAAAGTTATACTCCTGGTGGTAAATACCCCATGTAAAATAAACAGTATTTTTGGCTGTTTTGTTTTACTGAAACACAACATGTATCATTAATCTAAACTTGTAATACAAATAACAGTTGGTTCTACATTGAAATTTTACTGAAATACAGTACCGGTATTATAGTTTATTGAAATAGATGTTGTTGGAAATCATATAAAGCGAACTTTATATTTGTATCAGTTTAACTGTATTTACGAGATGTTAAGGCTGATAAATGATTTTCAAATCATTGTCTCATCTTACAAATGCATGTTACAAATGCATCAAAATAATAAGTATTGCAAATACATCATACTTAGCTGATATTATTACAGTATTTGTAATACATTTTTATTTATATCATTGGTAATAAGTGAATCTTTCATTTGGTACACCAATTTACCCTGTGGTCATCACACATAGATAATACTTAAAAGTTTCTTTGTGACCCTCAAAGACTTGTAATTTATGAACTTGATGTACAATTACAATTCCATGTGAACCTTCCTTCTCTCATTGTCAAATTTCGTGAAAAAGAGTGTCAAAATTAAAAAAACTTCTATCAACTATTATTTTCAACTTGTTATAGTAGCATGGATCAGAGAAGTATTAATTTTAATTGCTTAATTACAATATCACTTTTAAATTATATTTTTGTGAATTAAACTACACAAAATTTAGGGAAAAGTTTTGATATTGTTTCAAGATTCAGGTGTGACATTTTGAAGTAATTTTTCAAAACTCTCAGACCTAGAGATTAATGATTTTAACTGTGGTTGTATATATTACTCAGACATTTTTTGCGATATAATTATAATACTTAAGACAATGTCACAATTCTACTGCAGAAAAATAATATTTACCGTAATTTAATATATGAGGAGGTACAAAAAAAACTGAATTATTTTTTAAAAGCTATACATTTTCAATTTTTTTACAGAACAATCTTATCCCCTTCAAAATACTCTCCATTAGAACTAATTTATTTGTTCCACTGGTGCTTCCACATTTCAAAAGATTTTCTGTAGTCATCTTTAGAAATGGCTGACAGGTCCTCCCTCATTTTTTTCTTGACATTTTCAATGTTGTCAAATTGGTGTCCTTTCATGTCCATATTCATGCGTGGTAATAAGAAAAAGTCACACGAGCCAGGGCAAGCAAGTAAGGTGAGTGGGGCAGTAATGCCATTTTTAGCCAAAAACTGCCTAACAGAGACAGCTGTAAGAATGGAGACTTTCCCAGCATATGCTTGAAATGAAGTCTTCATGGGTGTACCTCCAGACAGTGTTTTGAAAACATGATATTTCGACGACTAGCTCCGTCGTCTTTATCAGGTGTCGAAACATCTGCACAGGTCGGCTGACCGTCGGATGCTCAGTATGTGCATTACTAGATTAAAAATCCTTTCAAACATGTGGGGAATATGATTTTAGAATTAGAAGACTGAACTTTAGGTAAAAGTTACATCTCTTTTCTTATGTCAAATATACCACCTTCAACTTTGTGAATTGAAGAATATATATATTCACCTTGTATCTCATTTTTGCATTAAAAAAATCAGTATTTTAATAAACCTTTTGAAATCTGTCCAGTGCAATTTTGTTTCACCTCTATGTGTATCAAATGTCAGTTATCTGAAATTGCAATATATTCTCATTGCAATAGCAGTGCTTCAGGTTTAGAAGATAATGTCAATTGAATCTAACCATATGCTATGTTGGGTTAAATTTCTCAGCCAGCTCATCAGGTTTTGTTTTTCCAAGGTTCTCTGAAATCACTCCAGACAAATACCGTATGTTTCCTTCAAAATTCCTTTACTGAATTCCATCCTGTTCCTTGCACCAAGCCTCTCCCACCTCTATTGACATTAGCATGCTGTAAAGCCAGAAGTAATAAAACAAACCTGCTATTTTGTTAAAAACTAAATCACAAACTGTGCCAAATGACATTAGTTTTTACAAACCTAATAGATCAGGTGCAATTTCATTAAAGTATATTGTTTTAGAGGTAATTTTTTCTTTGTATTTCGTAAGGAACAATTTGTTACAACAATAATTTTTCCTGCTATACTTCTCACAATCGGTATTATATGTGTGTGTGTGTGTGTGTGTGCGTGTGTGTGTGTTGTTATTTTTATTTTATTTTTATCATTTCGTTTTTAGCTGAGTGTATAATTCTCTTGTGAACCTTTTTCATTTTTTTTTTCAGAAAAAATATATAAAAGAATTGAAGACATCAGTTTTTAACAATTTTGATCCAGAAATGAGTAAACAACAAAAAAAGAAGTTAAATTTGAAAAAAAAGAGTTCACGGTAAGCCCTAAAATTAATTCTTTGTATTTATTACCTGATTCATGATTTTACTTTGGTCAGCAGAAAATTTAAATGAAATATGTTCTGGATAGTGGCATTATATTATTAAATGTTCTTGTTTGCATTGATAAAAGATTATGTAAAAGAACTACTGCAGTGGCTGCAAATAAAGCTTTTTGCCACAGAAAATTAGTTCCCTAGTGGTATATATAAGGCGATAACAGAAGTGATAATGATTACAGCAAATTGGATGTATAAAATGGGGTAAGGGTAATAAAATTGTAAGACTAAGGAAGTAAAATTACAACTGGTGGCTGAAGCAAGACTGATGCCAAAAGAGAATAGCATTAATAAAAAGTGTTTGATTTCAGACATTGGTGTTGGACTCAAATGTTTGGAGAATAGATTTTTGTACAAGTGGAACTTGGTTATTAAGAACACAAG
Source organism: Vandiemenella viatica (assembly GCA_031002005.1). Classification (NCBI taxonomy): domain Eukaryota; kingdom Metazoa; phylum Arthropoda; class Insecta; order Orthoptera; family Morabidae; genus Vandiemenella; species Vandiemenella viatica. Next base: position 258,678,401 of record CM061921.1, read on the forward strand.
ATATAATGAAAATTGGAGTATATAAATTGTGATGGTACAGAAATTTAGAAAGTACAGATGAAGTCAAAATAAAGATACATGGAAATGTTGGTTGTGGAAAGTTAGTTTTGTATGAGTCTCAGAAAGAGTCAAAATTTGGATGGTGGGTCAAATTTAAAACGTGCTGGGTTGGTTAACTAATTAATTAAGGGAACCATTGAAAGGAGGTACTGCAAAGGAAGAACAAGAGTATAGTATTTGAAGCAGATTATTGGAAATAAAAGACATGATGAGTATGCTGAGATGAAGGATTTAGCAGAAGATAGGAAGAGTATGAAAGGCTGATGATGGGAGAAAAAGTGAGATAATCTCATTAACTCCTTCCAAACAATAGACCATATCATAACATGTATCTGCCAAATCCACAGTTCTCTGACTGTTTCCTATATAAGTTGACTAGGAGTACATCACCAGCTAGGAACAAATTACACATTCAAATGGTAGTCACTTAAAATAATGAGTATTCAGCTCCTGATCAATCTGTTATAGTCAATATCAATAACTTTATTTTCAATTTCAAAAATTTCTAACCAGACTCACCAGGCTCAGTTTGAAACTAGAGAGATTAAAGAATAATTTTTAACGTTTATAAGAATCAGATGGCTTCAATTAAATTGGGAATCATTAGTTTGAATCTAGTCTCTCCCTCAGAATTTACTTATATTCTTCTAACTAATGGCTTAACTGTCAGGCACAACACTTAAATTTTAAATATCCTTCCCAAACTTTTACATAATGTGTACAAAAAAATTAACGCATATTTTATGCTATGAATTATTCTTGTAACTAAAAGACTGTGGTTTCAGGATTTTTTTTTCTGTATTCTACGACTTATAAAATCAGGAAAACTTTGATTTTATAATGCAGATATCTCGTCAGTGAAAATTTCAACTTACTAAGTTACATACTTTGGTTTACTTCTTGCCACCTAAAGTACCTCTAAAAATGAATGCAACTCTTTCTATTACAAAATAAAACAAACGATATATAACCATTATGTTTACATTAAATTATGACCTGATATCACTATTTGTCTTTGCCTAAACATTGGAATGCTTAAGAAAATTGATTTGAATATGATTTGCAGTAGAATTTTATGCTAACAAATTTTGTTATTGAAATAGCAAAATTTAGGTTACATTACATGCTCATCCAAAATCAAAGTTATTTTTCAAAGAAAAAACTGACTGAAATTTTTAAAAAACTGAAAACTAGAATTTCCCATTTTTTTCTACCAATTGAGTTTACCTGCTCATTCTTTTTCTCTTTCACCCTCTCTTTCTCATTGATGTATCATCAAAAATTATTATAAAACATTAAATCAAAATAATAAAAATCTACAAATTTCCTACTGATAGGTGTCATTCTTAACCTACTACGTTATGTTTATATTTTAACCAATGTCATTTATGGATGTATAAAGTTTTAACAAAGAAAGAATTTTAATATTCATGAAAATTTTCACTTTTAATTGTCCTTGATAATTAAATGTTCAATGTAACTTACTATAACTAAATGTTCATTTTGCAGTTATAAATTCTTAAATTATTCACTTAAAACCACAAAACAGCACATATTGTCTTGTAATCTCTTAAATTGGGGAATATCACAAGTCCTGTCACAGTCACCGTATCACAATGAAGTTGAAGTGCGGGGTTTGCACAAAATAGTTTGTCATGAAACTCTAAGCGTAATGTTGCCTATGGAGAATAAATTGTTTGTTCCACTATCACAGTCACCAGATAATTGTGTTACCTCAATTAGAAAAGGTGGGTGCTATATAATAAAGTTCACAGCAGCCTCAAAATATAATTAAAGTTCACTATATTCTTTTGAAAATTTTTAGAAATCCTTTGAACAATTTATTGGCATCAGAAATTCATCTCCAAAATAACTGTTGCAGGTACAGATAAGTGAAGCAAGCAAGGTCAGCCCTTATGAGCCCCTAACTGATAACAGCTACATGAGAATACTGCATCTGTAGCACACACATCCAAAATTTCAAAGAATGATCCTGAAGCCATAAGACTTCCACTATCGCGAGTTGCCTGACCTCATACCATTAAAAAAAAATATAAAAAAAATTAAAAGACCAGCCTGGCATGGCTTCCCCTACAAATGCTAGTAACAGACCTGACCAATACCGCCCCTCCTTGCAGGTAGCATTTAGGGACCCCATGTGAACATTTGCTCTACTAAAATTCTCACGAAATCACCGAATCTTTTACGAATGGTTTCCCTCCCAATCTACTTGAAAATTTTACTGCAAGTCATCCTTATTCTAATTGTCAAAATTGATCTTAATGTAAAAATTTATATCTCTAATATTTTCACCATAATAAATTATTTTCGTGATGAATTTTGAAATGTCTCTCACACTTAGACTATTTAAGTTATCAAGCTGAAGCTGGATTAAAAATGTTCTGTAGGGTTACCTCTATCTTCTGATATGCAAATCTACCAGCTTGCCAATTTATAACTTATTAAAATGACAAATATATAATTTAGAATATCTACGTTTCCTGAAATGTTGAAGCTATAACTCTAACAGATGCTTCAAAAGGTTGTACATCAACATTCCTAACAAATACGAAGTTAAGTAATCTCTATTTAGCCCACATGATGTGGTTTCAATTTCCTTTGAGTCATATAGTTGCATCAGTTTTGGCCTGGATTAGCTGGAAATGGGCAAATGCTTTCGAAATTGTGGTTAATTTACTTTTTTCTCATTATGACCAAAATACTATATGAATTTTGATAAAATTTACTGTATAGTATTCAGAATAAATTCTCCTTTCCTTTGAATCTAGACTCTCCCTCTGAATTTAGTTATAGTATTATAAATAATGGCTTAACTGTCAGGCATGTTTTGTAATTTTCACTAAATCCTCCAAAACCGACACTTAAGTTTTAAATATTTTTCCCAAACGTTTACATAACATGTACAAAAAAATTAACACATCTTTTAAGCTCTGAAAAATTCTTGTAACTTGAAAACTGTGGCTTCAGGTTTTTTTTCTGTTTTCTACGACTTATGAAACCAGGAAACTTGATTTTAAAATGCAGATATCTCGTCAGTGAAAATTTCTACCTACTAAGTTACACACATGAGCACAAGCCTATCACCAAATAAGCCAAACACTATAAAGCCATTATCTTTACATTATGTTATGACCTGATATCACTATTTGTCTTTACTTAACCCTTGAAATACTTAATAAAATGGATTTAAATATGATTTGAAATAGAATTTTATGCTAGCATGATATTCTTCAAACAAATTTTGTTAGTGAAATAGTAAAATTTAGGCTTTGGTATATTAGCAAACATTTAGTGTGAAATGGATGGTGACTGTTGAAGTGATGCAAATCAGTATGTTTGAAGCGGATATGGATATAGGTGTGAAGGTCATAATTTCCACTTAGAGGAATGTGATGTCTACATGGAAGTAGATTCAGGTGAAGTTGATGGAATGGTTATTGCTATTCGTGTATCATAGAGACAAAGTGTGAAGAGTACTTAATTAAGTGTCCAACATTTTGACCCACACAACAGCACCCTTGGCAGTGCTGCAAATATGGTTTTATCCTTGAAAATTGAAATAGAAAAGTTTATGGGCGTGTACTGCCATGGGTATCAACATGGCCCCATCTTGTGCCAACTTTTTCCTAGTTCATACAGAAAAATGTTTCCTAAATCATCTCTCCTTCAAATCCACAGTATTGTTCAGATTCATGTATTACACATTTATGATCTGGACCCGCAGTGAAAACCAACTCCTAGACTTACTCAATATTTAACTTAATGATAGCAATTCCATTAACTTCTTCCGGAATTAAACCCATGCACACAATATGTTCCATAGATGAGAACATTGCTCTATGATAGGGTGCCCCACACATCTCCTTCCTCATCGAACCTACTAATACACTGCGCTATCTACACTTAAACAGTTGCCATTCATTCCACGTCAAATGTTCCCTCCCTTACATCCTTACCACCCATGAAAGACATATCTGTTCAAATAAAGAATTGCTCTCCCTGTACTACCAAAACTATCTCAAACCTACATTTCCTGCTGTTACCTTGGGGATCTTGTACAAGAGAAAATCTATCATACTGAACCCACACTCCATGTAACTTGTAATGGGTTAATGGCATTTCCCCATTACTTTGGAAGATAATTTGAGAAGTTTTAAATAGTGGTGGTTTTCGTGGTTGTCTGGTGACTTCAGCATCCGCCAAGTCCATGGGTTTAGGGAGGTAGGACCCAGTTTTAGAGCATGGGTTGAAACTGGTCGTCGTCTAGTGATGTCAGCATCTGCCGGGTCCGTGAACTCGGGGGTGTAAACCCCAAATTCAGAAGCATGGTGCGCTTGGGAGAAAGACGCACCTAGGCTTCTGGGCGGGCAGTCTGCTGTTGGCCATGGAGTAGGTGAGTCCGCCGTGAAAGTGAACAGTCAGTCGAGTTGACGAGACCGCGTGTTTGCTCTCAATCATTATGATAAAGAATTAATTTTGTAGAAGGTGATTTCTTTGGTGATAGGAAGGAACTTTAGTAACGAAGAAAGTATTTGCAGAATTTTATATGAATTTTTTCGTGGTGAGCCATAGGTATGGTCTGAGAACTAGTAAGGGTGTTGTATGAATGAAAAGAGTGCATGTCATTCAGTCTAAATTTATCAGAGACATTACCTGTAATCTTAAAGGATCGAGGTACCGTGAACTTTCATAAAGGTTGGGAGTGGGAGTGAGATTATCTTATTAACTATTAAACGCATGTGTTTCAAATAAGAAGGTGCATTTTCATTTCATTTACCAACATAGCATCGGTTGGCGACCGTCAGAGAAAGAACCAGAATCTAGTGAGTGCGCAGAAGCTTTAAAGGTTCACAGTAAGTATTGTAGCTGAACCACCAGCGTAACCGCAACAAACTACTCTGACCCAGCACCCGTAAAACCAACCATCACCCAGTTCTCTCTTAGTCCTTTGTCTATTAATCAAATCATCAACGCAGGCATGACTTACTTATCTCCTTACCTGAAATGCGCACTCTTCTAGCTAAAATTCTTCCCACTGTTCCCCACCCATGTTTCAACAGAGCATCCAATCTCAAGAACATCTTCATCCACAAATACCCCATTCAGATACCTAAAATAACCTCATCGATCTTTTTCATGCAACAGACCTCTTTGCAAAACTTACAGCAAGCATCCACCTATTAGAATCTATTACAGGCTGACCACAGGGGAAACTTTCCCTTTAATGGACGACTTGCACCACAACCCACACCATGTACCAACTCACCAGTCTCCTCTGCATTAATTCGTACATAGAACACCCTATATTAAAAAAAAAAAAAAAAAACGTTCACTATCAGAAAAAATTTGCACATTCTGTACCGGCAACCTATACCTTCCAGGAGGCACCAGTACCAATACCCACAACTCTAATAATCTCAACAACTGCTTTGAGAGTGATCAGACTTTTTTTGGATACAAGACATCCACCTGGCCTCAATCTCTGATAAGACCCTACCAATAAACCTATCACTTATCATTTATTTATTAAAAATTTTAAGCACTAATGACCCCACTGTCGACGCACCCTAAAAAACACACACACACACACACACACAATTTTAACAACTGTATATTTTGTAAATTTATTTAATGGCATTTATGTTCTTTTACTGTTTTTTGTTCTATTGTTCCCTTATTTATTTATGATAACAGTTTAAATTTTTATATTTGTGTATATCTACTGTGATATTCCACCACCACCTGTGGCATATAGGGAAATAAACCAGTGCTTACCTTAGATTAAAGGTTCTCAAAGTTTTTCTTACCACACACCACTTCTTTCAAAACAGAGGTTCCATGTCCTGTTCACTAAAAACAAAATAACTCCCACCCACACCTCAGTATCATTATTAATAAGGTTAATGCCTACTTCTCAGCACTAACAATGAAATTTCAGAAGAAACTCATTAAGATGAAAGGTTTCCAATGAGGCTGTGACGGAGACATTGTACTTTCAATGGTGTAGAGCTAGGATATCATCCACAAAAGTTTCAAAGGTACCTCACATACTGCTTTCCCTTTTTGTTTCACTAACTTCTTTGCAGTATTCTTTATTAAGGTGAGAAACATTTTTGGTTCATATACTTTAGTAAGATATTGGGCCTCTTTTCTTGAAAGTTCACTGTATAGGGTAACACAAGAAACAGGTGTACTGGTCGTAAATTAAATATCTGTCACTAACCAAACCAAAGCATTTCAGTTATATGCCTTTATACTTTTTAACTGACTAATTACTTTGACTGTTTTTCATTCAAAAACCACAAAAATTTTGTGCTGGTAACTGAGATGTGGAAGCATACAATGAATACACAGTATATCCACCAAATAGTCTGTAGGTGCCTGATACTTGATTTGAATTTAAAATATTTTAATAATTATATCCAATATGTACTCTTCAATTATTACATATTTATACACAATTTATCATATGCTAACAAATATATGTCTTATGAGGCTTTGAGTTGTTTTTGGATTCTCACAAAATCTGACTGTTCCTCTCCAAATCTACCATGTTCCTCCATGAATTGACTTGGATGACTTTGAAGCTCCTGGTTCACAGGTACCAACTTGTGTAACTTGTCACAAAATCACATATTGGTATCTAGGCTATAAAATTATCATTATGAACTTCATTTTCACCACCTTCCTCAGAAATATATACTCCTGTAGCATGTCAGTCCAAATTAACCACTACAGCCCAAGATTATACTAACAAACACATTTCTTCTCTAATATTTACATTTAGATTCATGCAAAAACTACTGGTTCGATTTTGACGGAGTTTCAATTGAAGTAAACCCTGTAGTCCTGCAGGTAAAATAATTTTGATGTAAAGCAAAAAACTGAAAATTTAATAAAGAAGTCTGAATAAACAAGTATCAATTTTTATTGAATGTTATATTCATATAAAATCAGTGCATTAGATTTTTATAGGGTTTTGTTTAATTTACAGCACAAGGTGCTGAAGGTAAAATAGGGAATGTTCTATTTGATGTGATGTCTAAAAGATTTGAACGTGATTCATGCATAACCAATTGTCCAGGTTTTAATTAAATTTTGTTAATGTAAAACTACGGGTAAACCAGGTCATGTCACTTTTGCTGAGGCTTCGTACAATACAATAGATTCATTTTCCATTGATCCCAGTATAAGAGACTGGCTCTGTGTGAAATGAAAAGTTGTCAATTTACAGTTAAACAATTGCGTAACAAAATAATACATACACCAGAAAATGTACAGTCATAGCATACATGGTACATTAAACAATTGTATGACAAAATAATACATACACCAGAAGATGCACAATCATAGCATACATGGAACTTTAAACAATTGCGCAGCAAAATAATACATACACCAGATGATGTACTGTCATAGCATACATAGTACAGTAATTATGTCAACTACATTTACACAAACTACTGGCAGTTTATTTTTGAGATACCTACAGAGTAAAAATTCTTTCAATTTTTTCCTGAATTTATTCTTATCATCTGCTAGACATTTAATATGCGTTGGGAGCTTATTGAAGATATATATCCCTGAATATCAGACCCCTTTCTGAACAGATGACAATGATTTGTAATCCTTGTGAAGATCACTTTTAATTCTAGTGCCATAATTGTATATTTTACTATTTGTTTCAAAAAAAGTATAATTTGTGAAAAAAAAAATGGAAATTGATGTTTGTATATACTCAGCCACCAATGTTAAAATCCCTAACTTCTTGAACAGCTCTCTACATGAAGTTCTATTGCTAACCGCACACATAATTCTTTTTACTTGCTTTTGGGCTCTGAACACTTTGTCTCTATGGGTAGAATTGCCCCAAAATATTATTCCATATGACAATAAGGAGTGAAAATAATCAAAATAAACTAGCTGCCTCATACGGAGATCACCTATAGCTGAAATTGTACGAATTGCAAATGTGACTGCCATGCCCACGTAAGCAGGTACGCAATACACGCCATGTACACGGGCAGCACATCCAGGGGGGCGGTAAATCGAGTGAACAACCATCTCATGTCCCGGTTCCTGGAAAATTCCCAGGGACACTACTGGCTGTAGTTAGACAGGGGACGGCATAATCGGTATGCACAATTGCATTCAAACAGCTAGCAGCGGGCCTGGTGGCTGCATCCAATCCCTTTAGAAATTCAGAAACATATGCCTTCCAATTCAAATTATGATCAATATTCAAACCTAGAAATTTCACACACTCTACCTCTTAAATGGACTGGCATGCAAATTTTATATCTATAGCTGGTGTTAGTTAATCTACGTGATGTACTGAACTGCATATATTGAGTTTTATCAAAGTTCAAAGGTGAACCATTCACTGTAAACCATTTATTAATAAGTTCAAAGACATAATATTAAAAACAATACTGGCCCCAATATAGAACCCTGAGGGACTCCACATTTCATTAATTTACACTCAGAAAACAGTGAACCACATAAGGAAGCCTTGAAATTCTCCATTGACACTTTCTGTTTTCTATTCAGAAGGTAAGAACTAAGCCATTTATTAACAATGCCATTTATACCATAAATAATTTCTATAACAGAATTTTATGATCTACACAGTGAAATGCCTTAGATAAGTCACCAAAAATTCCACCCTATTGGTCCATGAAATGGTAACCAAACTAGCTACAAAAGGTTCACTAAGCCAAATGATCAAGTATTTATCTAGCTTATACAATTAACAAATTATTAACTGCATTATTTTTATGATACAATTTTAGGAAATTAAATATTCAGTGCATATGGTTGTAAATAGAATGAGATGAATAGTATAAAAACAAAATACTAACAAAAGTACAATTTCTAAAAAGAGTGTATGTTAAATAAAAATTTACAAAAGCACAAATCAAAAATATGTGGTAACACTCCAACACATGATGCATGCTGTGCAAACATCTAGGTAGATTGATGAAAGTGAACTGTAGGCAACTATTATATAATTAGCAAATTCCTTAAAACTTTTAATTTTTTCCAGTTTGTTTTGAAAGTAATTTTCCACTGAACATAATTGGAAATGAAAGGCTGGACTCACATCATTTGGAAACTTATTAACGAAATCGACTTATTTTTTTCAATATCACTTTCACTTCCACTGGCTAAAAACTAAGGTTGTATTACTTGATAAGTGTCAAGAACAGCTTTCATCCCTTCAAAATGGTGATCAAGTTGAGTACAAAGTGTGTCTACCGTTGGATAGAACACAGTGACTCTGAACCAAAAACTTGCGTCTGTTATCTCTCGACTTCACTCAACTAATCAAAGAGTTTTTCCACTTTCCTTAATCTGTTCTGGCGAAATTCTTTGTTTATTTCCCATTGACTACAAACATCTGATGCTTCAGAAAGAAGTTGTTCAAACTTTCCATGTATTTCAGTTATCCTTAACAATAAATTACCCAATAACTCATATGTATACAACAGTTTCATGGTTTTGGATTGTAAGGATTTTGATACGAGGTTGAGAGACTCTAGAACTTCACACTGCACAACCAAAAGCAATACAAAATCAAAAATTTCAAATGTGTTCTTTAGCTGCTGTGCTTCATTTCATTCCTTGCTTTTCCTGGAAGTCAAAGTTATGTGGGTAAGGCTTTTCAGCACGTCACAAAACCTGTGTTTCAGTGCATACATTGGCTCATGCCTACCAGCCCAGTAAGTTGGATTAAGAGTTTTCAGTGTTACTTTCAAATTCAGTGAATCAGTTTGAGCCTCAATGTTGTACATTGACTTCAAGTCTTGTGAGAACAAAATACTATTACCAAGAAAGCAATACACAATTTGAAAGTTTTCAAAAAATTGCAGACCACTCAGTTTCCTTCCACAGCATCATTTAATACTAAATTAAGGTTATGTGCAGTGCAGTGCACAAAGTATGCGTGTGGGGCTTTTTCTTTAATATCCTGCTGCACTCCACTCCACTCATGACTGCAGACCCATCATAGCCTTGTCCATGACATTTGGTCAAACCCAAGTTATTCTCTTCCATTGAAGTAGGATACAAAAGTTTCACATATTTTTATTTCAATAGGTGTCTGTCTCCATCATTAGCTGTTTGAAATAGCTGTAAACTTCACTTGACTGATCAACTTTAGCAATGTCCTGAGTGGTATCTGAAATCAATGAAAAAAACAAGCAGTTTTGAAGTTCAACGGTAATTTCATTTTTCATTTCTAAGGCTATTAGGTTTATTAGTTCATTCTGAATTTTAGGACTGAGGTATTTCACAGTCCCTTGCAGACACTGAATCAGTTCATGCAGTACTGCATCATATTTTGACAAGAGCTGAACTATCGAGAGAAAGTTTCCTTTGTTACTACATTCTAACTTTTCACTAGATCCACGAAATGCGAGATTACATGTTGCAAGTGTTAAGGTCACATTTAGGATTTTTTAAAGAACTTTTCACCAGGAGCTTCATTAATTCTCCAAATTTTTGTCGAAAACATCTTCTAAAGTACCTTGTTTCCGGCACTGTTCCTAAACTACACAAGAGTGTGTGTGGCTTTTGGACGCTTCATGAAATGAAAAACGTTCTGAAATATGCTTCCAATCTCAAACCCCGGTTGTTGAAAACTTTAATATACGGTTCCTATATTCAAATGCTTCCGATTGGAACAACCAACATGGCAGTTAGTAGACACAATCTAATTTTTTTGAGTAACAAAGCCAACTTCTTTTAAGCTTCAACCTTGATTTTGTACTGTAGTAGTTACATGAAAAAGATCGGCCTTGTTGATTGATATCCTTGGAAATTGCCCAACAGGTTGAATTTAACCAACTGCTACCATCCTACATTTCTTATCTTGAATTTCTATAAAAGTAGGAAAGACATCGTAGCAGGCAGAATATTCATCTTCCAGACAACTTGGTGTAACATTGGTTTGGTCTATCACAACTTTTTCACCTAAAGAATTTTGTGGTTCAATTTGTTGCTGCACTTAAATTCTGTGAAATTTCTACATCAGGAGAATCCACTTCCATTTCATTTTCTTCCGAAGTGCCTTCCAAAGCTTGGTTCATTGTTTTCTCAGGCCCTAAAAAGAAAATTTGCACCAGGAAATACGTAAAATTTTAGGTTCAAAATATAGGCAGGGTCAAACAGAAAAAATATTTTTTCTCTCTTATATTTCAGAGCTATATATATATATATATATATATATACACTTAGTATATGTACGTATATAGGCAGGGCTTAAATTGTGCTGGAGCCCCCGGTGCTAAAAAATGCACACTATGTTGGTACTGAAAATATTTGGAGGGGTCTCAAAATTTAATTGCGCCTGGATCCTCTTGAGTGTTTAATCCACCACTGATCGTCAAGGGACCGAAAGAAACATTTGAATTATCCACGACTTCAAATCATACACGTTTGAATTATTCAAGTTTGACTGTACTATTTCAACATGAATTAAACGTCACATGGAATAAAGCAAACCATTCATACCTTTCTTATCACCATACCCTGTTGAGTGTTTTCCACTGTCCAGCCATGCTCATAACTTCTTCTAACTTTTTGCAGCCTCCAAGTTTCTTCTTCTTAGAGTCTGTCTTTTTTTATTTCCACTTGGCTGGTGCCAAATTCTTTTCATAATATAAACTGTTATCTGAACACAAGCAAAGTAAGATTAAGTAATAAACTACATGTGTACTATCACTACTATGTGACTTTCAACTGCACTGACAGTCTGATATTGATGAGCAATTAGTAAATGAAAGACTCATCATGAATAGAACTAGTTCACTGCACGTCTCAGCCTGCACCAGACTCATCACTCAGCAGGCACCTGACACGTTATTATTATTGTTAATCTAATTTCGATGGAGCTAACACTCTGGTGGCAATTACCCCCGTCCTCCATTTACTCCTTTTTTATGTACATTTTTCTAAATATTCTTTTATAATTGGAATGTTAAATTCATGCCACATTTACTATTTTAATTCTAAATTCCTTAAGCAATTTTGGAAAATTATTTCTCACTACACTTGGTAATTTGTTCCAATCCCTGACACCGTTAGCAAAAAAAAAAAAAATCCCACTCCCTTAAGTGCAAGCTTGTGGCCATGGTTGCCTTTCCCCTTCCATGCACTATTCCTAATTCTTTGAACAATATCCCTCCCAGCTCCATCACTAATAATAATAATTAAAATAATTTTTATTGCCAATATGCTTGTGATACAAGTTTCTAGCAAAGTCAATACAAAATACATATATTTTTTACAATTGATCAAGTTTGTACAAGACCTTATTACATAGATAAGATTTTATTCCAATTTTGAATTCATTCCCAGTCAATATCTTTAGATGAGCTGGAAGCTTATTATATAGCCTGGCTCCCAATTTCATAGGCACTCTTACCTGCTGCCTTAGAGTTATGTCTTTTGATATGAAGGTCTGTCTTGGTATGAGTGTTATATTTATGAATTTCACTATTTGTGTGGTTAAAGTGAGGATTACCTTGAATCAATAGTAAAACCCTATATACATATAGTGAAAATACCGTAAGAATATTTTCCTGTCTAAATATTTCTCTGCATGATTCTTTTCTATCTAGCTTGTACATTATTCTAATACATCTTTTCTGCAGCAGTAACAATCGATGCATATTGATATGACAACAAGATCCCCAGACTTCAATACCATACATCATATGTGGAAAGATTATTCCATAGTATGCAGTTTTTAGAATATTGCTGTCCAAGACTTTTGATAACTGGTTGATTAGAAAAATGCCTTTACTCACTTTTTTGCATACAAAATCAACATGTGGCTTCCATGTTAGGAACTTGTCAACATATATTCCTAGGAACTTGTATTCATATGTTTCATAGATGCTTCCTTCACTAGTTATTAATCTTAATTTATTGTCTATATCATGATTTCTTAATTCAAACTTTATTAAACATGTTTTTTTCTTATTACAAATTAATCCATTTACATCAAAGTATTCTGATAACTCATTTGAGGTCTTAGTAGCAGTTGTCTCTAATGTGGAATCATTGCTATCCCAGCAAATTGCTGTAGTGTCATCTGCATATGTTATAATTCTACTTTTATTTGGTATATCCATATCATTTATATACAAAACAAATAGTAAAGGACCAAGTACAGATCCCTGAGGGACACCACATCTAACTACACCCATTTTTGATTTTACCTTACTTACTGATTCGCCATTTTTAAAATAAATTTCTGTGTATTGAGGTCTATTTTGGATGTAGGATGACAGTAGTTTATTAGCTAGTCCTCTAATTCCATAATTTTCTAATTTGCGAAGTAGTAGGTGGTTATCAACACAATCAAATGCTTTTGAGAGGTCTAGGAATAATCCAGCAACTTTATGTTTTTTATCTAATTTTTCTAAAACCTCATGTATAAACTGAGTTACAGCAGAAGTAGTGGATAACCCCTTCTGAAAACCATACTGGAAGGGATTAATGATGCTATTTTGTAATATGAAGTTATTTAATCTCACTAGGATAACTTTTTCAAATAGTTTGCTCAGAACAGAGGTCAGAGTAATAGGTCTGTAGTTACCAATATCTTTCTTGTTGCCTTTCTTAAATACAGGCCTAACTATGCTGATTTTCAGACAATTTGGAAATTCCCCATTTGCTATGGATTCATTTATCAAAAATGTCAATGGCTTTAGAAGGGCTTCCTTACACTGTTTCAATATAAAGGTAGTTATGCCGTCCCACCCACTAGAGTTCTTATTTCTTAATTTTTTTATAATACTACTTAACTCTTCTTCCGTTGTCTCATACAAAAATATTGATTTTATTGATGGAGTAATTAATTCTATTATCTGCAATTACTCTATTGCTACTCATGGGTTCTCCTACATTAGGAAGAAATCATTAAACATGTTGCTAATGTTACTGGGATCTTTTTCTATTTTTCCATTTGCATTTAATTCAATATTCTCCATCTCCTGCTTGTCCTTTCTTACATCATTTATTAGACCCCAGGTGGTTTTTCCCAATGTTATTTGAATCAACAATTTTTTCCCATAAATTCCCGCTTTCAAATTCTGTAGTTCACATCGAAACATTTTTTTTATAAAATTTATACATATTTTTGTAGTATGTGAGACCTGATGACTGATATAAATGGTACATATCTTTCATTTTTTCTTGTATTGCTATAATATTTGATGGTAGTTTAATTTTGGTTTTATGGTTTATCTGTGTTTTCTTTGTTACAATTGGACAAAAATGATTTATTAAAAATTTTGTAGAAAGCATCCCATTTATTATCTACACTATCAGCAATAAATATATCCATCCAAGACTCTTTTACCAGGTGTTTGTTAAGTTCTTTGGTGTTTTCATCTGTTATTTTTCTGAATTCCCTTTTTTTTCCATATATTTCACTTTTAGTTGTAAAATTTAACACATCAATGTATTGTGCCTGATGGTCAGACAAATAACTGTTTATTACGTTAGGCAGAATATGTTTATCATTCAGATTGGTAGCAATATGGTCGATAATTTTTGAACTATTTGCAGTAATTCTTGTTGGGGAGAAAATGGTGTCTCTAATATTGTAGATATTAAGGAGATCAGTAAGTTTTATGTAAGCTATGTCAGCTTCGTCTACATTTATATTGAAATCTCCTGCCAAAACAATATCTGTGCTACATCTAATAGTGTTCTGTAGTAGTAGATCCATCTGCTCAATAAAATCAATTACTTTAGAACCAGGTGATCTATATATACCAATAACAGTTAGTTTACTGGAGATGTTTGATATAGTTATCCCTGCAACCTCAAATGACATTTCGCAGCAAAATTTATTAACACCTTTCAATTTATTTGCTTTCAATCCATTTTTTGCATATATTACAACACCTCCACCCTTGTGATCTGTCCTATTGAAGAAGTCTATCAGTTTGTAATTTCTAATCTTGCAAAATTTGATATTTTCATTATTTAAACCATGCTCAGTTATTATAGCAATATCTGCACTAATACTATTCATAAAGTTTTCAAGCAATTCAAGTTTATTAGATATATATTGTATATTTAGATGTAGAATTCTAAGACCATGTTTATTACTTACATTATCAGAACCTTGGTTTATTTGATTGACCTTTATGTTTTTACCATCAAAATTTGCTTCAAACTTTTCAGATCAGATGAGTTTCCATCTTCTTTGGGTGGGTTGTGAGAATATCTCACTAAGGATGTATTATTTTCTTCTGTGGCCACCAAAAATCCTCACTTCTTGATGGTGGATGTCTTTCTCTGGCAGGTTGTTTTCTTCTTATGGTGTCCATTTCACTTTTAGTAGCAGTTTGATGACTTTTGGTAAACAGATCTTCAGAGTCAGTCATTTCCTGTTGGATTCTGTTGTTGCTTCGAACACTGTTGTAGTAGATGTTTCTGTAATGTCCAGAACAGAATTCTTATATTTATCATACAGGATTGGTGCCATTACTGTTTGTTCTTTCATTTCGAATTTTGAGTAATTTTCATTTTTGGTTTTTTATATGATGCAATATCATTTCAGCCAATACCACTTTTCCCTTTATAGTTTCCTGTGCATTCCATGTCTTATGAATTCTTCTCTGGGACAGTCCACTCTTACATATTCGACATTTTGGAAAGCTTTACAAATCTTTTGAAACTTCCGATTTGTAGCGTCAATTTCTTTATTCACACATGACGATGGAATCAGATCATGTCTATGTGGAATACTCACTACATACACATTTATAGTGTTCATTTTCCTTAATATTTCAACTAAAGACCTTGTTGCAGATTTAGCCTCATTATTATAGATGTCGTTAACACCGCCTATAATCACACTAACATATGCCCTGCACATTCCCAGCACTCTCTTCGACTTGACATTCTGCTGTCTGCTCTAGAGCTGCTTTTGCATGCAAAGCATATGGAGTATATGAACGGACACGCAAAAATGTTTACTCTAGCAATTTGATGGATTTTTTTTTTTTTTGTTATTAGCTTTTAGATAGGTGCCGGGTATTTTATAAGAAGTTAGATTAGATATTAAATACAATAATTCTTTTAACCATTAGTTTGGGGCCCCTCAGGCTTGAGGCCTCCGGGGCAGTGCCCCAGCAGTAGTTACAGGCCTAGCAAGAAATAATAATGAAAGGTTAGCAGAATGAAAAGGAAATCAGAAGAATATAAGATACTTGTTTGTTGGTTGTGATGAGCATCATATACAGGGTGAGTAAGTTCTCTGTGAAATCTGAACATTTATTGTGGAGTAAGTATGGCAGATACAGCAAAACTGGTCACATCTATAGATACAGTAATTCTCCAAGATTCAACTTTTAATAGATGTCTTGGCTTCAAAAGTGGTGAATGGATGTCATTCTGCATCTTATTATTAGTGAAACCTGAGTCAGTTGTGACAGTACAGTGGAAATTTCATATAAAATATCACATAGAAAATCCTACAGACAAAACAATCTGTGCATGGAACATCAAGTTTAGGGAAATTGAGACTACAGACATTTGTGGCAGGAGGTTCAAAACTGATGTCTGTTTTGTCACAAAAGCTACACATATTGAGCATCTGTAAAGTATATCAGAAACTTAGCCATATCTTGTGATTATAGGTGCAGCTGTTTTTGCTGTATCTGTCATAGCTGCTGTTGATAAAAGTAGAATATTCCATAGAAACTTATGAATCATCAAATATATATAAAATTGAAACTTTTATATTTTTTGTATTTTGACAACACCATATTTGATGCTGAGAACACTTCAGCCCACTGTATACAGTTGATATATATATAGGTGTAATGTTGTCATCTTTTGTCCACAACATCATATTAAATTATACTCATGTGGTTTTTTCTTATAGGAAAAAATCACCTAAATTATATGATGAAAATGGCATACATATTGCAAGTGGAAAAGATCTGTGTGACTGCCTCATTGAGGAATGTCCTGGTTGCCATTTCCCTTGTTCAAAGTGTAACTCCCCCAAATGTGGGCCTGAGTGTCGGTGAGTTTTTAATCTCAATGCTGTTTACATTTGCACCATGTAATTTGTATAGAACAATAGTTAGAACAATTACCTGTTTATATTTATGCAATAATATTTATTTTGTTGTTATATTTTACTTTTATGTCTCATAGTTGCATCTTAAAAACAAATAAAAGCTACAAAAAGAAAAAACATCACTCACTACAGTTGAGAGCTGGAACATTGAATTGGGTTTTTGGTTAGAATTAAGTGCAGTATCAGAGTGGTATGTTTTAGAGATGTAACAGAAATCAGTTATGAAAGCTTGCTGAGTCCTGTGCTTGAGTATAGTGGAATAGTATGGGATTAACATTATGGGTATCAAGTATGAGGGTAGTAGAGGCTGTAATAGGGCTGGTTTGGGAGTCATTTGGAGGCAGTAGGTGCACATGTACAGAGCATAATCCACCAGTGAGGCCTGGAGGGACAATTTGCAAAGCATAAAGATCACTATTTGGAAGAGAAGAGATAATGGGCATAAATTACGAGTTGATATCAGTGACAAATAAGCTCAGAAGTTTCATTTGTAGCGGATAGAGTTGGATACTTGAAGAAAATAAAGGGTGTATATATATCAAATAAAACAATATGAAATTCTTTAAACCTAACAACACTTTGCTCAGTGCCAGTAGGAGAGGGTTGTGGTCTAAATTCAGTTAGGAACAACAACGTGAGAGAAAGTAAAGTAGGTGAGGACAAAAAATGGAGAGAGAATCAAATTCATAGAATAAAATCTCTATATATTAAAATTAAATATGTATTGAAATTCAAAACATAAATACCATCTCAGCAACACTGGAATACTAAGTAATACCATGAGGCAGTATTAATTTGGGAAGGAAAGAAAAAATCACCTATAACTCACCAAAGTTGAAGGGAGGAGAGGCAGTTTTCCATAAACACAATTCCTTGGGCTGGGTGGTCAACACAGCCACATGTGGTTGTGTCGATTGTGGATGCCTACACAAGTTGAGTCACATGTTTCCAATTGCATGGACATAGCAAAAATATTGTGTTTTTTTTTTAATTTGGAGTATTTTGTGTGTGTATGTGTCACTGTTGCCTCCATTCAACTTTGGTTGGAGATGGATGATTTTATCTTTCCCGTTTGATATTAAACTGAAATACCAATTACAGAAAAAGAAACTTCGAAAAAGTCTGCCAACTGGAAGGGTGGACAGCTCACCCATAGAAGAAAGGAGTAGCAATATCCCTGCACACCTGCTCTTGCATTACATAGATGTTTGTTTAATCTGTTCAGTACATCCACTGATAATTTATTTTGGTCTCTTACTACCATAGCTGCAAATGAAAAATTTCCCACATTCTTATGCTAGTCAAGTGCCAGCTTGTGATCCTAGTAGTTTCCTGTTTTTTGTATACCAGTTCAGTTTCTTCTCTTAATATCAATCCATGTTTGGTTGCAAATGCATGTATCAAACACTTCCAGATGTCTCTTTCCTTTTGTTTCCTTTCTCTCATAACTCCAAAACAAGATTAAATTTATTATAGTTGTGCAAAGTCGCATGTGCCACAACAGGATGGTAAGGATTTTGTGTGAATGCCATGTGCCTGAGGTCATTCATCCTGATTGTTAACTGACTGAAAAACAGACCTATTTATGTAACAGGGCACTAGCTGGAAGTAAGTTAGTAAGTGATGTGGATATTTTTTACAGGTGACTAATCTTATTGTGGAGGAAATATACTTTTATTAATATATTTTATATCTTTTGTGCATTTGGTTTGGTTTAGTCCCCTACATTTATGGTCTCAACTTTCATTTCTCTCATATTGCTCTTAATTTGTTTCTGCTCAGTGCTACCATTAACTGCACTAAGTGATAGTTCCTCCCTTTCTCCTTGTTTACATTTGCTAATGAGCAACATTTGTTTCTTACTATCAATATATTAAAAGCAACTTATTACTTGCATAAATTTAAATACTTGCCATTTGGATTATATACAAACTTGGGATATATTACATAAATTTAGCATTATGTGGATCTAAGATTTTTGATTTTCAACATCATTTTTTTTTTTTTTTTCTAGTGTCAACAGGAAATTTGTCTATGAGGAAATAGAAATAGAAGGCACAAACATTGTTCGCCACAATAAAAATAAATAAAATTTGTAATATTCCATTTCACTCACCATAGATGAAGGAAGGAAGGCCACAATAAATACATAAACACAAACACAGTTTGCAATAGTTTGATGTAAACCTTAATCATACATAATGGTGATACATATGGCAATGGATCAGATGTATAAACTTGGAGATTCCATTTCTTCCACTTACATTCTACTTTTATCCCAATTTGCACATGATTAAGCTATAAACCAAAATATTGTACAGATTATGCATGTTAATGCGGCAGTAAGCAATAATACTACACAAACAAAAATCTTAATGATAATATTAACATTTTGGGCATAGCCTTTACTTCCGATTTTTGAGTGTGAATTACAGACTCCGTTTTGCAGTAACAACTGTAATCAGTCCAATCACATGGGTGATTGTGTGAACAGAGCCATGTATTTCATCCTCTACAATTATGAGTATGGGCTGTACCCAAAATTTTGTATTTTTTGTCTTTGTGTAGTGGTTTTTGTCTCCACATCCCTCCTTCATTCAACTATGATAAGTCATGCATTTCTTTTAATTTTTTTATCATATTGATGCCACCTGATATAACCTTATGCTGATCAGTTGTGCCTGAGATTGAAGTAGATATGTTTTGATTAACAAATGTGACTGAATCATTGCATCATCATTGTTTCTTTAGTCTCAGTTTTTATGTGTATACTATTTACCTTAAAATTTTAATGTTTTTACTTGGAAGTTTGAATTATATTCAGTACAATTATGAAACTCAATTATAAACAAGCAAAGAACATTGTATTAGCAGAAAAAAGATCATAAACAGCTTTTGGTATTAGATTTATATTTCAATTTCCTTAAATGGTTATCTTTATAGATTTTTTAAAGTATTGTGCAAAAAACATAGTTTTACTTTATAACTAACAATGTATTTCTGTGTCAAAATAAAATTTCAACCAATTTAAAGTGCTGCATTTCCTTAGAGACCTGGCATTTCTTTTATTCAATATCATGAAAAATTAAATTCCCACTATGTCCGAAAAAATTTGATAAATATAGGAAGATTAGATGCATCTCCATATTATTTCTTTTATTTGATAAATAATGAATACATTACCAATGCAGTCAGACATCCCTGTTAATGAACAAATACATGATTATGAAACGTGTAGTAAAACTGATTTCAGTTTACATATACACAACACAAAATAATTGAATATCCCTTCCTACTGTGGAGCCCGATTGTTCAATAAGCTTCCTACAGTTTTAAGATTAATCAATAACAAGACAGATATACTGAAGCATAAGCATAAAGAGCATCTATGTGTTGAAGCCTTCTACTCGGTATATTTAAATAATTACACAATGGCAATATGTAACAGTAACTATATGATATGTATAGTTAGTTAAAATGATTGGAAACTCACGTGTGACTATTGATGAAGAGCTTATTCTAATCGATGGTAATGAATATGAATGAACACAAGGCTTAATGGTCCTATATATATACTGCCAAGGACTTGAAAAGCTATTTGGAAATACTAAACAGCACGACTGCCTACAGTGTAAAATTTAGTCCATTTGACAAAGGTTCAAAAATGCATCCAATAAGTATAAAAACTTCACCATCAATCAGGTTCTGGTATTTTTCCCATTGAAGGATTATGTGTATTTGGACGATCCAAATGAGCTCGTTGAAAGATTGAAATTACCTACCACACTGACATCAGCAGGACATACGGTGCACTCCAACGAAATTTTATTGATGATTGAAGAACTTTGTGACAGAGATATCATCTTGTAACATGGATGAAGTTGTAGCAGAACTTCGCAGAGTGGCCAGAAGGTGCTTAACAATCAATGGCCTTGATGAGCTATGGCAAGCTGATATTGTGGATATGATACCATACTCTCATAAAAACAGTGGCTACAAGCATATATTGATGATGATTCATATTTATTCAAAGTCAGCATGGGCTCTGCCCCTCAAAAACAAGTTGGCTAGTGTGGTTGTCAACACTATGAAGAAAATACTAAATGGTGATCGTATTCCTAAAATTTTACAGACTGACAGTGGAAAAGAGTTTTACAATTCAGAGTTTAAGTCGCTCATGACAAGCTATGGCATCAATCACTACTCAACATATACTCATCTTACAGCTTCAATAGTTGAATGACTCAGTAGAAATATAAAGAATGCAATGTGGCAGGAATTCAGCAGACATGGTTCACATCAGTGTATTGAACTTCTTCCACAGTTAATGTCAAATTACAATAATAAGTGGCACAGCACCATCAAAATGAAGCAGTGTGATGTTAAAGACAACTCACTTCTTTCAACAGTATTCAGCCAAATTAAGATTACCACTCCAGCAAAATTCAAAGTTGGTGACCATGTCAGAATCAGTAGATTTCAAGAAAACTTTGAGAAAGGCTACTTGCCTAACAGGTCAGCTGAAGTGTTTACCATCAGTTAATGTGAACTTAACAAATCCTGTAACTTTCTTACTTAAAGATTATCAAGGCAGGAATTACAAAACATTCAAGTACATTTTTGGATGAACGAGTTATGAAGAGAAGGAAAAATATGATGTTGGTGAAGTAGCTGGATTTTGATAACACATGGATTCATAAAAAAGATGTATTCAAAATATAAAAAATTGTGCAATTTTTTAATAATAATCTTTAACATTGGTGTTTTTCTTCAATCATCTTTTACAAACAAACAAAATAAGCATAGCAGTCAGCAAACTTGGAGTCTATTTTTTACAATTTTAATACAGTAGCAGCTAATTGGCAATCAGAGTCTACGATTTTTTTTTAACACTCAACACAGCAGCAGCAGCCAATTTTTAGTATTCTTTTTTCAGTTGACTCCACACAAAGCAAATAAGCACAGTGCTCAGCAAACTTACAACTATGTGCAGCAATAATTTTTTTCAGTACTCCTATTTTACAAAGCATATTGCTCAACAAACTTACAGTCTATGTACAGCAATGACTTTTTTCTGTGCTCCAATTTTACAGAGCATATTCCTCAACATACTTACAGCCTATGTATATTTATGATTTTTATCTGTACTCCTATTTTACAGAGCATATCACTTAACAAATTTGCAGTTGATATACAGTACTGATTTTTCTGTACACCTATTCTATTTTACAATGTTTTTAGGGAAATGTACAGAAGTGATTTTCTGTATACCTCTTGACTCGATGAAAACCAATAGTTCACTGCAAAAATAATTAACTTTGCACAGAATTTAAGTTATTAAAGTATGTACATCATTCGTACAGAAACTGTTTGTATTTATATACAGCATTTGTACAGTATCAGAAAAAAAAATTACAACAGCCTATTTACACAGTTTCATTGTCCTAAGCAGTACTAAGCAGCACTATACATATTTTACAAACTAGGTACATGGATAAATGGTAAATTTCTTCCTCGGTCATATGGTATTTACAAACATTCACACACACACACACACACACACACACTCATTTCACCTAGGTACATATTTGTGTCCCCACGGTAGGGTCTCTTTCCCGTCAGGGATAATATACTGCTTATCATCCTTTCTAGATAGGCCCAGTTTGGAGATTTTTATGGTATTTACAGCATGCAGAGTTGATGTTTTCCATTGCAACAGATGGTACTGGGGAGTTTCCCTATGGAGGAAATTTATATAATCCTCCAAATACAGCTTTTGAGTGACCAAGCCAGCCAAACCTTTAGCATGCTTGGAGGTTTGGTTGGACACAAGCTGGAATGCATACATTTTTGCCCGTAACCCAGAAAACTCCTCTATCATGGTAACATTCGCCTTATCCTTCATAAAACCAAAAATCTTTTCACTGTGTGACTCTATCCCATAACAGTTGCTGGTGCTATATCCGGAAGTGTAAAACTCAGACATTTTAATCGTGGCATGAAATTCATTTTTTTAAAAATAGTTTTGCTTATTTAGAATTCCATTAGCTTTCATGCTAACATTCACATGTCCCTTATAGTATTTTCTAGTAAATTTTGAATTTATCATCTGACAGACTCGTGTTTGATAAATTTAGTACAAATTCACGTTATCTGATTTACACTATGCTTACCTACCTATTGTCGACAGTGCGCCTATACTCAACATGAAATTGCATATTGTTGGAATTTATACAAACAAGATGATTCAGAAAACTGTGCATTAAACTAGCAATACTGTCAGGTTTCAAGTCAATCCGAATGTCCGAATGGATCCAAGTGTTCATTGAGGGTATCGTCAGTCATTGGTAATCAGTTTTTGTACATAATGTGTTTAAAACAGTTCGAACCGCATAGCTTTCTAGCGAAATAGTGTCATTATTAAGCACTTAAGTTCTAGTTTCATGTAAGTTTGTTTTGCTTTCAACTAACCGGGAACATGCAAATATGATCGCGATGAAATAAATAATCGTATGATTATCTAAGAATTTTTCATAATAAATTTAGAGAAGAAGTAATTTTCTATTATGAGTAACCTCTCTGCTGAATACACGTACCTAAAGTCTTGCAGGTTCCTTAAATCAACAAAAATTCAGCTTTAATCATAAACTGAATGTACATTGTAACCGTTTACATTTTTATTTATACACTACAGAGCGGCACTAGAAATCTAAAATTTATACGTCTTCAATACATACAATGTTATATTTAGGAGTCTGTAGCTATGTATATCTCAGGTGGGTAGTAAAATACTTCACTTGTTAAGTACTTCAAATAAATGCGGATGATATCACAAAGGAATGTTCTTATATTACCAGCCATGTTTTTTTTTTAATTACGTTGTTTTTATATTTCATTCTTCTATTTTTATGAAGGAATTTAATGTAGAGTTGCTTCTCTGACTACACAGTATACCCCAGGGTCGCACGACTTGTGGGACCAGGATACTGGGTTTGCACTGATGTGACCCCATCTAGGTCTGGAATAACATCTACTAGGACTAAGCCACTTCTGTTAAATTTCCTCTCGATATCCCTTGCTCCTGCAAATACCAAGGTTGCAAAGGCATTTAAAAACAGCATGTGTTAATGTTTCAGTAACAAATGGTTGGGTAGTTTTCAACTTTTTTAAATTTACAGCAGAATCTTATGGTCCCCCTATAGTTACACCGGAGGAAATTAAAAACTCAACATGCATACAGGAATGGTAGAATTTTAGGAAACTTTGAAGATGTACCCAGGGTCATACCCAGAAGAAATGATAACAAATGGAAATTGATTAGGGGCTTATTACCTTTAGATACAGTTGTCAGTGAGAAATTCACCCAGCTTGAGCACCAATACATTCGTGGATCCTTGCCGGCATTGAATCAATAACAGTTCTGATGTCTTCTTGGGGTATGTCTCTATGCCAGCATGTCTTTTGCAGTCAGTTGCTGCACATTTTGTGCTGGGTGACCGTGTGATCTAATGTGGCTACTCCTGGCAGCCCAGACATACTCTATTGGGGACAAATCTGGGGACCATACTGTTAAAATTGTGGTCATAAACCATAGCAAGGCATGTCTTGTGATGGCCACAGAATGAGGACGGGAATTATCTTGATGGAAGATGCGATTTGGATGGTGAACGTGTAGTGTATAACAATAAGATGCAACACCACATCCACATAGTGGTGGGCTGTCATTGTGCCTTCAACAACAGCCAATTCATTCATGCTGTTGAAATTGATTGCCGCCAAAACATGACACCAGTGGCTGTAAGTGTAACATTCTGAATTCATGGCAGGTAATCCATATCTCTGCTACACCTGCGAACATGTAGTCGATTATTACTGTGTAACAGGTATGAATACTGACATTGCAGCACAGCAAATCCTTCTGGAGATTTCTCGTTATGAAGCACCATTATAAAACACGCCAATTCTCCGACCTCTCTAACAGTTAGACATTTGTGTGTAGACGGTTGTCACTCTTCGCCATGGCATACTTGGCCAACAAGAACTTATGGACAACAAAGTGTCATGATACACCACACTGTTCATCACTTATACGCTTTTTGTTTTTAAATAGCAATTTACATAGTAAAGAGCCAATTAATTCTCATACTATTACATACAAAACTTTAAATTTTTTAATCATTTAATTATTTTCATTTGGGGATACTTGGGCCCAAATTTCATTCATTTATTACAACATGGGGGGGGGGGGGGGGGTGGGGGGGTAGAATTTTAATTTGTGCCAGTTTGTGTATCAGTTACCGAGTGTGGTGGGTGAACGTTCTGGCCTCCCATTCGTGAGGACGCGGGTTCGAATCCCCGTTCGGACATCCAGATTTGGGTTTTCCATGGTTTTCCCAAATCACTCCAGGTGCATGCGGGGATGCTTCCTTCAAAAAGGCCATGGCTGAATTCCTTCCAGTTCCTTGTCCTCAGACCCAGCCTGCCTGTAATGACCTTAGCTGTCGATGGGGCGTAAACCAATAATTAAAAAACAAGTGTGTCTCAGTTGCTACATGTAAAGGTCGAGCTGCACTTTGACAATACTGGTCTGTACTGTCACCGCAACAACAGTCAGCTGACTGACGGCTCGCCCCCTCACGTCCACACTATTCCATAGGTCGCCCATGTCCCTATCCTGTATTTATTCTCATTTAACATTTACAGGAGATAGTTTCAGGGAATCAGTGTTGGGGATGACAGGTAGGTTTGCCACCCTACTTTATTATAGAATACTGTACTTTATTTTGCACAGTGTTCAGGTGAAAGTACATTAAAATACTTTTTATCTAATTCATGTTATCACCTAACTGGATGATCTTTTATGAACAAAAATAGTATCCTGTTGCAGTACTAACAAATCATCACCACATGGTACTGGAATAAAAGATTCTAGCATGTTTCAACGCAATCACTCTGAAATGTCAACCACTTCACACTTTACATGTTTGTTTTGTTTGAGGTTCTTTTCGATTCACCTAATATTTTTTGTTAGTAAAGAATGAGATTACAGCATATTTTAATTTAAATATAGATCATAAAGATTTTGTATAGTAAAAATAATAATTTAATGTTTCAAAGTTCTAGTAACAGAGTTTCTTATTGGGAAACTCTCTGTTCACCTATATCGTAGTCATCTAACTTGAATAGGATACCTACAGATTAACGTGAAATTTGAACCACTGAGCGTCCTAGAAACTTCGCATTAAGGGATAAAACCTTTGCCCGAGGTAAAAGTCAATAAGGCCTGCAAAAATTATAGTTGATGCCAGGATTTGAATGGGGGCCTTTAATACCCACATCGCATGCAGTAACCATTTGAGTCACCAGACTGAATGAAGGTGTAATGAAAAATTATTTTTCAAACATGATAAAATGAAAATGAAAAATTATTTTTCAAACATGATAAAATAAACATACTCTTTTTCTATATCATCTATTTTTGCTATCCAAAAACACGAATCTACTTTTATGTGTTTGAATATTTATTTTTCAGTACTTCTAGATTAGTCTGGTGACTGAGGTGGTTACGGCATGTGATTTGGGCATGGCAGGTCCCCATTACAAATGCATATCTCGGCTGCAATTTTTGTGGGTCTTAAATTGATCTTCAACTTTGGCAAAGCTTTGACTTTTTTTTATTACTGAGATGCTAGGACTCTTCCTACATTTTATGAACATCTGATGAATATAGAAAAAATACGCTTTTTTAAGGCAAACAATAACATGAAATCAACATTTGATCGTAAGGGAAGGGAATTTTCCGAACTCTCTTTATCCGCTTCTCCACATCCAGCAGGTCGACACTGGTCTGCATCGTCAAAACATAAACCAATCCAATGCAGCCGGGTGTCGGCCAACATACCATGTCCTTTGTACAAACTTCGATCGAGTGATCGCCAACAGTAGGAAACGAGTCGGATAGTGACGTTGCGGAACGTTATTGGGCAAGTGAGGCCCGATCTTCAGAGGAGTTAAAATTAATCTAAAACCACTTTCGATCACCGATGAGCAACACATGACTAAAATCTTGCCGTATTGACTATTTAACTTGAAGTAACTCAAATTGTTAATTTTGATGACGTGATTTATGAGTTTGCAGCTGTTAGAGCCAGAAAGAGAAGATTGTGAAAGCAATTATTTTTAGTTTATTTGTGTACCTATCTTTTAAATGTTATTAATACTACAATTTTTTTTACAAACTATTAATTTTTAATAACAATAAACATTTATTTAATTGTGTTTTATTAGTATCATATTTTACACTTACAAGATACTGTATTTTACTTCCATGACTTAAGTTCATGAATGTTGGTTTCAGTTGGTATCGAAAACACTCTATCGTCCCGATCGCGCTCTAATAGGCTTCACCTATTTCCAAATATTTTCAGCCAAATTAAGATACTATGCCTACTGTCACCTTTATTCTAGATTACCTCGAGCACAAGATACTCTTCATGAATTCTGTGCCGTTCGAGGTTGCGATGGAACAACGCTTCAGGGTGATTAGCAACGGTGTCAATGGCAGTTGAGGGATACCTACGAGACTCTTTGAGGAATAAATGAATAGTTAATTTATCCTACTTGAAGGGAAGGGAAGGTAATCTAACTACGAGCTTAGTGCATTTCGTCAGACCATTCTACTCGATAAGGCAAGAAATGGCTGAGGCAAGTGTTGTTTCCAACCCAAGGAAAGAAGGGGACAATACTCAAACATCTGTGTACCATTGTGATCAAGAAATGTCGGAGACGGTGAAGAAGAAACTAGATGCAAGCTACAACCACAGCAAGTAAAAAACAAATAATACCTACTTGAGAAGGAAACGCAGGGCAGTGGAAAAGAGAAATATTATTAAAAAAAGGAGAAGAACTGATGATGAGTGATACACCACTCAGCAGGAACAAGGAGGCAGCTTGCAGCCAGGGCTCCACCACACATATAACCCCCATCATACATGCACAAGATGAGGTCCGGCTGTTGAGCACCATCAGAATGCTGTGACAGATACAAGACATACCAGTACAACGGAAGAGGTTGTATAATGATCCACCGTCATTGAAACCGCTTCTGAAAGCTCTATGCTAAATACCATTCAGCTAAGCTAAATATGCTGCAACAAGGGTAATTGTCTTAAATGTCGTAACAAGGGAGAAATCGAATATCAAGGGATTTCACAAATGCTGGATCAACTAACAGCTTCGAGGAAAACAAGACACTTCTACATTCGTTGGTACCGAAAGCTTACTTACCAGCTAACAGAGTTGAACGAAAAGGCCTTATCATATTTATCCCGACGGAACGAACAGACGAAAAATTAAGAACCAATACTGTATCGTCCGCACTGATCATCGATGTCTGCAGATTCAGTAGGAAAATCTTTATGAAAACTATTAAAAAAACCACAGCTGGATGAATAGAAGTAAAGCTGCAGTGGACACCGATTCACGTGAGTAACAGGAAACGAGTTTTTTAATTTTATTTTTAGTGGCATTTGGCTTCTCTTAGAGCATACAGCCAGCTCAAGTGAGTTTTCAGATCATCCAGTGTTTTCAGTTTCTCCAGTGTATATTATTTTGCAATTTACTCTAGACACCACAGGACGGACACGACATGTACACACACACAACACTTACACTAAACACCCACGCCCTCGACTGGACTCGAACCGGCGACCATCGGCACTCTAGCCCCTACGCTACAGAGGCCGGCAGGAAACGAGTTAGCGAACAAAACTAGCCGACGTCAATCCGGAAACGGAGAATGTCTGAGTACCTGACACAGATTTCATGCTCGTCGCTTCCACCATGGCCTTCAAAGAATGGGATAATAGTGGTGCAACGACCGTCAAGAAAAAGGATTGTGGTATCGGACCATTGGCAACAAAGTTGAGTCTAAACCATGGTATTACCAACTTGAACTGCATAGGAAGGCGATCCCGTTGATCAGCTAGTTGAGAACTAGGTTTGCCGTGATAAAAGACAAAAAAATTCGTGCTGAAGTTTGCTGACCCACCGATGTGCGATGAAGTGGAGGACGTCTACCATTTCATGCTGAGATGTAAGCTCCACCGCGCGTCAAGAAGAGAACTGTTAAGAATTCTGATTACATATAACCGACCGCCGACGCAACTCCCTGAAAAGAACTGTCGCTTGTCCTAACAAGATGGTGGTTAAATTAATTTACTTATATGTTGCAATAACTAAAGATGTGATTTATACACAAGCTTTTCACACTGCATCGTATCTTGCTACATTAGCTTACGACTAAAGCCATAATCAATAATAAAAAAAGATAGTGAATACAGTCTGTCGTCTTAAAAATGGCCAGGACCCATTCTACAAGACAACCGTTAGCGAGTGTATGTGAAATATGACAGCATTATCTTTATTGAAAGATAGTAAAAGTAAAGCGAAGAAATAATAAAGTTATTGTTAGGATATAACTTTTTGCTTGATCAGCATGATAGAATGGCTTCATTACTATCAAAACCTTCTAAAATAATAGAGAACAATTTTTTCTAGATGATCTCTCCCAAAATTATATAAGGGGGCGAACATTAATGACGTGAGGTGAAATACGGAAGGGGGAGGGGGTCTCATGAAACCTCACCAAGGGGGAGGGGGGGCAACGGAAATCTCACGTGAGTTTTCGAAATTCTTGTAGCATTGTAGAGCTAAAAAAAAAAAAGTCTACAAATGACGCGAAAGTCGATTTTAGGTGGGTATAACCGGCCTATGGAGCATGAGACCAAAAAGAAAAAAAAGGTCTCAAAAAGTTGCGAGGTCGATTGGTAAGGGGGGGGAGGGTCTTCCTCTAAATCTCACGTCATATTAGATGGGCGGGAGGGATCCGACCAAATCTCACGAAGTCTCACTGGAGGGGGGGGGGGGGCGGTCAGGAATTCCGGAAAAACACCTCACGTCATTAATGGCTCGCTAAGAGTTGGTAACCACGAGCGTCTGATATAAGTCAAAGAAATTAAAGGTGCCCTAGCAAAAACGAAGAATAAGAAATATCCGGGCCAGGAAATATTAACATCGAACTCAATACGACAGTCCCCGGTATATTAATTGAAATGCTACCAACTATATTTAATGAATGTTTAAGATGCGAAAACTCGCCAGATGAACAGAAAAAGGCAATAATTACCGTACTTCTACATACAAAAATAAGGAAGTCAAAGCAGCAAAGTCTCGACTTTTTACGCAGTATTAGCCACGTAGCTAGTAAATGCCTTCTGGTGGGCCCCGCGCCTAGGAGCCTCCCCGCCAGGCTAGATGGCCTCTTTTTTTTCTTAATAATAATAAATAAAAAAATAAAAAAACTCTACAATTACCCCAAACGGCGGAAACCAAGGGCCCCTTCTTCATATTTGCTACGGGCCCCGCCTGTCATAATCCGGTCCTGCTTTTACGTACTTAGTACATCACACATAAATTATCCAAACAGTCTCTCATTACATATACAATAATTTACTTTTCCTCTAATGAATTTCTCTGAATCCTCCTAGCAAAGATAGTACGTTTAGCGTCTCCTTTTATGCATTTGACGTCGTGTATTGCGGATCCTCCCGTCAGTTTTTCTTTATAGTAATAGCACTTCCCTTTGCCCGAAATGTAAAATTATACTCCACCTTTCCTTCTTCTATTTAGGTAAAGAGATTCATCAGGTTATTGACCAATATTAACCTCTTCGAGATTCACTCAAATACACATTTATTCTGCAGCTTCACATACATTATACTGCAAATAACTTATCTTTTTGGCCGCAACTGTAAAAATATTTGTACAATTCGTCTTTCTGACTATAGTACAACTATTCAACGTAACCAGCTCAGCTCACCACTTCCATTACATCTTTCTGGTTCATCTCTTGTATAACATCTCGTTGTCATATGTTCTCCTGCGGCCCAGTTTATTCTTCGCTGTCAAGGACGATCCAAAACAGTACTATTATTATTGGTTTTTATGACAGTTAATACATATAAGACAATGTATTTACATTGTAACGTGCGGTGGGTCTGGGTGCCTTATTAATTTACAAAACATATGAATTTAATTTTTAATCTCAGGTAAAATTTTATTAAAGTTATTTCAATTGAGAAAGGGTTCATAATCAATTAAAATGCATGACTTCATGATTCATCAATAAAACTTCCATAACCTGGATATTTATTCAGGCATTAAAATTTACACATGAAGTGAACATATAATTTCTGTCAACACTCAAATATTTACGACATATAAACAAATTGACTAATCAAAAGGACAAAAGCACATCATTGATTTAGTTATAAACAAGAAGTTATTTGAATTTATTGCTCCAGCTAAAACTCATTAGAGTTCGGCAGATTGAAATTCTTATCTGCAAGTTTCCTTGCCCAGGTCGCTATTTGGGTGAGAGAGCGCCTTAGAATTTTAGTGCATTTTCATAACGTAGATGTTTACCGTGAGTCAGCACGAGGGAAGACATGCCAGCTCCCGTCTTCACTTAAACCACCTCCAATCACACTTGTTTCCGCGTGGACACAAACACTTATCACTTTGTACGGGTCGCCTCCAGTTAACTACCCGCTCACCTCAATGACCTCTCGCCTCGCGATCCGTCGGACGAGTCCCTGTTGCCATCATAGCCACTCGCTTCCACAGCTCGGGGAGACCCCTGGACGTCCGTTCTGCGAATCCAGTTTCATCTCAGGCTCTGCCAATTCCGGATACGTCCAGACATGAAAGAAATGTTTTAAATAAAATAGTAACTAATTTTGTCATTGGAGCGTCACAGTAGACCTCACGCACACACACGACCTCTATTCACTCAGGCTCCTCCTAAGTTTCGGGGAATTACATTTTATTGGCACTTCCCTGGCTCTCATTTTTCGTGAGAAAATGCTAACACGTCGTGTCTGAATTTCGCTACGGTCTGTCTCCATAAATTGTCACGTCTGCACAAATCACTTCTGTGAGTGTTGGAGCCACATAAATTTCGCTCTTAAGGCGGCCACACACGCTCCGGTACACCGGAGAGGTCTACCTGTACAGGTAGACCTGACAGGTAGACCGGAGAAAGACGGAGCCCACACACGTAACGGTAAACCGGACAGGTGTACCGGAGCCTAGTATATGGAATCGTCAGAGTATAATGCTTTGGCAGTGGTAGGATTCTTAATAGCTTTGAAATGTAAACAAACAAAAAAAAAAAAAAAAAAAAAAAAAAACGTGAAAAGTGGCGTAAAAAGTGGTTGTCGAAAAGAAAATAATATACTCATATTAATTTGTTGAACGAATTGAGGATAGAACCTAAAGATTATTGCAATTACTTGCGTATGGATGAATCAGTTTATCTAAAATTACTTTCAATGATTACTCCATTAATCCAGAAAAAGGATACCATAATGAGAAGTGCTATTTCTCCACACGAAAGACTTGCAGCAACTTTAAGGTTTCTTGCAACAGGTAGATCATATGAATGTCTCAAGTTTTCTACAATAATATCGCCTCAAGCTCTCGGTAAAATTATTCCAGAGACGTGTGATGCTACACATGCTGTTCGGCGAAAAGATTACCTACAGGTATGTAATAAAACACTTTGAGTAAATTACTAATTTACTTTTATTATTTCAAAATCTAATTACAAAATCAAAAATTGCTATATTGATGTTCCTACTCAGCCTTTCACCAGTTGACAGTGAGGAGGGTCACTTCTTGTTAGGGGAACAATGCCACGCTGGTTTCCTGGAAGTTGGCTCAGGTCGGTAGCTGACCCGCCTGGTCACCGTGTCGCTGTCAGTTTACGTCAGCACAGAACATAATTGTTACCTGCTGCTTATAACCACACTAAACAGATAATGTAATCGTAATGTTCTCATACTATTACAACATTTATACAGGGTGTTACAAAAAGGTACGGCCAAAGTTTCAGGAAACATTCCTCACACACAAACAAAGAAAATATGTTATGTGGACATGTGTCCATAAACGCTTACTTTCCATGTTAGAGCTCATTTTAGTTTCGTTAGTATGTACTGTACTTCCTCGATTCACCGCTCGTATTGTGGAGGGCTGTGATACAATACGCCATTCTCCAGGGCTGCATCAGCGCATCAGGGATTCCATGCGACGGAGGGTGGATGCATGTATCCTCGCTAACGGAGGACATTTTGAACATTTCCTGTAACAAAGTGTTTGAAGTCACGCTGGTACGTTCTGTTGCTGTGTGTTTCCATTCCATGTTTAATGTGATTTGAAGAGAAGTAATAAAATGAGCTCTAACATGGAAAGTAAGCGTTTCCGGACACATGTCCACATACCATATTTTCTTTGTTTGTGTGTGAGGAATGTTTCCTGAAAGTTTGGCCGTACCTTTTTGTAACACCCTGTATACACACTTCAAGTCAGCGTGAAGTATGTCCTGAACAAGTTCATAGTGGCTGTGGATCAAGGCGATGCTATCTGTATGCTGACTAACCTTAAAGAGGAATTCGAAAAAATATAGATTCATCATAAACTTGGGAAATGCTGAGTATGTGGCACTGAGAGAAAACCTTCTCTGCGAACTTAATATCGGACCATCCGTAGTTAAACGCTGCTCATGTTTCAGATATGTAGATGTTACAATTCCTTCCAATGGTAAAAGTAGCGAGGAGACAGGACAGAAGAGTGATCCGCCAGCTTAATTTACTGTTATAAAACAACGAAATTAGAGAAAATATCAAAACTACTATAAACGGGGGTATAATGGGGAGTAGTGATTGTTCAGAAACAGGTGAAATAAGAAAACGAGGTAAAGACAGATTGTTGTCCCTTGAAATGGATTTCTGGAGACATAGCAGCCGTATATCAAAATTATAACACGTTAGAACTCACACAGACGAAAGATGATTGTGGGAAGCGCCAGAAATCTGCGTTCAATCAGTCATTTTCAACGGGCTTAGAAGCAAATTATTAACGAAAATTGATTATAAGATCAGTTGTCAGATAATTTTGTCCAAGATGTTTTCCAATACAAAAGTTCTACCTGGATCATACAGACTAAAACTAGATACAATAATGTATAAGCTAGCGAAGTGTATTTTAAATATTTAATATTTTTCATTTGTTTACGAGAATAACGTGGACAAAGATTATATTTACCGTACAAATGCAATATAGTATTGTTCGTCCACTCGAGTGCGAAAGAAACATCACAAACATAAAAAAAAATACTAAGAAAAAATACGCAGAAAAATACATAGACGTCAACCTTCTGCGCGTGCACTCACTGTCACGCACCAGTTTTTCTCGTTTTTAATTTAATTTCAATTGTAATTGACCACATGCTCCAGTGAAATTCGCCTACACACATATTTTTGCCTCAGTCATGGTTGGACTTACAGTTTAATCTGGAATCCGAACTACTTTGAATAACTGCTGCGTGACAGAAACAAAATAGTGGGTGGTAGCAGGTCCCTCTGCACTAAAAAACAAAGTTGGTTCTATCTATCAGAAAGTCGTGACCAGTGTTTCACTATTTTCTTGGATTCAGAAG